>CM075649.1:158673270-160044270 GCA_037953625.1 Crotalaria pallida | reverse complement strand
AATCTACCTAAACTATTTATAAACCGAAAAAAACTTGGAACCATCTTACCTCATTAACTTTTAGGAACCCAACATACCTAAATGTTTTATTTAAAAATAAAATAAAATAAAATCGAATCCTACTTATCTAAACTTTTTATAAGAAAAAGTCTAATCCTTAATCTTGATGTGCACGAAGAGGGCAACATTACCCCGCTGTTCAAAGTCTGAAATGCGTAGTGCCGTAGTCTTAAATTCATGAACACTTTTATACTTTTCGAACATTGATTTGATTCTAATTAGAAGTTGCAAAACGTTCTCAACATCTCTTAGAGAACTTCGAATTTTCTTACACAAGATTACGTATACTTTACGGTACAAAAAGTAGTGAAATTTGGTTGAAACTGTACATATTAACACTAGGAGTGACGCGAGGCTATCCGCATTTCCCAATGCCTATTGGCTCTTTCATTAACTCAATATATTTGGTATTTTTCAAAGTTGCCTGGTTTGAAAACTTCCATCAAATTAGAATCAAGATTACTTCAATTTTTATGTTATAGTTTGCTATTCATACTCAAGTATCAATATCAATTAGAGTTTAATAAGAGTGCTTATAACATTTTTTACACTACCAGCACACTTTTTATCGTTCATAAGTTTTTTTACACAATAGCCCCACCCATAACACCACTCTATCACATTTAAAATTATAATTTATAAGCCATCTACCTATCGTAATGGTCGGGTAACGTGAACTTGAGGCATAAACAGAGAAATACATTGCTATGGTTTCAAAATAATGTTTCACTTTTGCCAAGTGTTACCATAAAATGTTGTCCTTGGGGCACAATGAAAAAAAGAAACCAAGGTTTCTTTACACTATAGAGAATAACGGAATAAATCAAAACGAATCTAGATTCTGTTTTTCTTGAAGTAGTGTTCACCAAGAATAGACGTCTAACCACTTTTGTTCACACAAAAAAATTACCCAAACAATGAGGGCCATAACCACGCAATTTGGCTCAAGGCCATAGATTAAATAAGCAAAGTATCTTATAGAGATAAAATATAAAACATTTCAAGAAGTGTTCATTCGAGGGGAACTCACTTTTTAACTTTATCTTAAATAAAAACACAATATAAAGCACCGATATAAATAAAGAGGGAAATGAACGCCAACAAAATGCTGATTCCAACCATAATAATTTTGTAGAACAACAAAATGCATCCATCTTAATCTTCCCATGGTTGCAAATCTGCTAGACAATGCTCCTGCATGACAAGATTAATGAGAGAAGCTTATCCAAAAAAAAAAAAAGGATTAATGAGATCAGAGAAATGTGATAAGAGTAGTTTGTAAAAGATTAATCCTTCACAAATTATTGTACGATTCGGTGAAAGCTAGTGAATAATTTTATATCTAGTTAGTAGTTAACTACCAAGTCATCACCACTCCGTCATATCCAAGGTTTTAAATTTGGTTTCGTGACCACAATTGAGGCCCTAACATTATTCGTTACTACAAAATGTGGCCGCATTTTCTTGCAATAATCTGCAATGTAATGGCTTTCGGAGTTTCGGAAAATGCAACCGCGATTTAAAATTAAGGGCCTAAGCCATTAGAAGAAGGCACACTAATTGTATATCTAAGTATCTAACAAAGTCAATGGGGACAATAACTTTGTTACTTAATTTGCAGCTCTGCATGGGAGATTGCTTAGATGAGCTTTTATTATTTGTTCTATTAAAAACAAAAGATGACATCTTTTCTCATATCTGATGAAGTGGTCCCTTTCCCTTTTCTTTTTCCTAATCAGAAATTGTTTACTGATCCAAGAAAAAGGAAATGAAGAAAATACATGAGTATTCATTTTAGTGGAGTACCTGATAGATAAGAGTGAAGCATTGTGCAGTTCATGTTTGTTGTCAGTGATGAGAATTAGGAGAAGAAGATGATGGCCTATCAGAGCCAACACCATGGTTCTCATCTTCCTCACCTTGAATCCTTGCAGGAATGCAGAACCCTGGCAATGCATCAGACAGAAATCTGCTTCCAAAGATCGAAGCTTGGTGAATTGACTGAGACTTGTGTTGCTCAGAAGAAGCCATCGGAATCTCGTTCCAAGAACGAAGCGATGGAGAAAAACTGGACTGAAGGGTCCCCCTTTGAGGATAAGCAGAACAACCTTGGCCTAAAAATGCAGCTGAGTTATTATTGACCATGAAACCAGTTCTGTTCATTTCAGCATTTGCATCATTGTTCCAATTCACAATCCTGTGATAATTGGAATCGAATCCAATAGGAGTTGAGCCGGCGAAAAGGGTCTGCTCATTGGAACAAGGTGTTTGATTAGCACCTGCTCGTGACGATTGTCCATGAATCAAACCATGGTCGTGGAAGGAATGGAGAGAAAGGCCGAGATCTTCGGTGGAGTTGTTGTGGTGATTTCTTGAGATTATGTCAGGTGGATAACTTTGAAAGTTAATGGAGGAAGGAGCAGTTGTTGTTGGGAAAAAAGCTATGGCATCAGTGTCAATAGGTGATGGAATGAAATGGTTATCAGGGTCCTCACCTAGTTGCCTTTGGAGCTGAAAATTGTAACCTGAAGACTCAGATTGCTCACCAATTGTACCAATTTCACTTGACCCTGCATTCTGCTCTGCCTCGTGGCCTTCATTCGCGGTGTCATGATTGAGAGCGGTCGGATGCCAGGGAGGAAGCTCAGCAAGCTTGTCAATTGCAGTTTTGGCCTTCTTGATAAGCCAGTCCACAGCCTTGCTCGGTCGGTCGTAGCCTAAACGATCTTGAACATCATAGAATTGAATAGCCGTGTGCGCCGAGAGCCTAACCCTTCTATCGCGTGGGCCTTTCGCAGTGTAAACCTTGCTATGCCTATCTTTTCTGCCTGTGGATCTAACAATGTGGCCTCCTTGGACTTGAACTATTTCTCCCCCGGTGCTCTTCATTCCCATTCCTCCTTTATACTTTTATATGTTTTGGTTCAAAGTTTGTTCCTTGAGGTGCTTGCTTCTTCTATTTGTGTTTGTGTTGGTTTTGGACAAGTTGATGAGAATACTAGTAGTGGATGAGAAGGCTCAGAATTTGAACTTGTGTCGTGATTCTTTTGCTTTTGGATGCAATAGGGTGTAGTGGTTGATGATGACTACCACTGAAATTTTTCAGATTCCTTTGATTTTTTATCTTTTTCCTTTCTTTGTTTTCTTCTTTTGTCTGTGGTGTGGTGTGGATTTGTTATAGGTTTTCTTGAGGCTCACAATCTTTGGCTTTACTTCCTCTCACCCTTAACTGTTGTTGCTTGCTGAGCTTCATCTGAATTGTGATGATTCTGATTTCTGCCACTGCTACTGCTGATCCCAAAAAACCAACAAAACCTGAAATTGCAATATCTCAAGATTCCATATCCAATAACACTAACACTTCCAAATCCATATATGAATGCAAATACATATGTAACATATACACTAACTTACAAAAGTTAATTTTACCCAATGTTTCATTTATGGCATTTACAACTGACTAGTGTCTGGTCTTTTTCTACACAAGATAGAGTAAAAGGACACAGTAAATTAGTAAATATATAGGGTTTTTTTTCCTCTATGTATGCACCCGAATTTTTCTGAAAGAATATGCAGAAAATCTCAAATTTCAAAACTTGAAACTGATTGTACTATGGGAGGTGTGAAACACAAACTACTATAGAACATTGAACTCTGTGTTCTAAGTTTGATAGAGCTAAGGAAATGTCACATGGGTTCATTAGGCTTGAAAGAGAGAATAGGTAATGAATGCATAGTGAGGGGAGTGATAAAAATTGTACCTTTGGCCTATGAGAGCTTGTTGATGCTTCTGCAAAGCATGGCAAAGTGTGTTGAAAAAGAAGAGATTAAAGATCTTTTGCTGTTAGTGTCTTTTTTTAGCCCCACAAATGAAAATGTTGGACCTTGTCATCACAAACCCCAACTCTATGTTCACTCATCCCTTTTAAAGTTTTAACCAAAACCCTTCAACCAACTTTCTAGTCCCTAATATATACTCATGAAGTTGTTTAATACTTCATCCGGTTCTATTTATAAGATCTTTTTGGGATTTTTCACTTCCATCAAGGAAAATGATTAAATTTGTTAATGACATTCAAAACGTGAAAATTTGATATACTTTTTTCAAAACTACCCCTATAATTATTATTGGAACTCTAAAAACTGTAGAGTTAATAGGGGTGTTTGTGAAAAAAAATAATTAAATACTATTAAAATTGAAATGTGGTCTTATAAATAGAAAAAAATAAAAACCTCAAAAAGGTCTTATAAATAGGACCGGATAGAGTAATTATATAAACCTAGATGCTTGTGTCCATTCATGAGCTATGATTAAGGTCATGGATGATAGAGAGGTAACTCTCAATTGCCATCTCCTCTACCCACACCTTTTGAAGACTTTGATAATGACATCTAACAGCTTTTATATTTTTGGTTTCTATCCTATCTGTACTCTACAGATTTCAATGCAAATTAATCTAAATATATGCATTAGTTTAATGCTTTTATTTTTATAAATCTACATTTCAATTTTTAATAAAGTTAATTTTTTTTTCCACAAATATACTTGTTTAAAATCTCAATAAATTTAAAAATAATATTGAAAAAATATATAAATATTATTAATTTAATTATTAATTAATTTTCTTAATACACATGTAGAGTCACTCCAAATACAAAGTCTCTAAGTTTTTCTAATATATATATATATATATATAAACATTGCAAATTGTATTTGTATCCAAGTTTTAAGCATCAGCTTAACATTTTTCTTAGGATATTGACAAAAATGTGTGATTTTGCTAAAAGGAATTCCATATTACTCCGGCCTTTATTACAAGGAAAAAAATTAATTTATTATTGTACTTATTAAGAAGATTAGTTGATTTCATTTAATTTTTTCAAATTCATAATAAAAATAATCTATTTTAAGAAAATTGCATTAAAAATGAAACAAAAATTAGATGAGATGATCACTTTATAAAAATATTTTAAAAATAATTGCATCTGAAATAAAAAATTAATTAACATGTTTTTTATATTTGAGGCAAAAATACACATATTTTTTTTCTTATATTAAATATAAGAGGAAGTAACGCTATTTTCCCCTCATGTCCATCCTCATAAAGCTTTGGAACACTTTGGTACCAACTCAAAATCATCGTGCTTCCTGAAACACTGAAAAGCGAGGAAACTTTGCTCAACTACAAGAAGGGGTGCAGCATGCATAATTAACAGTGTACTCCCTCTCATCCTATGTCATATTTAATTACACTTAATTACTCCCCTTTATTATAGGCACCATTTTGGTAAATTTGGTGTCCATTTTTATAAATCATTTTAAATATCTAGGTAGCATTAAAGAGTTTATTCCAAATACAACTTTCATAAATTACATATGGGTAATAGGATAATAATTACAATAGAGAAAAAGAAAGAAATGAATAGAGTTGTAAATTAGGGGTAACTTTGGAACAAAAATATATATTTTTTTTATAAATTTGACAGTAATAATTATTTTTCTTAATCTGCTTGAATTAGGTAAAAGTGACTTATAACAAGGGACAGAGGGAGTATATCACACGGATCAAAGAGGGTATAGTTAGGTTTCTTAAAACTATAAAAAAATATTTTAACATTACAATTTTACCCTCTTAACTTGTATTGGAAATTTCGCAATGTATCAGTATTTCACATTGATGGACAAAGAGCAAATAAGATAAAATAGCAATAAATGCTTCCTAAAAATACAAAGTGACTTATATATATAGGACTAAAGAATTCTTCTAAAATATGACCAATAAATAGAACCGGAGGGAGTAATAGCATGTGGATTCTGAAATTTTAGAAAATTATGGATACTTCTTACATGAATTAACTGCAATTTAATGCAAAACTTTACTAACATGCATGGTGCCACAAGCTACTTGCATATCGCCTCCACTAAATTATCTGATCTTTTTTCATAGGATAGGATAGGATGCTATACGCATTTATACACATGGAATCCTTATCCCTTACATTAATATCTTAAATAAAAAATAAATTAAAATTAAATGAGTATTTGAAAAGGAAATTAAAGCTAAAATTAAAATATTTAAAATAAGACATCATATTTTAAGTAGATACAAAATAACATATTAATACACTCCTATTTAATGAATATGACAATAAGAAGTTTTTTACAATATCAACATAATAATAATTATAATAATAATTATTATTATTTAAAATTCGATAAATATTAATATATGTGTGATAAATGATGTGTTTGCAATATAAAAAATTTTCTGATGTGTTTGCAACATAATAATAATATAAAAAAAATTGTGAATGTAAAAGGTCTTGCTGGGAGATTACCCAAAAGAATGTGACAATGTCGAAAGGATTAGTTACCCAATTACGCGGATGGATACCTTAAAAAAAAATAATTTCGGAACATGTATAATTGTTTTGCTCACACCCACCGTTTTACATAATTACTAATTGTTTTATTCATGCTTCTCTCTTCATCTTATTCACACCCATGTTTTATTCCTTTTCTAAATCTCAAACTGGCCAGCTAAAATATTGAATAAAAGGTTTGAGTTTGAAGATAAAAGTATTTTTGAAAATTGGATACAAATATTGTTAAATGGTAAAAAATATGGGCAAAATAACTATATATGAATATTAATTAATAAGATTCCTTAACACTACCATTTTTTTCTTTTTCTTTTTTTCAAAAGTATTCTTAAGTTGATAATTGAAGATTAATCTTTTTCGAGATATAGAGATAATTGAAGTGAATTTTGTCTTTACAAACAAAATCATTTTCATATTCACGATAGAGATCGAATCCCTAACATCATATTTAATAAATTCAGTCATTATCAAGTATATTACTCCTTGCTGGTTCACACCCTTTTTTTTTTCTTACCATAGGATACAACTCATTGTTGTCAGCGTTTGTACCACAAGCTTTTTAATTTCCCATTTCCTCGTACAGTTTGCATTTATTTTTCCTTGTAAAGTTTTTGTGGTAGGCGACATTTTAGAACTTAAATTAGATTATAAAGATGACGGTTACTTTCACCGAAAAAAAAAAAAAAGATGACGGTTACATTATACTCTCTTCCATCTTTATTATATCCTCTCCAGTATTATTTATAAGATTTTTTGGGGTTTTTTACTTCTATAAAAAAAGTGATTAAATTTGTTAATGGATTGAAAATATGAAATTTGATATACTTTTTTAAAACTATCCCTATAATTATTATTGGAACTCTAAAAAGTGTTGACTTAATAGGGGTATTTGTGGAAAAAAGTAATTAAATGCTATTGAAAATTGAAATGGGGTCTTATAAATAGGATCAAAATAAAAACCCCAAAAAAATCTTATAAATAGGACCGGAGGGAGTATATTTTAGAAAAGTTACTCCCTCCGGCTTGAAATATTAAGGAATGAGATAAATTAAATAAGCGTATATTAGTATACTGTAAATGAAGAAAAAATGAAATGAGATAATTATTTTTTAAAAATATTTTGTGAAAATAGTATTGAGAATAAATAAAATTTAGGAAAATTAATTACTCCCTCCGGTTTTATATATATGACACATTCTAGAAGAAATTTTTGGTCCTATATATACAGGGCATTTTATATTTCCTATGTAACATTAATTGTTTTTTCTCTTTTTTGCCCTTATTAAATTTTTTGACTAACTATGTTTTTTTATTCATTAATGAATGTGAACTTTCCAATTAAAGTGGAGGGGTAAAATTGTAATGTTACAATATATTTTCTTAAATTTAAAAAACTAACCATTTTTCTTTATCCGAGGAATAAGGTTAAGTATGCCCAATATATAGGACACTGGAGGGATAAGCAACAAAAAACATACCTCTCTTTGTTTAAAATATAAACAAAACTAACCAACTTTCTTAAATTTTATTTCATTTTCAATGTCACTTTCCAAAAACATCCCCAGAAAATTGTTACTCCCTCTGGTCCTATTTAAAGGGCATACTTAACCATATCACACGGACCAAGGAGGGTAGTTGGGTTTCTTGAAACTTTAAAAAAATACTTCAACATTACAGTCTCACCCTCTTAACTTGCATTGAGAATTTCACAATCTATTACTTCACATTAATGAGCAAAGGGCAAATAAGAGAAAATAGCAATAAATGTCTCCTAGAAAATACAATGTGACCTATAAATAGGACCAAAGAATCAAGAATCATCCTAGAATGTGACTTATAAATAGGACCGGAGCGAGTATCTTATTTAATTTTTGTTTCATTTCCAATGAAACTTTTCTAAAATACCTCTATTCTTTTATAAATTTGAGAAAATTAAATACAATCAATTATCATTCTTAATAAGCGTAAAATTAGTTAATTTTGCTTATAATTCGAGTGTGAAAAAATATGATTTAAAGCAGAGGAAGTAACTCTTTGTCGGTTAAAGTAACATGTGATTTTCTTAAAATTTAACCATTCAAGATACTCCGTTCCGTATTGATGAAGGCGTGACTCCCAAATCCCCATACGGTAGCGCTATAACATCATATGGGTTGGAATTATGATAAAGATGAACATAGAGAGGGTGCTGGTGGGAGCTGGATGGGTCATTCATTACATACAGAAAAAATTTAAAATTCACATTCACTACTACTCCCTCCGGTCCTATATACAAGTCATATTCTAGAAGGATTTTTTTGGTCCTATTTATAAGTCACTTTGTATTTTCTAGGAGACATTTATTGCTATTTTCTCTTATTTGCCCTTTGCTCATTAATATGAAGTAATACATTGTGAAATTCTCAATGCAAGTTAAAAGGGTAAGATTGTAATGTTGAAGTATTTTTTTAAAGTTTCAAGAAACTCAACTATCCTCCTTGATCTATGTGATATGACTAAGTATGTCCTAAAAATAAGACTAGAGGGAGTAGTAATTTCTTAGAAACGTAAAAAACTGAGCTTTCCAACAACTTTTATCTACCGTTAATTTTTGCATGGAACCAATGGAAACCTTAGGCTCCAAACAAAGTGATGGCTTTTGCATGGCAATTGTTAGTTATGGCCTTATGGATCAGATTTCTCACCAGAGATAATCTCATTAGAAGGGGTATGTACATTTGAAATTATTAGTCATTAGTCCTGAATCATATAGTTTAGAATTTATCTCAACTATACATAATTTATTTTTTTTAGTTAAAAAAACAAAAATAAACTATAGTAAATGATAATAATTCGAAATCATTGGTTCGAACTACATAATCATTCATAGTATGGACATGCATGGATGGGAGTTGCGCTTTTGTTCTTGAGAAGCCAAAAATGATGCATCATTATTTTATCTCTTGCCCAAATAACTACGGAGTACCATGCTTGGTCAAAGGTATTTAGCTTGTTGGAATTCAGCACTGTACAGGTTGAATCAATTGAAGATTCTTTTGTGTAGTTTAGGTTGACGGTTTTTATGGTTCCTTTCGTAATACAAACTTTATTGCGATTTTTTTATTTTTTATTTTTTTTTTTACATTGCGATTTTTTTATTAGCAAAAAGAGAACCCTTCTTTTTCTGGAAAAAAAAAATCACAATGAGTTGAGTTTCGACTTTCGAAAGCTCATCATGATAGGACAAACATTATGATTCTATGAAAATTCACAAAAGTACTTAAAAAAATAAAATAATTTTTCTATGAACAATCATGTGACATTATATTTTTGTTATGACCTTATTAAAGTGAGTACTAGGCTCTAAGCCTCTAATGTATGGGAATTAGTTTTCAGACCCACATTTTATCCATCAAACCCTAAATTTTTTTAATTCTACTGTTACCTTTTCAAATCCCAAACCTCATTTTCTCTTTTCTCTCTTTCCTTTCACTCTCCCTCTCTCTCTCTTCCATTCTTTCCTCTCTAACACACACTCTTCCTCTCCCATTTCGCAATGTTCTTTCTCCCTTTTACAATTTTCTTTTTCCTCTATCTTCTTTCCATTCTCCCTTTCAAATAAAGTCTTCTTTTTCCTTTGTCTTCTTTCCTTTCTTTTGGGTTTTTTCGTTTAGCGTTAAGCTTAGATGATTAATAGGTTGTTTGAAATTAGATTTTTATTTTTTAATAGTTTTTTTGTTCATTTGTTATGTTTTAAGAAAACTTATTTGTCTTCACTTTGTTGTTAGTGTTTGTTTTTTTTTTATTCTGACGTTGTAAAATTCCGACGAATCAGTGTCATAATTTTGAATTTTCGACGAGGGTGTATCGGAATTTCAAAATTCCGACAAAAGGCAGTCGAAAATTTATAGTGTTTTAATTTTTTTTTCGTTAGAAAAAATTCCGACATATATATGTCGGAAAACTCTTAAACAAACTACCTAAAAATTTCCACATACCCGTGTCAGAATCCCAAAAAATTCCGACACTAGATTGTTGGAATTTACACAGTAACGTAAAAAAAAAAAAAGACATGAATTTTACCTTCAACAAGTATGTAACGTTCATTGGTACTCTTTTTGAACGTGATAGAAAAAAAAACTTGTGTTTTTGGAGTGTTTTTTTTTTTAGTGAAGGAGGTTTGACGGTGGAAGATGAAAAGAAGAAAGTGGGGTTTGTGAGATGATGAAATGATGAGGGTTGGGGTTTTAAATATTTGTGGGTTTGGGGTTTGAGGATTTGATGTTTGGAGTTTTTTTTTTTTTTATGTTTTGAATAATAAAAGACAATATGGACATTTTGTTTGAGGACTAATTCCCCTGATTTATGTCCGTTGTTGGTAGGAAAATTATTTTTCGACTTGTACGTGCATGAGCCTAGATAGCATGTGGTGTACGTATTTCTTTTTCTGCTATGAAAAGCCGCACTTTAAATGAGTTTGAATATTTTTAGTACTCGCATATATGTATATATTTTCATTGATTATATTGCATTTGGGTATTTTCGTGAAAGAATTGAATAATACTACCTCCATCCCTAAATATAAGATCATGTTGACATTTTTATTTATTCTTATTTATAAGATCCTACAATGACAGTTAATTACTTATTTTCATAATAAACAATCCTATTTAATTTAAAAAAATTTAATCCACTTCGGTGATCTCTACGCCTCGAAGGGGATTAGTCTTCGGCTGTCGGCTGGGGGATACCCTTGGTGTACACCAAAAAAAAAATTTTTATTCTCAACACTATTAACAGTGCTAGTTTTAAAAATACATGTCAAATATTCACATTTTCAATACCGTTAACTTTTTTTTTAAGGGAAAAGGTGTATTTCATTCGTAGGTCAAAAACAATACAAGAAATTTCACACTAATAATAATTAAAGGGAAAGCAAAATACACTGCAACAACAGACTCTTCCATGTGATGGATCATCAGCAACTACCAAAACCCGACTCTAACAGGAGATTCAATAGCCTTTAATACCAAGATAACAATCTCATTGATGTTGGGACTAAGTTCAGTTCGGCGACAAGGAATCTCAGATCTAAAACGAGAGAGTCGTTGGACTGTAGCCAAATCAACCGTCTGCAAAGAAAGATCTGTCTCGACGAGTAGTCTTCCAATTATTGGAGCAAAGAGGATAACCATCAGATTTGGAAAGTTGAAACTATCCAGAGGCATCCCTCCACTTGAAACACACAAAATAAAAAACAACTTATACAAAGGCAAGACAAAATCAAGAAAAACTGAGAGAAAATAAACTCACACCCTTTCCCAAAGGAATGGGAGAGACAGATCCCCTCCCCCTACCGAGAAAAAGCAAATGAAAACAAGAAAAGTAGAGGAAGAAGGAGCAATACGAGGTGATTCTGCTGTTGAGCTGCTGGGGCAGCGGCGGGTCGTTAACTAAATTAACCATAATAATAACAAAGGAATTACTAATAAAGAAATTACTAATAACCGTTAACATTTCCAATATTATTAACTAAATTCAATTACTAATAAATTAATCATAAACATAAAAATCTATAAAAGAATCTTATATACAAGGATATAGAGAGTACTCAATTTTTATAGAGTTGATTATTTTTAATAAAGTGGGCGACATTAATATTATAAGCACCACGAATTTAGGAGGATGACTATTGCACTTTCATAATTGCAATTATGTTTTCATTAAATGTGGAAAAATGATTTATAGATACTTCCTTCGACTAGAATTATAAGCAAATTTAACTACTTTTACGCTTATTAAAGAGGCTAGTTGATTGCATTTAATTTTCATAAATTTATAAAAAAAAAATAGAGGTATTTTAGGGAAGTGATATTAGGAATGAAACAAAAATTAAATAATATAAAAAATTTCTAGAGATGTTTTAAGAAAGTGACATTGGGAATGAAACAAAATTTAATAAAGTTAGTTAATTTTGCTTATATTTTAAACCAAGAAAAATATGTTTTTTTGTTGCTTATAGTTCGAGTCAGAGGAAGTAGTTTATTAATGACTAAACTGTCACTTTCGTCCTTGACTTTGTCACGACTCCTCACTTTAATCCCTAACATTACGAAAATCTCTTATTAGTCCCTGACTTTGAAAAAATGTCCTCACGTTAGTCCCTCGTTAACTTAGCCGTTTGCTGGTGTTAACGGAAATCCTATGTGGCAGTTAACAGACCCCAAAACGACGTCGTTTTATTGCACAGGGACTAAAGTGAAAAAAATGCACATCCCACGTGGACAAGCAAATAATGATCTTCTTCCTCTTCCAACGGTCATCTTCCTCCTTTTATATACAGAACCCTAATTCCCAAATCAAATTTCAGAATAGTCAAAGGTTCAATATGAGTTTGAGAGTCTTCAACCAAAATTCAAAAAATAAAATAAAAACCCTCCCACTTGAAGTCAATAACAGATGCAGAGCCACAGATGCTGACAAGTAGAGTCAAAACTAAAGAGTAGCAATGTCTAATTCAGAATATACAAATGCTGAAGCCATGAAGAACTATATAGTTGTTGACAGAATTTGACAAATGCCAAAATGATCCAAGTTTTTTTATTGTGCAAAATGATCAGTGTTATATCTTCAACCATGTAAGATGATATTGTCCCATTCTGCAATAGTTGTCACGCACACTTTAAGATTAAATTGCAATGAACCAGATTATGTGCAATATTGATGAAGATGGGTAAGCTGTAGGAAGGTATACATAATTATATATAGCTTATATATGAATGCACCAAAAAAGGGATGTGCATTTTTTTCACTTTAGTCCCTGTGCAATAAAACGACGTCGTTTTGGGGTCTGTTAACTGCCACATAGGATTTCCGTTAACACCAGCAAACGGCTAAGTTAACGAGAACTAACGTGAGGACATTTTTTCAAAGTCAGGGACTAATAAGAGATTTTCGTAATGTTAGGGACTAAAGTGAGGAGTCGTGACAAAGTCAAGGACGAAAGTGATAGTTTAGTCGTTTATTAATACTATTAATCTATTATTATTATTTGACTTTTGCTAACAAGTGTCCTTAGAGCACTTGTTAAGCAAAGTTATTAGTATTGAAAAACAAATCATGATTGAGCATCCATCCATGTCTCGAGAATATAAAAAACCACATACTTTCATGATTTTCAATATATTTAGCTTCTTTATTAGCATTTGCTTTTTTTTTTTTTTTTTGACTAATAACTTTTGCATTATCTTTAGCTTTGATTTCAGTTGATGTAATTGAGTTTTTTCCTGTAATCCAGTATCATAGGTGTCCCTAATAACACCTTTAATACCAAGGAACCCTTGAGACTAATCTTGCACATGGTCGCGTTCCTATGCATCTCCCTGTGGGTTGTGTTAACCGGGAATCGAACCTGAGACTTCTTAGTCTCAAGCCTCATTCCCAAATTCTCTGACAAGATCGCACCACTTGAGCCAACTCTCTTTGGTACTATAATTTTGAGTTTTTTTGTCTTGCAACAATATGGACCGAAATAAATGAAATGGATTCAAGCAAATGTTTCTGGTTATATTATACGGAGTAACCAATTTTTATTTTATTTTTTTATATATCAACTCTGTTACATAAATATCAGTATTTGACATCTATATCGGACACCTGCCTTTTCAGGCAAAAATCGTGGATCCTGCAATTTTTTTTTCTTACAGGACCCACCACTTTTTACCTAAAAAGGCAGGTGTCCCTCTCTGATGTCAAATACGGATGTCAAACGAACATTTTCCTTTATATATTAAATGATACATGGGTATTATAGTTTTCAACATACTCCTTCCGGCTTGAATTATAAGCAATAAAAAACATATTTTATTTGGTTTAAAATATAAGCAAAAGTAATTAATCTTCTTAAATTTTATTTCATTTTCAATGTTACTTTCTTAAAATATACCTAGAAAATTATTTTCTCGTTTAATTTTTGTTTCATTCTCAATGCTACTTTCCTAAAATACCTCTATTTTTTATAAATTTGAGAAAATTAAATAGAATCAACTAACATTCTTAATAAGTGTGGAAGTAGTTGAATTTGCATATATTGTAAGCCGAAGGTGTAGTTTATTTCTTCCAAAAACTTTAATTACTGCGCGTAAATTGCAACCCCTCAATATATATTAGATATTATTTTTTTTATAATATTAGATATTTTTTTTACTACGTATGTATTATATTAAAAAAAAATTATATAACATTTCAATTTTCAATTATACATCTTAAAATTTAATCTCTATATTTTTATACATTTAAAATATTAATACATTGATTTATTAACTATGTAAAAATTTAAATCGAAAGACAATAATTGAGAGAATTACAAGAGATAATAGCTCCTTTTTAAAAGGAGATTGAAGTTAATTATTTTTATTTTGGTATTAATTAAATGGCATTTAAAATATTTAAATATCACATTATTCAAATAAATATTAATTACTCTATTCATTTCTATTACAACATTCACTTTTTTTTATTTCCCATTTAGGAGATAATAAGATGACATCAGTTAGAATCTAAAAAAATTGAGAAAAAAAAGTGATAATACATAAAAAAATATATATATAAAATTCATAATAAAAGAAATTTTAAAAGTAATGTTGTGTATAAACATTTAGGAAATGTCGTGAATTTTTTTATGCTATATTTATGTAAAAAAATTATTTCCATTTTTTTAAACCATAATATTTGGTTGAAAACGTTTACTTCCTTTTTTTTTTTACCTTTTTCTCTATTTTCTTTTCTATTTTAACATTATTTATTTTATTTTTTATATGCAAATATTTCCCCTTTTTTTGGGTAGTGGTGAAAACATGGTCAATCGGGTTTAAATCCAGGTAGGCTAGCTGACATGCTACTTTTTCCCTTTGATTGGACCAGCAAATGATACTCAAAAAGAGTCGGTTCTCAAACTATGTGATTTTGCATAGTTTGGTTGGTGATTATCCTTGTATGTTTAAAATATTTTGGAAATCAAAAGTGTCATTTAAAATTAGAGTTTTCTCCTGACAATTTTTGTTGGGTCGGATGGCTACCAAAGAGAATTTAGCACAACGTGATATTGTTGTGAATGTGGTTCGCTCTTTTTGTCAGGACGCTGAGAAAACATGTTATACCTGTTTATATCTTGCCTTGTTACTTCTGTTTTTCGGAGAGCAATATATGATTGTCTGAATTGTTCCATGATTCAAAATTCTTCTTTGTTGGATTTCTTTGTGGCGCATTGTAGATTTGGTTCGTCTGTCAAGCATACAAATTTTATCTCCATGATTTGGTTGTGTGCTTGCTCAACGATTTGGATAAAGAAAAATGACATCATTTTTAATAATGTCAATGTTGATGTACCATGTTGGCTTGATTGTCTTAAGGTCAAAATATGGTCTTGGATCTCCTGCTTTTTCTAATATAGATGTTGTCGTTTCTAACTGGTGTTTGGCTCCCTTAGAATGTATCAATACGGTTGGTAGATTTTGGTTGGGTTGTTTTTGTATGTCCTCGATCGGTGGGTTGTCCCTGTTGTTGTCCAGTTAATTGCTAGGATTTGTTACACTTTTTTTCCCTTGTTTAGAATTTTTTTCTCTTCGTTTTTTCTAGTCAGGTTTTTAAGGAGGCAGAGATCGTAATATTGCTTTGGTGGATTATGGGTTGGGTGTTTGTTATTTTAGCCTTGTATTTGTGGCTTCACTCCCTCATGAAGTAAACTCTCTTGTATTGGTTTTGGCTGTTTTTGGTTTTCTCTGAGCACATGATTATGTACTCATGTTTAAACCCATTATAGAAAGTGGGGTTCGTGAGTATAATAATACTTAGGAAGATCCTTTGTGTTTGTTTAATAATATTTTTGCTTATATAAAAAAAAGTTAGTTCTCAAACTCTATTTTTTACATTCTAATTTTTTCTGATCGAATCCCGTCTAATTTATTATTCGATAAGAAAGTATTTTTTTATCTTAAAAATATATTTTTCAATAAAAAATCGATCATAAAAATATATCGACTCAAAAATTTAAAAAAAAACAATTTCGATAAGATTCAATAAACATTAAAAAAAGAGATTTAAGATTAAAAAATTGATTTAAAACATAACAACCAATAATTACAATTTACACTTGATGGAGTCCAAGGCATTTATTTTATTAGGCCTTTGAAAGCCATTAAACAGAAGAATGATAGAGGGTGGCTGTTAGAACGGCATGCATGGCATGCTGAGCCTGTTAGAGACAAAAGTACAGAACGATGATGCAGCCCTAAAAAAGGACAATGGCAGTGATAGATAGAGGTAGAGACTGAAGCTCAGGACCTTACCATATTAATACTCAACTCTAAATAACCAATATATATATATATATATATATATATATATATATATATATATATATATATATATTTATGATTGGAGTGTCTACCGCCGACCGCGGTGACTAATCTCCTCGCTGACTTGTAGGCACCTCTAATGGATGAGACAGCTGACCCCGAGATTTAACGCTGCTGCATGCACAAGGCATGATTCAAACACCTGACCTTGCTTAAGTGTGGATCAATCCCTACCACTGAACCACACGCTCGGGGTTAATAACCAATATATATTTTTTTCCTTCTAAAATAAAGCTTTCTAAAGTTATTTTGAGCAACAACAGTTCATAAGATTAAAATATGTGATGTCCTAGACGCTGGAGGACCACTGAAACCAGGGAATGGTTTAATGGAGGCCACAATCTAGGGTTACTGTAGGATCTTTGAGGTTCTCCTAATATCCAGTAGGAATATCAGGAGTTGCCCCAATCACAGAGTGTGTGAGCTTGCAATTAGGGTTAGAAGACGTACCTGAGCCCCTTGTATCACGGTACTACTTATAGGGGTGGCTGTGAGTCCTATGGGCCAAGGGAAGCGAGGCCCATTAGGGCTAGCCTGGATGTGAGCTGTATTGGGATAAGAACGCTGAGTCACCTTATCCTGATCTTGTACAGGTAAGTCGGTTGGGACAGTTGTAGATGAGGGGTGGGGCACTCTCGGCCAGTTCCTGGTGATCTGGTCGGTCCCTAAGGGTTGATCTCGGCCAGGTATCTGGAGGGATATTAGTGTGTCATGCTCGGCTTAGGGTGCATGTGCTGATCACGTGATTAAGGATCTCGGCCAGGGTCGAGATCCACCACAAAATATTTACTCCTTAATCATATTGGTCTTTTTACCAAACTTAATTAAAGCATACAGATACTCCTTTCGGTCCTTATTATAAGCCCCTCTGACCAATTTTCACACCCTTTAAGAAAGTTATTTAGTATAGTTAGTGACATTAGAAATGTAAATATTTGGTATATATTTTCAAAAGTACCCCTATAATTATTATGGGAATGTAAAAAGTGTTAAGTAAGTAGGGGTGTTTATTGTGGAAAAAAAAGTAATTAATGCCATTAGAAATTGGAAATGAGACTTATGTTAAGGACAAAAAAAAATCTAAAAAAGAGATTTATATATAGGACCGGAGAAAGTATTATGTACTCCCTTCTATCTCGAAATTTTTTTAAAAAAATAGAGTAACTATTTTGATACGATTAAATATGAGTATCAATCCTAAAACATTTTTCATTAAATTTATAAAAAAAATTTAATAATCTTAAATTTCTTACTTCAATTATTTACATGAATTAAAGAAAAATAAATTAAATGCACATAATCAACTTCCTTGATAAGAGTGTTGGTGGTTATTTTACTCACTTCCTCTTATCCTTATCATAGATCACCTTCTAGAATATGCTTTTGGTCTTAATGATAAGTCACTTGATATTTCATATGTATCATTTATTTCTTTTTTCTCTTTGCCCGTATTAAATGCTTAGATTATCCATATTTTTTTTATTAATGAATGTGAATCTTTCGAGATAAGTTAAAAAAATAAATTTGTAATGTTATAGTATCTTCTCATATGATTTAGAAAATTAACTACTTTCATTAGTTTGTGTAATTTGCTGGTTTAGTATGTCATATAATAATTAAAGACATAATACACATTCCGACCCATATGTAAGACTTTTTAAAACAAAATTTGGTCCTATTTATAAGATCCTATTCCAATTTCCTATAATATTTAATTACTTTTTCCCAAAAACACCCCTATTAAGACAACACTATTTAGAATCTCAATATATAACAATTATATGGGTAGTTTTGAAAAAGTATATCAAATATTTACATTTTCAGTATCACTAATAACGTAACTTTAATAAACTTTTTTAGTGGATGTTTTTTTTTTGGAACAACAAACAAAACAGATAACAATAAATAATAATAAAAAGGAGCACAAGGGGTACTCCTATCCCAATTAGTTTATAACTAATGTAAACACTCCAACGGATTTAACAACCAGTTTCCATATGAATAAATCACTGAAAATATTACATATATAACAACACTATTTAGAATCTTATTATATAACAATTATATGGGTAATTTTGAAAAGGTATATCAAATGTTTATATTTTCAGTATCACTAACAACGTAACTTTAATAAACTTTTTTAGTGAATGTGAATTTTCTCAAAAAAGATAATATTACATACAGGATCGGAGGGTGTAATAGTGACTTGAGTAGTATATGGCAAAGTGTTAGTTACTCCCTCTTGATTCAAAGATAATGCACTTTAAGGTTATGCACATGGATTAAAAAATGAAATGAGGTAAAAAGAGATTAATTGATAATAATAAAGGAATTTTTGAGTTTATCTTTTTAATAGTTAAAGTAAGTCAACAATTAAAAAAATTTAGTTTTTTTTTTTAACTCTCTCTTGTAGGCCGCCTGCAAAAAGAAAAAATGGGCCAGCATAATTTAAGAAATGGGCCTAAAATTTATGCCCTACCGACAAATAATTGCTGGTGAGCGAACGAGACCCGCGGCATGTGCCCTAATAATTAATATTAAGTTGAGGTTAAAAAAATTCATATAAATTTTTTTTAAGAAAAATTTCGTATAAAACCGAAAAGCGGAAGTAATACTCACCGTGACCTGACCTCAATGAAATTCAACGAAAATGCAACCAACAAAATGTGCATGTGTATCCTTTCAAAAAAAAATAAAAATAAATGTGCATGTGTTAACGTTGTACTACATTCCAAGATCAATGTGCCGTACCCTAATGGATAATTCATTGATTGCGCATGCTTTAGAAGTAGGGATGGCAACGGGGTGGGGATAGGGCGGGGGGTACTTTCCCATTCCCCATCATTCCTCCCCCATCCCCATCCCCAAACCCCATATCGGGTAGAAATTGTTCCCCATCCCCATTCCCCACGGTCCCCACGGGGTCCCCAAACATACGCGAATTTTTTTAAAAAAATCGTAACTTCCATTTGATTCGTCATAAAATTAACCCTGCTTAATAGTATTTTCAAAAGATGCATAGTACTTAAAAATAGTCATTAAAAGTCAAATAATTCAATCTAAGAAATAGAATAAAAATAATCAAAAGGTTAATATTGGGCGGAGGCCGAAGGAGTCGCACGGTGAAGGAAGACTGAGAAGAGAAAGGTGCGGCGGAAGAGTGAATCAGCACGGTGAAGGAGAAGAAGAAATTAGGGATTTAGTTGAAAGTGGAATGGGCGAATGGCTGCTGCAGTGCTGGTATGTAGTTGAAATTAGGGTTGAAAGGTGAAATTACAAAAAAAAACCAATTCTTTTAATTACATAAAAGTTAAAAACTAAGGGTGTATATGTAAAATAGGCGGGGAACGGGGCCCCGCAGGGACGGGGGGACCTATCCCATTCCCCGCCCCGAAATCTGTACGAGGGAAAAATCCCCCCCATCCCTGACCCAGACGGGGAAAAATCCCCGAAATCAGGGACCCGAACGGGGCGTTCCCCGCGGGGATCCCCGAATGGCGTTCCCCATTGCCACCCCTATTTAGAAGTCAGTCAAATGATACGTTTCCAACTTGTAAACGTGACAATGCCCCCAAAATGTTGCTACCGTTTATAAATAATTGTCTTTTCTAGTTATAACGAGTGAGTATAAGTTAAATAAGATGGTAGATTCAAATACGCTTAATTATGTCTGAAGTTTAGGATATTTTTGTTAGATACTCTTATTTTTTTTCGATGTTTGATTCATCGGAGTTACTTCTGAGTTTGTCATATACCCCTAATATAATTCTGGCTAATTTTGCTGACATGTAACATTAGAATCCTGGTCAAAGGGCAGGATGTTAGGCACGTGCCTCATGGTCGAATATCTTTTTTTTTAATTAAAAAACTTAAAAATTACTCCCTTCGGTCCTATATATAGGGCATACTTAACCGTATTGTCCGGACCAAGGAGGTTAGTTACGGTTGGTTTTTCTCTTGATTTCAGGAAAAAAAATCAATGCATTTACATTTTTACCCTCCTTATAAAAATTGTCATAAAACATATCCATTCAAAAATTAAATGTTTGCTTTATTAGTGTCCAATCCTAAAAGAGAGAGAAAAAGCAAAACACGTTAATGCAGCTGCCATCCAGAAGTGAGAAGAAGAAAAGTCCCTTGGATAAACGTGTTGAAGTCCAACAGTTTTTTTTAGCAGTGTAGTATGTGGTGTGTTGTGTAGATATGAGGTGGGGAATTGGGGTGGTATAATTGCTTTTTATCAGGGGTAATTTTGGGAAAAAAATATGTGTCTCCTAATAAAATACAAAGTGACCTATATTTAGGACCACAAAGTTCTTCTAGAATGTGACTAATATATGGGACCAGAGGGAGTAATATTTTATATTTTTAGTTAAATTAAGAAAAAAAAATTGAAGAGAGAGGTCGTCTTCGCCCATGTAACATCACGCGACACCACGTGAGTAACCTCCTGCGTCTCACTAAGGTTTCGTTGTTACATGTCAGCAAAATTGGCCAGAATTGATAATAAGGGTATATAACAAACCTATAAGTAACTTGAGGGAATCAGACATTAAAAAAAAAGAATAAGGGTATCTGATAAAAGTATCCCAAACTTTAGAGACTTGTGACATAATTAAGTCATTCAAATATTAAACTTGCATGTTCAAATAATATTATTATATTAAAAAATGTAATTCATATGTTTATTTATATTAAATTAAGGTAATATTTATCTAGTTTGTTTTTTTTATCTTTTTTATAAATGTATTTATTTATTTTATTTCTTATCTCTTTTCTTTATTGGGAAATAGTAAAATTATAAAAAGAGTAATTATTGTTGTACTCATTCCGGTCCTATATATAAGTCCCTTTTGAAGACTTTTTTTTGTCTTTAATATAAGTCTCATTTCCAATTTCCAATAGTATTAATTACTTCTTTTCCACAAATACCCCTGCATACTTACTCAACACTTTTTAGATTTCCAATAATAATTATAAGATACTCTTGAAAAAGTATACCAAATATTTACATTTTCAATACCACTAACAATATTAACTAACTTTCTTAAAGATAGTGAAATTGGTCAAATGGTACTTATATTAGGGACCAGAGGGAGTATTACAATATTATTTTAGAAAGACAATTATATAAGAATAAAATTTTTCTCTTAAAAACACTTCAAGTAGAGCAGGAAGGAAAGGAGTACTCATTAATGAGCTAGACATATATAAAATCCATCACCACATATGTACCAAGAAAATAATTCAACGTGGTAGATAATTATTAAAAAATGCATTTTTTAAATGATCAAAACATGAAATAATATACATTTATGATTATTTTTTTAAATATAAAACTTTAATAACAAGACCAAAAAAAAAATTATAACCATTTATAAAGTTCATATATTCCCTCCGGTCCTATTTATAAGATCCTTTAGAGGTTTTTCACTCCCATCAAGGAGAGTGGATAAATTTGTTAGTGACATTGGAAATGTGAAAATTTGATATACTTTTTCAAAACTACCCCTATAATTATTATTGTAACTCTAAAAAGTGTTGACTTTACAGGGGTGTTAGTGAAAATTAAAGAAGTAATTAAATGCTATTGAAAATTGAAAGAGAGTCTTATAAATAAGACCAAAATAAAAACCAAAAAAGATATTATAAATAGGACCGGATGAAATATTTGACTAGAAAGTAAGATTGCAACTTGACATTGTCCACCAAGCATAATCCAATTTGATAAATAATGAGAACAAAGGAGTCTAAGGTTCTACGCTTGATTGTTGACTAAGTTGGATATGTTTCAATAATTTATGAAAAATCGTTTAGTTGGCTGGATAAATTTTCCTCAATTTGGCAAGACTCGTTGAGTCCAATATGATCGGGTAAATTCTTGGTTCTAGAATTAAAAAAAAAAAAAAAGGATTGCAACTTGACCTTCAATTGAGCTCAAAATCCATCCATACATTCCACCATTAGCTATTTTTTTTTAACACCATTAGCTATTTCTAACGTACCATACATAGCAGCATTTGAAAGCAGTTTTCATTCTTAAAACTTGCCTTTAAATCTAATTTAATTTTACAACAAAATGGTCCACGCACATTTTTTTTTTCCAAAACCAGGTGGTGTCTGGACTTCACATTTTTTGTGACCAAATTAATCCATCTCGGATTCGCGAACTGTGCGAGTCTTTGACTCAACGGTATGAATCATCCCCAAAAATTGTTGACTTACTGAAACTCGAGTCTTTGATCCTAAAATCCCTAAACACCCAATCAGTTTTCACTAAGTCAATTCACTTGGGTTGATGGACACACAATTCTTCATAACTACGTTAGAAAAAAAGCTTTTGGCTTTTTCAGGGAAAAAGAACAGCAACGGTTGAGAAAGCTGAACTGACAAGGTTAATTTGTTATTCGTATACATCAAAATCTGTAAACCTTTTTTGTGTTATCCTTGTTAATTACCTTGTATTTTAAAATAAAGATCAATAGAGGGTATGCTGAAGGTATGTTTTTTATTTTTATTTTTATTGTTTAAAATAATAAAAAATAACATTTCTTTTAAATTATTAAAAATAAAATTGTTGTAATTGAAGGATAGTAAAATTGTTCCACACAAATATATCAAACCAGCACACATGTTAGCAAATTATGAACTATGTGCATATTTGGTTTGACGATGAAAAATTACATTATAGCACAAAATCACGTTGGATGTGAAGTAATTATGAACAACTTCTATTTCTCATAATCATTTCAAAAGAAATCCAACGTGTTGATTCGAACATGCACTTAAACAACTAACAAAGAAAGCTTAAAAGATACTCACCCTTATGCAATGAATGAACTTGAACAATTGACAAAAGAAAATCAAAGACTAGTTCTAAAGTGCGTAGTCAATATATAGTTAGTTCATACTACCAGTAACCATTTAATGGTAGGTCCTAGCTTCCAGCAGTGACATCTTTTCCTTTAACTTGTGATTATAACTTTTGCAAGGTGAGTAAAAAGGGTGTCACTATCAAGAATCTCAACCATGATATGTATGGGTTTTAGTTAGTACGTACTTTATATGTTTGGGGAACTATACTTTACTAACATTCGTTATATTTAGAAATGAATAGTCATAAACATTAACCTTTGAATCTAGTTTCAGCTACCAACTTTTTCATTAATAAAATTAACTAATAATGTATCAACTATGCGATTTCTAATTTTAATTAACAACATAATTTCTTATATTTAAAAAAAATCCAACTCATTTGGATTTTTGTTTTATTTAATCAATCATTCCAAATGCATTTTGTTAGTAATTCGTTTTGCAAGTCCAAATGCAGCTATTTTTTTTACCGTATATATCATCATCATCATCATCATTATTATTATTACATCTGTCCCAAAATATAAGACCTGTTTTCACACTTTTAAATAATTCGTGTTTATAAGATTCGAACTTTCAAATTACTTGTTTGTATTAGAACTTCGTAATTGTAAATAAGTATATTGTCTAAAATATAAAATAACGCATCATTATTTTTAAAAATTTAAATTGCAACATACTGTATAAATTTTTGGATTTTTTTAAATTTGAATTCATGACTGAGTAAATATTTGATTGTATTAAGCTAAATCATTATACCAAATTATAGCTCATCATCTTTAATACTTATATATCCATTTTTTTCGTTGTACCCAAAATTTATTATTCATAATGATACTCTGTTTAAATATTTAATACCAATTTGCCTATATTATGACTTGTTTGTATTAGAATTTCTGAAATTACAACATTATATTCGTTTTTTTGCTGGTTAATTATCATATGACGGGTCGTTTAGACATTATATATTTTTTATGTCAATATTTGATTCAAATTATTTCCTTTTGAAAATATCATTAATAACCCGTGCAAATTGTAATAATATCGAAATGCAAATTGTATGTTTGCGGGCAATTTTTATATTTATGTGTAATCCAAATTGTACTAATAAAAATTTACTAAAAATAACTTAAGATAAATATTTGTTCCCGTGCGATGCACGGACAAACAAATTTGGAGGGAAAAGCAAGGATGAAGGAGGGAAAATGAAAATGACAAAAATGCCCTCAACTTCTCCTATTTTATAATATGTTGAACCCGTGCAAATTGTAATAATATCGAAATGCAAATTGTATGTTTGCGGGCAATTTTTATATTTATGTGTAATCCAAATTATACTAATAAAATTTTACTAAAAATAACTTAAGATAAATATTTGTTCCCGTGCGATGCACGGACAAACAAATTTGGAGGGAAAAGTAAGGATGAAGGAGGGAAAATGAAAATGACAAAAATGCCCTCAACTTCTCCTATTTTATATGTGTAATCCAAATTGTACTAATAAAAATTTACTAAAAATAACTTAAGATAAATATTTGTTCCCGTGCGATGCACGGATAAACAAATTTGGAGGGAAAAGCAAGGATGAAGGAGGGAAAATGAAAATGACAAAAATGCCCTCAACTTCTCCTATTTTATAATATGTTGAACCCGTGCAAATTGTAATAATATCGAAATGCAAATTGTATGTTTGCGGGCAATTTTTATATTTATGTGTAATCCAAATTGTACTAATAAAAATTTACTAAAAATAACTTAAGATAAATATTTGTTCCCGTGCGATGCACGGACAAACAAATTTGGAGGGAAAAGTAAGGATGAAGGAGGGAAAATGAAAATGACAAAAGTGCCCTCAACTTCTCCTATTTTATATGTGTAATCCAAATTGTACTAATAAAAATTTACTAAAAATAACTTAAGATAAATATTTGTTCCCGTGCGATGCACGGACAAACAAATTTGGAGGGAAAAGAAAGGATGAAGGAGGGAAAATGAAAATGACAAAATAGGAGAAGTTGAGGGCATTTTTGTCATTTTCATTTTCCCTCCTTCATCCTTGCTTTTCCCTCCAAATTTGTTTGTCTGTGCATCGCACGGGAACAAATATTTATCTTCATCCTTGCTTTTTCCTCCAAATTTGTTTGTCCGTGCATCGCACGGGAATAAATATTTATCTTAAGTTATTTTTAGTAAATTTTTATTAGTATAATTTGGATTACACATAAATATAAAAATTACCCTCAAACATACAATTTGCATTTCGATGTTATTACAATTTGCACGGGTTATTAATGATCTTTTCAAAAGGAAATAATTTGAATCAAATATTGACATAAAAAATATATAATGCCTAAACGACCCGTCATATGATAATTAACCAGCAAAAAAAACGTATATAATGTTGTAATTTCAGAAATTCTAATACAAACAAGTCATAATATAGGCAAATTGGTATTAAACATTTAAACAGAGCATCATTATGAATAATAAATTTTGGGTACAACGGAAAAAACGGATATATAAATATTTAAGATGAGCTATAATTTGGTATAATGATTTAACTTAATACAATCAAATATTTACTCAGTCATGAATTCAAATTTAAAAAATTCCAAAAATTTATACAATATGTTGCAATTTAAATATTGAAAAATAATGATGCGTTATTTTATACTTTAGACAATATACTTATTTACAATTATGGATACTACTGGAAAAAAGGGTTTTGAAATCGGGTTTTTAAAATCGGTCGTATGAAAGCCGATTTAAAAAAAAACGCGGTGGCAATTTTGTAAATAAATTCTAACTTTTAAAGTCGGTCGTACAACAACCGATTTCAAAAGTACTTTCGAAATCGGTCGTTTCCCAAGCAGAGTTAGAAAGTCATTTTTATTTTTTAAAATTTTTTAATTTTTTTTTCTTTTAAAATCGGTTGTTTTTAGCAGAGTTAGAAAGTTTTTTATTTATTTAATTTTTTTTATTTTTAATATTTTCTAACTCGGTCTTTATCAACCGATTTCAATAAGCAGAAAATAATCATTCTAAATCGGTCTTAATGACCGATTTAAAAAAAAAATAAAAAAAATTACTAATCTTTTTTTGAAATAAAAATAATAATATATTCTAACCCGGTCTTATTGACCGATTTTAAAAGTTAGTGAAAAAAATATAACATATTCTAAATCAGTCATTATTCACCAATTTTAATAATAAAAAAATAACTGAAAAAAAAACTATTCTAACTCGATCTTATTGACCGATTTTAAATATTTAAGACAGATTTAAAAAAAATAAACTTTCGAATTCGGTCGTTTTGACCGAGTTAAAAAGTCCTACTAAATCTATTCTAACTCGGTCTTATTGACCGATTTTAAAAGTTAGTGGAAAAAAATAACACATTCTAAATCAGTCGTTATTCACCGATTTTAATAATAAAAAAATAACTGGAAAAAAAATAACTATTCGAACTCGGTCTTATTGACCGATTTTAAATATTTTAATACAGAATTAAAAATAAAAATAAACTTTCGAATTCGGTCATTTTGACCGAGTTAAAAAGCGTGCTAGCTTAGGTCAATAACGCGCGGCAACATTTAGACTTGGTGCCAAAACCCAAAACAAAGAGAACAAAACTCTGCCTCCACTGTCGCGCGCTGCTAAGCCTCCACCAGCCTTCCCTTCCCTTCCCTTCGCCGCTGCCATTGTTCCACCGCGTGTTGTTCTTGTTCTCCGTCGCTTCTCACCGCGTCTTGTTCTTCTCCGTCGCTCCTCTCTTTCGCCGCCACAAAGCATTGCTCCACAAGGTTAGGGATTTCCACTCACTCCTGTAACATCCTCACTTTTAATAGTTAATTTTAGATTTTTATAAAATCAGAGTTTGAAAATTCTTTTTCGCATTTAATTTCTTATAAAAGTTTTTACGAAAATCCGGCAGAGTTTCCTCTGTTTTTCGGACTTCCCAAAAATTTCCTTATGAAAACCTGTCAGTCCAAAATTAATTAAAAACATAAACACAACATATTAAAAACCAGTTCAGATCCTAACGCCCGATTAGTATCAGTTTCAGGGCATAAAACTACACATATTATGAATTACAAAAATAACAGTTTTTAATATAATATAATCCACTCGGGGTATCCCAATTTCACTCCACGTGGTGGAGAGTTTCCAATTCGGCCCGCAACAGTGTAAGCTCCGCTCCCGTACCTGTAAAATGATATCAAGAAGGGTAGCATTACACAGAACTTAAAAAGATAAATTCTAAAAGAAGACATAGCAAATAACTAAGCCTACTTAATTATTAATATATTTTCTTCACAATTAATTCACATAAATAAACTCTTTTAGTCCTTTCTTAATGCTCACATTATTTTAATTATGAATTCTCTTTTCATTCTTTCATTCCCATCCTCTTATCCATTTTCCTCATTAGATAGTCCAGCTCCAGCCAGCCGTACGGTACTGAGCGCTAGGAGTTCCCGTATTCATTATTCATTTTCCTTGCTTTTTCCTTTTTAATCTTTTTAATCGACACGCCTCGACAGGCTCGCATCGATGCCGATACGCCTCGACAGGCTCGCATCGATGCCGATACGCCTCGACAGGCTCACACCGGACTTTTATCTCTTTTTAATTGACACGCCTCGACAGGCTCGCATCGATGCCGATACGCCTCGACAGGCTCGCACCGGACTTTTATCTCTTTTTAATCGACACGCCTCGACAGGCTCGCATCGATACCGATACGCCTCGACAGGCTCGCACCGGACTTTTATCTCTTTTTAATCGACACGCCTCGACAGGCTCGCATCGATGCCGATACGCCTCGACAGGCTAGCACCAGACTTTTATCTCTTTTTATACCGACACGCCTCGACAGGCTCGTGCCATTTCTTTCTCTTTCTCTTTTCTTTCTCTTTCACTTATTTCTCTTTCTTTTCTTTCTCTTTCACTTATTTCTCTTTCTTTTCTTTCTCTTTCACTTTATCCTTTTTCTTAGTCATATATCTTTTCTTTTTTTCTGGTTTATTGTATTTTCTCTTTTATTTCATTTCTTTACTTAGGGACTTGTTATCACATTGTCTATCTTTCACTATTTTCAATATCCTTCTTTCTTTTCCTTTTTATTCTTCTCTTCCTTTTCTCTTTCTTGTAATTTAACTAATTCTTTTATACTCATCTAAATCTTTTAGCCTTTTATCCTCATTTATGTCTTATCACGTGTTCTACGTTTTCTACTTTATTCTTTTTCTCTTTGTTAGTTTCCCCCAATCTTATCCAACTCTAATCATTACGGTCAAATATAGTAATTTCTAGTTCTCGTTACTAATTCTTAGTTATTTCTCAGTTTCCCTATCTCAATCAATTACCCAATTCATTGTTCCTATTTCATTAACTATATTAGTTTTAATTGCTCTATTATCTTAATCTAACTTTTCAATTATTTCACTCCAACTTCCCTCATAATGTACTCTCTCTTAGTTTTCTTATCTTTTCGTAAACCCGCTTATCGTTTTCCTTATTTTATATTAAATCGTAATTCATCATTTTATTTCTATTCTCTACTTTACTCCGCGTGCATTCCTTATTCCTTGTTCTAGACTCTCTTTTACCCTTTTTGTTCCTTTACCTCCCCTATAGCTTTTACTTTATAATTTCCTACATTTTGTTTTATATTAACTATTTCAATATCCTAAATACGCTCATCCATTCCGGGACTTATTCTATGCTCATACATCTTATTCCCTAGGGTGTGGTTTCTCGTCACAATTTTATTTACTTTATTTCTATCAACGGGGTACCCTAAGGTTCATTAACATACTTTTAATTATTCTATTCCTAGCTACCACTATATAATCCTAGAATTTACTTCTTAAGCAAAGGTAACGCGAACCCTCTTACCTCGGGCTTTTTTTTTAAAATAGAACCTGGATTTTAGCTCGGCGACGATGATGGCGTCAGTGTTGCTCCTCGTTAGCGGGGAGCGACCGTGACTAAACCGAGGCAAGGCTTCGAGCTCCGAGGTTCCCGACACGAGTCCAGCACGATCACGGACCGGTAACGGCGTCGGTGCGATCCGAGGAGAGAGAGAAGGCTCGTGGGTGTGAGAGCAATGAATGAGGGAGAGCAATGGGGGTTTGTGGCCCGTGGTGGTTCGATCGACGGCCACGGTGGCGGCTCCGATCGGAAAGAGAGAGAAAAGGGGAGAGAGAGAGACCGAAGTCAAAGGGGAAGAGGGAGAGAGAAATATGAGGGTGGTGGTGGTGGTGAGTGGTGGTGGCGGTGGCGGCCGGAGGTGGCGGCGGCTGTGAGTGGGGAGGAGAGAGAGAGAGTTTGTGAGGAGGGAGAGTGTGAGGGAAGGAGAGAGAGCAAGAGAGAGAGACCGGTTGAGGGAGAGAAGGAGGGTGGCCACGGTGGGGCGGCGGCCTTGGTGGCTGAAGGCCGCGGAGGAGGGAGGAGAGGGAGGGGCGGAGGAGAGGAGAGAGAAAGGGGTTTGGAATGGGGGTTTCAACCCCCAAAACGCGTTTTTAATGTTGCAGACCACAAAATACTCGAGTGTTTCTGTAAAAACTCGAGTGTTTCTGTAAATACTCGAGTATTTTGACCCAAAACTCGAGTATTGTGACCCAAAATACTCGAGTATATCACAAAATACTCGAGTAAAATGATCAGATACTGCTAGTTTGCTTTTCTATTTTTCATCTATTTTCTCCCAACTTCAAATAGCCATAACTTCTTCGTTCACCGTCGGATCTTGCTCAAATTTGACGAGTAACTTCCTAAAAATCATATCTTTATATCCAACGGTGGAAATTGTGTTTGGAGTCCGAAATCTTTTATTTTGAATTTCCTAACGTCGGGTGTTTATAACACCGAAAAATCGATTTTTAACACTCGTTTGGTTCCAATCTTCCCTTTGAGGGAGTTCTAAGTTAATAGTTCTGCGGTGTAATTATTCGCCTCAGGTATGGCTTATCTCAGTCATTCAGAAATCCGCGTAATACACAAAATCTTAATAGACTGAGACAATCATTTGCGGTGCTTAATAGACTAAGACAATCATTTGTGGTGCTCCGACATAACTTCTTACGTGAGACTCCAATTCGCGACTCCACTCTTTACGTTTTCGTTCTTACTTCTTTAAGTGAGTCTAGTGAGGTTGCCCTTCAATTCCACCTTAGCTATATCTGCATTCTACTCCGTTGGTACTTCCCTTCCGTTCGTTTAACTATTTCAAATTGGTATATAGGGATTCCTACGGGTTGATTTCACATAAGAGTCGAGGTCAGGGTCTAAATTCATTTCCCAATTGTCTGATGGTTCGAGAAGGCATTGATTGATTCTTAGTTTAATTCTCGTTCCATTCTCCGCAAACCTCTTCGACAGTTAATGCGGAGCGTTTAGGGTGAGTTATTCATTAGCCCTATGGGTTACGGTATGATCGTCGGACATTGAGTCCGGCTCGATGCAATCTTCCTTACGCTTCGTTACCGTCCTGCATTCCACCTTGTTACTCGGATAGGATCCATAATTTTCTTGTTGTTAAAGTTTCATCTTCCATTCCTTGGATTGAAATCCTCCCCCACTTAGCATCGACATAGTTATATCAATGCCGAGGGAGTAGGTTCGGTCGCTATCAAAAGTTGGTCGTTCCGATTCCCAAATATATTATTTTGAGATTGGAAATGACACGGGGTTTTACTAATGGTTGGTGAATATCGAGGTAGGTTAAGTTCCTGTAGTCTTGACGAATGCTCCGGAGTGTATCCAAATCTTTTCACGAAGTATCTGAAGCTTGAAGAGAGTGAAGATGAAAAGAAGAATTATGCAAGGAGGGTTTAGTGGTCTCCACAAGGTGACCAAGGATGTTTTAGGCGACAAGGTTGAGAAATTGTGAGATAAGGCCATGTCGTTGTTCTTCTGTTGGATACATTATAATTGACGAATACAAGTGGATTGTCGGCATGAAAGTGTCATGCACGCACAGGTATCGCCGGGTAATAACATGGCTGAGTACATGTCCAGCAAGAAGACAACAGAGACTATTCTAAAGATTGCATCTTCAATGAAGAATCATCGAAAACGCATTTTCTACAAATTAATGATCGACTTGATTGGTCTTAATATGAATGGCTGTGGATGGATATCTGTCGGCTTCTCTGGCAACTTTTAAGAGTTTGAATAGATACTTAGGGAGTTTTGAGTTTCTGAATATCTAGTTTGGTTTTCAAAGGGTCTCAGGTGACCACTATAGAGTTCGCGAGGTCCTATTGGGGTTCTATGTCTAATGGTGCTTACCTTAGGCGAGGGAAATATCTTAAGGCTTTCATCTCCTAAGTTCTGGCGTTAGGTTCGCTCCCATTGCAAGGGTTGGTTTGTCTACCTTTTCGATTAGTTAGCACGGAAAGATTTAAGACCATGTTGACTACTTGTCCGTGCTATCAAATATGTAGTAAATTTTCTAAGGTATGGAAATCACACATACTTACATCTCTCCGAGCTCTTGCACCAAGTGAAAAAGTGGGTCGGCGTTTCTACCGAGCTGAGTTAAATGGAAGCAATTGAAGGTGTTGTCAGGAATTGATATGTCTAACTAATGGATGTTTATGAATTCTAACAAGTTCCTAAGGAGCAGGAGTTCGATTTGGTCCTACGGGGTTGGAATTTCCTATTTTGGTTGTTCTAATTAAATTGGAAATTGCAATGATATCATCTGTTAGTAAAAGCAAAGACTGGGGTAGCTAATCCCAATCTCACCTCTACTAAGAGCAATATCACTGTCGGGTCTGTCGATAACATTATCCCCTAACAGATGTAAAAGTTAGAGTGATTAGTTCTAACCTTACTCTCCATTAGTGACAATATTATCAATGCGATTGGTGGGTCTCTAACTAGAATACTAGCGCTCGTCTTTTCTTTTTAAACTGAATTGGACGAGTTTGTCTTATATAACTGAATCGGGACGGAGACTTGAGGTTCTGATGTAATTTCTTACCTTAGGGACATAATATGCTTCTACACTTCTCGTCTGGATTCCCTTCGTCCTTTTCAACCATAAGATACATTCCTCCTCTTTGAGTTGAGCCAGGAACCAGCATATACCCCAATGAGGTCTCCCACATCATGGGCATAGTGGTATAGCACATGAAATGTCAATCGCCTCTATTTGACTGAAGTCCATCTGAACTAAGTCCCTTAAGATTGACACAACCTTAGCTCTATTACTAGATGTGTCTCCCATAATACTAGAGTTTAGTAATAGAAACAAGTTAAGGCACGAATAGTCGGATATTCCTAGAATTAATTAAGTCCGATATCATAGGTATGTAAATATACTGACTAGCTATGGCTGGATTCAACAACAACTTTGGTCACTCGCTTGGTGAGTAAACCATAGGAGTGGTGATTTCGCACTCCAAGGCCGAGGGAAACTGCTCTGATACCATAAATGTAACATCCTCACTTTTAATAGTTAATTTTAGATTTTTATAAAATCAGAGTTTGAAAATTCTTTTTCGCATTTAATTTCTTATAAAAGTTTTTACGAAAATCCGGCAGAGTTTCCTCTGTTTTTCGGACTTCCCAAAAATTTCCTTATGAAAACCTGTCAGTCCAAAATTAATTAAAAACATAAACACAACATATTAAAAACCAGTTCAGATCCTAACACCCGATTAGTATCAGTTTCAGGGCATAAAACTACACATATTATAAATTACAAAAATAACAGTTTTTAATATAATATAATCCACTCGGGGTATCCCAATTTCACTCCACGTGGTGGAGAGTTTCCAATTCGGCCCGCAACAGTGTAAGCTCCGCTCCCGTACCTGTAAAATGATATCAAGAAGGGTAGCATTACACAGAACTTAAAAAGATAAATTCTAAAAGAAGACATAGCAAATAACTAAGCTTACTTAATTATTAATATATTTTCTTCACAATTAATTCACATAAATAAACTCTTTTAGTCCTTTCTTAATGCTCACATTATTTTAATTATGAATTCTCTTTTCATTCTTTCATTCCCATCCTCTTATCCATTTTCCTCATTAGGTAGTCCAGCCCCAGCCAGCCGTACGGTACTGAGCGCTAGGAGTTCCCGTATTCATTATTCATTTTCCTTTCTTTTTCCTTTTTAATCTTTTTAATCGACACGCCTCGACAGGCTCGCATCGATGCCGATACGCCTCGACAGGCTCGCACCGGACTTTTATCTTTTTTTAATCGACACGCCTCGACAGGCTCGCATCGATGCCGATACGCCTCGACAGGCTCGCACCGGACTTTTATCTCTTTTTAATCGACACGCCTCGACAGGCTCGCATCGATGCCGATACGCCTCGACAGGCTCGCACCAGACTTTTATCTCTTTTTATACCGACACGCCTCGACAGGCTCGTGCCATTTCTTTCTCTTTCTCTTTTCTTTCTCTTTCTCTTTCACTTATTTCTCTTTCTTTTCTTTCTCTTTCACTTATTTCTCTTTCTTTTCTTTCTCTTTCACTTTATCCTTTTTCTTAGTCATATATCTTTTCTCTTTTTCTGGTTTATTGTATTTTCTCTTTTATTTCATTTCTTTACTTAGGGACTTGTTATCACATTGTCTATCTTTCACTATTTTCAATATCCTTCTTTCTTTTCCTTTTTATTCTTCTCTTCCTTTTCTCTTTCTTGTAATTTAACTAATTCTTTTATACTCATCTAAATCTTTTAGCCTTTTATCCTCATTTATGTCTTATCACGTGTTCTACGTTTTCTAATTTATTCTTTTTCTCTTTGTTAGTTTCCCCCAATCTTATCCAACTCTAATCATTACGGTCAAATATAGTAATTTCTAGTTCTCGTTACTAATTCTTAGTTATTTCTCAGTTTCCCTATCTCAATCAATTACCCAATTCATTGTTCCTATTTCATTAACTATATTAGTTTTAATTGCTCTATTATCTTAATCTAACTTTTCAATTATTTCACTCCAACTTCCCTCATAATGTACTCTCTCTTAGTTTTCTTATCTTTTCGTAAACCCGCTTATCGTTTTCCTTATTTTATATTAAATCGTAATTCATCATTTTATTTCTATTCTCTACTTTACTCCGCGTGCATTCCTTATTCCTTGTTCTAGACTCTCTTTTACCCTTTTTGTTCCTTTACCTCCCCTATAGCTTTTACTTTATAATTTCCTACATTTTGTTTTATATTAACTATTTCAATATCCTAAATACGCTCATCCATTCCGGGACTTATTCTATGCTCATACATCTTATTCCCTAGGGTGTGGTTTCTCGTCACAATTTTATTTACTTTATTTCTATCAACGGGGTACCCTAAGGTTCATTAACATACTTTTAATTATTCTATTCCTAGCTACCACTATATAATCCTAGAATTTACTTCTTAAGCAAAGGTAACGCGAACCCTCTTACCTCGGGCTTTTTTTTTTAAAATAGAACCTGGATTTTAGCTCGGCGACGATGATGGCGTCAGTGTTGCTCCTCGTTAGCGGGGAGCGACCGTGACTAAACCGAGGCAAGGCTTCGAGCTCCGAGGTTCCCGACACGAGTCCAGCACGATCACGGACCGGTAACGGCGTCGGTGCGATCCGAGGAGAGAGAGAAGGCTCGTGGGTGTGAGAGCAATGAATGAGGGAGAGCAATGGGGGTTTGTGGCCCGTGGTGGTTCGATCGGCGGCCACGATGGCGGCTCCAATCGGAAAGAGAGAGAAAAGGGGAGAGAGAGAGACCGAAGTCAAAGGGGAAGAGGGAGAGAGAAATATGAGGGTGGTGGTGGTGGTGAGTGGTGGTGGCGGTGGCGGCCGGAGGTGGCGGCGGCTGTGAGTGGGGAGGAGAGAGAGAGAGTTTGTGAGGAGGGAGAGTGTGAGGGAAGGAGAGAGAGCAAGAGAGAGAGACCGGTTGAGGGAGAGAAGGAGGGTGGCCACGGTGGGGCGACGGCCTTGGTGGCTGAAGGCCGCGGAGGAGGGAGGAGAGGGAGGGGCGGAGGAGAGGAGAGAGAAAGGGGGTTGGAATGGGGGTTTCAACCCCCAAAACGCGTTTTTAATGTTGCAGACCACAAAATACTCGAGTGTTTCTGTAAACACTCGAGTGTTTCTGTAAATACTCGAGTATTTTGACCCAAAACTCGAGTATTTTGACCCAAAATACTCGAGTATATCACAAAATACTCGAGTAAAATGATCAGATACTGCTAGTTTGCTTTTCTATTTTTCATCTATTTTCTCCCAACTTCAAATAGCCATAACTTCTTCGTTCACCGTCGGATCTTGCTCAAATTTGACGAGTAACTTCCTAAAAATCATATCTTTATATCCAACGGTGAAAATTGTGTTTGGAGTCCGAAATCTTTTATTTTGAATTTCCTAACGTCGGGTGTTTATAACACCGAAAAATCGATTTTTAACACTCGTTTGGTCTTCTTTAAATTCGCTTTTCGATGCCAATGCTCCTTGACTCCTTTATGGCACTCACAGAATTCGTAATCTATCGTTTTAAATCCCTTTTTGGATAATTCTTATTTCAAAATCTTATTATAATTCTAATTATTATTAGAATTAAAATCCGGGATGTTACAACTCCTCACCACTCGCTCTCTGCCTCTGCTCTCGCTCCACCACTCCACCAGCCCGCAACCGCCTCCACCAACGGCTACCACTTCGTTCAACGGCTACCACTAGACAAGGTTAGGGCTGTTGATTTAATTTTTTCTTTATTTTCGTGGCTCTCTCTCTCTCTCACATGCATTTTGATCTTGAGGTTGGTTGGTGGGTATGGTGTCTTATAGATTCCCAGTATTGAGAAGAGTTAAGTTGAAACACAAAGTATGGACCTTAATAATGATTCCCAGTCTTGTGAAGAGCAGAAGCAAAAACAACAAAGACTTCTACTATTCTCTCAATTATTTATTATTTATAACCAAAATTGCTAACTTTTCTTGCTCGCAAATGTGACACTATGCCCCTCTTGTATTATTTCCTTTTAGGCAAAGCAAAAAATAGATTGAAAATTTTATATGAACTAACAAAGGTTACATAACACTGCAGACCACCGACTAGGATTTTGAACCACACCTTCAATCTTGAATTGTCCCACATTTTGTCATTTGGTTTGGCCCACTCCATGCTGCTCACAATTTGAGCGTCACCTCTAGGTGTAGTGTTGTAGGAGTTTTCTTCAAGATGAGATGAGATGAGATTAGATGAGACCTTTTCTGTTTTTTGCTTTTGGTACGATGGCAAAACCCCAATTAGAAAAAGTTGAGTAGCCCACGTGAGTAGTCCTTTTCAAATTAGCGCTTCACAACTATGCTTGTATGGGTAGTGAGTTACTTTCAACAAATAAACAATTGACATACACACAGGTTCCATTGCATATGTCTATGAACTAAAGATCTTTGGGAGTTACAAAGTTAAGAGTATGTTTATTTCATTTTATTCTTTGATTCCTGTTTTATTCTAGGAGGAAAAAAAACCAACTAGATATAAAAACACGTACCATGATGTCTTGAAAGGTGAGGTTTTTTAAGGTGGAAGCCTTTGATGGCAAATTACCCATAACTAAAGATCTCAGGTTTGAATATTTAAGAATTTGCATGCATTCAGTAATCGACAAGTAGAGTTTTGTCACTCTTATAATCCTGTCCAACTTGAATCCAAATTAACTGGACTTGGGACACACAATTATGTATAGTTTTTTTTTATTTATTTTTAATTACGTAGATCTCTTCTACACTAACTGCAAATTATAAAATCCTTCTCCATCAAGTGTTCATTGAATCAAATTGTCAGATAATATCAATTTTGTGTCTATCAAATCTTTGCTTTAGAGGTAACAGGTCAATTGTTTAGACAATATATGAATGTGATATCCAATCATTGAGAACTAAAAGATTATCATCATTAAATATAACTACTACAATATTACCCGATTCCCAGTGTTAATAAAAAAATTTCTACCTAGATGAGTATCTAAATTCTTTTTCATTAATCCATGACATGTTTAATGTTTGGCAAATAGTTACACAATCTTACTCTTGCAATCTTATCTAAACTCTGGTGACGAAGTCTTCTCTAGTTCCACAGTTAAGCAAGGAGAGATTGAGGCTGTTGTGATTGCAACTGGAGTTCATACCTTCTTTGGTAAGGCTGCTCATTTGGTTGACAGCACTAACCAAGTTGGTCACTTCCAAAAGGTAACTATTATCTCTTGTTCACTTCTTGTTGTGCACAACAATGTGAAGAAATCTTTGCACTAAACATGTTAGATTATACTTGAAAGATGCTTTTATATATATATATATATATATATATATATATATATATATAAAGATTATACTTGAAATACTAGATTTTCAAAGCTAGATTTTAGCATAGAACCTCGTTTCCAATGCTAGTTTTGAGGTAACCTGGATCATTAAATTTGAAATACTTTACTATTAATAAGTTAAGCTCATTCTGTTCATTAAGATACATATGTGTCTAGTAGGAGACTAGGAGTATATTACAATTGACATATACTCATAAAAAGTATTATGAATTTTTATGGTGCTATATTCCCTTAAGATGATGGTGCTATATTCTGTTCACTGAGTTCTAATATTTTTTTTTTTGTGTTCCGTTTCTTCTCCCTCCAGTTCACGAGCTCCTTCACTCCTCTGCACTCTCTCACTCCGGTGTTCACTTCTTTTTCTTTGTCTTCTTCCTCTGCAGGTACTAATTTCATTCTTCTTTCCTTTTCTGTTCCTTTCGACGTGGAAGGATGTAAAAATTGAATTATTCATTTAAAATCTTATGGCACTTTTTAATTTTGAATATAATATAATCTTATAGTAGGAGTGATTACATAATATAATTTGTTTGAAATGATGAGAAAATTGAATTATTCATTTAGGAGCACCCCTGTTTGGTTGAATAATTATATATGGACCGTAGTTGGATAAATGCTGATCGATTGAGTGATGAGTATACTCGTGGAGTGGAAGAGTTTTTGGAATTTGCAAAAGCCAATGACCGTGATAACAAAGGGCTATTTCATTGTCCATGTGTAGAGTGTGTCAATGTTGATCGGAGAACAATTAGGGAAATAAGAGATCATCTCATTTTTCCTGGGTTTTGCAAGAGTTATACAAAGTGGATATGGCACGGTGATCCAATAGGTATGAAGAGCGAGTCTCAGAGTGTCGAAGTTGATGACGGAGTTATGGAGGATCATCTGGAGGACATGATCCGTGATATTGGACCAGAGTCTTTCCACCAAGCGCATGTGTATGAGAGTTTGACTGATGATTTGACGACTCCTTTGTATCCCGGGTGCAATGATGATTTGACACGATTGTCAACAGTGTTAAAAGATATCTCGGGAAAGTCCTTATTTTAGAGGAAACTCGGCCAAAATTTTCCTTTAAATTTTAAAATTAATCTAAAAAATAATTGATGTTGTATCTAAGGTTGCATTCTTCTTTATTAGACAACGAACCTATATTGATTTGAATTTGTCTTCTGTGTTGATAATTTTATTTAATATTTCAAATGCTGTATGTTGTAGTGTGCAAAACAACAGGGGAGCGTACAATGTGGGTATTATGTTACGATAAATATGCTCACCATTATCATGGCAAATATTTCCGACAAATGGAATGAGGTAATTGAATATGACTTTGTATTTTGAGTTTATTGAACAAAGTAATGAGGTAATTGAATAATCTTTATCTTATTTATATTTCAGGCCATGAATCACAATCCTCAAGGTCCCATACCACAAGAATGCATTGACAATGTTATTGAGCGCTGGTCATCATTTATACTTACTCTCAAAACTATTAGCTAGACTTTAATACTTAACTTTTGTAACTCTTGAGTATTTTGTTAGTTTGATAAGTATTTTGCTTTTGAATTTTTCTTGGTTAGGTTCTGTATTCTCTACTTCAAGATTGTTAGTTTGATATGAATTTTGCTTATGAATTTTAGCTTGCTTAGGTTCTGTAATTCGGTTATATATTCTTCAACTTTTGTAACTCTTGCTTATTATGTTAGTTTGATAAGTATTTTGTATTTTCTACTTCAAGATTGTTAGTTTGATATGAATTTTGCTTATGAATTTTAGCTTGGTTAGGTTCTGTAATTGGTATTCTTCTGTGTAAAGAAGAAAATTTTTAATTTCATGCAGCAGGGGATGTATAGATTATGTGGTTAGTAGAAAAAAAAAGACTTTTAAAATCGGTTGTAGGAGAGACCGATTTCAAAAGTACTTATGAAATCGTTCTTTACGACCGATTTCAAAAATAATTTATGAAATCGGTCCTTTTGACCGATTTCAAAAATTATTTTTGAAATCGGTCGTAAAGACCGATTTTAAAAGGTCCACTTTTAATTCCACCTTTTTCAAAATCACCACAGCAACCGATTTCAAAAGTCCAAAACGACCGATTTTAAAACTACTTGTTCCAGTAGTGGGAGTTCTAATACAAGCAAGTAATTTGAAAGTTCGAATCTTATAAACACGAATTAATTAAAAGTGTGAAAACATTTCTTATATTTTGGGACAGATGTAATAATAATGATGATGATGATGATGTATATGGTAAAAAAATAGCTGCATTTGGACTTGCAAAACGAATTACTAACAAAATACATTTGGAATGATGGATTAAATAAAACAAAAATCAAAATGAGTTGGATTTTTTTTAATATAAGAAATTATGTTGTTAATTAAAATTAGAAATCGCATAGTTGATACATTATTAGTTAATTTTTATTAATGAAAAAGTTGGTAGTAGCTGAAACTAGATTCAAAGGTTAATGTTTATGACTATTCATTTCTAAATACATGTAAATCATTTTTATAAAAAATTTATATTAACTTATTATTTAAAAAGACGTATTTCCAAAATCTATAATCAATTTTTTTTTTAAAAAAAAAAATTTAAACCCGTGCGAAACACGGATAAAATTACTAGTTAAGTCAAAGATTAAAATCTGAGTGTGGAATTTTTCTACCAAATTTTTACTTATATTTACAAAACGGAATTTAAAAAACTACTGATCAATGGGGGAGTCAAACCGGAAACCTCACAAATACAAATATGTTATTTATATCTATAAGTATATGAAAAAATAGTTTGTATACTGTTAGCATATTATCCATCATCTAAGAATGACCATTGAATTTTAAATAAAAGTAACGTAAATGAATGGTAGATGATGTTCAAACAGTGTACAAAACTTTACTGTCAATGCTCAATACACATGATTAAAATATATATATATATATATATCACACCTCCTCTGATGAAGCTCCGTCCGAGCATGAGTGTGGAATGTTACTTCAATTGTTATTTATATATCTATGTCTCTCTTCTATGTTTCACATCGTTTGGGATATGCAAGCAGTGAAGTGGCATAGGTGTTTCAACTATTGATATGTAATTTAAGCTCAGCTTGAGGGAAGTTTATTTGACTAATTTTGTTAGAAAATAATGATAGATGTGTCGTTGAAAAATTTATTGATTTCAAAGAAAATTGTTGGATAGCTGTGGCGAAATTATATATATCATCGGTTTTACTCCCAATATTAACATACCAGTTCAAGAATCCGTGCATTCGGGATCGAGAGCTTGTAATCTCACAAAAATGGAAATGTTGCTAAAAAAAAAAGAGAGAAGGAGGGTCTTCGATTTTTCTGTGTATGTTTTTCTGGCTGACCAAGGTGGTCTTTTATAACCACCGCAATAGCCATAAACTTATTATGGCACATTATTTGTCATTAAAATTAAAAATCATTTAAGCCATTAGAATGAATTCATTAATCAAAAAGGGCCAAATAATAAAATCATAAATCTGCAACGGGATAAATATACAAAACTATAAAAAAAAAAAATGTTTGGTCATTGGCCTTAAAAAAAAAAAGGAAGGCCAGGTGTTGGAAGTCCCACATCGCTTGCCTCATAATATATGGCATGGTTTAAATACTTGTTGGGCTACTCCTCTCATTGCCAATTGGTTTTGAGATGGAACCTTAACACCAGGCGTCAACGTCCCGCATCGCCGGTATAGTTATCAGGCTCAATAAGAACACTTAAAAAAGACAATTAGATATTTGTAGTGGAAAGAAAATGATAACTATGAAGGCTAAAGCCTAAATAATAATTAAAAATAAGTAATATTGAACTAAATATTTTCATGAAATGCCTTATTTCTAGAAATTTGTCCCCGTCTTTGAGTGAGGTCATTGCTTAGACCATAGATGCATCCACTTTGATTTTTATTTTTGTTGAGATCGTGAAAGTTATGTGATAAATGAAAATAAATCCCCACTCATCTTTCCTTCTCTATCTGTCAACATCCATGGTGCTGTGTGTATAATGAGACAAGCAATCTATAACTGGAAAAGATACCAGCAAACATATTAAGCCATTAGGTCAATTCAATTGGTCCAATTCTGCATTTATTAATAAAACTTTAATAGCTAGCAACCAACATGTTGCAGGCTCTCTGTTACACTTTTTATGAAATATGAAACTTGAGGGGAAAGTTTATGATAATTCCATTACAGCTCCAACATGTTTTTCCCCCTTTCCCCTTGTGTTAATGAAACAAAAAAAGGAATCGAAGGATGATATATTACAGAAAGATAAGTGTTTTATGCACATGAGATGTATGTGAAAGAAAAGTGAGAAAATATGAGACATAGTACTATTAAAGTTTTGAGTAGTGTTATCTGATTATCCGGAATAAACATCTGCTTGTGTTATTGTTTTTTCATATAAGATAAGAAGGTGTCAACTTCAAATGTCAATTCTAAATATTCACATATCATTATGCTAAAGTTTTATATTAGTTAGTTGAATTGAATTCAAAACCTTACTATGCATACATGTTTAGAAGCACGTAAGGAAGGGTTGTTATAATTGGATTGGAGTAGTGCAGTTTGTTCTTCCTAACAACTGCATGCATTGATCACTTTAATCAACATATAGGAATGATCCCCGGTCGGAAAGTGGGTGGTCTGGTCAATTTAGCTCTCGAATCCAGTTACAGTATATTTAAAGGAATAATGGTAAAGAATATCCTTAGAACACTGGTTAAGAAATTAAAACAAGTAATTTTATTTTGGAAAATATTGAATTCAAAACATCCAATACTAATAAAATTAGATTTTCAATTAAAATTTTCTCAAAAATATACTCATTCTGATCTTATATATAAGACACCTTCTTGAAGAAATCTTTGGTCCTATATATAGGGCACTTTATATTTCCTATGCATCATTAATTGTTTTTTTATCTTTTTTGCTCTTATTAAATGTTTTGACTAACTATATTTTTTTTTGTTATTCATTAATGAATGTGAACTTTCCAAGTAAAGTGAATGGGTAAAATTGTAATGTTACAATATATTCTCATAAAATTCACAAAACTAATCATTTTCCTTGGTCCGGAGAATAGGTTAAGTATGCCCTATGTATAGGACGGGAGAGTATTTCTTAAATGTTAAACAATACACTGAAAAATTTTGATTAGCAATACCCATATTCAGATCATGAACTCAATACAAGTGAAATCTTGGAAATGGTTTTTGGTAAAAGGGGGAATTATCCTTGTAATTGTACTCAATGGTGTAAGTAATTAATGATCCTTTATTTTGTACTATTACAAACCATATTGCTTGGCATACTTGAGTCCATGTTTTTTTCTTAGAAATAGTTACAAATATCACAAGTCTTAATTCTTCTTTCTCACGGAAACTTTAAAAAATTACAATTTTCAATGCTTTCAAATTACATTTAACTTCTTAACAAGTGTTAGCATTTTTTTTCTAAGATAAAATTTGTATATGGGCTAACATCCCTTGTGCTAATTAATTCTTTTTTTTTCATAAAACTTTAAAAGTTGAGGATAAACATCAATAGTTGTGTTTTCTTCAAAAACTAAAGATATAATAATATGAAGTTTTTATTTCTCATAAAATTCATTTAATTTGGGATGTTTATTCATGAACTGAGATTAAGAAATTCTTATGAAACCTGCCAGATGGTTTTGTTCAAACTATGATGTTAGTTGAATTTGTAGTAGTTACATTGTAATTGTCTATGATTGGATTTATTTATTTTGGATATATTGTAATTGCCTTAGTCTTGCTTACATGGTTTTAGTGGCTTTCATGTTTTGCCTTTTTATGTATATAGATTCCAACATAAAGCTTGATTCCTTTGTTTTATAATTTTGTTTTTGGTGGTGTAGGTATGATGGCTGATCATTGAGTTTAATTCTGGACGTTAATTGTCAAAATAAAAAATAAAAAACTTTATGCATAGGTTACCAAACAAAATCGACACTTTCAGCATTGGTAGCTAGCTAAAGAAAATTGTTAGCTGAAAACTTGTTAAAACTATGAAAAACCATATTGTATCGGTTATAAAATCGATGCAACAGAAAATCAAAACTTTTCTCGTTGATAGTGAAGGCATCAATTCCAAAATGATACAAAAAGTCTTTTTTAATCGATACGAAAAGTTTTCCTTACAATAGTGTCTGCAATGTGAAAATGGAATTTGAGAGATAGAATGAGGTTTGGAAGTATATAAGAGAAAAAGAGAAAGAGTGAAATGAAATTTAAAAGTATGTGTCTGATGTCCTAGACGGTGAGGTTCCCCAAGGGTAAGGGAAGAAGACCTTCAGAGGAGCCTTTGTCTAGGGTTTCTGTGTGATGTTTGATGGGAGTCCTCAAATGGCTAAGGGAGAAAGCCAAGAAGCAACCCTAATCACTGGTGTGTGAAGGTGGCAATTAGGGTTAGAGGACGTACCTGAGCCCCATGTAGTACGGAGCTATTTATAGGGGGGAGCTGGTTGCTCTAATGGGCTTGCTTGAGGCCCAAGTAGGGCCAACCTGTAATGAGCTATGAGTGGATGAGCTGTCCTGGTGGATAAGGTGAGACACGTCATCCTATCCTTGGTGTCGGACTCTGGGAGGTGTCGGACAGGGAAGTCGGACCTGGGTAGGAGTATGAGGTCGGCCCGTATCTGGTATCTGTTCGGCCGTTGAGCCTTGAGCTCAGCCCAGCACACAGAGGGCTTTTTGTAGGGCCGTGAGGCCTTGAGCAAGGGTTCTGAGGACCTCGGCTAGGCCGAGTCCACCACATAAGCCCCCCAGCTCGGTCAAGGCTATCTGAGCCTTGTTCCGAGGTCCTGGTTTAGGTCCTTTTACCAAATCCACCTCATAAGGGCCGAGTTCACCACATAAGCCCCCCAGCTCGGTCAAGGCCATTTGAGCCTTGTTCCGAGGTTCTAGGGAGTTCGGACGATGAACTGCCGAGAGCTGGATCCAGCTGTCTCTGAAATGTCCTTTCATTATGACGGAGCAGGTTTGAAAACTGTCCTTTCTCCTGCCCCGTCATGACGCTTGCTTTTTCCTGATCTGACACGTGTCAGAAATCGTACCTAACGAAGCGTCGCCATTACTGCGACGTTGCTTCGAGATCCGTGATTCCAGCTCCTCTGCGCCACGTGTCTTATTGCATGTGGCCTCCTGCTGGGTTGGGCCTTTTGGACCAGGCCCATATTTCGAAAGTGGGGAAAACGGCAGTTTCCCTTCCTCTTCTTTCACAAAACCGCTTCTCTTTTCTCTCTCTACCACTACATCTTCCTTTGGCGTTATTCTCCTTTCTCTCTCTATCAGAAACTTTTCCTTTTCTCACGAAATCGCAGATTCAAACTCCTTCTCTGCCATTTCCATAGTCAAACTCTCCTCTGCTCCTCACTATCTTCCCCTTCATCAGCGGGTCTTTTAAGCTTCACGTTCCCTCGACTTCAAACTCCTAAGGTACTGGTTGTTTTCACACTTCTTCTTCTTTGCTTCTCTTCTTCTCTTACTGTTTTGTGGTTTATATGGGAGGGGCTTAATATTTTTCGCGTTTCCTGTTCTTCGTTTTCATGGGTATGGTGCGGTTTTTATTTACAACTTTATAGTTTGAGGCTTTGATTTAGGGGAGTAATGTTGTGGTTTAGAGTGTTTCTGGGTTTGGGCATTTTTAGGATTTTGGAGGGCTTTTGATTCATGTTTTTTGTTTATTTTTCAGAAAACCAAAGGAGTAAGTTGGGTTCAATATGAGTAGGGATTGGTTTAGAAAATGGGCTGGGGTAGTCTCCCTGTCATCGAGCAGTAGTGAGGAGGAGGACGGCTCCTCCTCCTCGTCCTGCTCCTCCACGGAGGTAGATGAGGCGTTCCGTCGCCAGAGGGAGTATAGGCAGAAATATGAGAGATGAGTTCTGGATGTCGATCCCGTTGAGGTTGTCTATCCTCGGGATTGGGAAGAGAAAAGAGAGTGGATACGGCAATATGCTTGGGCCGAGTTTGCTGATGGTAGAGAACGTGCTGACTTTCAGAGGATGGAGAGGGAGAGGATGCACGATCGGGGGGTACCTGTGGTAGAGGGGAGATGCTCGCCTCTCGGAACAACTTTGAGAGGATTTTCTGGGGGGTTATTCTTTGTGACCCGTAAGACTAACACCGAGCTCCCTATTCTTACACAGGTATCATGCCGCCCAGAAAGTGCATCAGCCGTCCCGAGCTTTACCCTGCACCTACTGATGCCGATCAGTACCAATGGGTCGATGTGGAACCCAAGGGAGTCCAATCCAGCTTAAACTCTGAGGATAAACTAGCTAGAGTGAGGGGAGCCGTGCTACCTTGCTCGGGGGATGCTGCTGGGACCTCGTACCAAATTCTCCCCTGTTCGGAAAACGACCGAATTTGTTCTCGGACAGATGCCAACTCCTTCTTCTTTTATGCTGATTTGATACACAATCTTGGTGTAACCCTGCCATTTACCGATCTGGAAATGAGGGTGTTAAACGAGCTCGGATTAGCGCCTTCGCAACTTCACCCCAACACTTGGTCATTCTTGCGGGCATTTCAAAAATATTGCGGGGCCAAGGGGTTGGTATGTATAGTTCGTCTTTTCCTATGGATGTATAACCCGTTCGTCAGCAATATAGATGGGGTGACTGGTCGTCTTTGGGTGTCGGCTAAGGCCCGGGCTCACTGTGGTTTGTTCGGCATGTTCTCCGAATCTTGGAAACATTTTAAACCAAGATTTTTTAAATACAAGTACGTTGGAACGGGGCTACCTTGGTTTCGGTCCGAGACGGGACCGAAGTTCCCTTTGGAGTGGACCCCCGAGTTCTTTAATCGCCATACCAGCACGCCGCAAAGGTGGTCGGGCGTAACCCTAGATGCCGACGAGGCCGTAACAGCCCACCATTTCCAGACCGAGTATCGTGCTCAGAAATTCCAGCTTGACATTGGAGTTTTCATGCAGTGTCTTGACAACGAAGTCTTGAAAAAAATTGGTAGTTACTTTTGCTCTTATACTTGTACATTTTCTTTCAGCTTTCTTATTAATTTCTCTTTATCCTTTTGTGTTTGCAGAAGAACATTGGTCGAACATGTCGTCCAAGGCGGTGAAGGCTGTGCTAGATGCACGGAAGAGGAAGAGGTCCGAAAACCCTTTCAATGAAGCGGTGGTGCCGAAGTCTCCACTGAGATGACCTCAACCGAATCCGCTCCTCTTCACCCAACTCCGCCTGCAATGATCATAGCCCCACCTCCTCCTCAATCTCCGAGTCCGAGCACTGAGGTAATCCTTGCTGCAGGTACTCCGCCCTCAGAGGCTGATGCTCTTCCGAGGCCGCCGACTACCCTCGCCAAAACTTCGGTCAAAGATGCTCTCATCAAGATGTCGGGAGCTGAGTGGAAAAAGAAGGCTGAGGATATGGCCTGTCAACTGAAAAGGGCCACAACCATGTTTACTGTGCTGGCCGAAGTCGCTGACGATGTGGCTGATGGAGTGTCACCGGCCAATAAAAAAGCTCGGTCTGCTATGGCTGCCGAGGTGGAGGAGCTGAAGAGTGGCAAAAACGCTGCTGAGCAAAAACTGACTGAGTTTTAAGGGAAGCACCTCCATCAGACGGAGGAGCTTCTAAGAAATCATGAGGAAGCTTTGGCCCAAGAGAGAGTGGATGCTAGGGAGGCTGGTCGGCAGGAAGGCCTTGCTGAGGTGGAGAAGGTTAGGGCTTTGCTGAAGAGAAGAGCTGCTCAAGCTCTTAAATATAAGGTAGCCGCATCTGAGTCGGACTTCAATCTTGAGAGGGCGGCGAGCAAAATTTTTACTAATGCAGTAGAGCAAATTCTTCACCTGAACCAAGGGCTCCGAATTCGGTATGTCGGCGCCTCTGCCGGGTTCGGGGTGGAGGATGGGAAGATGGTCGATTATGACAAGGATGGGGTCGAGGTTGACCTGGACCAGCCCGAGAAAAACCTTCCCAACCCCTTGGTGGAGAAGTCAGATGAAGAGTTCGACCCGAGCTCAGTTATCCTTTCCGACGTTGAGGATGAAGCAGCGTAAGTCCCTTATGCTGGGCCGCTTGCACTTTGTATAATCATGTCCTTGTACTTTGCTACTTTTGTATAACATTTTATATTTATGCAAGTTCTCCTTAATTTTAACTTGTTGCATGTTTTTATATTTATGCAAGTTTTTATTCTAACTTGTTGCATACGTACTATGTCTGAGGTCGGAGTTATGCAAGCCTTTACTTTAACTTGTTGCACGAACGCGAGTTTTACTTTACCAACTCGTTGCATGTTTATTCGTTCGACCTCGGATCCGAACTGCGATCAGGTAGGTGGTCACCAAGAAGGCTTTTAAAAAAGAATGCAAGTGTTTGAGACTTGTTGCATTTTGCAACTTTTATGCAAGTTTTTGTTTTAACTTGTTGCATATACACTGTGTCCGAGGTCGTCTCTACGCAAGCTTTGCATAAATGCGAGTTTTTATTCACTCGTTGCATGCTTCATTCATTTTTAGACCTGGGGTGTGAATACTTGTTGTTTTTTAGATAAACAAGTAAAACTACTTTTGAGAATACAAGTCCTTTATCAACTTGTTGTATTCAGACCTGATCGGACCTAAAAAACTTGTACCCAAGACATTGGTGTTTAAAATCTAGTACAAATAACTCGGATAAATTCGGACGACTCAGTGAGTGCAGTAATCTTATAAGTTTTCCTCTGAATAAAGGTAATGTATATAAGTGCATACGGTTGGGATCTCGGATTCACCCACCTTAGCCGAGGTGGGTGTCCTCGACCCCGATGTGAAAGAGGTTGCTGAGTGAAGTTATGTGAGAACATTTCACAGCAAGCTGTACTTTACCGGGTGTCCCTTGTACACTGTGCATATGAGCCGATCTTATCTAGAAGACGTTGGCTGTGCATAGCGCCATGCAACATTTAGGTGGCTAGTGCTAAATGAGAAGCTAGTACGTACGTATATAAAACTGTGGCACTTGAGTATGAGCAAGTTTGTACTTTTCATTTAATGGTAGAGATGAGTACATTGCCTTTTGAATATATCACAATGGGAATGTAAAAACATGAACAGAATTTAAAGGAAGCAAAATTTAAAATGAGCTTGAATTTGAACTTTTAGATGAGGATGCTGATGATTGCCGATGATATCTGAGGTAAACCTATTTGAAACAGGTTCTCAGTGTTGTAAAGTCTCGGGAATCCTTGAGCTTGATTCTTTCGGGAATTTCCCAGAGTATGTTTCTGGAACGCCTCTGTTGGGACTTCCCGATTTCGAGCTCATTTCCCGCTTTTCCGGTAGTTAAGACCGATGTCTGCTCCTCGGGGCGCGAGGTGATCAGGCTCGGACAACCCGGGTTGCGCTGTTTTGTTGTCTTGGTCGGCTAGCTCTTCCTTTGCTATCTTCTTCTGAACAGGAACAGCTTCTCGGATTTCTTCTGCCGGTATTGGATTTTCTCCGGCCTTGTGATGGTCACCCGAGGTGAATCGATGGGAGAGGCCGGGGAGATTGTTGGCAATGTTGCAAAGTGAGAGCTTTTTCATCTTGAGACACCAGAGCTCGGGAATTTGAAAAGCTCGGCTTAAGAAATGGGCAGGGAGTTTACTTCGGCTCTCAATTCGGAGCGATACCGAACGGAGGGCAGGGTTATTAACAGTTAGAGAAATGAGAAAATTCTCCCCCTGTGGGGGGTTGAAGAGGACTGGAAAAGAAAGGAGATTTCCTTTAAATGCATCTTGGATTTCTTGGGGAAGGTTGGCGTCCATGTTAACATCTTTGCTTGGGGCAGAGGGGAAGGGGAGGATTGCCAACCATTCTTCTTGAGGAAAGGTCCTAAGGACATCTCGTTCGAACTGAACCTCGACCAATAGAACTCTCCCCTTGGTCAATGTCGGATCAGTGAACTCTTTCTGCTTCTTTTTTACCTCCCGTAGGCTCGCATTGTAGCAGAGTCGGGCTCTCACCTGGTCAGCTTTGACCGTGACGACCTTGTCGTCGGATCCGACAAATTTCATTGCTAAGTGTACTGTTGAAACCACTGCCCCAAAAGCTTGTAGGCAGGTTCGTCCCAGTATCACGTTGTATGGGGATTCAGAGTCAACCACTAAAAATTTGATAATCTCCGTTTGGGCCGAAGGCTGGTTGCCTAAGGTCTCCGGGAGGTGAATGGCTCCCAGGGGGCGAATTGCCTCACCCGTGAAGCTGATGAGATTGCCTTCGAACTACACGAGGTCGGCTGACCTCAGCTTCAGCGCTTGAAATGTATGAAGAAAAAGAATGTCGGCCAGCTTCCTTGGTCGATGAAAACTCGGGCGACTTCGAAATTGCCAATCAACGCCGTTATCACCATTGGATCATTGTGATCCGGGATGACGTCTTCCATGTCTTGGTCAGAAAAAATGATAGGGATGTTCCTAAATGGTTTTTTGCCAACGGATTTGTGGTGGACAGTGAGAACTTGGTTGACGTACCTTTTTCTCTCTGCCCTCTTTTCTTCGCCACCGGCAAAACCTCCCGAGATAGTTTCAACTCGGAAGTTTTCAGGTGACTTGTCCAGATCTTGTACTACGACCATGTTTACTTGTTGTGGTTCTTCTTCCTTCTTTTCAGGGGACGGGTCAGCTTTGGCTTTTCCTTTATCGTTGTCTGGGCTGCGCGACCTTCTTCGGCCCCGTCTTTCCACCGCTTCGCGCACATACTGTTGCAATTTGCCCCTTCTCACCATATCCTCAATTACATCCCGGAGCCAGGTGCATTGATCGGTATGGTGGCCGTAGCCGTCGTGGAAGTTGCAATATTTAGATTTTTCCCTGATATTGTTCTGATTTCTGAGAAAAGGGGGCCGAGGTACACTCCTGAGTTCGGTCTGCATGGTCTCTCTACAGACTTGAGACCTCGGGACCGTCAGGGGGGGTGTAAGAGTCATACTTAGTGATGTACGGACGTCGGCGGTCCTCTTGTTGGCCGACGTGAGAGCGACCTCGGTCACCCTGGTCTGCTTTTCCTCCTCTATCATCCCTGTTACCGCGAGGACGACCTCGGGGGAGGGTACTTTGCGAAGCGGCTTGAGCGTTTTCCATCCTACTTGACTGTCCTTTGTTGAATTCTTCGAGGTTGATGTATTTATTAGATCTCTGCCTCAGCTCGGCCATATCTCTCGGCGGCTTCCCGATCAAAGAGTCTTTAAATCCTCCCTCGACCAGGCCTTGTGTGAGGAGGAGGACGGCCACCTCGGGAGATAGATTGGGGACTGAGCTGGATTCGCTGTGAAACCTGTGCAGGTATGCACGTAAGGATTCTTCTGGTTTTTGCGTCACTGTTGCTAGCGTGTGGTCCGACCTGGGTTGCACACAGCTAGCAGTGTACCTGTTAAGAAAGACTCGCTTCATTTCTGCCCAGTTGTTGACATAATTCTTGGGTAATGTTGAGTACCATCGGAGGACTGGGGCCTGAAGGGTCATAGAGAAAGCTCGGCACTTGAGCCGATCTCCTCCACCATGAAAGTTCACAGCTCCCTCATAAGAAAGGACATGCTCCTGAGGGTCTGTGAGGCCATTGTATCTGGGAATATTGCTGGGTCCGAGGTACCCAGGTGGTGGTTCATAAGCCATGACGGCTGGTGTAAAAGGATGCCCAGGGTAGGAATCATCCGAATCAGGTTGTTGCTGGTCAGGTGGTGGTGTAAGTTGTGTGATGGTTGTGGGTGGTGTTGCAAAGGTTTGTGGAGTTAACGGAGGTTGTGGTGGAAGAGGTGGTGGTGGGGGGAACTCATTTGGGGCCGGAGCTTGAACAACAGCTCGTTCAGCCAAACGCTGCATAGCAACTTGTTGGAGATCTGCAATAGCTTTACCTTGTTGTTCTACAATTCTCATCTGCTGTCTCATCAAGGATAAGAGTTCTGCATCTCGAGAGAGCGTAGACTGTCGTGAGTGGGAACGGTGTGTTGTGCTGACAGAGTGGGCACGTTCGCCGCGGTGGCGGTGCTGTTCAGCGTTGGTTTCTCCGAGCTCAGAGCGTAACTGCACGCGCCGACCTCCGCCGTGATGCTGGGTTGGATTTGTAGTGTCTCCGGTGTGGATGGTGTAAGGTCCACTGTGGGTATGGGTGAATTCTGGTGGTGGCGTGGGAGATGGAGGTGGCGGCGGGGGAGGGGTGGGGGAGGAGATGGAGGAGGCGGTGGAGATGGTGGTGGTGACCTTGCTGCCCTGTTAGCTTCAAGGTGCAAGCGCAGGTCCTCAGCGGACGGCACCCTCCTTGGGCGCCCCCTCCTCCTCTGAACTGGTTGTGTCTCAGACATGGTAGAATTTCTGGGAATGAAGTTTATCTTTTCCCCCACAGACGGCGCCAATGTGATGTCCTAGACGGTGAGGTTCCCCAAGGGTAAGGGAAGAAGACCTTCAGAGGAGCCTCTGTCTAGGGTTTCTGTGTGATGTTTGATGGGAGTCCTCAAATGGCTAAGGGAGAAAGCCAAGAAGCAACCCTAATCACTGGTGTGTGAAGGTGGCAATTAGGGTTAGAGGGCGTACCTGAGCCCCATGTAGTACGGAGCTACTTATAGGGGGGAGCTGGTTGCCCTAATGGGCTTGCTTGAGGCCCAAGTAGGGCCAGCCTGTAATGAGCTATGAGTGGATGAGCTGTCCTTGTGGATAAGGTGATGAGTTGTCCTAGTGGATAAGGTGAGACACGTCATCTTGTCCTTGGTGTCGGACTCTGGGAGGTGTCGGACTCTGGGAGGTGTCAGACAGGGAAGTCAGACCTTGGTAGGAGTATGAGGTCGGTCCGTATCTGGTATCTGTTCGGCCGTTGAGCCTTGAGCTCGGCCCAGCACACAAAGGGCTTTTTGTAGGGCCGTAAGGCCTTGAGCAAGGGTTCTGAGGACCTCGGCTAGGCCGAGTCCACCACAATGTGAGAAAAAAAAAGGGTTCGAAACAAATTTTGGAATTAAAATTAAAAATGGATTCAAGAATAAAATATGGAATCTAAATTCCAAATTTTTGGTAAGAATATCTGACATCCAAAGGCTTACCGTTGGATCAACCCGATCTTGTATGCCTTTAATAGTTGGACTTTACTTTCAGGACCACGGAAAAGTTTGGATATTGAAGAATCAACCAGTAAAGTTAAGCTGCCTCCTCTCAAGACAAATACAATTAATAATTGGCTTAAATACATTTTCATCTTTTATTTTATTTTAAAGATTTAGTTTGGCTCTTAATTTTTTTTAACCTTATTTTGATCCTTTATATTTTTCAAAAAATTTAAGTTGGTCATTCCGTCATAACAGTATTAGTTTTATCGAAATATTCACATCTATTACCCAAAACTGGAAAATGTTGCCTGAATCTGAAAAAATTTTAAGCTATCAATCGCCGAAGGCTAAGAACAATGGTATTGTTTCGCCAGTGATGGAGCATACTGGCTCGCCATGGTGGTTGATCGATATGGACAAAGATGACATGTGATATAAATATGAATGAGAACTACAGTCATAGCTTGCTCTATCGATGAAGCTGTATAAATATATGTCAAGCTTTATCGATAAAATGATAATGAATGTAAATATTCCTAGTAAAACTAACATTTTTATGATGAAACGACGAAATTGAATTTTTTGAAAAAAAAAATGACCAAAATAAGTAAAAAAAAAAGATTAAGGATCAAAGTGAATATTGAAAATAAGATAAAGGACCAAAAATGTAATTAAGCCTTAATAATTTAGGTACTTATAAAAAATAATAAAAGACATGTGTTTCAAGTAATTTAATTTATTTTAACACGGACAAAATATAAATTTCCTTTGTTCTGTCCAGGTCAGACAAAGGTCCTTTATTAAGGACAAAGGTCCTTGTGAAAGATATTTAGTTTCTCAAGAGTGGGCTTTTGGGCCTATAAAAAAAGAGTGGGTTTTTGGTCCTACGTACCCATTCGAACTATGTTCTGGGGATCAAGACTACGTAGTTCTATCAATCACGCATAAACTATGCATCAAGTGGAGAACAAGACGGTCGTGTTTTGGCCCGAACCCTGTCGGGTTTACCCGGCCTGAACCCAACCCAACCGAGCCGGGCTAAATAACCCGGGTTGAATAAATAGGCTATATTAAGGAGCCCGAACCTTATGATTTTTTGGGCTTTTTGGCCCGGCCCGGTTTGTCCAGCCCATTTTGACAGCTCTATTAGAAACATGCGATTCTGAAATGTATTTCAAACCATCTTATAAGTTAATGAACTGGTCAAGACTACTAACACCTACACCATTCATTTCATAATTTTTGTAGTTTTAGGATTTTATTCCTGTTTTAGAAATGAATATGAATATTTTAATCAAAATACAATATCTTATTAATAAATTTTTAATCTTTGTATATCAACCTTAAACTACAAATAAATATACAATAAAATAAGTATCTGCCAACCAAGATTGAAATTAAATATCTCAATTCTCAAAACCAACACGGACATTTACAATTACATGTGTTGTGAAACGTTTTACTATCATTTAATAATTGAGGTTTCGTTGCTTGGAAAATGAAAATGAATGAACTTCAAAATTTAAAAAAAAAAAAAAAAGTAAAATGTCATATTGTTGGTTCTCCGAAGATATAATAATCAATAAGTTTTTTAAAGAAAATGATCATCATATATACTCCTAAAAGTTTAAATAACCAACATATAGGATAAATTTTGGTCTTCAAAAAATTCACACGATTACCAAATTAATTGCTAAAAAATTAAAACCAACGTGATTTTTGGAGATTTATTTGCTAACTATTTTTTCAGAGGACTAACTTAATGACCATAACAATTTTGGAGAATCATATTAATGTTTTACTAAAAGAAATTGATGAATTCAGAAAATGTTCAAAACTCTAGCGGCTAAAAGTGTCAAGGGATTCAATATTGGACAGTTTTTAGCAAATCTTATTTGTCATTACTATCGTGTCATTGCATGTTTGAGAAAAAACCATTCAATGAAAACTTAATTTTTTGGTGTACATTAAGGTATTCTTCTATCAATAGTGGAAGATTAATTTCTTCCAAGATGTAGAGATCATCAAAATGGATTTTGCTTTTACTAATAAAACATTTTCCATACCCGTTGCAAAAATCGAGCCGCTCGTAAAAAATTAATTGATTATTTTGAAAAACTTTCTTATAAAATTTAATTCTTAGCTGAATATAAAATAATCTAACATAATCACACATTTATTATTTCCCAATCATAACTCTCCGATTAAAACATTAAAAAATTCAAATAATAATACCGCCAACTTGACGGCTCATGACATTTTCAACTTGACCCTCCAAACAATTTTGAATCCCAAAGAAAAATTACAACAAATGAGTTATATAAATAGCGGTTGCATTTTCATTTTAGAGTATTCAAAGATTATTTCAATGGATTCTATTGCAACTAGTTACCAAGATAACAAAGAGAACATTCCCCAAATTTTTTCCACAAACAAGAGTGATTCAACTCCAGCAAATAGTAACGCCCAATGTATCAAGAAGGGTGCTACCGAAACAAGGTTGACGAGGGAGCCTCTTGTTGACATTACCAATGCCTTTCACTTTTCTGATTCTCCAATTGATGTTCCTCCACAAGTGCAAAATGGAACAACTTCGAAAGTTGTCCATAATTCTGTGAAGCAGAAGCATGCATGTTCCAAATCCCTTAGAATGGGATTCAGATAGATTCATTTATGCTTTATGTTTTAATATCCCATAAATATAGTTTTTATTAATCAAATTGATTGAGTTTTCAATAATGTTCTATTGGTAATGCATAACTGCCCAGAGTCTTTTTCTTCTCTTGATTTTGTTCTCACTTGCACATATATGTATGTGGATTTGGTATTTTGGTTGGACTAATGTGGGCAAGCATATTAAAGATGAATATAAAAATGTATTGAGAAAGAAAAATACACATTGGAGCGGTAAAGTAATGCTTTATATTGATGATTTCAATTGTTGATAAACGAAGGTAATTAAAGAGATGAATTTTTAGTTTTGACCATTAATTAATTCGATCGCTGCGATAAAATCCTGAAGTTTTGGATCTTGAAAATGCTACTTGTAGATAAAGCTTTACCTTATCATTTTATAATTGAAAATATTTTGGTCATTAGTATAGTATCGATGACACTCATGGTTTTTGTTTCACACCTATCGGATGGACTATACAGGGTAATGAAAACAGAGTTTCGAAAGAATTTGGTGGATAGTCTTAATATTAGATTTTTTTATCATATTTTTTTAGAATTTTGTTATTTTTCTTTCAAAATCTGGTGAAGAGTCTTAAGTTGAATTTGTAAAAATAAGAGACTCTACTTAAGATTTTGTGAGGCCCTATTTTTTTTTGTCATTATCTCTCCTTTTGCTTAAAATCATCTTAATAATAAATAAATAAATAAAAATAATAATTATCACTAAATAATTAATAATAACAACAAATAATAATTAAACTAATTATAATAAATAAATATTAATTTTATTTTTTAAATAGTAAATAATAATATTGTTAAATATATATTTTTCTTATTTTATTCTTAAATTAATATATTGTGTTATTATGAAAAAATAAATGGGTATATTAAATATATTTCTATATATATTTATTCAAATTATGGATATATAAAAAAAACATTTTAAAAAATGGATACGCAAAAAACATAGAGCTATTGAAATTATTGTTGCAATTCATTTTCTTTCTTATAAAAATGGTTATGGCACATTTATAAACACAAAACTTAATATTTTAATTTTTAAATATTATTTGAATGCAAATATAGTTTTTAGAAATTTAGAAATATTAATGTGATAAATAAATATTTGAGATTATTATCTATCAAAAAATATATATTTGAGATTATTTTGAGAAACAATATGTAATTAACATTATTGAAATTATATTTTAAAAACATTATTAAAATAGAATTGAGTTTAATAGTACATGATGATGTAACGTTGATATATAAGTTCGATGAGTTTTAACTGTTGTATCGAAAAATATGAAAAGTCTTAAGTTAAACTTTTGTAACGTAATAATAATGTAATATTGTGTCAGAGCTTTAACGAATCCCATGCTAGGATTATGGTGTAGATGTAAAGTGTAAAAACACTAGAAATTCCATCAGCACCTAACGTAGGTTTTTGTTAAGTGAGTAATCTTTAAAATGGGCCTCTACAAGCCAAAACCTACTGCTCTTTAATTTGAACCCAACCTTTACATACAAGTAAAACTTTTGAGTAATTGGTCGTATTGGTTTCTGACTTTGTAGGCGTCGGTCAAGTTAGTTCCTGACTTTATTGAAATAGCATTTTAGTCCTTGAGATAACATTTTAATTCACATACGTCCTTGTCTTTATCCCATTTTAAAGCAAATACATCCCTACGATTGTGACGGCAGGGACTAACTTGATCGACGTTCTTTTACCCCAAGGATTAAATTGCTATTTCGATAAAGTTAGGGACTAACTTGATCAATGTCTACAAAGTCAATGACCAATATGACCAATTACTCTAATTGTTTTTCTGGATAAGTGAATGGAAGTTCTGAGTGCTCCTATCATAAGCACCGAAGGAGCATATGTTAAGAAATACAAAGGGAATTCATAACAAATCATAATTGAGACTTAAAAGCACTTGAAATAATGAAAAAGGATAAATCAACATATATCCATGGTTTGTATTCATGTCTCTGCCTTTCAAATTTTTTAGGTTTGGTATATACAGTCCTCTTTAAAAATAAGACCGTCGAATTCGGATGCAAGGAATAGCTTTAGGTGTCGTTTGGGGACTTTATATAATCATTATTCTTGTATTTCTGTTAATGACGAAATCCTTGAAGCAGGGAATAGGTTTACAAACACTACTACAAAAACTATTTAAAATACCCGATTTTCAATCCCGGTTCAGTGTTATAACTGGGATTAAATACCCTTTTTAATTAAAAAAATAATAAAAAAGAAGTAGAAATATATTTAAAATTCCAGCATTTTTTCATCCCAGTTAAAAAAAAATTCGGAACTGGGATCATAAATGTAAATTAAATTTTATAAATAATGGTGTATTTTTAATCCCCATTTTTATAAGGAGCCGGGATCAATAATGATAATTTTTTTACAGGCACATACGAAATTTTGGTACCAAACCAAACTCTCAGGCCTCAGCAAACCCATAACACAGCAAACCCTCTAGCTTCTCAGCTCCCAATCTCACTCTCCGATCATCTCTCTCTCACGCAGCTACCAAGCTCACTCGCCGATCATCTCTCTTCCTTCGCAAGCTCAATCGCCGCCGTCGCTCTTCCTCAGCCACTGTCTTCCTCGAACCCATTCTTCTCTTCCTCGAAGCCTGAACAGCCGCCGCTGAAACATACCAAACCCTCCTAGCTTCTCTTTTCCGCCGATCATCTCTCTTCCTTTCCCAAGCTGTCACACATTCTTCTCTTCCTCGAGCCCTCTCTCTCTCTCTCTCTCACGTCGCTCCGAAGCCTGAACCGCCGCCGCCGCTGATTACATCAACAACCGCCGCCACTGATCACTCCAAGTCACGGTTGCCGCTTCACTACAGGTATCGACTCCTCCGTTCTATTGCTTTGTTTGCATCAAAGCTTTATTTTGTAGTTGTAGTTGTTAGGTATCGACTCCTCCGTTCTATTGCTTTATTTTGTCTGAATTCTTCCCAAGTCTCGGTTGTTTCCATTCCTAATCAACTTAGTGTTTTGTTCCCTTTGGAAGAGTTGGAGGAGAAGGAGTCTAAGGCTGAGAAAAGAACAACAACAACAACTCCACTTGTTAAAGTTGCTGCTAAACCAAGGAGAGGTATAACGATCATTCTATCTTTCTTTTTTATTTTGTGTTGAATTTAATTTTTGTGATTGCTTGTGTTTGTGTGTGAATTTATTTCTTTTTTCTATTGCTTAGTATTACTGTTTTAGTATGAATTCAAGTGATGATTGAGGAGGGGTCTCTGGTTAGTGGACTACCCTTACTATGGGAGATAGATTAGGCAATTCTATGTGAGAGTAGTTTCTTGCGGATTGAATGGTGGGAGGATACAATGCGAAACCAAAAAAATTGAGAATCGAGGACACTCAGTTATTGCAATTTGTTAATGTTGTTTGTTTGATGAGGTTTGTGGAGTTAGATTTGAGCTAGTTAGTTTTAAGTAATGTGTTAAAAATCGAACGGGAGATTGAACTAATTAAGGTCTCTGGGTTCTGGTTTGATTGGTTTAACTGGTTATATTTGCGGTTGAATCAAATGATTGAATCAGAAAATGTTTAATTCAGAGACATTCTAGTAGCTGGTTCAACTAATTCAGTTACTGGTTTACTTAGGTTCTGAAAACATTATTTTTCTTATGAATTTGAGAGAATTAATGAGAAGGAACTATTATAACTAGGCAATTATGTATAACAGACCAATAATTATTCCCATAACAGGCATGAATGAACATTCAAAATAGTAATTGGTCTTTTTTTTTAATTCTTCTTAAGAATTACCAAGCACTATGCTCCTTCTTGTCTGTTGGGGTGCTTTTTCTGCAAATCCTATTTTCCAAGTTCTAATTCTTTCTTTGAATAGAGTGAATTTTCTAGGAAATTGACTGGTTTTTAGTGGTTTTTACTGGTTTTTGGTAAATTTTTCACACGAACACCCACTCTTCTCACTCACTGATTTTCACTTCAAACTCGTTTTTCATCACGATTTCTCCCTCAAATCTTGTTCATTTCATCTCATACTTATAATATCCTCACTTATTTATCTTCAGCCTGATGATATGTTGAGGTTGTTTCGCTTGAGGGATGATGGTATAGTTCCAAAAACTAAGGACCCTGTTTCTGATGATGAGAGTTCTGATGAGGAGGATGACATTTTGAAGTGTGACCCAGCTGCTGTGTTTAAGGACTCTGTAAGGGTAGGAAAGACTTGGAACGGTGGTACCAAGTCTGTCAACTTATTGGAAAAGGACACAAAAATGCTACATTATGTCCTGATATTGTTTAGTCCCTAGAACTTCAACGAACTATGGCCAAGCTGTGTCCACTGATCTGAAACTGATAAATGGAATTAAGAATGAGATTCCTATAAACTGGTATGAGGTTATTCTAACCTGCATGAAGGATGCTGCTGGATCGGCTGTTGGATGGATACCATTTCCGATGCACGTGACAAAGTTGTTGCTGCATTTTGATGTTCCGATTGATGAAAGGGAGCCTATCACTCGCTGTCCGGAGGCGAAGCATATCATTTCTGCAACAACTCTATCAAAACAAGGTTTGGAGGAATACCCACCGGATAGCAACATATGGCTATTTAAGGATGAGGCAAGGTTGCTCAAGGAGGCTGCCTTAGAGGATGAAGTGGTTGAAAATGAGGCCGAGGAAGCGGCTTTTCAAGCTGCTGAAGAAGGAGATCCTGCTGCACAAGGAGTTGGTGGAAATGAGATTCTTCGAGATTATGTGGATGCAAGATTGACTGCCATGGAGAATAACATCATGGGACGACTTGATATGATGCAACAGTTTATGATGGAGCAGTTCAACCGATTTCCTCCTCCTCCTCCATCCAACTAGATTTTATCTATTTCTCATTATGTTTTAAAGATGTTTAGTTGAAAATTTATGGATTTCTATTTTGTTTTAAATTTTTTGCATTTTGGATAATTTTGGATTTAATGATGTTTTGAATGCATCCTTATTAAATTTTTGGTTTGTGCATGAAAGTTATGGTTTAGTATTTATTATCTATGCATTTATGCTCTAACTATGTGAATATTCAAGGATTTAGGGGGAGCTTCGCTGTTTTTAGTCTTGGCTGGAATTATTCCAAGAAAAATGGTTCTCACATGTGATAATTTGTGAGAAGCTTGTTTCTTTAACCTTTGGTAAAAGGTTATGCAATCCTCATTTATATTGTGCTTATTCCTTAGGATTGCTGAAAAATTTATATCTTTTCTCCTTCTTGAGTCTCTTTTTCTCAAAACTTTTACCTTTTTTCTAATGAAAAAAAGGGGGAGAAAATTACATGTTCTTGTTGAGGTATTTTATTTGCTATTGTAATCAATTAACCACTGCTCTTGGATTAGATATGCTGTGTTTTGGACAGGCTTACTACACGGGGTACTGATGTCCCAGATGACCTAGTCTTCAATGAAAAATTGCTTCATGCTCTGAATTTGCTTCCACTGTCTGAAACAGAAAGTATTGTAGGTTATTGTAGGGGAGACTCCATCGGTGATTTTCTTGAACCTTGGCCATCTCCCCCCCCCCCCACACTCTCTCTCTAATGTTTCTTTATACTTGAAACACTGTTAAATTTCTGCTCTAGTTTAACAAACAAGACGTGGTTGCCACTAGCTACTCACTCGGTTGATTATGATGATGTTTATTTGCTGGCATTTGTGCCATTAGTTGTGGAGAACTGGAGATTGCATAAAGATTTTAATTTTACTATTGGGAGCTGAAAATGTGATCTACCCTGCAATTTTTTGGGTCATTATCTGTCATCATGTATTGTAGCACCAATTACAGTACAAAGAGAGTACAAAAAAGACAAAAATACACAAACTTGAAGCATCCAAGCATACATGCCTATATATATGGTGTTGCTTTTGGGTTCTGTACTTAAGAAACGTTTATTTATACCTGCACTACTTCCCTCTTTTCTCTTATTTTTCATTTTTTTTTTCAGCCAATTGTGAGCCTCAACTTTGCTGGAAAATCAGAGTATCTCCTATCTGTATCACATGGTTCTAAACAGCAGCTCTCTGTTTGGAGTATGTAAAAGTTAGCTGCATCTTGGTCATACAGGCTTCAAGTAGAAGGTTTAAAGACAATATTTTCCCTTCAATAATCTCTCCATTTACTGACACTGACTTCTTGTGCCTCTTTTAATTTCATTTACTGCATTATGGCATTAGTACTTGCCGTTCATGTTTCTTCCCTGTCTGTCTTCTTGTAATATCACCAGATTTTCCTTTCGATCACATTATTTCATCCTCACGTTTAATATTTGTATGCAGAGATTTGTTGGTTTCCTTTCGAAGAGAAACGGGACAGAAGCCGCTAAGGATTATATTTTACAGGTCTATATGTTTAAATAATGGCGCAAAATCCATAATATACGCTGTGAACTTTATTAGCAGATTTTAGAAGGTTGAACACTTGATCTTGAACTGCACCTGCGTTGAGCAGGTTGTCTAATACTTGGGATGTATAGTTTTTCATTTTGTTGTCACACTTTGTTTCTTTTGACTGTTTTTTATGCAGTTTTACTATGTGCTGAGAGCACTATATATGGCCTTTTTTTTCTGCAGTATGGTGTTTTTTTTCTGATGATGAGTATAGGTCCATTTTTATTGAGAGAAAGATCAGTTTTGGTTTCAAGAAGGATGATGAATCTTTGGCCTGTGAGAATTGGATCAAACATGACTGACTGACCGCATTGATGCTATCAATTGAATTCTCAAAGTTAGTCCTACTATCCATTTTCTACTGTACTTTTCATTAAATTCAATTCGGTATTGGTTAAATTCAATTCAGTATTTTATCCAGAGTAATAAGGACAAGATGTCATGATTCCTGTATGGGTTTGCAATTTCATTCTGATTTATGTTTGTTTCAACTCTTATAATTACTCATTTAGTTCAATAATATAACTTACGCTTCTTTATATTAATTTTACAGTACTTTGATGATTGCAAGTGCCCCATATACAATGAGGAGTTGTTGGACGAAGTCAAGGAAGAATGGGCTGCTTTCATGTTCGATGAAGTCCCATAGATTATATTTAGATTTAAATATATGTAGTACTTGATAATTTAGTTATATAGTAGACTTTTTTGATGTGAACTACTACTATTAGTACACTCTCTTTTAGCAAGTTGGCATAGGTCTTTTGGTGCATGTTTTGGTACATCTCTTGAAACTATTTTTGTAGATGTTTCCCAACTTTATGGATGAATATATATAATATATTGCTTTTGAAATTAAGATTTGAAGGAAAAATTAAGTATATGAAATTCCCATTTTGGTTATACAGGTATTGGTGGGCTATATTATATAAAATTTTGGTACCAATAAAAAAAAATTTCCTCATTTACGATCCCGGTTCATGAAAAAATCCCCTTATTTAAGATTCCGGTTCAAAAAATAAATTCCAGCAACTACGATTTCGGTTCAGTTCTATTAAAGATCTCGGTTCATTAGAATTTATGATCCCGGTTCATTAGAATTTATGATCCCGGTTCCGTGTTTTTAAAGAACTGGAAACGTAAATTGTCCTATTTTTAATCCCACCATATTCAATTTCGGTTCGGAACCGGGATTGAAATTGTTTCGGAACCGGGATTAAAATTGTTTTATGTAGTAGTGAAATATCAACATAACACCGAAACACACCGTTACAATATTTCAACAGTGGGATTGTTGTGGGGTGTTATCCCACATGTACCGGCAAGCCGGCTTGTTAATGTACGACGATGATAACGAGTTTCCGGCTAAAAAACTCCGTCACCGAGTCGGATATTTTGGGGGGTGGTTTGTGTGTCGTGTGTAAACAACGGAATGAGAGTTCGGTCATACCTTGGCCACTACCTGTATTTATAGGGTGGTTGGAAGGAGACACTGTAATGATGACCCATGATGGGCATTAAGGCCGAAGAGTAACAGCTTCATGAATACCATAATTAGCAGCATAATGACGAACTGTTATGTCGGTTACGTATTGATTGACTATTGATGCCGAATTGCCGGTACGCCGAATTGATGCTTGTTGGTCTGTGATACTGGTTATTATTTGTCCGTGATACAGGTCCATAACAGTAGCCCCCAGCTCGATGTTGTGACGTAAGGAGGAGCGTTGAGGTATGAGTAGGAAAGACCGCTATAAGCGTTGAATTTTTTGTGACTATGAAACGGATCCTTAACTCCGAAGAAATTATTCAAATCTTTCAATTGATTTCAAAGGAGGGAAAACAAAACAATTTTCTCAATGTCCGGAACCAGAGTTTGAAGGGGGGGAACTCGGTGCAAGGTTTCTCGAGTCGTCTAGTGAGTTCGAAGGAAGAAATCTAGCATGAAGATTCCTTGCTTGCCGGATACAAGACCTAAGGGGGAAGCCCAATTGAGGGTTCCTCACTCTTGGCAAGAGTCTGGGAAGGAGAATTCAACATGAAGTTCTTCTCATTCTGACCCCTAAAGCTAATAGGGAAACTCGACACAAGGTTCCTCGCCGTCAACAAATGAGTCCGGATAAGGGAATATAGCAATGTGTTCCTCATCTTTGGAAGCATATTGAATATTGAAGAAAATATCAGAGTAAGGAAACCTCATGGGCTAGAATAATCGTGATCGGGAATATTTTTATTCTCCTCTTGAAAAGTTTATTGTTCATTGACGATAATCTCAGAGTCACTTTTAGACTAGTCCTGAGAAAATTAAGGCATCATGTTTGTACCTTTCAATATGTACAAAAACACTTATTAATGTCATTAAATTGACAGTTGAAAATAATTATAATGATAAATATTGTCAATTGCATAATATATAATATCGTATAAAATATATCATAAGTAATAAAAGTAATAGTGACAATTTAATTGTCATAAATAGTATTTGATGTCATTTAAATGATAACATGTGACAAAGTTCAACAATATTATGTGGCAAATATTATGTGACAATAATAATCACTAAATATAATGTAGTAAGTTATATATGCTGTACGTGCATGACCATCAAATAATAATAATACTAATTTAAAATGATCAATTATGAAATTAAAACCATGTTTCGTTGAGTGAGTGATATTGGCAATTCCATATGAATAAGAGATATGAAAAATGTAACTTCCCTGGTTGGTTTAGGTGCACGGAGGCTATTTTATTCCATGTTTAAGCTTCAAGTTATTCCTCTTTTTTTTTAATGGCCCATTATCCTTTTTGTTTAATTTCTAATTTTCTATTTTATAGTTTGGGCCAAAGCCCATTTTCCCCTTTGGCTTTGGTGGGGCTTGGAGCCCTCTTCCTTTTTCCAAGGTGAGATAGCGGCTAATCTCACGGAGAGCAGCGGTGCGAATGGAGCTAAGAGGAGAACAAATAGCAGCGACCTGGACTGATGAAGGGAGTCGTTTGACGTCGACCACCCCTTATTACTCCTCACCACATCTTCTTAGGTGGTTGCTGTCCAAACCGCCACTGAGCCAGTCTTCCCATCAAGCGGTGGCTTCAAAACCGTCATCGAGCTAGTGACCGGTCCAGCAGGGGAAACACTATCAATTCGTGACTTGGCCACGGTAGGATCTCGGTTGGATCGCGATTGGGAACGGTCCTGCAAAGTCTTAGATATTTTTTTTATCTTCCTTCTCCTTTGTGTCGGGTCTCAGTTACGATGGAACATACTTGTTTGACGCACGGTGTTCGGTTAACCGGTTTGACGGTGTGAACAGGATCTCTCTCCTGTTCCTTTGATTCTGCCTCTGGATTGAGACAATAGTAATGTTGCTTGAGAGCACATGCTGAAAGATGAAGCTTTTTTGTGGTGGGCTTTTTGCTTGTTCCTCGAATTTTTGTGGCCACCGTGGGCTTGATGATGATGTAGTTTGGAACGAACTGTAACAGGAAAGCATGACTTTAATGGGTCTCTTTGAAATTGGGATTATTCTTTCAATTCTCCAATAATACACATTATGGGGTTGAGTTGAGTGTGACAAAATTTTTGTTGATGAAAAGGTGGTGGGAATTAGTTTGCCGCTTCCACTGTGGTCGCCAATGTTGTGGAGTGTTATCCCACATGTACCCGCAAGCCGATTTGTTGATGTACGATGATGATAACGGGTTCCCGTCACTGAGTCGGGACATTTTAGGGGGTGGTGTGTGTGCCGTGTGTAAACAACGGAATGAGAGTTCGACCATACCTTGGTCACTACCTGTATTTATAGGGTGGTTGGAAGGAGACACTGTAATGATGACCCATGATGGGCATTAAGGCCGAAGAGTAACGGCTCCATGAATGCCATCATTAGCAGCATAATGACCAACCGTTATGTCGGTTACGTATTGATTGACTATTGATGCCGAATTGCCAGTATGCCGAATTGATGCTTGTTGGTCCGTGATACCGGTTATTATTTGTCCGTGATACTGGTCCATAACAGGGATGTTCCTCAATAGTGTGTTTAGCCGTGTTGGAATTATTTTAATAATAATTCTAGTGGGCTGCAATTAATATTTATTTGGAGATGTATTTGTGCTAATTTATTTGGTGATTTATTTTGGACTTGAATATTTGAAATTCCGATTAGCTTAAAAAATATAGCGTGGGTCTTAATCATTTTTGATTCATCATGGGTGGAGACTAAAATTAATATATAAATTGGCTTAGCCCGTTTGGATCTGCAGCAGAGGGCTTCTGGACGCGCATTTTGGAAAACGCATGTGAGAGTGAGCTTTCGCGTTTGACATCTCAAAACGCGTAAACAAACAAGCTCTAAGTCCTTTCTCATGTTACATATATAACATCATGGTTTGCACAATTGATAACCGGATAGGGAAAGTTGGTAATCAATCATATGAAGGCTCTATCATTCTTTTCAGGTTTCCACAGAAGTGTTGTTATTCTAATTCGCAATTATGTCTTCAACAAATAAGCCTTGGGAAAAAAATATGCACACTTTTTAGCTTTATATGTGCACGTGTTCAGTATTAAAAAAAAGGCTTAATTATGTCACAAGTTCCTGAAGTTTGAGTTATTTTTGTCAGATACCCTTATTCTTTATTTTTCAATGTTTGACTCCCAAAGTTACTTCTGGGTTTGTCGTATAGCCCTATTACCGATTCTTGTCAATTTTGCTGACATGTAACATCAGAATCCTAATCAGATGCAGGAGGTAGGCCAGGTGGTGCCGCGTGATGTCACACAGGCGAAGACGATCTCTCCTTTTTCAATTTTTTTTCTTTAACTAAAAATATAAAAAAATATATTAAAATTTTTAGTGTTTTAATTTTTTTAAAAAAAAAAGATCCTCGCCCACGTGGCACCATGTGCCTAACCTCTTGCGTCTGACTAGGATTTCGATGTTATATGTCAGCAAAATTGGTCGAAATTAGTAGTAGGGGTATATGACAAACTCAGAAATAATTTCTGGGAGCCAGACATTGGAAAAAAAAAGAATATGGGTATTTGACAAAAGTACCCCAAACTTCAGGAATTTATGACATAATTAAGCCTTAAAAAAACAAAAAACTTATTATTGGCTAAAAAAACATGTGTAAAAAAACAAAAAAAGTTTATTCATTTTATTTTTTTAAAAAAGATTGATAGTGAATCCTAGGATTTCAGTCCCTAGGAGTATATAGTGCGGAATGGAAAAAATACAATAACTAGCAAATAAATAATAATGCACTACTTACAAATTTTATTTTATTTTTTTATATACATACCACCATTAGCATTGGCAACATGGGCCTTGGCCCACGGGCCCCGCCCGCCTACCTCACAATCTTTGCGGGCAGTTTGCGGGGTAGGGCACAAGTTTTGGCAAAAATAATTAAATCATGTCCTCCCGTCCCGTCCGTTATTTTTCGCGGGCAGGCGGGGGTGACCCGCGGACTTGAATATTAAAAGGAAAAAAGAAAAAAGAAAACCACTGTCGTGTCACACACGGTTTGCTGGCGATTTGCGGGCCGCTCGCACTTTATTTTTTAAAAAATTTGCATTAAAACAAAGAAGCAAATATTAATTAAATTTTATTTTAAACACGGGCCGACCGCCAGGGCGGGCCTGAAAATTAGGCCCTGAATATTTTTACGGGCGGGCATGTCCGCTAGCATTTTTTGCTGGCCGAGTGCAGGCGCGGGCCATGCCTGCCCGTTTTGCCAATGCTATCTACCATATTATGAATAAATAGTGATTAATCTCTATTAAAAATAAACCAATCAGCTTCCAAAAAAAATTGAACTGAAACAAGTTGTTTGAACATGGTTGGATGAGGGAATCCAATTTTTCTTATACTCATGTGCTAATATTTTTGCAAACTATTAATTTTCAGTATGGTAAAAAAAATATTGGTTCTATACTTTAAATTTTGAAATAGTATTTCATAATAAAACTTTTTAAAAATGCAGAAATTTATATAAAAAAAATAGGATGTGGGGAGGCTTGCACACGGCCCATAGCCCACTTAGGTCGGATTTAGGTTTCGTGTTAAATACTCAATTTACAACTGGAGGTTCGATATGTCCCGAAACTGAAGAGGGTTTGCCCAAATTCGATCGGGTAGCCCACTTTGGCAATTCTAATGAATTTGAAAAATATATTGAATATTTACTTATTCAACGTCTTTGACAATCTTAACCCACTTTTTTTATTAATGTAATTTTTCTTAAAAAAAATTTTTATATAAAATTAGAGGAATAAATAAAATTTAAAATGCTACGATTTACTCAACCAAAAAGACTGGTGTATCTTTAAACCCGTATCCATATCCATATGTCATGTGTTTATCAATTCTACCGGTAATCATGTCTTTTTTGTTGTTGTTGTTGTTGTTTTTTTTTTTTTTTTTAAGTACACATTATAAAAACTGTGATTTACATAATATTAAATGATCACTCATTTCCTTCCATTTATTACACTCGGAAAATTGAATTTCACTATTCTTTCAATTTGTTCAAATATTAAACATTAATTTTATTTATAAGTGACTATTTTTTAGAGGATAATAAATTTATCATTTTTTTGAATTATATTTTATATGGTATTTATTTTAATTATTACAAATTTACAATGAAAAAAATAATATTTATGATCAGACAAACTAATGTAATCAAATCGAAATATAATATTTATAATTAGATAAAGTGTGAAAAAGATTTTGAAAAAATTTATATATCCACGTTGGCATGTGAAACAATTATGAATACTTTAAAAACATTATGAATAACTGTTATTATTTTTTTCCGTGTTTTTTTGGTGGGGGCAATAATTATATATTATAAAATTAGTATAATATATAATTTATAAACTTTTCTCTTTATATTAAGCAAAATGTAAATATTTAAAAAGTTTTTTAAATTTTAATAAATGATGTCATATGTGGAGCTATTAATAAGCATTTGTCTAAATTAAATAATTAAATATTTATATTTTATATTTGCCTAATCATGTCTTTGAACCCTCCTCAAAAGTGAATAATTGATTCCCAAAAGACCTACAAAGTCACATCTCTTTCAATATACAAAATGAAACATATTATAAAGGAGATTGAGATCAATAATAAAAAACCCAATAATATATATAACATTAAAATTTAAAGATATTAAAAAAACAATAGAAAATAGAAGATTAAAAAAAGCAAACTCAATCGAAACTTGAAGAATGGCTTCAAAAATCATGTTTTTGAAATCAATTTGCTTTCAAATAATCTTGTATTCAAATAAATTGAAGTTTGCTTATGATAATCAAATAAAATAAGAGAGTTGGCGAAAAATGGAATGAATAACATACAAATCTTATTCTATTACTTCGGAATGAATAGCATACTCAGTGTTATTCAATATTAGACATCATGAACTTCTTATTATTAAAATATGATTAAAAAATAAATAGTAAAATTCCAATAGAATAAATAGAAGAGCAGAAATTATAGAGATATATTTATATATACTATTATCAATTTTCTTGCACATTCAAAATCTTCAGCATGATAAAAAAGTAATATCTTAAAATATTTTACGAAAATGAACTGAGAAAAACTTCAAAAGGTTGAAGCTATATTACCACTATAAAAAGAAGATGAAGCAAATAAGACATAGTACATTGAGTTAACAATTGTATATATATTGAATGACATATTTTACATGCATATGATCCATGAATATAGTGTATAGATAACGTTCCATCATAATAATATAAATTGTAACGTACATAACGTGCATTCACTACAAAAATAATTTATCTTCGTTCGTTCAATTACATGCATTCATTTTTATATGTCATATACTCATATCTCATGTTTAGAATGAAAAAAAAATGAAAAGATTTTACTTTAGATGGATATGGACGGATGTGATTTATTATTACATGTGTAATTGGATGGCTAAGATTAGAAGGAAAATTAGGAGGAAAAGTGTGAAATTAGGAGGGAAATTACATTTACCCCTCAACTTCTCCTATTTTATAATACGTTGAATAGCCAATTTATCCCACCTCTTTTACTTCTATTGTGGACCCCTCCATTTACTTTAACATTTTTAAAGGGGCAAGGGACAAAGTATTGGAGCAAAATTTACTCTCTCTAACTCTCTTTCTCTTGAGGAATTAAATGGTCTCGGACATATTCACACCGTTAATTTCATTAAATATTTATATTTTTAATTAATCAATTATACATTCAACGATGTGGATGTGGTCGGGATCATTGATCTCGGACCACACAATAATTTCCGCTTTTTCTTAGCTCATTTCACCTTCTCTCTCTTACATTCCATTTTCTCTTTCTCTCTCTGCCATACACGAACGTGAATTACTGGAGCAAGCCCCGTTTTTCTCAGTACCAAAATTTTCTCTTTTATTTTTTTATTTTAATAAATCTAATATATTAAAAATATATGTTTTGGGTTTTATGTGTTTTTTTTATGTATATATTTTTGTTATTTGGATTTGATTTTTTTATTTATTTTAATGCTTTCTGACACAGGTAATGGTTCAAACAAGTAAAATATAAAACAATGGTGTTTCTACCATGCACCGATTTTTGGTGCTCCAGCTCTTTTTTTATTTTAATAAATCTAATATATTAAAAAATATATGCTTTGGATTTCCTGTATTCTTTTTATGTGCATGTTTTTGTTATTTGGATTTGACTTTTGGGAGTTACTAGCATGCAATCCAAAATTGGATTGTTGTTATGCAACCTTCTCTTAAACCAATAAGAGGTGGTCACTTAATTCACTTGTTGCCAAGCAAAACTTCGAGTTACTAGGCGTTGCGAGTACTCTGATGTCAAACCACTTGTGAAGACAATGGATAGTCATGAATATGGTGATGCTCTACAGAAAAGTTTCTCCGATCTTAGCTTTGGTGATTATTCTAGAGGAAAATATTATGAAAAGTACATGAAGAAGAGAAATGCTAAACTTAAGGAAGATTGGAGTTCGAACAGAGCAGAGAAGGAAACTAGGATGAAGGCCATTCAGGATAGTCTTGAGCAAAGATGAATTAAGTGACAATTTCTTATTGATTTAAGCGAAGGTTGCATAGCAACAATCCAATTTTGGATTGCATATTAGAAATCTCCTTGATTTTTTTATTTATTTTAATGCTTCCTGACATAGGTAATAGTCTAAACAAGTAAAATATAAAACAAGAAAGCTTCTACCGTGCATCGGTTTTTGGTGCTTCGATTTTTTTTTATTTTTTTATTTTAATAAATCTAATATATTAAAAATATATATGCTTTGAGTTTTCTGTATTTTTTTTATGTACATGTTTTTGTTATTTGAAATTGAATTTTTTTTATTATATGCTTCCTGATATAGGCACTAGTTTTAATAAATTAAAACTAATATTAATTGTAACTTTGTGAAATGTTTTATCAATACATTAAAACTAATATTATTGCAACTTGATGAAATGTGTTATCGATTTCGTATTTCTCCCGTGCATCGCACGAGGTTGGGGTCTAGTATTTATATTATCTATCTAATATTATATTAGCAAAGTTTCCCCCCATTTTTCACCATCCCAAATTATCCCGCCTTTTTCTTTCTCCCATGTGGACCCCCCCCCTCCCCCAAACTTCTTCTTCTTTTTTTTCCACCCATTGTCTCACCTTTATTTTTTAACTACTCCCTCCTGTTTCGACTATCCCGTCCAAACAATACTAGGGTGCTTTTATCATTCACCGGTTTTTTATGTTTCAGTTTTTTTATTTATTTTAATAAATTTAATATATTAAAAAAATATGTTTTGAATTTTCTGTGTTTTTTTATGTACATGTTTTTGTTATTTGGATTTGAATTTTTTTTATATATTCTTCCGGACAAATTTAATGGTCCAAACAAGTAAAATATAAAACAAGGGTGCTTCCACCATGCATTTGTTTTTGGTGCTTCGGTTTTTTTTTAATTTTTTATTTTAATAAATCTAATATATTAAAAAAAATATATGCTTTGGGTTTCCTGTATTCTTTTTATGTACATATTTTGTTATTTTGATTTTGAATTTTTTTTATATATATTCTTTCGGACACCGGTAATGATCCAAACAAGTAAAATAATATAAAACAAGGGTGTTTCTACTATGCACCGGTTTTTGGTGTTTTGGCTCTTTTTTTATTTTTTTTTATTTTAATAAATATAATATATTAAAAAAAATATGTTTTGGGTTTTCTGTATTCTTTTTATGTACATGTTTTTGTTATACTGACATTCGTGAATTTTTTTTATATATTCTTCCGGACACATGTAATGGTCCAAATAAGTAAAATAGTATAAAACAAGGGTGCTTCTACTATGCACCAGTTTTGGTGCTTCGGCTCTTTTTTTATTTTTTTATTTTAATAAATCTAATATATTAAAAAAATATGCTTTGGGTTTTCTGTGTTTTTTTTATGTACATATTTTTGTTATTTGGATTTGAATTTTTTTTATATATTCTTCCGGACACATGTAGTGGTCCAAACAAGTAAAATATAAAACAATGGTGCTTCTACCATGCACCAGTTTTTGTGTTTCTACCATGCACCAGTTTTTGTGCTCCGGCTCTTTTTTTTATTTTTTTTATTTTAATAAATCTAATATATTAAAAAAAATATGCTTTGGGTTTTCTGTGTTATTTTTATATGCATGTTTTTGTTATTTGGATTTGAATTTTTTTTATTATATGTTTTCTGACACAAATAATGTTCCAAACAAATAAAACATAAAACAAAAGAGCTTCTACCATGCACCGGTTTTTGGTGCTCGGGCTCTTTTTTTAATTTTTTATTTAATAAACCTAATATATTAAAAAAAAACTATGCTTTGGGTTTTCTGTATTCTTTTTATGTACATGTTTTTGTTATTTGGATTTGAATTTATAATGCCATTAATTACTTCTTTTTCAAAAACAATTTTATTCACTTTTTTTAAAAACGAATTTTTTAGTTTAAAAATATTACATACAAGAATGTTAATCGATTTCAATTTATTGACTTTTTCGTAAATAATAATATTAATCGACTCCTTCCTAAACAATTTTTAAACAATAATTTTTGCGTTATTATACTTTATTTACACTTAAATATTATTCATATTAAAATTTCTCATAACTATTCAATAATAAATTAAAACTAATCTATATAATATTATATTACCGGTGATTCCCCTCATTTACTACTACATCTTGCCCATTTGCTCCCTAGCGTGGTCCCCACTGTTCATTTCCTCCTTCCCAACTTCCCCTCTCACAATAGCTGCCCAAATTTCCCCAATCTCCAATTGAAATTGAAAATTTCGCCCGCCCAAATTGAAAATTCCTTCCTAAACAATTTTTAAACAATAATGTTTACATTATTATACTTTGTTTACATTTAAACATTATTCATATTAAAATTCTTCATAACTATTCAATAATAAATTTAAACTAATATTAATTGTAACTTTGTGAAATGTTTTATCAATATATTAAAACTAATATTAATTGCAACTTTGTGAAATGTTTTATCGATTTCGTGTTTCTCCCGTGCATCGCACGGGGTTGGGGGCTAGTTAAAAAAAAAAACCAAGCTTAAATTTTACTACCACTTTCCTTGTTGATAAGCCCGCGCATATTTTCACTTTTTCAGTCACTATACCGCCACCCTTCACTCCCTCCTCCTACATCTTTTTTCTAACCTCAAAATTTCAAAATCTCCCTTGTATCACGTTCTATTCCCTCCCTCCCTCCCTCCCTCTCTCTCTCTTTTGTTTTCGCAATAATTAACACAAGACCCGCCTCCACCAAATCTCACGTTCCAAGCTCAAAACTTGAAAACAAAATAAGCCCCTCCACACTCAAAATTTCTCAATCTTAATTTTTCCCCGGCCCTTCTCTCCCTCCTCCCTTCCAATTTCCAAACACAAAAGTAAAAAACATTTCCCACCAAACAACAATGTTTATATACCTTAGTACCTCACCTCCTTACACAACAAAGTGCTTAGCTTCTCTCAAATTAATATCTCTCTTCCTCTTCCTAAACCCTCTTGTTGCTCATCAACCTTACCATGGAGAGTAACAAAGAGAACATCCCTCCTTCTCCATCTTCTACCAAAGAGGAAAAGAAGAAAATCAACAAGCACCCAATTGCTCCCGTTGCTCCATCTTTCAAGAAGAAGAACACTAAGAGGAATGCGAAGAGGGTCCCACTTGCTGATATCACCCATCTTTTCAACAATCAAGCTCCATTAACAGTGGCCCAGAATCAAAATGTAGTTTCTTCATCTCTTATGCTTCGTTCGAGTTTCAGGAGGAGGATAGTGGCTGTGGCTCCTGGTTCTAAATCGTTGAGGATGGGATTCAGATAGTTGTGCCATTATTTATGAATAATCATAGGATTCAATTTTTTTTTTTGATATGTTATACGGTTCATATCAGCCATAGGAATAGGAATAATAGAATTTTTAATAAAAAAAAACGGTGGTTGTTCGGAAGCTGTAGAATGAAATGCAGTGATTAAACTGTTAATTGAGTCTCTAAATATATATATCCAATATTCACACTAGTTCTCAAAATTTAAAAAATTGTTTTGTGATTTCTCAATTTGAATATCTCGATTTTGGCACCATTTATGTCCTTGACGACAAGGCGATTTTATAATTTGGAATTTTTATACGATTTCGCTTATGGTACTTTTGAATCTTGATTGATTACATAGAAGACAATTTCCGTCCTATTGTGCCATATTTTTGGCCTTGTTTTTATGGAAAAAGTTAGAAAATTTAAAAAATTTAAAATACGACACAACATAAAATACGTTTATATAAATATATATATATATATATAGGCAAATGCTATCAAGTGCTTTTAGGGCATTTGATAAGCAACTAAAAGGAGATAAAAAATTATTAAAAAATAAATGTTAATTTATGATTGTTTTTTTTATTAAAGTAACTGCACTTGTTAGGAAGACATATATGTGTGTGTGCGCGCGTGCAATACAAATTTTTAAGAGAGATTGTACATTGATAATTTTCATTCATCTATTGTGGTTATATCCGATGGTAGTTGTAATTTTGTAGGGATTAGAATTAGGATAAGGTCTTAAAGGATATAAAAAAGGGTTATTTATATTTTATTAAAAATACTAATGAAAAAGTTGCTTTTAAAAAATAATATAAAATTCAAAATAAAGTCAAACAAGTATTTAGAAAGTATCAAAAAAGTATTAGAGTATCTTATAAGTATTCTAAAAGTAATTTTTAAAAAATAATTAAAATTAAATAAAAAATAATTAAATATTTTTGAGTCATGTATCGAGAAATATCTTATGCGTATAAGTATCAGACATGAATACGACACTGATATTTTTCCATTTTTGGAGTATTTGATTTGATAGTTTGTCATTAAACTTGAAAGGCGTGGATCTTGGTATGTCTTTGTTAGCATTATGATTACTATATAATATATTTCCTCCGATATCTAATACAAGAAAAACAAGACATATTTATCTTGATCTCAAATATAAAATAAAATTAATTAACTTTTTATTCCTAATACAATTATTCCTAAAATATTCTTTGAAAATACTGATTTTATTTAATTTTTATTTCATTCCTAATGTAACTTTCTTAAAATAACTATATTTTTCATGATTTTAAAAAAATTAAATACACTTAACTAACTTTCTTAATACATATAAATTCGGTTACTTTTTCTTATAATAAAAACTAGAAGGAGTATGCAAGAATAAAAAATTTCAAAATTATTCAAACTATAGTGGTTTTTTATATTTATGAACACCGGAACAACTACTTATTGAAAGGCAACCCGAAATTCAATCGACGACTGGATGCAAAAGATTCGCTAGTATAATATCCAGACTTTGGCTCTGTTCCGCAACACGAGCTAGGAACTTTTAGATTTAGTTAACAAGTTACTAGCCTCGTTCGGTGAACACAAATTAGAAGGAGCTTATAGCTTTTAAAAAAGGAGCTTGTAGCTTTTGAAAGTTAGCTTTTAGAAAGCTACTTGAAGTAGAAAGCTTTCTAGAAACTAAACTAGCTTTCAATAATTCATATACCAATTATATCCTCAAACAAAATTTAAAATTATTTTACTACCCTTTAATTAATTATTAATTATAATTTAATAATTTTGTTATAATTAATTAATTAAGTACATAATTAATAAATAAAGAAAAAATGAATTTAATTAAGGCTTAATTAATTATAATTTAATAATTTTTATATTTTATTTATTAATTAATTAACTATCTATTTAATAAATAAAGAACAAAATTTGAAAAAATTAAAATAATAAAATATTGCATGTCCTTTTTGGTCATTTAATAACTTTTAACTACTTCAAAAGCTAGTTTTGCCAAACAACACTATTTTAAATAGCCAGCTAAACAGCTATAAGCTCTCAGCTACAAGTTCACAGCTCCTAACTAGCTTAAAAGCTACAAGCTAAAAGCTCATAGCTACAAGTTACAAGCTCACAGCTACAAGCTAGTTTTGCCAAACATACCCTTGGTTAATGGGCTGAATATAATTATACTTTTTGTTTTGAAATATAAGAAAAAAAATAATTTTATTTAAATTTAAAATATGAGCAAAACTAATTAATTTTTTTAAATGTTTTTTATTTCCAATACTATTTTTCTAAAACATTCTTAGAAAATTGTTATCTTATTTAATTTTTGTTTCATTCTCAATATTACTTTCCTAAAATAAAATAGCTCCATTTTTTTTATAAATTCGAAAAAATTAAATACAATTAACTAACTCATTTAATAAACGTGAAATTAAATGCTTATTAGGGTTTTTAGGAGAAAACATATGCTAAATGATAATAAATGCTTTAAGGAGGTACTATATAAGAAAAAATAACCGAAATCACATTTATTAAGAAAGTTGGTTAAATATATTTAATTTTCTCAAAATCATAAAAAAATATGATTACTTTTAAAAAGTTGTATTGAAAATGAAACAAAAATTAAATGAAATCACTACTTTCTAGAAATATTTTAGGAATAATTGTATGGAGAATAGAAAGTTAATTAATTTTTTCTTATATTTGGGACCAAAATATGTATGTACCATTTTCTTATAATACGGACTGGAGAGAGTATTTGTTAGGCGACCAAAAGTAATACCATCTCTGTTCCTTGTTATTTGTCATTTTTTGGAAAGATTTTTTGTTCCTTTTTATCTGTTCTTTTGAGAATTTCAAGAGTGCGTGTAATAAATGTAATTTTTCATATTTGCTCATATTCAATAAGTCTTGGTTTAAGAAAGTAATGAAGAAAAATTAATAATTATAGAAAGAGAAATGATATAGTGGACAAAAACATAATTAATGTTTTGAAAATCTAAATAATGATTAGATTTCTTTAAAGGTGTGTTTTAGTTGAAATGGAACAGATAAATATGAACAGAGAGAGTACATTGTTATAGAAAAATATGTTTTTTTAGGTTTTCGAAAGAATGATTAATGTTAATTTGTGAATTGCTTCACTACTTTTAGGGTTCGTTTGGTGGGCATGATAAGAAAGACAAGATAAGATAATGTCCTATCCTGTTACTATCTTGAGTTTGGTGAGCTTACAGGATAGGTTAATGTTATCCTGATGGCATATCCTATCATGTTTGCCTAGTGTAATTTCTATCTTATGCCGAGAGCTAGGTTAGAGATGAGCATTATAGGATAGTGTAGTTTTCCCTTTATGCCCTCACGCATTAACACCATTGTTGCCATCATCATTACATTGTCTCTACCATCATCACCTCATCATTGTTATCGTTAATCTGTGTTCACCAAACACTAGACAAGATAAGAGCAATCATGCTCATATCTTATCCTGCTCTTATCATGTTCTCTATCCTATCATGTCCTTATCTTATCCTGACCACCAAACGAGCCCTTAGTAACCTTAATAAGTGTGCTAAGTGCAATAAAAACACTTGTTATCAATGTTTAAAACATATAAACTTGTTATGTTTTGAGTAATGGATTTTAAACCCAGGTTTTTATCCCCGAACCCCATTTTTATTTTAAACTGAGGTTTATTCCAAAATTATCATTTTTCCTCCTCCACTCTCCTCTCTCGCTCTAAACTCTATTTTCCCTGCCAACCACGATGCCACCCTCAACATCTCATCCTCATAACACCAGCATTATCGACCCCAACATATTGAATCACGTATTCGTGTCCTTTTGGAATCAACGACCATTGCCGCTTGAATTGCAAAATCGCGACCTTGAACCCACCCTTGCTTCCCCTGTCCCCTTGAATTGTGACTACCACCACCACTCACACAAACATCTCCACCATTTCTACTCGAGGCTGCTATTGAGCCACACACACTCTCTCTTTCTCTCTCACAATTGTAACCTTTTCTCTCTCAAATTCGTCAATTCTTGAAATCGCACATTGCTGCTATCTCACATGATAATGGAGACATATTCAAATTGGTTGCAAACAAATGTAATTATTGGATGCCCATAATGGAGGACCGAGGATTAATTATGCTGCAAGGATGTGCACAAGCTTATCTCTTACAAGGACAACCACCAATTTGTTACCTGAAGGGAAGTTCTCAATGGAAGTTGTTTCAAACAGTCCATTGAACGAAGAATCCTAAAGAAAATAAAAAATTATATCATTCCTGTATGATGCAAATGTTATGAAGAGACGTAAAAGAATTAAAGCCCATGGAATACATAAAACCAATGGGAGAATTAAAAGCATACCTAAAACAAGTCTTGAAGCGACTTATAGTCGGTAAATCTACTGTAGGATCCTTGTGTTGTTGAAAGTCTTCCTAACACGATAATTAGGTGGCATGTTCCGTTAATGCTGCAAGCTGACACTAATGAGAAGAAAGTTACCCAACTAAATTTGCAATGTGAGAAGAATTGTGAAGATGTGTGACCTTATCGATCATAGCAGACAATTGATTTGATTGATGGCCAAGAGAATTCCAATCAAGTAGCTCATAAATTGTAGTGGAGCAGCATTGAAGACATCCCCTTAACTATCTCAACTAAGTCAGGAAAGGGGATATTGTTGGGATTTCCTTTCTTATTTGATGGGAAGAGAAAAGGCCTAATATATTACTTGGAGAGAAGACCTAAGTTATTACTTGGAGAGCAAGCCCAAAGTAATTGCAGAGCAAATTGTACCTACACCAAAGCTCAAGAGAGAGTCTTAGAAAGTTTTCCACCATAGTGTGAGTATAGAGAATTCCTAGCGAAACTCTGGAGAGAGCTATCATAGTGTGATACTAGAGATATTCATCCCATCTTTTTAGAGTGAAATTGAGAGCATTCCTTCTACACATGAAGAGACACATTGTATTCCTATTTTTTCATAGAGGACATTTTTCTGGCTTGTGCCCGTGATTTTTTACTTCTTTAATTTAATTTTGGAGTAGGTTTTTCCACGTTAAAATTCCTAATGTTATATCTTTTACTTCTACTCTTTCTATTTTCCAATAACATATTTATTTGCATATATATATTGTTTTCTTATTATTTAACCTATTTTGCATCACACAAAAAATTAGTATTGGCTTTCCCTACACCCTTGGAGCTGAGAACGATGAGCCTATCACCTCGCGCGCTCTCTCTCTCTCTCCCTCTCTCTCCATGCTACAAAAGCCCAACTATAACCACCACTATCGATCATTTTAGATTCAAATTCACGATGCTACCATCGTTGTGTCGTTGGTTTAATCGGTCTAGATTGGTTATGTTTCGAACCGAATATGGATCGAGTCTTAACTAGGTTATTTGGTCCAATCTCTCGTTCAGCTTCGAACAAAACCTAGAGCACCGATTCACCGTGTGGACCAAATCCAAACTGATCACATAGCGAAGATGGAATTTACCAAGAGAAAGAATAGTGGAAGAAAAAGAGGGGTAATTTTTTTATAAACCCCAATTTGTTTTTTCTAATCCATTACTCTTAATTATATTTTGGGAAAATGCTAACAAGTGTCCTAAGGGCACTTGTTAAGGAAGCAAATATAGATAAAAATTATTAGAAAATGTGATTTTTTATGTTTTCGAGGGAGCGATAACAAGGATTTAGAATTTTTTTTACATATGTAATAACCTTAACAAGTGCCCTTATCAAGATCCTTATATTTGTACCACTATTTATTTTATCCAAATTTTGGTGAGTTAGTGTATACTACTCCCTCCGTTCCTAAATATAAAACCCTTTTGATACTTTTATTTTGTCCTATTTATAAAGCCTCATACCAATTTTCAATGATCATTAATTACTTTTTTCCACAAACACCCCTATTTATTTAACAGTTTTTAGATTCTCAATAATATTAATATGAGTAATTTTGAAATTACATATCAAAAGTTCACATTTCCAATATAATTAACTAAATTATTTCACTATCTTAATAGACGTGAAATCTCCTAAAGAGACTTTATATTTAGGGACGGAGGGAGTATATTCTAGTTTTTGTTGTTTTTTCGGAATTGAAGGTGGGATTAAAGCTACTTCCTCTGGTCCTATTTATAAGGCATACTTAACCATATCACATGGACCAAGGAGAATAGTTAGGTTTGTTGAAACTTTAAAAAAATTCTTCAACATTACAATCTTACCCTCTTAATTTGTATTGGGAATTTCACATTGTATTACGTCACATTAATGGGCAAAGGACAAATAAGAGAAAATAACAATAAATGCCTCCTAAAAAATACAAAGTGACTTATAAATAGAACCAAAAAATCCTTCTAAAATGTGACTTATAAATAGGACCGGAGGGAGTATTTAAGATTAAGTGCATCCAATAGGAGTTTCAAGAATATGAGAGTAGAGAATTTAATACTCGTGATATGTCAAGCTCATGGTGCCGAACGTGGCGAGGCGCAAAAAAATATGTCTTGGGATGGACATGTTTAATGGAGTACGGAGTAGTATAGCATGCCCTTCTTCACGCAAACCAATTCTGGATTCCATTAAGCCAAAAGTAATTAATCATACCTTACTCCCTCCGTTTCACAATGTTTGACCTTTTAGGTCTAGGCACACAAATTAAGAAAGTGTTAATTATTGTAAGTATTATGTATAGTTTGTCTAAAATGTCCCTATTTAATCCTTATTGAAAATTGTAATAGTATTTAATTTTTATTAGTAAGTGTGTCCATTAATTAATGTATATTGGTTTAGAGATGAGAGAGATGATAAAAGTAGAATTAATGAGGAGTAAAAGAAATGATTGAATGAAAGGTTAATATTAGAAAAAAAAATATGTTTATGTATTGAAAATATAAAAGGCCAAACATTGTAAAATAAGAAAAAAAGGCTAAAAGGCAAAACATTGTGAAACGGAGGGAGTATTAATTAGGGTACACCCTCCGATTTAAAATATAAAGAAAAGAAAACTAAAATCACACATATTCAAAAAATTGATTGATTATACTTTATTTAATTTTTTCAAATTTATAAAAAATAGAGGTATTTTATAAAAAGTAATATTGAGAATAAAAAAATTAAATGAAATAATCACTTTTTATAGATTTTTAAAAAATAGTATTGAAAATGAAAATAATTTTAAAAAGTTAGTTAACCTTTTTTAATTTTATATTTGAAACTAAAAAAATATATTTTTTTTTCTTATATTTCAAACTGCCGGAAAAAGTATGCAATAAGAGATTATAAATTGTGTAGTAAATACTATCGAAAACAGGATGGTTCATCGTTTCCTTTCTATTATTAGTTAAACACTTAAACTTATTTTAGAGTAAGCCTATTATACATATATGGTAAAATTTGCCGTATCTATAACTTCTTGTGACATTTTATATAATTGATGAATGAAGAAAATTTTATTTTATTACCCGTTCAAAAAAAAAAAAAAAAACTTAGAAAGTTTAAAACTTATTTTCTTATCAATTAGAATGAATCATACATATATAATTAGAGGAGGCTAGCACATATGGTAAGAGATTTGTTGCTACTTAAGCAAGTGGTTGAGGGTTCTATCCCCGACTCTTGCGAATGTAAGAGGCCTTGCTGGGAAACTAGCCTCCGAAAGGGCCTGACAATGTCGAAAAGATTAGTCATCCAATTGTGCGGGGGAAAAAAATGCATTATACATATAAAGTGTCACGAATTTGAAGTACATCACATCTAATCTCTATGCATGCACATCTGCTCATAACTATAACAAAGGGTTTTAATTTATTGACCCCTGCTTAATCATTTGATCCCTTTTTTTGCCAAAACCCAAAATTGCCCTTTTTTTTCTGGGTTTATGACCCGCTCGTTAGGGGCCAGCGAGCAGTCAAAAAACAAAAAAAATATATTGCTCGCTTGGGGGTCAGCGAGTGTGTAAAATTACAAGCTAGCTGATCCCCGAGAGAGCTAGTGAAAAGTCCTATTTTTAAAGTTAGCTCTCTCGGGGGTCAGCGAGTGTGTAAATTTACACAGCTCGCTGACCCCCAGCGAGCAGTATTTTTTTTTGTTTTTATGTTGCTCGCTGGCTCCTCAGCGAGAGTGCAATTTTTGTGATGTTCGCTGGCGAGTACACTTTTTTTGTGATGTTTGCTTGTTTTTCCATATGCTAGCTCTCTCGGGGGTCAGCTAGCTTGTAATTTTTACAAGTTAGCTGACCCCCGAGAGAGCTAGTGAAAAGTCCTATTTTTAAAGTTAGCTCTCTCGGGGGTCAGCTAGCTTGTAAAAATTACAAGCTAGCTGACCCCTGAGAGAGCTAGCTAGCTGAGGGGTCAGCGAGCTTTGTAAAATTACAAGCTAGCTGACCCCCGAGAGAGCTAGTGAAAAGTCATATTTTTAAAGTTAGCTATCTCAGGGGTCAGCGAGTGTGTAAATTTACACAGTTCGCTGACCCCCCAGCGAACAGTATTTTTTTTTGTTTTTATGTTGCTCGCTGGCCCCCAGCGTGAGTGACAAATTCCCAAAAAAAGGGCAATTTTGGGTTTTGGCAAAAAAAGGGGTGAAATGATTAAGTAGGGGGGTCAATAAATTAAAACCCATAACAAATTTCATCATTGGATTTCAATTGATCTTACACACTCACCAAACAATATCCAACTTTCAATTGTTCAAAATGTAGTCTCAAAACTTCAAAAGCCTAAATTATACAATATGATTTTATTTTTATTTTTACTTGTTTGATTTGATTTTTATTTATAATACATATGGATAAATGGATATGTAAGTATTGACTTCGGTTTTTGACTGGAAGGCTTCCAAGGCTTTGATCAAAATAAGGTATAGTAATTCTTTGTATAAGCGCTTGGAAGTCTGACATAATCGTGGAATTGAATATCACTAGATAAAGGGCTGCCGTGATTTCAAATTAAGCATAATGAAACATTGACGAAATCACTTACTTTTGCTGAATTACGTAAAAATATAAAGAGTAAAATAAAAGTATACCATTATGTTAGCAACATCATCATCGATTAATTTATAGGAAGGTAAAACCATGATGAAGAACGATGACAAAATAAAAAAGCATAATCATTCCCAACATATGCAACATTAGGCATTTAGGCCTATATAAAAAAAATTTAAAAATAAAAAAAACACATGCAACATTAGAATAGTTGACACCATTAATATAAAAAACATGATTGACTTACAGCATGTTTGGAAAAGTGGTGGGGGGAGGCAAACACACGTTTGAAGAAAGCCCCCCCCCCCCCCCCCCCCCTCACAGCTTCTGCAAACGCACCCTTCCAAACGTGGTTCCAAACGTCTCCTTAATAAACTTCCACTTCTGAGTGAGGAATTGTTGATTGATTTTAAATCACCATATCATGTATAGCTTTTATGAATAATAATTTGGCACATATTAAATTACGTAAAAATATATAGAGTAAAATAAAAGTATACCAATATGTTAGCAACATCATCATCGATTAATTTATAGGAAGGTAAAACCATGATGAAGAACGATGACAAAAAAAAGCATAATCATCCCCAACATCAACATTAGGCATTTAGGCCTAGATAAAAAAAATTTAAAAATGAAAAAAACACATGCAACATTAGAATAGTTGACACCATTAATATAAAAAACATGATTGACTTAATAAACTTCCACTTCTGAGTGAGGAATTGTTGATTGATTTTAAATAACCATATCATGTATAGTTTATATGAATAATAATTTGACACATATTAAAAATAATTATTTTTTATTTTTAATTAAAATTTTATTATGCATTAAATTATTATTAGTTTGGATTAAAAATGACGTGCTAATAAAACTAATAATTTCTCCCCTTGTCCAAGTAAACATTTGATAAGGGAAAACGAATATCCCGCTCTTGCTTGATTGGTGAGTTGGTGACTTGCACCTTTTGATTTAAAATATAAGAAAAAAATTAAAATCACGCTTCTTAAAAAGTTAGTTGAATATATTTAATTTTTTTTTAAATTTATAAAAAAAATAGATGTATTTTAGAAAATTAGTGTTATAAATAAAACAAAAATTAAATAAGATAATAATTTTATAGGGATGTTCTACAAAAGTAGTATTGAGAATGAAAATTGATACTTTTGCTTATATTTTAAATTAAGATAAATATGCTTTTTTTTCCTCATATTTTTCAAACCAGACAGAGTATATAGTTTGTTCTCTTGGGTATTTTTTTATTTGCTTAACCTCGAGGATAAAAGGTTAAAAATAACAAAATCTTATTGAAAACCAAAATTTTCTAATTCTTAATAATTAAATCTTTATTTTTTTCTCAAGGAAAACATGTGATTTAAGAAAATCCTTTTTTTTGTCAGCCTTTAATATTTTTTGCATATTGTAAAACCAACTAAAAGAGACCGAGTAAAAAGAGATGAGAAAGTGGTTAATCTTAATAAGATGGCTTCAAATGGTTTTAGCAATTAGAGACCTTAAGGATTTATCTTGACCGATAGAGTTGTGAGACATGAAATATTGATGTCTTAAAAAATATAAAATTTAAAGGTTTGCCTAGAAAAAATTTAGGCTAAATTGCTCATTTAGTCCCTTATCTTATTTTTTTATTTCAATTTGGTCTCTTACCTTTATTTGATATCAATTTGGTCCCTTACGTTTCAAATTGTTAACACCGTTGGTCTCAACAATTAGCTTTCTTTGTTGATTCCGTTAAGGATAATTAATGGCCATTAATTATGCACCATAATTGTCATTAATTATACACGTGGATGTGAACACAAAGAAAACTAACGGTTGGGACTAATGGTATTAACGATTTGAAATGTAAGGGATCAAATTCATACCAAATAAAGGTAAGAGACCAAATGAGTTTAGCCAAAAATTTATAACGATCCCGTTAATCATGATTGGTCCAATCACAAATTTTTTGTTGCGGTCAACGCAATTATTCTTGAGTGCTATTAGGATTAAGATAATTGAGATGCAATCTGACGTTAATCATGTTCTTTATTTGAGCAAATTAAAGTGGCACTTCACCTATAAATTTGAGTTTTTTTGCAAAATGAATCTTTATGTATCTGCCTGTACTTGTAGCTTACCAATAGACTACAAATTACGTGAGTTGGGAGAGACTATTGACAATGGATTGATTCAAGAAAGGAATTTATTTCATCAACTTAGAGTTGAAAAGTGTTCCGATTTTAGACCCACGAGGTATTACGTCTTCATTTCATATGGTTTATGAATAGAGCAGCATTATGACGATTTTAATTTAAATTTTTTTAGAAGCAAATCATGTTCCAAACCCTGTCCCCAATCAACCACATCTCATTATGAAAAATAACTTCTCAACCAACTGTTATGACATTTTTGTAATATTTAATGTAATGCGATTGACTGAGGACATAGTTTGGGACATGGTTTGGAATAAAGGATCCTGATCCTAGAAATAATGATCTTATAATACAACAATGATTAAGTCTTTGTGTAGTCTATGTGTTATTAGACGAGGTCAATTACATGAATCAAATGATGTAATAAAGATTTATCATAAATCATGTTTATTAATAAAACATTTATCTTCATATCTTTTTAATCATTTCGCATATATATATATATATATATATATATATTTGCTTTTCTTTGTCTCTGGCACTTGGAATATTATCCATTAGCACATGGAGTATCATCCATCCAAACTACTCTCCGAGCCGGGGGTTTTACTAGTCTTTTCCACACATGCCCAAACCATCTAAGATGAGATTCAATCATATTTTCCACAATAGGTGTAACCCCTATTCTTTTTCGAATACACCCATTCCTAATCCTATATTGTTTGGGGTGTCCACTCGTCCAACACAATATATTCATCTATGCTAAATGAAGGTTAGTTCTTTTGTTGACATTTGTTGCCCAACATTGTTGACCTTATAGCAATATGCTAGAACTTTCCTTTAAGTTTGAGTAACACATTTCTATCATATAAGAAATACAGAGCAAAGAGAGCCAAGACAAGAATATTGAAAAGAGAAAGAAGAAAAGCAAAATTGATTTGTTTTCATTATACAATGATCTTATAACTGCATGCATAGTAAATCGTAGTGCTATAGCGCGCAATAGCGGTGAAGTAACTGCTGTTGGTACTTGAATGCGATGGCATGTAGAAGCAAGGTAGCGCCTCTTCAATGGCGGAAATCGCGCCTGCTGCGACCGCGATAGGCTAAAGGTTGAAGAAACCTAATTTTAGAACAGGAAATGTCAAAAACACCCTTACTATAATATGAAAAACTCGTATTGCCCTATTAGGCCTTCAACTAACTCGCCCAGCCCATAGTCTTACCTCTCTCTAATTCATGATCGGTCCACAACCTCACCAAAGAAACCTCTATTGCCTCATCAAATACCAAAAATTTGTATCTTCTTCTTCCTCTCTAATTCAATTTCCTCCTTTTTCTAAACCCTAATTTTTCAATTTAGAAATCTAAACCATGACCTCCTCCTCTTTCTAAACCCTAAGTTATATTGAAGTCATAGAGACTTGGTACTTATTTTTTTGAAGCCTTAGCGGCTTTCTACTCACTATTTTTTGAAGCAATAGAGGCTTGAACCCTTAAATGCTTGCATTTATTTTTACTATGAATATTTGACTATGATGAATATATTGTTATTTATTTGTTGGTTCTATCCCCTTGCATTGTGAGGTTTCTACTCAATGTTATAAAGTTATCTTTTAGCAATAATAATTGCAGCAGTTTCGCAAGTAGCACCATGTTCGTTAAGAAATAGGATTTTATAATAATCCAAAGAAGAAAAAAAAGTTGAGTGGCCTTTCGAACTCCTGTAAGGAAAAAGTTTGATCATAAGTCATAACCTTCTAAGCTTTGAAAGGTTTCCTAGTCCTGATTCACTAATGAAAGTGGATAGCTCAAATCTGAATTTTATATATTTAAGTTCTAATATATTATCATACAATTATTTATCACGAAATATCTGCATAAGTTCAACTCAGTTAAATCATTCATATAAAATAATATTTTGCAATTTATTATTTGCGGCTTTAATCTCACTTCCCAATTCTCATTCTCGTCAAACGTTTTATTAAAAAATAAATAAATAATCATTCATAAAAATAATATTCGTTAAATCATAGGAGTACGAAGGTTGTATGATATCCCTCGAAGAATTATTTTCATGATATTTGAACTCGTATTCTCAAATAAAGAAGTCTATGTCACTTATCTCGACCCGGCCATGAGCACTTACATTTTTTAAGGAAATGAAATGAGAACTTGGCAGCACCAGTCACCAGAAGTGCAATATATGACATATGAGTATATATACATGACAAATTTGAACCCATCTGACTTCACTGATTATTTTTTATGGGTAGGCCAGGTCAAAGAATCTTGGATTGAAATTGGATCAATACGTCAGTTTATTCCTTTACTTTTTCGGGTTTTAGCGTCACAGGTTATCATGAATGAGAGCTAAATATGTATTAAAATCACATTTTGTAATTTCATTAATTTAATATCACCTTATTAGTCTCTCACATATTCGGAGGACATTTAGACACCCAAAAAAAAATTATTAATGAAAAAATTAATTTTATGCCTAACAAGAAATGTGTAAGAAATATGAGTTAAATCTTTACCTTGAATTATGGTATAATAATTTTCAGTTAAAAAAGATGCTAATATATAGTTTCTAAATCTATACCACCCAACTTGTATTGTTAATAGGATTAGCATTAGCATGATTTCTTAACTAGAAATAAAAAACAATTAAAAAAGTTACATGACTACTATTTTTTTTCCTAGGTAAATATCTTTTTTTTTTTTTATAATCATCTCTTTTTTTTTTTAAAGGAAAAGCAAGTAGTAGAAAATGCAATCTCTAAAATTTGAACCCAGCTGATTAATTACCATCCACTTTATATTCAACAATTCAACCACTTTTTCCGAGCAAACTATTATACACAAGTATATTACTTTTTTGTTGCTAGATTCATCACTCTTAGAATAATGACTATGAACCGAAAGATGCAAAGTCTCAAAATAAATTTAATTTATATAAGAGTTAATAGATTAATTAAGTTTCTCAACAAAATTTTTCACTTTTGAGTTCTTAACCATTACCTTTATAATAAAACACTGATTATATTATATCCTTAATGAAATTTATCCTAATTAATTAAATCTACTAGAAACAAAAGCAACAGGGTGAATAGTACATTTGAGCTTTAATTAAAAAATTTGGAAAGTGGTAAGTGGAGAGTATATAAGCACGTCTGGGGATATTCATATGGAATAATTAAACTTGATGCCTGTAGGAGAATGGCCAACTCAAAGCACTTGTTGGCATGCCTAACTCTCTTGATGCTATTATTTCTCAAGTTGGAAAGTCGTTCACTTGAAGCTGTGGTGGAGAGAAAGAAGAGCCCAGCCAAGAGTTGCTCCAGAGAACTGATTCAAAAATCACAACTCCAGAAGGCAAATTTTGCAAAAGAGGGCCTTAATTTTCCAAATCCGTACGAATCCAAACGACTAAGTCCTCAAGGGCCTGACCCCAGACATCACTAAGTGATAACGTCAATTGTTGATTCAGTGTCAATCACAGAATCTGTGTAAGAAAAGTTTGCAAGAAATTAATAAGTACTTTTGGAGAAACAAAATTTTATTGCTTTGTATTCCCTCCGATCCTTATTATAAATCTCCTTTCTCTTTCAAAAAAAGGTGTTTAAAATAAGGCCGGAAGGGAGTAGTATATATATACTTTAAAGCCTGACACATTAATTTTGTAAGTCATTTTTGTCTCTTTAATTATATTTTCAAAACTACAATTAATTTAATATCATATTATGTACAATAAAAAAAAAACCCTTCTTTTATAAGCTTTGTTTTAATAAACTTATTGAAATAAACTGCAGAAATCTTATAAAAAATGTCAAGCTCTTTTCAAATATTTATCAAAAATAAAACATTATCATTAGTTCAAATAAACTTTTTAATATTCCTTTTTCAATAAATTTTTTGATCCATGTAATAATAGGGTCAATTTTTTGCTTAACTCCACAAAATTTTTTTCGAGGTTTTAGTCAATGCAAAGTTAAAAATATCAAGAAGCCACGGCTCCCACTATCACCAAGAAGCTCCACCCCTAGCTAAACTTATCATTTGTAAGAATTCAGCTATATATTGACTTTTAAGTTAGATGTTGACTTTTTTAACATTCAACTACGAGCACGTCAAATTTATTTATTTATTTATTTATTTATTTTACACCAAGGGTATCCCCAGCCGACATCAAATTTAAAGGGAAGTTCTACCATACTATATTATATATGATTATTTATGGTTTTAATCCCTAAAAGTTCAGTGTGTTTTGGTTTTAGTCCCTAGAAGTTATTTTGACCGGGACTAGTCCTTAAATTTTCTAACATTTTGGTTTTGATCCATTCCATTAGTAAAAATCTGTTTTTTGTTGACATGGTTAACTAAAATTCACACCAGCAACCACGTGGTGTGAGGTAGCGCCAAATAGGTGATGTGACATGGATGATTCAGGGCCATGAACTCAAAATTTTGCGTACGGGACCATTTTGTGTATCAGACCATTTTGCGTCCGTGGATTTGTATCATCCACGTCATATTACTTATTTGGTGTCACCCCAGATCACATAGACTGCTGATGTAATGTTTCGCTAACCACACAAACAAATAACGAATTTTTACTAATGGAAGGGACCAAAACTAAAATGTTTGAAAATTTAAGGACTAGTCTTGGTCAAAATAACTTCTAAGGACTAAAACCAAAGCACGTTGAACTTTTAGGGACTAAAACCATAAATAAGCCTATTATATATAAGGTCAACAATGTTGTATAAATTGAATATTGGATGGCAAAATATCAACAAAAGAACAAACTTCATGTAGTAGAAATGAAGATGTTGCGGTGAATGAGTGGATACACCAGACAATATAGGATTATAAATGAGTGCATTCAAAAAAGAATAAGAGTTGCACCTATTGTAAAAAATATGATTAATGAATCCCGTTTTAAATGGTTCAAGCATGTGTGGAGAGGACTAGCAGAAGCCCTGGTTCGGAGAGTAGTTCAGATGGATGAATGATGCTCAATGTGCTAGAGGCTAAGAAAAGCAATAAAATAAAATAAAATGTAGGCGAAACAATTAAAAAAGATATGAAAATAAATATTTTATCGATAATAGACATAATTTATGATAAATTTTTATGACATAATTTAATCCATGTAATCGATCTTATCGTTTTTTTGGTTACATCACTACAACAGAAATGTTTAAAGATCCCGGTTCCGCATGTATATTGATCCCGGTTCCGAACTAGGATTGTATCCCCTGGTATAACAAATCTGATACTTTTGATCCCAGGTGTTTTAGAAAACACGGAACCGGGATCAATAAAAAACAAGGAACCGAGATCAATAGTATATCTGATCACTGTTGATTTTTAATAATGAACCGGGATCTTTAATATATATGATCACTGTTGAGTTTTTTAAAACAAACCGGGATCTTTAGTATGTATGATCACTGTTGAGTTTTTTAAAATGAACCGGGATCTTTAGTGAATATATATATATTTTTAAAAAATTATAATATTTTCTATATCCATATATTTAAATAAATTGTCAACATTTTTTTTAAATAAATTATAATAGACAAGTAAATATAATTTAAACTAATAAAAAAGACATAAACAAGAGTACAAGACCACAAGGCTGCATTCTTTAATTAGTTAGTCATAAAGCATAAGATCAAACATAAAATTGCACTAATGTACTAGTAAAAAGAATGAACAGCAAGAATAACATGTTCGAACCAAAACATAAAATTGCACTAATGCACAAGACCATATATAATCAAACATAAAAATGAAGATACGATGTAGTTGATATAGTCAAAAAGCACAATATTGAAAATTGAGAAAAAGCAAACAAATTTCCGAACATCAAATTAGGTTGTGTCATTGTTAACTGAAAAAATGGCTTGCTCCAACTTATGTATAATAATTCAATCTTGATTTCTTCTTTGCTTGGACTTGGAATTGAAGTCCTCGTGGTTCACCTGTACTTTTTAAAAAAAAAAATAAGGGTCAATGATTATTACAAACGAATTGCAACTACAAATTCTTAGTCATAACCTTTGGAACTGAATTTGAATATCGAAGTTTTAGAAGACAATGTACATTAACGTCAAAAGATACACTCCAAAGGTACCAAACCTGCAGAATTCGAGCTCTTGTTTCTTCGGTCGGGTGTGGAAACACGATCTTACGATCCAATTGGTTGCTGCTATGAATCTATGACCTGCAATTTACATGAATAAATGAAAATGTCATTTCAATCACTTAGATCCTAATTCAACAAAAAGCCGATATGTTTGATGCCAACTTCTAAGTCCAGTTAATCATTATTGAAGTTGTTGCAAATAAAAGTTAAAGCAAGTTCTGATACCAGCCACCAAATCAAAGACAGTGAACATTTTCTTGCTTATCTTTTACAATCAAAGAAAGAACACATATATAATGAAAATAGAATTTAGACAAATACAATAGAGAAAGAGAAAGCACTATTACAATCTGAACCGAAGTTCTCTCTTGTGTACGCAGAAAGGGGTCTGCTGCATTTTTTCTAAACTCCTTTTCCAACAGATTCTTTCAATATCTTGGTTAAGACTTTCAATAGACCAACCACTTGCCTTTGATTCAGTGCAACCAGTGAGACCTAATGAATTTCTATGTGGTGTTTTGATTCCTTTCTTAGATCTTCTCACTTTCCCTCCATGAAGTTGATCTTCACTCTTCGAGTTCTTTGAGCTTGTGACATAAGGAAACTGTAATTGCAGTAAAAATGGTATGATTCGTGATACATTCATATGCCTATTATTCCCAAATATAATTTTTTTTAAGGAGTTAGATGGCTCACATGCCTCCTTATTATTTGAGCTGAAATGATTAATCTCCAAGAGGATAGGATTCGCGATAATTTCATATGTAGTAGGATCTATATTTCTCACATCCCCTCCATACATAAGGGGAGACGTTGCCATAGACCACAAGGTCATCTGTGAGATAAGAATGCATTCAATAAGAGTCTATTATATTGCAGGTTCACACATCAAAACATGAATATATAGGAAAGCAACTCAACCATGGTTTTACAAATACCTGTGTTTGTTTCTCTTCTAGATTGAGTTTACTATACTGGTGTGGACCTTCATCTGACCCTGAAAATAAAAGAGGGGGAAAAAGTGGTTTCGTCATCCATATTCCTGTAAGTCTTAAATTCAGAAAGGTCAGCAATGATCCAGCACATGAGATTAAAACCTAGAGTTTCCAATGAAAAAGAACGGGTGCAACAACAGTGTCTTGAAGTTAATACAAAGGGTAAATACTAGATATACCTGTTAGAGTGCTTTGGGTCATACAAATAAATAATGAGGTAATGAAGTAATTTGATCTATAAATACATTACTAATCCCCAACCCATTCACAGTATGAGGGTCATGCTAATCAAAATTTCAAACTGGACAAAGAAAGAGTGGCAGTCTAGCCTTGTTACCCGGATCAGTTAGCCATCCAAATGGTAGCATGTCTAAATCAGGCCAGGATAATCCATTTAAACCATTTACTCCTATCATATTAGCATTAGCGAAATCCCTGTTTCAGAATTAAAGGAGCAAAAGTTAAGTAATGTGTGATATGGTGGTGGAATAACAGAACACGGAAGAAGAAGCAGCATAATTGCAACATACTATATATAAAGACTCATACAAATATTTTTGAGCAGAAATTAACAACTGAAAAACCTTGTTACACCAAAATGAGCTTTGACATCATCCCAAGTATCTCAGTCATCTCCTGTTATACGATACATGTTGACTAGTGAACTAACATCCTTGGCCATGGCTGGTGTCACACTGGTTCCAGGAGACAGAGAATACACAATGGGATGATTAAGCTGCCTGAGAACCTGGCATGACATGTCATGCAATAAGTTTGCCAATATATTACTGATCTCAGTGTCAATGTGAGAGCAAGATGTAGAGAGGAGAGTAAAAGGGAGAGGAAAATTCAGAATACCTCTGATACATATGCTATTTCACTTAAAACAAAAAGCTACAGACTTAAAACAAACCCCTATATTAAAGAAAAAACTTTCTCTCTGTGCACATACAATTCTCTTGACCATTCTCTTGACCAGTGGACTTCTTTTCCAATTTGGAAGATGATCCTTTCAAAATAACAAACTGAACAAGGGTAACACCATGGGACACATTCAACAGGTCACTCAGGCAGTATAAGCACCAGTAACCAGCCATGAAAGAGATGTATACATCTCAGTCTAAGATCAGAGGTTATGAAGGAACATGTTACAAATGGTAAAAACCTTAGGCATTTAAAAAAAATTATATAATCCACTACATAGTGAGAGATTCGCAAGCATACATTACATAAAGAATAAGCAATTCCAATAAATAAGCGACATACTATAATGTTTTAATCTTTGGAAGGGTAGGAAACAATCAATGTTACATTTTAATTACATGTCTCTACCTGTTGTCAACTGTCACAGTACCACTTCTAAGTTCTAACACATTCGTTTTTAATGTCCTCAAAGTAGAATCAATTTCTATTTTCTAAAAAAGCTTCTTCCTAAGATAGTTCATATCTTATTAACTGCAAAATCAGGAATAAGTAGTTTTCTTCTATGCTCGTCAAACTCCTTAGTTTTTTCAAAGATTTGTTTCCAGCACCAATGTCGTGCATAAAGGGATAAGAAGGGGCAACAAGAATAGATAAGATAATAGAACACCAAATACAAATCTGAACCAGTAATATGAGATACTAGATTTAAGATCCCAATAGAAATTTGATGATGTGCCTAATGAAAGAAACATGATCTTAGTTAGTTAATTGAAATCAAGCAATATGTACTGTAAAATGCTGGTAGTGCATAAAAAAACATCATATTTTGCAAGACAAAGCGCTTAGAATATGAATTAAATAGTTTAGTGAGCATACTGGTGTGCTACTACTATTCTCTCCAAATTTCTCTTCCCATTCTCTCTGGGCCTTCTCCATTGCTTTACACTGGTCAATAAAACAAAACAATTATTAAACAGACCCAAGTTCTCCTCAATTGCGCAGAGTCTTACAGTTGAAGGAGTGTAGTAACATTCAATCTTTTCACACGAGTCATAACATTCAAACTAAGTTAACAAGATAAACATTGATTCTCTTAGAAATAAAAACCTATTTGCTTAATTTAAAGCTCAGTGTAGTTGAGTCAAAGACAAATACTAAAACATTTCCTGCAAACCGAAAGAGCTAAACACAAACACGATTGCACATGGATTTCCGGCATGACGGTAGAAAAAGTAGCATATGAATTTCATCGGCAATTGAATGTAGCAAAGAAGAAAAAACAAATTAATCTAACACTTAATCCTCTCACATTGAATTAATCTTCGAACTGAAACACTTCAATTATCACCAAAAAAAACATAAACCTAAAATCAATTCTAAAATGCTCTTACACGAATTCAAGCATCGATTCAGTGAAACACGAATGCTACAAGTCTACAACAATTTCAACAAAATGCACAAAACCGAAACAACTAACCGCAAGAAGGAGAGCACAAACGCAATTTCTCCGACGAAAAAAAAAACAAAGGAAATAGTGAGAGCAAATGAAAGCGATTTTTTCAAAATTGCAACAGTTGAAGCAGAAGAAAATTGCATACGAATGTCAATACAAAAATTGAACCCAAAAAAAAAAGAAAGAGAGAGAGAAAGGCACGCACCATTGGGATCGTCGATGAGCTTCTTGGCCGGGAACTGGACTGGACAAGTGTAGAATGGCTGCGGCGGTTCGATCTGAAGGAGAAGTGAGTCGCGATTCGCGACTGGACTGGGGAGGGCCTTGAGCTTGGAGATGGCGGCGGTAATGGTGGTGCAGCGAGCGACGGCGGCTCCAAGGAGAGAGAAAGAGAGAGAGCGGGACGGAGAGAGAGGGAGGGACGGAACGAAGGAAGTGGGAGGGGCGTTGCTGAACCCCCATTTTGACAAAGGGAAATAGGTTTTCCCCTCTCATTTTATTGATCCCGGTTCCGTGTTTTTGTTATTCATCCCAGTTAAAGTAAAACAACGGGATACATAAAGTTTGTGTGATTTTTAATTTTTAAAAAATAAAAAATTATATATGTTATAACATTGATCCCGGTTCCGTGTTTTTTATAACCGGGATCAATAAATTGATGGTATTTTTTAGCTATCATTTGTCTATTAATCCCAGTTCCGGAACGGAACCAGGATTAATATTCGGCTATTTTTTTACAATTCTGTAGTAGTGCATGGAAACTTAAAGAAAAAACAGAACAGGGGAAAAGAAAAAAGCAAACAACTATCTTAGATGAACAACCCCAGCGCAGTCTGCTTGAAGCTCCAAAGCAAGAAAGGTAGGAGGAGAATTCCAAACCATATCCTCATCTGATTGCGAAGAGCCCCATTTAGCTAAACCATCAGCCACAAAGTTAGCTTCTCTGAGAGCATGATGAACCTGAACAATCCAATCTTTATTCAAGAGGAAAGAAATATCAGTAAAGATGGCGGCACAAGCATGGAAAGGGGGAACGGAGGAGAGCTTAACCAGCCTGACAACTTCTAGATAATCAGATTCACAAATTAAATTTTTTATTCCCTGCTCCCAAGCAAGAACAAGGCCTCGCCTGATAGCAAGAAGTTCCGCAAGAAGAGCATCTCCAGAGCCACCAAACCCGCTAAAACCGCAAATCCAACCAGCAGTAGAGTCTCTCAAAACACCACCAAACCCGATATAGTCCATAGAGATACAACTGCCATCAACATTAAGCTTCACCCAACCCGAAGGAGGAAAGACCCAAGACACTTCTTTCATATTAGTTGCAGCCTGCACTGAAGGAGGATAGCTCCTAGGCTTGGAAAAATCAGCCGCATCAAGGGATATGTTTCTCATCACCAAAGATATATCCCAAACAGAGTCATCAAAACAAGCATTATTTCGCCACCTCCAGATCCACCAAATGCAAGAAACAAACAAATGGAACGAAGGAGATAAAGAATGTTGGAAAATCCAATCAAAAGGGTCGTTGCTGAAGAAATAAGAATATCCGCAAAGGCCAACCCGTAACCAAACCTCCTTGGCAAAAGGATAGTCCCGTAAGCAGTGAAGAATAGATTCATGATCAGTTGAGCAGCGGGTGCAACCTGCTGAAATAGAGAGTCCCCGATGGAATCTAAGGGCGTTGACAGGAAAAGCATGTTTACTAATGAGCCAAATAAACCACTGAATTTTAGCAAGGATTTTAGTACGCCAGATCCACATATTCCTACCAACAGAACTCCATCCCTTGCCATTGGTAACCCGACGCTGCTGTATAAACACCTTCCACATTTCCAGTCCATCTAACAACATCATAAGATTGAGAAAGAATAGGAATCCGAATATTTGGATAGTCTCTTGAACAGCAGGAGGTATATAAGTATTTGCTCAATTGACCCGAGATTTGGCAAAATTGATCCGAAGGCCTGAAGCAGAGCAGAATTCATTAAGGGTATTTGTCACCAAACTAACTTGAGAATTTGAAGCCTCACAGAAAAGAAGCACATCATCAGCGAAGGCCAGGGCCACCTCTAGAAACAGAAATAGGATGCCAAAGCCCATTTTCCACTTTATTCTGAATATGGACAACAAGCTTTTCCATGCAAAGGACGAATAGATAAGGGGAAATCAGGTCGCCTCGTCGCAGCCCACGAACGGGGGAGAAGTTTTCCAACCTATTACCATTCCACAGAATTGTTAGTGAAGTTGAGTTAATACCTGCCATGATAAGATTCACAATGAGACTTGGAAACCCAAACTCCACAAGAGTATCCTCCAAAAATTTTCAGTTCACCATATCATAGGCCTTTTCCAGGTCAATTTTGAAAGCAGCTACGCCTTTCTTGCTCTTGGTTTTATGGAGATAATGCATGACCTCTTGTGCAACAATTATGTTGTTAGTAGTTCCTCTTCCTGGAATAAAGCTATTTTGAAGAGGGCCAATCAGGTTTGTTAGTAACGGTCGCAACCTGTTGACTAAGACTTTCATAATGACCTTGTAAGCGACGTTACAGAGACTGATCGATCTATAATCTTTGAAGCATTTAGGTTCATCACCCTTAGGAATTAAAACAATAAGAGTTTCAGCAAGAGCAGGGTCGAAATAATCTGAACTGAAGGCATCACGGACAAGTTTCCAAAGATCGTCTCCCACAATGTGCCAATACTGTTTGAAAAAGAAAGGCTGGAAACCGTCAGGTCCCGGTGCTTTGAAAGATTTCATACCAAACGCTGCAATACGGACCTCTTCCTTGGTGACCGGTTGCAAAAGAACTTGAATTCCCTCTTCATCAATAGACGGAAGATCATTATCATTTAAACTAGGCAGAGTACAGTTTGAGTTGCATCCAAATAAATCTTTAAAATAAATTAATGCCTCCTGCTTTAGAATAGATTGATCAGTGCACCAAACATCACCTTGCAGGAAGAGCCCCTCAATTCTGTTCCGCTTGCGCCTAATTGTCGTCTGAGTATGAAAGAATCTGGTGTTGCGGTCTCCAAACTTCACCCATTGCTCGCGAGACTTCTGGAACCAAAGGAGTTCCTCTTGCTTTAGAATATCTCTGTACTGATGTTGAAGAGATTTTTCCAATCTGACCAGGCTTTCAGATTCAGAGTAAGCAAGATTAGTTTGAATGCCATGGAGGCGTGCTTCCACCCTTTTTTTATTCTTAAAGATATTACCGAAAACATTTCTGTTGAAATCAATAGCGTCATCACGTACACAGGATAAGCACTGAGAAAAGCTGTTATTACCTCTAGACCAGGCTCGATGAACAATATCAGAAAAGTCTTCGTGGGTAGTCCAAGAAACTTGAAAATGGAAAGGCCTGTTAATATTTTCAGCTACAAAACTGCCACACCGAACTAGAATGGGGCTGTGATCCGTGTACACCCTACACAGCGTTTCAGCGATGGCTTCGGGAAACATGTTACGCCAAGCACAATTAGAGAGGGCACGATCAAGGCGTTTATGAACCAAAGTGTGGTGCACATTTTTCCTACTCCAGGTGAACTTATTATTGCCCAAATAACCAATGTCCACTAAACCACAAATGTCCATAACAGTAGAGAATTTAAGAGCTCTGTTCAACATGAACATACCTCCCTTAACTTCTGAAGGAAGAAGAATCTCATTAAAATCACCCAAAAGCAGCCACGGCAAGGAAATATCATTGTTTATCTCAGTAAGATGACTCCATAAACTTTCACGAAGCACCGGCGAAGGATTGGCATAAATAGCACTGCAAAGGCATCAATACGAACCCTTGGTGATGTAGAAAGTTATACACTGATGAAAAGAGTAAGAAGGTTCAAAATTAAATTCAGAATTCTCCTTAACTAGAACCCAGAGACTGTTGGAATGACCCCTTGCTTCAACAATCCCACAAGCAACATACCCCAATTTTTTCCAGAACACAGTGGCAGCCGCGAAAAGGCAGTGAGTTTCCATCAGCACCTCAACATCCGGCTTGTGTTTGTTAATTAACTCTCTACCATAATGTCTACCATCTCTATTGACAGCCCCTCTAATATTCCATGACAAGATTTTGAAGTCTCTAAACACATTCATAGGAACATACCAAAGAAACGGGCCATGGGGGAGTTCAAGCACTAAGGTGGGTCCTTTATATCCTTCGGCGCGACACTGGTCACAGAGTCAAGAAACTTCGTCTCTCTCATGGAGTCAGAGCCGGAGGCGATGGCGGTCGCAGCTTCTTGAAGGCGCGGCGGAAGATGAGCGTTGGGGGGTTTGAGAACGGAGTCTTCATCTTCATCATCATCAGTGAAACAAAATCTATTCCCTGCCACCCATTCGATATTCATTGCAGATTTGAAATTTGGTTTTGAGGATGATGGTGAAGAAGTTGTGTTCAACGAGGTAGAGAGGACAGAGGAAGAAGAAGGCTTCGTTGTGGCTGATGAGAAACCCACCGTAGCCTTTCCCTTGGAGTGAGGCTCTTTCCTTGCTATTTGGGCCTTAATTGAGTTGTTTGGCCCATTAGAAGCTAGAGTATCAATAGTGGGCTGTGAAGGGGACCCCTGATTATGAATCTTTACCTCATTATTTCTTGATCTTTTTCTAACCCATTTTATTTTAGGGGTGGCGCCTTTAGAGTGGCTCCCACTTTTGTTGGTCACGTTTTTCATACTTTGCTCCTGCACATGAGAACTTTCACTATTTGCTAGGATTCCAAAACGGTTTTCAATATCTCCTTTAATAATTTCCTGATCCTTCGCACCTGAAGGAGATTTCTTTTTAAATTTCTTTCTATCAACCACCATCCAATCTCCGTGAGTTATGCTATCATGTTGCAAATTTTTGTTTAATTCATTAACTCCATATTCGTGATTGGTGCGGAGAGTATCATCCTCCTTTGATGGTTCAGTGACCACGACGGCGCTCTCCGTTACCGGAGACACACCCGTAGAGTGCTGAGAGACATGAGAGGCTTATTGGTGCAATTGCGGGCTAGGTGGCCATAACGTCCACAATTGTGACAGAGTAAACGAATGCCTTCATATTGCACCGGGAACCAAGTATCATGTAGACACACCTTACCGATCACAGGTTTTGAGAGATCAACTTCAACGCAAATTCTTGCAAATCTTCCTCTTGTTGCAGTGAGCGTTGTCATATCCACTCTCACTGGTCTTCCCTCAGCAGATGCAATTGCCATAAGAATGTTCTCATCATAATACTCATGCCCTAGGCTTGGAAAACGAACCCAAACAAGGGTTTTTTCTACCTTCTCATTCGCAGCAACAAACTTAGGGTGCCATAAACGAACCGAAAGGCATTGGTCGAAAATCATCCAGGGTCCTCCATTAATGGCTTTGTCCCTATCTTCCTCAAAGTCGCATTTCACCATGTAATAGCCATTACCAATATCTATCATTTCAAAACCACCTTTGAAGTTCCAAACAACTCTCAACTTTTCCCGCATGCGCATGAACCCGATATCATTTCCCAACAGTTTAACAAGTAAAGCATCTTTCCATGGGAGACATGCGTTAGCATACACCTCTTCGTCAATGTAGCATTTAGGCAGAAGCTTCTCTTCATCCAAGTACTCTATTCTGAAAAGGTTGTTGGCAATTAGGTCCACCTTTTTCTTCATTATCGAAGGTATCCTGTTACCCATAACCTTCTCCGCGAAACTCACCCTAGGTTGTGATCCACCTCCTCCGCCGTCATCCGGTGGTTTTGGGGGCACCACCTCAGGTTGTTTGAGAGAAGAGAAAACCATTGGTTCTTCCATCTTCGGCTAATCGATCTTATCTAACAAAATAAAGACTTCATCATTGTTATATTATAAGCTCATTATATAATGAAATTTTTATTGTACCCCCGTGCCCCAGTTGAATTACCATAAAAATAAAGAAGATGCAGTGAAATTGTGAGCTGAACCAATTAAAAATAAATAACTAAAATTGTGAGCTGAAATATTTTTTTCAAACAAAAACTGATTGTACAATAATAGGAGAGAAAATAAAATGATAAGAGAATAACGGAATAGAATAAAACAAGCAAAAAATTAGTAATTCAAAGGATCTAATAGTCTAATCTGGTGCATTATATTTGGAGGATCTAAAATTATTTGAGTTTTAGTTTTTGGCCATTATTGTTTTATTTTTGGTCTTCGTGACAATATTAAAATACTCTCATTTTTAAATATTTTTTTTTAAATTTTGGAATCTCGAAAAAATAAAAAATATATATTCTAATTCACAAGTATCGAAATTATGTTCTAACTCATAAATATCAAAAGTGCAAATTTTTACCTCCAATCAATCATTGTTCTGAATGAGTGCAGGAAAATAAATAAGACATACATACATAAAGTATCTCTCTTTCTTCCCTCTAAGAAGCCAAAGTTTCTCCTTCCCAGCATCATTATTTCTAGAAAATTCATAAAAGTCATCAAAGTAAATCGTTTTTTTTAAGGTAAACTCATGGTTTCCACTCGTTCAACCAGGAGATTAATCCATTTTCGTATTTATTAGACCATTTCGGGAGTGGTTCTCCCAGCAAGTCACTCTTCATTCACAAGAGCAAGGGATCGAGCCCATGATTACGTGCTTAAGAGACACAAACCATGTCCATCTGTGTCAGTCTCCCCTGACCATCGAAGTAAACCAATAGTGCTAGAAAAGAGTCGAACCGAGCTGAACTTGGTTCAATTGGGTTCAGTTTGCATTGTCAAGAAATAGTTTGAATCGAACTCAAACCGAACTTTAAATCGATCTATATTTTATAGGTTCAAGTTCGGTTCGATTTGAGTTCAAGAAACTATTCACCTCACGACTATACGAATCCTCACTACCATAAATTAAAAAAAAAGTTTGAGTTGCTCGGGTTGTAAGATTTACTTCATGTGCTCAGGGTTGTTAGCCAGCCAAACTTTTTTTTTAATGGTCGATCCGAGCTTTTTACTATCTAGTGAGGTATATGTCTCACAATCCTGACAGAAAAAAAATCATGAACAATATCATGCATTTATTTCGTTGCTCATTGCATGTATTTATTCAAACTTTGTAGGAGTTGAGTGATTAATTATTTTGGATTTTCTTAACTTAGGTTAAACACCTTTAATTAAACAATTTTTCTTAAAAAAATAAAGATATAAGATTTTATTTATCCTAAGTGCATCATTTCTTGTGAAACTTAACTATTTTTGGGTTATTATCCTTAATTATTTTGAGATTTGGGATAGTAATATATAAGCGGGTGTATTGTAATTTTGAGAAAAATATTGTTTTTTTAGAAATAATTTAAGAAATATTAAAACTAATAGGAGTCACTAATGGTATGTGAAAAACCCCCAATCGAATTATTTTGGGAGGTCAAAAACTAGATCCGTAGTAGGTCCATGAACAAAGAATAGCCCATATAACAAAGGCCTGACAAGAAGATTGTGATCCAATAATATTAGAGCTTTGAATTTTGGCCCCAAACTTGAGATTTTGGCCCCATTTTACTTTTTCGTGGACAAAATTGCATGCCCTTTAATATGTTATTTTTTCCGTTCCCATAGAAACGGAAAAAATCCGTCTTCATAAAAACGGAAAATATAAGTTTTTGGGTAAACAGAAAAATTAAGTTTTTCATAAGACGGAAGAACTCATTTACCGTTTAAATGTTGCATACTTGCATTGCTGACTACCCATCCTTTGGTCGTTAATAAGCGATCATTGCAAGGCACAATGTTTGGTGCATCTTGTAGTTTATGCTTTTTTCATGACTGATTGCAGGAAAAAAGGGAGACCTGCCTCAAGTTACGAGCGAAGGAAAGAAAGAAGAGGAAGAGAATGCCCTGGATGGAGAATTCATTAAAGTTGAGAAGGAAGAGAATGCCTTAGATGATAACTCCAACAAAACTGAAAGAAGCTCAGATCCTCCAACAGAGAATTTGTAGAAGCAAAAGAGAAGAAGCTACAAGATGCAAATGGATTATGAACTTCCAAGTAATGAACTTTCGTCTTATGAAAAACGGAATGTTTCCGTTTATCCAAAAACGGATATTTTCCGTTTTCATGAAAACGAATTTTTTCTTTTTATATAGGAACGTAAAAAATAACACACTAAAGGGCATTTTTGTCAAAAAAAAATGGGGGCCAAAATCTCAAGTTTGGGTGCCAGAATTCAAAACTCATAATATTAAGCTTAATCGCCTGCAAATTTTTTTGCCACGCGGGTCAAATGATCAATGATGCCTGAACCTATATTGAAGAGATGTGCTTTGTTGTAAAACCTCTTTTTCTTTCAATTTTAGGCATTAAAAAAAAAAAAACAAACAGCTGCGCTTTGGGCTTGCAGGGTAAGGGAGGAAAGGAATTAAAGGAAAAAAAGAATAAGTTAGGGAAATTAAACAGAACTTAATTATTACCATTCTACTTCCCGGCTAAAATTGGACACACAAAGGAAGTATGTTACAGTTTTTCATGGACAACTTATATACTGTTCCATAAATACAGTCTGTACTGTTCACCTGTGATAGTTTGACATATGGGATTTTTCTTTAACAAGTAAATAGTTAGATTAGTATTTGATTTTGTGGGCGCCAATCAAATTAATCCCTAAAATTATTAATATTTCAAGTTAGTCCCCGAGATTGCAAAACATGAGTCACATTAGTCCACAGACTAATTTAACCGATCAATATTCATAATCTCATAGACTATTTTGATCAACAGTCGATGATTTTTTTTGGATTCAAAACAACGTTGATCATTCAGTTAACTCATGTTAAGGACTACGGAAAGCCATTAACATTATGGATTGATGTGATTTACGTTTTTCTATATCAAAACCAATTTAGTATTCAGTGCCAACAAAATATATCAGGATCAATATAAAAAAAGGATTAGCTATTTTCGATTAGATTAAGGGAAGTTTTTTTTTTAAAAAAAAAAATCTTTTCTAACTTTCAATCGATAAATATATGCATGATGGGCATTCTATTGCATAATGTATTTAATGTTGAATAATATCATGAGTGTAGTAATTGCATATTCCCTTAACAAGTCCCTTGGTGAAATACTTCACGTCTAGATGTTGCTGTTACTTACAGATAGTAATAAATTAAAAACTCAAATAGCTTTATATGAAAACTTTTTTTTAGGCAAATATATATTTTTTGTAAGGGGAGGAGAGGAAAGTGCATTAGTGCAATGCTCAAAATTTGAATGCGAATGTACAAACAATAATGTCCGGCAGTTTTACTAATTAACTTGATCCTTAGGAATTAAAGATATATAGCCGGCAAAGTTCAATTCGAACTCTAAATCCTAGGGTTGAAATTAAAAAAAATAAAAAATTGATATGAAACCTTTTGCTTGTGCAGAAAAGAAGCACTCCCCGACCTAATTATTTCCATTAACGTACCTTCAAGAAGTATTGACAACAGAGCATTCACATGATATGGCTTTTAGAGTATACTTTTGCCGTAAGGAAGATCAAACTATGCAAATCTTGTCAATTTTAAAATTATTAATTAATAGAGTTATTCATTTGGACCTCTTTTCTGGACCTAAATATAAATCGAATGTGGAAGACAATTTATTATGTTTTTTGGGTTTCCACTAGCATATCCTGGTGCCCGTTTTTTTATTGCTTGAACTTGAAGGCAGCTTAAGGTTTAGATAATAAAAAATTTTAAATGAAGCAAAATAAATTAACCACCCAAAAAAAAGGTAGGGCTCTTTTTCTGTCTATTTTATTTTATAGTTATAACTACTTCAAATTAAAAGAAAGCATCCAATATGACGCTTGCATTAGATTATGCTTGAAAGTGTAGTTTATACGTGGCGGTCCGTCAGCTAAAAAGTAACGTAGGTGGAATACATTTAAAAAAAAATAAAAGTTATTAAATCTATTAATATAGTAATCAACAAGAGCCCGTATAGTCGATAGATTTTTCATACTTGTATTTTTTAAATATGAAACCAACGGTTTGATCTATGCTGTGAAAAAATATTATTGATAAAGATAAAATTGATTTTGACAACTTATATATTTTGAAAATGATTAATTTTTAATTAGTTATTAACCGAAACTTTCGATAAAAAAAACAAAATCAATATATTTTACCTATAGTATAAAATGATGTACAAATAGAGTTTTCACATTATTTTTTTCTTTAAATCCTGAATTGTGTGCAAAAGTTGAAAAATTTTCAACAATAATGTAGGCATCCACGTGATAGTGGTGATTACCACTTCAATTTTTTAACTTTCAAAATGGAATTCTTTTATTTTGAAATTCTGGTTTAGCGACGGTTTTAACCATCACAAAATGTTTTCATATATAAAATTCCAGTTTTTAATGTTGATTTAACAATGGTTTTAACTGTGGCGAACTATTTTCATAATAAAATAGTTTTAAATATTGATTTAGCGACGGTTTTAACAATCGCTACTTTTAAGAGAATTTCATAGTGACAAGCATCTCAAAAACCGTGGAAATTTTGTTTTTAATAAACTTTCTATTTTGACTTAGTTATATCTTGTTCATGTTGGAATTGTATTTGTTAAAAATCAAAATAGAACAATAAGTATGGGAGATTGACATAATAAGATAATAAAAGAACGATATATTTACCAACAAGCTGTTGGTGTAGTGGTGTTAGGGTCTGCACTTGATAGGACGAACCACGGTTCAATCCCTCGCAACAACGTTGGGAGATGAATAAAACCTTAATCCCGAAAAAAAAGAACGATACTTTATGTGATTAGTAGATTTTTACAAACATGATCATTTGAGTTTCAAGAAATAATTTTATGTTTATAGATAATTTTATATTGATTTAATTTTTTTTATATATAAGCAAAGAATTTTATTAACACCAAAACCGGGATCAAAATAAGCATCATTGTACACTTGAACCCTACCTTCTATGAAGGGTTTAAACAAGATACTCAATCATGTGCTCAATAAAGACCAAAACCGACAAAGAACATTACAATCCACTTCACGAGAAAGTGAAGCAACCAAAACAGCACCAAAACCACAAACAACCAATATTGATATCTTTATCTCCTTAAAAACCTTGATAGGAAAAAACCCAGTTGGAAAATCCTAAACAAGGAAAAAAAGAGTATAGCATATCCTTACAACAAAAGGGACCAATAGCAAAATCAACCTACCCTATCACATACCCTATCAATACATTTTAACGGCGCTATACACCAATCAAAGAAAGAAATAACTAGATTGCTCAAACAAGAAAACCAAGACCAAGATTTGATCTTAATGGCATCCACACCCAATCCGGAATATCAACCTCGTCATTGTTGAAGATAACCGAATTTCTCTTAATCCAAATAGTTCAGCAGATCATACCAATAAAATTTCTGCTCTTTTTTGTCTTCGCTAAATTACAGGGGAATTAGTCCCCAAACCCCATAATTTATCCTCCAAACCCCATTTTTTCAAATATTCCACTAATACCCTCTTCTAACCCCTCATTATTCCCTCCATTTCAGAAATTATTTTCTCAAACCCTACTCCTCAACCTCAACCTTCCTCCTCAACCTCTCAACTTCCTCTTTCACCCTTCTTCACCATCGTCGTCGCTGTTATTTCCCTCTTTCGTAGGTAATACCTCTCTTCCTTTAATTTCTCTTTGTTCTAGGGTTTTCGTTTTGTTTTTCCTCTCTCTATTTTGTTTTCTTTAGGTTTTTTTTTGTTAAGGTTTAGGTTGGGGTTTTGTTTTGATTTTCTTCTTTTTTCTCATTTGTTAGGTTTCGTTTTTTTGAATTTTTGTTTTGGGTTTCTTCTCTTAGGGTTTTCTTGTCATTGTTGTTGTAGGAATTTTCGACAGACCAGTGACACGGGGATCTCGGAATTTTTTTGCAACTTTTTTTTTAAATATAAGTTTAAGAAAATTCCGAACAACATGTGTCGTCGGAATTTTTATAAATTTCGTCATAGGGGTCTCGGAAATTTACGAAAACAATGTCGTTACAAGTTCTGAAATACCCGTGTCGGAATATCATAAAATTCTGACACTGGATTGTTGGAATTTGCATAATTATGTAAAAAAAAACAGAAGGGCATTATTTTTACCTTCAAAAACAAGGAAATAAACTCAACTAGTACTACTTATGAACGTCAATGAGATTAAAAAAAATACATTCTTTGTAGTTTATTTTTTATGAGTGAAAGAAGATGAGAAGAAAATGAGAAGAGGAAGAAGTTTGTGCGAAGAGAAGGGAGATGAAGAAGTTTCTGGAAAAAAGAGATTTTTTTTAATTTGAGGTGGAAGAAGGTATAGGGGTTTGAAGGTTTGGGGTTTGGGATTTTGGATTTTTATTTTTAGTTTTTTAATAAGAGGGGTATTTTGGACTTTTATCATTTAAAATGGGGTTTGGGGATAAAATGGGGGTTTGGAAACTAAATCTCAAATTACAGTGCTCCAGAAAGAATTGATGTAAAAAATATATTGATTCAATTTGAAAACACAAAATGATTAATAATTATTTGAGTACGATGGTAATTAAAAAATATCATAAAGATTAAATAGTGAAAAGAGGGGAAAAAAAACCATTTAAATAATAGAAAAAATATCTATTTAAATTATTCAACAATAATTAACTGATAGGAGTAAAAAAAAATGGTTCTTTAATTTGAATTGCACTTGAAACTATATAGGAGTACTATATAAATATATTTATTGCACAATCATTTGGCTTGCCCCATTACCCCCCTTTTATGATCTTGCACTATATTTAATTAATACTCCATATTGTTCCTATTTAATTGTTGACCACCCTCCGTCATTGCTCGTTGCACTTAAATTAAAAAATGGAAAAAGTGAATGACTAGTTATTGGTGGAAAGTAAGGACAATCTCATGGAGCTGGAGGACAGGGAAAATACGATACATCGCCTGACATTGTTCAAGTTTTTCCCCTTCTCGGATGTGCAGAATTACTCCTACTTTAGACAACTTCACTTTAAAAGATCTAAAGTTGTATTATACTGGTGTTTAAGTTATTCCAATTTAGATGCAATTGTTTTGAGCTAGTTCAATTTATTATTCAAACAAAGATGAAGGTAATGGGCATGACAATATGTTTGTTCACCTTAACCAATATGTTTTCTGTTTTAGAGATTTACTCGTCATAGCAAATTTGCTGTTTTAGAGACATGGGCATGACAATATGTTTGTTCACCTTAATCAATATGTTTGTAGTTTTAGAGATTCACTCCTCATAGCAAATATTAGAGATTCACTCGTCATAAAAAAAAGACCACATCACATTAGACCATTATTATTTTAGAGTGAACATTTTTCTAGTTGTTGCAATTGATAAATAGATGCAAAAATTGAATTGTAGATTCAGTGAGCAAGCATGGAGCATTTAACTCTCTGCACTAATTTGATCCTAAGAATAGTTATAAAGCATTTATAATTAATATTGATAATATATGTAATTTTGTAAAAAAAATTCTATCCAATGGCTTTCGATGTGTAAAAGAAGATTAATACTCTCATTATCTTGGTAAAAGTCAACCAAGTCAATGAAAATAAGAGAGTATCTATTTAATATAATATATGATTCACTCATTAATTACAAATTGATATTATACAAATTTTCATATCATTACAATTAATACATATTTCAATATTGCCTCCAAAATTTTTTTTAGATATATTTTCCTTATTTACTTATCAATCATTGATACAATATACAATTTTTAAGATTTTTCTTTTATTTTTTACTTTAATATGAGACAAATTCTTTTGCATTATTTTACCAAGATATTGGGACGGAGGGAGTATGATATATCAATTTTAACATTTTATTCTTGAAACTATTAATCATTCAGATTTGAAGAACATCTCTACTATCGTTGAATTGTGTGAATCTTTGGCAAAAATAGAGATAATAAATACATTTTACTTACTTGATCAAATAATTTGCCTCATCTCAACTTCTCTAGTTTCTACATCTACTACAAAAATATCATTTTTTTCCCTCTAAAGATGATGTTTCAGGGGAGATGAAGTTTCAGAAGAAGAAAATCACGTAGGTGTGATTTTTATTTTGGGAATGTTAGTTTTACATAAATATTTCAAGGTGTCACCGTTTTATTGGATTAACCATAGAGGATATAACAACCCTTGTACCAAGTGAAAATAAAAAATATTATTTCCTTCATTCCTTTATAATTATCATTTAAGGAGATAACGTGTGGATTAAGAAGTATATTTAATTTGTTTTTTTTTGTTTAAGTACCAAATTGATTCTTATAAATGTTGACCTCTTTGAAATTAGTCCATGCATTTCATTTTTTTAGGTTTTGGTCTCGATTTTCAGTTCCATTTTGGTTTTGGTCCCCACAATCAACTATGATTTAAGATAATGCAAATTAGTTTTGATTTTGGTTCTCATATTTTCACTATCCAGAAGTTTTGGTCCCTGCCCATAAGGCCACATCAGTATTTTTCATCCATAATTGACGACAAGAACCAAAACCAAAATGGAATGGAAAAGCAGAGACCAAAGCAAAATAAATAAATAAATAAAATGCAATGACTAATTTAAAAAATGTCAATATTTATGTATCAATTTGATATTTAGCCTTTTTTTTCAGTAAAACAATGTTTGTTTTATCACTTTTGATCTTTATCACTTTATAATAATTGTTCATTTTTTTCACTTATTATCTGTTTTATTAATTAGATGAAGTAGAATTGTAAAAATAATAATAATGTGGCTATAGTTTTCTAAAAAATAGTTAAATAAGAGCAATTTTTTTATTAAAATACAATTATTTAAGAACCGAGGTAGTATATTTCGTGTGTTTCACCGAGCAAAATTGAAATTAGAAATCAATCACCATCGGCTTACACGAAGTTGCGCTCTCTATACTTTTTCGTATCCTATATGTAAGATTTTTTTAGGAATTTTTTCCTATTTGCAAGAAATTATTCCACTTTTCAATAATATCTAATCACTTCTTCCTAATAAAAACATTTATATTAAGTCAACACTTTTTAAAATCTCAATAACAACATTAAGTTTGAAAAATGTATACTAAATATTTACATTTTCGATATCACTAACAACATTATTTCATTTTCTTAATGGATGTAAATTTTCCTAAAAGGATCTTACATTTAGGATCAGATGGAGTATTATTTTAAAATGTTAATGCTACTCCCTCCGTTTCACTTTAAGTGTCTTTTTAACATCAAAATTTTGTTTCAAAATAAGTGTCTTTCTACCAAATCTAGGCAACATTTAATACTGTTTTTCCTTATTTACCCTTACATTTAATGTTGTTTTAGTTTTGAAATTTGTAATACTAGTAATGATGCATTGACAAAATAAAAATATTGAATAGGGGTATTTTTGACAAAATACACATAAAACTTACAATAATCATCATAATCAACACTTTCTTAATCTATGTGCAAAATTCCAAAAAGACACTTAAAGTGAAACGGAGGGAGTAATTAGGTAGGTAAGAGTAAACAAAACCCGACTCGTCCCTTGAATCTGTCCCATCCCAATGACTTCGAGTCAAATCTGACCAGTTAGGGTTGACACAACTCGTCCCTTGAACTTGTCACATCCCAATGATTTCAGGTCAGATCTGACCATTTAAGGTTGACACAAAAGGGACAAAGAAGGACAAAAAGAGACAAACCTAATACAAGAGGTGATGAGTTCGGGTATATCTACAGATCACCTGATACATCCTCGTATGCAAACCAATGTTCCAATGTGCTTCTCTGATTTACTTTCATCTTAAATTTTATGTTGGTAAGAATAATAGTTGAAATGAATATAACTTCAAACATGTAAATATGTAATGTCTCGTATATTTCTTTGCTACATATATAATTAATAATATAACTGAAGTGCCTTGTCTAAGATGTTCATGCTGGTGATAGATTAAAATTTTGCTAATGTATGTGTGGGTTAAATCATAATTGGGGGGGGGGGGGGGGGGGGGAGGGTTGGAGGGACTGTTTGATCAATTATCATTACGTATTAAATTGAGATTTAAATTTTAGAAATCATTTTAACAATCTCACAATTAAAATAAACTTTGTGATGAGGAATTTATTGTCATTTTTATCCTAAAAATAAATTTATAATTCTAAAAAATTGTATGTTTTATTGTTTCGGGTCAATTCAACCCATCATGTCCCTCTCTTGACGGTCCTAATTTGAATATGTTCCTCTTGTATTTCATTCTAATTAGGAACGGATTCGAATATAAAATTTTACCTCATCAATATTTAAAGACAAAATAGAAACAAATCTAACCCGCCGTCTTAAATCATCACATGATCACTCCAAACCCCTATAGCTAGATTCCGTCCAAATCTAACAAATGGAGGCCGCCATTGTATTATAAAAACCATTTCGAAATTTTTAATTCTTAATCGCTATCTTTTTGAAGATTATGACCTTTAAGCCTGGGAGGGGATAGTCAAGATAATGAAAGCAAAGTGTTAGTAAATAATAACTTAATACATTCAGTTGTTATGTTACAAAACTGTTTGTTTGTACGGAAGGTCTTTGATTGGATGGCTACTTTTTTCATCAGCCCATTTTTATATTTTTCGCATTGTTTGAAAGTTAGTTTGACGCGGGAAACTGGATATTAAAACTTAATTAATTAAATCTTAATTTAAGGATCAAATTCATGAAATTATAGACTTAACTCATTTTAATTTTTAAGAATCATACCATTCACCCTAAAATAATTTGCAATTTAACAGCTACAATAGGAATTTCACGCTTCTTCTTTTTTATTAGTTTTTTAATAAGCCAACAAAATATATTATGAAGAAGAATATTAAGGGTACTCAATTGGCCATTTATAAAAAATTAATGCAAAATTGTCACGATACATCCTAGAGAGCATTAATATTGACACCAATCCAATAAAAAGACTTATTTTCATATTAATTAATCATATCCACGGTCTCAATTAAATCAAATCTATCACAATATATATGTGGTGTGTTGGTTTGGTCTCACTTAAGTGCATTGTTTAATTAAATAAACAAAAAATGTATTTTTATTTTGGAAAATACTCTTATTAATGCATTTAATATATCGAAAAATGTTGAAATTGAGTTTCCAATGTAAACCTACTTGTCTTGAAATGCTTAAATAATACCTTTAAAGCACTTGTTAACATAGTCCAAATAATATTTCATTTAATTACATTTTATTATTTTCTTCGTTTCATAATATATATAAATTTTTTAAGAGTATGACATAGAATTAATATATATTTGTGTTAACTTTTTTGTACGCTTTTCTGTTTTGTTTTTTATTATCACTTTATAATTAATTCTTCACTCATTATCTCTACATAATAATTAAGAGTGGAAATTGTTAAACAATAATTAATATTTTTTCTTGCTGTATTGGTTTGAGTATATCCTTTATATTTTTATTAATAAATTTTGCTTATAAAAAAGAAAACATTGATTTTTGTAAAAGAAAAAAAACTTATATTATTAGAGTATTATTATTATCATGAATTTTTTTTTCGAACAGGACTTATATTGAGGAATGAAAGAAATATAAAATATTGTTCTGGATTTCAGCATAGTGTTAAAAAAATTTGTGGACGACAATAAATTAAAAAGCACACCGCTTTAGTCAGGCCGTAAGGGTTATTAGCTTCCCAATGGCAACTCCACTAAAAAAACTGTGTGATCTCCTGCCGAAGAACCTTTCAAGAGATTGTAGGGTGTGATGTTAGAGTAATAGAGTTGAACCATGTAACAGCGAGTCACGTTCATGCACAGTCCTAACTCCTGACATATAGGGCGAAAATAGGTAAGGAACACAAATTTATGAATGAAAAAAAAAATTATTTGAAACTTTAAAGTATTAATTTATAATAATTTTTAAATTTAAAAATAATAGACAACATTCTTCCTAAATAAGAAATTTTACCAAAATAGTACAAATGTTCGCAAGTTGACAATTATACAATTAACATATAACAAGGCCTCATAAAGCTTACAAAAATTTATAAACTAAACACTAAAATGATATTATGAAATGTAATAAAATCATTATAAGATTAATAAAAATAAACAAAATAAAAGAGGAAAAATAAGTATATTCAATAAAATATATTTTCTATTATTTTAAATGGACCCTGATCATCGTAGTCTTAACGGTTACATAGTGTTTCTCTGTTAGCAAATTATAAATTAGTGTGTGAGTGACACAATAATAATGGTGTTTGTATTTAGGTGTTGATTGCATAGGTGAATCGAACAATTTTCATTGAGGTTTTCTTGTAATAATTTGGTATATTTTGACTACAACGTATCTATATAATCATTATTGAAAAGAGACAAAGATATTAGAAGTGAGAAAGAGAATGTAATAAATAAGGGTGTGTTTGGAAAAATAACATTAATTATGTATTGGATTTTGTAAAAGAACAATACATATGAAATATGAGACAAAAACTCTATAAACACTACATATCAAACAGAGAGAGTATCTTTTTTCTTATCTTTCATTCTTTTTTTTTTTAATCCGAATTACTTGCGGAACCACCTGTATTCCCAAGAGCACCCTTAATACCAGGGAACCCTTGAGACTAATCTGGAGCGAGCTGCGTGGCTGGCTCTCCCAGCGGGATGTTTTTAGTGGAAATCGAAACCGGGGCTACTAGCACCCTTGTCCTATTCCCAAAATTTTAGTTGAGACCTTACACCAACTGAACCAAACAAAGTTCGTTCTTTCATTCTATTCTAGTTTACACAAAATTCCACCCTAAATATTCAAGGATTGCGGGAAAAGGGGAGGTGAAAAGTAAGAACAATGTGTTGGTATGGATTACAGATCCTGGGTGGTCCAATGCCCCTTTTGATATAGTTAAGGTTATGAACTATTACCTTTATTTTTTAATTTAATTTATGATGATATCCACGGGTACGGTTCTTTTTTAAATGGATAGAATTAGGGAGAATTAATCGAAAGTAGCGTTGACAATATAAAATTAAAAGTGAAGGATTAATAATAATCATTCTGGGAACAGTAATTATCATTCAAAATGATCAATTGACCATTCGAATTGGTCAATTCGTGTTTCTCATTAATTTTTACTATTTTAGTATTGTTAACGGTCCTTCCTGTTGACTTTTTCTTTCAAGTGTGCCGTAAAGATCATAGAGAAGGAAAATCATCAAATGGCCCATAATTGGTGCGTGGTCCACTAAATCACTTTAAGTGAGATCTACACGCTTTTGATACTGAGATATGATCATAGCTCTATATTATCTTATCAATTTTATTTTATGCATATAAAATCCTCCACATGAAGCATGGCACGAGTAGCTAGAGAAAGGTTAATACTTGGGATAATAAATGAAGATGCCAATTAATTAAACGTTCAGTCAATTTATTAGTCCTTTAAAGCGAGTGTAGTATGATGGTAAATCCCACTTCATTACTTGAGAGATGAGTTTAATCCTATTATATTAACCATCATGATAATAACCCCAAAGGATAGATAAAATGGAGTATGAATCCGAACAGCTAAAGTAAATAAGTAATACACAATTGCATTGATATCCTTTCAAATGTACCCATTCCATTTGGACCGCTTTTATTCGGAAAACACTACACCCACGTCCTTTATTTTATATAATCTTAGACGATAGACAAACATTTATATTTATTTGAGAAATTAGGCATGTCTCCCAAACTTTTTTGCAGCTCCTTTATTATTTTCCTTTCTAAAAATAAAAAGGTGGGGCACGTATAGTTTTCATTCGGAACCTTGATTTCTTTTCCTCTCGAGTGATGAAATTGAGGAAAGATATGTATCATGAATTGATGGGTTATCAAAGAAATTTTATTAGAGTTTTATTTTCTAGAAAAAAAAGGATAAAATAAAAAACCAATTTGATTGGGCCACTAAAAAACATCCTTTTATGTCTATAGTTTTTCTTCTTTTAGTTGTCAACATTGATACCTGACCATGGTATAATTTATCCATGCCATGTGCCGAAAAGTATTCAACATCATTATTGACTAGTGAGTAAAAAACCAAATTTAAATAAAACTAGCGAGAAAACTATGCGTTTAGTTGGCAGATTCTGATGCTGTAAAATTATTTTAATTGCTTAGATTCTAGGTAACTCCTTAGCTTGACGGGCCCAGCAATTACATTAGTGCAATTAAATGACCTTAAAAGAGGGCAAAAGCAAAGCAATCCTGGCTATAGATCAGTTAAGAGAGCTTTCCAATCAACAAGCAAAAGAAACCCAAAAACAAACAATTTATATAAAATAGTCCACACGACCTAGCTACCTTCTAGGGCTTTTCCCATCGATGTGCATGTTGATTCCAACTTGCATTTATACTAGCAATTATCCCTTGCATTACAGTGGTAATTATCCGATTTGAAAGTGTATACTCCCTCCGTCCCTAATTAAATATAAGATCCTTTTGAAAGATTTCACGTCCATTAAAAAAGTAGAATAATTTAGTTAATTGTATTGGAAATATGAACTTTTGATATGCAATTTCAAAATTACCCTTATTAATATTATTGAGAATATAAAAAGTGTTAAATAATAGGGGTGTTTAGTGAAAAAAAGTATTTAATGATCATTGAAAATTGACAAATGGTCTTATAAATAGGGACAAAATAAAAGTAGCAAAATGGTCTTATATTTAGGGACGGAGGAAGTAACTTTAATTTCTATTTGATGGATTCTAAATTTCAATTTATTGTTTGATTAATTACAAGTTTGAGGTTGAATTTATAAATATTTTTATTAAAAAATAATCAATATATATATATCGAGGATGGATTAATTTGGGAGGTCCTAAATTTAAGTTTGTTATTGGATTAATTTGAATTGATTTTAAAATATTTTTATTAAAAAAAACACGAGCATTCCTCAAATTCCAATATTTTGGCAACTTTCCTTGTGAAATCAAGGATTCATTCGTGATAGCAAATGTGGTGCGAGTATTTAATTTCTAGAATATATATATATATATAAGAGGAGAGAGAGGGTGGATGAAGTTTATGATATTTTTTTTTTCATAAATAGTGCTTTTTAAAAAGTTTAAGTGATTAAAAAATTAAAAAGTTTAAGTGATTACCAACAAAGCCCAGCACACAATTGGTAGATAGCTGAGTTCCTTAAGAATGATGTCAGGGGTTCGACCCTTGTCGTGAATATGGAAAATGCTTTGTTGGTAGAGGCAAAACCCACTTCGATGATCTCTACGTCTCGGAGGGGATTAGTCTTTGGCTGTCGGCTGGGGATACCCTTGGTGTACACCAAAAAAGTACTGGTTGATAAAGCATTATTCATTGATGAAATAGCTCATTGCTTTATGAAAAAACAAAATATATTTACAAAGCGATGAGCTATTTCATTTATGGTGCGAGTATTTGATTTTTAGGATATATATATATATATATATATATATATATATATATATATATATATATATATAAAATCGTAAAGGAGATATATAGGATTGTGCAAATTATGGAGGGATTAAGCTTATGAGTCATACCATGAAGCTTTGGGAGAGGGTGGCTTGGTCAAGCGGAGACTAAGACAAGAGACATATGTTACCGAGAATCAATTTGGCTTTATGCCAGGGAGATCGACTGTGGAGGTAATATTTTTACTATGACGGTTGATAGAACAATATCGGAGGCAACAAAACGAACTACACATGGATTTCATTGATTTGGAGAAGGCTTGTGGAAGGCTCTAGTGAAGAAGGGGTGCGTATTGCCTACATTATTAGAGCAATTAAGGATATGTATGGTGGGGTCAAAGATCAGACGAGCGTGAAAACACAAGGTGGGGTCTCATAAGATTTTCCTATTACTATAAGACTATACCAAGGGTCAACATTGAGCCCTTACTTTTTTACGTTCATTTTGAATGTGCTTACTAAGCATATCCAAGGGCTAGTGCCCCATGCATGCTCTTTGCGGAAGATATTGTTCTTATTGGAGACTCTAGAAATGAAATAAATGGGAAGATTGAAATATGGAGACAAGCTTTAGAAGTGTGTGGTTTTCGGATAAGTCGAAGTATGACGAAGTATATGGAGTGTAAATTTAGCAACAGACACATAATCCCTACCCTAGACGTGAAAATTGGAGAGCATGTCATAACACAAGTCCCAATTAGGTTTAAGTACATTGGGTCTATCACATAACATGATGCGAAATTAGAAGGGGATGTCAATTATATGATTATTTAAGTTGGGTGGATGAAATGGAGGAATTCTTCGGGTGTGTTATGTGATAGAAATGTGCCACTCAAACTTAAAGAGAAGTTCTACCATACTGCTATAAGGTTGGCCGGCGATGTTATATGGGACCGAATGTTGGGCACCAAAATGCTAACAAGAGAATAAACTTCGTGTAGCAGAGATGAGTATGTTATGATGGATGAGTGGGAACACCAGACAAGATCGGATTAGGAATGAGTGTATTCGAAAAAGAGTTGGGGTTACGCTTTTTATAGAAAAGATGATTGAATCTCGTTTTAGGTGGTTTGGGCATGTATATAGGAGATTAGAAGAAACCCCAGTTAGGAGGGTAGATCAAATGGATGTTACTTCAGGTAATAGAGGAAGAGGAAAGCCACGAAAAACCATAGGTGAAACAATTAAGAAAGATATGAAGATAAATGTTTTATCAAAGGACATGCTTTATGATAAACCTTAATAGCGTTGTTTGATTCATATAGTCGACCCCATTTATTGAGACAAATGCTTGATTGTTGTTATTATATATATATATATACACTATTATCAACATATTATAAAATAGGAGAAGTTGAGGGCATTTTTGTCATTTTCATTTTCCCTCCTTCATCCTTGCTTTTCCCTCCAAATTTGCTTGTCCGTGCATCGCACGTGAATAAATATTTATCTTAAGTTATTTTTAGTAAATTTTTATTAGTACAATTTGGATTACACATAAATATAAAAATTGCCCCCAAATATACAATTTGCATTTCGATATTATTACAATTTGCACGGGTTATTAACGATCTTTTCAAAAGAAAATAATTTGAATCAAATATTGACATAAAAAATATATAATGCCTAAACGACCCATCATATGATAATTAACCAGGAAAAAAAACGAATATAATGTTGTAATTTCAGAAATTCTAATACAAATTAAACAAGTCATAATATAGACAAATTGGTATTAAGCATTTAAACAGAGCATCATTATGAATAATAAATTTTGGGTACAACGGAAAAAACGGATATATAAGTATTAAAGATGAGCTATAATTTGGTATAATGATTTAACTTAATACAATCAAATATTTACTCAGTCATGAATTCAAATTTAAAAAAAATCCAAAAATTTATACAATATGTTGCAATTTAAATTGTGAAAAATAATGATGCGTTATTTTATACTTTAAACAATATACTTATTTACAATTATGAAGTTCTAATACAAACAAGTAATTTGAAAGTTTGAATCTTATAAACACGAATTAATTAAAAGTGTGAAAACATGTCTTATATTTTGGGACGGATGTAATAATAATAATGATGATGATGATGATATATATGGTAAAAAAATAGCTGCATTTGGACTTGCAAAACGAATTACTAATAAAATGCATTTGGAATGATGGATTAAATAAAACAAAAATCAAAATGAGTTGGATTTTTTTTAATATAAGAAATTATGTTGTTAATTAAAATTAGAAATCACATAGTTGATACATTATTAGTTAATTTTTATTAATGAAAAAGTTAGTAGCTTAAACTAGATTCAAAGGTTAATGTTTGTGACTATTCATTTCTAAATACATGTAAATCATTTTTATAAAAAGTTCATATTAACTTATTATTTAAAAAGACATATTTCCAAAATTTATAATCAATTTTTTTTTAAAAAAAATAAAAAATTAAACCCGTGCAATGCACGGGTAAAATTACTAGTATAAAGAAAACAGGTTTGTACATAAATTTGTATTTTTCTATTATACCCTCCTTAATTGAAAAAAAAACATGCTCAAATTGTTTCACAAACTAAAATAAAATGAGGGGAAGGGAAGTTACCGGCAAAAAAAAAATAACTGCAACCAAACAAATAAAAACCAATAGACAAAACATAAAACTAAAGGAAATAGAAAGAGAGAGTAAGAAGAAGAAAAAAAACGTTGCCAGTGGCAAAATGAATGCCGATTTACAAATATAATATTTTATGACAAACAACACTTTATAACGAAAACACGGCAATAGGAATACAGATCGACAGACACGGGAATACATGCCGAGACGCTAGTATATATAATTAAAAGCACTTTTTATGGAATTACATATCATAAAGCAAGGAACTATATATTTCATTGAAGAGTATTTTTCCATAAAGCTCTATTCGTGATAAATGAATTACAAATCAAATATACTTACAATATAAGGAATTATTTCCATGTAACCTAATTTTGGGTTGTTGCTATGCAATTTTATGTTGGACCAATTAAATTTTGGCACCTACATTATTATTACCATGTCATTGTTTAAGAAAGTTAAAATTACATGTTAAGTAGTAAAGTATCATTAGTTCAACATAAAATTGCATAATAACAATCCAAAATTAGGTTACATACTAAAAATATTCTACAAATTAAAATAATTATCAATTAAACCTTAAATCAGCAAGGAGCTATTCAAACTCATATCCTTATAAAACATGAGACAAATCGTTAGCAACTTTATTACCTTTTGTTGGCATATAAATAGTGCTTATTGTCAGCTTCCAAACTACACTCTCACTCAACAGCTCTAAATTTAGTAATAGTAGTATAGTACTGGCCACTTCCCACTTTATAGTAGTTCCTTGTTCAATCAATTCTAAGATTTATTTCACAGCATGGGGAATACTTCAGTAGCAAGAATGTCTTTACTTTTGGTAGCACTACTCCTTTTGTCCACCACCTTCTTCATGAGTTTGCAGGCTCGTAACACTCTCCATGGCTATCCATTTAATAACAAATATGAAGATAGTCAACATCTTTTTCACAAATTAGGCTTTGACTACTCATCAAAGCATACACATAGTATTGGAGATGATGCTCCAGTCCCACAGAACATGACTCCTGATCACCTCTCACCAGGAGGACCAGATCCTCACCATCATGATGCACCACCAAGCGAGTAGTTTTGTTTACGGACTGTTATTTGTACGACTAAATCCTACAACATTCGTGATAACTTTGATTTTTTGAGGTATAATATCGATAATATGTCTTATAAAATCAAAGATTTCATGAAAATTGTAGGTTCTAATCGTAGAAATGACATTTTTGGATTTGTTTAGCTTATGCGATTTTTTGTTACACTTTGGGGTAGTAGTATTTCTGATCTGCTCATTTCTATGCTCTTTCCTATTTATTTTCATTCTGTAATTTTCTTTTTCTGACAGTGTTAGAGAAGTTGAGTGAATCGGTAGAGTGTGAGGAATTTGTATGTCTTGTAATTTTATCCTATATTATAACAATGATGTATCTCTTTTTCTTAGCTTATATATATATGGCATAACAATGAAACATTTCATTTTTCAATTTTTATCATTTAGTTAATATGCTATTATATTAGATAACAAAAATACCTCACATTTGTTATGAGCATCTCTTTCTAACAAAATTCATTAATCATTATCAAACATTTATTCTCATTGAAAAAAATATAGAATTAAAGGACAATCGTATTATTTTTATAGTTTTACCTCTTATACTTAACTTCTTCGACTCTCTTCTTAAGTAAAAAATGTGAGAAGCATTGAAAAAGAAAAATTGTGAAATCACCATTTAATTCTTTACCTAAACTTGTGGTTTGCTGCTGAAGTATGATTCAAACTTCTTGTACCTATGGAATAAAATCTTTGTTTTATAAAAAAAAAACAAAATCTTTACCAAAAAGAAATTGTAAAAGTTGAATGTAAGAAGTAGAAGTAAAAATAAAATTATTGATTAAAGGGGCAATATGACAATTAGTGATATGACATTTCAAGTCTTTGTTAATTAAATATTTATTATCAATAGATTTTCCAAGTAATTAAAGTGAGATGATCAACTACAAGCGTAAACCGCTTTTGCATGCTTGGCATGCTTTCTCATCGGTACATTCTAAACATTTTGTATTCACCGGTCAATGTGATCATCTAGCTATTACAACCATGGTAGTATATTTATGGGTTACTATGGCGGTCTTACAATTTGATGTTGTCTGTGGAAATACTTCCACTTTGACAACATGGTGCGTTGAAGTAAAACACATGAGTTTGGCGAGTTTAGAGAATGTAAAAGAAAAACCGAAATGAGAATGAGTCACAGGTGGTCATAAGTTTAAGTTTTTTCTTTTTAAATGCCTTGATTCAAGACTACTGTGTTTGGGAGAATGGGATTTGGTGTTGGTCTTGGGATTGGGATTGGGAAAACTCTCTAGTGGAAGAGCTCTCTACTTTGTTGTGTGCTGTTTTTTTTTACCATTACAATTTACAAAGTTGATTGTTGACACCTTGGTAGTGTGGGTTTCATAGTTAAATCTGCTTACTTGTGACTTACCAGTAATTTCTCTAATGGTCCTAGCTTTCGTGCCACGCCTATGTTTAAGGCTCTTTGGAAAGTTAAAACTCGTTACTGGTTGATTCCATTTTGGACTTTTATGATAAATTTGGAGCTTTGTTTAATCATACCAATATGCAGCTTGGTTGGTTTGGCTTAAAACTGTTTGGTCATTATGTATCATGTGTAATGATGATATGCATGATTTTCAATAATGGAGCTTGAGACTGCTTTTCTCCTGGATGTTATTAAAGTTAGAACCCGCCACTAGTTTAATTTGTCTCTTTTATTGGTAGAAATGTTATACTCTCGTATCAGTGTTTAAGCATGCAAGCCTGTTGTTTTTCTTTTATACTCCATGTGTAAGTTTATCGTTGTACATGAGTTTGAGTACCGTTGCTCGATTTTAATATAGTTTGCTTGCTTATTAAAAAAAGGAAAATACCATTTCCTACTAAATGAAGTTTCGTGTTTTTTACCAACTAGTTGTGCTGGTGAGTTTTTTTCTCTTCTCATGTTTTTGACTTTTCAATCACCCATGATTTCCATTGCATTCTTTTATTTCATTGGAGCATTACACTTGGTGTAGTTTTCGTTTCGTGCCATTTAACATTGCTCTTAAAAAAATGATAGATTTTTTTTATAAGAAAAATCATTCATTCACTATTCATTAAAGTGATGGTTAATGTGCAAAAATGATTTCAAACAATCAAATTTTAAAAGAAGCACGAATGCAGAGTTAATCCTAAGTCATGAAAATTTTCCACAATATGTATAAGAAAGGGAAATGCGTGTGAAAATAAAAGAAACATACATGATGACTTCCATGAAAACGAAATATTATTAACTAGGTTCAAAATAAAGAAGTTTGTAATAAATTAAAATTTGTCACTGCTTATCGAAGATGTGAAAATTTTGAAACTTTTCTCTTGAAAATGGATTGAAGAACTGAATTTTTTTATTTAATTAGTTATATATCAGAATAATTGGTCATCGATAAATCCCAAAAACATAATTTTGAATTTCGTAAAATGTGGTTTGAAAAAGAAGCAATTATCAGCGTGTAGATAGTCTGATAGTCATCACCATAACAAATTATAAACCATGCATACATATATAGCTAACCTAATTGGTTTGAAAATAAAGTGTATGTGCATGAACCTCGAATTAAAAGGATCGGAATTAATTTTCTTTTCTCTAAACAATAATCATATGAAATGAAGCTACACTCTTGCTAACTTGATAAAATGTTTTCCTTGGAAAGAATATAATTAAAAAAATCACAAGAATGTATAGAAGGATGAAACCTTCTCTTAAAATTCAATTGAGTAAATGCACTTGCTCTTTATGTATTAAATTACAACTTTTTTTTTCTTTAGTCTACTTTAAACATTTCTAGCTATATGGTTTCCAAGAAATATACCTTGTACGTACTTCTTTGTTTAGTTTTTTAATGAAATGTTTTTCTTATATATATATATATATATATAATATATATATATATATCATTTTTTTTAGCCTCTTCCTTTACCTTTTTACGGATTGCCCCCTAGAGAGAATTAAACCACTACCCTAATAATAATAAGATGGAGAGATACAGTTGTTGGAAAAAACTGTACATTTATTCTGCTTTAAAGTATGATATATTCACCAAGACTCACATGCTACTCGGTGTGTTTGTGGAAGTTGGTACAGATAAATGGGGTTTGTATTTTTTAAGCATTTGATCACGAGTTTGATCTCTGACTCGTGCGAATGAAGAGTGTTTTGCTGAGAAAGCTACCTTCGAAAAGGTTCAATTGATGTACGAACGGATTAGTCACTCAATTACACGGGTGCATACCGCGGGTTAAACAAAAAAAGGCACGCTACTAGGTGTACCATTAAGGCATTAAAGTAACTTAGTGATCTTATACCACTTTCAACTCTCTTAATATATAGCTAGCACAAACTGCATGATTCCCATCACTTCATATACAACACAAACTTAACCTTGTTCACTCTTGAGATTCACATACATTATCACTACTGCATGGCGAATTCAACAACAATATCAATAACAATTTTCAAACTCTGCGCAATTATCTTCATGATCTCCACCTTGTTCATGAGTTTGGAGGCTCGAAGTCTGAAAGAGCACGTAGAAAGCCAACGCCTTCTGCATGAGTTGGGTTTAGATCGAATAATGCATCCACGAAATAATCGGGTTGCTTTTGTTGATAGGTTAACACCAGCAGGACCAGATCCTGTTCATAATAATCATCATGATCCATAGTTGATAGAGTAACCCTCCCCTCCCTTTATTGAACATCATATTTTCCATTAAAACTGTGTTATGGTGTACGTAGCTTAATTAGGTGTTGTTTGTTGTGCTCTTTCTTCTGCAGTGAGTGATTGATTTCCAGTTTTCCCTATGGCATTAATTGTCTCTTTTTTTACTTTAATTTTTTCACATTTGGGCTCTATTTGGAAGTTGGAAGGTGGATGGGGAATGAAATGAAGAGAGAAATGCTTGAGATAGACATTTCTTTGCTAACTAGTTTCTTTATTTCTTCCATGAGTGGACAGAAATAATTTTTTTTTCTACTTCTTAAAAGATCTTTACCTTTCCTAGAAAATAATACTACGTATGTCAAATGAATCAAGCTAAGAAGTAATAAATTTAGGTTTTCAATATAATTTCAGTTTTAATTTGCTTATCATACACATAAATGCATAGCTTGAAAAAAAAAACCTAATTCTAATAGAAAGTAGTTGTGGTATATTCACCAAAGAAAAAAATCTTTCTTTCTTTTCACTTTCATTCATGCTCTCCTATGCTAAACAACCCTTAAATTTACCCCTTTTTCTCACCACACTCTCTCTCTCTCTCTCTATATATATATATATATATATATACACATACATACATACATACACATATATATATATAGATTCTTTCTTTTTATTTTTTCTCATCTCATTTTCTTTATAAAACCGAACTAAGTTTTAGAAAAGATTTGCAGGATGTTAGATAGAGGTTGTGTACATTGGCATCCCTTTTGGTATTTCTGATTATTAATTCTATTTAAGTAAAATAAAAATTCAAATAACTCCCAACATAAGTATCTAACTTCTAAAAAATAATGTAACAATATTAAAAAAAACAATAAAAAAGTTTAGGTAATCGATCTGGTCTTCTCGATCTCATAAAGATTGAACCATGGAGCATTGGTCTGCAAAAATGGAGACCAGACCAAACCATTAAATAGGATGAAACAATTGATTTTTTGCTCAATCTGATTCAATTTTAACTGTCTAATGATATGATTCAAGACCAATTACACTCCTAAATCTAATATTATGCCAAAATCATGTTTTTTTCCACTTGAGCTCGATTAGTTAAGCTTTGATATTTCATATAAAACATTTCTGGCAATCTGATTTGAGAATATGAAATTCTCATGATTGTTACTAAAAGATTTATTTAGAGGACATTGTTCAGGACTTTCATAAAATTGATATCGTATGAATGTAAGAATGTCGGATTCCTGCCTTTTTATATGATATTAAATATAAATGCAATTGTGTTAAATTTTTGGCAAATGTTTATTTATTTATTTTTTTACATCAACTGGTACCCGGATCTGGTTTACCCAGAATCCGACTCATCCGATCCGACCCAACTGAGCTCGCACTAAGCGGTAAGGGTCTCCCAGCGGGGGTTGCTCCATATCCAAGGCTCGAACTCGAGACCAATTGATTAAGGAACCAAATGAGCTACCACTTGACCAACCACCCACGTTGGTCGGCAAATGTTTATTTAGTTTCTTAAGTTAATTGCTTATTTCATTTTGGTTCCTTAGCTTTAATTTTGCCTTCAATTAGTGCCTCGAAGAGCTCATTTTTGTTTCGCAGCTCGTCCTATCGTCGATTTTTCGCTAAAATTTATTTAAATTGAATAAATTAACAGAATATTCTAAGAAAAATTATTATTTTATTCCATTAGTAGATTTTTTTTTAAAAAATATTTCATCTCCAATTGAATTTAATATAAAATTGAAGATAAAATTAACTGCACAAACATAAATAAATAAGAGAGACCGATTTGAGACAAAAAATATAAAGGATCAAAGTAAAACAAAACAATTAAATTAAGGGAACATACAAATGAGTAGTTTCGTGTAAATTTTTAATGTGAAATCAATTCCATACTCTATCTTTTAACATCTTATTTTCTTTTTTTTTTAAATTTTAACATCTTATTTTCTTTTTTTCGGGTGAAATTTTAACATCTTATTTTTTTTTTTTTTGGTTGTCCACCCGGTTCCCTAAGTACTACCTAGGTACATCCGGATTCGACCCGGGTCGCGTGCCTGGCTATGGCAGGTGAGTCTCCCAACATGAATTTTCTGCATTCACAAGGATATCTTATTTTCAATCACAGGCATTTTGGAAAAACCAATTATATTAGCAAGTATATTTTATATCAACCAGATAAAACAACCAAACAAGGAAACGAATCTTACCATGACGACGTTACATGTTCAGATATCACATTTTCGAAAATGAGCTTAAAAAAACATATATGCTACCGAGCGTCAACTTAATTTAATTAGATTGCGATCTATGGCATTATTTATTGTACAATAATATAATACTCCTCTTTCTAATCTTATATATAAACTTTTTTTTAAAGTTTTTATTGTTCTTAATATAAATTCCATTTCCAATTTTTAATGCCATTAATTTTTTTTTTCACAAATACTCTTGTTTACTCAACGCTTTTTAGAGTTTCACGAATAATTATAGAGATAGTGATAGGTTGCTAATTATTAGGTTCCTTAGAAAATGGGCAGGATAAGATATTTTATTAAAATATCAAGTTATATTTTATTAAATCTTTAGTTAATCTTTAATTGATTTAATTTAAGTTTAGAGTTTCCTATTTTAAGTTTAGGGTTTCCTACTTTTGTATTATTTAAGTATGGGTTTTGATTGAATAAGAAAATAAGAAGAAAAAAGTAGAGCATTGCTCACAAGTCTCCTCTTTGCTGTTCTATAATTCTCTGCAATCCTATTCTCTTAATTTAAATAGGTTAAAATCCCATCATTGGTGCTTTCATCTACCCTCATGCCTCCTAAACCCATTAATCCTGAGCCCAAAACGATCTCCCCATTGAAGAGGCTTTTGCTTCGTTCTTTGAGAAATTCACCCAAATCCAAAATCAAAATGACTCCAAACTCGAACACTACTTTGCTGCCACCATGAACGCCAATTATGATGCGCTTACCACGGTGGTGACTGGATTCATTGACAAGCTCTCTAACCTATCCTTTTCCATCACAAGCAATCCTAATGTTCTACCACCAACGAAAAAATCGAGGGTGTCTTTCTGTAACAACCTGACTACTAGAGAAAACGATGATTCCTTATGTTGCTTTGAGCAATCATGGACATCACCGTCACTGTCGCAACCAACATCTCTAGATCTCGTTTCCGCCACCAAATTTGATGCTAAACTTTTATTATTCGTCAAACCAAATAATAAATTAGACTCTCCAGCACAACAAATTATTGATACAACTTGTCCTTGGAGTCAAAGACAGATGTTATCGTACTTTCAGAAGCAGACCAAATTCTTTTTTGGCTCGACATAATTATCCCTCAAGGCAATGAGTTCAACCTTGAGGACAAGGTTGATTTCGAAGGGAATGGTAATGATAGGTTACTAATTGTTAGGTTCCTTAGAAGAATGGTAGGATAAGATATTTTATTAAAATATCAAGTTATATTTTATTAGATCTTTAGTTAATCTTTAATTGATTTAGTTTAAGTTTACAGTTTCCTATTTTAAGTTTAGGGTTTTCTACTTTTGTATTTATGTAAGGGTTTTGATTGAATAAGAAAATAAGAAGAAAAAAGTAGAGCATTGCTCACAAGTCTCCTCTCTGTTGTTCTATAATTCTCTGCAATCCTATTATCTTAATTTAGATAGGTTAATATCCTATCAGATAGTCTTGAAAAAATATATCAAATATTTACCTTTTTAATGTTACTAACAATACTAGCTAATTTTTTAAAAAAAAAAAACAATACTAACTAATTTTCTTAAAAGGTGTGATTTTTAGTAAAAAATGCTTGTATATAGTCAAAGGGCCGGCTTATACATTTTGTTCCCATGAGTTAAGCCATGCTCACTCGATTAATCTACTAAATACAACGTTTTTTTATTTATTTATTTTAAATCATATGATGTTTGGACTTCACATTTTTTGTGACCCAATTAATCTATCCTGAATTCCCAAACTGTGCGAGTCTTTAACTCAATGATATAGATCCTCCTCAGAAATTGTTGTTTCACTGAGACTTGAGCCTTTAACCCTAAAATCCCTGAACATCCAACCAGTTTCCACTAGGACAATCCACTTAGTTACTACTAAATACAAAGTTAAGGTGCCGGAGTTCAAACCTTTTTCTAAAAGATTATTATTTATGCCTACCTTGAAATGATTTTTTTGTTGTTGAGCTATTTCTCTACGTGATTTTTTTTTTGTGAACTTCTCTACTTGATTTAAAACTAACATAAGTGACATCAAGAAAATAGTATTATTTAATAACAAAGAAAATTAATAAAAAAGGTGATAGTGACTCTGCAAATTAAAGTTGATCAAATTGCAGTATTGAATACATTTTCTAGCATTATATTCTTTGGTTGATTATATTGTAGAATCACTTAGACAACTCATAGCCCGATTGAGGGTTTTGAAGGCATAGATATATAGTATACTATAGCTAGGTAAACAGGACCCTGGTGGCTACCAAATATATATAATTATTAGGCTATACAAATAATAGGCTTAATTAAGTTTTTAGCCCATGAACTTAGGTGCTTTATTGGATTTGGTCTTTCAACTTTTTTTCGATGCTTTGAGTTCCTAAACTTTGCTTAAATTTTGAAAATGGTGCATTTATCATTTAAGTGGTGATATGATCGAGGATATGTCACGTCATCTTCGCCGCATCGATAGGTAACATGCCAGATAATGTCATGTGAATTTTTTAAATTAAAAAAAATTATCAAAAGTAATTAAAAATTGTATTTTTTTTAAAGAAAAACGAAACTTTTAATAAATTTTAAAAGAAATTATTTTTTAATAAAAATAAATAATGTAGTATCTCGTGACTTTATGTAACACGTCACTCGTTGATATTGTGAAAGTGATGTGACATATCGTCGGATATATCATCACTTAAGTGACGTAAGGACCATTTCCAAAAAATTAAACAATGTTGAGGGACCCAAAGCATCGCAAAAAAAGTTTAAAGACCAATTTCAAAAGATCATTTAAATTCATGAACTAAAATATTAAATAAGCCCAAATAACAATACTAAATCAAGTTACACGTTTCGAATTTTGGTTGATCCAAGTTAACCCTCGTTTAGATGCTACCGTCACATAATAAGTGGATTGTGTCACACACATTCATAACCAAGTTTTAAATCTCATACGGGGAGAAATTATGTCATGGTAATTGCAATCTCATTTAAATTTTTAATTTAAAATATTTCAAATTAATATTTCGGATGAAATTAGGATCACCGGTATAGTGGCCGCATGGGTAATAATTGGTTGCACCAACCACCTCAATTTTAAATTTTTTATTAACCGATCCTCTCCATCGAGCTATCTTTCCAGCATTGATCACGTTCTAAAGACAATTTTAGATGGGACTGGTCAATCTGTAAGCATTGACTTTAACTATAAGAATGACCAAAATTGATAAAGATTGATTGATGTTGCAAGAGATTAGTATAAATTAATATAATTGACTTTAGGATTGTTCAATATAAGTGGAAATTGGTCAATACCAACAATTGGCGATCAATTGGTTTCCCTATATATTGGTCAATTACCGTTTAATTAAAGAAGATTGGTCAATTTAGGAATTGTAATAGATAATCAAAGTTGATTTTTATAACACAATGAATGCAGACAACATTGCCATGCATTAGTTTCCAACGTTGCATCAACTCATAATTTAATTGTGCTCTCTACACAACTGCAACAACAATTTATAAAACCTTACGCATTTATTTGTAAATAAGACAGCATGGGGTCAGTAACACCAAGTCCTGGGGGTTTAAAAGTCTCTTTAGTGATCTTCAATACCCTTAATGCAAACGAAAAGACAAGAGTCAATAAAGCAGCCATGAAGGAGCACCTTAAAATATAAAGCAAAGTGAAGAGAAGGAAGGGGCAAGCAATGGCTTCGCACTAAAATCCTCCAAAAGGAAGATTTAATTTTGTGCACATTGCTCAAAAAGTTTGAGGCCTAGCCACAATACTGTTGCTTTCCAGCATCTCCAATTCTTCATTTCACTTAGACATATCAAAAAGGATTCTCATTCTATATAGTTCATGCGCCTTGTATGAGTCTACCCAACTTTTCTTTATAAGATGCCTCCCAACTTTTGGAAAAAAAAAAAACAGCTTCACTTTTTTGAACTTTATTTAGGAGGATTGTTGATTCTAGCATGTTTCTTTAGGAGTTGATGAAGTTCCATGAGTAAAAACAGACAACTACTATATTTAGTAATTGAAAAATAATTGCAAGTTAAAAATGTGAAAGAAAGTAGTGTCTTGTTAACTAATGCTTTTAAAGATACTTGATCAACAAAGTTACTGATAAGGAAAAATAATAATCATAACTATATATTTACTTTTCTATAAAAAAAAACCTCAAAGATACATTTTTTTAATATATTTTTACTACGTTAAAATTCCAAACATTTGCCTAAAAACTATAACAAGATGTAAAAAGACTATTGAGACCAATTTAGTATTCTCTTTGATTAATAATTACAAAATTTTATTGCACTTTTTTATGGTGAAGCTTTTGTACTAGACAACTAGTAATCTCAACTATATCTAATTTTTACTACTTTCATTTCTAAATAACTCAGTTTTAAAGTTATATGGAATATATATTAAGAAATATAATTAATATTTTTACTAGTATTTTTTTTTTACAAGAATAGAGGAATGAAATTAAATTTACTAACAAATCACTAATTGGTAGTGTCCAGGATTGAACTCATCAGGACCTCCAACTTCCAACCTTAAAACTTGGTATATGATCATTTGGACAATACCCATTTGTCATTAAATTAACGAATACCTAATTTATCTTTTATCTTTATTCAATAATTATAGTCATTTCTTTCAAAATTATTATTATATCTCTTATTAATCACTCCTTTCGGTTTGAAATATAAGAAAAAAATTAATTTCACAATTATTAATTTTCTTTTGATGAGCATGTTGGCCTTTATTAGAATGCCCTTAATATACTCATTTTGAGATTAGAAACTAGTAAAACAAGATTAAGAGAATGTTGAGAACAATTCAGAATTATATTTTCACAATTTTTTTGGGGATGTTTTCACTAATTAAGTGTTATTAGTGTTTTCTATATATACGTTTGTCCCGAAATTAAAAAAGAAAGTGTAATTTATAAATAAAATTATTTATTCATACAATAATGATATTTATACATCCGAAATTTGACATTCAACAGTAAAGTGAAGCTGGCAAAATAGAGGTATGAACGAAGCAATTATATATCTCTTGTCACACAGAATAAGTGAATTTGCGGGTGAAGAGGCAGATTCGTCCTCAGAGTTGCACACGACACATTTTATTTGGTTATATAGTATGCTAACTTCACATTATATGTTGCTCCTATTGTATCTGATAAACCAAGTGCTTGAAGAATCTTATACTTAGAAATCATGTTTTTTTCTAATCCCCTCCGAGGCGTAGAGATCACCGAAGTGAGTTTTGCCTCTACCAACAAAGTCTTTTCCATGCCCACGGCAGAGATCGAACCCCTGACATCATGCTTAAGGAACCCAGCTATCTACCAACTGTGTTGGGCTTTGTTGGTATCTTAGTAATCATGTTTTAAAGAAACAGTATCTAGTAAATTGGTGAAATTTGTTCGTATAACTTTTTTCATTCAAACAAAGCCCTTCCCCACCTGGAGTTCAAACAAAATAGGGTGACTACAATAAGATAAAATGATTATTTGTGATCAATATGATGATGACAACACAAATAATAATAATAATAATAATAATAATAATAATAATAATAATAGTAATAATAATAATAATAATAACAATATACAGAATTATAACCAACAAGAATTATCTGCATTATTAATACCTTTGTTTATTTATTATAGCAATAGATAACAAATTATAGTAATAGATAATAGATATAGATAAGATAAATGAAAGATAGTGGATTTGGGTTACGATCAGCAGTAGTGGATATGGAACTAAATTCAGAAGCAAAAAAGGAACAAAATTTATTTTACTCCAAATTTCAACATCAACATTAAACAACAAAAACAAACACAAAAAGGTGAAGGTAGTTAAAAAAAGAAGAAATAAAAAAGGCAAAGCAGGAAATGGAATTGAGCATCAAACTTCGACTCACATTCACATAACAACAATCATCATCATCAACACTCTTTTATGCTCTCATCCATAGTTAATCACGCCGCTCTCCACAACTCCACCCTCTTTTCTCTTTAACAACTACTTATCTTTTCTCTCTAACAACTACAACAACAAAAAGAAGCAAAACGTATGAAGTTAAAAAAACTCTTATATATTCTACCTTGTCATATTTATATAAAAAGTAAAAACACGAACAATTATCTAAAAATGAGTAATTTAGCCGTGTAAACTTGATAGGAAAAACAAAATATTATTATGGGTTTCACATCTTCCATATCCATATCTATCCATCTCATTAAAAAAGCAATTCCATTTGCTCCTTTCGGTTTTATTCTCTATGTGTGTCTCAAAAAGAACCCAAATTAAATGCAGTGATAAGGAAATCAAATATGGCTTCCACCTTATTCTTCGCCTTAATTTGCTCAAAAAAAAAGTCCGAGATACAATGGGAAGATAAACTAACTGCAAAGAATAGAAGAAACCAACATGCCTCATAATTATATTTATCTAACAATAACCTTCAAACCACCAAAACATCCTTTCCCAATGTAAAAAAACAGTAAGTTTGTAAACATAGTAGAGGATTGGAATGCATGCCATTCAAAAACAGACATAGTGTACCTTTTGAATCTCCCCTTGATCCATAACCAAGATTTTATTTTCACATTGTTCTGAGGAACCTTAATGGAAGATCCCTTTGACCAAGACCGGACCGGTCAAAAAGAGGTCCTCCTCCCACGACCGGACCAGTCCCACAACCTCCCAAGGGGGACCGGTACCACAACCTCCTAATGGGGACCGGTTGAGGGAAGGTCTTTAATGACCTCCCAACCTCCCAAAGGATGACCGGTCCCACAACCTCCCAAAGGAAGACCGGTCACATAACCTCCCAATAGGGACCGGTTGAGGGAAGGTCTTTAATGACTTCCCAACCTCCCAAAGGAGGACCGGTCCCGCAACCTCCCAACAGGGACCGGTTGTGAGGAGGTCTTCAATGACCTCCCAACCTCCCATAAGAGGACCGGTCCCGCAAACTCCCAAAGGAGGACCGGTCACACAACCTCCCAATAGGGACCGGTTGAGGGAAGGTCTTTAATGACCTCCCAACCTCCCAAAGGAGGACCGGTCCCGCAACCTCCCAACAGGGACCGGTTGTGAGGAGGTCTTCAATGACCTCCCAACCTCCCATAGGAGGACCGGTCCCGCAAACTCCCAAAGGAGGACCGGTCCCACAACCTCCTAAAGGAGGACCGGTCCCGCAACCTCTCAACGGGGACCGGTTGTGAGGAGGTCTTCAATGACCTCCCAACCTCCCAAAGGAGGACCGGTCCCACAACCTCCTAAGCGGGACCGGTCCCACAACCTTCCAATAGTGACCGGTCGTGAGGAGGTCTTACCTGACCTCCCAACCTCCCAAGTAGGATTGGTCCCACAACCTCCCAAGCGGGACCGATCCCACAACCTCTCGCAACCAGACCGACCTTCACCATTACGGCAGGTCCGGTCCAAAACACGATCTTCCCTTACGTATTCCGTAACCACCCCGGTCGCGGTAAGTCGCATCGAGTGTCGCTTCCGAACCTCTGCTGCCACCTGACTCCTCCGCCTGACAAAAGCGGCGACATCTAATCAATGACATGACTATTGATGGCTACCATGTCACAGGCTCCATTATAAATACCCCCTACCTGAACAGTGCAAAAGGACAGTTGAGAACACTCCCCAACTTCCGCTCTTCCACTCGGCCCTCTAACTCTCTCACTCTACTTTCTCTCTCTCTCTCTCTTTGAATACTTTATGTCTCTATATTTGATGTTTCCCTCTCTAAGGATAAATACCTGACTTGAGCGTCGGAGTCCGCGCAGGGTCAAGGCCGGGAATCAGACCGGTTATCTGAACCAGCCACGTGGACGGAACTATCAACCTACCAGTCAGCCTTCTAGTCAACCCCCAGGTCAACCTTCCCACCTCAAGTTTACAGAACATTTGGCGCCCACCGTGTCTTACCTACTTAACCAATGGAAACTAGACACCAAAGACGTCTCCGTGCACAGATCAACCACAATCCCCAACCAGAAGGACACGTTTCAAATGACCATTCCACTACCGCGCCCGGCGGCCAAACTCAATCGGCTCCAGCCCGAATGAATCATATCCCTACTCCGGAAAATGAATTACATTCCACTGAACTTCGAGCACAACTTCAGCGCCAGGAGAGATTGATTAGAGAACAACGGGAACTCATCGCGAACTATCAACAGCGCAACTTTCGACGACCTCCCACGTCTAAAAGAGACAACCCGGCAGCACCACCGTTTCCCAGTTACACACCTCCCCAGTACGGGCATGAGTCCGAGGGGTAATCTAGTCTACCACCCCCCAGGGTTGACACCAGTCAGAGGCGTCCCACACACCCGGCCCCTCCACCACCTCCCATCATACCCCGCGGGGGACTCCGTCATCCCTTTACTGATGCTATGATGGTCTTGCGGGTTCCAGATAACCTTCGACCGGCCAACATTGAAATGTACGACGGCTCGACAGACCCTCAGGACCATATTGATGCCTTCGAAGCAACCATGCTATTTCATGGTACGGCCGACCCACTCATGTGCCGAGCTTTCCCGTTGACCTTAAAAAAATCCGCCCTCCAATGGTTTACTACCCTAGAGCCCGGTTCGGTAGGCTGTTGGTCCGAATTGTCGGCTCGATTTTTGAATAGATTCAACACCAGTGAAGAGCATGATCGCTCATCCCAGACGCCGAGTACCATTACCCAGAGGCAGGGGGAACCGCTCCGTCAGTACCTCCATCGCTTCAACCAAGCGGCCCTTTCCATTAAAGGTTTGAATGAGGCAGTTGCGGTGCATGTGTTGGTGGCTGGTCTCCAACCCGGAGGATTGCAAGCTTCCTTGGCAAAGAAACGAGTTGAAACAATGGAAGACGTGCGACGGGTCGCCCAAAAGTACATAAACTTAGAAGAAATCGTCGGAGTTACAACCCAACAAAAGCATTCGGAGCGAGTTGACACATCTAGAAGAAGAGACCCAAAGGGACCACCCCAGGAAGGGAGGAAAGGACCCCCCAAGGGCCGTTATGAACAATACACCCCTTTGAACGTCCCCAGGTCCCGGATACTTCATGACGTCATGTATGCCGAGACTTTTGCCGCACAAAAGCCACAACCGATCCGACGACAAGGAAAAAAAAATAAGATCAGAGCAAATACTGTGAATTCCACTCAAGCTACAGACACGTTACTGAAGACTGTATTCAACTTCAAGATCTGATAGAGGACATGATACGGCAAGGCCGGTTAAGGCAATACATAAGGAACAATGACACCCGAGCCCAGCGGGACAACCATGTCGTGTCGGATCAACGTCGTGCCCGCTCTCCACGCCGCTCTCCCGGCCACCGATCCCCCATAGGTTGTTCCCCATCCAACCCGACCCCACGAAGGTCACCCAACCGGCCCCGGGAGGATCGTCAGCGCCCCTCAGAACCTCCCCGCACCAATCGACATATCAGCACAATCTATGGTGGTTTTGCAGCAGGGGGACAATCCTCTACTGCAAGAAGGAAGTATGTTCGGGAGGTTATGAACATCGCGTCCAGACCTCCCTTTATCAAACCAAGTCCGAATAGAAAAGCACCACCCATTTGTTTCGATGACCGCGACTATCATGATCTGGTACGAGAACATGACGATCCGCTTGTCATCTCAGGCATTTTAGATGACGCGACGGTCGATCGACTTTTCGTAGATCAAGGCAGCTCCGCCGACGTCATGTTTCATGATCTGTTCAAAAATCTTGATCTTGACGCCAAGGATCTTGAACCATACGATGGCGAGCTGATCGATTTTACCGGGGAAAGGATAACACCAATTGGATACGTCGCCTTAAGGCTGACTCTGGGTGATTATCCTTTAAGCAGAACCGTCCCGGTCAAATGGCTGGTCGTCAAGTCGATGTCAGCTTTCAACACCATCATCGGTCGTCCCACTTTGAATAAATTAGAAGCCATTGTCTCCACACCTCACTTAGCTATGAAGTTTCTATCCCATGATCTTAGAGTGTGTACCGTGAGGGGAAACCAGCTCACAGCCAGGACCTGCTATAATGAAAGTTTGAAAATCACTGCCAAGGGCACCACTGCTTCCAACTCTAAAGAGAATGCAACCACTACAACCGGCCCCCGGTCAGGGGTATTCATGACCGAGTTGGACGTCCGAGCTGAGTATGATGAAACCAGGCCGCAAGCGGAAGGTGAAACAATTCCTCTACAGATTGGTTTGAAACCTGGGCAGATCGTCCGAATCGGCGCCACTTTAACAAAAGACCAGCAGGACAGACTGACAGCGTTCTTGTACAGCAACAGGGATTTATTCGCTTGGACGGCATCCGACCTCCCAGGCTTGGACCCTGACTTCATTTGTCACCGCCTGTCCGTTCGACCGGACGCAAGACCGGTCGCGCAAAAGAAGAGGAAAATGGCGGGTGACCGAAAGGTCTTCGTTCAAGAGAAAGTGAATGAGTTGCTAGCAGCTAGGTTTATCCGGGAGATTACATACACTACCTAGTTATCCAATGTAGTCTTAGTCAAGAAAGCTTCAGGACAATGAAGAATGTGTGTTGACTACACAGACCTGAATAAGGTCTGTCCAAAAGACCCATATCCGATCCCAAACATCGATCATCTGGTCAACAACTCGTCTGGTTATCAGTTCCTTTCCTTCATGGATGCTTACTCCGGATACAATCAAATACCCATGTTTCGACCAGACGAGGACAAAACGGCGTTCATCACTGACGACACAACCTATTGCTATACGGCCATGCCGTTCGGACTTAAAAATGCAGGGGTCATCTATCAAAGAATGATGAATAAAGTTTTTGCTGAACAGATTGGTACAGTGATGGAGGTCTATATGGACGATATGATAGCTAAGAGCACTTCGACAGAAGATCATGTGGCCAACCTGGCTATTGTATTCGCCCGGTTAAGAAAGTATAACTTACGTCTCAACCCAGATAAATGTTCCTTTGGTGTGAAAGCTGGAAAATTCTTAGGGTTCATGCTCACAAGCAGAGGAATCAAGGCAAATCCTGCCAAATGTGAGGCTGTTTTGGCAATGCGCAGTCCAGGAAACATTAAGGAGGTCCAACAACTCAATGGGTGGTTGACCGCCCTGTCTCGGTTCCTCCCGGCCTCTGCACAGAAATCAATCCCCTTGTTCCACTTGCTACGTAAAGGTCGAGGATTTACATGGACGGAGGAGTGTGAAGCAGCATTTCAGTCTTTCAAGAAAGTTCTTGCAACACCGCTGATTCTCACCCGCCCAGATCCTGGAGAGACACTTTTTGTCTATCTGGCCGTTTCGAATGAAGCCGTCAGTGCAGCCCTCATAAGAGAAACACCGACCGGCCAGAAGCCTGTCTACTTCACAAGTCGGGCATTGCAAGGTCCCGAGTTACGTTACCAGAAATTGGAAAAATTTGCTTTTGCCCTTGTGTTGATTGCTCGCAGACTCCGGCAATATTTTCAATGTCACCCAATCATCGTCCGAACTAACCAGCCGATCCGGCAGATCTTGCATAAGCCTGAACTTGCAGGCCGAATGATATCGTGGTCAATTGAGCTGTCACAATACAGCATAACCTACGAGCCCCGGCCTGCTATCAAGAGTCAAATATTAGCCGATTTCATAGCAGAACTGACTCAGCAAACTGCCCCAGAGGATGAGCATTGGACGATATATGTGGACGGTTCGTCCCATTCAAAGGGTGCTGGTGCGGGCATTTTGCTCGAAAATAACAAAGGTTTAACAGTTGAACATTCTCTGTCATTTCATTTCTCCACATCCAACAACCAGGCTGAATACGAGGCATGCATTGCCGGTCTTCAACTGGCTAAGGAACTTGGAGCAGACAAAGTAAGACTTTGTAGTGACTCTCAGTTGGCAATCTCCCAGATAAATGGAACTTACCAAGTGCGAGACCCGTTACTAGCAAAGTACCTCGCCAGAGTACAGGACCTCCTTTCCCGATTTGAGGCAGCAGAGGTTGAACACGTCCCTTGAGAGCAGAACGCCCGGGCGGACGTGCTTTCGAAACTCGCTAGCACAAAAAATCGCGGCAACAACCGCTCCGTCATTCAAAGCTCCTTACCAGGACCGAGTGTCGTCCTGGCCATATGCCCTGTTGTACCTCGTCCGTCATGGGCGACCGAGATTTGCAAATATCTCGACAATGGGGACCTTCCTGATGACCAAAAAGAGGCTCAGCGATTGAAACGGTCAGCCGCATGGTATACAATGCTAGAAGGCCAGCTATACAGACGAGGCTTTTCCGCCCCGTTGTTAAAGTGCATAGATAAAGACCAAGCTCAATATGCCTTAGCTGAAATTCATGAAGGTAGTTGCGGCCACCACCTAGGTGGGTCAGCGCTGGCGCGAAAGGTTCTTAGATCGGGATACCACTGGCCAACTGTAGAAAAAGACTCCCAAGCTTATGTCCGGTCGTGCGAACAGTGCCAAAAACACGCAGACTTCCACAAGGCACCGCCCGCGGAGCTGGCATTCACTATCACTCCCTGGCCGTTTGCCCGATGGGGATTAGATAGCCCATTCCCGCAAGCGGTCGGTCAACTAAAGTTTCTGATTGTAGGAGTCGAATACTTTACAAAATGGGTGGAAGCGGAGGCAGTTGCAAAGATCACCTCGGCCAAAGTACAAAAGTTCACTTATAGGAGCATCATTACCCGGTTCGGAATCCCCGAATCAATTGTCACTGATAATGGGAAGCAGTTTACTGACCGCAAGTTCAGACAGTTACTGGCAGACCTTCATATAAAACAACATTTCTCTTCCGTAGAACATTCCCAGACGAACGGCCAGGCGGAGGCCGCGAACAAAGTAATCCTCCGAGGGTTAAAAAGGTTGGATGAATGCAAAACTGACTGGCTTGATCAACTTCATCACGTACTCTGGGGCTACCGCACCACACCGCACTCAACCACTGGGGAATCTCCGTTTAATCTGGCATTCGGGACAGAAGCCATGAGTGGACAGAAATAATTTTTTTTTCTACTTCTTAAAAGATCTTTACCTTTCCTAGAAAATAATACTACGTATGTCAAATGAATCAAGCTAAGAAGTAATAAATTTAGGTTTTCAATATAATTTCAGTTTTAATTTGCTTATCATACACATAAATGCATAGCTTGAAAAAAAAAACCTAATTCTAATAGAAAGTAGTTGTGGTATATTCACCAAAGAAAAAAATCTTTCTTTCTTTTCACTTTCATTCATGCTCTCCTATGCTAAACAACCCTTAAATTTACCCCTTTTTCTCACCACACTCTCTCTCTCTCTCTATATATATATATATATATATATATATACATACATACATACATACACATATATATATATATAGATTCTTTCTTTTTATTTTTTCTCATCTCATTTTCTTTATAAAACCGAACTAAGTTTTAGAAAAGATTTGCAGGATGTTAGATAGAGGTTGTGTACATTGGCATCCCTTTTGGTATTTCTGATTATTAATTCTATTTAAGTAAAATAAAAATTCAAATAACTCCCAACATAAGTATCTAACTTCTAAAAAATAATGTAACAATATTAAAAAAAACAATAAAAAAGTTTAGGTAATCGATCTGGTCTTCTCGATCTCATAAAGATTGAACCATGGAGCATTGGTCTGCAAAAATGGAGACCAGACCAAACCATTAAATAGGATGAAACAATTGATTTTTTGCTCAATCTGATTCAATTTTAACTGTCTAATGATATGATTCAAGACCAATTACACTCCTAAATCTAATATTATGCCAAAATCATGTTTTTTTCCACTTGAGCTCGATTAGTTAAGCTTTGATATTTCATATAAAACATTTCTGGCAATCTGATTTGAGAATATGAAATTCTCATGATTGTTACTAAAAGATTTATTTAGAGGACATTGTTCAGGACTTTCATAAAATTGATATCGTATGAATGTAAGAATGTCGGATTCCTGCCTTTTTATATGATATTAAATATAAATGCAATTGTGTTAAATTTTTGGCAAATGTTTATTTATTTATTTTTTTACATCAACTGGTACCCGGATCTGGTTTACCCAGAATCCGACTCATCCGATCCGACCCAACTGAGCTCGCACTAAGCGGTAGGGGTCTCCCAGCGGGGGTTGCTCCATATCCAAGGCTCGAACTCGAGACCAATTGATTAAGGAACCAAATGAGCTACCACTTGACCAACCACCCACGTTGGTCGGCAAATGTTTATTTAGTTTCTTAAGTTAATTGCTTATTTCATTTTGGTTCCTTAGCTTTAATTTTGCCTTCAATTAGTGCCTCGAAGAGCTCATTTTTGTTTCGCAGCTCGTCCTATCGTCGATTTTTCGCTAAAATTTATTTAAATTGAATAAATTAACAGAATATTCTAAGAAAAATTATTATTTTATTCCATTAGTAGATTTTTTTTTAAAAAATATTTCATCTCCAATTGAATTTAATATAAAATTGAAGATAAAATTAACTGCACAAACATAAATAAATAAGAGAGACCGATTTGAGACAAAAAATATAAAGGATCAAAGTAAAACAAAACAATTAAATTAAGGGAACATACAAATGAGTAGTTTCGTGTAAATTTTTAATGTGAAATCAATTCCATACTCTATCTTTTAACATCTTATTTTCTTTTTTTTTTTAAATTTTAACATCTTATTTTCTTTTTTTGGGTGAAATTTTAACATCTTATTTTTTTTTTTTTTGGTTGTCCACCCGGTTCCCTAAGTACTACCTAGGTACATCCGGATCCGACCCGGGTCGCGTGCCTGGCTATGGCAGGTGAGTCTCCCAACATGAATTTTCTGCATTCACAAGGATATCTTATTTTCAATCACAGGCATTTTGGAAAAACCAATTATATTAGCAAGTATATTTTATATCAACCAGATAAAACAACCAAACAAGGAAACGAATCTTACCATGACGACGTTACATGTTCAGATATCACATTTTCGAAAATGAGCTTAAAAAAACATATATGCTACCGAGCGTCAACTTAATTTAATTAGATTGCGATCTATGGCATTATTTATTGTACAATAATATAATACTCCTCTTTCTAATCTTATATATAAACTTTTTTTTAAAGTTTTTATTGTTCTTAATATAAATTCCATTTCCAATTTTTAATGTCATTAATTTTTTTTTTCACAAATACTCTTGTTTACTCAACGCTTTTTAGAGTTTCACGAATAATTATAGAGATAGTGATAGGTTGCTAATTATTAGGTTCCTTAGAAAATGGGCAGGATAAGATATTTTATTAAAATATCAAGTTATATTTTATTAAATCTTTAGTTAATCTTTAATTGATTTAATTTAAGTTTAGAGTTTCCTATTTTAAGTTTAGGGTTTCCTACTTTTGTATTATTTAAGTATGGGTTTTGATTGAATAAGAAAATAAGAAGAAAAAAGTAGAGCATTGCTCACAAGTCTCCTCTTTGCTGTTCTATAATTCTCTGCAATCCTATTCTCTTAATTTAAATAGGTTAAAATCCTATCATTGGTGCTTTCATCTACCCTCATGCCTCCTAAACCCATTAATCCTGAGCCCAAAACGATCTCCCCATTGAAGAGGCTTTTGCTTCGTTCTTTGAGAAATTCACCCAAATCCAAAATCAAAATGACTCCAAACTCGAACACTACTTTGCTGCCACCATGAACGCCAATTATGATGCGCTTACCACGGTGGTGACTGGATTCATTGACAAGCTCTCTAACCTATCCTTTTCCATCACAAGCAATCCTAATGTTCTACCACCAACGAAAAAATCGAGGGTGTCTTTCTGTAACAACCTGACTACTAGAGAAAACGATGATTCCTTATGTTGCTTTGAGCAATCATGGACATCACCGTCACTGTCGCAACCAACATCTCTAGATCTCGTTTCCGCCACCAAATTTGATGCTAAACTTTTATTATTCGTCAAACCAAATAATAAATTAGACTCTCCAGCACAACAAATTATTGATACAACTTGTCCTTGGAGTCAAAGACAGATGTTATCGTACTTTCAGAAGCAGACCAAATTCTTTTTTGGCTCGACATAATTATCCCTCAAGGCAATGAGTTCAACCTTGAGGACAAGGTTGATTTCGAAGGGAATGGTAATGATAGGTTACTAATTGTTAGGTTCCTTAGAAGAATGGTAGGATAAGATATTTTATTAAAATATCAAGTTATATTTTATTAGATCTTTAGTTAATCTTTAATTGATTTAGTTTAAGTTTACAGTTTCCTATTTTAAGTTTAGGGTTTTCTACTTTTGTATTTAAGTAAGGGTTTTGATTGAATAAGAAAATAAGAAGAAAAAAGTAGAGCATTGCTCACAAGTCTCCTCTCTGTTGTTCTATAATTCTCTGCAATCCTATTATCTTAATTTAGATAGGTTAATATCCTATCAGATAGTCTTGAAAAAATATATCAAATATTTACTTTTTAATGTTACTAACAATACTAGCTAATTTTTTAAAAAAAAAAAAAAACAATACTAACTAATTTTCTTAAAAGGTGTGATTTTTAGTAAAAAATGCTTGTATATAGTCAAAGGGCCGGCTTATACATTTTGTTCCCATGAGTTAAGCCATGCTCACTCGATTAATCTACTAAATACAACGTTTTTTTATTTATTTATTTTAAATCATATGATGTTTGGACTTCACATTTTTTGTGACCCAATTAATCTATCATGGATTCCCAAACTGTGCGAGTCTTTAACTCAATGATATAGATCCTCCTCAGAAATTGTTGTTTCACTGAGACTTGAGCCTTTAACCCTAAAATCCCTGAACATCCAACCAGTTTCCACTAGGACAATCCACTTAGTTACTACTAAATACAAAGTTAAGGTGCCGGAGTTCAAACCTTTTTCTAAAAGATTATTATTTATGCCTACCTTGAAATGATTTTTTTGTTGTTGAGCTATTTCTCTACGTGATTTTTTTTTTTGTGAACTTCTCTACTTGATTTAAAACTAACATAAGTGACATCAAGAAAATAGTATTATTTAATAACAAAGAAAATTAATAAAAAAGGTGATAGTGACTCTGCAAATTAAAGTTGATCAAATTGCAGTATTGAATACATTTTCTAGCATTATATTCTTTGGTTGATTATATTGTAGAATCACTTAGACAACTCATAGCCCGATTGAGGGTTTTGAAGGCATAGATATATAGTATACTATAGCTAGGTAAACAGGACCCTGGTGGCTACCAAATATATATAATTATTAGGCTATACAAATAATAGGCTTAATTAAGTTTTTAGCCCATGAACTTAGGTGCTTTATTGGATTTGGTCTTTCAACTTTTTTTCGATGCTTTGAGTTCCTAAACTTTGCTTAAATTTTGAAAATGGTGCATTTATCATTTAAGTGGTGATATGATCGAGGATATGTCACGTCACCTTCGCCGCATCGATAGGTAACATGCCAGATAATGTCATGTGAATTTTTTAAATTAAAAAAAAATTATCAAAAGTAATTAAAAATTGTATTTTTTTTAAAGAAAAACGAAACTTTTAATAAATTTTAAAAGAAATTATTTTTTAATAAAAATAAATAATGTAGTATCTCGTGACTTTATGTAACACGTCACTCGTCGATATTGTGAAAGTGATGTGACATATCGTCGGATATATCATCACTTAAGTGACGTAAGGACCATTTCCAAAAAATTAAACAATGTTGAGGGACCCAAAGCATCGCAAAAAAAGTTTAAAGACCAATTTCAAAAGATCATTTAAATTCATGAACTAAAATATTAAATAAGCCCAAATAACAATACTAAATCAAGTTACACGTTTCGAATTTTGGTTGATCCAAGTTAACCCTCGTTTAGATGCTACCGTCACATAATAAGTGGATTGTGTCACACACATTCATAACCAAGTTTTAAATCTCATACGGGGAGAAATTATGTCATGGTAATTGCAATCTCATTTAAATTTTTAATTTAAAATATTTCAAATTAATATTTCGGATGAAATTAGGATCACCGGTATAGTGGCCGCATGGGTAATAATTGGTTGCACCAACCACCTCAATTTTAAATTTTTTATTAACCGATCCTCTCCATCGAGCTATCTTTCCAGCATTGATCACGTTCTAAAGACAATTTTAGATGGGACTGGTCAATCTGTAAGCATTGACTTTAACTATAAGAATGACCAAAATTGATAAAGATTGATTGATGTTGCAAGAGATTAGTATAAATTAATATAATTGACTTTAGGATTGTTCAATATAAGTGGAAATTGGTCAATACCAACAATTGGCGATCAATTGGTTTCCCTATATATTGGTCAATTACCGTTTAATTAAAGAAGATTGGTCAATTTAGGAATTGTAATAGATAATCAAAGTTGATTTTTATAACACAATGAATGCAGACAACATTGCCATGCATTAGTTTCCAACGTTGCATCAACTCATAATTTAATTGTGCTCTCTACACAACTGCAACAACAATTTATAAAACCTTACGCATTTATTTGTAAATAAGACAGCATGGGGTCAGTAACACCAAGTCCTGGGGGTTTAAAAGTCTCTTTAGTGATCTTCAATACCCTTAATGCAAACGAAAAGACAAGAGTCAATAAAGCAGCCATGAAGGAGCACCTTAAAATATAAAGCAAAGTGAAGAGAAGGAAGGGGCAAGCAATGGCTTCGCACTAAAATCCTCCAAAAGGAAGATTTAATTTTGTGCACATTGCTCAAAAAGTTTGAGGCCTAGCCACAATACTGTTGCTTTCCAGCATCTCCAATTCTTCATTTCACTTAGACATATCAAAAAGGATTCTCATTCTATATAGTTCATGCGCCTTGTATGAGTCTACCCAACTTTTCTTTATAAGATGCCTCCCAACTTTTGGAAAAAAAAAAAAACAGCTTCACTTTTTTGAACTTTATTTAGGAGGATTGTTGATTCTAGCATGTTTCTTTAGGAGTTGATGAAGTTCCATGAGTAAAAACAGACAACTACTATATTTAGTAATTGAAAAATAATTGCAAGTTAAAAATGTGAAAGAAAGTAGTGTCTTGTTAACTAATGCTTTTAAAGATACTTGATCAACAAAGTTACTGATAAGGAAAAATAATAATCATAACTATATATTTACTTTTCTATAAAAAAAACCCTCAAAGATACATTTTTTTAATATATTTTTACTACGTTAAAATTCCAAACATTTGCCTAAAAACTATAACAAGATGTAAAAAGACTATTGAGACCAATTTAGTATTCTCTTTGATTAATAATTACAAAATTTTATTGCACTTTTTTATGGTGAAGCTTTTGTACTAGACAACTAGTAATCTCAACTATATCTAATTTTTACTACTTTCATTTCTAAATAACTCAGTTTTAAAGTTATATGGAATATATATTAAGAAATATAATTAATATTTTTACTAGTATTTTTTTTTTACAAGAATAGAGGAATGAAATTAAATTTACTAACAAATCACTAATTGGTAGTGTCCAGGATTGAACTCATCAGGACCTCCAACTTCCAACCTTAAAACTTGGTATATGATCATTTGGACAATACCCATTTGTCATTAAATTAACGAATACCTAATTTATCTTTTATCTTTATTCAATAATTATAGTCATTTCTTTCAAAATTATTATTATATCTCTTATTAATCACTCCTTTCGGTTTGAAATATAAGAAAAAAATTAATTTCACAATTATTAATTTTCTTTTGATGAGCATGTTGGCCTTTATTAGAATGCCCTTAATATACTCATTTTGAGATTAGAAACTAGTAAAACAAGATTAAGAGAATGTTGAGAACAATTCAGAATTATATTTTCACAATTTTTTTGGGGATGTTTTCACTAATTAAGTGTTATTAGTGTTTTCTATATATACGTTTGTCCCGAAATTAAAAAAGAAAGTGTAATTTATAAATAAAATTATTTATTCATACAATAATGATATTTATACATCCGAAATTTGACATTCAACAGTAAAGTGAAGCTGGCAAAATAGAGGTATGAACGAAGCAATTATATATCTCTTGTCACACAGAATAAGTGAATTTGCGGGTGAAGAGGCAGATTCGTCCTCAGAGTTGCACACGACACATTTTATTTGGTTATATAGTATGCTAACTTCACATTATATGTTGCTCCTATTGTATCTGATAAACCAAGTGCTTGAAGAATCTTATACTTAGTAATCATGTTTTTTTCTAATCCCCTCCGAGGCGTAGAGATCACCGAAGTGAGTTTTGCCTCTACCAACAAAGTCTTTTCCATGCCCACGGCAGAGATCGAACCCCTGACATCATGCTTAAGGAACCCAGCTATCTACCAACTGTGTTGGGCTTTGTTGGTATCTTAGTAATCATGTTTTAAAGAAACAGTATCTAGTAAATTGGTGAAATTTGTTCGTATAACTTTTTTCATTCAAACAAAGCCCTTCCCCGCCTGGAGTTCAAACAAAATAGGGTGACTACAATAAGATAAAATGATTATTTGTGATCAATATGATGATGACAACACAAATAATAATAATAATAATAATAATAATAATAATAATAATAGTAATAATAATAATAATAATAACAATATACAGAATTATAACCAACAAGAATTATCTGCATTATTAATACCTTTGTTTATTTATTATAGCAATAGATAACAAATTATAGTAATAGATAATAGATATAGATAAGATAAATGAAAGATAGTGGATTTGGGTTACGATCAGCAGTAGTGGATATGGAACTAAATTCAGAAGCAAAAAAGGAACAAAATTTATTTTACTCCAAATTTCAACATCAACATTAAACAACAAAAACAAACACAAAAAGGTGAAGGTAGTTAAAAAAAGAAGAAATAAAAAAGGCAAAGCAGGAAATGGAATTGAGCATCAAACTTCGACTCACATTCACATAACAACAATCATCATCATCAACACTCTTTTATGCTCTCATCCATAGTTAATCACGCCGCTCTCCACAACTCCACCCTCTTTTCTCTTTAACAACTACTTATCTTTTCTCTCTAACAACTACAACAACAAAAAGAAGCAAAACGTATGAAGTTAAAAAAACTCTTATATATTCTACCTTGTCATATTTATATAAAAAGTAAAAACACGAACAATTATCTAAAAATGAGTAATTTAGCCGTGTAAACTTGATAGGAAAAACAAAATATTATTATGGGTTTCACATCTTCCATATCCATATCTATCCATCTCATTAAAAAGGCAATTCCATTTGCTCCTTTTGGTTTTATTCTCTATGTGTGTCTCAAAAAGAACCCAAATTAAATGCAGTGATAAGGAAATCAAATATGGCTTCCACCTTATTCTTCGCCTTAATTTGCTCAAAAAAAAAGTCCGAGATACAATGGGAAGATAAACTAACTGCAAAGAATAGAAGAAACCAACATGCCTCATAATTATATTTATCTAACAATAACCTTCAAACCACCAAAACATCCTTTCCCAATGTAAAAAAACAGTAAGTTTGTAAACATAGTAGAGGATTGGAATGCATGCCATTCAAAAACAGACATAGTGTACCTTTTGAATCTCCCCTTGATCCATAACCAAGATTTTATTTTCACATTGTTCTGAGGAACCTTAATGGAAGATCCCTTTGACCAAGACCGGACCGGTCAAAAAGAGGTCCTCCTCCCACGACCGGACCAGTCCCACAACCTCCCAAGGGGGACCGGTACCACAACCTCCTAATGGGGACCGGTTGAGGGAAGGTCTTTAATGACCTCCCAACCTCCCAAAGGATGACCGGTCCCACAACCTCCCAAAGGAAGACCGGTCACATAACCTCCCAATAGGGACCGGTTGAGGGAAGGTCTTTAATGACTTCCCAACCTCCCAAAGGAGGACCGGTCCCGCAACCTCCCAACAGGGACCGGTTGTGAGGAGGTCTTCAATGACCTCCCAACCTCCCATAAGAGGACCGGTCCCGCAAACTCCCAAAGGAGGACCGGTCACACAACCTCCCAATAGGGACCGGTTGAGGGAAGGTCTTTAATGACCTCCCAACCTCCCAAAGGAGGACCGGTCCCGCAACCTCCCAACAGGGACCGGTTGTGAGGAGGTCTTCAATGACCTCCCAACCTCCCATAGGAGGACCGGTCCCGCAAACTCCCAAAGGAGGACCGGTCCCACAACCTCCTAAAGGAGGACCGGTCCCGCAACCTCTCAACGGGGACCGGTTGTGAGGAGGTCTTCAATGACCTCCCAACCTCCCAAAGGAGGACCGGTCCCACAACCTCCTAAGCGGGACCGGTCCCACAACCTTCCAATAGTGACCGGTCGTGAGGAGGTCTTACCTGACCTCCCAACCTCCCAAGTAGGATTGGTCCCACAACCTCCCAAGCGGGACCGATCCCACAACCTCTCGCAACCAGACCGACCTTCACCATTACGGCAGGTCCGGTCCAAAACACGATCTTCCCTTACGTATTCCGTAACCACCCCGGTCGCGGTAAGTCGCATCGAGTGTCGCTTCCGAACCTCTGCTGCCACCTGACTCCTCCGCCTGACAAAAGCGGCGACATCTAATCAATGACATGACTATTGATGGCTACCATGTCACAGGCTCCATTATAAATACCCCCTACCTGAACAGTGCAAAAGGACAGTTGAGAACACTCCCCAACTTCCGCTCTTCCACTCGGCCCTCTAACTCTCTCACTCTACTTTCTCTCTCTCTCTCTCTCTGAATACTTTATGTCTCTATATTTGATGTTTCCCTCTCTAAGGATAAATACCTGACTTGAGCGTCGGAGTCCGCGCAGGGTCAAGGCCGGGAATCAGACCGGTTATCTGAACCAGCCACGTGGACGGAACTATCAACCTACCAGTCAGCCTTCTAGTCAACCCCCAGGTCAACCTTCCCACCTCAAGTTTACAGAACATTTGGCGCCCACCGTGTCTTACCTACTTAACCAATGGAAACTAGACACCAAAGACGTCTCCGTGCACAGATCAACCACAATCCCCAACCAGAAGGACACGTTTCAAATGACCATTCCACTACCGCGCCCGGCGGCCAAACTCAATCGGCTCCAGCCCGAATGAATCATATCCCTACTCCGGAAAATGAATTACATTCCACTGAACTTCGAGCACAACTTCAGCGCCAGGAGAGATTGATTAGAGAACAACGGGAACTCATCGCGAACTATCAACAGCGCAACTTTCGACGACCTCCCACGTCTAAAAGAGACAACCCGGCAGCACCACCGTTTCCCAGTTACACACCTCCCCAGTACGGGCATGAGTCCGAGGGGTAATCTAGTCTACCACCCCCCAGGGTTGACACCAGTCAGAGGCGTCCCACACACCCGGCCCCTCCACCACCTCCCATCATACCCCGCGGGGGACTCCGTCATCCCTTTACTGATGCTATGATGGTCTTGCGGGTTCCAGATAACCTTCGACCGGCCAACATTGAAATGTACGACGGCTCGACAGACCCTCAGGACCATATTGATGCCTTCGAAGCAACCATGCTATTTCATGGTACGGCCGACCCACTCATGTGCCGAGCTTTCCCGTTGACCTTAAAAAAATCCGCCCTCCAATGGTTTACTACCCTAGAGCCCGGTTCGGTAGGCTGTTGGTCCGAATTGTCGGCTCGATTTTTGAATAGATTCAACACCAGTGAAGAGCATGATCGCTCATCCCAGACGCCGAGTACCATTACCCAGAGGCAGGGGGAACCGCTCCGTCAGTACCTCCATCGCTTCAACCAAGCGGCCCTTTCCATTAAAGGTTTGAATGAGGCAGTTGCGGTGCATGTGTTGGTGGCTGGTCTCCAACCCGGAGGATTGCAAGCTTCCTTGGCAAAGAAACGAGTTGAAACAATGGAAGACGTGCGACGGGTCGCCCAAAAGTACATAAACTTAGAAGAAATCGTCGGAGTTACAACCCAACAAAAGCATTCGGAGCGAGTTGACACATCTAGAAGAAGAGACCCAAAGGGACCACCCCAGGAAGGGAGGAAAGGACCCCCCAAGGGCCGTTATGAACAATACACCCCTTTGAACGTCCCCAGGTCCCGGATACTTCATGACGTCATGTATGCCGAGACTTTTGCCGCACAAAAGCCACAACCGATCCGACGACAAGGAAAAAAAAATAAGATCAGAGCAAATACTGTGAATTCCACTCAAGCTACAGACACGTTACTGAAGACTGTATTCAACTTCAAGATCTGATAGAGGACATGATACGGCAAGGCCGGTTAAGGCAATACATAAGGAACAATGACACCCGAGCCCAGCGGGACAACCGTGTCGTGTCGGATCAACGTCGTGCCCGCTCTCCACGCCGCTCTCCCGGCCACCGATCCCCCATAGGTTGTTCCCCATCCAACCCGACCCCACGAAGGTCACCCAACCGGCCCCGGGAGGATCGTCAGCGCCCCTCAGAACCTCCCCGCACCAATCGACATATCAGCACAATCTATGGTGGTTTTGCAGCAGGGGGACAATCCTCTACTGCAAGAAGGAAGTATGTTCGGGAGGTTATGAACATCGCGTCCAGGCCTCCCTTTATCAAACCAAGTCCGAATAGAAAAGCACCACCCATTTGTTTCGATGACCGCGACTATCATGATCTGGTACGAGAACATGACGATCCGCTTGTCATCTCAGGCATTTTAGATGACGCGACGGTCGATCGACTTTTCGTAGATCAAGGCAGCTCCGCCGACGTCATGTTTCATGATCTGTTCAAAAATCTTGATCTTGACGCCAAGGATCTTGAACCATACGATGGCGAGCTGATCGATTTTACCGGGGAAAGGATAACACCAATTGGATACGTCGCCTTAAGGCTGACTCTGGGTGATTATCCTTTAAGCAGAACCGTCCCGGTCAAATGGCTGGTCGTCAAGTCGATGTCAGCTTTCAACACCATCATCGGTCGTCCCACTTTGAATAAATTAGAAGCCATTGTCTCCACACCTCACTTAGCTATGAAGTTTCTATCCCATGATCTTAGAGTGTGTACCGTGAGGGGAAACCAGCTCACAGCCAGGACCTGCTATAATGAAAGTTTGAAAATCACTGCCAAGGGCACCACTGCTTCCAACTCTAAAGAGAATGCAACCACTACAACCGGCCCCCGGTCAGGGGTATTCATGACCGAGTTGGACGTCCGAGCTGAGTATGATGAAACCAGGCCGCAAGCGGAAGGTGAAACAATTCCTCTACAGATTGGTTTGAAACCTGGGCAGATCGTCCGAATCGGCGCCACTTTAACAAAAGACCAGCAGGACAGACTGACAGCGTTCTTGTACAGCAACAGGGATTTATTCGCTTGGACGGCATCCGACCTCCCAGGCTTGGACCCTGACTTCATTTGTCACCGCCTGTCCGTTCGACCGGACGCAAGACCGGTCGCGCAAAAGAAGAGGAAAATGGCGGGTGACCGAAAGGTCTTCGTTCAAGAGAAAGTGAATGAGTTGCTAGCAGCTAGGTTTATCCGGGAGATTACATACACTACCTAGTTATCCAATGTAGTCTTAGTCAAGAAAGCTTCAGGACAATGAAGAATGTGTGTTGACTACACAGACCTGAATAAGGTCTGTCCAAAAGACCCATATCCGATCCCAAACATCGATCATCTGGTCAACAACTCGTCTGGTTATCAGTTCCTTTCCTTCATGGATGCTTACTCCGGATACAATCAAATACCCATGTTTCGACCAGACGAGGACAAAACGGCGTTCATCACTGACGACACAACCTATTGCTATACGGCCATGCCGTTCGGACTTAAAAATGCAGGGGTCATCTATCAAAGAATGATGAATAAAGTTTTTGCTGAACAGATTGGTACAGTGATGGAGGTCTATATGGACGATATGATAGCTAAGAGCACTTCGACAGAAGATCATGTGGCCAACCTGGCTATTGTATTCGCCCGGTTAAGAAAGTATAACTTACGTCTCAACCCAGATAAATGTTCCTTTGGTGTGAAAGCTGGAAAATTCTTAGGGTTCATGCTCACAAGCAGAGGAATCAAGGCAAATCCTGCCAAATGTGAGGCTGTTTTGGCAATGCGCAGTCCAGGAAACATTAAGGAGGTCCAACAACTCAATGGGTGGTTGACCGCCCTGTCTCGGTTCCTCCCGGCCTCTGCACAGAAATCAATCCCCTTGTTCCACTTGCTACGTAAAGGTCGAGGATTTACATGGACGGAGGAGTGTGAAGCAGCATTTCAGTCTTTCAAGAAAGTTCTTGCAACACCGCTGATTCTCACCCGCCCAGATCCTGGAGAGACACTTTTTGTCTATCTGGCCGTTTCGAATGAAGCCGTCAGTGCAGCCCTCATAAGAGAAACACCGACCGGCCAGAAGCCTGTCTACTTCACAAGTCGGGCATTGCAAGGTCCCGAGTTACGTTACCAGAAATTGGAAAAATTTGCTTTTGCCCTTGTGTTGATTGCTCGCAGACTCCGGCAATATTTTCAATGTCACCCAATCATCGTCCGAACTAACCAGCCGATCCGGCAGATCTTGCATAAGCCTGAACTTGCAGGCCGAATGATATCGTGGTCAATTGAGCTGTCACAATACAGCATAACCTACGAGCCCCGGCCTGCTATCAAGAGTCAAATATTAGCCGATTTCATAGCAGAACTGACTCAGCAAACTGCCCCAGAGGATGAGCATTGGACGATATATGTGGACGGTTCGTCCCATTCAAAGGGTGCTGGTGCGGGCATTTTGCTCGAAAATAACAAAGGTTTAACAGTTGAACATTCTCTGTCATTTCATTTCTCCACATCCAACAACCAGGCTGAATACGAGGCATGCATTGCCGGTCTTCAACTGGCTAAGGAACTTGGAGCAGACAAAGTAAGACTTTGTAGTGACTCTCAGTTGGCAATCTCCCAGATAAATGGAACTTACCAAGTGCGAGACCCGTTACTAGCAAAGTACCTCGCCAGAGTACAGGACCTCCTTTCCCGATTTGAGGCAGCAGAGGTTGAACACGTCCCTTGAGAGCAGAACGCCCGGGCGGACGTGCTTTCGAAACTCGCTAGCACAAAAAATCGCGGCAACAACCGCTCCGTCATTCAAAGCTCCTTACCAGGACCGAGTGTCGTCCTGGCCATATGCCCTGTTGTACCTCGTCCGTCATGGGCGACCGAGATTTGCAAATATCTCGACAATGGGGACCTTCCTGATGACCAAAAAGAGGCTCAGCGATTGAAACGGTCAGCCGCATGGTATACAATGCTAGAAGGCCAGCTATACAGACGAGGCTTTTCCGCCCCGTTGTTAAAGTGCATAGATAAAGACCAAGCTCAATATGCCTTAGCTGAAATTCATGAACGTAGTTGCGGCCACCACCTAGGTGGGTCAGCGCTGGCGCGAAAGGTTCTTAGATCGGGATACCACTGGCCAACTGTAGAAAAAGACTCCCAAGCTTATGTCCGGTCGTGCGAACAGTGCCAAAAACACGCAGACTTCCACAAGGCACCGCCCGCGGAGCTGGCATTCACTATCACTCCCTGGCCGTTTGCCCGATGGGGATTAGATAGCCCATTCCCGCAAGCGGTCGGTCAACTAAAGTTTCTGATTGTAGGAGTCGAATACTTTACAAAATGGGTGGAAGCGGAGGCAGTTGCAAAGATCACCTCGGCCAAAGTACAAAAGTTCACTTATAGGAGCATCATTACCCGGTTTGGAATCCCCGAATCAATTGTCACTGATAATGGGAAGCAGTTTACTGACCGCAAGTTCAGACAGTTACTGGCAGACCTTCATATAAAACAACATTTCTCTTCCGTAGAACATTCCCAGACGAACGGCCAGGCGGAGGCCGCGAACAAAGTAATCCTCCGAGGGTTAAAAAGGTTGGATGAATGCAAAACTGACTGGCTTGATCAACTTCATCACGTACTCTGGGGCTACCGCACCACACCGCACTCAACCACTGGGGAATCTCCGTTTAATCTGGCATTCGGGACAGAAGCCATGATCCCAGTAGAGATCGGCGAGCCAACTTGGCGAAAAAAAGAATTCAACCCGGATTCCAACCAGGACATGCTACGTCACAACCTTGACTTGATTGAAGAAAAGAGAGATCGGGCCCGGATTAGAGAAGAGACGCTTAAGAGGACAACCGCCAACCGGTACAATTCCAAGGTCATCCCTCGCTCCTTTGAGGTAGGTCACATGGTCTTGAGAAGAGCGAATATAGGTAAAGCCAAAGGGAAGCTCGGCCCCAATTGGGAAGGTCCATACAGGATAATTGCAACTACCGATAAGGGTGCATATTACTTACAAACACCCGAAGGGCGGGAGATACCCATGACTTGGAATGCTACAAATTTGAGGCGATTCTACCCTTGAAGTTCTCTTCCAAACGTCACAAGACAAACAATAAGATAACACAAACGCCCATCCTCAAACGGCCGACACTCGGTCATGTTGACGGATCGACCTTGTGAATGTCATTAGTTTATTTTTCTGCACAATCCGCTATCCTCAAACGGCCCTCTATGGCTAAATTGAGGGGACGCGACTCTGTTATTTTACTTTTCAGTCAAATTATTTTCCAATGTAATATCTCAGTTTAAATCTCTAATGATAAATTTAGAAGTATTTATTGTTCGATTGCAATACCACTTGCATGTAACACCAAAAAAAAAATTAAATAAAAAAGCGTGCCCAGCAACCGGTTAGCCACCCTTGCTTGAGAGAGACAAAACCTTGTACAAAAAAGGGTCATAACGCTTAGACAAAAAGCACAACCCCCGCCCAAAATAAAAAAGGGATGAGTAAAGGTACTTATACGATGACAGGCTAACATCTAAATAAGTAGTGCAAATTCATTAAAGAAATCATTCCATACACCCGGCCAGCTAAAATTACAAAATTTGGACGGTCTATACGACCGGCCGTACTATAAACCGACACACGGGCCCTTTCAACAACAGATAACCGTAATCGGTCTTACAAGGAAAATAAAATTAAAAAAAAATTATTAAACCAGCAACGACAACTCCAACCGTCCAAGCTTATACTCATTCGGTCCATAGCCGGGAGCATAAGCAACAGCACAGCACGCTTCTCCCCACCAACCAACTCCCACAAAACGCCATCCTCAACCCACCAGTGTAACTCATCACTGATCGGTCCAGCTCCACTTGAGGATGAAAAAAAGTTCACTTGATTCAAGGCATTGTTCCAAGTCTGCTCAGTTCCACTAAGGAGCAAACCCCTCAAACGGGTGGCGTTCTGTTGCCCAACCTCCCTCTCCCTCACGGTTTCATCACAAGCAAGCTTCCAGTTTGCCTCCAGTTGGGCTGCTCGAGCTTGTTCTTCTTCCATTGACTTCTTGTATGTTTCCAAATCAACCGTCATCTGTGTCAACCGCCCCTCGGCCTTGTCGGCACGGTCAGTGCACGCCTTCTGCTGAGCCAGGAAATCCTCTTTCTTTTTCTTACGACTTTGCTCAGATGACACATACTTGGCGTGAATCTCGTTCCTCTGCGCTTGCAACCTCTTCGCATTTTCTTGTGCCCGCTTCAATCTCCCATCGTCACCGTCCAGCTCCAATGAACGAAGCAAGGTCCCAACACCAGCAACCCACTGCTTCGCTTGCTTGATCCGATTCTTGGCAGGAATCGCCTTCAACCGAGCGCTTTCGTTTTCTGAAGGCGTGAACAAACGGTCCACGGCAGCAGGGACCATCACCCCGCTCGTCATCCCTTCAAAAATAGTCTCCACCGAAGAAGGAGGATCAATGTGAATGGAAGATTGTGTCTCCCCCTCCATCCTAGGCGAACGGTCGGACCGCCTCTCTCCGCTTCCAGAACGAGCGGCCCGGCACCGCTTGTTCACAAGTGCTGAAGACTCGCCCACACCGCCTTCCTCAAAAGGAACCTCGCATCCCGACGTTGGGGGACATTCCGTGTACTGCCCAGGCACGCCCCCCACGACCAGATCCGCAATCATCTCTACGTCTTCGACTTGCACTTGCTCATCTTCATTAGCAACCACTTCCTCAACCGGTTGCTGACGAGCGGCATCCTGACGGGCCTGAGCCAACTCTGCCAAAAGGATTGGATCCATGAGCTCACCTGAAAAGGGAGGTCGTTAAAAAAAAAGAGTAATAATAAATAAAAATAAAAATTGCATGACAGTGAAATTTTTGAGGGGAGGGTGTGAGACACGACGACTTCATACCCAAAAACACCCTAATACTACCATCATCAGTTCCTAAAAACTTAGTGCAAGGAATCTTCTTATTGCACCAGCACAAGATCTCGGCGGCCGACCTCCTCTCGGGTCCATTTAAACGGGACTTTTTCACTTGAAAGCATTTGGGGGAGCCCGATCGTGTGAAATGATACTGATTCCAGTAAAAAGGAAATTTTGGTTCACCATCATCCCCATACCAATCCGCCAACCCCCCAGTCACGGCCACACGGAAAAACTTGTCCTTGAACCTCTTGTACGAATCGCACACACTCACAAAGAGCGTACGACCATGATTCCCCTGAAAGCTCACCCACCCATGCCGTCCCTGGACCTTCTCATCACTATTAGTATAGTGCTTAACTTGGTAGAAATAGAAGAAAAGACGGGGCGTGCAGACCAGTCTCTGAACGCGACAAAATTTTTCAAAAGCGGTCATAAAACCCCAAGCGTTTTGGATGCAACTGGCTGGGGGCAACGTCCAGATAGCGTAAAACGGCCGCTTGAAAATCAGTAAAAGGCATACGAACGCATATCTTTTGGAAAACCATTTCGTACATATAGAAGGTATTACCACCTTCCACCTCGCTAAGGTTATCACAAACCCTCTCGTCTTCACTTGGCGCGTACAACTCGTAGTTAACCTCCTCTTCAACCGACCGAGTTATGGGCATATTCGCTGTCCCAACTTCCACGAATTTCGACCGATGACCCAACACTTCCCTGTCAACCCACGGGTACCTGTGAGCATCAGATGACTGGGGATGAAGGTGAGATTGTGATTCAAAAGTCCGACCCATCGTCGACGACCGCCCTGCATAAGTATCAGATTCAGTTTCAGTAAAAATTTCTATTTGATTATTCGTCTCCCGCGGCCAGACTGGCTCCCCCCAGTCAGCATCAACCGGTTCCATACCGGTCCTATAGGACCGGCCCAAAGACCTTAGGAACGAATGCCCCAACTCACTCTCCACCCTAGAGGAATCGCTCCGACCTCCTACTGCGTGAACGGCGGCCGCTCGTTGAAAAGGGGGAGGAGGATCATCCAATATCTCTAAAGAGCTACTGGAATCTTCTCTTACTGGATACAACCAGACCATTCCCACAAAAAAATGGGTAAAAAGGGAAAGGAGAAAGAGGGTACCTGAACAAAAGGAATAAGCAAAAAATTTTGGAAACGTCCGAAGGGAACTTCCGCTTGAGCAAGAACGGATGGAGAATGGTGTAGAGAAAAGATCTTAGAATGAATGGTGTGAAGAGGAAGGTCCATGGAAGCCATATATATAGGCGGGCCAAGGAGAGAAGAAAGAGGGTGGCAATTAATGCCCATTAATGGAGCATCACCGTTTTCAAGGAGCAATTAATGCTCCGATTCCCGAGGCATCTCTTGGAAATCAAGAGTCAAAGAAATATTTACTTCTACGCGTAAGACGAAAAGCGGGTTCCCAAAGAACATGGAAGGTCACGAACTAAGACCGGCAGCTCGTCCGCGCGCGAACCGACCTCCTGGCAACTGTTCTGAGGAACCTTAATGGAAGGTCCCTTTGACTAAGACCGGACCGGTCAAAGGGAGGTCCTCCTCCCACGACCGGACCGGTCCCACAACCTCCCAAGGGGGACCGGTACCACAACCTCCTAATGGGGACCGATTGAGGGAAGGTCTTTAATGACCTCCCAACCTCCCAAAGGATGAGCGGTCCCACAACCTCCCAAAGGAGGACCGGTCACATAACCTCCCAATAGGGACCGGTTGAGAGAAGGTCTTTAATGACCTCCCAACCTCCCAAAGGAGGACCGGTCCCGCAACCTCCCAACAGGGACCGGTTGTGAGGAGGTCTTCAATGACCTCCCAACCTCCCATAAGAGGACCGGACCGGTCACACAACCTCCCAATAGGGACTGGTTGAGGGAAGGTCTTTAATGACCTCCCAACCTCCCAAAGGATGAGCGATCCCACAACCTCCCAACAAGGACCGGTTGTGAGGAGGTCTTCAATGACCTCCCAACCTCCCATAGGAGGACCGGTCCCGCAAACTCCCAAATGAGGACCGGTCCCACAACCTCCTAAAGGAGGACCGGTCCTGCAACCTCCCAACGGGGACCGGTTGTGAGGAGGTCTTCAATGACCTCCCAACCTCCCAAAGGAGGACCGGTCCCACAACCTCCCAAGTGGGACCGGTCCCACAGCCTTCCAATAGTGACCGGTCGTGAGGAGGTTTTACCTGACCTCCCAACCTCCCAAGTAGGACCGGTCCCACAACCTCCCAAGCGGGACCGATCCCACAACCTCTCGCGACCGGACCGACCTCCACCATTACGGCAGGTCCGGTCTAAAACACGATCTTCCCTTACGTATTCCGTAACCACCCCGGTCGCGGTAAGTCGCATCGAGTGTCGCTTCCGAACCTCTGTTGCCACCTGACTCCGCCGCCTGACAAAAGCGGCGACATCTAATCAATGACATGACTATTGATGGCTACCATGTCACAGGCTCCATTATAAATACCCCCTACCTGAACAGTGCAAAAGGACAGCTGAGAACACTCCCTAACTTCCGCTCTTCCACTCGGTCCTCTCACTCTCTCTGAATACTTTATGTCTCTATATTTGATATTTCCCTCTCTAAGTATAAATACCTGACTTGAGTGTCGGAGTCCGCGCAGGTACCCCACCTGGGGGCGGGTCAAGGCCGGGAATCAGACCGGTTAGCTGAACCAGGCACGTGGACGGAACTATCAACCTACCAGTCAGCCTTCTAGTCAACCCCCAGGTCAACCTTCCCACCTCAAGTTTACAGAACACACATTATCCGACCACCACCTCTTCAATTGGCAATGTCTGTGCTTAAAAGCTGCTTTGTTTCTATTCAACCATATGTGCCACGCCACTGTAAGCCATAGCAAAGACCACATCATCTCCATCTACTTCCCCACTGGTTGCTAAAAAAAACTGTTTATATTGTTAATCTCCAAATCCACTCCTCTAAGTATTAGATTTCTTCGAGACGGAATTTTCTCTAAGTTATAGAGAATTATGTCAAAATTTCAAAATTATTCTCACAAAAACATACTATATTCTATTAATTTTCAAGAATATGTTTAAGAATGAAGGAATAACGAGTACTCTATAATAGTACTAATATTATGAAGAATATTCCAAATAATTCCTTGAATGTGATTTAGATAAACAATCATTGATTATGTAATAATTTTTCGTTCCAAATTTTTGTCCTATCCAATGATAACAAGACACATCCTGTCCTGTTTGGGCTGGACCACATGTCCTAATTTTTCTAGATTATGCGATAATTCCTTCACGCACCAAACCCTCCGCCTAAGGAAAAGTTAAAGGTAAAATACTCCACAATCGAAACACGTGTCCTCCCGCCGTCTTAATCCCACGCAACTGAAACTCAGAACTCTAATTGGTTCGTGCACCACACTCCCCATAAACCTCGAGTGAGTCCGATTCTCCAAATTCCGGCACTACGATGCTTCCCGTGCACGGTTCCGTATTGGATCCCCACACTCGCACCACTCACTGACGAATATCCATGAGACCACGTCACCCCCTCCACCGTAGCCGTACACTTGTGTTGCGATAAGAGCGAAATTTTCTAGAGAGAGAAAGTAAGTGCGTAGGAGCGACGACTGAGAAACGGTGCCTGAGATCGTTTTCCGAACCAAGAGGTAACGAAGCTCAAAACTCTACTCTCTGTGCTTCGTAGTAGTTCTCCTAATTCTGTTTCCTTCGTGTTTGAATCGTTATGTGTGCTCTTCGATTTTTGGATTTGACCGTTGCGGTTTGAGTGAAGAACCCTATAACGTAATTTTAGCTCACTCGACTCGATTGTTTCTGGTTCTGTAAAACCCTAATTTCGGAAAATTTTGAAAATTAGGGTTTTGGTGAAAGAAGTAGAGAAACTAGGGTTTTTGGATGAATGGCTTCGGGGACTATAGTTAGAGATGATGGAGCTAAAGAGAAAGAGAGGTACACAGGGAGTAAGTTTTACACGAGAAAAGCTTTAAAAGGCCCCAAAAACAAAGTAAACACCTTATATGCTGTTGTGCCTGCCACGACCGCAACTACGCCTACTAACGACGATGACAGCAACACTGCCATAACTGCTGCCACCACCGTTGAGAATCGTAACCCGGATGGGGTTGAGAATAATGGTAATAATGATTCGACTCAGCAAATGGTAACGGTGGATGGGAGTTCAGCTCAGCTGCAAGTGAATTCGAGAAATGAATTGCCTTTGGGAAATGGTACTGTTAAGCTGGGGTTGGAGAATAAAGTTAAGATAAGCTTGGGATTGGGGTCGAAGCAAGAGTTGCGGGAGCTAAAGAGGAAGCTTGAGAGGGAGCTTGATGTTGTGAGAAGATGGGTGAACAGGTTTGATGGGAAGCAAGGGTTGATTGCTGGGTATGGAAATGAAAGTTCAACTGTGTTGGTGCGTCATGGGAGTGGAGTGAAACGTGCTCGTTCTGAGGTAGCATCTGCTGGTGTTCCACGAGAGACTACCAGGCCTGCTGATGTTGTTCTGCGAGAGCCTACAACCATGTCCGCTGTTGTTCCGCAAGACCCTACTAGGCCTGCTGGTGTTGCACGAGACCCTACCAAGACTGTTGGTGATCCTCGAGAGCCTACCAGGGCTTTTAACCAGTTGAGTGTGTCAGTTTTAGAGAATAGTCACGGGGTAAGCGAAAATGTTGAGAAGGAAAAGAGAACACCGAAGGCTAACCAGTTTTATCGCAATTCAGAGTTCTTGCTTGCTAAAGATAGAATTCCACTTGCAGAGAGTAACAAGAAGTCGAAATTGAATGGGAAGAAGCATGGTGGGGGAGAAATTGGACATGGTTTTGCGACGGGGTCCAAGTATTTCAAGAGCTGTAGCGCACTGCTTGAAAAGTTGATGAAACACAAGCATGGTTGGGTGTTTAATACTCCAGTTGATGTCAAGGGCCTTGGTTTGCATGACTATCTCAGTATCATCACACATCCAATGGATTTAGGAACTGTGAATTCAAGGCTGAACAAGAATTGGTACAAATCACCCAAGGAGTTTGCGGAGGATGTAAGACTTACATTTCGTAATGCAATGAAGTATAATCCTAAAGGACAAGATGTTCATGTCATGGCTGACCTGCTGTCAAAGTTATTTGAGGAAAAATGGGCTATAATAGAGTCAAACTACGACCGTGAGATGGGATATGGCTTACAGTACGGGGCTGCTGCCCCAACATCTTCACCTTTGTCTAGAAAGGCTCCCTCTGCAGTCCGTCCACCACCTCTTGATTCGAGAAGGATTTTGGGAAGGTCAGAATCAATGACGCATCCTCCAAAAACCACAAGTGTTACTCCTTCTGCTCGAACCCCTGCTCCAAAAAAGCCAAAGGCAAGAGATCCTGTTAAAAGAGACATGACATACGAGGAAAAACAAAAACTTAGCACAAACCTTCAGAATTTACCTTCTGAGAAGCTTGATGTAGTTGTGCAAATCATTAAGAAGAGAAATTCAGCACTTTCCCAATATGATGATGAAATTGAAGTGGACATTGATAGCGTGGATGCTGAGACTCTCTGGGAGCTTGATAGATTTGTAACCAACTATAAGAAAAGTTTGAGCAAATACAAGAGGAAGGCTGAGCTTGCTCAAGCTAGAGCTCAAGCTGAGCAGAATACCCAGCAGCAGGTAAAGTATTCAATTTTTACGTCTAATCTTCAGTGTCTACTTTAGGAGTCAATCATTGCTAAATTCATTTGGTTCATGTTTCCTGTAGAGCCCAGCACCAGCTAGGGTTGAGCTCGCGAAAGAAACACAAGCAGGTAATTTTCTAATGGTGCCATTTGTAGTTTTGACTATTGTTGATCTCAATTGTTGAATTATAAAATATCTTGTTTGCCTGTTTGTGTGCAGATGAAAGAAACGTTCCCCCATCCTTGCCTGCTCAAGGGGAAATTCAAGTGGATAAAGGGAGCAAGTCAAGTAGTTCAAGCGGCTCAGGCAGCGATGCTGGCTCTTCAAGTGGTACTTACTTTGATAATTTAGTTATTAGATAATTTACCATTATTCAAGCTTTTAACATGTTTACTTCTGCATATTAAGTCATATATTCTGTCTTTCTCATTTTTATGTGGTTTTGCAGATTCTGATAGTGATAGTTCTTCGGCTTCTGGGTCTGATGCAGGGTAACAAAGAACTTGAGTATATTATGTAAGGTAAAAATACAACAAAGTTTTATGTTACGTTGTTATCTGCTTTCTGTATTAGTATGCTTTCTGCATCGTACTTTATATGTTTCAAGATGAATTTTCTTTTAGCTATAAATCATGATTGTGTTGCTTATGAATGAGTAATGATGGTTTACATCAAGATGTGTGGTCGAGTGTATTTCTAGTTGTTAAGTATCAAGGTCCATCATTGGTTGAGCCAAGAATGATTTATGATAACTTTAGGCAATCCTACACCTTTGAGCTAGCTTTTGGGGTAGTGTTAAGCCCAATTATTCTAACATGGTATCAGAGCCAACTTTGTCATCTGCTTTCTCACTTAACAATTGTTATTGTTTTCCTCGAGAATGTTGCGCAGTATTGCATTTTCGGATGAGTTTGCAGTGATTCATTTTGATTGGATGCCACAATCTATCTTGTTGAAATAATTATAACTTATGCGATGATTGCCTGACTTATGATTTTAACAGTTGAACTTGTGGCATGATGTAACTTGTGGAATGGTCCTATTTTTTCTTTTATGCATTTGAAGTTTAATACTGTGGAAAATGAAGAACCCAAAATCACATTTCTGAATTTATTGATTGTAGAATGTTAACTTTTTTTCTCATTTCTTGTTTCATTACATGTCGCAGATCTCAGATATTTAGATTAGATAGTGATGTGATGTGATGCTAAGCTTGCCTAGTTGGTTTTTCTTCGAAGCTTCCAGATTATGGTTCTCAATTAAGCAGTTGGTATTATAGTGGAAGCATTTTCAAGGCCACCTATTGTAGTGATGCAGTATGGTATCTTCACGCATTTGTTGGAACTGTTCTCCATTGGAATATCGATGGCCTAATTTGTGTTGACAGTAACACTTGCATAATATTTGGTAGAATGTGATGATAATTAGGTAGTTAGTTTTCCATTGCAGTGTAAATTGCTAACTACTGCGTAGTACTCGCAGTTAGTCTCATTGATGACTTGTTTTTATTTTGTGCTGGCAGATTCAGGGTTCTTGGTGTTGTACAAAGATAATCTGTAATTCCGAGTTCTTGAAGCCATTATTATTATTGGTGTCACATGAAATCTCATTCCATATGGTTGCATGAGTTTGGCTTCAGTTTAGTTAGTAATGATGTAGGGGCATTAGGGGGATGTTACAGTATTAACTAATCCCTAGTAATTCGGTAGCGACCTGTTAGAAGGTTGAGATGGGTAAAGTTGTATGGTCAAGAACAAGATTCGTAAAGGTGTATAGTGAAGAACATGTTGAACCCCAGTGTTTTGGTCGTACATATAATAAAATGAAGAAATTTCTTTGACTTCGCGTAGTTAGCTGTGTATTTCAGAGTTTGATTTTCTTCCATCAGCCTGATTTGCTTATGCCTTTCCTCCATTCTAACTTCTTTTATTTGGCTGCAAGCAAGTGTGAACTTTAGTCACTGTTGACATTAGTTTACCGTGCACTGTCACAGATTTTGATTTGTCTGGAATCTGGTGGTCTCATTCTGTATATTTTTCTCATCCTCCACTGCCACCAGTCCACCACTAACAAACTGCCACCACAAAACATCTTTTTGTTTAAAAATAAAATCGAATTATCGAGCAACTTTAGCTTCTTTTAAGTAGTTCTTAAGTAATAAAAACTGGGACGATGTGAACCTTATAATGAAAAAATGAACTCGATTGATGAACGTGGAAGTGAATTACCTCCCTGATCAATATATTAGAGAGGGCTTTACTTCCTAATCACCGAATACGAATTTGGTGCATTGACCATTTTTTGTGTGAACCAATCTGCTACACAAAATTAATTGATTAATTGTAATTGAATAATGACATTGATCAAATCATTTACATTTATTTGATCAATAGATTTCAACATTGATGATTACCTTAAATATTGCTCTCAATACACCACATTGTGAATGTACCAAATTCATTCATCCCAGTCTCGAATATGAAAAGAAAAACGTAGGTTTTACGGTATTAAATATTCACGGTGATTTTTATAATAAATCATCATTTTGAAGATTTTGACCATCTTTATTATAAGGCCTTTTATATTTTCAATGAAAACATGTACTGTATTGTTTTTCCTCCTATTTGTCATTTGTTCATAAATGAGAAATAGTAAATTTGTGAAATTTTCAAGAATACTCCTACTTAGAAGAATAAAATTGTAATGTTATACTCCCTCCGTCCCATATCTTTGGTCCTTTTAGCCTTTTTCTTTTGTCCCATATCTTTGGTCCTTTTACAATTCCAATACATAAACATATTTTTTTTTCCATTTTTAACCTTTCATCCAATCATTACATTCACTCATCATTAATTTTACTTTTATCATCTCTTTCATTCATTAATTATAAATACTTTTATTATAAATATATTTTCTGATTATAATTTAATGCATCACAACTTTCGATACATAGAGAAATGAAAAGTCAGTCTTCATCTGCTACTTTCAATACTTAGTCCTACTCCTTCCAAATTCTTTCATTAGCAAATTCTTTTATATGCTACGGAAGAAAGGCAGAGTATTAAGTTATTTCCACTAATTCCATGAAAACTCAGTCAAAGGAAGGAACAGAGCAAGTCTATCATTAAAATACTTTATATGTATCATCTCTTGCCACACCATTAACAAAATGAAGAAAGGAAGTGTATTAGTTAAAGATTTATATCAGGAGATGCATGAAGACTCATTTGAAGACTCATCATTTCAAGAAATAGTTGAAGATTCATCTTTTGAAGAGATAGTTGAAGACTCACTTGAAGAGATAGGTGAAGACTCGTTAGAAAAAGATTTTCAAGAATCATTTGGAAAAATACTTGAAGACTCACTTGAAGAGAGAGTTGAAGACTCATTAGAAAAAGCTTCTCAAGAATCATTTGGAAAGATAGTTGAAGACTCATTTGAAGAAGCTCATGAAGATATGAATATTGATTTAGATGTGCCTGCTGCTAATGGGTTTGATTTGAACAAGTTTGCAGAGGAAGAAATACATCCTTTTGAAGATGAGAGGTTTAACAAAGTAGTGAGAGACATGTTAAAAGTTCTTCTTCCAAAATTTTATTAGTATAGCTTGAATCATAATTGAGCAGTACCATGCTTTTTGGAAATGGTTTATCAATCATATGCTTAATTGTTGTTTTCTTTGTTTAATTGTTGTTTTTAAAATTAAAAAAAATATATATTCAGATATTGTAACAACAGTAACAACCTTTTGGTGATCATATGCTTTATAAGATGATGAATTGTTAAATCTCTTGCCTTATATTATTGCAGATAGACACCTTTATATAAAAATGCACTTCTAATATTTCACTTTGATATTTATATTCATCTAAACAGAGACATCAGATGCTATTTGCATTGGCAAACATTTTCTTCTACGCATCATGACCTGCTTTATCTTCAAACCGTCCAGCAGGTTTGGATCGAAAGCACTTGAATCCAAAAGTTACTCACCAATAACAATATGTGAAGTTCATGTTTCTTAATTTCTTAATTTCTGCTCATAATTAAGAAAATAGGATTGCCTGAAGTTCATGTTTCTTAATTTCTATTAAGCAGTACCATGCTTTTTACAAATGAACTTCAGCAAAAGATAATTCCAAATACCACCAACAAAATTTAGTTTAAAAATTGAAAAACATCTTCCACTATTGTTGAATCACACTTGATTTGTTGTGGTAATTGCCCATCTTTTTCCAGTGCAGATTTCTTCATATGAGGAATCTTGTAGTTGTTACCGCCTTTTGCTTTCATAATTTCTATCATGCACATTTGTAATGTTAAAAATATGTGGTTTGACTTTCTTGATGGAAATTCTTCAAATGCTTTCACAACAGCATTGACAAGTTCTTCAACATTTGTGGGAGACTCTTTGTATTGTAAGGATTGAATGGCTCTGAAAAATCCAAGATCTAGAACGTTCAAATCCGGAGAGTTAGGAGGTTGACACATCAATCGAATATCAAATCCGTCTTTTGCTGCAGCTTGAAGAAATTCATAGTCATTTTGATCAACATGTGTTCTAGCATTATCTTGTTGAATGAATATGGGTTGCCCATAATCTTCTCTTGGCCATTTTTCCCTAATATCAGGTAGGACTTTCTCTATCAAGTAAGATCTCATAACTTCTTTAGTGACTGAAGTGATTGGCTTTATTTCTAATGTGCCTGCAACTCTGTTCACACTGGACCTTTTAGCAGGTTCTTTTGTGACAAAAGGATAGACACCAATTTTCCCAGAAAATGTTTCATTTCCTTGAGAATCAAATCTTGGGCGAGCTAGAGCCGTTAAGAACATGAATTTTTGCTTTTACAAGTCCGAATTGGGTCTTCTTCATCTAGAAGCAAGTAGTAATTCTCAGATTTCTTTGTCATATAAAACCATTTTTCGTCAATGTGAACAATGTTATACATTCCTACAAAAGTTGGATCATGTTGTATACTAGCAGCATCAAGCATTGAAAGGCAAAAACGTAATCTTGACATTTTGTTATCTTCTTTTAACCAAGGCTTTATAGCATTTGAATGCCTTCGAATTTCTCCTGACTGTAGACGCCTACATAATGTACTCTTGCTCACCTTTAAGGCTTCAGATAAAGATCGAAGTGTTGTACGTTGCTTCAAAGGGATGTCACGAATTTGATTAGTATCAATTTCAATATTCCTTCTACCACCGTTAGACATTCTATGAGATAGATCAACATGCCCTTCACACTTTTTCGCTTGATTCCATATGCGTCGAACATTTTTAATATCCACTGAAAATTGTGATGCCACTGTTCTTGTTGTTGTTTTCATCAATTTTCCATCAACACTCTTCTGCAAAAGCATGTCATATATTGCTCTTCGTTGATCATTAGATATGCTTCTTCCTCTTTTCCTTGAATTATTTTCTGCTCCTTCCCCTTGCACATTTAGTTCATTATCACTGATGTTTATGTTGATATCCTCTTCAAATAAGAAAAAATGTTTCAGAACAAACGAACTAGTTTATTCACAAGCAAGTATAATTAGATTAAAAAAAAAAACAGTACAGCTAATGAGCACTCAACGAAGCCTATTAGTAGTACTATTGCAGAAATGCCCGTATCTTTGCTTGAGAAATGGCTTCTAGATGACACTAAAATTAGCTGCAGTGATATTGCATTTTTACACTTTAGTACTGTACTGTGCTATGTTGAAGGTGTGTTATCTATGTAAATAAGGCTTTGCATTTTTTTTGTTAGCAAGCAGTGTTGTTTATACTTCTTGGCCAGCTTTTTAATAAAATTTTGTCTAACTAAAAAAAAACAGGAAATGTAAATCAAACAATTTAAATTTGAAAAATAAAATAATGACAATTACCATGATGAGAATATGTTTCAGGTAGTGATTGTAATCCTACTTCTTCATGTATCTCATCTTCTTCTAACAATGGTTCAGTGTTTAAATCTAGTAGAAAATAACCAGTACCATCATCTAAAGGTATATTTAGATCTAGCATAATTTCATTTTTGTCTAAATGCATTACTGAGTACTATTTATAAGTAAAATTGGGAGGGAAATCTAAAATTAAGTCAATTTGGTTAATGAGACATTTTAAGAGCAAAGCAAAAAATTGGTGGGCAACGAAAAAATTTGGTGGGAAAATCAAATATCAAGAGTTTCCTCATATTCCATTCGGTTAGTTTTAGTAGCAGTGGTAAGGGTGAAGCTATAATGCTGGAGTCACATGTCTTCACTCAATTATTGCTGGAGTAAAGCGTGCACTGCATTGAATGGTTATGTGTTGTAAAGAGTGTACTGTATTGATAAAATAAAAATACATTAAATAAGGGCATTTTTGACAAAATACACATAAAACTTACAATAATCATCAAAATCAACATTTTCTTAATCTCTGTGCCCGGGTCCAAAAGGACCAAAGATATGGGACGGAGGGAGTAATATTCTTCGTAAATCTGTGAATCATGAATTGTCACATTTGAATTAAGTAATCATATTCGTTTTTGTCATCCAAAACTACATCTTCTGACCTAAACGATATCATTTTAATCATTTAATGAGTCACATAAGCTTGTCATCAATGCACATAAATGGCGACTTAATCGAGAAACTAAAACGACTAATAATTTACGAATTAAGAAACTAAAAAACTATTCTTTTTTTTATTTTGGAAACACAAATGAATATTGGATGTAAATTCAAATACTCAGTATCATACCTGAAAGTTCAGTAACAGAAAAATACACAATCCATGTTTTCTAAAACTCGAACACATTAGAAAATAAAAATGCTTTGGGACGTGACTCCTCACGGCTAACTGCAATAGGGAATAAGCACAAGCGTGAAGGGAGCAAGAGCCAAGAAGCCTTTGTTGGGGTTTGGGGATGCCAAAGTGCCTATAGCAGTAAGTAACTGATGTTGATGCAGCGTCTAAAACTCCAACTCATCATGCTTCCATCACTCTCCCACTCTCACATTATTCCTCTCTTACATTTCAAGCCCAACTCCTTCTCCTTCTCCTCCTCCTCCTATTCCTCTCCTTCTTTCACAATCTCTCCTTGGTCCGGTCTCCAATCATGGAGAGAAAATCCTCTCAACAAGGACCGCAAATGGGGGTCCCACGGTCCCCAACCCCAACCCCTATCCCAAACCCATGATACCACACCATTCGCCCACGCTTCTTCTCTGGCAGAGCTTGGTTCCGTTGTCCTTTCCACCACCGACCCTCTCGCTAAAGCCAATCTCTCTCACTTGGCTTATTCCACGTGGCGCCAATATAATCTCCCAATTGGACTGTCCCAACCGCCATCTCGACCCGCGCGACCCGATAAGCCTCTATTGGTTCGTTTCTCTGTTTCGCCTGTTACGTGTTTGTTTATATTTCCCTTTGAGATTGTGAATGGTAATTATATGATTTTGCTAATTACTATTGCCACATGCTTGAGTGTATCTTCTTCAAATCATTTACAAGGTTAATATCACAATGCACTTTATTCACTTGCTTTGGAGAAATTCTAGCAAAAATACAAATTGGTGCATTAAGTTGCGAGCTTTAGGCCTATATGTTATTGATATACTAATACTATCGATTAACAACTACTCCCTCCTATCTTAATTATAAGCAAAAAAAAAAAGCAAAATTTAACTAACTTTTTATTCCCAATACAATTATTCCTAAAATATATCTATAAAGTGGTTGAATCATTTAATTTTTGTTTCATTCTCAATGTAAGTTTACTAGAGTAGTCTATATTTTTTATGAATTTGAGAAAATTAAATATACTCAACTAACTTTTCTTAATACTTGTAAAGTTAGTTATTTTTGCTTAAAAATGAGACCGGAGGAAGTAACTACAAATAGGGCGGTTAGCTCAACATTTCACCCGAGTTTGAGTCTTGCGCTTGAAGCAAACTCTCGCTGTAGCTATTCTCACTATAATGTAAATGTTCCTTACTCGACCAAGATTGTCTCTTTTGATCCTATGGAAGATACTTGTGGCTAGACCCCAAATTAAAATTAAAGATGTAACTAATTTTCAATTGATAGTAAGGGTGACACAATGCATGAGGCTGTCATGTGGTGCAATCCGAGAGGTAAGTGCAACCTTATCTTTTCAAGGAGAGGTTGTTTCCAAGATTTGAACACGTGACCTCTAGGTCACATGGCAGCAGCAACCTTACTGTTGTGCTGGCCGCTGAGGCTCTCCCTCTAATTATCAATTGATAATGTGTCAATAATTTATTAGTCATTTGGATTTAACTTGAGGGCTCTAGATTTATGCAACAAATTTTCCGAAGTCTCTTTTGATTTATTTATTTTATTTTTTTGGGTGCATGTCATTTTTATGTTGTTATTACAGCCTTTGATTTCTAACTTGTTTACATGGTTCTTCTGTATGGTTTTTTGAAGATGTAGCTTTATTCGTGGTTCCTGCTTAATGTTAATGGTGTGTGCATAATGAAGTTGTTTTCATTAATTTCAGGTTTCCCCCAAGGAGATTCCTGCTCCTAAAAACTCAGGTTTGCCTCTGAATGCCTACATGCTTCATAATCTGGCCCATGTAGAGCTCAATGCAATTGATTTGGCCTGGGACACTGTTGTTCGCTTTTCTCCCTATAGTGAGGTTCTCGGGGAGGGGTTCTTTGCTGACTTTGCTCATGTTGCTGATGATGAGAGTCGCCACTTTTCTTGGTGTTCACAGAGGCTTGCTGAGCTGGGTTTCAAGTAATTGTAGCTGGTATTAGTATTTCATTTTGTCCCCAATTCTCATTGATTATGCTGCTTTAATGCTTCTCCTTTCTAACTAGATATGGGGATATGCCAGCTCACAATTTGCTATGGAGGGAATGTGAGAAATCATCGGACAATGTTGCGGCACGTTTGGCAGTCATCCCACTAGTCCAGGTACCTTCTTTCCCCATCTTCACTCTTTCTTTCAAGTCTCAGCTCACAATTTAGGGGATTATCTGTATATTTTGCCTTCTGATTATATGTTTGTATATCATTGTCAATTGACTCAAATCAAATGGTCTTTCATTTTCACATGTGGGAAAAATTGATGAAGTAGTGTGCTACTGACATATGTGCTTTGGAATTATTTGTCTGGGTCTAGAGGACTTTGTTGTGTTCAACCTAATTCTCTAGGGCATGGTTCATCATCAACTTGATTTCTTGTTTAAAGTTATTATATATGATTATTGACGCAAGTCCACAACCTTATTTTGCATCACTTTTTTGCTTGTTGAGTTTTGTACATGGGTTTTCAGAAACATGCCAGGAAATGCTTACCTCATTAATCATATTTCATATGCTATAGAGATAGAGAATGTCTGGAATATGTCATCCTGATGTTCTGATTGTATATATTTTTTTTTTCACTTGTAGGAGGCTAGAGGACTTGATGCTGGGCCACGCTTGGTTCAAAAATTAGTTGGCTTTGGAGATAATAAGACATCTAAAATTGTGGCTAGAATCGCTGATGAGGAAGTTGCACACGTTGCAGTCGGTCTCTACTGGTTTGTTTCTGTTTGTCAAAAAATGGATCGTGCTCCAGACTCCACTTTTAAAGGTTTGGAAGCCTGTTTAATCATCAGTTTATCTGCTCACTTGCACTGATACTGATGCATGCAAGCTTCAACATTGCATTTTTCTGTAACAATGCAGATTTGCTAAAGGAATACAATGTGGAACTAAAGGGTCCCTTCAATCATTCAGCTCGAGAGGAAGCTGGCATTCCCCGTGATTGGTAAGAACCTTCAAGATTGGCTGAAACATTCCATACCATTGCTTCCACATGATTCTAATTCTAACACTTTTGTTGCTCATATTATCCTGTCTAGGTATGATGCATCATCTAGAAGCAATCAGGACAAGAAAGATGAAGATGGCAAGAAAAAGCAGCTCTCTGCAGTAAGTTACATTTCTGTTAGGCTTAAATAAGTTTTTGATCCATGTAAATATGATGATTTTTGGCTTTAGTCATTGTTTAAATTTTATTCGTGTTTGGTCATTCAATTCACAAAAGCAATGAGCTTAGTTTTCTTTGAAGCTGTTCTTTTTTGGCTTAATATTGATGTACTTCAAAGGTTTATGAGAGGCTGGCTTCAATCATTGCTATGGAAAGTGAGAATTCAAGTTTGACAAAGCCACCTGAATGATCTTCTTCATCTTGGCATGATATAAGCTACTTCTGTCTTCAACTGGAAATATATAATCTGAAGCTGATATTGGAACTTATCTGAGTTATCTCCTTTAACAGCCAGCTCAACAGTGTCTTATATGTTTGGTGGGATTTGTTGATGCAATTCCTTCATGTAGCAACCTTGTTTGACTGCAAGAGCTAAATCAAACTCTGAACGTCAGATCAATGACCGCGTGTCCATCATTGATGAGAAGCATAATAAGCAAAAGGAAGATATAAAACTATAGTTTACTACTTTGAGTACACATTCAATTCACTAAACCGTATTTTAGACACTGATGTAAATACACAAATTTGTGAATACTCAATATCATAAGGGCTTTGAAACAACGCTTTTGAATGAGGATGAAGTCAATGTAGAACACCTTAGCTTCTTGAATAGAGTGCCACATGTGAGTCAAACTTTCCCTTTCTCATAAGGGAAATTTTATCCATACCTTGGAAGATGGTTCACCTGATTGTATAAAATTTTGAATAAAAAAAATTGGATGATTTATTTGATAATGTTAATACATGACCGAATGGCTCATCCGAGTGATGTGAGTAACAAGGTCATGAGGGTGGATAAATTTTTCTTTTTATGGAACATACGTGAGTCATTTTTCGGTTTATCGAAAGAGGCTTTTTACACCGAATTTTTAATCATATGTTTAAGTAGAAATAATTCTATTTATCATTCGTGTTACCTTTTACTAGTGACATATGTGAGTCAATAACTAATTAATGTAATTGTTAAATATAAATTACTTAAATTTATTATCAAAAGAATATATTTCTATCGTAATCTTAAAAAAAATATTTTATATGAAAAACTTTATTCACATCAAATCAAATCATTTGCCTTAGCATGAAATAATCGGATAGCTTTATCAAACTGTATTTAATAAAAAGATGGGAGTAGGGAAACATGAATCTTAATAAAATCTCCCATTATTTTAGTTTTTGTTGTAGTTCCTACTGCTACTGTATAAATATGTGAATTGACTCGGCAGCAATATGCAATGATAATTATAATAGCAATTTTGTTTTATCTTATAAAGTGTCAAAATAATAATAATAATACAACCAAAAAATAAATATTCTTAAAAAAATGTATTTTAAACATAATCAAAGAAAAATTTTATTATTCACCGCATAAAACAAACAGCACAACCTTCCCGATACATGACAGATTATATTTGCTAATAACAGATTACGGAATAATAATCACTTTCCTTTACAGGAAAACTTACTTTACTATGCCTCTCATTATTGTCCTAAGAAGTTCCCTAGTTGCTTCGGATTAAAGCCACAAAACGTGTCTCTCTTCTCTTCCAAAGCAGAACAATTATTGTCAAACCCACACACACCACACCTTCTTCTTCTTCTTCTTCTTCTTCTTCTTCTTCCCCTTCTCTCTGTTTCTATCAATAATCATCTTCTTTGATAAAGCTACCTACAAAATGTGCAACTCTAATGGTGAGTGCAGGCCCTTGGGTTTTCTATTGGGTCTTCCCTTTGCCTTTCTCTGCCTCCTCATCTCAATCGTTGGCCTTGTTGTCTGGATCGTTGGGTATGATACTTATTCAACTCAAACTCTCTTACTGTTCTTATAGTTGTTTTTCATCAATTTTATAAATTCTGTGACATCTTCAATATGTAAATTACCATTTAATTTGAATTTGATGATATGGGTTTGTGTGATTTCTTCCTCTCTGAAATGGGTTTGGATCTGATTGAATGAAAGTACTAAAAAAATTGAAACTTTGCTCAATGATATTTATACAAGGAACGATTTTGGACACTTTTAGCCATGTTTTATAAATTTTTATTAATATTTTTTGTCATATTATTCTATCTGTCATGTCGTATTCGTGCTTCTTTGAATTTATGTGAATATTGAAAATTTACTTTATAATATTTATGTGAATATTTAAAATTTTGACATTTTTTTTAAATAAAATTTGATTTATGCAGATTGTTGCTGACCTGCATATGTCCCTGCTGCTTGTGCTTGACGATTATAGTGGAGCTTGCTTTGGAGTTGATCAAGGCTCCATTGCATGTCATGGAGTGGTTCACCTCTCAAATTCCATGTTAAAAGCTTCTTTTACCACATGCATCTTCTTTTTTTCCTAGAGAAAAAGTTTTAGAATTTAGACTTATGTTTGTTTGGTCTGAGTAGCTTCCTTTTTATCTCCTTGTTAATATTTTGGCTTTACTGGTGGGAATTTTAAGTGATTGTTGATCCCTTAATTTGTGTTGTGGTTTCTGTAGTGGGTTCAGTGAATTCTAGTTGAACAAAAAGAGGATTAAACTTTGTTTCTTATGCATATATTACAAATGAGCTCTAGTTACATGTTATGAGATATTGACATTGATATTCTGGTACAAATTTATTTACTTTTATGTTATCATTACAAGATATTTTTAACGATGAATCCGATATAGGTTGGAAATCCCACGTCACGTGTATGGCAATTTCATAACATGTGATATGATTTAAACACCTGTTGAGCTACTTCTTTCACTGTTAATTGGTTTTAAGATGAAACTTTAATATGATATTAGAGTGGGAGCTCAACTCCTTTCTTTTTCATGGATCAATAGCTACTTCTCTCATCACCAATTATTAATAATGGTGACGGTGTTGCCTATCAGAAAGGGTGAGTAAGAAGAAAGGAAGAGGACGGGTTTGCCATGTGGGTAGAGCTGTCAACAATGGGCTGGCCCGACGGGCTGACCCATTTAACCCGACAAAAACATGGGCTGGGTCAGGGAAAAATCTAGCCCGAAGTTTTTTGGCCCAGCCCAGCCCGACAAATCATTAGCCCGACACGGGCCAGTCCGAAATGGGCTGGGCCAACCCGTTTGGCCCGAACTTAAATTTTTTTAATATGTTATAACACTTTATTATTGAATAGGATTAAACAATAATAAAATTAAGATGAGATAGAGCTTTTTGTCTTTTCATTTATTATTTTTATAATTAATAATGACATCCTAATCAAAAGAAAATGTTATAAAATTTTATTTTGGTTATAATTAATTATTATTTTTATCGAAAAATGAAAAATTATTGGCCCATGGGCCAGCCCAGCCCAGCCCGAAAAACTAGTGGGCTGGGTTGGGCTAGCAAAATGGTTGGCCCGATATATAAATGGGTCGGCCTAGCCCAACCCGAAAAACTAGTGGCCCTAATGGGCTGGCCCGAATGGGCCGGGCCAGCCCGAATTGACAACTCTACATGTGGGGGTGGATGAGGTTAATTAGATCATTACGTGCCACGTTAAAAAATGTTAATGTACTAAATAATAATGGATAGGTGAGTGATACACTCCAGATATTATAATAGACATCGTACCAATGACCAACTGTTATTTAGAATTTTTAAAACAACAAATAATTTAATTATTGTTATAAAATAAATAATAAAAAAATAAGGAGAAGAATTGAGAGAATAGACAATGGCGGAGAAGAGAGAAACTACATTTTACTTCTTATAATACAATGTGAAAAGAAAAACTTTGGATGATTATTTCTTAAAGAATATGTTTCATTAAAATCTCGTTAAGAGAAAAATCCTAAGGAACAAAATACTTAGTGAATGAAAAAGAGTACATCATTCTTTAATACATAATCAAATATTGTCTCATTAAAAACCTTTTCGGAAAAACCTAGTGGGACAAAGCCATGAAAAAAGCGCGGAGTGGGTATTTGTTCAACTTGTGAAAACGGGGGTCCTTATAAAAGATGTTTAGTCTGGCAAGAGCGAGGAAACTCTCGATCCTATATACTCGTTCGAACGATATTTTTTTATGGAAGTCAAGACTACTTAGTTTTTAAGGGCACACGCGCAACATATGAGAGCAAGGAGTTGCTCTGTTACGATTTGTCCCTCTTTGGACGAGTTCTGGTCAACATCACTCTCACCAATGAATGTCGTTTGTACAATTCTTTTGCCTCAGTATAGTGAATCAAGCTAACTATTATGGATCCCGAGATTTTGATTTTCAGTACTGTTGTTGATGGCAGCACTGAAAGTGCTTAAGATAAGTGCTTAAGATCTCATACGGCAGTGTTGTTGACGATCTATCACCGAGAGGATAGATTCAGTACTGTAAACTACTCTAACTGCTTGATCACCTTATGAAGTCTTTGGGAATTGAGGGGATGCTTGGAGCAAGTTTTTCTATCGTGGTGAAGGATTCACGATAGGGTATTTGATGATATTGTGTTTCGTGTATTTAGTATGTATTTTTTTATTAAATTTTCAATATAAATCATTATTTGTATTTTTTTTTATTAGGGGCATTACAACAATCATTGCATTTTTTATTGAATAAAAAATAGTTATTAATTTCTCTCAATATTAGTATTTTGACAGATAATGATCATTGATTTCTAAAATAATGCAAATGAATGACGAATAATGTATCAACAATGTAAAAAACTTTTCACTTTCATTACATATTAATTAAACTCTAAAAAATAAACATAAAACAAAATATACTCAAAACCATGAGTTTATTACATATTTGTTATGTATGTCATATATATAAAAGAGTGGGAGAAAAAAATTTTCCCACCCCACACCCAAATATTCACACCGCACTTTTTTTTTAAAATACCAAAAATACCCCATTCCCACCCCACCCCACCACAGCCACCCCCACCCCCACACACCTCACCGCCACCGCCACCCTCATCGCCACTGCCACCGCCACCGCCACCGCCACCGCCCCACCTCTTCCCACCTTCCACCTTATCCTAATAGCAAGCCACCGTCTCCACCTTCTTTCTTCTTCCTCTTTTCTCTTTTTTTTTTGTTTATAAAAAATTTGAACCTTGGGTCGTGACCCCTCTCATGACCACCCTGGTCGTGACCACCCCGTCGTGAGCCTATGTCACGACCCATCCCATTGTATAGATCGTGAAAAATGGAAGGGGTATTGTGGAGAATAAAAAATAAGTGGGGTATAGGAATTTGAGGGTGAGATGGCAAAATTTGTTCTCAAGAATAGAGTAATGGTAATGTTGAGAGAAAGAGGCAAGGAGACTAAATGGAGAACTTAGCCCGGTTTCAGGAGTCCAACTGGGCTTCCATAACTGAAGGCCTTTTGGTATCAATGAATAGAATCAGGGTAATTATTTTGCCACCCCAAGGTCTATTATTGCCACCCCAATTATTTAAATTATACCTATTATGCCCTTTAAAAAAAATAGGATTTTATACGGGTCGTAAGGGGGGCTTATGACCTTAAAAAAACAAAGTTTTTGAACGGGTCGTAAGAGGGTGTCACGACCCGCAGGTCATAGCACCCCCTTACGACCAATAAAAAAAATTATGTTAGAGTCGTAACACTGTGTTACGGCCATTTCTTCTTTGCATAAAGACATGTATCAGTAAAACTCAAACATGGAGGTTCCAGAACAATAATATGCGACACAGTTCTTACCCCTTTTGCAAATTCCACGATAATACGACTCCCATCAAAATCACGACCATCCAAGTGATATCTTGCATCATCAGCATCTCGGGGATCGCTAAAATCTTGTCCAAATATGAAAGGAACAAGACAGAAAATAACATAGAAGTTCTTACCATCATCTACAAGTGAATATCCCCATGTAGATACTAGCGCACACCTTTAAACAGAGGCAAAAGTAGAAATGGAAGTAAAAGAAATAATTAGCTTAGTTTCAATGCCTGGTGGCTGGTGTACAACTCTTGCTGTATTTAGGTGAGCTCAATAAGTTTTATTTTATGCACCAAAGGACAAGAAAGTAAAAAGCACAAGCTATTGAATGATGACTTACTTGGAGGGATATGAGAATATTTGCAAGGGATTGTCCATAAGTGTCATGGAAGTGGACGGCGAGCTTCTCTGTAGGAACGACAGGCGACATTACCGTCACAAGCATTGGAACTACGCTTCCTGAACATGAGAGAATGAACAGAGAACAATTTAAGAACAAAAGATTATATTCAAGTTGCCAAAGGTCGTAACCCAGTGTTACGACTCCAATAATTTTTTTTTATTGCGGGTCGTGACACTCTCTTACGACCCGTTCAAAAACTTTGTTTTTAGGTGTTTTTGAATAGGTCGTAAGGGGGTACTACGACCTAATGATCGTGACACCCCCTTACGACCCGTGTTAAAAATTCAGTTTTAAAAGGGTCGTAAGGGGTTATTACGACCTGGTGGTCGTAGTACCCCTTACGACCCGTGTCAAATTTTGTTTTTTTTAAAAAGGCATGATGGGTATAAATTATATCTTTGGGGTGACAACCATAGACAATGGGGTGACAAAATAAATTCCCTAGAATCAAATCTTTTGCTTCCCTTGGACGAAAACATGGCTTTTTATATAGGTAATTAGTTCCCAAATTCCATTTTTAGACCTCAAACCCCATTTTCTTTATGGGGTTCCGACATAATATTTTTCGATACCCCCGAGTTTGAAAATGAATTTTTTCGATTACTCTCTTATTAAAAAAATTCATTTCAAAATCGGAAAATGCATTTTTTCGACACGGGTGTATTGGAAAATATTCCTCGATGGAATCCCATCTAAAAAAAGGGGTTTGAAATCTAAAAACGGGGTTTGGGAACTAACATTGAACAAAACTAAAAAGGATAAACATGGGCTGAAGATGTCCAAATATGAAATAAATAGCATGTATATATGGTGTTCAAGACTTGCTTGAGTATACGTATACAGATAATTAAATTAAGAAACCACAATATCTGCTGGAGATTACAAAGTTGAATGTCAGCCAGATTCTCAATCTCATAGCTTTATCCTTTTATATAATTAGATAAAGATCTTGTTTCAATGTTCAACACGGTTGGTAAATAAGTACATGAAAATGGTTTGACCACTGCTTTAAGAAGAATGTTTCGGTAGCATAGGTAAAACCGATTTTTTTTGGATGAACCAGGGTATCCACCCGCGCAACTGGGTGACTAATCCCTCGCACCACGGTCGGACCCTTTCGGGGGCGATGCTCCCAGTAAGGCTTGCTCCATTCACATGCGCCTCGGGTACGACTCGAACCCGCGACCACATGCTTAAGGGACACAAGCCCCTTCCACTTGTGCCAGCCTCCACTGGTAGGTAAAACCGATTTTGATAATTTATATTTGTTGAAAAGCATTAGTTTCATTTTTGTCATGAAGACACCTTTAGTATATTTAAAAAAAAAAGTTTCTGTCATGCCTTTGTTGTTAAAAGGTAAAATCCATTTTGATTATTGTACATCTTGAAAAAATTATCTCTAACTATTGATCATAAAAAAAAATTGATCTAATTAATTCTTGAATTATAAATATTTAGCACGTTAAATCTTGAAGAAAAAAATATATGATTCTTATTTCTTATATATTTCAACAAATATATACTGTGTTGTGTGTACAATAAGGACATGCAAACTAATTTTAGATTAGCCTAATTTAATAAAGGTATTTTAAAATTCTCACTGCTCGATCTATTATCGAGAGGGTAGCGGGAGTATTGCTTAGTCACTTAAATGGTGTATACGTTTTGGAGGGGATTAGTTTTCTACTATCAGTTGAATGATATTATTGATGCAAAAAAAACTAAATTTGGATTAATTAATATAGCAAACTTAGAGATATTTATTCATATATAATTGATGAAAGCTAAGCATATTAAACTTCTGAAATTCTCCTAATGTTATCCCACAGTTATCATGCCGCCGGGTATCATTGCATAACCCCTTGAAATTCATATGTCGGTTTTTTCACATATATCATACCACCACCATTTAGGTTCTTCCTTCTCGCAATCTCTGACCTAGATTATTATTACTGTATAATAGTTATAGTACATATTTCTAACCAACATTATTTGTCGCCAATAATCCCCTCCCTATCAAACAGCAGGATCGAGTACTAATGACTAAACTGGCTAAGAAATTCTGTTTACGGAACTACCTTAATTTTGCTAAAATAAATTCATTGAAATCCTAACATATTATATTATGAACTTCATGTATCATTTTGTCTCTCCATTATTTGTTTCTTTCACCATGCATAAATCGAACCTATCACACCATTTATCAACATTGTTTTAATCCTACTACAATCAGTAGTAGAGCTACGTCGTCCCAAGATAAGATAATTCCTTTTTCATGTTTACCAATAATATAATTATATTAAAGTGATATGATATCACCCACGTTCCACGAAGTTGTGTTGAAACTAACATGTTCCATTACCTCTCTGGAAATTGTAGTTGATAGGAGTAGTTAAGAATACACTTAAAGGAGAAGGGGCTAGAATTTCTCAACCAAAAGAAAATTAACAAAAATGCAATTTCATTTAGCAAGTTGATACATGACACTGGTGCCACTGTTTTAATCCTATGTCACGAAAAATGCTAAATAATTTTCCACCATATGATCGTATCTAAATAATTTTCCAGCATATGATCGTATCAAAAGTTTTTTCCTCATAGTTTTTGAATTTTGAATAATTTTGTGGGTTATATACATGAGTTGAATATTCCTTTTACTCAATTATTACAAATTTAATTTATTGTTTATCAGTTTTTGTTTTAATTTTAACAATATGGCTAGTGTCCGAAAATAGAATCCAAACTGCAGGTGTCTCTCTAAGTTTGGAAAATAGAATCCAAATTGTTCGCGTAAGTCAGCCCAGTTGGTAGCTTTAGGGATACCTAAGTAGCTTAGGCCCCAAGTCCTGGATTCTAATCTCAGGTACCTCTTTTGTAATAAAAAAAAGGTGGAGAAAATCACAATAATAATGCAACGTTTATAAGAGTTTAATTAGCAGTTATAAGGGGTATATGCTATGTTCGAGATAATATTGGCATAGGCACATTCGAACGTGCTGTCCTTCTCCTTTTGTTTATGCAAACAAAATATATATACTTTATTTCTTAGTAGTTATAAGGGGAAGAACTCATCTAACGTAATCTGAACTTGCAGTGATAATACATCAACACAACCAAATCTGGAAATCAAACTATAATTGTTGATGGTCAAATGGCTAGCTGTTAGCCAGCATATCGCGGTAGAGAGGATCATGGTCAATCAAAGAAGTAATTATTTTTGAAGCTTGTCCTAATTCCAATCATTCTAGTATTCTCCATAAAGGACATTTATGTTCAATTTTAAGTTCAAAATTGTTTTGTATACACCAAAGAGTAATACCATGTGATATAATCACGGAAAATGTTGCTAAAGATAACAAAGTTGAAACTTTCCATAAAATTTTGACAAATAATAAAATTTTATAAAAAATTTGATGTTAAGATTCTCTGTAATACTATTTTAAGACTCCGCTAAGCTTGCAAGTGGCACACCTTGTAAATTTATGGCCCACGAGGGGCGAATCAAGATTGATGTAATATATTAAGAGAAAATAGTGTATACACTAATAGTGCAAAGATTTTTTTATTCTGTCAGCGTATTATCTACCGTTGATTGGTTAGTCATGGTTGACTTTTAACTAAAAATAATGCATATTAATGGTGGATGATGCACTGATAGTGTAAAAAACTTTACACTGTCAGTGCACAAATATTAAACTCATATATTAATGGTATGTTTGGAATTAACCGCATTTAGAAGCAGCTTAACGCGTGTCCAATCAACACAACTCATACATGCTTTTTGGGTTTGAAACGTGATTTTGAAACTTTTTGAAGTGGTTCCAAACACGATATAAAAGGATCTTCCACGCCTCGAACCTATATCATCAAGGATATAATTGTAAATAACATTAGAGTTGAGACCACGGAGCTTTGGCCTCTGAGAATAAATAACCAGAAGCTTATTAAGCTTACTAATGGTCACACGCCCAGTAAATTCGTAGCCCACTAATTGTGCATGTCAAAGAGCCGGTGTTAGACTAAAAAGTAGTTTAGTGGTAAGGCTGGGGTATTACATCCACTATATTAGATTAAGAAATTAGTGAAAAAATAATTCGTAAATAAATAAAATTACAACACATTCGCGAGGTAAAAAACCTAGTTTCTACTAAACTTTTACTTTCTTTTTTTTTTAAATCTTTTATTATATACACAAAGATTTGATTGTTCTTGTTGCATATACACGCAAACGCAGCTTAAAAAATCTCATAAAAACAGAAAATGACAACTTTGTTGTCCCAAATTGGTTTGTACACGTAACATCATGATCGTTTGCAAATAAGGATAGAGTCTCACGTTAAAAAAAAAAAAATTAGAACCAGGTCTCTTAACCAATTGGTCTCGAGTTCGAGCCTTGGGTATGAAGCAGCCCCCGCTGGGAGACCCCTACCACTTAATGCAAGCTCAGTTGGATCGGATCGGATGAGTCAGATTCTGAGTAACCCAGATCCAGGTATTGGTTGGTATAAAAAAAATATATAGTCTTAAATATTTAGTAAACTTAATATTATAGCATGAATATAATTGATAACCATGATTTCTTTAATTATATGCGCTCCTTATTAAACGATTTTACTTTTTCGTTTAACTATTTTTTCCCATAAATAAGACAAGGATTTTTGTTTGGGTTTTACTTCAAAATAAAGGGTTTTGGTATCCTCTCATATTTTTCCAATTAAATCATGACAAGTACAATATACTACCAATATCAAAAAACACCGAGGTATTCTTGGCACTCAATAAAGACTGAAAATTATATGTTAAGATGTTCTCCCCTTTTTATATATTTTTGGTGCTAAAAAATCTACGCTAAATTTAGACGAGAACATATGTTCTTGTGTGCTGAAAATTATATCTCAACTGCAGTAATACATTTTTTAAGCTGATCATAAAAATAAAAATACAGTGAAGTGTTCTTTTTTTCATTGTTATCTATCAAGAAAATTGATATCAGTGGCACGATGTTGAGGTTACTAGCCCAAGATGAATAAAAACTTGATATTAAGGTTCATGATTTGGGAGTGATTGTGAATTGATTTAGTTAAAAAATCTTGCAAATAAGATCACACAGATTTGATTGCAAAATTTTATTAAACTTATACATTTTTTTTCACATGATAGTATATTGCAGTTGTCATAATTTAATTGGATAAATATGAGAGGGTACCAAAACCCTTTATTTTGAAAAGGTACCGAAGTAAAACCCTTTTTGTTTATATATTTTAGGCTTAATTACATTTTTTTTTGTCCTTTAACTTATTTTTAAGATTTATTTTGATATTATTTTTTTACTTATTTTGATCCTTTATTTTTTTTCAAAATATTCAATTTGATCCTTTGTCAAAACAATGTTAGCTTTACTTGAAATATTTACATCTGTTGTGTTGTCGTTCTATTTAATAGAGCTTGAGATACTTCTACCGCTCCATCAATAGAGTCCCAACTGCAATATTCTTTTATAACTCTGTCACATTGTCATTTATGTCCATATTTATTAACCATCATCACGAGACAGATTACTCCACCATTGACAAAGCAACATTATTGTTCTAGGCCGTTGTTTGGCGGTGGTCTGAATTTTTTTTTTATTCTAGTGACATTGTCTGGTTTTCGGAAATGAATATGAATATTTTGATAAAACTAATACTACTATGATGAAAGGATCGAATTGAATTTTTTTTAAAAAAAAAAACAAAGGACCAAATCTTAAAAAAATTAAAAATCAAATTGAATCTTGATAACAAGATAAAAATCCAAAAATATAATTAAGCTTATATTCTATATAGAGTATGGCTTCATACACATGAAATTTCACTACCTATTTAGTTCTCTCTGTGCCTATGCTGCATTATGAGATTACCTACCTACCTATTATTATCCTTATATTTAATTTCAATCCAAAAGAAAGAATCATCAATTCACCATGGAAGAAATGGAAGGCACAGAGGTGAACAGAATAGCAAGGTTTTCAAGCTGTCGTGGGGTGGCATTTGAGATCAATCCTAACAGAATCAACCCTTTTGCTATTGGCTCACCACCAAAGCAAGAAAGACTTGGAACATGGCTTTGGCTTCCTTGGACTAGAACCAATTCAATCAAGATTCATCATGCAAATGCAACTAGTCCAACTAGGAGCAGGCCTAGCAGTCACTTCTGCGACATCGAAATCGACGCCGATGATGATGATGATGATAATGTTGTTGAGGTAGAGTTCTTAGATGAAGTTCAAGGCATAGATAAACCAGAATATGCTAATGGAATTAAGGTGCAGAAGCTGCTATCGAAAACTGATCCGCCAAGGAATAATAATACTTCAAGGTTGTCCATAATTCTGCTAGATCAAGGTTTCACAGTGTACAAGAAGCTGTTTTTGCTTTGCTTGACCTTGAATTTGGTGGCATTGGCTCTTTCAGTTGCAGGACACTTTCAATATGGCAAGAAAAAAGCTACCCTCTTCTCAATTGGGAACATTCTAGCTCTAACACTATGCCGAAGCGAGGCAGCATTAAGAGTTGTTTTCTGGTTTGCTGTGAAGACTATTGGAAGGCCTTGTGTTCCTCTTAGAATCAAAACAGCCGCCACTTCATTCCTTCAAAGTGTTGGAGGAATCCATAGCGGCTGCGGCATTTCTTCCATAGCCTGGCTTGTTTATTCTCTGGTCCTTACTTTGGAAAACAAGGACGAAACATCGCCCGAGATTATTGGCGTTGCGTTCGCCATCCTCTCGCTCATCTCGCTCTCTTCCCTCGCGGCTTTCCCTCTCATTCGTCATCTCCATCACAATATTTTCGAGAGGATTCATCGTTTTGCGGGTTGGACGGCTCTCGTCCTTCTTTGGTTATTCATTGTTTTATCCGTAAGTTACGAGCCTAGTACACATACCTATGACTCGACCGTGTCGAAGTTGGTTAAGAAGCAAGAATGCTGGTTAACTTTGGCCATCACACTTCTAATTATGATTCCTTGGTTAACTATAAGAAAGGTACCGGTATTTGTATCGGCACCATCAAGCCATGCTTCAATCATTAAATTCGAAGGCGGTGTTCAGGCTGGTTTACTAGGTCGAATTAGTCCGTCGCCTCTATCGGAATGGCATGCCTTCGGAATCATATCCGACGGAAAGAAGGAGCACATGATGCTCGCCGGTGCGGTAGGGGATTTCACCAAGTCATTGATCACTACACCACCAAAGCATCTTTGGGTTAGGACAATGCATTTTGCAGGGTTGCCTTACCTAGTGAACTTGTACCAAAGGGTGTTGTTAGTGGCCACAGGCTCAGGCATCTGTGTGTTCTTGTCATTTCTTTTACAGCCAAGTAAAGTTGATGTGTGCTTAATTTGGGTGGCAAAGAATATTGAATTGAACTTTGGGAATGAGATGAAGGAAATGGTAACAAATTATTCAAAGGATAAAGTTATAGTTCATGACACAGCAATTTGTGGTAGACCCAATGTGGCTGAGATGAGTGTGGAAGGTGCAATTAGGTGGAATACTGAAGTGGTTATTGTTACTAGCAACCCTGAAGGCAGTAGAAATGTGCTTAGAGCATGTAAGAAGGCTAATATCCCTGCCTTTGGCCCCATTTGGGACTCATGAAAAAGCTCAATTATAAATCTGTAAGGCAAGTACTAATTTACATTTTACTTCTCTGTTTCAATTGAACAGGGTTCAAGCTAATAATTATTATTGTTCATTGACATAAACTTGTGCAATTGAAGAATATACTGTAGCAAATTACTTAGCTCCTTCATTTAATTTTTTCCAGTTTGGTGCATAATTTCTTTAAACGTAGAACTTCTATTAATTGATGGCCACGTAACTATGATGATTTTGGTTTTTTTTTTTTTTTTTTTATTTTAACTTGAATTTTAGTTTTATTGTTGTTGTTGTTTTTCTATAAAATTATAGTTGCACGTCAATTTAGTGTTACGCCATTTTCTCTTGCAGTTGTGCTGGATTGACCGGCATTCACGTTATGAGATATTCTTAGTTGATACAGACAGATCCTATTTATTGTAATTATAATAAGTCAAACAATAATTTCTATTTGTGGTAACCATGACAATTTTTGTATGAAATACTTGTTGCAAGTTGAACACCAGTTTAGTGCTACGCGATTCATACTTCCCTTAAAAGAGGATTGACTCTTGTGCTGGCTATGGCCATTCTCACCTTATTTTTATATTTGAGAAATTAAGAAATTAATGTGATTAGAAATAGAGTGATGATATATTAAAAACATTATTTTTTTTTGTCCGTATTCCTTGCGGAACCACCGGTATCCCCAAGAACACCCTTAATACCAGGGAGCCCTTGAAACTAATCCAGAGCGAGCTGCGTGGCTGGCTCTCCCAGCGAGATGTTTTTAGTGGGAATCGAACCCGGGGCTACTAGCACCCATGTCCCATTCCCAAGATTTCAGTTGGGGCCTTACACCAACTGAACCAAGCCTCGTTGGTTAAAAAAAAAAAAAACATTATTAATCCCAAACAATCAAATAACTTATCATTATTTATCCTTTATGTATATACTTTTACCAGAGTACCCTAACCAAGAATTGTTCTCAATTCATTTCGAGAAACAACAACACTAGTAGGACTAATTGATTTTAGGTTTAAGTACTTATTGTACTTTATCTTACTTTTATATTTTAATTTAGTCTTTTACTCTTATAAAGAGTCAATTTAAATCTTCATTATTTTAAAGGTTTGTCATATTAATTTGTCATAATTAAAATCTTTATTGTTTTTGAAGTTTGTTAATTTCACCCTTATGTTATTATAATATTAAATTTTTATCAAAATATACTGATTTTATCATAAATTCTATTTTAGACACTTGAATATAAATTTTTTCCAAAATTTACATTTTCCAAGTTAGAGACTCTGATTAGTATAATTCAAATGTTGTTTCACTTTTTAAGATAAAATTTCACGCACAATTTACCTTTTTTATTATAATGATAGAATGAAAATTCTGATGATAAAAAAAAAATCTCTTAAAAAAAATATTTCGATGAAAATTTAATATTATTTTATCAAAATAATAAAATTGATAAATGTTAAAAATACAGAGAATTAAAATGACTTTTTCAAAAATAGTTGATCAAATCTGAAATTAAAAATCAGATAGAAGGCAAAAGATATTTAAGCCTTTATCTTATGGATTATGTAAGATAACAAAAAGACATACATATTGTTTAAAAAAAAAAAAAAAAAAACATATTTATACTGTTTCAAAATCCCAAAAAGGAATTGTTATTTGTTCACAGCTAACAACTTCACAAGACAAACCATACACTAAACTTACACTTGCAACAAAATAAAATCTAACAGCTTACTAAGCACACATGAATTATGAAACACACACACTGTTTACTTTGTCTTAAACACAGGATCATCAATCAACCCTCTTTATAACTTTATCAGTTTTCTGAGTTTTCACCACTCCATGCTTCCCTCCATCAGTGGATTGAGACTGTGCCCGCATGCCCTCCTCTCCTGGCTCTACCAAACCCTCACCAACAACAAAGTTCTTAGTAGTCTGTGCAATCTCCACTATGGTTTCTCCAATAGCATCCAAAACACCACCTCCTTCTTGTCCATCTTGACATTGTTCTTGAGCCTTTTCAGCTGGCTTTATCATAGTTTTCCCAATCTCACCCACAGTTTCACCAACTGCTCCAGCTACCTGGCTTCCTCCCTCAGTTATATTGTCCATTGGTTTCTTCATACTTTGAGCAACATCACCTAAAGTTTCTCCAACTTTTGTTGCTGTTGTTGTCATTGCTTGCCCTGCACTTCCTTTAGTGATGTTTTCAAATGGTTTCTTTATCTTCTCACCAACATTCCCTACAGTTCCTCCAATTGCTGAAAGTACAGTGCTTCCTGTTCCCTCTGAACCTTGTGTTTGGCCTTGGCCTCCTCCAGTTGGTATCACTTTTTGTGCATATTGGCTTAGAGTTTCCCCAACACCCTGTGATGGTCTCTCCTCAGCTTCCTAAATGAAGTCCAATTTTCAGTTCAAAGTTATACAATACTGTGTTTAACAAAATTAAACCACATTTTCCAGCATGTTAAGTATTGGCACACACCCTAATGTTCAACTTTATTTGAAAATTGAAATTATAGTTACATAATACGTAGTATTGGTATCAATATGTAATTTTTATTGGGTTCGTCACTTTTTAAGTATTTTTTATAAGACTTTCTTTGAGACGAACCCAATACGTGGTACGCGGTACGGTGAATTTGGTACGCAATTCGCAGGGTAAATGAGGTAAATGAGAGAATTATGTGACTATGATTGAAATAAAGTTGTTACCAGTAATCCTTTCAAGTACACAAAAACATAAATTAATTACTATGAATTTGTTCTCTTTCAATCATAGTTACATGGATATATGATTCACTCATAGATACATGGTTCACTCAATTACCAAAAATTTGATATATGGTTCAATTACCAAAAATTTGATATACCGAATACCATGTAACTATGATTTACAGTACCTTAGATGGAAGTATGGAACTTAAGGCATCTAAGTAATTAAGCATGTTTCTGTCACAAATATTCCAATCAGTAGAATCAAATTTCATTCTAAATCAAATTTTCACTAGACATTAAAAATAAGTAATTAAGCTATCTAATTAAGAACACAAACATAAATATAGAGGAGTGATCATATATATAACCTGGGATTGATTTCCTCTTTTGGCCTCCAATTCATGCTTAGCCTCCTCTTTCTTCCTTGCTGTGTACTCCTTAGCAGTCTCACCAGCAGTAGCAGCCAAACCTTTAACAGCATCCACCGACTTCGCCGCGAGCTCGGCGGCCTTATGACCAGCATACCCTGCTGCTCCCTGAACCACATTGGCAGCAGCCTTGGTTCCTTCCACCGTAAGCTCAGTTGAATAATGTGCCGCGGTCCACCCGGCCACCGTGGCCTTGTCCTTCAAGTCCACAGCCACCTTCCCAGCATACTGAGCAGCACTCTTCCCAGTCCCCACTGTTACATCTTTTGTCTTCGCAGCAGCTTGAATGGTGTAATCTTTCGCCTTTTCAGCCACCGGAGCCGTGTACTCCACGGCCGTTTTCGTGGCATTGATGATGGTGTCTTTGGTTGTTGCATAACCTTGTTGACCCTTTTCAATTGTTGCATCTTTCGCTTGTGATGCTTTTTCCATTACAGTGTCTTGTGGAGTTTTGTCTTGTGTGGTTTGTGTTGTGTTTCTTAGTGTCTCACTTGCTGCTTGTTTTGCTCTCTCATATTTCTCTTGTGCTGCTGAAATTGCATCATTTGCTTTCTGCTGTGCTTGTTGTCTATACTTTGAAATCTCTTCCAAAGTTAATCTCTCATCTTCAGCCCTTGCTTTTTCTTCCCTTGCCTCATCATTTGCTTTCTGCTGTGCTTGTTGTCTATACTTTGAAATCTCTTCCAAAGTTGATCTTTCTTTTTCAGCTCTTGCTTTTTCTTCCCTTGCCTTCTCTGCCTCATCATTTGCTTTCTGCTGTGCTTGTTCTCTGTGCTTTGAAATCTCTTCCAAAGTTGATCTTTCCTTTTCAGCTCTTGCTTTTTCTTCTCTTGCCTTCTGTGCCTCATCATTTGCTTTCTGATGTGCTTGTTGTCTATACTTTGAAATCTCTTCCAAAGTTGATCTTTCTTTTTCAGCTCTTGCTTTTTCTTCCCTTGCCTTCTCTGCATCATCATTTGCTTTCTGCTGTGCTTGTTGTCTATACTTTGAAATCTCTTCCAAAGTTGATCTTTCTTTTTCAGCTCTTGCTTTTTCTTCCCTTGCCTTCTCTGCATCATCATTTGCTTTCTGCTGTGCTTGTTGTCTATACTTTGAAATCTCTTCCAAAGTTGATCTTTCTTTTTCAGCCCTTGCTTTTTCTTCCCTTGCCTTCTCTGCCTCATCATTTGCTTTCTGCTGTGCTTGTTCTCTGTACTTTGAAATCTGTTCCAAGGAAGATCTTTCCTTTTCAGCTCTTGCTTTTTCTTCTCTTGCTCTCTCTTCTTCTCTGACTCTTCCTTTTAGTGCATCATCATCTTTTTCCAATCTGCATGTTATCACTGCAGTTGCACCTCCAGTTCCAGGACCAACTTTGCTATCTCTTCCTCTACCTGTTATAACAGCAGTTGCACCTTCAGTTCCACCACCACCAACTTTGCTTTCTCTTCCTCTAATCCCTTCATTTTGAACACTAACTTTGGTCTCTCTTCCTCTTCCTGCAGTTTCAGGACCAATATTAATATCTCCTCCTCTTACTCCTTTATTACCTTGACCACCTTGCATTTCAAACTTGCCTACATTAGGAGCTACAACCCCACCACCACCACTTTCTTTGTCAGCAAGGGACTCATAATGTGCACCTCTTCCCAATTCATGAGTCTCTCTTGCTCTCCCAACTCCTCCACCAACATCACCAATGGCTTTTCCTTGCAATGCTTCTATGCTTCCCTGTGGAGTATCTTTTCCACCAACATGCTCAGCAAGGTGCTCAAAGTGTGTGGTCATCTTTGGAACTCTATCTTTCTCAACCTGAACCTCTCTCTCAGTTGTTTTGTTTTCTCTTCTAGACATTTGTTGAGATGCCATATTGTTTTCTCTCTCTTTCTTTATTTCTTAACTCTCAAATTCAGGGAATGTTTTTCTTTCAATAATGTTTTGTTTGTTTGGTTTTTGTGTGTTGCATGATTGCATTGCATTGCATGCTTATGTAGTAAAAAGAAGAGAAGGGCATGGCGGTTGGATGGATGAGCATGCATGAGGGGTGGAGGACGTGTGGGAGAGTGGGTAAGTGGGAAGTGCAACGTGTGAAGGTGAAGGAAGTGATTAATGTGACTAAGCAAACATGCACAGAGGACTTAGATTGAGACTAATCATAGGATCAGGTAGGGGGTTGAGGGGCTTCTATGCTTAAGACACGTGGAGACTTGAGGGAGTTCTACGTGTGAGTGAGTCCAAATTTGGAAGACACCTGGCCAGACCCAGCCCCCATTGGTCTTCACTAGAAATTCCATCTACTCCCTCCATCCATGGGTTTAGGGCAACATTTTAATAGAATTTGTGTCCTTTTATAAAAGTCGTTTTAAAATATTTAGGTAATATTAAAGAATTTATTTCAAATATAACTCTCATAATTGTATAAGGGTAATAGAGTAATAATTACAATAGAAAAATAAATAAATAGAGTTGTAAAGTTTTAAATAAGGCTGACTTTGAAATGACAACATATTTTTGATAAAATTTAAAGTAATTACTGCATGAATTAAGTAAAAGTAACTTATATTAAGGAATAAATGGAGTATAAAACATGAACCGCATGTAAATCTTAAAATGAGAGAAAAATATACTTCCTTCACTTAAGCCTCTTTTGATTAAAAAATACTCAATCTAATCTTATTTGTAATATTTTAAAGAAAAAAAATTGATTCTATTTATAAGACAACTTTTTAATTTTAATTTTTTTTTTAAAATATTAATATTAAATCAAGATTTTTTAGAATTTTAATAATAATTATAGTAAAGATGGTTTTGTAAAAGTATATTAAATATTTATATTTCAAATACCAACAACCTTTATTGACTTTTTGGTGGGCGTGAATTTTCTTTGAAAGAGTCATACATATAGGATCAAAGAAAGTATATCATTTTAAAAAATTAGTAATATTAGAAAAGTAAATATTAATTATTTTTTTTAAAAAATTCATGCAACTAATATTGAAATTTTTAAAAAGTTGAATAATAAAAATATAAATGAAAAATAATTAATAACATTAAAAATAAAATTTATATTATAGACAAAAAAATCTTCGAAACCAACTTACATGTAAAATCAAGAAGAGTAATATATTTAAAAACTACTCTTTTCCTTCTATATAATTACTCCCTCCATCTTATAGAAAATTTTTTAAAAAACATTAATTCAAATTAAAATAATGATAATTTAAAAAAATATAAATTGTTGGTTTGGTCGGTGAGATAAATAACTAAAATCATGCTTAAATATATGTTTATGTTGATTTTTTTTTAAATTTTTATAAGATGGAGGAAATATTATTTTAGGTAAAACTTATTTCGGTAATACATAAATCGATCTAAAAAATAATTAGTTTTCGATGAAAATCCTAGGTGTGAAAAAGAAAATGTTATTCTGTATTATAAGTTATTTTAGGTAAATCCTAAGTGTTGGACCTTGTTGGTTCCTTCCTTCTTCTTTTTTTTTCGCATTAAATCATCATCATTTTTTTTTTCTTTTCTTATTTCTCTATTTACTACACCTTTTAAACCTAAATACAAAATATAAAAGTAACTTTTCCAATTTTAAACGTTGATACAGTGGAACGATCACAAAAAGTTAGCTCATGAGTTAATAGAGCCAGGAGTGTTGGAAGTCCCACGTCGTCGTCTGCCTCATAATATATGGCATGGTTTAAATATATGTTGGGTTACTCCTCTCATTGTCAATTGGTTTTGAGATGAAACCTTAGCATAGTATCAGAGCCAGAGCCCAACTTCTTTCAGGTTATTATGGGCCAAAAGTTGCCTTTGTTATGGGTCAATAGATACCATTTGCCTGGTCCGGCAGACTTCGTTGGAGGGGACGTGTTGGAAGTCCCACATCACCTGCCTCATAATATATGGCATGGTTTAAATACCTGTTGGATCACTCCTCTCATTGCCAATTGATTTTGAGATGGAACCTTAACAAGGGGCATAGTAAGTGTTAACGGGCTCAAACCTTCGTAAATCACAATACAATGCGTTTGAAAAAAAAAATTTGTTTGCCTTTAAACAAATTGACTCTTCAACATATATTAAAATAGGAGAAGTATGAGGGCAAAAAAGATCTCCCTCCTTTAATGTTGTCTTTTCCCTCCTAATGGTGGTTTTTTCCCTCCTAAACATGTTATTAACTAGGAAAATTGTCCCGTGCGATGCAGGGTCTTGAATTTCGCTATTCTTTTTATGTTCTCGAGTTGACATGAACTTTGACATAAATATAAAAATTGAAATATCAAGTTAGTGCTAAATACATGATAATTCAAAGATAATAAAAAAAAGTATATCCATAAGAATATAGGTTTTGGAGTTCTAGAATTCTTGATTAAAACATCAATTATTGAGCAAAAGATAAATCTATTTAATTTTTACTTTAAAATTTTTAATAAAGATATATTAGAAAAATAAAACTAACAATATTATTAATTAAAAAAATGAAGAGTATGAATAGTCGTACGGGTGTGTCAGTATCCTCGCTCATATCTTCATTTTCTTAATCCTTTTTCTAATCCACCATTGGTGTTTCTGTTTTTTTCGTAAAGACTTTTGGCATCTCTTATTCATTAGACTATATATCCATGTGAAAAAAATATGTGTATTTGTGTTCACCAAAAAAAATAAATATATGTGTAATTGTGTTATAGAACGAATAAATATATATGATCAAATATAACGAATAATTATCTATGTGTAATTGTGTTATAGAAAAATAATTTTATATATATATTTAGAAATCATAAGTTATTTAATTAGATCAAATAAAATCTTTAATATTTAATTTCACCAAAAAATATGTAATTAAATAATTTTTTGGAAACTTGATGACAACTCTCAAAATGGCAAGAAAAAAATAAGAAATAAATTAAAGATAAATTATTTTTTATTTGAGTACTCATTTGTATATATTTTTTATGATGTATATTTGGAGAGCCTAGAACATCAAAATCAGAAGTTTATTTTCCAATTTTTTTTGTACATAAATGTGTTTGAAAATATGTATTAAAGAGATGAAAAGAAATAAGAAGAAACAAAGAAACTGAAAGGGAGAGAAAGGAAGGCAACTAGAAAAAAAAACGAAAGAAAGAAGATGAAGAGAAGTGTATCTCTAATAAAACATGATGAACGATTATGATTTAATCTAATAAAATATGATGGATGACTAAGATTAAAAGACACAAAACACACACTTAATGATGGATTTAGGAGAGAAATACAACATTAGGAGGGAAAATGATTGTTTTAGAGGGAAATCTTTTTTGCCCTTCTACTTCTCCTATTTTATATTATGTTGATGAAGAGTACATAATTGTTAATCTCAGCCGTCCATGAGGTGTTTTTAAAATTAAATCTCAATCGCCCATTTCATTCTCTTTTCTTATCGCCTCTTCCTCTCCCCAAAACACTGAATCATGTTTCTCTCTTACCAAAAGCATAGCACGATACTTCCTTTCTCTCTGTTACTCTCATTCCTTCCACTCATGTTAATCACTCCACCATAGTTGTACTTTAGATCACTTATTCAATTCAAAATCCACCGATCATCATCATATCAACCCCCTTTGTCCTTTCCTCAAAGATACAATTTGGATATTTTCTACTTTTTTTCATTCACATCATCAACCGTAATCCACTACGATTATATATATATATATATATATATATATATATATATATAGATGTAAATGGTCATTTTGTTCTTGATAAGCATGTTTTTTGGTTTTTTTTTCTAATGGGTTTTGCTATTGCTATACCATATTTTGGATATATCCTTCATAGAAAATTTCTTTGTAACAAGAGTTTCAATTGTATAAAAGGGATGATTGAGTTGTGCATTTGTGGGTAGAGGTATAAAGGCATGGTGGTTCTTTTTAAGCCATTGTTAGTTGATTTTGACCCGTGAAGTATTTTTCGCTGTTACTGACTTGAAAAACTGGTAGTTACTTTCACTGTTATCTTGATGACCTGTGGAAGAATAAGTTGGAACAATTTTTTTGGGGAAGTGAGAATCATTTATTGATCATTACTTATTTGCTTGGTTCCCAATGCTCTTCCTTAAACTGATACGACAATCTGTTTTAGAGCATATATATTGAGTACATATGAGTTTTCAGTAACTTACATAATTGAGTCCCCCTGCATTAGAGGGTATAGCAGATGCAATATGTTAGACCTTCAATTAAAAAATGTTTTTTGCCTTTTTAATTGTGTTTTATTTTATTTTTGAAAATGAAAAAAACTTATGAAGGTATCACGAGAAGCCTTTGCTAATAGTCTTCGAAGGTTCAAATCTATAGTGTCTCTTGAAGAGAGGTTATTTGAAATTGTAATATTTTTGTTATTTTTTTCCTTCAGTTCAAATCCAATTACTGGTGTCATTTTAACCTTGCTCTGCTTTGTCTTCTAGCAATGAGAAAGATCAAAATTTGAAAGAATTTGATTATAATGCTAAATTATGAGGTGAGATGAGATTATTTGAAGGAGTGTAAATGCTGCTGATAAGAGTTGAGTCAAGGAGACACAATGAGATTGAGAGATTTCTTTTGTATTGGTAACAATGGTGATTATACCATTATGGAAGCAATTTGTACACGGATTTCATATGCATTCTTTCTTATGAAGAGCTTTGGGGATAACTTATTATCTAGAGCATTTTGCTAAGTTGCTTGCAATAATATTACTACTCAAATAAAATACATGTCGTCATTCATCATTAAAAAAAAGTCTATATTAACCTATCATCTAAAAAACACATTTTCAAAATCTATATTCAAATCAATGCATAGAAAAAACAATTAAAACCCGTGCATTGCACGGGAAAATTTACTAGTGTTTTCTAAAAGTTTTAATAATTAAGAAGTAAAAATAATAGAAAATATTATTTGTATATCTTAAATATGACAATTAATTGGAGTAAATGATAAATTAAATGACCTCTATCCCCTTTCATTTTTTTATCTTTTGTACACTATCTCAAAAAAATTCATTAAAAAATTCACTTAGCATGTGTTTGGTATAGTTAGATTACGATTATATTTTTTAAGATTGTTATAATATGTTATGATTATAGTCTATCAAAATTAAAATTTATTTATGTTTGAGGACTTTAATTGAAAAATAAATTTAAGTTAATCTTTATTTTAATTGTGTAAAAAGGGAAATAAAGTTGAGTAATAAAATAATCTACATAAAAAACTCAAAATTGGAACTTGTAGTATTAGCATTTTTTTCAAAAATAAAATCTCTTTTTTATAATTTATTTTTAATACCAAATATCTTCTCGATTCACAAAATAAATTATTTTAAAAAAATTAGCTAAATTTTCAATCTTTAAACTTTACCAAACATGTACTTAATTGAGGACATAAGTCAAAGCGAAAATTACAATATGTGCTCAAAGCGAAGTTACATCTAATAACCTGTTTTGATTTAAGTTTAATTGAGGACATGAGTCATATATTTCAAAATCTCTAACTTCACTCGGTATTATATATATTGCATGATACTTTAATTATCTCAAAGATATTTCACATCATATTTATGATTGGTTTGATCTCCTTTGCCCAAATATATATTTTTTAGTTGAAAAACTAAAGATTTGCATTTTTTTCGTTGTGTACGGGCTAAAATATGAAAATTTTTGGAGATAATGGTAACTTGGTTTAAGAATGAAGTTAATATTTCTGTCTCATTATTTTAGGAATAATTAAAAAAATCAACCAAAATAAGAATTAATTCTGTGCATTAATTATAATTTAATATTATTCATTATTGTATAATTTTTTTATTTTATTAATAATTAATTAAATATTTATTTTTCAGTTATTAATTTGTTTTCTCTTAAATACTCAATCTTAAAAATAATTTATCATTTTTATTTAAAATTTTTATTTTGAGACAAAAATTTTAATGTTTTTTTATTCAATAACGTAACGGAGAAAATATATTTAATGGAACATGTATTAATGTTGTAGGCCTTCTTGAACTAGTTAAAGTTAGATCCTGAAACTGGTTTATAGGTTTATCATTCTTTAATATTATTTTTTTTCTAATTAATATATTTTCTTTATTTCTTGTATATCTCAATCTTGTAAAATTAAACTTAATAAATTTCTTTTTTTTTTACATGGGAGGTCTGGGACTAGAACCCATGACCTGGGAATGGGGAAATTTCTTTTAGAGTCTAACACTCACTTAATTTTCATGTGCCTAAAAAAATACAATTAATTAATGCGCTAATTGTAATATCCTTTAGTACACCAGTATCATCAGTTTGCTTACAAAAAAAATATTCCATATGTATTTTTACACCTGAAAATCTCTATTCCCAGATTAAATATTGAAGTGATCGAATTGAAGTACTTAAATTTTTGCCATATGAATAATAAGTTTATAGCTGGAGGTAGCTTAAAACTTACTTATTGAATCAGATCTCTATTCCCTGATTAAATATAGAATTGATTGAGTTCAAACACTTAATTTTGTCGAGTGAATATTAAGTTTATAACTGAAGGTAGCTTAAAACTTGTTATCATAAAATTAATTTAATTTATTGAATTAAAATTATTCTGACAAAACTGATATAGAAACTAATGTAGAATTAACTAAAAATTGTTAAATGATTTAACTAGATATATAATATTTGTTTACTATTTAATTGTTTTTATTTAATGCAATTTAGTATTTGATTGTTTTTATTTAATGTAATTTAGTAAAAATTAAAGATAAAAACAACACATAATTTATTAGTAATTTTTATATATTTTAAAAATAAAGTTTCTTGAAGTAGGTTTTTATAATCTAGCGTTCAAAATTACAAAGCATCTAATTGAACATGTTATTTTATTGGACTGGTTTTCAAGACTTCTTTGGAACATATCATACGTGCACCTAAAATTCAAGTGAGACTTTTAGAAATGTCAAACTCAAAAGTTTTCTTTTCTCTCTTTCTCTTGATTGCTTTCAGCTTAACTTCTTTCAAGTTCTTCTTCACCATGCATTTCAAACTTGACAACATTAGGATTAACAACATCACCTTCTGGGAAAGGCTCCGGTGCGGGTAAATATATAACATGCACCGGTGCATGTCTTTATTTTTGGGTTATTTATTTATTTTTTTAAAATTTAATCAATTAAAAAATATTCTATGTGTTTTTTTTTACGGATATGAAGTGATTTTTATAATTTGGATTTATTTTTTTTTATTCTGTGTTCTTAAAAAACTGTATTGAGTAAAACTGTATTCAAAATTTACAGATTCTAATAAATCTGTATACGAACTTGTGTTAAAAAATATTCTGAATAAATCTGTATTAAAAAAATTTGAAAAAAAAATAAACCAATGCACCGATGCATGGTTTAATTAGCCATGCACATGAGCCTTCCCCGCACCTTCTCTTTCTCCTTTCACCCTTTGCTTTGTCAGCAAGGGACTCACTCCAACTTCATGAGTCTCTCTTGATCTCCCAACTCCTACTACTCCACCAACATCACCAATGGCTTTTTTTCCTCCTGCATGGTCTTTCTTATACTCTCCACCTTGCAACTCTTCTATTCTACTTCCCCCTGTGGAACCTTTTGCTTGCTCAGTAGCAAGGTGCTCAAAGTGTGTGGTCATCTTCGGGACTCTATTTTTCTCAACATGAATCTCTCTCTCGGTAGTTTTGTTTTCTCTTCGAGCCTGTTGAGAATCCATGATTTTTTTGCTTTCTTCTTGTCTTAAGGAACTGATTATCTTCTTTCAGTGTTTTTGGTGTTTTGGTTGCTTTGGTGTCTACTTGCATAGTTGCATGCATAAGTGTTAATAAAAAAGAAGAGAAGGGCATGCCGGTTTGATGGATGAGTTTGCATGAGAGAATGACATGTGGTAGAATAATGGATAGTTTGCAGTGCAACGTGTGAGGGTGCTGGAACAAGTCATTGTGACTAGGCCAACGTGCATATAGAGTGAAATGTTGATTGAGACTGATCATCACAGGATTAGGATTAGAGAGGTAGTTATGTTATTTTTTATCCACAATAATACTACAACTTTACTCTTACTGTCTTACATCAGTAGAGGAAATAATTGTTCAAACTTCTCTTTTAACTAATCTAATTATCAAACGCCCTATCAAGTCTTTCCTCCACTCGATCTCCTGCATGGACATGGTATACTTTATGGCACTCTTCTATTATTACTAATTTACCAAAATGTGTATCAGATCATTGCCCTATATTACTAGAATGTTGCTTAAATCCAGAGAATATATTCAGGAAGAAGAAGAAATTGTACCGTTTTGAGAATTTTTGGCTTAGTAACGAGGAATGTGAAACCATTGTCCATCACTCATGGGTCCCTAGCCGTGAGATAACTGTGAATATTAATCAGGTAGGGACGCACGTCTCTTCTTGATTGGAGCAGGAAAATATTTGGCTCTATTCCAAAATGAATCAAAGAATACAGAGAGAAGCTAAAGAATCTTTAAGAGGTACTATACACAGATATGTCCATGGAGGAGGAGCAGCGGAATGAAAATAAAGGAACTTGATGAATTACTTGAAAAAGAGGAAATCAGATGGAAACAGAGATCGAGAGCTTATTGGTTAAATAATGGGATCGCAATACATCCTTCTTTCACAAGAAAGCATCTCAGCGGCAGCGAGTGAACTCTATTGACAAAATCCAGGATGATGCAGAAAACTGGTTTACTGAGATAACTGATATAGGCCATGTACTTGAACAATATTTCCTCTCAATTTTCTCCACCTCTAACCCAGCAGACATTAATCCTCTCACAGATTTGTTCAAGGCATAATAACCAGCGAACAAGCATCTCTTTTAGACTTGCCTTTCACTAAAGAAGAGGTAAAAGGTGCTTTATTTCAAATGCATCCAACTCGGGCTCGAGGCCCAGATGGTACTATAAAAAATTCTGGCACATACACTACTACAAAATAGCTAAAAAGAAGCCAAATATTAATCCCGGTTCCATTCCGGGGATTAATAAACAAATGATAATTAAAAATAAATAAATATATACTGTAATATAACAAAATACCATGAATTTATTGATCCCGGTTACAAAAAACACGGAACCGCGATCAACATTATAACAAAAATAATTTTTTATTTTTTGAAAATTAAAAATCACACAAACCTTATATAACTCATTATTTTACTTCAACCGGGATGAATAATAAAAACACAGAACCGGAGAGAGGATGGGGGTGGGGGGGGGGGGGAAAGGGGGGTTTGAAAACCCTATTTTTGTTCCCTTTCCTTCTCCTCTCATAAGGAGTCGTCGCTCCTTTCTTTCTCCATTTTGCTTTCTCCCTCTGTATCTCTCTCTTTCCATTTTAGTCTCTCTCTCCTCTCCATGGAAGAAGCGAGCATCGCCAGCTTGCCACCGCCTCCCTTAAGAAGTCTCCGCAACTTCTCTCTCTCCTCAAGGCCGCGTTCGCGGTTCTCTCTCTCTCTTCCACGTTCTCTCCCATCGCGAACCGAACCGCCATTAGCGAGCCACCGTCGCTGTTGCTCGAAGCTCGTGAACCAGGGACATGGACCAGCCACGATCTTCGCTCCTCCTCCTCGCGTCGCCGACGTCCGCTGCGGGTTCAGATCGAACCACCAGCCCTTCCCTTGCAGTGGTTGCTGGGTTGATGGTTCAAACCGGATGAAACCGATTTGGACCCTTTTGCTGTGAACAGAAATATCTTATCATTCATTTTTGGCATATGTATATATATCTCTCTGTGTAACTGTTTATAAGTTCTTTTTTTTATCAACACTATTTATAAGTTCTTGATGCTGCCTGCCTAGAACTAACATTAGCATAGTTGCTTATGATTAAAAGCCTTATGAATTTTCTTTGGTGCTTGATGCATACTGTGATTTCACTTTAACTTACTAGTCTGCCATGGGAAAGTAAAATCTTATATGAAAGGGAGATAGTTTACGTATTTGGTTTTCAGAATCTCTCTGAACCTGAAGATCTTTCTGCATATGCATGATGGTTTGGAGTTTCGTCTAAACGGTGATGGGCGTAGATATAAACTCATTGTTCGTACAAGCCGTGATTGGGACACTGTTGGTTATACCATAGGCTTTGACACTGTGAAAGGGCGAATGGCAATCGGTAGTTAACATCTCTTGCAATAATTAAGTACTACATTATTATTATTGTTCTTAGTTTTTCATTCAACGCGTGAGATTCATATGGCTCAACAAAACCGGCACAAAATACATCGCCCAAAAAAAAAATGGACTAGGGAGGGACGATTTTGCAAATTTTGAAAAAGTTATACTGGATTAATCCTATCCTCTTATGCCATATGAATGATCATTAACTATCAAATTTGGCTTGCATTGAATGCATGGTTAATTTTTCATTGCATTTCATACTAACCCAAGCGTGAATCATATTGTTGTTCACATAAGGGTAAATTTAAATTTGTGTACATATAATGAATTTTCTCCGTCTGTACATATAAATCACCTTTTTAAGGTTTATTTTTTCTAAATAAAAGTCACTTTATAATATCTAAACAAAATTAAATAATTTACGCCAAATATATACCCTAATAATTTCACTCTATATTTCATATTTCAAGAAACATTTTTACTCTTCCCATAATAATAACTACATCAATCTAAATTGCATTTAATTTTATATAGGATGACTTATCATTAGGGACGGAGGGAATAACAGTAAGTAAGAATTTCTTGGTAAAATGAAACATCCGTAAAACTTTAAATTTTTCAAAAAGAGAGACAATGGTAAATAAGAAAAAGAAAAAAAAACATTTCAAACTTAGTGATAAAGAATGGCTTATATTCACATCCAATTAGCTAATTAAAATCATATTAAAAATAAATTTGGATTCACTTTTTATCTAACCCCTTTTTTTGAGTAAGTTAAGTGCTAACATTATTGTGAGTACATAACTGATAAATTAAATAATAATGAATGGAAGATAAACATAGAAAGAAAATCAAGTGTTATCGTTATCTATATACTATTAAATTAGCAAAGACTCTCTCTCACCCACTAAAACTCCCGCCCACTACTCCCTCCATTTTTTTTATTTTTTTATTTTTTTAACTTTCCCTCCCACCCACTAAAAACCCAGCACACTACTCCGTCCTATTTTTTTTTTAACTACTCCCTTCTATTTTGACTTTCCTCCCACCCATTTTTTTAACTACTCCTCTTATTTTGACTATTTCAACCAAACAGTATAAGGGTGCTTCTGTCATGTATTGGTTTTTTGTGCTCTGACTTTTTTTTTTTATTTTTTTATTTTAATAAATCTAAAATATTTTTTAAAAACAATATGTTTTGAGTTTTCTGTATTATTTTTATGTACATGTTTTTGTTATTGCGATTTGGATTTTTTTTATTATATGCTTCCTGACACAGGTAATGGTCTAAATAAGTAAAATATAAAATAAGGGTTCTTCTGCCATTCACCGGTTTTTTGTTGCTCCAGCTCTTTTTTTTTTAATAAATCTAATATATTAAAAAAAATATGCTTTGGGTTTTCTGTGTTCTTTTTATGTACATGTTTTTGTTATTTAGATTAGAATTTTTTTTATTATATGCTTCCTGACACAGGTAATGGTCCAAACAAGTAAAATATAAAACAAGGGTGCTTTTACCATTCATCGGTTTTTAGTGCTCCGGCTCTTTTTTTATTTTAATAAATCTAATATATAAAAAACAAATATGCTTTGGGTTTTCTGTATTCTTTTTATGTACATGTTTTTTGTTATTTCGATTTGAATTTTTTTTTATTATATGCTTCCTGAGACAGGTAATGATGCAAACAAGTAAAATATAAAACAAGAGTTCTTCTACCATTCACCGGTTTTTTGGTGCTCCAGCTCTTTTAATTTTTTTATTTTAATAAATCTAATATATTAAAAAAAATATGTTTTGGGTTTTCTGTGTTATTTTTATGTACATGCTTTTGTTATTTGGATTTGAATTTTTTTTTATTATATGCTTCCTGACACAGGTAATGGTCCAAACAAGTAAAATATAAAACAATGGTGCTTTTACCATTCACCGATTTTTGGTGCTCCGGCTCTTTTTTTAATTTTTTTATTATAATAAATCTAATATATATAAAAAATATGTTTTGGGTTTTCTGTATTTTTTTATGTAGATGTTTTTTGTTATTTCGATTTGAATTTTTTTTATTATATGCTTCCTGAGACATGTAATGATCTAAACAGGTAAAATATAAAACAAGGGTGCTTCTACCATGCACCGGTTTTTGGTGCTCCGGCTCTTTTTTTTTATTTTAATAAATCTAATATATTAAAAAAATATACTTTGAGTTTTCTGTGTTATTTTTATATACATATTTTTGTTATTTGGATTTGAATTTATAATGTTATTAATTACTTCTTTTTCAAAAACACTTTTATTCACTTTTTTTTTAAAGCGAATTTTTTATTTTTAAAAATATTACATACAAGAATGTTAATCGATTCCAATTTATTGACTCTTTCGTAAATAATAATATTAATCGACTCCTTCCTAAACAATTTTTTAACAAGAATGTTTACATTATTATACTTTATTTACACTTAAACATTATTCATTATTCATATCAAAATGTTTTATCGATTTCGTATTTCTCCCGTGCATCGCACGGGGTTGGGGGCTAGTTGTTTTTATAATAAGCAATAAAATAAGCAAAAGTCATGTGATTTTAGAATAATGAAAGATAGACTTACAAAATTAATCTATAAATCAACTTACACCACAAAAATGTGTCACTTGTTAACCAATCAATAATAAACAAGTGACACATGTCACTTTTCTTTTTAGTATAGATTAATTTCTAGACTAATTTTATAGGTCTATAAATCAATTTTGTTTTAAATAACAATGAACAGATACTAAAACAAATAACAATCTAAAGATGATTCTTGTGAATAATTACTGAATTTGCATCGAGATTTTTGAACTTTATAATATAAAATTCTGTCGCTGATCGATTCTATAAAATTTATCATAGAAAATTAAGCACTCTGGATTTGATTTAGGAAAACCTATCGTAATTATTCAACAAAATCAATACATTTTTGAAATAAATTAAATTAAATCAATCATGATCCTATCAAATTATCCAATTAAATTAACATTTATAATACGTTCCATTTAGCATATTTAAACTTTGCATATTTGTTAGTGAGATAGCTAGCTTTAAGCATATTAGAATCTTTGATTATCTTTTGATCCCCATAAATAAGATCAATTTTGTCATTAGTCCCTTCAAAGTTCAAGATTTTGTAATTAGTCACTTTGTCTATATGATTCCGTTAAGTGTTGCGTGGCAGATGAAGTTCCCGCCAGCATTGCCACGTCGCCGATTATGTGTACCACAATATGTGAAAAAGAATCGAAAAAGATTAAAACTTTTTTTGGAAGTGATGAAAAAATATATCAGTATTTTCTCAATATTTATTGAATATAAAAAAATTAAGAATTCACATGTACTCCCTCCGTCCCATTATCTTGGTAAAAAAATGTAAAAAAAATTGTCTCATATTAAAGTAAAAAAATAAATGAAAAATCTTAAAGATTATATATTGTATCGACGATTGATAAGTAAATAAGGAAAACACATTTAAAGATTTTGTTTGGAAACAATATTGTAATATGTATTAATTGTAATGATATGAAAATTTGTGTAATATCAATTTGTAATTAATGAATGAATCATGCATTATATTAAACCGATACTCCTTTGTTTTCATTGACTTGTTTAACTTTTACCAAGATAACAAAACGGAGGGAGTAATAAATGACTCACATGGCAGTGTTGGCATAGACTTTTATATGCTATGTCATTACTTAACGGAACAAGATAGACAAAGTGATTAATTCCAAAACTTTGAATTTACAATCACTAAAACCTCGCAAAAATGTAATCAGACACTAAACGCAAAGTTGACCTTATTTAGAAAGACAAGAAACTTAATATCCTAATTTTTTATTTACTTTAAATTTGAGGATTTATCGTTCGAGGGATTTCTATTCTTGAATCTCAACTATGTTTTGAATGCTCTCTTTTATATAAAGTTTAGACTCCCTTTACCAGATCTAATCTTTTCACACTTGTTGGTGAGATATATACTTTAGCCATTTCGTAATCCTTGCATATTTTTTTAATTCAAGGAAACAACATCATATGAGGAATTTCTATTCTTCAATCTCAATTCTCTTAGGAATGTTTTATTTTTCGATATTTTAGACTCCCTTTTAGTATATCTAATCTTTTCATATTTGTTAGTGAAATAATTTAGCCATATCAGAATCTTTGACATCATATAGGAGGAATACGAATATTTTCAGGGGCAATGGCTGCAAAGCATGTTAATACTTAACATGCATCAGGGCATGTTTGACTCCCACTTGTTATACCAAGTTGCTATTGGTTTGTAAAAATTTTCATAAAATTCCTTGACTTCATATTATATTGCATAATATTACTATTGAATCAAAAGACCATTTTAACCTTTCTTATGTTAAAGCCATTTGATGGTATGATTCAGATTTGTTCAGCAAGCCAGAACAATAAGACAGACGGCGTCTTCCTTGAGGAGGGTGGCAGGTCCTACGACGGCGGTGGTGGGTGGCGGCATGCGACGGAGCTTATGGTGGAGACTGTGTGGATGGCGGCATGCTGCAGTGCTGCACCGCCATCGCCACCGACACTGACCGGGTCCACCTCCTCTCCCAACCAAATCCACATAGTCGTTTCCACCTCCTCTATGACTTAGATCCGCTTGCATCTTCGTAGATCTGGGTTTTCTATCACAGTTTGGGTGCCTTTTTTATTTTTTTGCGAAGATGATGGTTCGAATTAAAAAACGATGATGGTTCAAATTAAAATTAAACAGGGAGTAATGTGCCTCTTTTTTTTTTTTGCATTTCAAATTTAATAAATTAAAAAAAATATCCTATGTATTTTTATTTTCATATATATATATTTTTTTTTCATTTGGACTTAATTTTTTTTTAATATGTGATCGGAGTACTCGAGTACCATGAGTACTCGAGTAGTTGGTTACTTTTTTTTTTTAAAATACAAAGAGGACTCGAGTACCATGAGTACTCGAGTATATGTGGTTACTTTTTTTTTATGCAAAGAGAACTCGAGTACCTATGGTACTCGAGTAGATTAGCTACTTTTTTTTTTTAAATTTCAAAACTTCATATCTTATTCGTTAACCGTTGGATCTTGCTCAAATTTAAAGACAATCTTCCTTACATACTTATCTTCACATCCAACGGTGTAATTTGTGTTTAATGTTGTATAAGTGATATTTTTCAAGTGGGCAACAAAAAAAATTATCACTACGTGATATATATGATCTGTTGTGATATTTCATGCTTTTGTGTTTTTGAATTTGTGGGAAAAATAGCCGTTGCAAAAATTAGTTTAAAAAAAATTTAGTTGAAAAAAATTTAGTTGAAAAAAATAGTTTAAAAAAAATTAGCTGAAAAAAATAAGTTAAAAAAAAATTAGTCGTTCAAAAATAAATTATTCAAAATGTAGTTAGTTTTTTTGGCGGTAAAAAAATATGGTTAGTTGATGATGGTTATATTTATTATAAAATATTAGGAGTGTGGGGTAGGTGGTGGGACCCATTTATGAACAAAAAGTAGGTTCATGGGTGGAGTGTAAAAGTGGTTCACGTTCTTAGAGGTTCTTAAAGTATAAAAAAATGTGAAGAATAATAAAATAATGTGTGAGGTCCATTTAAGAACGGAAAAGTGGTTCACTGGTGGAGATGCTCTAAGGTCATAATGGCAAAGCAAAAATTTATGCTTTAACAAGGCAAAAGGTAACCAGCTCATATCTCAACCCTTGATTACACATCAGTTCAGATCTATGGCTATTAACACTACATGCATCAGTGCATGTTAAGTCTTAACATGCTTTGCAGAACTTGCCTTCTCGGGAGTACATATGTATTTTATCAAATTCCACCGATTTTTTAACATTTTATTCTACATGCTATCAATATATAAACACCATCCATTTACCAGAACCCTCACAACAACAAAAAGTCTGGCAAAGGGAGGAAAGCATAGTTCACAAAAAACGAAGCGTTAAAAAGATTATCGACTTATCCTCTAGGTAATTTTAAACCAAGCTTCTTTTTTTTTTTTTTTTTTTTTCAAGTTCATCTCTTTTTTATAGTCAGTAACAATAAAGCAGAAAGTAGCTAGAACAAAGGGCTCTAGTCCGATACTCTGCGTAAGGTTGAGGGGTGGGATTCAGAGCAGTGATCTGATAAGCTTGAGCTCACACATATGTATTTTAACATATTCAATATTAGTGATTAATAATATATGAACCACATTTTTCCTGCAGGATGTCTACAGCGGAAGACATGAAGAAGGCATTAGATAATAGCTAGGCTATGACAATCTCATTTATCAACTAGCTGTGAGCTCGTGCACTGCAAGGGACAATCATTCTATTTTAAGGTATAGTTTAAACTTTAATAGTTGTTGATTGAGTGTCTTTGTATAATATTTTATTTATTTTTTATATAATTTTTTAACTTTCCGTTAATAAATTATATACATTTACATAAAAATTTGTCTTTAAAAAATGGGGTCTTTAAAAAATGGGGCGCATAAATAATTGTTTTTTGTGTATCTGGAAGTTTGCAATATATGATTATGATTTCAAAGAAGAATGCTTAATATTTTGAAAAAATATATGATTTTTTTATTGTAATACCAAGTTTAACTTTTCTTTTAAAATTTTAAAATTTTATTTTGGTTGTGTTATTATTATACTTTGCCAATTAATTTGTTTGATCCTATTTTAATGGAATAGAAATAAAATCAAACTCTTGTTTCAATTATCAATCTAATTAATTATAAGATTCTATATTGTTTGTTGCATTAATCGATTTAATTAGTTATCATGATAATTTTTTTCAATCCTATTTCAGAAAATAGAATAAATCACATACCAATCAAATATCATGACGTTGATTCTAATTTCTAAAATTATTCTAAATTTTGATTTCGTTTATATTTCTTTAAAAAAAAACATTCCAATAAATGATTACAATATATACCTTGTTTTTATGGAGAGAAAATCAAAATAAATCATATGTCAATCAGATATCATATGAATAAGATCACTATATTGATTCTATAGTAATTCACTAATTTAAATCTAATGTAATTTTTTCATAAGATTATTAAACTACTTTAGACAATGCAAAACACATTAATACTGAAGTTTCATGTAATAAAAATTAAAACGTAGTAATTTATCAAACATTGTCCATTCCCGTAGACTTTACGTATCATCTCATTTGTAATGAATGCTGCAATCTAATTTAGTTTTAATCCTCAATTGTACAACAAAGTATTGAGATCCTTCAAGAAGAAGCAACCCCAAACAAACAATGTAGAGAAATTGTGTTTCCCTTCCTAAAATTCAAAAACTAAGGTTACATAACAATAGTATCTAGTTAATGTTGTTGGTGTAAACAAAAAGAGGCCAGATTTCAATGAAACTTCAATGGCTTGCTATTTTATAAAACAACCATGCAAGTTGACATGACCCTAATGTTACCAATCTGCCTTTTTGGTCGAGAAAATGACACTTTAAAAGGCTTTAGTGAGAATAAGCAGTCATTTCAGCAAACATAAGAAAAAAATTTCTTATACACACAAATATGTCATATTGAAACCAGACATTGAAAAAAAATAAAGGTATCTGACAAAAATAAACATAGAATTAGTAACCGAATCCAAACAAATTAATAAAACAACATCATGGTGGGTTTTGGTTATTGGAACAATTTGAAATCTTTGATAGCCAAGTGCTGCATTATATTGACCAAGATGTAAGTCGCACTTCTTTCAAATAAACTTGACTACTATCTTTCAATAGATTTTTTTTTTGACATAAGACATTTCTATTCCTGAAATATGTCTTAAACATACATATGTTAAAAAAGAGATATTCAAAACGGTGAGGAGGAATTGGTATTTGCCGCCTTACATTTTCGGTACCCGGCCTCACTTCCCACATTCTTTTAACTTTTATATTATTTTAATTTGATTTTATACAAGTTTAATGTAGCTTTAATATATATTCACATTGTAGACATGCATTGGATAAAGACAAACTAAAAAACCTTTCAAACAACTAATTTCAATATGAGTTCATGGATGTGTTGAACACGTATAGAAGGTGTCGTATATAAAAACTTTTCTCGGATCTAATATTATAAAAATAAGAATGTTATAAGCCTTTTAATACCATCTTTTGCATATATTTGTGCCCATAAATGACAATTAGGCTCACTAGTACCTTTTGGTCATTGACACTTTGGAAGAAGAAAAATTGTTTTTGTTAGATTCCTCGTGTGATCAAGAAAATAGGGTAGAAAACGTAGAAGGCACGTAGTGAAGCAAGTGGTAAATTAACAACAATTATTCTTTTTTATACTTAATTTTCAAAATGAATTAACATTTTAATTTTTTCTACAGATAATTTTCTTGGAAGAAATGTTGTTAGATAGCTCATTTTATGAGAACAACATCTCTTCCAAGGAAATTCTGAGTAAAAGAATTGAAATCTTAATTTATTTTGAAAATTAAGAGTGTAGGTAAAAAAAAATAATGATTGTTAATTTACCACTTGATTTGTCATGTACATCCCCTACCCTACTTTCTTAATCAGGTGAGGAGTCCAATAAAAACACTTTTTTTTTGGAAAGTGTCAATTAGCAAAAGGTACCAATGAAACATAGTTGTAATTTATCAGCATAAATATCTGCAAATGAGGGTATTAAAAAGTAAAAACATTTTTAATGTTATAAGATCATATACGAGAAAATTTGTTATATGTGGCACTTTCTATCTATACATATTGGAGACATCCCATGAACTCCCTTTGAAAGTAACCATTTGAAAGTTTTTCAGCTTTGCCTTATCCAATGCATATACCAGCAATGTGAGGATACCGAAAATGTAGTTGGCAAATAGCAATTCCTCGTAATTCTGAAAATCTCTTTTTCAACATCTGTAAAGTTTGCACGCAAGAAAATCAAGCACCTTCAAATTGCAATACAGTACATATTTCAGGATTAATAATGCATAACGAAAAAAATAAAAGATTAATTGAAAAATAATAGTCAAATTTATTTGAAAGAAGTGTCATTTACATCTTCGTCCACTCTGCAATTAGGCATTAGAGATTTCATATTGTTCCTATAACCGATCTCATTATCGATACTACTCGAACCTCACCACTACATGGTTTAAAACAGAAATGTGAAATTGATGATTATAGGAATTTGAAAATTTAATCAGAAAGAATAGGAACTTTTAAATCCACCAATCTATATCAAATTTTAAATCCATCAATGATCATTATCCTCATCAGTCATGAAAACATAGGCAATAACGGTTGCTCTGATTTCTTTGAGTATCATTCCTTGTGCAGGTGGGAAGTAAGGAAGCACCGATACTTTATATTTGTCGCTGTATCTTGTCCGATACATGTCGTGTCCTGTGTCAAACACGTATCCATTTTAGATATTTTTAACCATTTACTTTAACATTTTCTATTTTTTTTTTGTTGTATTACTGTGTCCCGTATCGTGTCGTATCTGCATCCCGTGTCGTGTCGGTGCTTTCTTGATGGGAAGGACTCCGGAAAACCACATAGTGGACTACATCATGTTCATTACTAATTTTTTTTAATCGGATTGAAGATTAATTTTGCTCTCAATCTCTGGAATAACTACTCCAAAAGTTCTACTAACATGTTTGAAAGAACTCACGTGCTTGAGGTTGATGTAGAAGCCATAGAATTTGGATGCAACTTAGGTGAAAATAATTTCTTCTTTATCTTTTCATGTGATCCTCGAACAGTAGTTACTTTGAACTTATCCATGAGCAATGGTACTCTAGAAGGAGACCATGATTAGCACATCAGGTTAAGTTGTGGCCAAATAATTTTAAATGTTTTTTTTGCCCGAATGAATTTAGCCCGTCTTAATTATGGACTAAACTCGAAGTTGGTCAGTCTAAACACAATTGGGTAATCCAAATTGCTGCCTTTATTTCGAAAAGCTAAATTTATCAATTTTTGTTTATTTCAAGAGGTCGAATATAAAAGAAAAAGTAAAGAAAACGAGTAAATGAGAAGTCTTAATCATGTTCTATCACTAAAAAAATAACTTTTAATTTGATTTTAATGAAATAAGAAATGACTTGACAACTTTATATAACATGTCAAGCATTCATTCGTGAGCTTCTTTACAATACCAAAACATACCATTTTTCATCACTTCCAAAGAAACTCTTCAAAAAAATGGCCCCTTTTCATCAAAATTTGAATAGCTACTTACATCTAAATTTGGATTGTGCATTATGCATTTATGCTCTTCCATTTCAAGTTTTTATTCTTTTTTCCTACTATACCAAAAAAGAAAAAGCAGTTTGATGAAGAAAAGTGAGGTCATATTCTCTGTTTGCTTGTTCTGTTATAAAGCTTGAAAAAGAAGGAATTTCATCAAGTACAATTATTTGCAAATACTTTTCAATATTCAGAGGGAGTGTATCAGGTACAAATTAAGGCAAGTTTCTGCCAAAATAATCTGAAAATTTACAATTTCAAGCATCAAACCCCTTTTATTTCTCAATTACAAGAACCAAAATGACAAATTAAATTAAATATTTCCTACACATAAAAAACAATGGGTTTTCCTCTAATAAATTGTAATTGTAACTAATAAACAAAGTTACAAAGTCACTGGCTCATTGCTTCCATCAACCAAAAAGAGCTGCATGCAAAAGAACATTCCAAGTGTCAGGAAGTCCTGGAAGACACCAATGGCTACAATCTGTTGCCATAACCCCACTGTACCCTTCAGGATGTGCATCTTTCCTATATTGTGAAAGTGTGGTTACATCTAGAAAGTACACTGGCTTCTTTATTCTGCTCAACACCTTGTTCACCACCACCCATGCCATGGGTGTCCCTGCTGGGTACTTTAACCCAAAGAATGGTTGTGTCTCACTCATGCATGATTTTGCTGGTTGATTCCAGTCTCTTCCCCTAATTACCATATCATATACACCACCAAGTATTGTTAATAAATAATTAAATACTGGTACTACTTACATTAGCAATTTAGCAAGCAAAATTGAAAGTTTACAACTTTTCAATGGAGACAATGGTCTTTTCATTAGCAATTTTAATTTCCATTTGATTAAGGCAGTGTTTAGTTAGAATGATACAAAATAGACCATTGTATTTTTTGCATTACCTTAAGTGATATCCCAGACCTAGATTCAGCTATTTGCCCAAATTAATCTACCCTAGGTGCGTGAGTAAAAACATTGCCTTTACCAATTTTTAGTGTTCAATGAACTTTACTTCTGAACCAAATAAGTGTTGAGTGCACAAGACCATTATATTTTGTTATGTTCTCTTTCATTTCAACATTTTTTTTATAACCAAAATATTCTACTTTCAGACTTTTATTTTATTTGTTCTGATATTCTAATAATAAAATACTTCAAACACAGAACAAAATTCATGTTCAGCTATAATATGTTACTCCCTCCGGTCCTATTTATAAGTCACATTCTAGAAGGATTCTTTGGTCCTATTTATAAGTCACTTTGTATTTTCTAGGAGACATTTATTGCTATTTTCTCTTATTTGCCCTTTGCCCATTAATGTGAAGTAATACAATGTGAAATTCCCAATGCTAGTTAAGAGGGTAAAATTGTAATGTTGAAGTATTTTTTTAAAGTTTCAAAAAACCTAACTACCCTACTTGGTCCATGTGATATGGTTAAGTATGCCCTATAAATAGGACCAGAGGGAGTACTTAACTGTGTATATTATATGCTTTAACCAAACATTAAAATTGATGTTAAAAAATATGTGCATATTGAAAAATTACATGCAAAATGGATGCAGAACACTTGCAATTAATTAATTAGACTGAACTAGAAATCACTTACTCGTAATGCACAGGAGAAATTCCTAAAAAGAAGACCTTGGTTTGGGATGGATTTACGTTGATGTTAACCCATCTAGCCCAAGTTGTTAAGCCTTTGTAGAATGCAATAAAACGGTTCATGTCTTTATACAACTTTCCACGCTCTTGAATATAATCCCATCTGCAACGGAATTTTCAATGAAAATTAATTAGTATTAGTAGTCATGCACGTAACAAAAATTGATTGACATGATAATGTGAAAGATTGATCCTACGGCTGTGCACTCCCGGTGTGGGTCCACCAGTGCCATGTGTTGAAGACTAGCACGTCCATCCCTCTCCATGCATCACCACTCTTGATTGAGTCAAGCTTAAGAACCTTTCCAACTTGCTCACGATCAAGGTCTACTAAGTATGCTGTACGGTACAAAAATAATTGGAGGCCATAGTCCTGAAAAAGAAAATTTGATTTTTCTTATTTGAAATCAATTAAATTTTGAATGGTGGTATAACAATTCTCTTGATGAATCAATGGTTATTTGATAAATTAGTTATTACTCATTTAGAGATGGCAAAACATTGACTTAAAGTTGATGTGGTAGTAACATGAACTCATTAATTGATTTGTCAAGCAACTATTGAATTATTAGAGAATAGTTGTGCAATTATCCAAAACACAATCATCTAGAATTTGACTGTATAATAAAAATATTTTAAATTCATTTATCTTTTATTTACTTTGTCTTTTCTTGTATTTCAAAAGATATTTAAAAAACAAAAACAGAAAAGGACTCATGATATTCTTATCACAGTGTTTAAGAAACATAATTAAAAATAAGAGTATCTATGAGTATTCCTTGTGCAACCAACCCATTTTTTTTTATATTTTTCAAAAGTTTTTTCTTTTTCAGCTTTCTTCATTCAAAAGTTTTCATTTGGTAAAGTATCCTGCCAAAGCTAGTTTACTTCTTAAGAAATTTTTCTACGAGGTTCCTTTCAAGTGATGCCTTTTCTTGTGTCTAGGTCCCAAAAGGAAAATGAAATTGGGGCATAGAATAAAAATGACAAGAAGAAAAAGAAGATCCTTCCTTATCACAAACACAAGGGGCCCAATTTGTGATACTTTTGAAGTTTACTGAATTTTTATTATATAAAGGAAAAGTCGTGCAAGCAGAGGGCTGCGTCTGAATTAAGCCGCAAGTGTCAAGTGGTCCGTTTTGGAGGTGATTATAATGACTATATTACAAACTATGTTTTCATTTTCTCATGTTCTATAAGATTAAATATGAGAAAATGCTACTCCTGCCATTATACCATTCTGAAAAATTGTACTGCATTTGCAAATATAGAATTCAATTTTTTGATCACATGAAATATGATATTTCTTTGAAATTAAATTCATATTCGATGCAGAGTGGGTATATCAGAGTAGAAGTAGAGTCGCACTATCGTGTAGATTGTTCTATACGATATCAAATCTACAAGTGAAATCAGATACCTGGCCTCTACACAACATATCTGCATGTGATTATAACTTTTTGCTCTCATGTATCCTATGATAAACTATAATGAATAAATTTACACAAAACATAAGTGCGGTGTTGTATAAATATTACTTTCAGGTCCTTAAATTAGGAACTTCTAACATTTTTTATAATTTTCAGTATCATTAATTTTTTTTTTCATAAATATCTATATTTACTAGATACTTTTTAGAATCTTAATATTAATTATAGAAGTAATTTTTAAAAATTAGTCCCCTGTTTCATATATAATGTTCGTAGAGTTTTTCTCTCTTGTTTCGTATACATTGTTTTTTTACAAACACAATGCATGGTTAATACTGTTTTTTCCAATACTCTTATTTATTACATCTTTTTCATCTCTAATATCTTTCTCTCTTTTCAATAATGATTACACGGTGATATTAATATATTATAATAAAAATATCCAAAATTCTTATATCATTTAACTATTTCATAAAATTTGTATATAATCTTAAAACACACTATTTATAAAACAGAGGAAATATATCCGATATTATTATTTTCAATATCACTAACAATATTAATTAACTTTCTTAATTCCGGTAATATATATTCCGAAGAGATAATTTATGTTACTCCCTCCGGTCTTGTTTATTAGAAAAAATACTAATTTCATAAATATCAAGAAAGTTAGTTAAATGCATTTAGTTTTCTCAAATTCATAGTAAAATTGCTTACTTTAGAAAACTTGCATTGAGAATAAAACAAAAATTAAATGTTACAACCACTCTGTAGGAATTTTTTAAGAATGGTTGTTTCGAGAATAAAAAGTTGATTAATTTTTTCTTATATTTAAGACCGTTAATAACTTATTTTTTTTTTTATAAATGAGACCTGAGCGAGAAAGATTTAAGGACACGAGGAGTATGTTATTACTACTGTTGAACTCAATGAACCCATATGCAACTAATAATGTGCAATTATAGCTGAAATAAGGGGTGAAAGAAAGGTAAAGGCAAACATATCAATCATTACAGCTGCTGGAACAGATCATACAAACAAGAACGTGGTTGTAGATGGGCAAGAATAGTCAATGTTGTGCTCTAAAATTAGTTGCCACTAATGATGGTTGCTTGGTTGCTGTCAATTTATAAGCCGGGATTGATGTTAATTACTAGTAAAGGGCAAAGATTTGGAGGAAAAACTAAATATCCAATAGGAGTACTAATCATAGCTAATCGAGACATTGAGACATTTGTTTAACAAATTTCTATAGTATAAAGCAAGTTGGTTTTTGACTATTTGGACCACAGATTATGAGAATTCTTGTACAGTATAAAAATGAACAAGAAAAAGAAAAGGGCAATATAATGGAAAATAAAGTGTCTTTATTCAAATACTTGAAATACAATTAATTTAACTCCAGTATACAATAAAAGTGAACATTAGCACAAATAATGTTAGGATGTGTTCATTTACACTCTGTTTGTTTTGGTGGATTTTGGGGAAGAAAAATTGGGGGGAGAGAAAACAAGGAGAAAACTAATTCTTCTCCTTGTTTTGTTCATGAGAGAAATTGAGGGAGGAGAGAAAATAAGGTAGGTCCCACCAAAAAAAGTTTTCTCTCCTCCATAGGCAAGAGAATGAGAGGAAAATGAGTTTTGAGATGTAAAATTACCTATCTGTCCTTCATTTATTCACTTTACTTAAAAAAAATTTAAAAAATATTTTTTTAATTGGAAAAAAATAAAGCTTTTTTTTTGATAAAAAATTGTTTCTTTTTATATTTTGGACTCAAATTTTTTATCATGTAATAAAAAATTGAAGTAAAAAAAAATCTTTGGCTTTCTTAAATATACATGCATATGAAATAGAAAGAAAAAATTTATTTCTATTTTGTTAAACAAGGGTTTAGTTGTCTTTTGATAAATTTATTATTTTATCTCTTCCCTCTTTTCTCTCCAACCAAACGGAAGGAAAAAGAACTCAACTTTTCTCTCTTCCATATTTCTTCACATTTTCTATCATACCAAATAACTACAAAATCTACCCATTTTCTCACCATGATTTCTTTTCCCTATTTCTCTTTTCTCATTTTCTCTCTTCCCATTTTCTTTCGTGCAACCAAACAAAGCCTTAAAAAAATAGTTGAGATTTCGACCTCTACTCTTACATATGTAAAAACGGTTTTATATACTCAACACTCAGAACTTAGTTTAAACAATAAATAAGATTTTAAAATCATTAAAAATATCTTAATTAATCAATACTTATTTATTATTTTTATTGATAAAATATCTTATTTTTACTTTTTCAATAACTTAATTATACATTATTCTTAAAACAATAAATAACAAAACCCATAATACACGAACATACCAGTAGTTTGATTTCCCAGCTAAAGCAATAAAGGATCCCCATTCCACCGTCACCAAATGAAGATGTGGGTGTGGCAACTGAAACTTTATCTACTCTCTCCGCCTCGAATTATAAGCAATTCTAACCACTTTTATGCTTATTAAGGAGGTTAGTTGATTGTATTTAATTTTCTCAAATTTATAAAAAATAGAGGTATTTTTGGAAAGTAGTATTGGGAATGAAACAAAAATTAATTAAGATTACAATTTTCTAGAGATGTTTTAGGAAAGTGGTATTGGGAATGAAACAAAATTTAATAAAGTTAGTTAGTTTTGCTTATATTTTAAATCAAGAGTAATATGTTTTTTGTTGCTTATAATTCAAGCCGGAGAGAGTATGTCTCTATGGTAGTTACTACTATAACCTATAACTAAAGCTTTCACGAAAGATAGTTTAAAAAAAAAAAAAAAAAAAAAAAACACTTTCACGAAAGATTAAAGTTAAATAGTTAATAAATGCTACACTTAGAGTATTTGTTAAAAAATCAAAAAATTACGTTAATTATGCCAACTTTTATACCGTTTATAATTTTTATATCAAATTAAATTAATCGGATCAACAGTTGGATTAAAAGTTTTTATTCCATCGATCTTTTAAAAAAATTTCTCAAAAATCTAAAATTATTTAATGCTTCATTTATACACGTCAAAATTAAAAAAAAAATATATGTCATAAAAATATACTACAGTATATCTTAAAAATATATGAAAATGAAGCTATTTGAATATGTATTTGATAATGTTTATATTTTCCCAAATATGAAAGTAATCTAGATAACATATACTAGTAGTTATTAATTAATGGATTGATTAATAAAATTCAAATTGTATAAAAATTTATAAACGGTATAAGAATTAGTATAATTTAATTTGGTTTAAATGGATTTTTTTTAAAGAAAAACAACAATATGAATTTTGAATATTTTTTTAAGAAAAATGTTAAAGAATGCCCTTTGAACACTTGTCAAGAGATAGGATGTGATTAAAAATTATAAAAAGCTGCAAGGACATTTAGGTAGTTTAGGTCCTCAGATCCTGGGTTCTAATCTCATGTATCTCCTTTATCCTATGTATGGAATCTAGACATGTAGTATAGAATAGAAAAACCATACTTATAATAAAATGATCTTCTCTCCCTCTCCTACGGATCTAGCCAAACCAATTAAGTGCAAGTTCAAATGAAGACACAAACATTTATTATCCCTTAAATTAGCATCAGAAATGTCTCCCTTCAAAACGAAAAATCTTCCACCAATCACGTCCTGAAATTTATTATTCACACTTAAATTAGAGGGCTTCACAAAACACACGCAACAACTCAACCCTCCCCACCGGCTTATTCAAATTGTCCAGTAAAGAAATACCTTTAGGATATTTATTAAACTTATTAGAAATAGAAAAAATAATATTCCCCGTTCCTAATTATAAGATCTTCTAAACACTTTTATTTTGTTTTTATTTATAAGGCTCTTTACCAATTTTCAATGAGCATTAATTATTTTTTTTCCAAAAACACTCATATTTATTTAACACTTTTTAGAATCCCAATAATATTAATAGGGGTAATTTTGAAAATACATATCAAAAGTTCACATTCTCAATACAATTAACTAAATTATTTCACTTTCTTAATAGACGTGAAATCTCCCAAGAGGACCTTATAATTAGGGACGAATGTAGTACTACTACAAGTTATTAATTTTTCATTTTATAAAAATATCAAAAACTATAGTACTTTTTAATATTTTTCAATTATATATGACTTTTTAATAAATGTCCCAAAAACACTTTTTATCATTTTCTTTACTCAAATATTGTACCCCCTCCGTTCATATTCCTTGATTTCAAGAATTTTTTTTATTTACTCACTTTTGATTGATTTTATCATTTCATATCTTTTATCCTTTTATAATTTTAATGAATAAACATTTTTTTTCAACTTTAACCATTCATTCAATCATTTCTCTTACTTCTTATTAATTATACTTTTATCATTTATCTCATTTTTGAACTTTTATACATTAAATAATGGACACACTTCCTAATAAAAATAAAGTACTACTACAATTTTTAATAAATAGGGACATTTTGGACAAAACACATATTAAACTTACAATAATTAACATTTTCTTAATATGTGTGTCTAAACTTAAAAAAACCAAAAGTTAAGAAACAAGGTAGTTTAGTAAATACTCCCTCCGGTCCTTATTATAAGCCTCATTTCTCTCTCACAAAAGGGTGCTTATAATAAGGATCGGAGGGAGTAGTAATTTTTAGTTTTAGTTTTACAATAACCAATAATTTTTTTTTTCATGTTTAGTTTTACTTAATATATTTTGATTGAATAAAAAAATACTACTATATTGTCTTGATTTTTGTAAGAGATAAAAATTATAAATTAGTAAAAAAAATATAATCAATTTATTGTTATTTTAAAAAAAAAAAAATTCTTTGTGTACAAAGAAGTGGTGACTAGCAAAATTGAAGTTCAAATAAGGCAAATATCCGAAAGTCAAAACATTTCAGCTGTGAGGTGATGAAGGCTAGAGATAGAAAATGACATCACTTGCATGGACAACACAAAATAATCATCATTTCCAGCACTACCAAAAGTTTCAAAAGATTACAGGGAACATTAAAATTTAAAAATAAAAAGATTAGAAGGGGGAAAAAATTACCAACCTGGAATGTCACTGTGGAGAGAGGGGTACCCTTTGTGAAAGTGTACCTTGTATTGGGCACCCAAGAGTGAATCATACATGCCAATGAATTGAATTGGTTTAGGCTTAAAGAATCACCTACAAACATAATCTTCTTCCCCCTGTACTTCGCTAGGAAATCCAATGCGTTGAACCTGCACAAACGTTTAACACCCATTTATCCACGAATATTATATTTATTCAACTTTCACTATTTAATTCTGAAAACTAAACAAATGTAACATATTAAGGGAGCAGTGATCTTTTGTTTTGGAACATAACAGTGATGTATGCAATCGCTTTCACCTTTATAACTAATCTTATCTGCAACTACATACACTTGTGTTCATATCGAATGTTCGCAATTGCGATAAATTCGCTCCATCCATAATTGGGATTAGACTATAATCGTAATTTAAAATAATTACACATCATCAATATATAACTATGCAATTACATAGACCGTATTTTCATGCAAAATGCCGTAATTACTATAAACATAACTGCAATTGCAACCACAATTAAAAATACATATAACTAATATATATTATCTATTATTTTTTAGGCATCTATACTTGGATTTAGCCATACTATTGAGATGTGAAGGTTTAAGGCTTTAGTGATTTATAAACAAACAAGAGAATGATTAAATCAAAAGAAGAATGAATGTATAGTACCTTGGTAAGGAACAAGAAAATGGTTGCCATCTATATTTCTGGTAAAGAGTATCAGGTCTACCATACTTTTGGCAATTGAATTGTGGATCTATGAAGGGACAAGTAGAAGGGTTATAGAGAGGATATGAAGGGTCATAAACCCATTGGCCACGAAACCAGTTGCATCTTCCAGCAAGCTTTCTACTACCACTGGAAATGGTTGTTGTTGCATTATTATTACTACCAAATATGTGTAAATCCTCTGCTTTTGTTTGGTGTGAGAACAGAACAAACAGAGAGAGGAACAGAGCAGGTAATAAGAAACCCATTTTCTTGGGTTTCTTTCACTACTCCCCAGAATTTTGTCCAAGGGAAAAAGGACAAGGGTTGAAGAAAAAGTGATCTGAAACAAGGGCTTTATTTATAATGTGTAATGAACGTGTCCAATAGTGAGTGAAGAGGAGGTTGAACTTGAAGTGTTCCACATGGAATGTTAAAACAGAGTACTCCTACTTTGTTTTTTTATTTTATTTTATATATATATATATATATATATATATATATATATATATATATATTGTATTTTATCTGGTGGTTAGAAACTGTGGAACTTTGGGTGGATTCCTTTGATTTTTTTTTATTTAACAATTAACAGTGCCATGTGGCAGGGTTGGATCGAATCCCTATGCTTGCTTTATCTTGATTAAAAAATTTGGACGCTCTTTGAAAAAATACTCTATCATTTTCTTAACTTTTGACTTTTAAATAAATACTAGTAAAAAATATTTATTATTGTATGTTTTATAAAATGTTTTAATTTAATTCTTATTAAAAATTATAATAGTATTTAATTTTTATTATGTAATGTATCCCGTTAATATTGATTAATCGTTTAGAGATGAGGAAGAAGATAAAAATAAAATAAATGAGAAGCAAAAAATATTAAATGAACGATTAAAAAATTATGCATTAAAATTATAAAATAACTAACAATTGTGGAATGAAAATGAAAAGCTTAAAGGCCAAAAATTTAAGAATAGAAGAAGAATTACAAATAAATTAATGCAGCTAAATATTGAAAATAAAAACAAATATTTATTGATGAGTTAACTATATCACTTTCTAATAGTACAAAACTATTCGTTCTGGTTTTATTTATGTACTATTTGGCTAGCACCACAGGTGTCCCTAAGAGCATATCTAATATTAGAGAATCCTTGAGACTAATCTTACACGAGATCGCATCATATGCTTCTCACAGCGGATGTTTTAACTGAGAATCAACCCCGAGACTACTAGTCTCAGGTCCTTTTCCCACATTCTCAAGCGGCTGGATCGCACCACTTGAACCAACACTCGTTGGTACTGGTTCTGGTTCTTTAAAAAATGATTTTGATATTCTAAGTTTTAAAAGTTGAGTTTAGAAAACTAAAAAAGATAGGTTACAATGAAAAAAATGAGTAACCAAGTTTCTCACAGTATTTATTTAAAGGAAAATGCTAACAAGTGTCCTTAGGGCACTTGTTAAAGGAGTAATTATAGATAAAAATTATTGGAAAATGTGATTTTTTATGTTTTCGAGAGAGTGGTGAATGTGGACTTATGATTTTTTTTCCATATGTAGTAACCTTAACAAGTGCCCTTAGGACACTTGTTAGCAAAACCCTTGTATAAATTTACATTATTTTATAAAAAAAATAATATCTTGAGCCTTCTTAATTTTAATCCTAAAAACTAAAGATAGTAAATCCTTAAAAATGCCTTAAAAGCACTTTTCGGCATTTCCAAAGAAATATTGGCTAACAATTTGCCTGGGTTTGGTCTTTTGGACCATTGATGGGCATAACATATGAACATGGAAAGGAGCACAATGTCTTACGGCGTTACTTTAATTTGTTTAAAACCTGATTTACTTTTAAATTTGCAACTTGGATTATATATACTATATAAGAGTGGTTTCCACCTTTGCATCTTTGATTTTTTATTCTATAATAATGCATACATGGCATTCCCATTTTGGCAAGTAACGTTTTCAGAGCTATATATTAGCACAGGGATTTAACAAAACCATGTGATGGTTGTCTTAAAAAAAAACAAAACAAAACAAAACTATATATGTAGTGATATTTTAATTTTTTTGAAGATAATATTTGCTGTTTCACATTTTTTATATATGGTGTGACCTAAAACAGGAGAGATGTGATATTTTCTTCTAATCAATATATATATATCCACAAAAACTCTCATTCATTTGATTTGTTGGTTCTTGTTATTGAAGAGAAATTAGTGATAGCGTCTTGACTTATAGTTTTTTTTTTTAAAAAAAAAGTATATCATTATTCCTTATAAATAATAAATAGCCAGTATATCATAGAATGATATATAGGTCTCCTACCATAGTGTTAGGTATTGATGACTGCTTACATATAAAAAGAGTGAAAAATTTAGAGGTTTAGTGATAATCTACTAGATTATAGTATTAATTATACGATCAAAATCAGTAGATTTCACTTTAATTTCTATTCAAGGCATAGACTTTGTTTTGATTTTAAGAATTCTCAGTTCTTCCTTCTCTATCTTTTGGTATTGTCGTCTTGCTAATTTTAATGTGTTTTGATTTTGAAGAATATTAAGAGTGGGAACTAAACTTCTTCAACAATCACAGAGTCTTATTTATTCCTCTGTTTCCTAGTTTGTCTTTCGTGTAACTAAATCTGTTTTGTTGGGGTTAGATGTTGAACAATATAGATTTCTTTTGAATGTAATTGAGTTATTATTATTTTTTTATAATCAAAGTAATTTATTAAAGAGTAAAAGAAGGACCCCAAGTCCCTAACCAAGTAGGGGGAAAATTACATCACTTGAAAATATGATATGCTGAGAGATAAGACTCATACACCAACTAATAAAAGATATGTTTCTATCTGATAAATAAAAAGCCAAAGCCAAAATTTGACATTTACATCATTTAATATTTTCACCAACTCATAAGAATTAGATGTAAAAATAAAAGCATTCTTAAGCTAGCTAGCCACAAAGCCCAACAAATAATCTACCAAATTCCTATTCCATATTACTTCTTCTTGTGCGTTCGGAATAGATCCACGAAGGCTATGAAATCATCCTCGAAGGCTATGATTGAGTTATTAATGCTTAAGTATGATATGTTATGGAAGGAATCATGTCATGTGCATAATTTATTTTTATTTACTACTCCCTTCGTCCTTAAATATAAGGTCTCTTTGGGGATTTCACGTCCATTAAGAAAGTGGAATAATTTTGTTGATTGTATTGGAAATGTGAACTTTTGATATGTAATTTCAAAATTACCCATATTAATATTATTGGGAATCTAAAAAGTGTTAAATAAATAGGGGTATTCACTCGTCCCTACATATAAGACCCTCTTGGCACTTTTATTTTGTCCATATTTATAAGACCATTTGCCAATTTTTAATAATCATTAATTACTTTTTTCCACAAATCCCTTATCAATTTTTAATGATCATTAATTATTTTTTTTTCACAAATTTTTCAAAGAAGTCTTATATTAAAGCTCGGAGGGAGTAATGTTTATGCGTTTAAAAAGGAAGCAAGCGGTTCACCCATATATATTTGTTAAAATTTCCCTATAATTTCTAAATCCAATAATTTTGTGGTGTCAATGTACTGAAGACATTTTTTTATACACGTCTTCTTAATTAGAATGTACGTGTCAGTTCAAAAAAAAAAAAAAAAGAATGTACATGTGAATTTTAACAATTGGTTCTGCTATCAATTATCACAGATATATAGCAATTGTGATTATTCAATGTGCATATGAAATCTGGATAGCAACACCATGAAAATAATTTGGTGTATAGCAATAATCAGGACAAAACATAACAAGAATAATTTGGTGCCAAAGTTTGTTCTTTTTTTGAACTATCATAATGCCGTGTTTGAAAATTTAGATGAAAAATTAAAACTGAGAAAGTGAAAAAGAATTTTTTTTTTAAAGAAACAAATTAGTGAGGGACCTCGTTGTTAATGGCACAAGCCAATGACCCTTTTGTCTTGTTATGCCCACCACTTGAAAATAAGTTTGTAAGTCAAACTGTGAGTTGTCCATCACTACTATGTGCTCGTATATTTTTCAAACTACATACAAAATTAGTCTTCTTGATGTATATATAATGTATAAACAATATTATATTCGTTCATGAATACATGGATGGATCTATATATATTTTATATCCGCTTTGTATATTTTTTATTTTTTTGCAATAATTTTCAGGAAAACTAACGTGCAGCCAAAAGGCAAAGTTCACACGGAACAACTGATCCATTTTATGTTGCAAATCATGTCAACTAATGAATTGTTATTAGAATATTTCTAGTATGCAATTTAATTTTGGGATATTGTTATGCAACTCTACATTACATCAATGATATTTTGTAACCTATCATGTAATTTTGAATTTCTTAACAGTGATATAATGATAATATGTTGAGTTGCAAAACATTATTGGTTCAATATAGAATTGTATAACAACAACCCAAAATTATGTTGTATGGAATCAATTCCCTTTATTATTATGATAATGACAATTCAATTACAATCATTATATTGCTGACTACGAACAGAGGTCATTGAAAAATAATACTCTATAGTACAGTATTTGATCTGCTTGTAAAAAATATATACTACTAATTTAACATCAACGAACAGTAATCATGCATCACATGCAGGAGAAAATTCAATCTGTATATGGCTATATGCTGGAACAAACTGCCAGGTTTGCATTTTGCAATGATACAACGATAATGGGTTTCGTACAAACGCCAGCTTCGATTGTGTTATTAATTAAGAAATGAGTGCAAAGCCAAAAACAAACAATAAATAAACATCACTACTAACGTCATCAAAAAAAATATGGCTGATTTATCTCACTTTATTTTGGCTGATCTTTTCCTTGAGATCTTTACCAAAAAAAATATTTTCATCAATTTCTATATAAAAATGTGGAAACTAGGAATAAAATGAAACATTAAATCACATTCAAAATTATTATAAAGACATGGATCACAATTATACTAACTCTTAAAAATAGAAAATAAAATTTTCTGGACATAGCAAGTTGGGACAAGTTCCGAACTCCATGTGATCTATCCTCCTTCGTCGTTGCACTGACGACCAAAACACACAGCCAGAAAGGATAGAAAAAGTAAAAGAGGGTCACGTTTCCAAGCTTTGTGTGCAACACATTAGAAGCTAGTGTTGTTGTACGGTTCAAGTGATAGAGACTTAACCTAATTCAATTAATAAATTCCGTTTCATAATTTTTGTAGTTTTAATTTTTTTTAATTCTTTTCTTTTTGTAGTTTTAGTTTTTAAGGTATTATTAATATATATTTTTTTTTCAATTTTAACATTTATTCAACCATTTTATTATTCATTATTAATTTTACTTTTTTTTTTCTCCCTCATATCTAAATTATCATACATTAATTAAAGACACTTTTTTATATAAATTAAATATTACTACAATTTTCGATAAGATTTAAATAAGGATATTTTGAAATAAACGCATATAAAACTTACACCGCAAAATATACGGAGTATAAAACAAAGAGAATATAATAAAATAAAATTTAAAAGTAAGAGAGAGAAAATATATAGGTAATTATTCTTATTACATGTTAAATTACCGTTGTCCTACCAACGAGCTGTTGGTGCAGTGGTGTCAGGGGCTGCACTTGGTAGGGCGAACCACGGTTCGATCCCCCGCAACAATGTTGGGAGAGGAATAAAACCTTAACCCCGGGACCCCCCTCGAACTGGATTAGTCGGCCCAGTGGGCCGGATACCAGGGTGCAAACCAAAAAAAATTACCGTTGTCCTAAACCATAAATAACGTGATACTTTAATTTAGAACCAAATAATAACCCTTTTGATTGACACGTGTGTGAATATGTTAACTCTCATTTGATTATTACTATATATAACTCATACTATAGGAGTGTGATATATCCACTCATAATAAAAACAAACTTTTAATAAATTAATTGCTATAAAGTCGAATCCACCAACATCTTTTTTTTTCAAGGGAAATTTCATCGTCATTGACGTACGTTGACGTCTCTGATGGAGAACCCCGCCTTTAGGTCATAGCCTGTAAACTGCCCGGAGGAGAACAACCACTCCCAAAGGAGCGACAGACTCATATAGCATTGGCAATTTGGGCGGGCATGGGCGCATGCCCGCCAATGCCCGCTATTCATGCCCGCCCATTAAAATTTCGTGGGCGAAAAATTGAGGCCCTGCCCGAGGGCGGCCCACTTTAATTAAAAAAATTTTAAAAATTGAAAAAAAAATCCATAAAGAGGCCAAAAATTGAAAAATGCTAACGGTACGTAACTAATGTAAAGCTGTACATTACTCACAATACTCAAAAAACACATAAAAACAATCAATGAAAGACTGAAAGCAAAAAAATCGATCAAAAGTTAAATAAAAATTGAGCAATCAATTAAAATTTGTGCTGGATCAGAATGACAATCAAATTTTTTTTAAAGTAATTCGTACTAAGAAATTATGAAACATATGACATATATTTTTTTTAAAAAAAAAATTAATGGGCGGCCCGCCGCCTACCCGAGAATGCCCGCTAAAAAAATGGGCAGGGTGGGCGGGCATTTTTTATTTGCTGGGCTAAAAATCAATGCCATGCCCGCAAAAAATTGCGGGCGGGCGGGCCCCATGGGCATCCGCCCTAATTGCCAAGGCTAGACTCATACTATTGAGTTGAGATTCGAACCTGTATAATTGCGAACCGAGGACAAAGTCTCGAGTCAGGTGATTGGTGAATCCACCACCATCGATCCTTAGCTTGAAGGTTTTCCCAACGCATTACACATGATTTGCTTTTCACCTTTTGGCATAAAGATCATGTTAAGATCGATCTCCAAGCAAGACTATTTATTTTAATTTTATTATATGGTTTAAATGGTATTTTGGTTTTTTTATAGTTCTACTTTGGTAATTTTATTTATTTATTTTGATAATCTATTTATTCAAAAAGTTTTATTTTGGACTTTCCATCAATTATCGCAAGCGATAAATCTAGCACCGTTGATTCGCAATCATGGCCCATATTTGAATTCTGTGATGAACAATGTGCACTCCTTCAATCGTTGCATCTGTGCCAAATTCGAAGTTATTATAAACATAAATAACCAAAATAAAACTCCGATAAAATTTAAAAAAAAAAAAATCAAAACACCATTTAAGATTATTATATTGGGCGTATCGATCCAAGAACAATTATTAGATCACATGGTCTAGAATAATTATTACTATCTATTATTTATTTTTTGAATTTTTTTAACTAAAAAATAAACTATAAATGGTTGAGATGATCTGAACCACATAATACAAGACTAATTAATAATTTCACATCTATCCAATTACAACTTTGGCATAACATGGTCGAGTTTTGTTTAAAGAAATACTAATAAAACCACATCATTCTTCTCATGTTTTTTCTTGAATGATACGAGAGGATCATGTTAAAGAAATAATGATGATATGATTTGGCATGTAAATTGATTTCTTAGAGTATTTTCTCATCTAATAGATGAAGGACTACTCCTCTCATTGTCAATTAGTTTTGAGATGAAACCTTAACAACCTGCACATCATGCCTAATTAAGTGATTACTTGGTCAATTAGTTAAAGGGTAATGTTTCGTTATCCTCCTATTAAAAAAAAAAAGTAGTAATATCTTTTGTAACTAATTCATTAATAAAATTGTGATATGAAATAAAATGTCACATAAACTTGTTCATTTAAAAAATTTACTGTAACTGTAATAAATAAAGTCTTTAAATTTTTTATTAAAAAAATTAGCAATTTAATTAAAACTTCTCAAAATCAAACTCAAATTCCATCTTCTTTATGGTCGAGCACCACCAAATCTCATCATCCCTAACCAGGAATATCAGCAAAAAAATACTCAAAAAATTAAAAACATCCTTTAGCTTTACGAGAGTTGCAGTGTCCATTAAACAAACCGAACCATTTTGTAAATATATCATTATTTTACGAGAAAATAAATAATAAAAACTGTTTCGTATCATTATAATTAGCAACTCAATTGTAATTAAATTTTTTAAAAAAATAGGTTTAATGTGATGTTTATGTGGCATTTTATTCCATTTGTCACAATTTTTATTGAATTAGTTAAATAAAAGGGTACCACAACTAACCCTTTTTAACCAGAGGTACCGAAAGAAAATTCTTAGTTAAATAATTTTGAAAGTCAAGTATAAATAAGTTATAAATGGCTAAAGTAACTCATTAGTGATCGGTAAACTAACATAGTTTGATTGGGAGTCTTGCAATTACGAATTTATGATGTATGTATCGATATATGATATTAAGATTATCTATAATAGGAATCCTATACCAAGTACGTGGGTTATATATACGAAAATGACATTAACATATAGTAATATATCAAATGCAATGATGGTTACAAATTAATGCAGCGTGGCATGTAGTGCATGGCCTGTAACATGCGAAAGCACCCTCGAGTTGGTTGATATTCGATACCGTAGGTTACTTCTGACTTGTCTTATTGTTTCAAGGGTGTAAATCACAATCACTTGAGTCCTCGTCAACACGAGAAATAACTGAACAGAGAAGCACCACTTGTTGGCTGCTTTTTCTCTGGGTGCATGCGTGTCTCAAAGTTTCTTTCATTAAAATTAATACTCATCCGATTATAAATAGTATTAACTTTGTTTAAAGTGACAGGGAAACATTTAGCAACAGTGTATCTATTTTTACGTATACTCATCCCTTCTCCCTTCGAAAAGACACTCACTTTATTGAAAGATCTTCAGCAATATAATAAAGGACATTACTTCCATATAACCAAATTTTGGATGGTTGCAAAACAATCCCTTAGTAGACCAATATTTGTTTGACAAATCAGCTATTCTGAGCTGACATAGCACTAATTTAGAACTTCATTAGCTGACGTGTCAAACAATCACTGGTTCATTTAAGGGATTATTGTGCAACCATCCAAAGTTTGGTTGCATGGTAGAAATATTCTATAATAAAATACTACGATTTTGTTAAATATTAACTACTTCATTTTATTTAAAAAAAAAAATTAATCCATGACATTATATTAAAAAGTACTGCCAAGAAGTTGGTATAATGCTGTAAAATATTGCCGGATCTTTAGATATTATATAAGGTTAAAAATTAAAATTCGATCTATCAAAACGACACTTATGAAAACAAATAATCAAGCACTCTCAAAAAATAAAATAAAATAAAATAAATTGGTTCCTTACTTGTATACTGTAATAGGGATATCCTTAGTTAAAAAAAAAAAGAAAGCATAAAACATATATTTATTAAAGGAGTAAACAACTTTAATTTAACCAACGAGCTGTTGGTGTAGTGGTGCCAGAGGCTGCACTTGGTAGGGCGAACCACGGTTTGATCTCCCGCAACAACGTTGGGAGAGGAATAAAACCTTAACCCCGGGACCCCCCTCGAACTGGATTAGTCGGCCCAGTGGGCCGGATACCAGGGCGCAAACCAAAAAAACAACTTTAATTTGATATTTATGACTTTCCTTAGGGTAATTGCATATTACTCACTAGAATATGATTTTTCTATCCACTTGCAATCTTTTAAATAAATTAATTGATATATAAATCTCTTAAGCCATGAGCTAATATCGTCCATGTTAAATTTTCTAGCTCAGGCAAACCATTATCATGCACCACGCACCAGCCTGTAGGCCCTTTTTCCTTTATGCTTTGTCGTCTTCTTTTGAGCAAAGTAGTAATACCATCCAAAGCAGGGTTGTTAGTTTGAGAATATATAATAATCCAAACAAATAGCGAAAAAATAATAAAGTACACTGCTTGTTCTCATAAACGGGTGACATTATACTTCTACCCATCAAATCATTGCTCATTAGTTATTACACCATGTATATTTCGGATATCATTTTCGAAAGCACAAAATTTATAATATTGAAAACATCTTCAAAATATTAGAAATTAAAATATAGAAAATTTTTACTAACATCTACATCTTTGTAATCCATACTTAAAGAAAAATGATTGATAAATCTTCAAAATTATCATACATCACAAAAGAAGTGACATGTGTCAATTGCTTATTATTGATTGGTTAATAAGTGACACATATCACTTTCTTATGATATAAACTTATTTATAAATTGATTTTATAGGTTTATTTATCGTTAGTCATATTCAAACAAATAGCTTATAGTGAAGTACACTACCTGTTCTCTTGCAAACTTATCTATTGCACAATATGGAATCTTCTTTTAATTCAAGAAAATGCTATTTCAAGTTGGGCTATGTGGGTCATGTCCAGCAAAAGTGGCTGGCCCATCTTGATGGTTTTCTTATACTCCCTCCGCCTCGAATTATAAGCAACAAAAAACATATTACTCTTGGTTTAAAATATAAGCAAAACTAACCAACTTTATTAAATTTTGTTTCATTCTCAAATCCACTTTCCTAAAACATCTCTAGAAAATTGTATTCTTAATTAATTTTTGTTTAATTCCCAATACTACTTTTCAAAAATACCTCTATTTTTTATAAATTTGAGAAAATTAAATACAATCAACTAACCTCTTTAATAAGCGTAAAAGTGGTTAGAATTGCTTATAATTCGAGCCGGAGGGAGTACAAGTTGCTTGCTATATGAGTAAATTTAGAGATACTTGCCTTTCCTAACATTTCTATTTTGTTTATCTTCTTCTTTCTCGCCCTTTCGATTTCATTGGTCAATAATGGCAGGCATTATCCTGTGGGATGCCAAATGTGCATTATTGATGAACCTAACTTTGTGTTTAAGAAAAGTTATTATGTTCTTTATGGCTGCAACCAGTCAAGTATTAATGGTAGATTAGGTAGTCAAGTAATTCGCACGTTACAACTGGATTTCTACCCATAGAATCATACTCAAAGCCTTTCTTTCTTTAGCTAACAACCTCCAAAAGATATTATGAGATCACTCAAAGCAAACTTTGGTTATTTAACACAAAAACAACTTTAAAAGTGAGAACATTTATATTGACGAAGGCACCAGGTAATACACAAAAGGGGTCCCAAAAGAGTTGATTAATTTTTAGTTTTATGAGCTTAATTAAGTTTTTTTTATTATCTCAATTATGGGAGTTTAAAAAAAACTAATTTTACATTTATTAAAAAGGTTAATTAAATATATTTAATTTTCTTAAATTCTTAAAAAAAAGTATAGTATCAATTTAATTTCTGATTTTTTTTACTGGATCAACTTAATGTATGAAAAATTATAAATATCAATTTGATCCTTGATGTATTTGTGTTGTGCCAATTTGGTTCCTCAAGATTTTCGTATGTACTAATTTGGTTCTTGAAACATGAAAGTTTTGAGGGATTAAGTTGGTACGTCCGAAAATATTGATGGACCAAATTAGTATAATACAAAAACATCAGGAACCAAATTGATATTTATAAATTCTCAAGACTAAGTTGGTACACTGAAAAAATATATGATAGACAAAGTTGGTAATTCACTAAAAATATAAGAATGCAATAAGAAAGTAGTATAAAAAACTAAATAAAAATTAATTGAAACTACCACTTTATACGAATATTTCAAAGATATTGTATTTAATTATAGAAAGTTAGTTACCTTCTTTCTATATTTAAGATTACAAATGGAAATTTTTTTTTTCTAATAATCAAGATCAGAGAGTAATTAGGATACTTACAAAATCATCAGGACTTCAAATAAATGCAAAACAAATTCATTTTATTCGACTTTCATCACAAAGCATTTCAATTAATTGCGTCTCAATTTGTCCCTTACTTTTTTTCTAATATAGTTATATACCTCGGTCCAAATTATCTATAAGAATTGATTGTCCCAATATATAGATCACTTTATATTTTCTAAGAGATATTTAATTCTATTTTCATAAATGACCCCTGTTAAATAAGTATTTTATTTAACTAAATTCAATTTCTCATGTAAAAAAAGTAATACAAGTAAAATGGATAAAAATGTACAAATGATTTAGATTGTTTTTGTTAAAAGCAAGAAATTAATTATCCATCTTAATCAATATATATCGATTAAATTTGACTTATAAGACTACCGTATTTTTCTAGCTTGATATTGACATGAATCGAACAATGGTTCGAACTTGGAAGGTTAATTTATATGAGTACCTAGAGACCACTAACTAAGCTAAAGTAATAATATTTTATTCGTGACCATAATAAAATGATACATAATTACATATGTACTTCTAAAAAATAAAAACTTTGGGGCTCGCTTGTCACGAAGAAGACTCGCCTCTAGTTAAATCAGTTTCTTTCTTTTTGTTGAAAATGTTGCAAATTTTTTTTTTCAAAATTAAAATATATAGATAATTGACATTTTATCACACATGCTTGTTAAAATTTTGCATAGCTAAATTTTTTCATAAATTTAGGATCCCATTTATGTTTTGCCCGGGGCCCAAAAATTATTTGCCTGGGTTTGCACCATACTGCTACTATGGCAGCCACGCCACCAAACCAAATCAAATGATATTGTTATTTGAAATGTATCAAACATTGAATATAATAAGAACGGCATTGCTTATGAAGAATGGATACTTAAGTATAATACAAATTAGATTCGAGAATTTTTTGAAATTCAAGATATTATATGTTTTAGATACACCAACAAAAATTTATTAAAATCAGTTTCGGATATTCAAGGACACAACTAAGGTGATTAATCCCTTCAAGTACTCCAACCCTCCAACCCTCAACCAGTTGCAAAAGTGAATACAAAACAACATTATTTGTGCCAATGTTCATTGATTAAAAAAACATATATTTGATACAGGCTCAAAATAATTATTAAAAAGAATTAGTCATTTCTAATTAAGTACATAACTTGATAACTTGATGATTACTAGTGCAATTTACGGAAAGATAGATGCATGTGATCATAATAGAATTAAAGAGCACATCACATTATATTCTTGGCATATCATATTATATTCTTTCTCTTATGTCAAATTGCAAACGAAAACTTGTTTAGTATAATTCAAAAGTAGTTTCAACTCTATACAATACCTTATAATTCAAAAGCACATCTGCTACTCCTTCCATCTCACAAAAGGAAAATTTTTTGTCAAAATTATTGTACAAAATCAAAGTTATAATAATGAATAACAAGACTTAAAAATTATATATCATAATTTTTGATTGATTGATGAATGAAAGATGCATTAAACTACTACCTGATAATTGTTTGATTTGTTAAACAAAACATAAATGTATGACTTAAAAATGTATGCTTCCTTAAACTACTTCTTCTACACATATCTATCTAAACATATCGTATGAATATTGGTATGGAATACGAATATGACACCATACTTTTTATTTTGGATCATCTGGGCTTCATAAAATCCTACTCATTATTCATATCTAATCTGCTATTACTCTTTATCATATCATCTCCTTAACATAAGATCCTACTCATTACTAAGACTTGTAAACTCTGTTACTCTATTTTATGATTTCCAACCAATTCATTAGCTAGTTTTACCAAATACAGTAATAATTTATCAGTCTTCCGCCCAGACTTTTCACCCTTCAACAGAGTTTTCAACATACAACCAGCTTTTCAACATTTATCCAACTTTTTAGTCAGTTTTGTCAAACACATCCTATCTAAACTCAGGTGTTAATGGATAAAAATGTAAAGCCGCATTCAGTATTCTAGATAATAGCTCAACGCTACATTAACTACTGTATTTAGAGTATTTCATTTGAATTTTAATGGCCTAATTAAATCTTCATTTTTGTTTCTTTTCTTCTTCTAGAAAAAAAAGGATGGGGGTGGGGGATTTTGGGGCTAGGAATGCACACTTAGTAACATAACTGATATTGTAGGACACTGAATCTTATATAAACAATAGGGCATCTAAATCTCCTTCATGAGGACTAATAAGTAATAAGTGAATGTAAAATCTGCAAGGTTGGTTGTGTATATACACAACTTAATCATCCTGGCATTTAGAGAAGCTCCCATTCAGCTTCAGAGATATCAGGAAGTGGTAATTTCTTTTGATCTTCCATTGAAGCTGGACACAAATTCTCCATGCAATCACCCTTTCCCTTTTCATTCTTCCCATGCAATATTGCGAGCTCCTCATACTCTTGCTTCCTTGCAGACTTCTTGGATAAAGAAAAGGGTTGTCGTGTATTTTTCTTCAAACAAAGGAAAAAAACTAAAGTTAGAGTTGAATATGCACCTATAAAAAACAAGGGAGAAAGGAGGGAGAGTGTGGGAACCTTGTTAGTCTTTAGGTTAGCCCCTGCCTTTGGAACTAACCGAAGTTCATCTCTGCTCACCATAACACAAGTTTCCTCAAGCTTCTGCTCATCATATTGCTGACCATGGTCTAAAACAATATTCGTTGCATCCATACAACATGTTTCTGGAATTTCTCAAACAATTAGAAGTGTCATTTACCATGTGCTAAAAAATAGTAAGAACCTGAATGACATTATACTGTCTTTTCATACGTGAATAATCATATTGAGGGATGGAGAGTCTTTTCAAGTCTAATACTTGAAAACAAGCTCTAATCCATACAGGCTTCAGAGTTGCTACTGCATAGATATGATCATGCATACTTAGCGAAGTATAAAACATCTAAATCAGAGTCAAAACGAATATGTACCCAAAAAGAGTCAGCGAATATGGTTAAGTGCAACAAACTATTTCTTGGGGTCATGAATGAGCTATAAGTTCTGTATCTATGCTTGAGTTGTTTAGTGAAAGAACAAATGCCACTTAATATATATGCAGTAGAGTAAACATTTTCTTTCTTATCGATATCACCACTCTCAAAATCATTGTTCTGACCTATTAAATACAACCAAAATAGGGATGTCTCTAATCTCTACTATTTATTTTCTAATGCATCTTATGCAAAAAAGACCAAAGCAACCAGCACCAAGATACACTCCCTCAAATTCAACCAAAAGGGGTCCATATGCAAAAAGTAAGTACTTCCGAATGACAAGTATGTAATACTACCTAATCTGTGGAGGTACCTTATAATAACTTGAATTATCCTAGACTGAGTTAGTAATTCATTTTTATTTTAATTAATACCTAGATGAAGTACAATGATTGTGTTATCATAGCAAAAAGACTGTACCAGAAAATAATACAGCTGCTTTTCAGCTCTCATCAGAGGTCAAAAGTTACCAACCAGAAACAATGAAGGAAAAATGAAACTATATTCCAGAGACAAGATACTTACCTTCTGGATCTCCAAATAAGACACTGGATGAAGAACTCGTATTCATCTCTTTCTCTTCAGCTGATTTAACCAATATCAGAACATTAGGGATCTGTTCATCACTTGCAATTTCAATTTCATTACACCTGCCTGCTACAGAAGCAAGCCTTGTTACCTCAGTATAATCTAGCTTTGAAATAGTAACTGCATGATTTTCAATTTCATTCGACAGTTCACATGATTGTGATGTCCTACACGTATCGGTTTCTAACAATGTTACTTCACCGACTGTACTAGATGCAAGCATCTCTTTGTTTTGCTGACTTTCATCGCTACCAGGGTTTGATGTAACATCTGTGCTCCCAACAAATTGTCTTGCACGTGAAATACAATCGTTCCCTTTAATAGAATTTCCAGAAGACGGCATGAAAACAGCATCAGTATCACAGGATGCAGCACAGGTTACGTTATCATCAGTATCATGATTGATCCTTGAATCCTCATTTGTTTGCTTGATATCATCCTTTACAGTTATTTTCTCAGAACCTTGAAGTTTCTTCTTACGGAAGCCAGCATCGGTATTTTGATGAATAGGCAACCCAGAGGCTATCTTTTCATCCAAATCACATGAAGTAGGAAGTAAATCTTGCATGACATCTGAATAGAGCTTTTTAAAACTTTCCCCAACAGTCTGCATTTGATGCTCTACATATTTAGCCGCATCCTATCCCCACAGAACAAACAAATAAAAAGATTACCATGGACTGATAATATCTAAATCTATAGCAGGCCACAGAACTATCAGTCTCAAGAACAGTTCAATTACGCTAGTGTCACATAATTGAGAACATATACAAAAAGAATTTCAGAAAGGTTATCATATATTATCATAAATGTTGAGACAAATACATGAGAACTCTTATATGTGATAATCATGTTAATAATAACTATAGGTAGAATACTCGATCAAAACATGCAAGTCCAAGGATGAAGAAGAATTGCATGCTAATAATGATTATAATTGTAGGCTTTCGGTGTTATAGATTACAGACCTAGAATTAAATACGTCTACAAGTATAACAGAAGAGGTTCAACAACATTTTGTAATCAGAGCTCCTTTGTTTTCCAAATAGTTTTTACTATTAATATCAGTTCCTATCACTATGTCACTTATAACAAGCATTGGCATCTGCACTTGGGAAATTCGGTTTCTCTTTTCTCATTCAGTAATTTGAAACTTAAAACAGGTAAATAGGATAGGTTAAGGTTAAATGATGACAAAGGCATACCTCAACAATTATGTCTTCCACCTCCAGGCACATATTCTCAAACTTCTGGTATATATTACCAACCCAAGTTATGCCTTTCACATCCTTAGCCATCCTTATACACTTGCCAGAATTGCGATTAGACCTGTCCCGCACGTCCAATTGGAATAAGATAAAATAATTTCAACTTGAAGATGGTTCTACCTGATTATCTGCAAGAAATAAAAAAAAAACAAACAAGAAAATATAAAGAGGTTCAATAGATGGTTGTCATTGTCATAGGCTCTAAAAGTACATTGATCAAGAAGTTACTCAGAGTAAGACACAACAAAATTGTTCAGGGAATAACATTATGACAAATACATAAGATGGATCACAAACAAATTCCACCCCTAAAATTAGTCTATATTTAAAAATCATTTAAATTAGCTCTTACGTAAGTATTGCCAAACTCAGCCTAATTTCCCAATCTATAAAAAGCATGATTACTCCATAATTTTATCTTAAAACCATACCACACCCTTAAGTAAGTTGCTGCACACAACAATGAATCTTTAACTATTTTTTCCTAAACAATCTCTCACACTCTCTTTTAAGAAAGAGAAAGATAACCAAACAACATGCAAACTCCAGGTTTGCTTGATCAAAATTACCAAAGACCAAATAAGCAAGGAAATATTACATACAGATTGGCCTAAAGAACTGATAGAATTACATTAAACCCAAAGAAAAAGAGTATACCACAATAGCAAATACATACAGACAAATATGTAGTAAAAAAAAGGAACTTTTAATAAGAAAATGATACCCTTTTAGAATATAAGTCAAATAAATAAAAGGGGCAGTGATAATAATAAACACAAGAAGAAGTGCAGCAAAAGAACAGCGTTTACTTGTTCTAAGAACACGCAGAAGAGAGAAAAGAGAAAACAGTGTGTGTGAGTGAGTGAGTGAGAGATAGAGAGAGAGAGAGTGAGCTGCGCTGAACCTTACGTTGGACAAGTGGATTCTGATTCCTAAGTTTGATAAATTGTTGTTCAGTTTTCACTTTATCGGTGTGTGTGGGTCCTACTCTTCATATAGCCTTTAATTTTCTGTACCTGCTGGCTATGACTTGCGCCCTTTTTGTACTTTTACTTTGTTTCATTCACTCTTCCTTTATGATTGTGATAAGTGCATCTTCCTTTGATTTTTTTTTTTTTTAAACTAGAAAACTGTGATATTATTCTCAATACTCCGTAGATAGGGTAAGAATAACATTAGATAAAAACGGATATGATAAAATAACTATAGATATATGTAAAATATGGATTTGATATTTCATTTTATAAAAAAAATGTGAGTTTGATAAGCTATTATCAATCTATAATATACGATATTTAGTGATTGATTGATGATAGGAGAAAATTATACTATAAATTACTTGTAAATAATAAAATTGTCCTTTCATCAAAATTATACTCCTTCAAGTTTTATTATAAGGAAAAAAAAATATCATCACACGTGTTATGAAAGTTAATTGAATATATTTAATTTTTTTTAAATTCATAAATAAAAAAAAGATTTTTTAGGAATATAACATTGAAAATAAAACAAAAATTAATTGATACATCAAATTTAAATAAAAATATTTAAGAAATGATAATATTTAATAATAGAGAATTGATTAATTTTTGCATATATATTTGAGATCAATAATTTGAATTTTTTTTCTTCTAATAATCAAGACTGAAAAAATTATAATTTACTGTACATATTTTTTCCCCTCAATGCCGAATTCAAAATGGTGAGGTGATGCCAAACTTAGGTGGTGATGGGGGTTGGGTGGTAGGGAGTGGTGGGGGTGATGGTGGAGAGGGTGGCGGTGGGGTAGGGTGGCAATGGTGATTGAGGTAATGGCATTTGATTGAATAGTATAGCTAAGATAATTTCATAACGAAGTTTGTTAAATAATTGAACACTTTTAAGGGAATGAAAAAAAGCAGAAAACTTGCTCTTCAAGTTTTTAAACTGCTATCATCTTTTTATAATTGACACAACCAATTTGAATTAATTAGTACCCTATTCAAGAAAGAGAAATGATATCTATATATTCCTAAATCAACTTAAAATTCATTAATTACCATTAAAAAAAAAGTGACACATGCCAATTTTTATCCACATCATATTTATTATTTCTATATTCCTATTTAAGAAAAAAAAAACATCTCAACATCCATTTTTACAATAAAAATCTGACCCTTTTTTTTGGTATTTAATAATTTCAATTTCTTTATCTTCATTATTAGAACAATTCTTTGAGGTTGGCAAAGACTTTAGCAAATCCTCTGTTTAGGCCTATCCACGAAGTTGGTATTTGAAAACTGCGTGGGAAGCATTGCTTTGACGTATGTCCACCACAAAGCATATTGTTGTCCATTTCCACCCAGCTTGTGGGTTCCTATGTGTGTCAGCACTATAGCCTTGATATATGGCTTGTTTTTCTTTGGCCTTATTCTTCATCCTCAACTCTAATTAACTGAACAAATCAACTAGGCCATAAACAACCAATCTGGTATATAGATTATATTGTCCATAACACCATTTTATGTTCTCAACAAAGCTAAGAACCCTTTTTTAGGATGATGGCAGTTGAAGCATGCATCTCTGAGAAACATTAACGAAGCATAAAACTGAAATAAAGTGGATATGAAGAAACATACATCCTCATAGTTTAAGCTCGCAGTGCAAGTAATACAACCACTGATTACAAAGCATATAGGTTGATTCTAGATATTTTGTTGGCTATGAAGGTGGTTTACTTTATCTGGTTTTGAAAGGGCATCATTGAATCACAAAGCTCAATATGCAACCAGTGATATTTACTAAATGAACAAATAATTCTACAACATTGCACTTTTACTAATGATCACAAATTCAAACCGGGCAAGAGATACGTTAACCAGCAGCTTGGAAATCTCCAAAATCATCATCTGGTATATCTTGAGTGCTTTGATTTTCAGGAGGATTCTGATGTTCTGTGTCTTCTTTAACTGGTTTAGAGGTCTCGGCTTTAGAAGTGTTCTCAAGACTGAGTTTTGGAGGTGAGTTTATTGCAGTGTTCTGCACGGTAGCTGCAGGTGAAAGTGGTGGTGGAGGAGGTGGTGGTAACTTAATACTAGGTAAAGATTCTTTTTCTCCACCCTTTTCTTCTGAGGAGTTGTTTAGACCCTGCTCAAAAAATTTGGACTTCACACTGCGTCCACTTTTCTGCACACAAGATAGAATAATATAAAAACCATGATAGTGAAAATTAAAAAAAAATAAAATAAAAATCATGAACAACAGGAAAGTGCAGATGTGCATACATTGGTTTTAATTTGCAGTACAAGAGTCTCTCCTTCTTTCAAACTGTAATCAACTGAGGAACATTGCTGATATTGTTGTTCCATCTCTTCTGCAGTTTTCTTTTTGTCCAGATATCTTCACTACAATTAAGGAAACGACACGCTTTTCCATTTGTGAAAAAACATCATGGAGACTCATCCATACCAACATGAATAAGAAATATGCATGTAAAGACTTCAATGTTTTGTAGATATTGAGATAGTGATAGGCAATAAAAATGGTAAATCTAACATATGCTAATGAAGGATACTTCATATGATCATGCAATGCAGCTTGGAAATCATAAGCCTCTGTCCTTTCTCGGAATCCTAAACCAATGAAAGCATGCCGAAGGCGACCCCCTACATTAATTTCAAGTAATAAGGACCAAACTGCATAAGTAATAAGAAAGATTGCAGCAAAATGAAAAATATGCACTGGATAATAAGGGGTCAAAACTCAATAATCTTTTCAACTAGAAATGTCCAAAAACTTTCACAAAAAAAAATGTCCAAAACAGGAGGTAAAGGGTACTAGAAAAAGTTATGCTCCTGCTGAAAAGAAGTAAATCTAATGCAGCACAAGAAGTGGATACGAAATTAGATGTATAGAAAGTAAGAACTTATGACCGTTAAATGGAGACAGTAGAATTGTGGAAGATAGTAAAAGTCATTTAGTGCTAAGCATAAACTAACCATCAAAGGGATTTTTCATTACGACTAATATGATTTAGAAACACATTCAAATTAAATTTCAGAAGTATTTTCTTTTTACTTGAGACAATTTTGTGTATAAACTTAAAATTTCTGAAATTAGGAATATTTGTTAAACAGTAAGTTGGTTCACATATTTAGATGGACTAAAAACTAGGATTCCTGAGAACAGCATAACCTAGTTTTGAATTCTGTGTTCCCCATTGGTTTGTTACGCAATCTATAATCTCACTTTAAATCATCGCTGAGGTTGGTTGTTTGCCCTGGTATTGGAATGGGGAGAACCACCCCATCCTAAACATTTTAGCACTATAAAACTGGGGATTCCTATATCAGTCTCATTCTAAACTCTAAGACAGAATGACTTCAATAGATTTGAGTCCTTCATGAATTTTTGTTCTCATCTGGTATTTATTCAGAAAATACAAGGGTTACTTAAATATTGAAAGACCATGTCTGTAGTAGGGCTGAAGAGCACATATTAAGTTTGCCAAGTCCTTGAAAATGAGTTTCAAAAAGCTATCCCTTGAACTAATTATTTCACAAACAAGCCAAATTCTTCACAATAACAACATAAATTATCCATAACCAAAATGGTTGCAGCGATATACTTGATAGCAAGCTAAACTTTTCATTCTTTTTTGTTTTGAGAGGAAAAGAAACTCATTCAAAAAACTGCTCACAAAATTGCTACAGATTACTGAAATCTAATTTTGAGAGCTCAACCAAGCAGGTTCTCATGTTATTTTATCTTATTTCCTTCCTTTACAATCATAACTCCTACCTGGCTACCCCTCACGTGAGTGATAAGATGATTTAGAGAAAAAAAGAAATAAAGCGAATGCAGATATAATGGCTCACCTATGTTCTCTTCTATGCGAAGAACAAAATATCTGCAGAATATAAGTGAAAATATTCAGCATAATGAAGTTCAAAAAGGTACGGTAACAACTAAAAGCTATCAACAATCTTACAAAACCACCTGCTGCTGTCAATAACAGGTTCCACAGGATGCGGCTCTCCCTTTCTTAAAAATGCCCGAGCATATAATTCACCTAGTTAAATATATTTCATTGTAGTAATAAAAAAATTTAGAAAAATAACTGTAATTTAATTATAGCAGATTTAGTATGATCTAACCTGTGTTCTTATCTTCAAGCCTTATAATGCATTCTTCTCCCTTGCTAATGACTTTCAATATCCCATCCCATGCCCATTTGTTGACATCCCATTCATCAGCCCTAAAATGAACTTCACAAGTATTTTTATTGGGAAAAAAAGAAAAATAACTCGAGCTGCTAAACAAACAATAGAAGAAAATCAATTGCTTCCCAAAGAACACAGTTTCACGGAGTTGCAGAAAGACACAAAGCAATTACAAGAATATCAAATTTACCAAACAGATCCGAAAGCTCTAATGAACGAAAGACATACTTTCTTTCAAGAACACCGATAAAGTGCGGTTTCTAACCAAGCCAGAGTAGTAAATTGGTAACTTTAACATTATGCCAAAGATATAGTAATAAACAGATCACAAGCACAACAGATCAAGATTCACAATTTGAAGTTGATCACAAACCTATAAGAAGCTGCACTCATTCTTGGAGGTATCTGCATTAATAGTAGAAATCATTAGCTTAGTAACAACACAAAGCTTTCAAATTCCAAGCCACCCAATAAACTCAAAATATATATATATATATATATAAAATCAATGCTGCATTTCTTAACAAGCTTAAATTTTGATTATGAGAACTAATTAACATCAAACTTGATCATGTATACTTATTCAATTCCAAATTGAATTTTGCACCTACCAAATCATCAAAATCAAATTTTGAAACAAACCCATCAATTTTTTTCACAAGGATCACTGAAAAACAGTGTTAGACTTACTATGTAGACGTAACATTCAGGTACTTGAAAAAGAACAAGCTCAATGGGTTCTGTATCTTCGGTTTCGCCACCACTTTTCTGAATGTCAGGTTCTTTCTCCATAGATTTAGAAACAGAATCAGAAAAAGATTGAAACTTTGATGACAGTGAATTGAGAAAATGAAGAGAAACGATCTGGGTCTGAAGAATTTTGCCCTAATGGAATCGAATTTGGGAAGATTGGGGATTAGGTTTTGGTTTGGTTTGGGAATTGGAAAGATTAGTCTCTGGTTCCTTCTCAGAAGGGAGACGATGCAGCGAAACAGTTCTGCATCAGAGTAATTTATGACCGTTAGATTAGAACGAGTTCTGGATCGTACGGTCTTAATTTAGGGTCTGATGGGTCCTTTTGGATTGGGACACTGATGCTTTGGTTTCAAGTCATAAAAGAGGAAGAAAAACATGAAAATGAAATAGTCATTGTTTAACTTCAAAATGTTCCACCTAAAAAGAAAAAAAACTTCAAAATGTTAGTAAGAACTAAGGTGGTATATGCTCTAGAAAAATTGGAGATTCTTTTCCTTAATTAGTCACACACTCACACGTATTCTCCACGAGAAATCATCTTAGAGTATGTTTGTTTTTATTAATATTATGTTTTTAGTTTTTTAAAAAAATAATCATAATTTAATGTGTTTGATTGCTAACTCATATTATAATTTTAAATTATATTTTTAGAAAAATAATCACAATTTAACACCTTCTCCATGGGTGCTATAAATTATTTTTTTGTAAGATAAATTTTCTTAGCCCGGTATAATTTTCCTATTCTATTGTTATCACTCCGTAGCTTTTTTTTGTAGATTACTCGGTAAAAATAATCTTCTTTATATTATTCGAACAAAATAAATCAACTTAAATTCGTTTTTCAGTTAAGAAATTCAAACATAAATAGATTATAATCAAAGACAAAATAATCATAATCTAATTTTATCCGTTATATCAAACACGTACTTAATCGGCTTTCCTAATGGAACTTTTTTCATATACAAAAATTAAACTTAGATTCAATTTGGAAAAGCAGGCATAAATCAATATCAATTGGTTAAAAAAGTTGGAGATTCTTTTTCTTCGTGAATGTGTAATTTTTTATTTTATCCATGTGATAAGTAAAACAATTTTTTTTTAAGGTGAATGGTTTTCAACCGATAACCTAAAAGTCTAAAATTAATCTATTTCAAGAATTAAAAGTCAATAAATTGGTTTAACCTTTACATTTAACATTTGTTAAAACAATGACAAAAAATTTAAGGTGAAAATTTTATTTACACAATAATTAAGGATGCAGATGAGTTGAGTAAAGTCCATTACTTAAATCCAAGTCTTGGTTATGAAATAAAAAGGTTGATGAAGCTTTACTCACGTATTAAAATAGTTAAATATTAATTATTTTTTCCCTTTTTTTTTGTCTAGGACCACATAAATTCTTTATTACGGTAGATATTCATAATTGAGTTAAGTAATAAAAGTGAGTATAACCCAACTCGACTTGTTTCTACCCTATTAGAAAGAATCAAATTGAATGAAACTTGTTAAGGACAAATTCAAAATCAAAAATTGACCTAAGCCAACATTTAGATCCGGATAAGGAACAAGTCTTATTTATCTCAACCCATGGCAGGAATACTCTAACTTATATTGAAACTCATATAATGTAATTAGTTGAAATATCTAATTAGTGTAGTGCACCAATGTCTTCAAAATAAGAAGAAAAAAGTAGGAACATCAGTACAAAGTTTTGTATAACATAAATCAATTTTTTTAACACTTTCTGATAGCAGCCACAAAAGAGACACAATGGTCAAACACAAAGTCAAGCTTTCCAAGATAATTGGCACCAAGAACTTTTGGAGTTTTAAGTTAATTTTGTTGTTTTTACCTTTTTGTTAAGGGATTTGTAATAAGGGCCTAGGTTTCTCGCCAATTAGTTTGAACTTTTAAGTTTTGTATTTTGTTTATTCCAGTTGTAATAGATTAGGTTTAGGCCAACCATGAAGTCTCAAGAGAAGTTCACGGTTTCAAGACAAAGAGAGTAATCATTCCAACCAAAGGGATATGCAAGTCGTGATTAAGAAGTAGAAGCTACGTGATGAGCCATCAAGCCATGCCATGAAGATCATTCAACTCAGGATTAATGAGAAGGAGTTACAATCAAGCCTTCATGACAATTTAATGAGGAGTTACGAAGCTAGTCTCTATCATGATGGGTTTAATGATTTTGGTTACAAAATTCATGGCCATGAAAGTAATCATCAAGGCCATCAATGAGGCGAAGGTTACAAATTCAAAGAACAAATCATTAGCATTAATGGGGGAGTTACAAACTAAATTAAATTAATATGGTTAACACTCATTTAAAAGGATTCCTTCCATCATCAAAATCATAACTCACATCCATCATGAAGATTAAGATATCAAACCTTAATAAATGTTTTGTAACCTCCTTCCCCATGTTAGCTTCAATTTCACGACCATAGTCTAGGCATAGAAATAAGTAGTTTTAGAGCTGTCAAAATGGGCCGGGCCAGCCGGGCCGGGCCAAAAAGCCCGAAAAATCATAGGGCTCGGGCTCCTTAATATGGCCTATTTATTCAACCCGGGCTATTTAGCCCGGTCCAGTTCGGGCTCGGGCTCGGGCCGGGTAAACCCGACCGGGTTCGGGCCGGCCCGGTGACCCGGAAAAAAAAGAAAAAAATTACATTTTTTTTAATTTTATATGTGTAGAAAACACTTATAATAAAATTCCCTTAATTTTTATCAATATTCACATATAAAAAATGCACCTGAACAAATCAAAGCACAACATTAAAAATGCACCAGTACTTCCAACCAAATGACGAGGCCTTCGGTCATACTGCATTTAAATATGGATCTTTTGAAGAATCACTGGTGGTTGATTAAGAAGTCGTGCAAATTAAAAGCTGCTGCTACATTTTTGTTGGGTTCCTGTTCTAATTCCAGGGGTACTGTATCGTATCAGGATTGTATTTCTTTAATTACTAATATATTTTGTTCAAAGCTTAACAGGGTGGATAAACATATACTATCTTTTAAAAGGGATTTGGTAGGTTAAGACGTTAAGTGATAGAGATATTAGCAAACTTTGAAGTATGTCTTACATTTTTTTATTCTTTAATAAATTTTTCTTGTATTAAAAAAATATATAAGTATGTTATGAAAAACAAAGTTATTTTGTTTTTAATTAATTTGAGTTTAATTTGTTTTTAATTTATGTAAGAATAGAAAAATCAAATATATCCTCTAAAAAATGTGTAAAAGAATAAAACACTTATTATTGTTTAAAAAAATATGTGTAAAAAATAAAGGAAGTTTATTCATTAATTTTTTTGAAAAATAAATATATATTTTTTTGAAGTGGTTGAATTGTAAAAAAAAAAAAAAAAAAAAGGTGATGCGGGCCGGCCCGCACCCATCCCGAAGCCCGCTTAGGGCGGGTTTGGGTTTGATGCTAGGATACTTAATTTATAACCGGGCTTTTTGGCCCGAGCCCGGTTTGGCCCGAACCCAAAGCGGGCCGGCCCGAACCCGGCCCGCAGGCCCGTTTTGACAGCTCTAAGTTTTCCTTATTGTAATTTTTCCAAGTCAACCAAGTGAAGACTCAGGAGGGACGAAAGAGACAAGTGATCAAGCTTCAAAGTGGCAACCATTCATGAAGGAAGAACCTAATCTAAATTTGGCCAATTAAGGAGTTAAAAAGGAGTTACACTTTCAAGTCATGAAGCTATCAATCATAAGGCCACAATAAAGGAGGAATCAATCCATGAATGATTACCCCATTAAGGCATTCGGCCAATCAATGTTAAGGGGTTACAAAAATTGGAGTCTTAAAGTGCAATTGAAGTTGCAGCAGCATCATTAAACCGAATCAATGGAAGGAGTTTCAAATTGGAGTCTTAAATTAGAATACACATCCTTCTGAAATCCAAGGAAGAATGCAGCCAAGAAATCCACGGCTCCAAAGGAAGAAAGAATCATCAATTAATAAAAAGGAATCAATCATTTCAAATCATTAGATAGGATTTATTATGGGAGTTACAAATTAAAGAAGGCCATAGGAATGTTACGGCCACAACCTAGAAGCATAGGGTTCATTTGTTTCTCTATAAATTGTACTCTTGAAGCATGAATAAAATTAGTTTTGATCTTTGCCAAAAACTCACGTTTTTCCCTTGGAGAGTGATTCTTTACTTATTGGTTGGACGAAGGGCTCATTTTGCGTGATGCAAATTGAGTAACCAAGGCTTATCCTTGAGTCAATTCAAGTGTGGCGCCTCCCTTCACTATCCTTGATTCATTGTTTTTCTCATCTCAATTCGGTTTCATCACACCTTCTCTTGATTTCATTCCAATTTGTTCTCGTAAGACACAAACTTCTTTAAAGAGACCATAGAGTTAAAAGGCAAGAGCATCAGAATCATGCATCCAATTCCTTGGGGTGTATCACTTTCCAAAATAACAGCTCACAAAATGTTCTGCACCATATTGCTTTAGTGAAGAGAATTATTGTCAGAAGAAACACTTCTCTTAACAAGTACAATGTCATAGAAAACTTCATTTTTTTTTTGGTCAGAAGATTAAAAGAAGCTGAGATCGGTTATCAAACTAGCTACCTATAGAAGCTCCCACCAAATCCCCAATGCATGTACAACCCAAATTCACATGAAATTACTAATGACACTAACTTCCTCATCATAATCAGATATATGCTATGCATGTAGACTATGGTGATTAACTTTTTTTTTTTAAACAAATTCTCACAAGAAATCTGAACTGAATATAGAAATTCTCCTTCTCTTTCTTGTTGCTAAGATGTCCTGCGAGACCGAAAATCTATCCAACACTGATCTAAGAGCTTGGTGAACTGAGCCGGACAAAAAATGACGGTATTCGGCATCTTCAAAGTTATGTTCATTGCAGCTAATTATCAAAAAGACATTCTTCATCCTACCTCCAAATGTTGCGATCTCTGCCCTTATTATCATAAGATGAAGTGCATCAAGTGCTTGTCTTACATCAGATAATAATCCAGGTTTATATTCACAACATAGAGATGCTCTTATTGAATAAGGGATACCATTCAACCCACCCTCCTGCTCTTCAACTTTTATTTCATCATAGTCCTTCGGTATCATTAAGCCTTCACAAGCTTGTGTTGCATTCGCTCTCAGCTCTTTCAAATGTCCGATAACCTCAGCTAGTAAGGCTGCTTTGTCCATCTGAGTTCAGAAATCAAATAAAGAAAAAAAATTGGATTTTCAAGCTATGAATGAATAATTTAACATGTTTCAGTAGTTGAGATCAATTTCATAATTCAATGGATGAGCACAACTAGTTTGGTCAGTTTATATCAAATTCTTCTCATCCCTTCTTTTGACAAAGAAAACTGAACTATGTCCTTGAAATCAAAAGCTAAATCAATAGCGGAAAAAATGATCCTAAAATATGGTCATTTACTACCTGATTTAAACTGCATTTGTTTGAAAATCCAACAGATCTTTTATTACATTTCAAGATGGTAAGTGGAAACAAGAGAAAGTCAATCATTTTTTTATTTTTTCTGATTTGGTACATTGCTAATGCTCATGCAGTCTTGCGCCAAGGCGGTGGTTAGATAAAACTCTCCCCAAAGTAGTGACTGCCATTATAGTTAAGATTCAAAGTTTCAAACAAGAGTTATAGTCCACTTCCATTGCTACTATTGGGTGAAAGTCAATAAACTTAGTAGTTTAAGTATCATTACGCAGACTTTGAGCTATCATTTTATTTTACAACCCAATTCACTTGCTAAGAAGGTCACAATAGTTAACTCGTTAAAAGTCATCCTTTAGATTTCAGAGATTGTTGCATTTCAAACTATTGTATACACTATAATAGTACAACAAAAGATTGCTCTATGTACATCTTTATCATTGATTTTAAGCAATCAAATAAGTGTTAAACAATTCAAGCTCATGAAGTCAATGGGGAACATCTTTCTAGAGCATGAATTCATTGTAGCTGAATAAACATACTAGAATTTCTCTTGAAGCTATGATAGGATTTCAACAAGTTAGCATAACAAGGAGAAATTATTGGATGCTCTCTACTAATGATCCAGGACACTGGACACATCTTCATTAAACTAAAATAATTTTAATGATAATAGAGAAAACATTATATGAAACTAACCTTCCTATTAGCACCAGGAATCACAGTGCGAAGAGTATCAAGATGTGAATTAATCCTTGCTCTTCTTCTCCTCTCTGCCTCACTATGGTTCCTCAAAGCTTCAATGCTTCTCTCATGGCACACACCCTTGTGTTCCAATTTAGAAGGAGCTTTCACTAGCTCTCCCCTCTCCCTATCCAAAACTAGAGAGGAAGATGAACCATACCCACTTCCAATCACATCACTAATCCTCTCTAGTGAGGCAAAAGCTTCCCTTTCCATATCCAAAAAAAAAAAAAAAAATTAAGGGGTTGTTGGTTTTGAGGACAAGACACAGAAGAAAACAACCTTGGAATGTAAAGAAGGCTTTAGCTTATGTTGTGGTGTGTGTTGTTGTGGTTATTTTTTTTTCGTAAGGGAAAAAAACTGTTTCTGTTTGAGACAAGTTCAATGATGAGGTGGCAAAGGTGTAGGTGGTTGCGTGGTGAAGTGGAGTATCTGTGTCAGATGTGTGTAGTCAGAAGTGTGATGATGATAGGTTTTGCTGAGAGACAGAGAGAGATGATGGATTGGTGGAAGATCCACAAAGACTAAGTACTACTGGGGTCACTGTTGTGGATTGCCTCTTATGGTGGGGGACTATAACTCTCACACTTTTTTAAAGGGCAGAAATTCTTGTCTTTTTTTATAATTAAAATTAAAATTAGAGTATAGTAGTACTAGTACTAGTATCAATCTTGTAAGAGTATGCAAAGTTTTTTCTTCTGAGAAAATAGATAATGTATCGACAGTGTAAAGGTTTTTTACACTATTAGTGTATTATTCATCATTTATTCGTTTATGGTCATTAATTTTTTTAGATTAAAGTAATACAAAAGAATGAATGATGAACTGATGGTGTAAAAAACTTTGCACCGTTCTTTTTATAATCAAGATTATCTAAAATTATGTTTCCAAGATTCAAATGATCATTCATTAAATTTCAATAAGAATTAATGATAGTCATTTTAAACTTTCATAATTTATTTGGTTATAATGGTCAATAATCGAAATCTGAGTGTAGGTGTAAAGTTTTTATCAATGTAAACACAAGATCTAATATTCATGTATACAGTATGACTTTTGTTTTAAAGTCATATATTTTTTTTTTACAAATATATCGTCAGCAAATAGTTAAAAATTAATTATTTTTAAGATATTATAGGAGCAAATAATTATTATTTTTTAGTTAAATGATTTTTTGTTGAATTTTATCTAGTTTTTTTTAGCCCGATACTATCATGGTCCGAGTTCGAAGTGGGCAGGCCCGAACTTGAACGGGTAGCCCGAATTGTCACATTTACACTTGAAAAATAACAATTAGCAATATGGTATAGGCAAAATCGTTTTTTTTTTGTCTATTAAGTTATTTATTTGTTTCAAAGTGGTCCTTAAAATTTTTTTTGCTTGAGAGTCGTCTCTTGAGTTTACTTCCGTTAGCATGGGTAATCCTTCGGTCAAATTTTTCGTCCTCAATCACCCACTAGTGTCGTTTTTTTCCACTGTGGTTCTCACCCTTCCCCTTCCTCTCTTATCTCCCTCCCTCACTTCTTCCCACTGTGTACTTTCTCTCTCATGGCATCTTCCATTTTCAACCACAACCTCAGAACAAAACCAAACCCTAGTCCTTTTTCCTTTTCATCTTGTTCATTAAAAAAAAAAGGCATGAAAATGGAATTTGCCATGAGCAAGAGATGGTTCACCATGGGAAAAAATGGAGGAAGGGGAAAGGTGGAAGCCAAGTTAAAAAAATGGCAATGATCGAAACTTCGCTATAAAAAATGATCGAAGATAGAAAAGACGAAAAAATTAATTGAAGGACCGTCCTAACGAAAATAAATTTGAGAGACCAATCTCAAACGAAACAAACTTAAAAAAATCATTTTAAAATAAATAAATAACTTAATGAATAAAAAAGCAATTTTGCCATATAATATATTTACAGTTAAAAAAAGAAAACTAATGGATATATTTCTTACCTTTCGCTGTCTGTCACCTGAGGAAAATGAAACAAACGTATTTAAGATTCAAGTTCGCTAACAAGTAAGGGAAAAAAAACTAGAAGAAAAGAAGAGAGCGATCAATGTTTGTAGACGATTGTGACAAATATGATATGATACGATGTGTCACCCTTTACAACTTGGTAAATTGAGCAGAGAGAGTTCCTTTGTTTATTAACTCTACATTTAGAAATTAACAAGTTTAAAAATTTGTATGCATTAATTATTGATGTATATCTATTTAACATAATATTTTTAATATAATATATGTTATAAGATACAAATTAGAGAAAAGATTGTAATAATAATAATACATGTTAAAAAAATTTTAGGGATTACTCTCGAACAAATAAAAGGGGTATTCCATATAGGTTTATTTAAGTTTTTGGTCCCTGAAAGTTGATCGAGTTTTGGTTTTAGTCCCTATCTTTTTATTTAATCGGTCTTGATCCTTAAAAGTTTAATTTTTTTTTGTTTTGGTCCCTACCATTAGGGATCCACCGTTAATTGATGACATGGCTAATGGAGTGCCACGTCAGTATGACATGTGTCTTTTTGTTTAAAGTAAAAGGTCCCTGAAAGTTTACCGAATTTTGGTTTTAGTCTCTATTTTTTTTTACCGGTCAAAGTCCTTAAAAATTTGAAAAATTTTGTTTTAGTCCTTGCTGTTGTTGATAAAATACCATTAATTGTTGACGCGGTTAACAGATTGCTACATAGCATGTCATGTATCTGCACAATATGACATGGATAACCTAGCAAGGCAAGCAAAACTCGTCACACTCACATGAGTCTAGTAACTTAAACAAACTCATAGTCATCATTGGAGTATATAACATTCAATTCTTGCATAAATATTTCGATGTGGGACTTCAAATAAACTAAAATATTATAATTTTTAGTCTTTCGGCCTTTCTGTTTATATAATAAACCAAATACATAATAGAATTCATGTCTTATTCTATAATGTTCTTACATGCCCATTGTTCTTACATGTCATCTGTCAACCCGGAAACAACTTATTAATATGCAGACCCATGACATGCTGATTCAGTTAGTCATGTCAGCAATTAATAGTATTTTACTAATGACAGATACCAAAATAAAAATTTTTAAACTTTTAAGGATCTTGACTGGTCAAATGAAAAGATAGGGACTAAAACCAAAATTTCGTCAACTTTCTGGGACCTTTTACTTTAAACAAAATGACACATGGCATGCTGACGTGACACTCCGTTAGCCATGTCATCAATTAACGGTGGATCCCTAACGGTAACGGTGGATCCCTAACGGTAGGGACCAAAACCAAAAAAATTAAATTTTTAAAGATTAAGACCGGTCAAATAAAAAGATAGGGACTAAAACCAAAACTCGGTCAACTTTCAGGGACCAAAAACTTAAATAAGCCTTCCATATAATACAATATTAAAATGGGTATTAAAAAAGTTTTTATCATGTATTCCATATAATACATGTTAAAAAACTATTACTTATTGTTTAAGTATACATCAAGAATTGATGTAATTAATGCTAACAAATTTTTAAATATGTTAATTTGCAATACAAACTTACTTAATATACATTTTTTTAACATGTGTTAAATGACGCACATTAGCAAAAATTATTTTAGCAAACAAATACCATGTTAAAACAACAAAAACAGGATTACATTGAAAAAAATCACATTTTTGCACTTATCCAATACATTAAAATAAAAAACTCTAAAATTTTAAGGAAATTTAGTTCTTAACATCCTACCTTCAACTATTATTCATATGTATGATTTTTACTTAAATATCAATATTTATTAGCATATAAACAACTGATGCCACAAGAAAATTTAATTTACATCTTTGGTGTGTACTTTAGTTTCCCTAATTTTTTTAAACCTCTCTAAAATAAAAATATTTGATATAGTATAAAATATATATTGAAGCCACAAGACCTCATACATTGATTGATGAACTCACTTGAGAATTTTTTCTTCCCCAACAAAACCTTAGTTGAGGGTAGCATCGGTTCGTTTTATATGCTACAGTACTAAGAGTTTCACTAATATAGTTAATCATTTTTAGGATTTAATTTAAGATTTTGATGATGGGGTAGTCATAAAACTTGAACTTCAAACTTTTGAAGTAAAGCATAGTACTCTACTCCAATTATCGAACTGGCCTGCGATTTTTAAATAAATATAAGCAGTACAAACTTACAATATATATAATTTTTATTAGGCGCCACTATATCAAATAGACAAAAGACAGAGTGAAAAAGAAAAAACCAATCAACAAAGCCTAGCACAGTTGGTAGATATATAGCTGGGTTCCTTAAGCATGATATCAGGGATTCGATCCCTGCCGTGGGCATGGAAAACACTTTGTTGGTAGAGGCAAAACTCACTTCAATGATCTCTACGCCTCGGAGGGGATTAGTTTTCGGCTGTCGGCTGGGGATACCCTTGGTGTACACCCAAAAAAAAAACAACCAAAAGGAAAAATGCTTGAAATAGGATCTTATTAATAAGTGCATATTTGTTAAGGTTTATAAACTTAAAAAAATAATTATAAATATGCATTTTTTTAATATTTTTTTTTATTATGTTTAATTTTTTAACAAGACACTAATTAACATTTAAAGTATTTATATTTCAAAACTTTACCCTCCCTTTTAAATTAATTAACTCATCACGGTGCATATATCCAAAAGAAACTCCAATCCTATTCACATTCTTGATTCATCCAGCAAAAGCTACAAGAGTGCCAAAAGTCTTCAAATTCAAACTTTTTCTATAGTGCTGAGTGCTGAAGATTCACCGTGGGATACGTTGTCGGAATTAATATAAACCCAAATTAGCCTTTTTTTTGGAACTGAACGATATTTGTCCACACACAAGGTGAAGTGACACTTTAATTTGTACCCTCACGAGTGGTAATTCAGATAAACACATGAGTAATGACAAATGCAAATCGTAGCACACTTCGAAGGGAATCTTATGTATGAGTTCTAAGTCTTTGATGTAAATGTATATATAATATATAATATAATTGATAATTGATTATTTGCCATTAAATCAATGGTCATAGCCTCATCATAACCAATCTTTAGAAGTCATTGGGATATCTTGTATAATCTCTAAATTGTTTTATATATTGCCTCAGCTTGCGTTTGCATCTCTTCTGCGTCTGAACGCACACTAAGCTTGGATTTTCTTTTGGATTCATGTATAGTGATTTGTGGGAGACTGTGTTGGGAACTTTATTAATGAGCAATTGCTAGCTTTAAGTTAGGCAAAAGCCAATTTTTGATGGCACCATTTAGGCTAAAGAGCCAACTAATCACTTTCTTTTATACTGTGTTTGGTTCTACGTCAATTCCTCTCAAACGTACGTTTTTGTTGATTGAACGGAATTCTATTGGTTTTTTCCTTTGTTTGGTTCTGTGTTGTTGAATTGATTCATCAGCCAAAATCAAGTTTAAGGCAAAGCGACTCTGGGTTGCTTTTACATTAGACTTGAATCGATTTTGTTTTTTAGCTTGGTGTTTTATCATTTATGCCCTTTTTAATTACAATATTATTATTTTTTTACAATTTTTAATTACAATTATAATACTCCATCTGATCCTATTTATAGGGCATACTTAACCATATCACGTAGATCAAGGAAGGTTGATAAGTTTCTTAAAACTTCAAAAAAATACTTTAATATTACAATCTTACCCTCTTAGCTTTAATTGGAAATTTCACAATGTATTATTTCATATTAATGAACAAAGGGCAAATAAGAGAAAACAACAATAAATGATTCCTAGAAAATACAAAGTGACTTATAAATAAGATTAAAGAATTCTTCTAGAATTCTCCCTATAAACAAGACCGTAGGGAGTATAGTTATGCGTTGATAAATGGGTATACATCACATGCTTATATATCAAATATTTTAGATTTGCAAGTTGAAAGTCTCAGACTCAATCTTTAGGGACATTATTTGGTAAATAATTGGTGATTTAATTTCTTTTTATTCTCGTAAAAAACTTTGTCTATAAAAAACTGTACATTTTGTCTAATTTCTGCTTATTTGATTGGTTAATGAATATATAAAAAATGAAAAGAAGCAAAAAGAAATCTAGATTTTAAAAGTTAATTAACCTATTTTGTTTTATATTAATATGTGTGAACGATATTACTTCCTCCGTCCCTAAATATAGGACCCATTTGGGAGATTTCACGTTCATTAAGAAAGTGGAGTAATTTAGTTAATTGTTTTGGAAATGTGAACTATTGATATGTATTTTCAAAATTACACATATTAATATTATTGGGAATCCAAAAAGTGTTAAATAAACAAAGGTGTTTGTGGGAAAAAATAATTGATGCTCATTGAAAAATGGTAAAGAGTTTCATAAATAGGGACAAAATAAAAATTTTAAAAGGATATTATATTTAGGAACGAAGGTAGCATTTATTTTACAAAAGTTTCTACATAAAATATAAACCCATTTTGGTAATTGCACATCTAGAATCAATTTTGATCCAAATTTTCCAAACAACAATATTTTACTAAAATCACTTTAAAGGTAAAGATATCCAAACGTAAATCACTTTACCACAAACTCAATTATAACTGAAATCAATTTTACAGAATCAATTACATTCAAAATTAATTTTACCAACGCTTATCCAAACATACACTTAATAAGCTAAATAGTCATATAACAATCACTTTTCTCCGCATTAGAATTATAAATCCATTATCCACATCACTGATGGCGACACAAAACACCGCTTTATTTGAATACTGCCACTTTAGATTCACACACTTTGTCTTAGGAATTTTATTAATCTCAATATTTAGGACTGATGATAAAAGTTTATAAAGAGTGTGTTATTCGTAAAATAAAAGATTTCTTTTTTGAAATAAAATAAAAGATTTGAACTATTAAGAGTAGTGGATTTAACTCTTTAATACAGCATGATTTTTTTTTACTCTAAAGTTTGAGGATAAATAAATCTTATCTTAATGAATATATAGGTTACTTTGTCACACTTATTTTAATCTTTATTTGGCGGTCCTCAACCCTCCACTACGGCAAACAATAACTTAAAGCTGTCCACGTTTTCTATTTGATGACATATCACCTCTTTTCTTGTTTATATGTGAGTTTAAAATACAATAATTAAGGAATTATACAATTAACGTATTAGAAATCAAGGTAATTATTTTATTTTTTTTAAGAGCCTTTTTTTTTAATTATAATGACACATAAAAAACAACACATGGAGTAATTTCAACATCTAATTTTGCAATTGAATCAAAAACACATTGAGTGGTTTTGGTTTTATTATCCCGTTATCAATTCGGTAAGAAACTAATCCATTCAATCAAATTATTTATAATGTCTTCTCATTGGATACGTTTTCAAAGGAATTGAGTCTGAAATCCTTGGTTTCACACCTCAAGTTTTTGGAAGCATGACGAGCGACCATCAAACCGACATACCACGGGTTATGGAACTTTGAATTTAACAAACAATGTTTTGGTTTGGTTTTCTAAAATTTGCAAATTAATCCCTTCGTTTTTTAATATAAAATTCTATTGTATATATTATCTTTGTTTTATTTATAAAACATTATTCTAATTTTCACAAATTTATTATTTATTTAACATTTTTTAAAATTCTTCATTATAATTATAAATGTAATTTTAAAAAATATATCAAAATATTTACATTTTTAATACCACTAATAATACTAATTATTTTTTTTACATGAATTTTCCTAAAATGGAGGAAGGAATTTAAAGTACGAAACATGATTTTCCTAAACCACTTCCGATCACCGAAAAGAATGTAGACACAGGTTCAGATGGACAGAAAATTGCTACTTGCTCATTTCTTTTGCGATATAGTACATTTTTATAAGGTAGTAGTATTTGATTTCTACTAAATTAAAGTTAAAGTCTCTAAAACATTTCGTGTACGTTTAGTTTCCTACTCGATCGGCAACCTGATCAACAAGTGCCAACTAATGTGCAGAAGTGCTGCTCTCAATTCACAAGTATAACAAAGTCATAATATTAGACTCATCATACTCTAAGACATCAGCATTATATCATCGTTCTACTATAAAACTCAACTTCAGACTTTTTATATTTTTCATCATAAAATAATCTTAACATCAGACTCACCAAACTCATGCATCAGCATCACGTTATCTTATACTTCTAGACACAATTTTATTTCAATAATGTTTTTCATATAATTTTAATAATATACTTTCTTGGTTAATATTTATTATTATTTAATTATTTGTTAACTGTTTATTTAATTATTAAACATCATAAGCTCAAGCACAAAAAAGGCCTATCGGAGGTCGTTGGGTTTGGTCCAAGACAAGCCCAATTGTTGGCCCATAAAATAATTTTGTTTTAAATAAAACAAATATTGTAGTATTATTTATCTAAAAAATTAAAATAGATTTTGAAGCAAGAAATGTATGTTGTATTGCTAATAAGTTCCTAGTACATAATAAACTAAAGGTAAAGACATCATCAAAACCACCTTCTTTTACAATAATGTCCAAAACAACCCAGTTTAGAAAACTTAATAAATTAAAACTCAGTACCTTATATAGTTAATGATTGCTTATCACTACTTCTAATCATCCTGGGTGCACCCCACATCTAATTTCCAGTTCCTCCTTCATTACACAAAAACAACATATGTGCTTTTACTTTTATTTTGATTTTATTTTGATTATTCTCAAATTCCTTTCTATCCAAATGTCAAATATAACAACCAATCTTATTATACTTGTGCGCACACCTAAAACATAGGTTATCCATCTACTTTTAGAGGGAGGAATTTGTTTATTATCATCAATCCAATGCATGGTATGATTCATTAAATCATATGACTAAGGGTAACAAAAGAAAAGATGAGTATGATCCTCAAAAATACTTTGACAAAAGATACGGACAGAGTAAATACCAAGTTTTCCCTGTCTGTCCAGAATAATTAGTCTTTGCTTAATATCCAACCAAGCTATAAAGCTCTCTTTTGGAATGTTAAATTTTCCTCGGACTACCCTTACCCAATTTATTCCTCAAGTAGTCATACGCAAATTTAAAATTAAATTTTTATGTGTATTTTTCCCCCTCTCTTTCCCTATTCTATATGTTCTGTCACTCCCTCCTCCATCTCTCTGCAATGAGATGCCAAATAAGCCGAGGTACTCAAAACTCACTTTTTATAGTTGCATTCATCTTTGAGTGTGATGCTACTATGCTCCGGTTTCAATATTCCGGGGCCTTTTTTTTTTAAATAGAAAATTTAATAAATTAAAAAATATGTTTTGAGTTTTCAGTTATATTGCATGTACATGTTTTTGTTATTTGGATTTGAATTTTTTTTATTATATGTTTTCTGACAAAGATAAAAAAATTATATTGAGTAAATCTACATTAAAAATTGACATATTTTAATAAATTTGCATTAGAAATCTTTATTAAAATATATTCTGGATAAATCTGTATCATAAAAAAATTTAAACAAATTTCAAAAAAAAAAAAAAAAAAAGAAGCTACCTGGTGTATGATATAAACCTGAGCAGCATAGAAATTTCCCTTTACTCTTCCTTCCTTGGTCCATTTTCTCACTCATTTTCTGGGCTTTGTGGGCTTTTCTAAACTCTAGACCCATTTTCTCACTCATTTTCTCTAGGAAATTGCTTTTTGATCCCATTTCAAATTTTCGTAGACCAAAATACCCTCAAGGATGTTAATATTTCCGGTTTTATGGAACCGGAAAAGCCTTTCCGGTTCTATTGAACCGGAATAAATTTAAACCCATTTTCGGTATTGCTGAACCGGAAATTGGATTCCCTCTTTGCAGTACCGAAAATATTTCCGGTAGTGTAGTACCGGAAAGGTTAAATAGCAATTTCCAACAGAAAACACAACGTTTGAAGAAGTAATCTTGTTTGAGGAATAGAATAGAACCAAGAATCCAAGATGCGTCCAAGTAAGTGTGTTTCCTTCACTCATTGTTAAAGCTTTTCATATTCCCCAGCAGTAAGTGTGTTTCCTTCACTCTCATTGTTAAAGCTTTTCATATTCCCCTCTCTTATCCTATGTTTATCTCCTCTTATCTCTTTTCTTTGCCATTTAATTCAATCTGTGCTTTTGGAACATGACTTTGTCTTCATTGATTACTTTTGGAAGAAGAACCACTGTTCCTCGTTATAAGTGTAATAAACCACAATTAGTCGTTGATGTTTTTAGCAGTAATAAACCACTTTAACCTTTCCGGTACTACAGTACCGGAAATATTATATATTTCAATATTTCGGGTACTGCAAAGACGGAATCCAATTTCCGGTTCAGTAATATCGAAAATGGGTTTAAATTTATTCCGGTTCAACAAAACTGGAAAGCTTTTCCGGTTTCATAGAACCGAAAATGTTAACACTCTTGAGGGTATTTTGGTCCACGAAAATTTGAAATGGGGGCCAAAAAGTCGAAAATGGGGGCAAAAAAGCAATTTCCTTTTCTTTAAGGCTATTAGGGGTGTTCAAATCCAAATCGATCCAAAATAAAACCGCAAACCAATTCAAAAAATCGAAAACAAAAAAATCGAATTTGTTTGGAAGTTTTTGGATTGATTATTGAAAAAACGATTGATTTTTTGTTTTAGTTCTAAAAACCGATTTGGATTAAATTGGACCGCTAATTATAAATATATACACAAAATACACTAGTTTGGGCTTAATACTTATGCGCACACGGCACATATGTACAATGTTATATCAGTTTGTGCTAATTAAAAATGCCAACAACGAAAATAGTTGTTTTCATGAATATATGTTTATGACTTGTCGCAAAAAAAATGTTTATGACAAAATAATTATTTTTTATAAAAATTATATAAAAGTTTTAATTAAATTAAAACCGGACCGAACCAAACTGAAACCGCATGTTTTATTTTGGATTAGACTTGATTGGATTTGATTGTGTGATTGGACCGAATAGAATCGAACCACATGTATATTTTTTATGATCGGATCAAATGACTTTTTGCCTCAAAATCGAACCGAACCGGACTGCGAACACCCCCTAAAGGCTATGTTTGGATACACCGTTGAAGATGAAACGAAATGGAATAAGATAGAATGGAGTGAAGTGGGATAGAGTGAGGTGGAACAAAGATAATGCTCTATTGTTTGGTTTCATCACATACACCCCAATTTGGGAAGGATGTAAAAGTGAATTTTTTATGGAATTGGATGGAATCCATTCCATCAATTTTCACTCCACTCCATTATAAATATACCAATCTAAATAATGGAACTTGTTTAAATACCATTTCGTTCCCCTACACGGCTCCACTCCATAACATTCCACCAATCCAAACATAGCCCAAATCTAAGAATTAAATATGGGATATGTAAGTTTTAATTTTTGTCCCATAATTAAATTTTTGGCTTTTATTTTTTCGTGAAAAAATATTAAATACTCTCGACATTAAATAGTTTTCAACTTCGGTATGGAAAAAAAAAACCACTTGTAACACACATGTCAAAATTATGTTCCGAATATCAAAAGTACAAATATAAGTCTGAAGTGAAAAATTAGTATCCATGTCGGTAGTTGATGCCTAGTGCGCATCTTTCCGTTGATACACCGTATTTCAACACAATCAACACTGTCTTAACTTTTAACACCGTTGATCTTGTTGGACATATATACTCCGTAGCGCACTTGTGGTAAAGTAGAGCGAGCTATTGATATGTTGCTTCAGGGCAAGAAAGGGTGAGGTGAGGATTTTGTTTCACTCTCTCACAATGCACATATGAACTTGAAAAAAGAAAAGAAAAAAGAGACAAAGAGACAAAGAGAAAAATAAGAATGAGAAGTAAATTAAATAAGGATGGAAAGTTTGAAGGCATAAGGTTTGAGGAAATATACATCAAAGATCTAGAAACAAAATGACATCTACACGTTAATGAAATTTTACCTCCTTGCAAACAGTTTTATCACCTTCCGGGTGTGTTTGTTTCGGGTGATTTTGGGAGGGGATTTTGGGAGGAGAGACTCTCCGTTTGGTTCATGAGAGAAAATGAGGGGGGAGAGAAAATATGGCGGGTCTCATGAGAAAATATTTTCTCTCCTCAATAAAAGAGAGAATGGAGAGAAAACTGGAATTGACATGTAAAATTACCCATATGTCCTTCATTTATTCATTTTGTTTGAACTTTTCTTTTCTTTTTTTATTTTTTAATTTGAAAAAAAATAAAGCATTTTTATTTCAATAAAAAAATGTTTTTAATATTTTGGACTTGAAATTTTTATTATATAAAATATACATACATGTGAGAAAGAAAAAAATATTTTTATTTCTATTTTGTAAAATAAGGGTATAGTCATCTTTTGGTAAATTTATTGTTTTATCTTTTTCCACTTTTCTTTTCAACCAAACAAAGGGAAAGAAAACTCAACTTTTCTTCTTCCCAATTTTTTCACATTTTCTCTCATACCAAACAATCATAAAATCTACTTATTTTCTCACCATAATCTATCTTCCCTATTTCTCTCTTTCCATTTTCTCTCTTCCCATTTTCTTCCCTACAACCAAACAAAACAAAAATGTTATCATAATAACAGAAGGAGGAGCTAAGCTTTGGCCTTGTTGAGGCATCTTGGATCCAAAGACAGTTGTGAGTTGCAGCTAGTACTTTGGGTTGCTTATGAAAAGAGATCTTGGATCCAAAGACAGTTGTGAGTGGAAGCTAGTACTTTGGGTTGCTTATGAAAAGAGATCTATTTTAGAAAGCCAGGTACCAATTACCAAGAAGGTAACTAGTTTTTCAATTCAATTTTTTAATGTTGGCCCTCTCTATTTATTTGGTAAGAACATGTAAGATTAGCATGGTTTTGAAAACCGGATAGGATCGGCCGGTTCAACTGGAAAACCGGTGAACCGGTGGAGGTGCCGGTTCGGAATAAGCCAAAAACCGCTCTGAAAAAAATCGGGATTGAACTAGCTGAACCGGTATTACACCGCCAAAACCGGTCAAAACCGGTGGAAAACCGGTTTGGCTCGGTTTGAATTTGGAAGCCCAAATTAAGCAAAAAATTGGGTTTTTTTATAAATTTTTTTAAATAACAAAATCCTATATGCTGGAAACTCAAACGACACCAATATGAGTATCACTAGTTGATTACGTGTTTGCTCTCATCTCAACGAGAAAGAATATTAAAATTTTCGATCTTAGAACTAAGAAAAATCAAAAATCAAAAAGCCAAAAAGACAAAGAAGTGAAGTGAAAGAAGAAAGAACAGTGAGTGACGCATAAGAAGGCAACATCAATAATCAATAGAGAAAAAGTAAAAAGGCACAAAAAGGTAAAAGTACTAAAATATATAATTATATACACACGCGTACATTAAGACCGGTTGGACCACGGTCCAACCATTGAACCTTAAACCAGTACCTTGACTGAACCAGTCCGATTTTCAAAACATTGAAGATAAGCTATATACCTCACCAGCCCGGTCCTAGCATTTGCTAGATTTAGGACAAGAAAATAGATATGAGCTTATTAATTTAATCAAATATTTTTGTTATCTCACATTGTATTTTTAAAAAGAACTAGTTCCCAATATTCATTTTTTTTCTTCAATAGGATTTAATCGTAATATTTTCTGATATTCTCGAATCAAAAAATGTATTTTTTTAATTACTTCCTCATTAAAAAATACATTTTTAAAATCGAAAAATGCATTTTTTTTTACTTAAGGATAAAATTCTTACTGAACCCCTTAAAAAAATAATTGGAAATCCAAAAGTGGGGCTGGGACTGTTCTCATTCCTAACGTCTCCGAACATAGCCAAAAAAATCCATTCTTGGCCCAAGCCTTCCATAACGTGGCCTAATTCCTCCTCCATCAATGTTCTCATAATTTTCCACTTATATATGCGGTAAGTTAGCCCATAATCAATTCTGAAATGTCAACACTACTAAATACTATTGCATGTTTGATTCTGCGGTAAATTAGCTCATAATCAATTCTGAAATGTCAACACTACAAATAGTTGCTTATGCTCCAACATGATTTTGGGGTCAGAATTGATTTTGTAACCAATAACCAAACATACTATCATTCTTTTCACTTCATTTAAAATTGATTGTTCAAGACAAGATGCACATATCTAAGATGTGACAATAGGGCCGTGAACAAGGCAATAAAACAAAAAAATATGGAATATAAGCTAAACATCAATCCTTTGAATAAGGACAAATAAAAAAAATTGTTATTGAGATTATAAAAAATGTTGATATAATAAGGCTGTTTTTGAAAATAAATAATTAAATATTATTGAAAATTAAAACAAATGTATCACAAATAAGAACATTATTTTTTTTCACGTGACACGATATATTTTTTTATTAAAAAAATCAATTATCTAAAGATTCGATTTTTTTTAAATACAATTTTTAATTATTTTTATTTAATAAATTTGAATTTTTTTAATTTAAAAAATTCAAGTGGCATTATCAGACACATTACTTATCAATGTATCGAATGTGATATGATATGTTATCGGTCATATAATCACGCAAGTGATGAAAAAATCATTTTGAAAATTTGAACAAAATTCAAAGATCCAAAATATCATCGAAAAATAAATTTAAAAACCAATTTTAAAAGAACACCTAAATTCAGACACTAAAAACTTAAATAATCCAAAAATTTATCAAAAGAATTTTGACATGCCATCTCTCTGAAGGGTAAGATTGGCTTTTTTCCCAAAAGTGGCGCCTAATCATCTCTCTTTCGCGCCTCCTCCACATTTTCTCCACAAAATCTCGCTACCTTAGGAGAGAAAACAATATGATGTAGGTCCCACTAAAATTTTTTCTCTCTTCTTATTTTCTTCCCATTACCAAACAAAGGATTTTCAAGTTTTCCTCTCATTCTCTCCTCCCCGAAAATCTTTCCTCTTAAAATCCCTCAAAACAAACAAGGTGTTAGTTTAGAGACATGGACAAAGATGCTCCTAGGAGGAGGGAGGGAGTATTAGGGTACTAGGCTAGTCTCACCTAACACGTGCACGCGGCACATTGATTCGTTAAAATAACCCACGTGAGGGGTTCTAATAAAACAGAGAATGGGTTCAAAGTTCAAACCCAACCCTGCGCACGTTAGCACACTACCCTCGATTCCACCGTATAAAACCCACTCAACCATCAATCATTTCTCCCCTTCAGCAATCCCTCTCTTAACTGCTTCCATTACCGCTTCTTCTTCCTCCGACAATGGCGGCTGCGATGTCGTTCTCTCCGGCACTCTCCGCCTCGTCGGAAACCCTCGCCAAACCTCTCACCAGAACCTTCTCCGCCACCAACCTCGCACCGCACCAACCTCTCTCTTCCAAGCTCGGCTTCAAATCCCTAACGCTTCGCCGATGCGCCGCCGTCGGTTCTGCCGTCGGCGCTCGCATGGTGTCGGCTCCGTCGGTTTCGAAGTCTCCCGCACGGCTCGATTTCGAAACCTCCGTTTTCAAGAAGGAGAAGATTAGCCTCGCTGGAAATGACGAGGTGTTTGAAATTTCTCATTTCTTTTGAACCTGTTTTTTTTTTTAATTTTTTTTTATTTTTTGCGTTTTTTCGATTGGAAGATATTGAAGTTCGTTTTGATTGTTGTTATGATCGATTGCAGTATATTGTTAAAGGAGGTAGGGATTTGTTCCATTTGTTGCCAGATGCTTTCAAAGGGATTAAGCAGATTGGTGTCATTGGTTGGGGATCTCAGGTTATTGATTCATTATTCTCTTTCATAATTCATTGATTAATAACATTTGTACTTTTAACAATTTCATATTTGAAATGCGCGTCATATGTGTTTGTTTGTTTTTGTTTTTTTTAATTAAGTTTAAAATGTTATAACTGTTGAGAAATATGATATGAGCCAGAGAAATTGAGAAGGTAAAGATGTGAGGAAATTCGAGATTTGTTAAAATGCCAGATGTTTTAATCTTCAGGCCTGTTTTGATCTTCTTCCAGTCTGTAATTATTGTAATCAATGAGAGTCAATTATCCAGTGTCGAAGTTATCGTCGCAGTATTTCCAGAGTTGTCATTGGTCGTTACTCATTAGTGGTTCACAATCGATTTTTCTATGGAGCTCCAAATAGCATCACAATATGATGCTAAACAATCCCAAATGTGTGGGAACAATGACCGGAAGAAATCTAAATGCCTTGCTAGACTAAGACCGAGGAGTATTGGTGTTCAATTGATGTGGGATGGGTTTAGCCTGGCCTGAACTCTGTCTTTGACATGCTCATTGGATCATTTCTTTAGACTCTGCCCAAACTCGGTCATTGCTCGACTAATGGCCATGGTTGAAGTTGGGTTGACCGAATATTTAGACAAAATGTACAGATTTGAATTTTGAACATTATGCATAGCTATGCCTTAAATTTTAAAAGTAGAGGTATAAAACTAAGGGATATTTCACAATATGTAATAATAATAATAATATGCAAATTATGTCAATACAGCAATATTGTCATGTTCTTTTTTTCTTTTCTTTTTTTTTTTTTAAACTGAGAATTTGAATGACTCAATCCCTAATTTTGACACTGAGTGCTAAATTGGCTCTATATTTACCAGGGACCTGCTCAGGCTCAGAATCTACGGGACTCACTTGTTGAAGCAAAGTCTGACATTGTAGTCAAGGTGTGATTCTGGTTTTCATGTGTTGGTTGGCTCATTGTCTATTCCAGTATCAGCGTACAGGTTGTGATTATTATTAACTTACTATTAAAACTTGTTTGGGTTTTTTACAACCGCAGATTGGACTCAGGAAAGGTTCTCGTTCATTTGCTGAAGCCCGAGCAGCTGGCTTTTCTGAGGAGAATGGGACTCTAGGTGACATATGGGAAACTATCTCAGGCAGTGATCTTGTGTTGCTGTTAATTTCTGATGCTGCCCAGGTCAATTGGTTCAAGTCAATGTTTATATTGCTTTTATATTTATATCATGACTCATCTCTCACTGTTATTTATCTTGCCAAAATCGTTGATTGTTACGATGCTATCCTGAATTATTCAATTATATGATGATTAGTTGATAATTTCATAATGATAAGGTCTTGCATTTCACTGATTGGGAATATATCTACGTACATGATACAATTACAAATTTTCCCTACTTCAAAACTTATTGTCAGATATACTGGTTCAAAATTGGTTCCTCTAATTTCACCAGCATTAATAATCATAAGTCAGATGTGCCTTCACATGGGATTGAAAGAGTTTACACACGTTCAAACAAATATTTTTTTTTTGAACGGCCAAACAAAATATTTTTTTTAAAGTTCGGTTTTAATAAGTTTTAGTTAACAAACATTGAAAACTTGATTACAAATAAATTATTTTGAACATTTTCTCAATAATTTCTTTATGCATATATCTCAAATCTGGATAAGCCCTCAATCAATTTTGTGCTATTCGTTTTTTCCAGTTTACCTTGACACTGATGTAAACTTTCAATTTAATTGGACTTCGTAAAAAGTTAGCTTTGTCCTATCCAGTTGAAATATGTATTGGTATTGTGGTAATTTATTGAATAATGTTCAAGCATATTCCTGCTTAGGACAAATATAGTTTGAATCTCCTGTTTCCCAAACCAAGTGAACAGGATATGTCGTGTTAACAGCTATTTTGCAGTTTCTGACATTTGCATCTCACTTTGCTTTCCAATGAATAACTTCTTAACATTTTTCTTTATGATGCAGGCAGATAATTATGAAAAAATATTCTCCCACATGAAGCCGAACAGCATTCTCGGGCTTTCCCATGGGTTTCTACTTGGGCATTTACAGTCATTGGGACTTGATTTTCCAAAGAACATTAGTGTAATTGCTGTTTGCCCAAAGGGAATGGGTCCATCTGTGAGGAGGCTTTATGTGCAAGGCAAAGAGATTAATGGTGCTGGGATTAATGCAAGTTTTGCAGTCCACCAGGTGGCTTCTCTTTCTCTGCTCCTTAGCATCTCCCCACTTAAACTTCCTTGTAGTTCTCCTGCTACTATGTTGATTGATTAACTTATATTGCTTAGGTAACTACTTTTGTATGCAGGATGTTAATGGGAGGGCAACTGATGTTGCTTTAGGGTGGTCTGTTGCCCTCGGTTCTCCATTCACTTTTGCCACTACATTAGAGCAGGAATATAAGAGTGATATCTTTGGGGAAAGAGGTAAGAATTTCTCCAATACTTTGTTTGTTGTCCTTGATTCCTTGAAGGCTTGCTTTGTAACCACTGTCTTTTATGATTATTGGCTTATAGGTATTTTACTTGGTGCTGTTCATGGAATTGTGGAATCCTTATTCAGGAGATATACTGAAAATGGAATGGGTGAAGATCTGGCTTACAAGAACACTGTTGAAAGCATAACTGGAATTATATCTAAAACCATTTCAACCAAGGTTGTATTTTCAGGCTCATCTTTCAGCATCGAATTCCTGTCTAATGGATTTTTACTCCCGGAGCTTGTGCTGGGATATTCATAAATTCTGACATAACTTGTGCTAATTGGTTTGGATAGGGCATGCTGGCTGTATACAATGCTTTATCTGACAAAGAGAAAGGGGAATTTCAGAAAGCTTATAGCGCTTCTTATTATCCCTGCATGGAAATTTTGTATGAATGCTACGAGGATGTAGCCAGTGGTAGTGAGATTCGCAGTGTTGTTCTGGCTGGACGTCGCTTTTATGTATGTGCATATTCATTTTCCTTTTAGAGTAACCAACCTTTGTGCAATGAAATTTAAATTTTACTCATGTTTCTTTACAGGAGAAAGAAGGTCTACCTGCTTTTCCCATGGGCAAGATTGATCAGACCCGCATGTGGAAGGTTGGGGAGCGTGTCCGATCTACAAGACCGGCTGGTGATCTAGGGCCATTATACCCATTTACTGCTGGTGTTTTTGTGGCGCTGATGATGGCTCAGGTATTGCTAGGAAATTTATTTATTTTTTTTATAATTCTTTTGGGAATTGGGAGGCACTTATTTTCCCTGCCAGTATCTGTACAACTACTTGTTTGTTTTCAAATTTGAGACTTGACTATCAACTAGTGACAAATACAACATAACAACAACCAAGGTAGGGTCAGCCCCGTGAATCAAATATGTTGCTGTTTTTTATCAAAAGCCTTCTCCTCTTAGGTCTAAATCATTCTTATTGTTTGGCCTGGAGTTTTTCTTGGTCTCACTCTTCCTCTAACTATGGGGCTGTTTTCCATCTGAATTCTAAACAATTCTCCCAAGTCCTAACTAAGGCTTCTTTTTGTTTTTTTAATCATCTTAGGCACTATTTTACCATCTTTTTCTCTAAAGTTATTATCTTTATTTTCTTTCTAATGCATTCATTCTTGATCTTTTTTTCCCCTTTAGTGTCCATTCATCTAATGCAATATTCTCATCTCTGCCAAATCAGCCAACTACTAGTGACAAATGCTAGGAATTTTTAACTTAGATGGGGTAGAAGTAGAACATAAAATTAACCCTTTTTCTGTCTTAATTTGTGAATTCAAAATTTGCAGATTGAGATCCTGAGGAAGAAAGGGCATTCATACTCTGAAATCATTAATGAGAGTCTCATCGAATCTGTTGATTCTTTGAATCCTTTCATGCATGCTCGTGGTGTTTCATTCATGGTTGATAACTGTTCAACCACAGCAAGGCTTGGTTCAAGGAAATGGGCTCCGCGATTTGATTACATCCTGACCCAGCAGGCCTTGGTGGCAGTGGACAAAGATGAGCCTGTTAACCTGGACCTAATCAGAGACTTCCTGTCAGACCCTGTGCATGGAGCCGTTAAAGTTTGTGCTGAACTGAGACCTACAGTGGACATTTCTGTGCCAGTAGATGCCGACTTTGTACGTCCCGAGTTGCGCCAGTCTAGCAATTAAAACTTGAAGCATTTGTAGCTTGTTTTCAGTCGAATCATTTCCAGAATGTCTTGTTAATTTTGGGCCTCAAGTTTTGCTTACATTGTTGAGTGCTAGTATGTAAGTTGTATCGTCTTTTTGTAGTACTTATATATGCTAAAAGGAATGTTATCCTGTTGCTTAATGTCCCCTTGGAGGTACGTTAAGTTAATAAACTATTTTAATAGAAAATAATATATGAAGGATAACTTTGTCTTTTGATTATTAGACTTTAGAGGGAGATATGGATTAAGGATCTTACAATAATAAATTCGTAGGGCCAACAGTTCACTGCAACCTTCAATTTGTTGTTTCAGCCCTCACAATTAATTCAAAATAACTATGATAGATCTTACATTCAGATTGATGGTTAGGTGCAGCTTGGTGCTAAAAGAAAGAGAGGTACTTTTCATCCCCACCCATTACTCTTGAACCCCATTTTCTTCCGCCTCTTGAGAGGCGGAAGTGTAAAATTAATGGCTTTTCCGCCTTCCATGAGGCGGACAACAAAAAAATTTGAGAGGCGGAAGAAAATGGGGTTCAAGAGTAATGGATGGGGGCTGAAAAGTAACTCTCAAAAGAAATGACAACCTTTGAAGTCCTTTCCGGTTCTCAAATCAAGTGATGACTAAATTTATCTGATTAAAGTATGATATGCTAAAATATGTGAGGCTATTTGTATTCTTCGGTGCATGTTTTTCACTCTTTTTTGGCCAATCATAATTTTGTAAATTAAAAAACAAAATTTGAAAACTTTTTTGTTAACTATGGTACAAAGAAATGATTTTAGCAAAATGATAGTATATAAGGTTTGAAAATCAACTAACAAACCTTAAAACAAAGGAAAACCAACTTATAGAATAGCTTATATCAATACTTTCCAAACCCTCTTTTCTTCTTACCTCACCTCCATATTCCCTATTTTGAATAGATTTAAAATACTTGAAATTTCTGGGAATTACAAATTTCTTATTCAAACACACCATAAGTGATCTTTGAGAACTCCTCCAATCCTTAAGTCTCCTGGCTTACCTTTAGAGGATCCTTCAACATTCCACTTGAATATTCCTCCATGAGAGAATGTCACACCAGATTTTCCAGGAGAAATAGCAATGCATGAATAGGTGTTCATTTGTTTCCTCCTCATTATTGCATTGAATTAAATTCATCCTCCGAATTTTGCTTCTAGAGTTTATTCTGTCCGAAACCCCTAACCATATATTCTTGCTGGTGTTGTTTATTCCTACTTGAGCAATTACCGCAACTACAAGGGATTTAGCATTGTATTTACCATGTGCATCAAATTTCCATTACGTTCTATCACCTTCCTCTTGGGAAATATTAACTTCCTGTAACAGAGATATCAGCTCTTCAACTGTGAGATAGTAACTAACTACAATCTCTCTTCATTCTACAATTGAGTGTAGCAGCTTATGATCCAAGCTTCTCGGGTTATTTACTCTCAGCTGCAGCATCAAGTAACTTTTTATCTTGTTCGGTCTCACCAATTTCTGTGATGATTGCTTGTGTTCCAAGCTGCTGATTTGTGTATAAGTTTAGCAAGTCACCTTTTCAAAAGTCTCACCTCATGTGTCAATTGACATTATGCTTCCCCAAAGTCCATAATCTTTGCATTATTTTAGTCAAAGAACATTATTTTTAAAAATCACTTTTTTTTGTTTATTCCTTTCAGCGGTTATGACTAAAAACCAGGGAGGCATTTTTAAAAGGCTTAATTATGTCACAAGTCTCTGAATTTAGGGGTACTTTTGTCAGATACCCTTATACTTTTTTTTTAATGTTTGACTCCTCGAAATTACTTCTGGGTTTGTCGTATACCCCTGCAACCAATTCTGACCAATTTTGATGTCAATTCTAGTAAGACGCAGGAGGTTGGTCATGTGGTGCCGCGTGATGTCGCACGGGTGAAGACGATCTCTCTCTTCAATTATTTTTTTTTCTTTTTTTATTTAACTAAAAATATAAAAATATTAAGTTTTTTAAATTTTTTTTTAAAAAAAGATCTTCACCCATGGGGCACCAGGTGCTTAACTTTCTGCGTCTGATCAGGATTCCGATGTTGCATGTCCGCAAAATTGGTCAGAATTGGTAGTAGGGGTATATAACAAACCCAGAAGTAACTTCACGGAGTCAGACATTGAAAAAAAAAGTATAAGGGTATATGACAAAAGTACCCCAAATTTCAGGGACTTTTGACATAATTAAGTCTTTTTAAAATAATTATACTAGATATAGAGTACTAAAATGTAATTTTAACATATCTAATAACTAATGTTATGTGTATATCGAAAATTGATATCTGAATATGTATGTAATTATTTCTGCATATAGATGTATATATAACACGACTCGGTATAGATGGCTCAACTTTTAAAAAGGAAAAAATAAAATAAAATAAAAAGGAAGTATATTCCGTGCATAACTGAACATTTAGTCATTGAGCCATTAGTAAAGCCGTAAACGTAAAGTCGTGGGGGGATGCTGGATGCAGACAGCATATTGATTAGGTGGGGTTTTCCCAACAGTTTCCCATATAGACTTCACATCAGCAACTTCCCTAGCTTCTCACCAGATTTGGGATCACCAACTGAAAAGTACTATTATATCATACCAACTATATTCAGTCTTCCTCTTCCAAATGCCATGTCTATGAAGAGCTCTGGATGAGAACAAACATGTACTAGATGGAGCACATCTGGCAGCACCAAATTCCTAAATATTAAATTGCCAATGATGTTGGAGTTAGTCAATTAAATATAGCAATATCCTTTTTCGAATTATAACAATTCTAACCACTTTTACGTTTATTAAAGATGTTAGTTAATTGTATTTAATTTTCTCAAATTTACAAAAGAATAGAGATTTTTTTTTAGGAAAATTGCATTAGGAATGAAACAAAAATTAAACAAGATAACAATTTTCTAGGGATGTTTTAGGAAAGTGGCATAAGGAATGAAATAAAATTTAAAAAAGTTGGTTAATTTTGCTTATATTTTAAACCAATAAATATATGTTTTTTGTTGCTTGCCGGAGGGAGTATATAAGATCGCTCAAACATTTGTGGGGTATGTGCTAAAAAAGAGAAGGGTGGTGCTCTGAAAATGCTGAACTCTTGATTCAATACACATACATCTCTATCTATTCCATTTTCTTTCTATTTTTATTATTTTCATCCTTTCATTTTTTCAAGGTCCAATGTACTTCCTCTGGCTCAATATATAAGCAAAATCAATCATATTTGCATTTATTAAGAAATGGTAGTTATGTATAATTAATGTCCTCAAATTTATAAAAAAATAGAATAAATTACCAAAAAATCTTTTCTATCCAAAGAAAAAAAAAACAGTATTAATTCACAATTAATGCTTGATTAAAACTAGTATGCTGCAGAATATTGAGTGCAATAAAATTGATAAAAAATCTATACAAATAGTATATATAACTATTATGGTAACAAATACTCTTGATAAATAAATAAAAAAGATTATTATAGTTATTAGGCTTAAATTAAATTGAATTATACACTTGCATTTTATTACAATAATTCTAATGAAATATTTATATTTTAGTGATGAAAAGTATTATCTTTATTATATTAATAAATTTTTTCAAAATTTTAAAAACTACAATAAAAAATAATATAAACTGTTACGTGAAAGTAATACAAATACAAATACACAAATACAAATACAAATACACATACACAGTAGATAATATTCCAATAAGGTAAAAAATTTTACACCAACTGAATAGAAGCTTGAGAGCCATAGATATCACAAGTGCATGTATTTTACTATTTTATGTCTCCCAAGCCTAACCCTTCCCTGGCGCCATGCTCCTTATAATAAACCGCCGGCGGATAACTTATCCCTCGGCGCTCGGCTTCCATGGCACCGTGGCAGCGGCGGTGGAGGAATGGTAACTGCTTACTCGCAGCGGTGGAACGACAGATGGGTTATGATTGTAGGAAGGAAGAGAAAAAAGATTGTCCAGATGCCCTACTCGCTCTACTCACATGAAGAGCACGTGGGTTCCCGCTGCACTCCGCAGAGCTTATGGAAGCGGTTGCCATTTGATGAGTAGAGCTAGAGCCACACCACGAGTCAGTCAGTTCATGACTCATATAACATATTCAAATACAACGAACTTCAACAAATATTGGGGTACCTTTTTTTCCCGAGAATTGCACCAGAGATATAGTAATCATCAAAGGTGAGGTCACCACAGCCACGGCGGCCATGATCCTCTGGGAAGCAGCAGCCTGCAGTAGAAAAAGAGGATCGGTTTTGAGCCTTCAGTTTGGGGTGCCACCTGCAGCCAATCTGATCGGCGCCGGAGTTTCGATAGATATATATTGGTAAATATGGGAAAAGGAAGTGGAAGAGAGAAATAGAGGAGGAGGAGGGTGGTAATATTAATATTATGAGGATATATATAATAATGATGTTCCCCTTGGTGGGTGGTGGTGGTGGAGGGTTACTAAAACTCGTACGCCAGAGCCGATTGGGCAGTGACGGTGGCTCTTTTGGGTTTATTATTATCATCATCATCATCGGTAGTAGTAGTAGAAGTAGGAGGCTTTTGTTGTTTGGGTGGTGGAGGTTGAGGCTTTTCCTTTTCGTTTTCCTTATCCTTATGGTGTAGGTCTCCATACCCCAAACTTCTCCCAATATCTTCGGGTCTAGAACTCATGGAGCCAGGCCAAGGGAGGAGGAAGCCGACACAGTGGTTGTGATTGTGGTAGCGGAAGTGAAGCAGAGAACGAATACAATGCTGAGGCTAGGAGAAAAAAAGAGTGATGAATATATAGAAAGAATCAGCCTCACACTAAATGCTACTAGTACATTTTGAAAATTATATAAATGAAAATATTATAATCTCAACCTTGAAAATTGATATGTAAATAGCTTTAAACAATTTATTGTGGTTGGTTCATAAAATATTCCTTATGTCTTTTGTTATAAGTCGATTTTACTTAATTTACCCAAATTAAAAAAATTAATTATTATTTTTAAATTAAAAAAAATTGTCATTACAAGGTTATCTTTATATAAAACTTTATATCTTTATTTATCTATTTTTTATCATAATTATTATACTATCACCCCACATAAAATTATGAAAAATGTATTTAAAATGAATTATCTAATACTTAAATATTCTAAAACAACTTAATAAAAAAAAGACAAAAAATACCTTATAATACAAAATCTCAGTCTCGCTTGAGCAAAATCTCGAGTTCGAGTCCTTATCAATGCAAAAAAAAAAAATTCATGTTGAGAGACTCACCTGACATAATCAACCACAAAAAGAGCAACACTTTAAATTCTTTAAGTAAATAAATGCAATAAATAAACATTTTGGAGTTGGGTGATGTCCTGGACTCATGTAGTCAATTCACATCAAACAGATCTTTTGGAGACTCGGTGATGTCCTGGACTCATGTAGTCAGTTCACACCAATCGGCAACCATGCAAGAAAACAACAAAGCATTTGCGACTTTGGACATTTTGTTGTGTGCCATTCACCGGTGCCAGCTAGGCACTGTGACGGTATAATGCACTTTGTGGCGGTATAATAAAGTGGCACTTTGACTTTGAGACGGTATAATAAAAGTGGCACTTCGAGGAAAGTAGAGTTGGTGATTTTATTTTGATGACTTGCTCAATTAAACGTATATTACTACTCACTTCGGTCATATATACAAGGCATACTTAACCATATTTTTCGGACCAAAAAAGGTGATTAGTTTTATGAGTTTTATGAGAATATGTTGTAACGTTATAATTTTACCCCTTCCACTTTACTTGGAAAATTCACATTCATTAATGAATAACAAAAAAAACATGATTAGTCTAAGCATTTAATGAGTGCAAAAAAGAGAAAAAACAATTAATGATGCATAGGAAATATAAAGTGCTCTATATATAGAACCAAAGATTTCTTCTAGAAGGTGCCCTATATATAGGATCAGAGGGAGTACTGATTTTATATACTCCTTCCATCCCTAATTATAAGACCTTTTTGACATTTTTACTTTGTTCCTATTTATAAGATCACATACCAATTTTCAATGATCATTAATTACGTTTTTTCACAAACACCCTTATTTATTTAACACTTTTTAGATTTCCAATAATATTAATAGGGGTAATTTTGAAAATACACATCAAAAGTTCACATTTCCAATACAAATAACTAAATTAATCGTGAAATCTCCCAAAGGGTTCTTATAATTAAGGACGGATGAAGTATAAGACTTTTTAAAGTTTTTATTTTGGTTCAATTTATATAATTTCATTTCAATTTTTAATAGAATTTAATTATTTTTTGCATAAATATCTCAAATAACGTTACACTCTTTAGAGTCTCAATAATAATTATAAGTGTAATTTTGAAAAAGTGTATCAAATTTTTACATTTTCAATGTCATTAACAAGTTTAACTACTTTTTTTGTGGAAGAAAAAATCCCAAAAAAATCTTATAAATATAACGAGGAGGAGTATTATTTATTCATGAATTTTATATATCAAATTCTGAATTGAATATGCTTTACCTAATTTTTATCTATCTAATAAATTGGCATTTTGAGGGAAAAAAAAGTTTGATGATTTTTTCGGATCTGAATTTGATGGTTTTTAAATTAATTGTATTTTAGCACTTATTTATAAATTCTATACTCCTTCCAGCAAGGCGACCACGAGCATCACTAAACTTTTCCTCCAAAAGGGCAACCTCCTTCAACACATCCTCTCTTTGGGATGCCAAAGCAATCTTGGATTCGCGCCTTGCTTCAACAACAACCGGATCAAAGGACACCATGATAGACTTCACTGCATCATATAACTCCTGAAACCAAGCACCATCAAAACCACACAGAGGAAGTGAAGCAAGGTGCTGGAGAAGGGTAATCCTACGTGTAGAAAGCAATTCCGATCCTCAGTAGCACAAGACTTGAAAAGTTTCAGAAGTTCAACAAGAAGGCAGAAAACTTGCTTCCGGAAAGGAAGCGACAACGAAGGCGAAGGAGGAATCATATCTTGATGAGCAGTAAAGAAAGCTTGAACCAAACGCATATCCTTCGCAGATAACATAGACTTCAACCCCAGTAGCTTAGGCAATAAAAAGGAAAACAAGATATGTAAAGAAGATAGAAGAAGAAAAGGGAGGAAAGAATTTAAAAAAAAAAAAAGACACACACACACATCAACAACAATGCGTGAAAAAAAAAGAGAAAAAGAGAAGGAAAGAAAGTTAGACTTACATGATAAAGGAAGATTGGCGTCATCAATGCTCGCCTTAACTCTTGTTGCAATAGCAGCAGCAGCGACAGATCCAACCTCATATGCTTGGGAGGAAAGGCGAGGATCTTAGTGTCATTAAAAGGAACCTTAGAAGGAGAAACAACAGTACAACGAGTAGAAATAAGGGAAAAGGGCGAAAGACCCGAAACCACTCGCTCCTGCGGAGAGGACCCCTTCTCCATCAAAGCAGAAGGCGAAGAAGGACCCTATTCTAACAGATCTAGAGGCGAAGGGGAAATGTTGGCAATAGCAAGAGGTGCAGAAGCAGCAACTATAAGAAACAACAAAGAAAGAAGCAAAGAAAAATATATACAAGTTCAAACAGTTAAATATGAAGCAATTAAGAAATCAGGAAAGTGACATGAAGATATACCCTTCACCTTAGTATCTTTTGCAAGCGAGGAGGGAGGAGATGAAACAGCATCAGACATTGGTGTACATGGTGCATTAGAATGCACCTGGCCCACAGGAGTGGCATCACAAGAGTCTTGGTCATTAGGAACACCATCAAGGTTTTGTCTAGGTGATACAGCACCAGAAGCATCAATTTTAAGGCAAAGATAGTTTTGCTAGCAACCTCTCATGCTCTTAAGGTGAAATTATTGAAACATCACAAATAATATCACTTTCAGAAGAATCAGTGGAATTTGGATCACCATCTTTAGAATCTTCGCTATCGGAAATCAAATCCACAGGTTTAGAGGAGGAAACAGTGGAGCTAGTGCACAATCTCAAGGAAGAGCGGAGTCCAGTAGAGAAAGCGGGGCTTGCCGCTGCGACCCTCATCTGTTTTTTGGGGGAAGGGCCTGCAGAAGCCTTGGCAACAAAAGCTTTTGAAGCAGGAACCTTAGAGGTTGGAAAAGACCTCTTGCCCTTCGCTTTAGACACAATAGTAGAAGCACCCTTTTCCTTGGAAACAGAGGCGAACACCGAAACAGCCAGCTCGACTACATTAACACAAAGCAAAACAGGAGATAAGAATAACAAGAAATGCCCAGGAAAAGAAAATAGAAAACTAAAAGAAGCGAAAAAATAAAAGCATACATGCACGAGCCAAGTCTTTCTTTGAAATATGAGCGTAATAAGGATCCCTACATGCAATGCGGACGTTAGGCAGAGGAGCATTGCTGCGAGTGTCCTCAAAGAAGCGAAAATGAGCAAGCACAACAACATAATACTCCACCCACTCTTGTATAGTAAAACCAGAGCGAGAAAGAGGCATGAACAAAGAGAGGTTGTAAAGAGGCAAGCCTTTTGGGGGCACGGGTTACAAGACACCATTAATTGGGTAAGGGAAAGTTGGGGGGAAGAGTTGAAAGTTGAAGAGTTTGCACCAAAGGGAAAAGGATGAAACAAAAATTGTTCCTCCCCCTGTTTTAACGTGACGTGTGAAAGAGAAGCCAAGGAGTTCTTTTTCCCTTTGCTGCAAAAGGGGCTATTGTTTGGATCCTGTTGGGAAATTATGCATTTGGGCCACAAGCCCAATATTAAATTAGAATTAGAAATGGGCCAGGGAAAGGAAGTTTCTGAAGGAAGTTTAGTAAATACATTTTATTTTAAAAAGATCGGTTACCAAGGATGAGGGTGACAGGTCAAAGGAAAATGTTGGGAGCTTGCTAGGCGAAAGTGGCTTGGTTGGCTCTGAGTGGATATTTCCCTTAAGAGGGAAACAAAACCTTGAAAGGGACTTATGCAATAGTTGGGAGAGCGAGCCTTGTGATAGGGATTAGGCGAGCAATGGGTCATTAGGACCTTAAGGGAGAAGTAATTGACTCACTTGCACTAAAAAGGAGTCTTTGGTCCCTGACTCATGGAAGGGCATTTTCCCCATGAGTTACCTTAAAAGGGACATTGGTGTGTACGAGGAGCAGAGGACAGAGCAGAGGGAAAGAGAAAGAACAGAGGTGATAGGGACTTAAGAGAGTGAAAAATACATAAGAGGAGGGAGGTGGTAAAAGGATAGGCAAGCAACACCAATGGAAGAAAAACACAAAGAATAGAGAAGAGAAAAACAAAGAGAGCGAGAGAAAAATAGAGAGAAAGTGAGGAAAAGAGAAAGATCAAGAGAGAAGAGGAGTTCCTCATCCAAGGCTCTTCATCATCTTCCCCACTAAATACTATTGCACTTCGTCCACTTACTCTCCACCACAGTCACCCCAGCAAGCTCATTTTGTAATATTCAGTTTCCAACATTTATATCATTTTGTAATATTGGAGAAAGAGAAATTTGGTACTCCCTTCGGTTTTGTTTATTAGCAAAAATAACTACCGGCAAAGGTAATAAGAAAGTTAGTTGATTGCGTTTAATTTTTTCAAATTCGTAGAAAATTTGACTACTTTAGGAAACTTGCATTGGGAATGAAACAAAAATTAAATGTTATAACCACTTTTTTGGGATATTTTAAAAATGGTTGTGTTGGAATAGAAAGTTTGTTAATTTTTGCTTATATATAAGACCATTAATATGATATTTTCTTTTCTTATTAATGAGACCGGAGGGAGTATCAATACGACGAAGAAGCTGACTTACGAGGGGATATGCGCAAAACACAAGTTAATGTTTCTTATAGTAATTAGTGACTGTACAAAAGGTTAATGACCTTTGCTTTTTGGTCCCCACCGTTTACTGCTCTTTGGCCCCATTCGTGTTTATTATGGACGAAACTATCCTTATTTTACCGACTTAAATAAGGCGAAAAATCGTTTCCGATTTAAACAAGGCGGAAACAAATATTAGTACATTTCCGCTTACCAACAGGCGGAATTATTCCACTTAGTTAAAGGCAGAAGGCATTTCTAGTCTTCCGACTATCTAGTGTCGGTGACAAATCCGTTAAAGAAAACAATACCAAGTTAGAAGAAGAAGAATAATAAGGAGAAACACCATACGCCAAAACTGATTTATTATTTTTAGTTTGCGTTTTGTTGTCTTTTGGCATTTTGATTTAGCAGCACACAGCTAGCTCCTCTTCCAGTCTTCCTCCATAAAACAAGTTTCACTTTGTTTCTGCTTATTTCAACAAACACATGCTCTTTGTATTATTCTTCTTGGTAACATCTAACTTTCTTTCATCATATTTCTATTTTTTTTTAATTTCCTAAAATAAACAAGTAACGGTTATCATGAGGTTTCTTCTTTTATCCAAAGCTGCATATGCCTTTTAGTCACGAACACTAGATAATTGGAAGACTAAAAAGTGACTTTCTCCTGTTGGTAAGCGGAAATATATTAATATTTGTTTCCGCCTTGTTTAAATCGGAAATGATTTTCCGCCTTGTTTAAGTCGGTAAAATAAGGGCAACTTCGTCCATAATAAACACGAATGGGGGCCAAGAGTAAAAGGTGGGGGCCAAAAAGTAAAGGTCAAGGTTAATAAGGGAAAGGAATTAATTGCAAAAGGTAGGGATGAAGATCATAAGGTAGAGATGACCAACGTGCACGGAACCCTGAGTCACAAAACTCAATCGAGTCAACTCAGCATGCAATTGAGTCTGCTAGGTCAAAAGGTGAACTCGATAAGAACAAAAAAGGATGTAAGTAGCAACTTAGACGTAAAGGAGACCGAAAATCCCCAATAGTAGCATGGCTACCAAACAAAGAGGGAGGTGGATGGGGTATTATTAGAAGAGGGAGATGGATGTGGTGATGTAAGAAACTTACCCAAAGAAACGTATCTTGAACGTCATGATGGAGGCTGCGAGTAAGCCTTGTCAAGAACCATGAGGTGTTTACGTTGGAACTGACGTAGGTTTGGGAACCCACAAGTAGTAGTTAGAGCGCTTAGAAATCTCATCAAAAATGAAGTTCCCAATCTAGTTTTCTTAATGGAAACTAGGGAAAAAAAAGTGTAGAGTTGTAGTTCCTAACGAGCTGTCGAGGTATGTCTGGTTTCATTAGGGTTGATTACACAAGAGATGGTACGAGGAGGGCTGGTGGTTTGGTGGTGTTCTAGAACAACTAGATTGATGTGCAACTAGTGTCCTACAACATCAACCACATTTAAGTGGAATGGGCTTGGTGATCAGTTTTGAGTGTGGCCAATTTTAGTGTTCCGATGTTTATGTGGTCCTTGAGACTCAACAAAAATGGGTGACTTGGAATGTACTTCGCAATTTATTCCCAAATCCTCAAGTGTCAAGACTTTTGTTTTAGAGATTTTAATAAAATCTTGGCTTATTTATGCTTTTAGTCCCTAAAAGTTGGAAGTGTTTTGATTTTGGTCCCTGAAAGTTTTTTTGACCTTGATTCATCCTTAATTGTTTTGAAAATTTGGTTTTAGTCTCTGCCATTAGGAAAAATTCGTTAATTGCTGATGTGGTTAACGGAACGCCACATCACCATACACGTGTGCAAATGTTGCATGTCCCGGTAGGATGACGTGGATGATTCGGACCCGCAGGAGCAAAAGGGCCAAGGCCGAACCAAAATGTGTTTGTGGATTGAGTTTTTGCCCTTTTACTTCTGCGGATTCAAATCATCCACGTCATCCTACCGATGACATTCCAAATTTGCCCACGTGTATGTTTATATAATGTTGCGTTGACCACGTTAGTAGTTAACGGATTTTTCCTAATGACAGGGACTAAAACCGAAATTTCAAAACAATTAAGGATGAGTCAAGGTCAAAAAAACTTTTAGGGACCAAAATCAAAATACTCCCTACTTTCAGGGACTAAAACCATAAATAAGCCTAAAATCTTTTACCCCAAGGATAAAACCGAAAGGTTATCAACTAATCTTAAAGGTATAATTTCCTTTAGGGAAGCTCTATACTCATTGTTACAACCACGATCCTTTTTCCCCCACTCAAATTTGGTTGGCTTTAATTTCGTGTCTTGAAAACTCTGGAAAGTTCGAAAATAATGTGACTTCATGGTCTTTATTTTGCATTTTTGTGGTTTAAATTGTTGTTCTCATCGAGGTCGTTGAAGCAAATGTGATTGTGGGCACTAAACTAGAGATGATCATTGTTGTCGTTGGAGCGGAGGTAGCCCTTGCCCATGTATGTCAGCGCGATGTGTGGCCAAAGATGAAAGCAACAGAGGTGATGAGAGAGGGTAAGATTGTAAATTCAAAAATAGAAAAATATAGTAAGTTAATGTTTTTTAGCCCAAATACTGTCTCTTGTACTTGAACTTTGAGGTTGTTTTATCACAGGTCTTGTTCTTTTTTTTTTCAATGTCTGACTCCTTGAAAGTTGAAATTATCTTCAATTTGTCATATGCCACTCTTTTCAATTTTGGCATTTGGAAAATAATCTCAAACTACAAGGACAAAAATTTTTTTGAAGCCTTTACTAAATACATCATGTGCATTTCATATTACAAAATAATCCAAAACCAACAACCATCCTGCTAACATGAAAAGAATTCCAATTATTGAATTTTCAACTTAAAATATCCTATTTACACAACAATAACTTTAAACCTTATTTCACTATGGTGAAGAACATGTTATCAAAAAAACATTCGTATGGTTAATAATAAGACCATATTCAATGTCCAATGAAAAAAAGAACTAATAATAGAGTGTGAGACAATTCTTTGACTTGGGTGATGAAAGAAGCTGCTATTTTTAGGAATAAAAATAAAAACCTGTTGAGGAACATGAATTGTTTATAAATGCAAGAAAGCTAATGAGGAGGCTGACGCATTGGCTAATTAAACAAGGAAGGGGATCAAGGAAAAAATGAAATGTTGTTCTTTTGTTGCTACGCTACCGGTTGTGCAAGAAGTCTTGATGAAGGATATTTGATCTTACAATAAAGGGATTTTATGTCAATGGAGATGGTTATTGGTTTTGGATTATTTTGCAATATGGAATGCACATGTAGTGACGAGTGAATACTTCATTTTAGTCCTTGTAATTTGAGATCATTTTGTTATGTAACATTGTCCGAATTAAATAGTGAAAGCAAAAACGTGACAACACGTGTTGCCACTTGTTATGGCTAACTACGATTTCGGTGAAACACGTTAACAAAATTTGGCCGAAATTAGAAGAAAAATATATAACAAATCGAAGGTAACTTTGAAAAACTAGACATTTAAAAAAAATTAATAATATGTGATAAAATGATTCTAAAATTCAAAGACCAGAAAAATATTTAAACCAACTTTTTCATGAAAATTAAGCTTAAATATGTTTTTATCTTTAAAATTATAGTGAGCTTTTATTTTAATTCCTATATTTTTTTCTTTAATTTTAGTTCTTCTTTTTTTTTTTTCGATATTTCAATTTTAGTCTTAAGTATAATGTAACTAATATCCAGGGACGGATGTAGGAAGGAAGTATTAATGGGGCACGTGCCCCCACTAAGTTTTTTTTTTATAAAAAATAAATTTATTCTCATATGTAAAATATATACTACTTACGTCCCTATAATTAGGGCTCCCTTGGAAGATTTCACGTCCATTAAGAAAGTGGAATAATTTAGTTTATTGTATTGGAAATGTGAACTTTTTTATATGTATTTTCAAAATTACCCCTATTAATATTATTGGGAATCTAAAAGGTGTTAAATAAATAGGGGTGTTTGTGGAAAAAAAAATAATTAATACTCATTGAAAATTGGTAAAGAACCTTATAAATAGGAACAAAATAAAAGTGTTAAGAGGGTCTTATAATTAGGGACGGGGGAGTATTAAACAGTGCAACTCTCTCATCATTCAATTATGGAGAGCAATGGTTGAGGAAGTCAACATAAATTACGTATTGCAAGTAGAGCTGTTAAAATGGGCCGGACCAGCCGGGCCGGGCCAAAAAGCCTGAAAAATCATAGGGCTCGGGCTCCTTAATATGGCTTATTTATTCAACCCAGGCTATTTAGCCCGGCCCGATTCGGGTTCGGGCCGGCCCGGCGGCCGAGAAAAAAATCACATTTTTTTAAAATTTTATATGTGAAAAACACTTATAATAAAATTCCCTTAATTTTTATCAATATTCACATATCAAAAATGCACCTGAACAAATCAAAGCACAACATTAATTGTCCTATATGAGTTATACATACATTTTAATTTATGTAAGAATAGAAAATCAAATATATCCTCTAAAAAATGTGTAAAAGAATAAAACACTTATTATTGTTTAAAAAAATATGTGTAAAAAATAAAGGAAGTTTATTCATTAATTTTTTTGAAAAATAAATATATATTTTTTTGAAGTGGTTGAATTGTAAAAGAAAAAGGTGATGCGGACCGGCCCGAAGCCCGCTTAGGGCGGGTTTGGGTTTGATACTATGGTACTTAATTTATAACCGGACCTTTTGGTCCGAACCCGAAGCGGTCCGACCCGAACTCGACCCGCAGGCCCGTTTTGACAGCTCTAATTGCAAGTTCAAACTTGCTAAAAGAAATATTTTGGAACTTTTTTATTTTTATTTTCTAAAGTACATGGGACGTTCATAATCTATAACAAACAAATTATTACTCCTCCTTGTTCTAGATGTGAGATTCTATTAAACTTTTATAGTACTAGTTTTTTTTTCATAAAAATATATCCTTGTTAATTAAACATTTTTTATATTATTTAAATGTTTTAAATGTTTAGTATTCATTTACCTATACTAAGAATTAATACTTCCTTTGTATTCATTTACCTATACTAAGAATTAATACTTTCTTTGACTTTAAATATAAGCATTATTGTAGATAGTGAATTTCTTTTGTCCTTAAATATAAGGACATATTTCAATTTCAAATGACATTTAATACTTCTTTTTTCACAAACATTTATGTTTAAGCAACACATTTAAGAATCTCAATAATAATTATAGAGATAATTTTGAAAAAATATACAAAATATTACCATTTTCAATAACCCTAATAATATTAACTAATTTTCTTAATCAATTTGAAAATTCACTTCAAGGACAGATAAATTTTTTTTATTGTTATATGTATCGCCCCACCAATAAAAATTTCTGGATTCGTGGTTGCTAATATCAATACCCAATGCTCATATCATATTAATTGACAAAAATATTAAACGTCATAATGATTAAAAAGAATGAAAAAAAATGAATAGAAATCAAAACTCACTCATTTTTCTTTAGTACTGTATTAAAAATTATTTAACCCTAAAAAATACATATGGTGTATAACAACAGTTTTTCGGTGCATTATAGCAAGTCAGTCACTGATAATAATAATAATAATAAAATCAAATCAAGTTATGTTTTTGATTGTTGAGAAGGTCAGATCAGATCAAAGTCAGAAATAGCAACATCCATCATTCTTTTATCCAAATAATAATAATAATAATAATAATCAAGCATTACATAAAATGTGCTCCGCATGCATTCAACTTCATAAACAACATCCATCAAATAAAAAACACATCAAACAGAGACTTATTACAATACCACTCATGAAAACTCTGAAACATAAGAAAATCAAACTAGAATGCAACGAACTTAGCTTAACAAGCACAAACTAAACATAACAGCAGAGTCCTTAAATTAAAAACCATGAATCTTGATCTGGTCCTTCCTCACAAGACCAGCCTGAACCAAGAACTGTGAGACGTTCTTGCGCTGATCACCTTGGAGTTGGATTATTTTGCCCAGTTCCTTGTCCTGCACAACATTACCGTTGCAACAGAACTCTTTCTTAAGGTCCTTGAGAATCTTCTCGTAGCTAAATTGCTTCTTCAGTCCTTGCACTGTGGTCAAGCTCTTCTTTCCATTCCTTTGCTGGATTCGTATATGCACATATTCCTTGGCTCCGGGGGCATCTGATTCTTTGGCTTCAGCAAATGGGTCAAATGGGGTTGGGATCTGGATTTCCAATTCAACCATGTACACTTGCTTGATGGAAAACTTGGCAACACCAACAGCAAATAACTGCAACACAGAACCACCCAAAAAAACTTGCCAAAATTAGTATACCAAAAATATAAAAAACATACTCTTAAAAAGTGTAAAGAAGGGTGTTCGTAAAAAAAAATAATTAATACGATTAAAATTGGAAATGAGAGGTATAATAAGGAAAAAAATATTAAAAGGGGACTTATATATATATATATATAGAACCGGAGTGAGTGTGAGTAGTAATTTTGAAATTCATTATATTGTGAATCACATCACCTCACCTTTTGTAAATAAGGAACAAATACAAATAAGAGAATTGATGAATTATAAAATTTATATTCAATGATTATCTCAAGAGTTTTTTTTTTAATATTTGTTTTAAGGCATAGATTAAAAAATCAAATTGAATAAAACATAGATCAAAAATCCAAATTGAATAAATTTAAATATATAATCAATACAAATAAATTTATTAACATGAGTATAGTACAAGGCAAAAGTTAAAAAGAACTCTTATTTTATTTTTTTAACCTTTGTCCTAAATTTTACTAGGGAACTAAAAACTCCACGTCAAACTCACAAAAACTTTCAAAATCTATAAGAAATTCAATAGAGTACTATCTATGATCATATAGAACAAACTAGTAAAAGCTCACAAATCAAACAATTTGCAACAAACATAAAAAAATTAAAAAAATAAAATAAACAAGAGATCAACGAAGAAAAATCAAAGAGTAGGAGAGAGAAGAAACCTGAGAGAGAAAGAGAAGGAGGTTCAAGAGTCTGGAGAGTTCTAAAAGAAGGGATATGGATGATTGAGGAGTCAGAGAGATGGTAGAGTACTTATAATAGGACAGGGGAGGTGGGACTGCGTGTTCAAGGCTGCAAGTTGCAAGAGCCACTACTTTCTTGAACGGCTGCGATGAGCTGTTTGTACACGTGTTCGGTGATTAGCTGGTTTGGGTGGTTTGGGTTAGATTCTTTACTCGCGTCACCTTCTGCTGTTTATGAGTTAAGCTTTAAAAAATTAAAAAATCAGCCTAATTTCTCAATATTAAACGGATAATGCTCATTGTAAATACAGTGATTAATTAAGAATTGACTTAATTGTACTTTTGATTTCTCAATTTTGTTAATTTGACGAATTTAGTTTCTCTGTTTTTAATTTAGCGAATTTAGTCTTTTAATTATTAATTTGTGGCAATTTCAATATTTTCGTATCTAACATAAAAATACGTGTCAGCATCTAAACAATTTTTGTTAAAAATAAATTGACTGAAATTGCCACGAATTTACACTTGAAAAACTAAATTGGTCAAATTCAAAATAGAAAACTAAATTCGTCAAATTAACAATTAAACCAAACCAAGATTTTCATTTATGACTGGAACGAGTATATGCACCATCCGTTAAACCCATGAAATGAAAAAATTACTGCTTCCGTTCCTAATTATAAGGTCCTCTTGAGAGATTTCACATCCATTAAGAAAGTGAAATAATTTAGTTAATTGTATTGAAAATGTGAACTTTTGATATGTATTTTCAAAATTACCCCTATTAATATTATTGGGAATTTAAAAAGTGTTAAATAAATATGAGTGTTTGTGAAAAAAAATAATTTATACTCATTGAAAATTGATAAATAGCCTTATAAATAGGGATAAAATAAAAGTGTTAAAAGATCTTATAATTAAGTACGAAGAGTGTATTAGTTGATTCAAAACTCATGTGAAGCGTTCACCATTTATTTTTAATTAAAAATTAAAAATATTAAAAAAATAAATAATGGTGATTAAACGGATAATGTATAATTGAATTGCACCACCAGGTGTTGTCTACAGCGTACATTGAACGCGGACCACAGCGGGAGCCACCTGGTTGGCAAGTAGAATCAAATAATAAAGATAAAGATTGACTAAACTGAGTGAGTATGATGAACTTATATTTTAAATGTATTTTTACCATTTTTTAAAGCTGTTAATCTCGATCTTTATAATTAGAAATGAGTTTTTTTTTGGTGAAAATTAGAAATGAGTTTTGCGCATATTGCATTTTAGGATTTTAACATAATTCGGTAATGAAAATCTGTAAATCCACGTTTATTTTTTCACATGTACGAATTTTATATACTCCGTAGTATTTACTATTTACTAATGTGCTAATTTCAATTGCAAAATTATCACCTACGGTTACATTTATAAGTTTTTTTTTTTTTTTTTGGAATTTTTCTATTCCATCAAGAAAGATAGTTAAATTGTTAGTGACATTAGAAATGTAAAAATTTAATATATTTTTTCAACGATACCCCTATAATGATTATTGAAACTCTAAAAAGTATAGAGTTAATAAGAGTCTTTATGAAAAAAGTAATTAAATGATATTGAAAATTGAAATGAGATCTTATAAATAGGACCAAAATAAAAATCTAAAAAGTGTCTTATATATAGGTTTTGAAGGATTATTATTTTAGAGTAAGTTGAAATATGTTTTTTAGTATACCCCAAGATTAACTAAAATACAAAGGCATATACTCCCTCCGATTTGAAATAAAAGAAGAAAAAAAATATTTTTATTTATGTAAAATATAAGCAAAACTAATTAATTTTTCTAAATTTTGTTCATTCTCGATACTACTTTTTTAAACATCCATAAAAAAAATTATTACTATCTTATTTAATTTTCGTTTCATTTTCAATTAAAATTTCCTAAATTACTTTTTTTATTTTTTTTATAAATTTTAAAAAATTAAATATAATCAATTAACTTTTTATAGGTATACTTACGAAAGAATTAACCTTTTAATTTTAAAAAAATTAAATACAATCAGTTAACTTTTTTTGGATTAAATTTTCCTAAATTATTATTATTTTTTTTTTAATAATTCGAACAGAAGAAAGTATACTTACAAAAGATGTTGGTTGAATGAGTTAAAGTTTTGTTAAGTAATCATACAACTAAAAAGTCGAAGGTTTGATCACTGAAAATAGCATTCACTGAGAGGAGCAATCAAACATTTTCCAAAGAAATACTAATTCTTTAAAAAAAAAAAAACAAATGGAGATGGTCGGCCTTCAAAAGTGCAACTTGAAATTGAAGGCAATATAACTAGAGAAGAATCCAGAACACACAGGAATCCAAAAACTAAGATAATCTAAATCACACGGCATACAACTTTGAACTGTACTTATATAGATCATCATGCATGACAAATGGACTTGACCTTGTTTGACTGCTAAACCAAAATATTCAATCATATCTTCAACTCATCCTCATCTAATAATAAAGAATATTGTTATTTTTACGACTCAAATTGCACCACAGCCAATTTTACAATTTCCATTTTGAAAAATTAGAAGAGAAGAGCACAATTTTCTCAAACTATAAGCATTTCAATCACTAAGATTCTTAACTCCTTAATAAGGATTTAGTTCCATTCATATAGCTAAAACTCTCATATAATTACTGCAATATTTATATGTAATTTTTTAAATAAAATATTTGAAATATTAATTAGTGATAAGAGAAGTGAAAAACTAATTATTGTAAGGCTCATAATGATATTGCATATATGACTCAAGTCTTAAACTAAAACTCTATCTAAAATATAACATGCAAAGACTAACAAAAGATATGCATGTGAATATATAAGCAAATACAACTATGCATGTGAATATATAAGTTACTCCCCCGTGCCTAAATATAAAGCTTCTTTAGGAGATTTCAATTCCATTAAGAAAGTGGAATAATTTAGTTAATTGTATTGGAAATGTGAACTTTTTATATGTATTTTTTATTAATATTATTGAGATTTTAAAAAGTGTTAAATAAATAGAGATGCCTGTGGAAAAAAGTAATTAATGATCATTGCAAATTGGTATGAGACTTTATATATAAAAACAAAATAAAAGTGTCAAGAGAACTTTATACTACGTATTAGGTACAGAGGGTTATCGAGTATTACTAACAAAAGATGCTTATAAGGAAACTTGTCACTGCAAAAAAGAAATAACAAGCAGACTTTGTAAAAGATAAAAGCAGAGACTAAATTTGTTTTTTTTTTTAAATGTTTGAAATTAAAATAACAATTTCATCTTTGCAAAATTGAAAATTTCAAACATATCCTCAAAGATACAAATTACTAGTTAGGGCCACATTAATCATTTTTTGAAATAAATTGTCTTAAAAAGAATTAATTTCAACTATGCTTATCTTAGGACCATTACTTGCCTTTTTATAGGGAGGTATAGGAGATAGATATTCGCAATTCCTTTTGCCGGCGCGACCTCTGCTGTTTAGTGATGTTATAAATTAAAACTAGTTTTTAGCCCGTGCAATGCACAGGTTTGTACGGGTCTAGACTTTTTAATTGATTATTGGTTTAAAAAATCTACATAAATTAAATTTTTTTTTTTTAAGTTGTCTTGATATTTTTCATTTAGCATGTTGTCGTTATCACCGAAATTGGTGATACTTGTTTTTCTTTTAATAGTTAATTAGTAATGATTGTGTATTAAATTTGTCATATCAAATTAGTTTTATTTTATTAGTGTAGTTATAATAATAGAAGAAAAATTAAAAAACCTAAAGAAACTTGTCCTAATATGAGATACTTATAAGTCAATTCTAAATAAAATTGAAAAAACATTCTCAGAATCAAAATAAATAGTCAAATCCAATTCAAGGAAAATTATTCAAAATCCTTAATAAGTAACATTACGAAAAATAAAACTGAATGTTAGAGTATGTAAGACTATGTATTAACTTTTTCCCTTCTTTTTAGACTTTGTTGTTGAATATTGGTTTGAGACATCTTCATCAAATAAATCTTTTTATTTCTTTTTTTTAATGTCGTGTTGATATTTTTCACTCTCATGCCTGTTCGCATCTATTTCTATTGTCGTGTTTTTAATATATTGAGTATGTTTATGTATACATTGTTATTAACATCAGACAATTTATAGCTATCAGGTATGATTAATAGTTCTAAGAAATAATAGATTTTACTTTCCAATTGTGTTGTAAACTGTAAAACAAAAAATTTTTCATGCTCAAAATGAATTTAAGATCAATTTGGATTTGTTTATTGTAAATGCATATATAAGTCACATCACAATTTTAAATGTAGATCACATTCATGTTTTATTTTGCATATGCGTTAAGAAAAAATTTGTGTTATGATTGTAACGTAGTTGTTTAATAAATATGTTATGTAAAGCACATAGATTAACTAAAAAATTGCAACTTCAACATTAAACATGTAAATTATAAGAAGTTAATGACATAAATTCTCAATGGTGAAATTTCAAAAAAATCTAAAGTGATACTAATAGGTTTTTAGTATTGATGAAATAACATAAATATAGCATTTTTAAAAAATTTTATATACATATATGATATATTTACATAAACAACTAAGTCATTGCATAACAAGAATAAATACCTATCATTTTGATTATGGTATACATTAACAATAACTATTACTTGTATGAGAATACATTTTAGAAAATTTAAGTCTTACTGGCAATGTACCTTATAGCAGGATAATTTTGTAAAAAAAATTAAGGATTGAATATTCAAATTTTAATACATTGAAGGCGACATTTTTGTACTTGGAGGAAAGAGAATATTCAAAAATTCATGCTTTAGTGAGAATGTAAAACTTGATCGCAATAGAATAATTTTAAAGTTGTACAACATAATCATGAAGATGAAGAAGAATATCTAAATAAGAAATTGACTCTGGGAACCGTAAGAATCAAATAGATAGGAGAAAGGAAGGAAGAATATTGTATATATGAAGAAACTGATTATGAAAACTATAAGAATAAAGTAGAAAGAATAAAGAATAAAAAACATACAAAATAATAATGGATTGTTGAGATGAGGTAATGATTCTGAACATGACAAGTTGGTTTTTTGCATAAAATTTATATTTCAAATTTTTATAGTTGGTTTTAAACAATGGAGTGGACACCAAAAAAGCCTCTGGCTTTATCTGTAGTTATTATAGATTATAAATTATAGATATATACTACTCTTCAAATTTTATTCCTTAAATGATTCTAGTCAAATATAACAACTCCAATCTTCAGTATAAATAAATAGTTAGAATTAGCTTACATCTGTATAAATCAATTCTTTCTTATACGCTTTTTTAAAAAATTCTTATACTGTCATCTCCTTTCTAATAACATATCTCAACATTTCTATGCTTCAAATTTTAATAAGGAACATTAGGATGACTACATAGTAAGGCTTCAAAATTTCACAGGAAAAAAATGCGGACGAATATATATGAGAATTGATGACTTAGGCTAAAACATGTAAATGACAAATGTAAAAATTTTCCAACAAAATTATGAAAAATAGGAATGATGATTGAAAAAGATGATAATAAAAATGCAAATTGGTAAAAAAAATCAATAATGACAAAAAAATACGACAACTGTGCCTATTGACAAATTTTTGTGGCCCTCTAAAAAACTGGAAACTGACATAAGAAGAGTGAGTGACATAAGAAGAGTGAGTGACAACTTCTAATTCCAAGAAGAATCAAGTTAAATGACACAAATTAGAACCCAAATAACCTGCATCCTCCCAAATTGAGCACGAAGAGTATGTGGCCAAAATTGAAAGTATAAAAATAGTAAAAGAACATACAGAGATAAAGTAATAAAGGGAAGGATAATATTAAAAACACAAAAATGATAATCCATTTTAACAATAGATATGCCAAGATATATAAAAATAATAATAAATAAATCAGGTATAGAAGAAAATAATTACATACAACTTAACTTTGATCCTGTGGTCTTCTCAATCTCAATTGAAAATTCATTATGGCATTAAAGAATGAGGAGGAAGAAAGAGTTTAGTTCCACGGGATGAGATTGATAAGCAATCAGAGTTTGTTTCTTTAATTTGTTTCTTTAATTTGTTTCTTTTTCTTTTTGTAGTTTGTTATGAAAGAAGTTTTGCTAGCAAGAGAGATACTCAAATTGGTGGTACTCAATTGGAAAATGGAAACATTATATGCTGATTCCAATTCAAACTTGTTCTATACCCACCCAAGTGTAACTTGTAACTGTTATTAGAGAATTTGATTTGTAAATTTTAAAATTGAAATAGTTACACATACACACAATTTTTTAGAAACTACCCATCTAAGGGTGAAAAACTACCTATGTAATTGATAATTTGAATTTAAAAAGGGGACAAGTGGATGCCCTCTTTGAGTTGGAAATACCAATTTTTAATGAGAGTGCACCATTTCAAAATGGATGAATGAGAGTGAGAGATTAAGACACCTTTTTATAATAAAGGGAAGGATTATGGTTATGAAAAAAAATCAATGAATATACACTGATGTAATTTTTTTTACACTATGAGTTCGTTATTCGTCATTCACTTGGATTATTTTAATTTAAAAGTCAGCAACCATAAACAGATGAATGATAGATGCATTGATGGTGTAAAAAACTTTATACTGTCGATGCATTACCCATTTTTTCTTTGAAAAATACGGATGTGATAACTGGTACTCCCTCTGCTCCATAATATAAGCACCATTTGACCAATTCCACTCCCTTTAAGAAAGTTAGTTAATATTGTTGGTGATATTGAAAATGTAAATATTTGGTATACATTTTCAAAAGTACCCCTATAATTATTATTGGAAATCTAAAAAATGTTGAGTAAATAAGGGTGTTTGTGAAAAAGAAGTAATTAATGCTATTGAAAATTGGAAATGAGACTTATATTAAGAAAATAAGGACAAAAAAAAATCTTCAAAAAATGCTTATATATATATATATATATATATATATATATATATATATATATATATATATATATATTGAGTGCGTCAACATGACACATGTGTGGCTCTACTCAGAGGCAGATCATCAGGCCTTTGGCACTTGGTCCAATTTTGTCTTATTGGTTTAGCTGGCGGGAATTGCTTTTTGCTCCATTTTAGATTTTTTTGCCCCATTTTATTTTTTAAGGACAAAAATATCCTAAAGCGTTTTAATTTTTCCGATTCTATAAACTCGAAAAGGTAATTTCGGTATCACAAAGACGAAATACATTTATTTCATATTTCAGGTTTTGTTAAAACGGAATATGGTTTCCGACTTTGTGAAACCGGAAAAATTAATAATTTCCGTCTCTAAAACGAGTGTTGTACTTTAATTTTTCACACTCCCTCATTACCCACTTTAATTTCTTCTCGGCAATTCACACTCTCAACATCATAAGGAACCAGTGACTGAGAAATTATTCTATGAGTCAGGCCCGATCCTATTTTATCTTGGGCTTAGGGCGACTTATTTTGGGCTCTACTAAAATAATTTGTTAAAATAAATCAATTAAAATACTATATATTTATATATTTAATTAAATAAAACAATGATAATAATCAATAATAAAAATAGGTATTATATAAAATAGAGTTGAAATAAAATAAAAAAATTTATTAATTAAATAGGTAATTAAAATTGTTTTCATGTACTTCTTCCGTCTTTATATATAATATCCTTTTGGTTGAATTCACGTTCATTACCAAAGTTGGTTAATTTAGTTAATTGTATTGAAAATGTGAACATTTGATATGTTTTTTTTTTCAAAACTATCCTTATAAGTATTATTGAGAATCTAAAAATCGTTGAGTAAATATGAGTGTTTACAGAAAAAAAAGTACCTAATTGTCATTGAAATTTTGTATTAGGTCTTATAAATAAGGACAAAATAAAATTCTCAAAATGATGTTATATTTAGAGACAAAGGGAGTAAGTTATAAAAATAAAGTTCATAAGTTAACCTATTTATAAATCAAGTGAGCAAATGAAAAAATAAATTAAAATATTATGCTAAACTATTAATAATTGAAAGATAAAAATATGCAACTATTATTTTTTTTTCAAGTATAAGTACTATTATAAAAAAATTATGGGGCCCCTAAAATCTTTGGGCCCTGGGCGGTGGCCCTCATTGCCCACCCCCAGGGCCGGGCCTGCTCTGAGTTCTACGAGAAGTGGGTTAAGAAACTTGAGGAGATCCTGCACCAGCTTCCAGAAATGTCCAAAAAAATAATCTCTTCAGTCCTATTTATTATAAGTTACATTCTAAAAGAATTTTTTGGAATAAGCAAGAAAATACAACTCATGGAGTAATAAGCAGCAAAGACAAGAGTGAGCAAGAGCTTCAACCTTCAAGACCTTGTGTCAAAGGTCACAACTCATATCAAAGAATACTTCTCAGTGAAATGGGGTGCAACTAATGAAGATGTTCTCGTCTTCTTTTCATCACCGTGGCTAAGTCCATTGGAGAATGCATATATGTGGGTAACTGGTTGGAAACATCATTTCCGTTTATGCAGAGATGAAAATTATTAATTTTTCCGATTCCACAAAACCGAAAACCATATTCAGTTTTAGTAAAACTGAAAATGTAAAATAAATGTATTCCATCTTTGTAGTACCAAAATTATCTTTTCAAGTTTGTAAAATTGAAAAGATTAAAACGTTTGGGGTATTTTTGTCTTTAAAAAATGAAAATGGGAACAAAAAGTCTAAAATGGGGAAAAAACAATGCCCTTGGCTGGCTTCAATCGGTAATAGGCCGGTCCACCTCACTCGACCCTAGTTGATCAGCATGCCTCACTCGGCACGATGGACATCCTTAGGTAGGCCACTACCCAAAATATAGACATGTAGAACAAAAAATAAATAAATAAATAAATACAAATATAGCAAAAGTAGAACTGTACCCTATCACTGGTAATTAGGGCTTTGGCCCATGGATCCACACGCCCATAGGGCAGGGCATGAATTTCATACCTATTCTTAAAGAGTTTTAGATTGCAAACCCCATAAATTATTCTCAAATCTCAATTTTAATATGAAAATTATCAAATTAGCTTAATTAAAAAAATAATTGGATTTGAATCCCATAAATTATTCACAAATCTAATGTTTTTTCTCTAACCTTAAACCCCATAACCACTTTATCTTCTCCCTTCCTCTATCACCATCACACCATGCTTTTTGTTTAGTTTCTGGCTCTACTGCTGCTTCTTCTCAATATTATTGTAGTTAGTGCTGACAATTTGGGCGGGGGGCGGGCATTGCCCATGCCCATCAAAAGACCGCTTTTTTGCGGGCATGCCCGCCCGCCCATTATAATATTTTGGGCTGAAAATTCATGCCCTGCCCGCCCTAAATACGGGCGGGGCATGCTCATGGGCGGCCCATTTAAATAAAAAATTTTTAAAAAAAAATCATGTATTTTTTTTTGGAACATAAAAAAAAAATCATATATTCTATCTTCAAAATTCATAAAATGTAGACTAAAATTACACAACATATAAATGTTTACACTCAAAATTCAAAAAAACATAATAATAAAGTTTGACATCTGACAAAAGATGCAAGGCGACTCCTAATTGTGCAGCTCCTAATTTTTATTTTTTTAAAAAAACTAAATAATGGGCGGCCCGTGGGCGGCCCATCGCCTGCCCAATGATGTCCGACAAAAGAAATGAGCATGGCGGGCGGAGCCCATTCGAAAATTGGGCTAAAAAATGATGTTCTGCCCACAAAAAATGTAGGGCGGGATGGCGGAGCCCATGAACATCCGCCCTAATTGCCAGCACTAATTGTAGTAGATGTAAATGTACCTATTATCATTATCATTATCATTATTATTCTCTCTTGTTTTTATTATTTTTATTTTTATTTGATGTATGACTAGATGTGCTGCTAGTAGTGTGATAACAACCAATTACAGAAGAGGAAGAAGAAGAAGAAGATACTAGTGCAATGTTGTATTGAGTTTGAATTCATTTGAATTTTTTTTGGAACCTTTTTTAATTTCTATAAGTATAAGTAAATACTAGTGCAAGGTTGTATTGAGTTTGAATTCATTTGAATTTTTTTTGAACCTTTTTTAATTTCTTTTTTAATTTCTATAAGTATAAGTAAATAAACGTGTTTTTTTTCTTGGTGTGCTATTGTCAACTTATATTTTGATTTAATTTCGTTTACATTTAGTAGTACTAGATAGTTACTCATTGTTTGGTGCAAAATAAGAAGCAAGGTGTGGTAATGGTGATGAAGGAAGGGAGAAGACAAAGTGATTATGGGGTTTAAGGTTACAGGAAGAAGATGAAGTTTGTAAATAATTTATAGAGTTCATATATCTTATTATTTTTTAATTGGGGTAATTTGATAATCTCTATATTAAAATTGGGGTTTTGGGATACTTTATGGGGTTTGAAATCTAAAACTCATTCTTAAATTAAGCCTATTCCTCTTGCCCGTTATTCTTGCGGCCATATCAGGGCAAGTTACAGACAGTCCATGAATGACTCGCAAACAACAAAAAAAAGTGAAGAATTTAGTTCCAGAAAGCATATTAATAATAATATCCATAACATATCAAGTAAAACCTATTTGATTATTAATTTAATTTCGTGTTTAGGATATAAATGTTTCATATTCTTCACTTAGTAAAAAAAAATATGCTTTTAAAAAGTGTTTATTACACTACTCGATAGTGAATCATCCGATCCCAATCCCAATTTAATCATGATAAAACTTCACTCAATCTTAGAGACAAAAATGGAATATTTCAAAATTTCAAGGACTTATGGCAAAATAATATTTTGTAGAAACTATTATTAATTAAAAAAAATGCATAGTTTTCTAGGAATAAAAAGCTAAGTTATTTATGCCTTATTACTTCAAAACAATCTATTTAGCATTCTTTTACATATACATTATACTAGCTACCATAAAGTTATCTCTGATCGAATTATATATATATATATATATATATATATATATATATATATATATATAACCTCTCAAATTGAACTCATATATGAATCCTATTTGATTTGCTCGTGAAAAGAAATGGCAAATGGAAATGAAAACTGGCTTCGCGATTAGTTGGATTGCACTACTTCTTGCTATAAAATCTTTTTTAAGTTTTTGTAAGATTCAAGATTGACATGCAAGCACGACAGTTGTCGAATTCCAAAATGTAAAGCTCAAGAATGGAGACAAAGTTGTTCAAGTTGATACATATATACAATATAAAATTCTATTAATAAAGAATGAGTAGGAAACTATTTTCTCTTTTTTGTTAAAATATATAAAACGTTTGAATCAGCAAAAGACTTTTGCATTGCTTGTGAGCTAGCTGTGGCCTTGCCTCGGTTAACCAAATAAATCACTAGCTCAAATTTAGGTTATCCTAGTATATATTTAGAGTTTTCTTTATGTAATAGTACTAGTAGTATAATAGTATATATTAGTATATAAATTTTGCTCTATTATTATTATTATTAGTGGCGGTCATTATATTTATACTGTAGTTTCTAAGACTGTAAGACAGATATAAGAATCAAAAAATTTTAGTGTTGTAATAAGACATGATTAATTGATGTGTAAAAAAAATTTATACTTGAAATACTTTACACCTATATTTTATTTATTTATAATTAATGACTAAATTCTAGGTTATTCTTTTTACTGTACTATGGTTGCTGCTTTGGTGTTTCTTTATATGATTATTATATATATCATCATATTTGTATTGCACTGAGAGAATTTTAGGCCTGACTTGATAGTCTTGTTTGTAAATTCTTGCTAAATATTTTTTCGTTGATCTTAGGCAGATGCATTATTGGAGTTTGGATCCATTTGTAATTATGAATTGAAGCTAAGTGTGGAAAGAATTAAAAATCCAAAAGAAAACAGGGCAAGCTAAAAAAATGTTCATAATGAAATACAGGCAAGATTTAAGAGTTCAATCGCAACAGCAAAACATATTTTCATCGGAAGAAGTTCGGTACACAAATCAAATGATGTTTTTTATTTTATTCTTCAAAAATATAATCTAAATGTAAGTCATTATAAGCAAATGTTTAAATGTTTAGAAATTTGAAGGGCCTTTACTCCCAAACAAGATTTTCCGTCATGTCACAAGCTACTCTGATGGCGATGTATACCTACAAGCTCTATATTAAATATAATACAGTTTTGAAAGAAAAAAAAAAGTGATAACACATCATATAGTCATAATAGGATATTTTACCTTTAAAGAGTGGAAAACTGTTATGAAACAAAGTAGTTTAAGCAAACAAAATTTGGAGAAACTTTCCCGAAGAGGTGCCATTTGATCTGAGTCATCTGACAATATTTTTTGTATAAAAAAAAAAGTCTTAAAGCAAATAAGAGCACAATGACATATTAGTTTCCAAATCCCAACCTTTAGCCCCAACCCCCATTTTAATTGGAAAAAGATAAAAATACTCCTTCTTCAATTTTTTCCTCAAACCCCACTCATCCTTCTTCTTCCTCCCATCTTCTCTTGCTTCTTCTTCACTGCCCATTCCCTCCTTCTTCACCGCCACCCTTACCCAGCAGCCAAAACCGCCACCCTTGCTCTCTCCTTCTTATGCGTCCCTTTCCACATTCAGTTTTTTTTTTTTTTTTACATTATTGAAGCGATTCCGACGTGACAATGTCGAATTTTCTCAAAATTCCGACACGGGTATGTCGGATTTTTTTTTTAAAAAAAACATTGTAACAAATTTCTGAGATCCCCCTGTCGGAATTGTCGGAATTCCGACACGGGTACGTCGGAATTTTTTAAAAAAATAAAAAAAAACTGTGTTAAATTAAGCAAAAGAACAGTGGGCAGGGGGCTAGGCTACCTATGAAATTAAACTTACACGTACGAAATTGTCTTCATCAGCACTGTGTGTTATGCGATGTTGGTGTGGAAATAGGTATGCATATTTTCCAGGATTGTTGTGTTGCTCAATATGTTTGGGCTCGCTGTTCCGCTTGACTTGCATGTTGCTACAGGAACGACGAGAGATAGAAGGAAGGTGGCGGCGGCTGGGATGGGCTGCGGTGATTGAGGGTGGATGGCAGCGCCTTTTCAGGGAAGAGAGGAGAGAGAGAGAGAGGAAAGGGAAGAGAGGAGAGAGAGAAGGTGAAGGGGGAGAGAGAGTGGAGTTTGGGGTTTGAAGAAGGTATTTTTGTCTTTTCTCAATTAAAATGGGGGTTGGGACTAAAGGTTGAGGTTTGGGAACTAAATCTCATAAACTTTAGTAGTCAAGTCATATATGAAGTTTCAACTCACCTTGAAAGGTTAAAGGTTCGTTTAGTTTAATTGTTTTGGGCTTACACATTTACTTCCTAATTAGACAGCAACAAAATTTTACATTGTCAACTTCTAAAAGTATCAAATGTGTATGATTACTTAAAAGGAACAAAACAAAACCAGGTTTACATAAAGTTAATGAACTGTACTATAGAATCAATTTGTTACTACTTAGAAAAAAATGTAGTGAAATTAAAGTGGACTAATCTTTTTGTTGGCGTGGTACGGTGCAAAGTGAAGAAAAGGATGGGCAGCAAAAGTCACAATCGAGATGGGTATATATGGGACAAGAAGACATTGAATAGCCATATATAGAGCCATCATTGATCTGGTTCTGGTAAAAGAAAAAAACACGATTAACACCGATCTCATCATTTCATCTCATCCTGTTCAACTTTACTTTATGAAAAATATATATTCTAATATATATATATATATATATATATATATATATATATATATATGGCTTATTTATGTCTTTAGTCTCTGAAAGTTGGGAGTATTTTGATTTTGGTCCCTGGAAATTTTTTTGACGTTGACTAATCCTTAATTATTGTTTTGAAAATTTGGTTTTAGTCCATGCAGTTAGGAAAAATCCATTAATTGCCGATGTGGTTAACGAAACACCACAATAGCATACACGTGTGCAAGTAATGCTGCCACTAGTGGGATGACATGGATGATCCGGGCCCTCAGAAGTAAAAGGGTCAAAGCACAACCTAAATGTGTTTGTGAATTGGGCTTTGACCTTTTTGCACTGGCGAGTTCGGATCATCCACGTCATCATACTGATGACATACAATACTTGCACACATGTATGGTGATGTGACATTCCGCTAACCACATCAGCAGTTAACAACGGATTTTTCCTGACGGCATGGACTAAAACCAAAATTTCAAAACAATTAAGGATTAGTCAAGGTAAAAAAAAACTTTCAGGGACTAAAACCAAAACACCTTCAACTTTCAGGGACTAAAAACATAAATAAATGCAAATTTATTCTGAATATTTTTTTATACAGATTTCTAATGCAGATTTATTAAAATATGTTAATTTTTAATGCAAATTTACTCAATATAATTTTTTTAACCCGTGTAAAAAAATATATAATAAAAAAATTCAAATCCAAATAACAGAAACACGTACATATCAATAAAAAAACACAAAACATATTTTTTAATTTACAAGATTAAAGAAAACCGTGCATATTGAAACCCGGAGCATAATAACATCATAACAAAGCACCTAAAAATTCTATAAAAGTGATCGTAGATTATTGTTCAAACAATTATTACCCTTTGATACTTCATTTTTTACAAGTAGCTCAACTTTTTTTTAATCTTTAAGTGATAACAATTTTTATATTGTGTGTTTAGACTAATTTAATTTATCCGATATTGTAAATTAGAAATTGTTATTTTGTCTGTCATATTGGATTCTCACATTCGAAATCTAGAATTCAATTCCTTTCACACTCAATCAACTGCCACTGAGCAAAACTTATTTGGACTAGTTGAAAAACTTTTAGATTGATTGTTATGAAGATTAAGGATATTATTAGTCGTACTTTATTTATTTATTTATTACTACTCCTATCACTAAAGTCTAAGCAGAATGTCAGTGAGCGTTAGCGGAATATGCTTGCCACGCCCACGAGCATCCAAAGTCCAATTCAAAGGCCAACAACACCGAAACAATGGATAATGAAAATTTGTAAAGTGGGGGCCATAAGCTTTGCTTTGTTGGAACCTCTCTAGGCTTTGCTCGATCGGGAGAATATGATGGACCCAGCTGGCACTGCACTCTCTGCATAACTGCACATGCCCACCTGCTAGCTCTAAGCTACTGTGTCTCTCACTCTCACTCTCTCCGGTTCATATATTACTCCGATAATCTAGTATTCTAGTGATCTCCACACATACCCTTTTCCCATTATTTGTTACTCCCTCCGATCATGTATATAGGACATACTTAACCATATTTCTCGGACCAAGAAAAGTAGTTAGTTTTATGAATTCTATGAGAATATATTGTAACATTACAATTTTACCCTCTCAACTTTTCTTGAAAAATTCACACTCATTAATGAACAACAAAAAACACATGCATTTAATAAGGGCAAAAAAGAGAAAAAGCAATAAATGATGCATAGAAAATACAAAATGTCTTATATATAGGACCAAAGATTGCTTCTAGAATATATCCTATATATAGGACCGGAGGGAGTACTTCTTTCGGTCCTAGTTTTTATTTTAATTCTATTTATAAGATTTTTTTTCAATTTTCAATAAAATTTAATTACTCCTTCTGTTCCTTTTTAAGTGTCTTTTTTGGAGAGTTATTTTGTTTCTTTTTATCTGTCATATTGAGAAATTCAAGAGTGTAATAAATGCTATTTTTCATGTTTGCCCCTATTTAATAAGTCTTGGTTTACGTAAGTAGTGGAGAAAAATTAATGATTATAGAAAGAAAAAGGGTATAGTGGGAAAAAATATAATTATTGTATTGGAAATCTAAGTAATGATTGATTTTCTTAAGGGCGTGTTTTTTTTGAAATATGACAGATAAAAAGGAACGGAGAGAGTTCTTCCTTCCACTAACATCCTTATAAAGTCAACACTTTTTAGAGTTCCAATAATAATTATAGGGGTAGTTTTGAAAAAGTATATCAAATTTTTCACATTTCCAATGTCACTAACAAATTTATCCACTTTCCTTTATAGGAGTTAAAAATCCGAAAAAGTTCTTATAAATAAGACCGGAGTGAGTATTTATTACTTCTTCAAATTTAAAATATAAGAAAAAATATATATTTTTTTAATTTAAAATAAAATATAAGAAAAAGTAACTAATTTTTTTTTAAAAAAATTATTTTATTCTTAGTATTATTTTTTAGGCTTAATTGCATAATTGGTCCTTTATCTTATTTATTAGATTCACTTTGATCCTTTATCTTTTTTTGCAATTTACTGGTCTTTTTTTTTTAAAAGATTCAGTTTGGTTCTTCCATTAAAATAAAGTTAAATGAGAAGGAATATCCCAAGAATATTCCCTTTTCTTATACTCTTCCTCTACTCTCTCCTTACAACGGCGACAGCCACCACCATGGGCGTCGCCGCTGCCGCCATAGCCACCATCCTCTTCCTCTTATCTCTTCCCATCTCTTCTTCCTCTTGAACCTTCTCTCTCTTGACTCTCATAAATTTAACTCAAAACACTCAAAAATCTCTCAAATCTCACCAAATCTTTCATGTTTTCATAAGATTTCTTCATCTTCTTCACAAATCCTTCATTGTTTTCACTCAAATTCGTCTCCTTCTCTCAATTTTGTGTTTTCCCCTCTTTAGAACCCTAAAATCGCGACTCACACCATCTTCCCTCGAAAATCATCAAATTTCTTCAATATTCTTCAGTTTTTCATGGTTTTTAAGCTTTATTTTCATTATTCCTAAAACAAATTTGTGTTTTCCCTTCTTTTTCCCTCAAAATACGAATTCTAGGGTCTCTTTTCTTAAACATTGGTTATAACAATGGCCTCCTCCTCTGGACCTACTGGAAAACGTGCGAAAACACGTGCAAAACGCTTCAACAACTCCGATTAATTTCTAAAAATGGCGGCAACGGTGGCATGGGTAGTGGCGGTGGCGCCATGGTGGCTGCCGCCGCTGTAAGGAGAGAGCAGAGGAAGAGGAAGAAGAAGAAGGAATATTCTTGAAATATTCTTTCTCATTTAACTTTATTTTAACGGAAGGACTAAATTAAATCTTTTAAAAAAAAATAAAGGACTAGTAAATTGCAAAAAAAAAAAAGATAAAAGACCAAAGTGAATATAATAAATAAGATAAATGACCAATTATGCAATTAAGCATTTTTTAAGACATTTTAAAGAATAGTTATAACATTTCATTTTTGTTTCATTCTCAATATTACTTTTCTAAAATACTCTACTTTTCGTTCCTTTTATTATATAGAACCAATTTTAGATCAAACCAAGAGTAACACCTTTGCCATATTATGTATGCCTTCAGACATGAGACTAACAAGTGATCAATAGATTCATCCTCAACTCCATATCTTGGGCACTTGACATCATCACCGGCTTGAATAATAGCTCTTATCTGTAAATTACTTCTAGTTGGAATTCCATTTTCCAATTCTTTCCATGCGAATTATCTGCTATCTTTGTAGTTACTGAATTTTTCCAGAATTTCAAATAGCATGTCAATTTATCTTTCAAATAAATAGAAAATATCTCAGATAAAAAATGTTATTTCTTTCATATTATGGAGTAAAAATTTATCATCAAGATCATTAGTTAAATTTTTTTTTAGTGCATGTAGGGTTTGATTTAAACTCTTGTCTTTTTATATAACTTTTTTTTTCTATTTTTTAATGTAATCTTTACCTGAAAAATATTTAATATAAAATAATTTAAAATATTAACAACTCGTGCATTGCACGGTCTAAGAGCTAGTGATATATAATTGGCAAAATTGATGCTTATCCGGTCCTTTAAATGATTTATTTGTTCCAAAGTAATCCATTAAGTATTTTTTATTTGAAAGTTACCCTCTATCAATTTTCTCGTTATCTTCTTACTCCGATCATTTTCTCTAGCAAACATCAAGGTTTTCTAAAATAACATTTTTTTTAGTGAGCCCTTTAGGGTCTCTCTCACACACACCTCTTTCTCTTTATATATATATATATATATATATATATATATATATATATATATATATATATATATAGACACACACATACACATATATGGTAGATCTGGTTATGCTTAAAGGGAGCCTCGCATTGGAGTGTCCATGGCAGTTACACAAAAAGAGTGTGTCGAAGCGTCCATGCAACCACATACACACACAAAGAGAAAGAGAGAACCTTGCCGAAAAATGTACAGATGGCCGAAAACGTAGTCGGAAAAAATAGAGGTGGTCGATAGAAGAAGAAATAAAAAGAAAGAGAAAATATTATTAATTTATTTAATTTAACGAAAAATTGACGATAAGGACTAACGATGTAAACGAAAATTAACTTTAAAGACTATTTAAAAAAACTTAAAAAATTAATTTAAAACAAACAAAAAAAACTTTAGGAAGCAAATAAACAGTCGTATATAATTCAAATGACAACTATTTTTTGAAATGTTTAATGAACAATTGCTATTCGATTTGCGATGTTAAAACTTAAAGTTATGGGGTAAATTCCCCTCCTTTTGTTTTTTCTAATTATTATTATACTTATCCATTACATTTATAGCCACCTTTAGGCACTTTGTACTTCCTCTATTTTATATGTATTATGGTTTAAAGTTATGTATAAAAATTAAAAAAATTATTAAATGATGTAAACATTTGAAATATTTTGATTTTAATGTATTTATATTATCATTTTTTTGGGTGCAAATTATTATTATTATTATTATTATTATTATTATTATTAAAAAAGAGAAAGAGGCATTGGAAATGAAAATTTAAAAAATTATAATAAATAAAAGTGAAGCTAATAAGCTAAAAAAAAATAATTATATATTGAGTTTGTAATACAAAAATTTAATTGCAATAAGATATAAAAGTTTAAGCTACCCTACTTATGTAAAAGAGGAAAGTGAAAGATACTGTCATGATCAATTGTGCTTGTCTTCTTAATTAAAGACATGTGGTTGCTGTTCCTTATGTTTATGCAGAAAAGTTGAATGGAATTGATTATGAAATGAATTTCGGCCATTGTCTCTTTTATAAGAAATTTATGTTTCATTTGCCAAAATGTTTAATGCCTTCACTTTTACCTACTATTTTTTTTTAAGTTAACTATATTATTATTATCATCATTATTATCATTAATTATTAATCACAATAATGACGCCTTATAATTTTTATGTTCGCTCCAAAAAAAAATACATATATTTTTATGTTATTTTTTATTATTTATGAATATGATTATGAGTTTTTATTATGTTTTTTTTTAATGATTTATCAAGAAACAACCAAAATATATAATACTTCGTGCATTTGGCATGAGAGAAGATTTTCATGAAAAAAAAGGATTATGCACAATGACAAATATTATTAATACATTATCCATCATTTATTTATGCATATTTATTGATTCTTAATGAAAACATGAATAATGAACTATATGTTGATGGCATAAAAATTTTCACAGTTTTAATGCGCACAAGTTAAACTGAAATAAAATAGCTAAAATAATGATAAGTGAGGGAGAATATTTGGTAAGGAAAGATACCGAAAAAGAGAAAAGGTAGTAAAAAAACCTCTTTAGAATCTGAAAACTTTTTATTTAATATTAAAAAATTATAATGGTTCATACTCTTTCCATCCCAAAAAAATAGTAATTTTTTGAACTAATTTTTTTTTGGTTGCCCACCCGATTCCCTAAGTACTACCTAGGTAGGTTCGGATCCGACCCGGGTCGCGTGCCTGGCTATGGCAGGTGAATCTCCCAACATGAATTTTTTGCATTCACAAGGACTCGAACTCGAGACCTTGCTTAAGCGAGACCGAGCCGCTTACCACTCGTCCCAACCCATGTTGGTTAATTTTTTTTTTTTGTTTACTATCTTTTTGGGACAGATTCGATATTAAAATAGTAAATGACAATTTTGTCCTTGTCATTTCTCTATCTTTTTCAACCGTAGCTCTAACTTCACAACCATGTGGTTTGCCATCTTCGGCTACCATAATCTATTTTCGACCACTTCATCTCTACCATTGTGCTACGACCACCACCGTCTCATCTTGTCCTATTTCCTCCACCCCATCTTTTTTCCACAAACCCTCCATCGTAGTAGAAATTTGACTAGTGTCTTTCCAAAGTGGTCGAAGTCTTTGGGCTTGAGAGCACCCATAAAAGGCTATAAGGAAAAAAGATCTTGAAACAAGCATGTGGATACAATGAGTATTTGTTAGGAGAATATCTACTTTCCAACACTTAGAATCCTACAAGCACCAAATAAATAACACCTGCATGACCTAGAGCATCAACAAAAGCAAATCTATGCAGATCAATATGATTAATAATCTTCTTAGCTTTTTGTCATCCCATGTATTTCCATAAGGATAAAAAAGTTCATGTCGTGCATGTGTTTAAATTCTCTTAACAGACCAGGGAACCCTATGTGATTGGTTCAGCTTTAACTCCAACTTATAATATTCGTTGCCTACTGGTTGAATTTTCGCCTCTACGATCAGACTTCTTTATGGATAGAGCTTCGCCTATTTGAACATCTTTCATTACATTCTTGGTTTGGCACTCCACACAAACTTTTTCCGATCCTCATCATGGGCCACACCTCGAGGATGAGGGTATATCGAGAAGCTTAGGTTGTTGGAGTTTTGCTTAGGGTAGAGCTTATTTTGGATGAAAGTGTTCCATGTTTTACGCAACTGCATTGAAAACTTGCATCATCAACAAACTTGTCACATCATATTTGGTGATTAAAGTCCTTTTTTTCCTTTTGTATAACCCTTTTCTCGGCAACTCCTTTTTTATGGCTTGTGGGAGCCGAAGTTGCTTTGCTTTAGGTAGCCTTTTTATTCTGAAACCCCCGCTTGTTTCCTACAATAGGTTTTGTACTGTGCTTAAGCCTCGATCCTTTGTGGCAGCAACATCTTGCTTACCATTCATGCCTTGGCTGTTTTTAGCTCCTATAGAATTCCTTACCTTGATATTTGTAAACTTTTTTCGTGGGCTAAGGGCACGAGAGCCTCATCGTTATGTACCTCATCATCAATCGTTACCACCTTATCATTTTCTATTGATGAAAAACATGAACCACATCTATATATTGTGCGATTCTGTCTCATGCTAAACAACACCTCATTATTTTTCACATATAATTGCTCCCTCCTTTTTTGTGGTTGTTTCATTGTTATATAATTGTTTCATTAATTTATAAAAAAGGTGAGGTTTTCATTTTTTTCCTTGTCTCATGCGCATCCGTTGTTACCATACTCATAGCACCATCAATAGGATTACATTCAACTATTGCTATATTTGAACCTGTATCCCTATGACGGATACTCACATCCATATCAGCCATAGCAACATGTATACCATGATCCACATTGCTCTTGCCTACCTCTAGCCAACTTCGACCACTATGCTCTCAATACATTTTTCCTTCTTATGCCTGGGCGTGCCACAATTAAAGCAAATCTGGTGAAGCCCTTTATATTGTAGAATCGCTTCCTCTCCCAATACCTTGACATTCGTAACCAGTTCTTTCATCAATGCATATTCTTACAAAATGCCCTTAGTGTGAATTAACGAGAGATGATCGATCTTCAGCATCGTACCCAACTTCTTGCCTACTCTTCTCAAAAAGCTCTGAGTATACAATTTGCAAGGTATTCTAACCCATACTAGAAATTTTCTGAACCTTTCGTTCTTCATGCAAGAAAAAGGGTCTCAATAGTTTTACGATAAGACAACGATCTGCAACTTTCCCGTAACCTTCATGTAGCGCATGATTGTAATATTCTTTCACAAAGAATTGCACAATATAATATTCATTCGCCATATCTATAATTTTTATCGTTCCATTCTCTTAAGATTATTCTCCAAGATATGTCGGTTGATCCTTTTCCCCTAGCACATTCACAATAAGATATCCCTTCCAAGGCTTATTATACCATTCAACATATATATTCTTCCTTCATAACCTCAATGGTTGGGCAAGGGTCGATAGTCTCATCATCAACATCAATAACATCTTCCTCATTATCTTTGTAGCATCGGTTTTCTAGCAAGTTACCATCATCATCAGCTGGAATAAGACCTTTTGGTGAAAAACCTTCCACCGTTGTTAAAAATGATCTTTTATAGGGCACGCTATCTAACATCTTCTAGCAATCTGCTTCCTATTCTATAATGATTCCATGATTGCGATATCCTCTACACCAATATTAGATGTCTCAGACTCTTTTATTGCTTCTTTCTTTGAGATCGTCCTCTTAGATAAATGCTTTCTCATTCACTCTTTCACTAAAATTAGAGCTTCTCTTAGTAGTCATCTTTTAGAATAATGTAATATCACTACTTATTGCTAATACATATTAACATTATTAATAACGGGTTTGTATCATTATAACCATTTACTCAAAATCGTTATAATAATTATTTAGAAATTTTATTTTATTTTTAAAATGTATGTGTTCTCCATAAACGTCTTGCTAATAATTTTTTTTTTAAAAATGTTTATCTTTTTTTTTTATAGAAAAACCAAAATAATTATCTTTAATCTTACGGCTCTTCATTGTTCATAGATAAAAGGTTTCAAGCTATGTTATATGGATAACAATACACTACTAAAAAACCAAGTTTTAGTGACCAAAATTTGTGACCGAAATGGAAACGGTCACAATTAGTGACTGTATAGTGACCGTTTTCATTGTGGTCACAAATAGTGACCGATATAGTGATCGCAATGAAAACGGCCACAAATAGTGACCGATTTAGTGACCAATAATGAAAAAAAATATTTTGTGACCGAAATAGTGACTGGAATTTTCAGTCACTAAATCAGTCATCAACATGTTTTTTTTTTTAAAAATACAATTTAGTGACTGAATAAATTCAGTCACTAAAATCAGTCACTAATTATGCTATAATCCCTCAATATACTCATTTCCGGATCCCTCAATATTGGCTCTATGTCTAATTTTCATTTCGCGCCGCACTCCTTCTTCCTTAGCTTCACTGTACTCCTTCTTCCTTAGCTTCGGCGTCCACCTTCTTCCTTCAATTCGTTCACCGCCACCATACCTCCCTTCACCGCCACCGTACCTGCTCCCTCCTTCGCCGTCCCTCCTTTTCGCGTCTCAACCTTCCCTCCTTCCCTCATTTTCACTCACCAAATCACCTCCGTTCACAGCCTTTGTTGGTGACTGATTTAGTGACTACTATTTAGTGACTGAAAATTCCAGCCACTATTTCGGTCACAAAATATTTTTTTTCATTATTCGGTCACTAAGGTCGTATTTTCCGTCACTAAATTGGTCTCCCTTTTATTCGGTAACTATTTTAGCAACGGAATATAATTTTTTGTGACTGCGAAATTCGGTCACAAATTAGTGACGGAATATTTTACCGTCACTAATTTGTTTGTGATGCCACTTTTAGTGACGGCACCCATTCGGTCACTAACATGTTTAGTGACCGAAAATTGCTATTTAGTGACCGAAATTTGCGGTCACTAAAAAGCTTTTTTTTTAGTAGTGATAATTATCTCTTCCTCAAAAGAACTTCTCTCTCGAATAAGAATGAGTATGTTATTTTGGGAATAGACAATTTAAAGTTGAATAAAATAGAATATAGGTATGGATAAATCAAGATAGGAAAAGATTGTTTGAATTAGGAAATTTAACAACTATACTTGGAACATTATTATATCTGAAATCAGATTGGATTATTTGAATTTGAATTAAAGTGTACATTAAATTTTATGATATACCCCATTCTAAATTTTGGGAAACATACACAATTTTGGAATAATTTGAATTAATTAACCAAAATGAAATCCAATGATAAAGTAAATTATTTAATTTTCAATCAAACGATTAAATTTCTTATTGATTAAAATAACATTTTTTAAATATAATATCCTTTATAATAAATATGGAAATTTATTTAGACATTTAAGTATTACATTTTTTTATTAAAATAAATTATATTAATAATACATATGCATTGTATATTTGTATGTATTATTAATTGGTATTTCATCCATTCATTTTTAAGTATCTTTTAAAATCGTGACTTATAGATTACGAAATCAAATATGTGTTTCTTATTAAATCTATATACCATTTTTATAATTTACCCTTTATTATCTTTCAATAATAATTGTCGTGATTAATTCCTTACTCATGTAGGAATATAAAAATTCCTATTGACTTTTTTTTTAAAAAAAAAAATGCTAATTAGTAACATATATTCTTTTTAGTAAAAAAAAAACACTTAAATGGGCATCGAAAAATATCTTATACTCTTTCTGTTCTACAAAAATTAGAGAATTTTAAAAAATCGAAAAACTAACTAAACATTATTTTCTAGTTTTGTCTAACAAATCAATTACTAAATACCAATGCATTTAACAACGTGGGTTCAATTCTTAACTCTTGTAAATGTAAGCGGCCTCGCTGGGAGACTTGCCCTCGAAAGGACCTGACAACGTATAAAATATTAGTCACCCAGTTGCGCGGGTGGATACCTTGGGAAACCAAAAAATATCAAAGCATTTAACAACATGGGTTGGCTCAGTTAGTGTAAAACCCCCTTCTGATGAGATCCTAGAAACATAATACATTCGTTAGTAATCCTGTGTTTGATTCTCAATAAAAACACCTTGTTAAGAGAGATAGACACGAACCTAACACATGATTAATCTCAGTAATCCTCGTTAGTAACGCTGAATGATTGTAAAGACTTGGGCTCAATGAATCACCCAAAAAAAAATCAATGTATTAAGTTAATGCAACTTTCATTAATTACCCAATCACAAACCACACCTTAATTTTAAAACAAACTTTTTTGACCTTCAAATAACGGTTAATAATTAGTTGGCAGGTTCAGCTGTGATTTGACCCTAATAAATAATAATAGTAAAAAAAAAAATCTTATTTAACCACAAATTCCAAATTCCACTTTAACATTTTCTAGTAATTAATAGTTTGATTAAATCCTAATTTTGTAAATATAGATTAATTTAGTCTTTAACTTTCATCTAATGATAGTTTTGTCTTTAACTTTGTTCACTATCATACACATTAGTTTTTTAACCCTCAAAGTTAGAATTAAAAAGCATGACGATGAATAAAGTCATGAAGCAAATTATTGTTATTAAATAAAAATCTTAGACTAAATTGGTAAATTTAGATTTTTTAACTTGAATTTTCAGAACTTTAATAACTTCATAGTTTATTTAGAAATAATTTTCTCTTTCTATTTTATGTTTTTTAATTGATTAAATAAAACCAATTATTTTTAAACATAGTATAAAATAATTGAAATTATGAAAAAAAAAATTACAAAATTAAAATCTAAAAATAATTACAAAATGAAAGATTACTTTTTTTAACAGTATATCGGAAAGAGTCTCCATTTGTTTATATTAAAATAAAAAAATAATTTTATACGTATTTAAAAAAATTAATTGAGTATATTTAATTTTGTATAATTCATAAAAAATAGAATTATTTTATTTTAGAAAAGCTATATTAAAAATAAAATACAAAATTAATTGAAATAACAATTTTTTATAAATATTTTAAAAATAGTTGCATGTAGAATAGAAAATTAATAAATTGTTTTTATTGGATATCCACATCATCGCATTTACTACAACAACTTCTTCTTCTGACCCCCTTCCCTTAAGTCACGACTTGTTTCTTCCTCCAACAACTCTCTCTCTCTCTCTCTCTCTCGTCTCTTCTCCCTCTTCTCTCCTTTTTAAATCCATTCACACTCTCACACATTCCACTTACCATTCTTCCCTCACATTACATAACAACATCCTAGATTTTGTTTCTCCTTCTGTTTTTTTTTTTTTTCCAATCTCCGATAATAATAAAAAAAAAAAAAAAAAAGAAAACAGAGAGGATGAAAACGACAGCAACACAACACAGAAGCTCCAAGTCTATGCAACAAGACGCTTTCGATTCTCTCCTTTTCCATCACTCTAACAACAAACCCGATTCCAAACTCATCGATCTATCCATTCTCCCCACCACCACCACCACCTCCACTTCCTCCTCCTCCTCCTCCTCCGGCAACACCACCGCAGCACCACCACCCCGAAACAACTCCAAGCCTGCTCACCGCAGATCATTCTCCGCCGGCGCCCCACTCATCTACTCCGGCCGAAGCTCCACCGCACCACCACCGCCACCACCAACAACAACTCTTCCTCCAGCCGGCAGCAAAACCCTCAAACCGGGCAACCTCCCCTCTCGCGGTTCGACCCGACCCGACGTCCTCGGCTCCGGCACCGTGAACTACGGCCGTGGCAGCATAATACGAGGATGCTCCAAACCAAACAATAATAATAACATTGGTGATGAGAGTGTTGGTAGTAGTAATAATAATAATCCTGTGGGGGCGGGTGTATCGGGAATGATGGTGAAGCGTGCGATGAACGGTGGTGATCCCGAGGAAGTGAAGAGGGTTGGGAATGAGTTGTATAAGAATGGGAATTTCTCTGAGGCGTTGGTGTTGTATGATCGTGCTGTTTCGATGTCGCCGGGGAATGCTGCTTACCGGGGAAACAGGGCGGCGGCGCTCACCGCGTTGGGGAGGTTGGGTGAGGCTGTGAGGGAGTGTGATGAGGCTGTTAAGTTGGATCATACTTATGCTAGAGCTCATAAGAGGCTTGCTTCTCTTTATCTCCGGTAAAATTTAAATAAAAAAAATTGATCTTGGTTGATTTTTTTGATTAGTGTGATAATGTGTTTGTAATGTGATTTTTGTTTTGATTAATCACGTGGATTGATTTTGAATTATTGTTTTTTGAATGATTGATTATGCACTTCAAGTGTTTCTTTTCCAATATAACGTGTAAATGTATTTTGTTCTTATTATTACTGTATATACAAAGATTACTGGCAAGGAAGCATTGATGCTTTATTTTTGCTCCCGTGTCGTGTCCGATAAGGAACCACTGACACGTATCCATTTTAGACACTCCTAACAATCTTCTTTTAACATTTTTGTATTTTTTTGCCATGTCCCTGTATCCCATATCATATCCGTGTAACCCTGTCGTGTCGTATCAGTGCTTCATTGATTATTTTTATTTATCAATTGTCATATGGATTTTGATATATTCTGTTATTTTTGGTCTAGGCTTGTTTGATATATTGGTGAATCAATGTTAGCCTTTTGAAGACTTGGGTTTATGACATAACGCAATTGGGTTGTTTGATCATATAGTTTACTCCACAATCAATTGGAAAAGCTATTGCTGATGTATTTTTATTTGAATTTCTCATCTTGATTGATCTGGTGGGGCCGGTTGATATTAGTTAGAATTCAGATTTTTTTTGTGGATTGTTCTAGACTGTTGATTTGGAATTTCTGTAGTTTTGGGCAGGTTGACAACTCCCGGCGACATCTCTATATCTCGGGGCTGCAGGAGGATAAATCTGAAGAGCAGAAGCTGATGTTATTGGAAAAGCATTTTAATCGATGCGCAGAAGCGCGACAGATTGGTGATTGGAAGAGAGCACTTCGGGAATCAGAGGCAGCCATTGCAGTTGGAGCAGATTTCTCACCTCAGGTAGGCTCTTGACTAATGAGCCGAAAATTTTAGATTTCCTTATGATGTACTACACAGCTTCCTTTGCCTAACTTGTTACGCTGCTACTTACAGCTTGTTGCTTGTAAAGCGGAAGCCTATTTAAAGCTCCATCAATTTGAGGATGCTGAATCATGTCTCTCGGACATTCTGAAGTTGGAAGGTTGTCCTCCAGCCTGTTCTCAAACCAAGTTCTTTGGTATGGTTGGTGAAGCCTATGTGCCTTTTGTCGTCGCACAGGTTGAGATGGCCCTAGGAAGGTAAATCACCTAAGACTCTAAATGGAAAACTATATATAAGATTTTGTGTGAGGAGGAAACAAATAATTGGATCTTGCAGGTTTGAGAATGCTGTCGCAGCAGCAGAAAAGGCTAGCATGTTAGATTACGGCAATAATGAAGTTTCTAAGATTGTAAACATCGTGAAAATGGTGGCAAGAGCTCGTTCCAGGGGCAATGATCTTTTCAGCTCCGGCAAATTTTCTGAAGCTTGTTCTGCTTATGGAGAAGGCCTCAAATACGACAATTCCAACTATGTTCTATATTGCAATAGAGCTATTTGTTGGTCTAAACTTGGACTATGGGAACAATCTGTTCAAGATTGCAGCCAAGCTCTCAACATTCAACCAAATTACACCAAGGCCCTATTCCGCAGGGCTGCATCAAATGCAAAGGTGATCCTACTTGCAATGTGCATGTGTGTTTTCATTGTTTTTTCTTCCTTGAAGTTGTTTCGCAGCCGGGATATAATATAATATGCATAATCTTGTTACAGCTTGAAAGATGGGCAGAAGTTGTTAAAGATTACGAGGCTTTGAAACGCGAACTCCCTTATAACAACGAAGTTACCGAATCTCTTTGTCAGGCTAAAATTTCATTGGAAAAATCTCGTGGAGGGGTGTATGGTACCAAGTTTGGAGTTGAAGTTGAAGAAATTTCCACATTAGACAAATTTAGAGCTGCTATTGTTTCTGCTGGTAATTTCAATACCTTTCTTTTTGTAAGCATCAACTATGTTGGCTCAGCATTTTCTTATTTTTTTGATGCAAAATTTGAATTTTCAGGTGTTTCTGTTGTTCATTTCAAAGAGACATCAAATGAACTATGTGAAGAAATATCTCCGTTCATAAATACATTATGTGTGAGATATCCTTCTGTCAAATTTATCAAGGTACGCAATGTTAGTGGCTTTTGTAAACCTTGCTGCACAATTGTCCTATCTTCCTAATTTTCTCTCAAATTCAATTGAAGGTGGACGTTGAAGAGTGCCTATCAATAGCAAAAGCTGAAAGCATAAGAAGTGTTCCGACTTTTAAAATTTATAAAAATGGAGTGAAGGTGAAGGAGATGATTCGTCCAACCCATCAGTTCTTAGAGGACTCAGTGAGGAGAAGTATTAATCTCTAGCAATTGAAGAAGGTGCAACTTTCAGAATTTCGTACTCATTATTTACATTCATTTGGAACTAAACCCATAGCAATTGAAGATGGTGCTCCAAGAATTTGCACCAAACCATATTTAGTTCAAATTAGGAATTTCAGCTTTCCCTGTGATGATACATACAAATGAATACCAATTTTTCAAGGAGCTTTTAGGGAGCTATACCTCAGAGATAGATGTTAGTTCACATTTTGAAGTCATATATGTATATTGCAACATCAGATATATTTGCTTTCCATTTCCTTTTTACCATGTATTAAATCCAAAAATGATCTTTTTTTCTTCCCCCTCTATATCCTTCCTTTGTTGCATGTAGCTTAGAAATGCTGGAGTAAACATATGATTTGGTCTGTAAAATATACAAAACAGAGATTTTTATTGTTGATTTTGATTATTGTTGTTGCAAAGCAAATAGACCTAAATGATATATTTTAAACGATTCATTCTATTCTTCAATGTTTTGAATGCAATACGCGTAATACTTTCACCTCATTAGTGCGTTGAGACATGGTAAAACTTGAAAATATAGATCAACAAAAACGGTATACATATAAACTGTAACCTTTATATAGAGCTGAATTAAATTCAATCACGGGAAATGGAGTAGAGAAATCAGGACATTATTGTTTCTTATTTCTATGCCAAGCATCTCTATTTGGCTTGATGGTTTCTCTTGGCACTGATTCATGTATGCAATGTTATAAGTTACTACTGGCCAGCAGCAAAGGCCTCAACTGGGAAAGTCTTGGTGATACCAGCAAGACTCTTGAAGTGAATCTTCCCAGATGGAGGGTCATCAACAGTGATCTCACTCACTGGTGGCCACAGCACAAACTCTTTAGCTTTCACACCCTTGAGTTTCTTGATCTTTTTCTTGGAGATGAACCCCGTGATCTCGGTATCGTAGCTCACAAGCTTGCTGATCAGCTTGAACTCATGCTCCACCTTCTTCTTCTGCACTATCCACATGTACCCTGTGGTTTTAACAAAACCAACTTCAACCACATCAGCCAGTGGGAGAAGGCCATGTGGAAGCTCAAACTCTTGGAGAAGAGAAAATGCCAGTTTGAGACCTTCATCATGCCCTTTCTTCACTATCCCTCCTTCCTTTTCTGCCATTTGTTAATTCTCAATATAGAAACTGTTTTTGTTCTTTGGTGTGTGTTAGTTTGGTTGGTGTATATATAGGTTCTACTTTAGATAATAAGGGACAACGTTTGTGCTTGGTGGAGATCGAAGTATATTTAAGTTTCTTTGTATGTAACGTGTAATGTTGTTTTATCTCATTTTGCTTATCTTCACAACCTTTTCAACAAGCATTTTGTCACGGTCTGCAAAATATTATGGTGAAAATTACACAATTTTTGTGGGACATGGGGTATGGCAAGAAGACAAAAAACCAATCTGAACAATCAATGCATACCAAGGTGTGAGGTGTATAAAAAAAAAGTATGATTTTGTTTGTTTAGGTATTTAGAAATGGAATATTAGTATCACCGATTTCAAGGAAGAGAAATATTTTTATCACCCTACATTGTATCCGTGTCATTCATTCCGTGGTCGTGATGATTTTGTTCACGACTAGAAGTCGTGAGTTGGGTCACAACCTTTAAATAAAATTACACGGTCGCGATCATATTTACGACAATAAAAAATTGATTGGAATAAGATCACGATCCATTGGTGGAGTGACATAATTCATATAGTGGGGTGACAAAAATATATATTTCATGTAATGATGTAAGAATTTGGGGTATTATAACTCCTATGCCCCTATATAATCATTATTGAAGAGATATAAAAATATTTAAAGTGAAAAAAAGAGTGTAATAAATAGGGATGTATTGGGAAAAATATCATTAATTATATATTGTGGTTTGTAAAAGAACAATACATATAAAATATGGAACAAAAACTCTATGAACACTATATATGAAACGAAACGGAAGGAGTAAAGTCTAACGATATTCCCTATCATGAATATCACTCTCTTCGTTTCATATGTTGTGTGTTTTAAGGTTATGCACGAGTTTTAAGAAATTGTTAAATAATGTAAGGATTTATTGTATTTGGACTATAATACCCGTATATAATCATTATTGAAAAAAGATAAAGGTATTAGAAGTGAAAAATATAGTGTAATAAATAGGGGTGCGTTTGAAAAAATAACATTAATTATATATTGTGTTTATAAAAAAACAAAGCTTATGAAACATAATAGCTAAAACAATGTTACATATCAACGGAGGGAGTAATACATTTCAAACCAAACCAAACTGTTGGTGATTGTGTTGGTGGATATTGGGAAAATGTTTGTGTGGTCACTTGTCAGAGAGCTATAGGTAGACAAAAGGGTGGAATTTATGCTCAGACAAATTGGTCTAAACATTGCAGTTGGTCTAAACATTGCAGGTAGACTTCACTTCGGCTAGCAGTGAGTCCACTATTAATACGGCCAACCAAGGTTGGTTTTATGCAAATTAAAGACACTCTCATGCATAAGTTACTTTTTGATTAGAAACAAAAACAGAGATAAAAGTATAGGCATAAGTCTTTTTTTGGGCCCAGTTCACCGAGTATGATGGCACATCTATCAACTCAATTGATTTGCTGCATAAAAATTGAGTCAGAGCGTAAATTACACCCTATTTTAGACTTTTTTTTTAGATTGAATAATCTTCTTATAGATAAAATAGGGTGGAATTCATGCAATGCTCAATTCGACAACTTTTTTTAACCACAAATTAAGTTACCTTTATCTATCAGTAACTTTTTATTATTTTATACATACACGCCATATATTATTTATTAATCATTTCAGGCTTGTCCAGATAAATAATTTCATGCATATCTTACTTTATACAATTTAATTTGACTAATATGAAAGCTGCAAATCTGCAATAAGTAACATAATTATCACTCCCATCTTCTCCAACTATATAAGGTCACCTTGACTTGTCTTCTTCAAGTTTTTCTAATTCCGTGAACGCGAGCTCCTGTTAAATATAGAGGGTACAATCGTAGATCAGAAATAAAATATTAGAGGAACACTAAGGGAGCAATAAGTATAATTTTCCAAATGAATAATGCTCACAACCTTCACATCTACTCGTTGGCAGAAAAGCATGCAATGTGTTGAGGCTAACTTTAATCAGCAGTGTTTTAAATCGCTATTGACTAATTATTCGTGGTGATAATGAACATCGAAGAAAATAATAAAAATTGAACTTAAATTAAATTTTACGCATACCTATATAAATGATTGAGAAAATCTAAATTGAATTGTACTTTCTTTACACCGAATTTCTTTTTAAAATTACTACAAATGTATATAAAAAACACAGTGTGAAGGTGAAATCGTGAAACAAACTATCAAACTATCAAAGTGCTATTTTTATCCAATTGGGGAAAAAAAACATCATAAATATAATCCAAAATCATAAATAGGGTTACTAAAATCGATAATCTACATTAGGAAACCGAAAAGAAAAAGCGCTTCCATGTTTACCTGGATTATTAAAGCTTCTTCTTTTTCCTAATCTTCCTTCAACTCTTTGTCCTCTTCCTTTAGATTTTCTGGTTTTCCAATGATAATTTGTTTGATGTGATATATTTTGAACCAATACTCTCCAATCCGCGGTTGGCATTTTCTACATAATTCATTACAATCTTCGATTCTTAAATATTCAAGGGTGGTGAGCTGATGTATATCACGTGGGAGAGACTTCAACTTAGGGCAATCTATCAAACCAAACAATCCCATAACACTAAAAGTTGATAGCCATTCAGGAATAACCTCAAGGTTCTTGCAATCTACAATTAACAAGGATTGTAATGTGTTTGTAGATTTTTGCAACCAACTAGGCAAGCTCACTAGTTGTGGCAAAGAATGAAGGTGAAATGCTTTTAATTGCAAATTGGAGTTTTGATCATCATGTATCTTTGTCAATTCCAAATCACCACAATTGTCAAGTAACAAAGTCTCTAATTGAGGGAAATGGTCAATATCAAGTGGCAAATACTTTAGACTCCCACAATTTGTAATTTCCAATGTTTTGAGATAGGGAAGTTTTATCCCTACAAAAAAAGACTCTAATTTGTCACAAGATTCGATATTTAGAATTTCAAGAGAATCCAAGTTTGCAATGTCATTCTCAGGTAAAGTAGATTCTTTTGTGGCTATCCCTAATTGTCGGAGATTGGCTAAATTTCTTAATCCTTTGGGCAATTCCCTAAGCTCTGTACATCTAGCGAAATTCAAAACTTGCAAATTTTGAAGATTGCAGATAGACTCAGGGACACTCTTAATTTTTTCGTTCCGCTCAAGGCTAAGAAACCTTAAATGTCTCAAGTTACCAATGGACCAAGGCAAAACCTCGTATGCAGAATCACTTAAGTCTAAAATTCGCAAGTACTTGTACCTTGACATGCACATATTCAAGAAATCTTCATTGGTTGCTCCGACTCCTTCAATAGGAAATAGTATGGTTCTCACATCAGTATACTTTGGGATGAAAGATTTATCAAACAAATTATTTACAGCAAATGATAGATACCGAACATTCTCAGGTATAACTTGGCTGTTGGAATTCACCATTAAGCACTCGTATTTTGCCATATCCCGAGCAAGTTCATGCACCAAATCAGGTATTTGAAAATAATACGAAGTGCCAAAGTTGACAAATTCCTTAAAAAAAGATCTTGGCATTAGTTTTTGCAAACATTGATGGACAACATCTGTCAAAGTTTCATCTATGTTTGGTGAAGGAAGGAGATCTAATGCTGCCCAAAGCGAAACTACTTCTGAACTGTGGAATACAAAACCATTTGGATAAAGGGAAAACAGTTCAAAGCATTGCTTCAAATGAAATGGCATGTAATGGTAACTTAACGTGAGTACGGATAAAATGCCATTCTCTTTAAGCAAATCCCTAAACCCAGTATCTCTCATAGATTCCCACACAACCATCCCATATGTTGAAAATAGCATACTCCCCATTTTTTCTATTGCCAAAGGAACCCCTCCATATTGGTTCACGATTTCTCTCCCAAGCTCTATCAAAATCGGATCCTTTTTTGCTTCTCCTTTAGTTGCACTTTTTTCAAATAAAGACAATGAATCCTTCAGAGAAAGGGGTTCTAAATTATGAGAAGGAATGGTGCCCATCATGGAAGCAATTGAATGATTACGTGTAGTCAATAGGATTTTACTTCCATTCGCACATATTGATATTAAATTCCTCAACCCATCCCATTTGAGAGGGTTCTCCTTCCACACATCATCCAAGACAAGTAGGAATTTTTTCCCAGCAAATTTATTTTCTAGAAGTTCTAGCAGATTTATCATTTTTAATTGACCTTTATTGAATAGGTGACAAGGATTATCAAAAAAATTAGCAGAATTGATCATTTGAATGATGAACTGCTCAATGTCCAAGTCATGAGAAACACACACCCACATCTGCACCGAGAAAGACTGGCGTATTCTTTTATCATTGTACACAATTTTCGCAAGTGTGGACTTACCCAAGCCTCCCACCCCAACAATGGGAAGAACTGAGAGACTTTGATAATCACAATTAGGATCATCATGGTGCTGCATCAAAAGCTTCTCTACGATCATTTCTTTATCAACTTCCCTTCCGATCACATCAGATTCATTGACAAATGGAAATGTGATTTTCCTTTTATTCTGAAGATATGTATCAACGACCATCTTTCGAGCAGCAAAACGTTGTAATCTCTTTGTGATATCACTAATTTGTGCAGCCATCATAGTGCGAAAAACAAGAGGATTAGAAGATGAGAAGAAGCGACCAACCTTGGTTATGGTGGTGGTACCTTGATGAGCTTTGAGCCATTGCTGCTTTCCTAATGATTCACACAGAATTTCATCCACCATGTTTTCAGCATCATTGAATGCTTGTTTGAGCTTCCTCAGCGATTTTTGCAGCTCATAGTCGTCATGCTGTAGCTTATAGTCAAAATCAGAAAGGCTATGTTTGATGGATAAGAGAGGCTCTTTAAGATCATGCAGATAGTGGGAGACACCAATATCTAGAGAAGCTTGTTGAATAGTAGATGAAGCAATCCTTGCTAAGAGTGACTCAACCATGTGGAACAGAGATGATTCAGATATAGCAGCCATGGGAAATGAAAGAAAGAATTTGGAAGTCAACGATTCAGCTAAAGCATCTAAGTTTTTGAGTCCCACAAAGAAGAAGAAGCATAGATTGAATTGAACAAGTCAGAGAAAGAAAAGGAAGGGAGATGGGAATTGATTCAGTTGACCTAGAAGAGAAGTTTGCTTCTACGTAATTTCTATGATTCTATCTTTCATGGACTCTAACTAATAAGTTTATTATTATTATTATTTAACTTATTTATGTCTTTAGTCCCCGAAAGTTCAACGTGTTTTGTTTTTAGTCTCTAAAAATTATTTTGATCGGGACTAATCCTTAAATTTTCAAACATTTTGGTTTTGACTCCTCCATTAGTAAAAATCTATTATTTGTTTGTGTAGCTAGTGGAACATCACATCAGCAGTCCATATGGTTTGAAGTAACGCCAAATAGGTGATATTATGTGGTTGATACATGTCCACGGACACAAAATGATCCAATACGCAAAATGGTCCAGTAGGCAAAATTTTGAGTTCATAAGCAAAATCATCCATGTTACATCACCTATTTAGCGCTAACTCACACCCCATGGCAGCTGGTATGGGTTTCCATTAACCATGTCAGCAAATAACTGATCTTTTTTAGGGACCAAAACCATAAATAAGCCTATTATTATTAGTATTATTATTATTTTGTTGTTTAGGTCTAGTTTACTGAGTATGATGCCACGTCCAGTAGGAACAAGATGGGAGTTACACATGCATCAACTTAATTGATGGCTGCATTAAAAAATTGAGTCTCCGCATAAATTCCACCCTATTTTGATTTTTTTTAATTTTTTTTTTATAGATTCAATCTTCTTACCAATAATAAAATAGGGGTGGAATTCATGCAACATTCAAAGACTTGGAATTATGTAATATATACAATTTAATTTGACAACTTACTTTTACAACAAACTAAGTTAACTCTATCTCTCAATAATTAATTTTTGTTATGCATCAAGGTATCCTTCCACGATACCCGAAACTAATCCCTTTCGAAGCATAGAGATTACCGAAGTGGGTTTTGCCTCTATCATTCTCAATAATTTTTTTTATCTTATACATACACGCATATAAAAATTAAAGGCTTAAATACCTAAATGGTCTATGTAAATATTGTCCCTTTTGAAATTGGTTACCGAAAAAAAAAGTTTTAGTTTTGGTTTTGGTCCCTACATTCACATACATTTTGGTTTTGGTCCCTTTTAATAAATGAGGATGGAAAACACCGAAAACATGATGTATTACATTATATTACCAATTAAGGATGATATTCTTGCATTAATTCTCAAGAGTAAAATTATGTAAGAGAATCAATTCAAAAAACATGACAGCAAAAAAACCTATATATGAAATCTAATAACAGAGGGACCAAAACAAACTATCAACATAATTATGAAATCAAAATTTAAAAGGAGGGATAAAAACCAAAATGTTTTTTGAATGCAGGGAAAAAAACCAAAAAAGAAATTTTTAGGGATCAATTTCAAAGGAGTAGTCAATATTCACAGGGAGGGACTATAATAGTATTTAAGCTAAAATTAAAAAATGAAAACCGTAAAAATCAAAAAGGATAACTTTAATATCGTAGAATCTCAGCTGCTGAACTATCTATATGGTATTGCATTAACAAGATGGGCTCATGCTGTGAAAACAAAATTAACTAGGATCTAGAGTGTAGTCACTAATTAAACTTATTTGTATCTTTCTGATCCACATGTTCATATGAGAGAAAAATGATTTTGAGGATATTGATCCCTTTATAAGCAGTAATGTATTCATTTTTTAAAGAAAAAACCAACATACTACTTTTCCAAACTTATAATTGAAATATAATACAAATAAGGTATGCTTAAACTAACATCTTGCTTTTGTTTTCTCAAACACATGCATGAATGATGTTGAAGAACAATCGAATGCTATATTATTATTTTTATTTATCATTTCAGGCTTGTCCTGATAAATAATTTCATGCATATCTTACTTTATACAATTGAATTGACCAATATGAAAGCAGTAATACGTAACATAATTATCACTCCCATCTTCTCCAACTATATAAGGTCACTTTCACTGCCTCCTCCATGTGAAGCTTTTCTAAAAATAACTGAATGATGGCAAATCTAGTGAAGCTCTCGCAATGGACTTGTCTTCTTCAAGTTTCTCTAATTCCGTGGACGTGAGTTCCTGTTAAATATAGAGGGTACAATTGCACAAAATAAAATATTAGAGGAACACTGAGGGGGCAACAATAAGCATAATTTTCCAAATGAATAATGCTCACAACCTTCAAATCTACTAGTTGGCAGAAAAGCATGCAATGAATTGAGGCTAACTTTAATCAGCAGTGTTTTAAATCGCAAATGCGGTCACATTGTGGCCAACTGCAACGAATGCAGTAGTCCGCAATAGCTGTTTGATGCAGTTGTAATGGCTGCCACAACCGAGATGTTGCGGCGCATGCATGATGTGGTCCTTATTTTAAAACCCATCAAATGGTAAAATATTGTGCATATGTGAGGTAATATGTGAATAAAACTGTCCTAAGATACAAATGATACTGATTAATGCATCTTTGCTCTGTCAAAACATCATCATTACCTTATTATCCAAGGCTCTTATGTAGCCAACGAGATGGATTAGCATCTTCTGCTCAGATTTATGGTCACTGTTTGAATCAATAAGGCATACATGCTGCAAAATGAATCACAACAATATCCATTAATGAATGTTATAGAACCATCAGCAAGTTTGAAAGGATATAATGCGTCATCAGAGAATCATTAGCCCATAAATATGTCTTTGATAGCAGAAAAAACAGTGTAATTATCTTCCTGCCTATGAGCTTTCATCCAAGTAAAAAATTCCTGAATAATAATATGTTGCATACTAGGATAAATGTGTAATCTGCCAGTAGAACTAAGAATTTGATACACACAATGACACTGAAAGTAGTAGTACACACAGAAGTTGCTGATGTTGTAATTAAAAAAAATAAATTAGTTTTTTAGAATTGAGTACTCACAATCTTTTTATTGGCAAAACCGGGTAAGTGGTCCAAGTTAATGCTAACCAATATCTTAAGGTTCCTATCTGCATCAACCGCAGCCCAACCGAAGTATAGTCCAACAAGTTGATCAGGAAGAGAAAATGTTGCATTTCCTGCATTGAGGAATTACATTTTTCAGATTGACAAAATATTATAAAGTAAAAACCATGTTAGATTAATAAATATGAAATTGAAAGGATCAATGGTCTTGTCAGGTGCAATGAATATGCTACACTTATCACATTCCTACTAAGCTTGAAGTGTATGTTCTCTAGAGAATATTACTTGTTACTCCAATGTCATAAGAGCATCTAACTAGGAACATGATAGCTCAAGCTCAAGAGAGCCATAAAATTTGTAGTTCACATTACCACTTTTATGAAATCAGAAAGTTAGGGGGCACTTCAGTTTGTTTCTGCTTTAATTTTCAATTGATACGCTAACATTATTGATTACAAAAAAGCCACTTTATTTCTTATATTCAAAGATCTAAAAAAGAAATAGTGGAATCAACTTTTTCTTGTTTTCACCTTTTCCTTCACAAAATTTTGAAACAGGAAATAAAGTTTAAACAACTTAATGTTTGTATAAATGCTAATGAATACATATGAACTGAAAATAAAAATAAAAAACAAACTAAAGGCATCCTTAGAGTTTCACAAACCTGTGGTTTCATGTAGAGATCCATTAACATACAAACCACTCAAATGAATTGGTTCAATAGGCAATGCTTTATCTACCCCTGCCAATATTAGTTGAAAGATTACTTTGATCAGAGAACAAGTATTTACACAAATTAATTAACACTTATAAGAACTAAGAAGTAAGTGTATTATTACAGTCATCAAAAGGTGGAAGACCCCAAAGCTGAGGTTGAAACTCCAAAAGTGAATGAAGCACAATATCTGCTAGAACATTACAATCAGCTTCCTTTCGCGATGGCACGGCCACTACCTTCATTTTTGCAGCATAGGCTGCCTTTACACCAACACTGTTGAATCACATTGCAGAACATGAATTAAATTAGCAAATATGATTATGAAAAAAATTTGAGTTGATTTGCAAAAGGTGCATAAAAAACTTGGCAGCAGATGCTGTGACACCTCCTAATGGCATACAAAAGCAGTAAAAATGATATGCTCAATGTTTAGAGATGAATTAGTGGTAGGCAACTAGCCATCAAATCTGCTGAACATACGCATAATATCTCAAGAACCACCTATACTGTTTTAAAAACAATCAAAACTATCCGAGGACATAATTTTGACAACAAGTAAATTACTTCACAAAAACTTACAGGGAATCCTCAATCACCAGGCAGTTAGCTGCATCTACACCCATTTTCTTGGCAGCTTCTTCAAATCTGCAACAAGACCTTTTTAGTTTTTACTACTATGATCAATTTGGAAGACTGTAATTCACTCAAAAGTTTAAATTTCTACCCAACAAAAAGATTGTAAAACTGAGAAAATGTTTAGAGATGTGAATGAAAAGTTATACACAGTCATTTCACGGTATTGACACAATTGTTATTCGCTTATCAACTTTAACTTATGCTAAAACTGGGAATAGGGAGGGGACTTTTTTGCTACTGGAACAATGTCACAGTTGTTTATTGCTACTGGACTTTTTAATGCTAAAGGTTTGTGTTCCCTAAAAGGCATTTGAGGTACCAAAGTATGAAATTCCATCTATAAGCGGTAATCAAGGCATTACTTATAACAGAGAGTCTTACAAATATGGAGAAGGCTTCCCAGATTTAACCTGGTCACTTCCTAGAATTACAGAAAAGCTTTCTTTCCAACCTACAAAAAACCAACACTTGTAAGAGTCAAATGCAGAAGTTTAAGCAGGAAATTATATGTCAATCAGGCAAGGGAAAAAGAATTCAAGAACCAAAAAAACAGGCATAAAAGTAATAAAAATAATAAAAACATGGATAATTTTATGGCTTATAAAGGAGCTTGCCAAAGCAGATCCTTCAGGCTGGGAATTACTTATGCATTTAACAGTTTCTTACTAATCAATTATGCTGACAAGTTTAACAACTTTAAAGTTGTCATATAAGTAGATTATGCCAAAGTTTGGATTTCAATCTAAAAACCACATCAAAGGAGCAAAATATAATTATTTATCAGTTGGAGACCCTGTCTTTTTTTTTTTTTTTTTTCAATTCTATATAACTATAAAACATTTCTCAGAATTCTATCATCCATGTGGGTTATGGCTGATTAATATTAAAGGCATTGGGCTAATCATTTAATTCCTTGTCAAATCTTTAGCAAAAGAGAAAGAAAAAACTATACAGACATCTTGGGCAGAAGTTGCTTAAGAAACACAAATAGTTCAACTTAACAAGTAATCAATTCACAAGTAATAACAGAAAGGTTACTCATTATTCTCCCTGAAACAGAAAGACGAAAAAATAAAAAGGCAATAATAAACAAATTATTAGCTAGCCAACAGAAAACAACCTTTGTGATGAGAAATTTTTGCTTCTATGTAATCATGACAGGAGTTTGAAGCAAGAGCCATTGGCACTCCATTTTTCCGGAGATGTTTGATAAGGCGATTAGCACCGGGCAATGCTTTAGCGTTTGCCCACCTAAAGCAATTTATGATTTGAGAATGAGAACCAGTGAATGTGTATGTCAGCAATTCAAATATCAGAAAGCTTCCTACCATTTGGACTAATAGAAAATTGTGAAGCATTTCAAATGTACATTTGCTTTTAAAACATGTTTAGTATATGGAATGTCTTGCTGTGCTCTAAGAGGTTAATGAACCTCCTTCCTATGGACTATGGTTACCATACATAATCCCCAAACCAAATGGTTTGTTTAATTTCCATAAATCTGAAAATGTATGGCGTGTGACACTTTCTTCAAATATAATCGTATGTTCTACACTCAGCCAGAGGTCAGGTGTGCTCTGAAACATCTACTGCATTTCTGAGCAGAAAATCTTTATTTAAAACAACAATATTTCTTTGTTGTTAAAAAAGGCGACCGAGTGCACAAGGCTCCCACGATCCTACCTAGTGGTGCGTGGGGAGGGTAGATGTACGCAGCCTTACCCTTGCAAGTAAAGTGGCTGTTTCCAGGAATCGAACCAATAAGGCAATAACCTTCAGGTCACATGGCAAGCAACCTTACTGTTGTGCCGAGCCTCACTGCAGCCAGCAATTAGAACATGAACACATTAACTAATTAACAAATCAACAACCTATGTAGTGTTTCATGTATCAAATTGTCTTTATTACAAATTTACAACATGAACTTCTAACTGAAGGCAGCAATTTAAGAACCATTCAAACTTCCTTCCAAATTACTACAAACTATGATATGATATGCACAAACCAATTTTCCTGTATCTTTGTGATGTGAATGTTACCTTTCCCTATAGAAAGGTGTCATCTCTTTGATAAATTGGTCAGGTGTCATTGGAAGATCATAGTCCTTAACAAATATAGCTGCTGATTCTTTCAGTGTCATCCCCAGCCTCTTCTTCTCTTCCTTCTCCATGTCCAATTTTTTCCCATACTTTGCCAAAAACTCATCCAATACTCCCCTCACTGCCCTTCCTGTACCAAAATCATCAACATATATTCATACGTACATGCATGGTCTATGAAGAACACAAAAGAAACAAAGCTTTGCTAATAAAAAATATGGGTAGGGAAGAATTAAAATATTTACCAGTGTCCAGAAGTGTGCCATCCAAGTCAAATATAACAGCCAAAATATTGGCTCCATTGTTTAAACCCTTGGTATCACAGCAGCAGCTCATGGCAGCACCAAAAAGGGTTAAGTAGTCTCTATAACTGTTGGAAACAAAGTGAGGTTAGGTGAGTGGAATGCTATGTATGATACTTATATATAATTTGTAATGATATCTTATGCAAAAAATTATATCCAATGGTTTTTTTTTTTGGTTGAGTTTAGATTATGCTTTGGGATTATTTCTAGCTCATATGTGTCACAGTTTTATTTTTACTTATACTTGAGGCTTATTTATGTATTTCGTCCCTAAAAGTTCAGTGTGTTTTTGGTCCCTAAAAGTTCAGTGTGTTTTGGTTTTAGTCCCTAAAAGTTATTTTGACCGGAGTAGTCCTTAATTTTTCAAAAAATTTGGTTTAGTCCACACTATTTGAAAAAATATGTTATTTTCTAATGTGTCTACACCACGTCAGCAACCACGCATCAAATAGGTTGTATCACGTTGATGATAGAAACCATTTTTCAAAATTTTGCGTATGACACCATTTTGAGTCCGTGGGACTGTATCATGCATGTCATACCACCTATTATGCTCCAACTCACAACACGTGGATATTGATGTGGTGTTCCGCTTGCCACATTAGCAAATAAACAACAGGGACCAAAACCAAAACATTTAAAAATTTAAGGACTAGTCCCGGTCAAAATAACTTTTAGAGACTAAAATCATCTCTAAAATCAAAACACACTGAACTTTTAGTCTTTAGTAAGACTATACTTTATTTACAATTAGGAGCAATTAGCCCAAGATTCTTTTAATCTAAATTGATATTAATATATGTATAGTATAAAAATACCACAATGAATGGTTTTTTTTTTTTTTAATTATTGAAAAATTGAAAAACTGGTATTTTTTTCCTGTGAGCGTGCCAACAAATTATTGAGCCAGGTTATCACAGTAAATTTATATAACCTGATAAAGGAATTTGCACAAAACGAACAGTAGTTAATGCACTCTTTCACGCTAACAAATCCTGAGTTTGAGAGAGAGAATTGAGATTGGAGATGATTACCTGGTTTATTCGTGAGATGGATTATGGATACATCTATCTCTGGTTTAAAACCACAGTTTGCTGCGTGATATATTGGTATAACTTTATAATACTACTGCTATATATAACTGCTGGTTGTGTTTGATATAGATAAAAAGATTAGATTGTGATTATATCTATTAAGACTATAATCATATCATAATTAATTAAAATTAAAATTTAATTATGTTTGAATATATATTTAGGGTGTTGTGATCGAAGTTTGCACCTATCGCATAATTTACCGAAAGTGTAAAATTCCAGATAGCTTATTTAATTTTTTTTTTTTAAAAAAACATTGCGGCATAGCATATCTTAAAATTTGTAATATTATAGAATAACTTAAATATCAAACTGATTCTTATAAATATTAATATTTTCAAAATAAGTCCCTTCATTTTTTTTCTTGCTTTTTCATTTTATTTTGGTTTTGATTCCGATGTGTCAACTTTGGATGAAAAATGTTGAAGTGTCTTATCGGCATGTGAACTAAAACTAAAATGAAACATAAAAATAGGAATCAAAACCAAAACAAAACGAAAAAAATAGGGACCAAAACCTTTTCATAGTGAAAATATGGGAATCAAAATTAGAACTACATTTATATTATCTTAAATCATAGTTGACTACAGAAGCCAAACCCAAAAAAATAAAATGTAGAAATTAATTTCAAAAAAGATATATTTATAAGACCAATTTAATATTCAATATAGAATTTGCCATTAGTTATGCTCTCAATCTTCTCCGTCAAGTCAAGCACAGGTTCTTAACTGCAGTTGGTACCTCGAGCAGCATGATGCTGTGGATATTCCATCCACCCCCCTACATGGGAATCTGATGCATTATTCAGAGATACTGTATACGGCACAATCTATTTCACAATTGCACTTGTAAAGGACCTTAACAATAACTGCACGTGACTTTCCACTGGCCTAAAATATCATCAGTAAACCGTACTTCTTCCATCTCACAATATAAATTTTTGTTATATCACAAATAAAAAAAAAATCTAATTAATATTTTTGATAAATTTTTGTACCTTTTTTTTTTATTTTACCTTTTACTATCTTTCTATTATTAATTCCTTACACATTATCTCTCTATAATAATTTGGTATAAAATTATAAAAATAATAATTAATATTACATCAATTCTGTAAAAAAAAAAAAAAACCTACATTTTAGAAAAAATATTCTCTAGAAAGATTATATTATGAAATAGGAGTATTATGAATTTTTCAAGTAACAAAAGTGGAAATATACTTCCACATTACGCTAACCAATAATTTTTAGATGCTTAGAACCCATGTTAAGAACTGATATTATAGCCTTGAGAAATTATAATAGCTTATATAAAAATTCAAACCTTTTATTACAAAATCGAGTCAGAATTATTTTACCAAGGTTAAAAAAACTACGAATAGCTCAACACTCATGTAACCTCTTCTCAATCTCACTCAACACTCCTTCATTGTTCAAGTTTCGTGACTAGTTACTTTGTGTGCAAAATATCAAGACAATTTCGTGATCTCTATGTGAGGATGAATTTGTTTGCACCAATATCACCTACACTCTTTCTTAGCCATTAATCTTATTTTCAACCAATGCTGATTGCCATTTTAAATATAATAACCATTGGATGAAATTAAGATCAATGGCTAAAATTGTGTAAGCGAACATCACTTAAACCGGCTTAATCGGATAATCTCTTTGTATCTGTGTGTGTGCATAAAGCAATGTTCAGCTCAGCCATTTACTAGTTCACTTCCACAAATTCAAGTCAAAATACCATGAATTATCTATGAATCAATCTTCAATGTAGATCTACATATAAAGTTGTAGCATATCATTGGAAAAGGAAATATACCATAAGCAATCCTCATCAATGAATCTCCCACACAGAGAGGAAGAAGACCTTAGGAATGAAAACAAGCCTTTTTTTAGACACCACACGGATAACAAACAGACCATAATATATAGCACAAATGGAGTTAATTTTTTCCCCTGTTGGGAATGGGAAGTGTGGCCAATCAACAAGAGAAACAAAGAGAAGGAAGAAACAATGGAACCCTATCTCTACCAAATACACAGATGGGTAATCATCCCTCCTGTTTCATTCCCAAATACAAGCATCAAATCATAAGGAAGGTGCCGCCAGCCATCAGCTTCACAGCATTACTGCAATAAAAGTAATGAGGTGAATATGTTAAAAGCAACCAAACATAAATAAAATTATAGCTACTAAGGATTTAAGAATTACTCACCTCTGCATCCTCACCTCCACCAAGCTTAGCATTGCCATTTGCTTTCTGGGCATCTTCTGTTAACAGCAGAAGAGAAAATTGAAGCAAACATTTATGGAAAAGCAGCATATAAAAGGAAACAACTAATTCTCATATAATGTCAAACAAACATTGCCTTCACAAATTACTTCTAGTTAGACTTTAATAATAAATGACAGCTTCCAACAAGTCTTCATGAAATAATTACCTCCTTCTTCTGGGATGTCAGAAGTCCACAAGGTAAGGTTGTCCCTGAGAAGTTGCATGATCAAGGTGCTATCTTTGTATGACTCCTCATTCAAGGTGTCAAGCTCTGAAATAGCTTCATCAAAAGCTTGCTTTGCAAGAAGGCAGGCCCTGGAAAAAGGAAAATACATTCTCCTCAACTAGGCACAAAAGTACCAATCTGCAATCATAATGCAGGATACAAACCAAAGGCACAAACCTCTCTGGTGAATTCAAGATCTCATAATAAAAAACAGAGAAATTCAAAGCCAAACCCAATCGGATGGGGTGCGTGGGGGGTAATTCAGCCTCGGCTGCTGTGGTTGCAGACTGCAATAAACAAAACAAGCAGGTTTTGTAGGAGGTAAAAGGACTGTATATGATAAAGCAATCTGAAGAGGAAACTCCTTCGAGCAACAGCTTTTCCACAATGTACATTGTTAAATATATGCCAGAAGATAATAAGCATAAAGCATAGAATAGAACAGAAGAAACTAATAAAAGAAAATTAATCTAATGCTAACTTTATGCCTTTACAAGAAAGAATAGCTAAATTCATCGAAACCTGACTGCATCTTCCGAGTAACTTTTGTCTTGACTCAACATCATTGAAATTAGAGGAGTTGAAAATATTTCCAAACAAATCAAAAGACTCCTTAACAACACCAAGAACCAATAATAATTTACTTAATAAAGATGATTATGTTGAGGATGCAGGATCTCACAACATCTGTTGGACTCTCCAATAAGTACTACTAAAAGTGTAGGAATCACCGAAACATATAATATAATATTCTCAATCAAGCTAATAACTGTCAAATGTCAACAATAAAGTTTTACGACAGCCATTTTTTATGTTTAAGAAACCCAGCAAATAACCATCTACAAGATAGAATCAGGTGTAAATATCATACAAATGGCGAAATCATATATAAAAATATTTAATTTCACCTCATATGCTTTCATTGACTGATCAGCAGCCTCCTTCTTCTCATTGCCTGACTTAAATTCAGCAAGATAACGATAATAATCTCCTTTCCTACAATCAGCCAATCAAGATATTTGAACTCCTCACAATCATCTTCAATAAAACAAATTTAAAACTAAACTCTATAGTAGCGAATGAGACATGAATGCTCACATCTTATAATAAAACACAGTTGATTCACCAGCTGAAGCTGAAGGTATAAGGTGTTCATCGATCACTCTCATAACATCATTGCATATGTTTGAAAGCTCGGCTTCAACCTTGTTCCTATACTCCTTAATCCTTTTCGCATTGACTTCATTACCTTTTGCTTCTTCCTTTTGCTCAATGGAAGACAGGATCCTCCATGAGGCTCTGCGAGCACCAATCACATTCTTATAACCAACAGAAAGCAAATTCCTCTCTTCAACTGTCAGCTCAACATCTAGATTAGCAACTTTCTTCATTGAATCCACCATCTCTGTCACAATTAGACACAACAATAAAACCTATGCAGTCAATCGCTGAAAGCAGAGCGGCTGACCCCAAAAACACGATAATGGGTAACAGGTAGCAGGATGGTCATAAATAAAAATCAAAATCCATTGTCATGAACACTCAAATCCAATATTAACTCAATATCTCAAATAAGTGTTCAAGCAATCAAGCCTGTAAGGCCTAAAAGTAAGTGACTAATATAATTCTAGGCATTCACCAGAATAGCACAGAGAAGAAGAAAATAGAGACAGAGAACAGAGATACTTTAGGCTGGCGAGAATAGAGATGAAAAATACAAAGAAACAGAGCGGGGAAGAAGATGAAGACATCAATGCAGAAAAGCAGGGACGCGATCGCTGGAAAATGGACGGAAACTGGCCGGAAAACGCAGAGAGCAAAAAGAGACGGAGGGAGCGACTGTGTTAGGGTGCAGTTGTTGGGACTTGGTCTCTTCTCACCCTAATAGTCGATGGGCATGTGGATGGAGGGGAAAATAGTGAAAACCCCCTTGTAATGGGGGAAATGGCTATAGATAGTGATATTTCAGCTTTTCTCCATCACCTCCCGATTGCATCTGCTCCGGCCACTGTATCGGCCATGATGGGCCCAAAATTGTGGCCACAAAAACCACTCCGGCAAACAGCTCCACTCCGCGCTGTCTAGTAGCACCAGGTGTCGAATCCGCTCCTATTTTCCACTTAGCACCCGTCACACCTCTATTGACAACATAGAATAAAACATCATGAATCAAGCTTCTCATTGATTCAACAAATAACACAATCTGTTGATGACGTATCTGGCGAAACCATAACCTTCAGAGGTCTAAATTTTTGCTTTACTCTCATCAAGGAGATCACTCCAATACTCTTAAGAAGCATGAAACAACTTCAACAAGCATCACCAAAAGCTCACACTGAAAAGCACTTTTCAAGACTTCTCTAATAAAGCCAAAATCAGAAAATGATTTTTTTTTTAAAAAAAAAAAGGGAAAAAAAAGCAGAAAAGTGGAAAACTACATTCCATTTTTCAAAGGGTTACTAACCCCTAAGTTCCTAACCCTAACAGATCCCTTTTCTCTACTCTCCTTACAAAGAAAGTGACAGTGAACAGTAAAAAGTAAACAGTAAACCAAATTTGGTGGAAAAATTAAATTTTTACACTGAAAATTGCATAAATTTACTCAAAACAAGTTTAAAGTAGCAATCTCAAAAAATCACATGTCAGCAAACTCAAGCACTTGAAAGGAGCGAGACACGAAGAAGAAAACCCCTAACCTTCGTATCGCTCAGCCTGCTCGGCGAGCTTGGCGACGTAGACGAAGGTCTCGCGTTCCTTGGTGGAAGAAGCCATTTTCAATTTCTTCAAAATTAGGGTTTTCGAAATGTTTCAATCTCTCTCTCTCTCTCTCTCTCTCTCTCTCTAGTCTATGCAATTCTTGTTGGTCGAGGTTCTGAAGAAAAGAGGGTGGGGGATGAAATATCGAGTATGCCCCTGTTGGATGTTGACGGATATGCTTGCGTGTGTGAAAGCAGAGACTAACTGATTTTTAGCCAATGAGTGAGTAGCACGTGTCTGATTATATCTTTATGTAAAATAATATGGACCAATTAATAATAAGTGGGAAAATTATTAGTTAGTCTTAGACTATGTGATTCAAAATTCATTTTAATCATTCATAGTTTATTTTTTAATTAAAAAATTCAAAAAATAAATAACAAATGATAATGATTATTATGAACCGTGTCGTCTTGGATTATCTAATAACTGCTTTCATATCTAGTATTCATTTTGTTTCATATGTAATGTTGTTTTAGCATTTGTATTATGTTTCATAAATCATGCTCTTTTATAAATTCAATACATAATTATGCTATTTTGTCAAACACATCCTTATTCATTACACTTTCTTTTTTATTTTCAATACATTTATCTCTTTTCAATAATTATTATATAGAAACATTATAATCAAAACACAACAAATCCTTACTCCATTTAATATTTTTTAAAACTCGTGCATAATATTAAAATATACTCAACATAAAACGGTGGGAGCAGTATTTTGTTGGAGTGCATGAAGGACGAAGTGATGTCTACCCGAAACTTGCAATTTTGTCTTTTGCTTGAAGGTGGGATGTCTTTTCCATTTTGGAAATTGATGCTTTCGTTTCTTTGTAGTGGCATGTTTTTCTTTCTAAGTTTCAAGATTCCGAAATACTCCCTCAATCTCTGATTATAAAGTCCTCTTAACATTTTTATTTTGTCTCTAATTATAAAGCCTTTTATCAATTTTTAATGAGCATTAATTATTTTTTTTCACAAATACCCCTATTTATTTAACACTTTTTAGATTCTCAATAATATTAATAGGGGTAATTTTGAAAATACATATCAAAAGTTCACATTTCCAATACAATTAACTAAATTATTCCACTTTCTTAATGGATATGAAATCTCCCAAGAGGGCCTTATAATTAGGAACGGAGATAGTAGTATTCTCTCGGATCTTATTTATAAGATTTTTTAAGATTTTTATTTTGGTTTTATTTATAAAACTCATTTTCAATTTTCAATAGTATTTAATTATTTCTTTCCACAAATACTCATATAAAATCAACATTTTTTAGAGTTCCAATAATAATTATAGATGTAGTTTTGAAAAAGTATATTAAATTTGCACATTTTCAATACCACTAACACATTTATCCACTTTTTTTTTGTGGGAGTGAAAAACTCCAAAAGAGTCTTATAAATAGGACCGAGGGAGTATTCAAAATGTTGTACTACTCTTTTCCGAATCATTATTTATTACTACTCCTTCTCTCTCTAATTATAAGACCCTTTTGACACTTTTATTTTGTCCATATTTATAGAACATCATACCAATTTTCAATGATCATTAATTACTTTTTTTCACAAATACCCCTATTTATTTAACACTTTTTAGATTCTGAATAATATTAACAGGGGTAATTTTGAAAATACATATCAAAAGTTCACATTTCAAATACAATTAACTAAATTGGTTCACTTTCTTAATAGACGTGAAATCTCCCAAATGAGTCTTATATTTAGGGACGGAGAGAGTACTATTTTATGTGTAAAACAAGTTTTAAATGATTGTGACGAGGGTGCATCAACTACTCATTTTGTTTTGGGTTTGCTTAACCGTAGGCCTTAGGGATAAGGATAAGAGGTTAAAAAATAGTAAAAAAAAAGTATTAGAAACATAAATTTATTAAGTTTCAAGTCTTAAATGTTTAAGTTTTCAATGCAAAAATGCTTTATAAAGTCTCTTATTCTTAGCCTTAAGGGTTGAAGTTAAGAAAATCATTTTTTTTATCAAGTTAGTAAAAAAAATATTAAAAGAAATGGATGGTATACCGATAGTGTAACGATTCTTTATATCGTCAACATATCATTTATCATTGATGTATTATTAAACATCGACTCTTAACTAAAAGTAAAACACATAAACGGTGGATGATCAAACCAACAATGTAAAAAACATTACACCATCAATGCATTCACATTAATCTAAAAAAAATACTATTCAAATTAAAGTTATCAACGTGAATAAAAGAAATTGAAATTGCAACCATATATCTTATGAAAGATTAATTTAGGAATATGCATCAAATTATACTAATTTTGGTAATTGATTAATGACTTATTTATGTCTTTAGCCTTTGAAAGTTGAGAGTTTTTGATTTTGGTCCCTGAAAATTTTTTTGACCTTGACTCATCCTTAATTGTTTTGAAAATTTGGTTTTAGTCTCTATCGTTGGAAAAAGTCTGTTAACTGCTGACGTGGCTAATGGAACACCACATTGACATACACATGTGCAAGTACCGTGTGTCACCAATAGGATAACGTGATGATCCGAGCCCGCAGGAACAAAAGGGCCAAAGCCTAACCCAAATGTGTTTGTGAATTGGGCTTTGGCCCTTTTGCTCTTGCGTATCCAGATTATCCTCGTTTTCATACCGATAGTATGCAATACTTGCACACGTATATATTGATGTGACATTCTGTTTAACCACATCAGCAGTTAACGGAATTTTCCTAACGACATGGACCAAAACCAAATTTTTAAAATAATTAAGGATTAGTCAAGGTAAAAAAAACTTATAGGGACTAAAATCAAAACACTTCCAACTTTCAGGGAGTAAAAACATAAATAAGCCTTGATTAACTTAGTAAACAATCCAATATATAAAAATATATCCTCAAAGAGATTAATGGGTATGCACTGACGGTGTAAAATTTTTTACACCATCAGTCAACCATCCATCATTCATTTGTATTACTTAAAATCTAAAAGTCAACGACCATACATGGATGAAGAATGAATAATACACTAATGGTGTAAAAAACCTTTACACCGTCGGTGCATTCTCCATTTTCTCATTCTCTAATTATTTTTGTTAACTTTTTCAAAAATTTATCAACTTTATGAGATAAATGAAGTATTGATTACATTGTTGACCACTTTTTTTATATGTTTGGTGTAGTTTAGTTGGACATACACCAAATCATAAAGTTTGAAAGTTAAAAGTTTATGATTTGAACATTGAATTCTTCGTCAAGTGGTTATTTGTGGCTTTAATGCATGTTTAAAATTGTTTTAGGTAGACTTACTTTGATGGAACATCGTGTAAATGTAATACTCCCTCCGTTTCATATTTCACATTGTAATGTTATTTTAGTATTTGTATTATGTTTCATAAGTTCTGTTGTTTTATAAATATAATACATAATTAATGTTATTTTTCTAAGCACACATTTATTTATTACACTCTCTTTTTCACTTCCAATACATTTCTCTTTCTTCAATAATGATTATATAGGGACATTATAGTCAAACTACAACAAATCCTTACATCATTTAACCATTTCTTAAAACTTCTGCATAACATTAAAACACACTAATATGAAAGGGAAGGAGTACGTAAGATAAATAAATTTAGGGTTGCTTGATTTCAAAATATAAGAAGTTAAAAAAAATTAACATGTATTAAAATTTAAGTTTATCACTTTTTGAAATTTTAGAATTGTTGTTTCCAATACAAATTTTTTTTTTAAGATCTTTATGCTCCATCCTAAAAAAGTAATGTTAATAAAATCCATAAATCTATAAAAAAAAAAAAAAAACCTACTCTTTCTTAAGTATTAGTATTTCACTAGAAGAAATTAGAATAAATCTAAAATCATATATTTTATCTTTAAGTTTGGATCGCCAAAGAATTTAATCAAATAATTTTATACTAATGTATTCAATTCTCTAATATTTGTAGCGAGTGTGATAACCTATTGTGATGATGAGAATAATGATTATTTCGATTTTGTATATCCATAATCAAATATGTCAATTAGTTGCTTAATTTTTTAATAATATAGTATTTTATTTCAATAGAATGGAAGTCCTACTTAAAACTTTTTTTGACTTCAAATTAACAAATATCAATATAGTAAATAATTAATTAAATTATATTACTATCTATTTGTATGTATTTCAATTTAGCATTTTTTTTTTGTCAATTTAGCATTTTTATGATTACATAAGTCAATTAATTGTTTTTCTTTTTCTATTGACTAACCTTTTTTTTTTAATGATTGACTAACTTATCTTTTATAATTAGTTCAAATCAAGATCGTATTTTAGCCAAAGATCTTGAATTCAAGTTGTTGAGGATGCTACAATTCAATATTATGAAGGGAAAGCTTTGTAACCCTTGTGTCGTATCTTGCACGGTTTGAACCAATAAGTTAGACTACTATGTCCTCATATTGATGAGTTTATGTAATGGAGTGGTCAGTTTTGGAAGAGGTTATGCCTCTAGCTCAATAAAAATAGATTGGATTGAGTTGACTTAGATTGCTTTATATCTGAAAATCAAAACCAATTGAACTAACAGAAATTCAAGTTGGGATGGTTCCAATGATTGGATTTATGCATCCTGATTTTCGTTAAAAAAAATATTAATACAAATCTAAATAGATAAAATGTATAACTTACTAAGTTATTTTAAAAAATATATATGAAAATAAAATTGGATCTTTGATCTTATAAGGTACTAAGTTACTAAAATAAAAAGGGTTTTGTTAACTAATGCTTTAAAGGTATCCTTTAAACAATAAATAAAAAATAATATTTTATTGGAAACATACACATAAAACTTATTAATTTATTGAATACAACATTTCCCAATAACAATTTATTTCTTTTGATGTCTTAAAGAGTGCCTTTAGAACACTCATTAGCATTTTTCAAATAAAAATTAACTTGTATTAAAAAATAGTTTCAAAAATAAAAAAAAAATAAAATAAATATGGATCAACGAGTTAGGTTTGGTTAATCGATTTTGAAAATAACAAATCGAATACTCAACTCGTACTTTTGATTGGGTTAATGAAAAAAACCTTCACACAACCTCCGATCCAACCCACCCCATCGAATATGATTTGGTTTGATTCGAATTTCGCAAATTAGCGTATCGATTTAGAGTCGCTTACGCTCCTAGTTTATACCTTAAAAAAATCAAACATCTTACAATTTTGTATTACTTTCCAATTTAGAAATTAATTTACATAGAATTTCAATATATATGTGAGATATTCTCCTCACTTAATCCTCTTATTCAATTAGTTGAACCTCAAAGCAAGGATCACATATTCATATGCCTGTTTTATGATTAATTAGCATCTCATTATTAAGATTCAAATTATGGTTAATTCACATGCAATACATAAACTAATACTACCAATAATAATAAAATTGGTTGACTTTCATGTGTAATGACAAACGTACACCATCGTCAATTCATCATCAACTCTAATATAAGATACCTTACAAGTAAGAAGCCACACATGCATACATTTTTATGTTAAATTGTAAAAGAAGCAAAGTTACATTCATTCATGAACATAAGTACCACCAAAGAAAAAAAAAGGTACATACTTCATTCACTGATAATAAAAAGAAAATTATACAACCAATATATATAGATGGGATTTGCATCTTACAAACATTTTATGCCTCAAATAATACGTTATATATATATTTTTTTTTTAAAAAAAAACATGTTGTTTTGATTGGCATAACCATATATGTTATGAATTATGATCACATAATAGAACAAGCATGAGGATTGTCATCACTAAAAGTAGCACTAGTTTGATTATTGCCAAAGAGGGAAGATTGTGTAGGATAGTTATAATAGCGAGGATCACTACTATCATAACCATGCTTGTAGTAGTTATAAGATGAAGAAGGCTGGGAAGCATAGTAGGGGATAGGGCCATTGCAATTGTGCTGTTGAATAAGTTGGTTCTGATGAAAATCCGTGGTGTAGGGTAGCTGCCATAGCTCTGCCCTTCGCCCGGTTTTTCGAACCGTTTTCAGAACCTTCTTTTGGTCAGCATACCCATTCACAGTCACCTTTTGCAACCTCATGTCTATTTCAATGTCATCCACACCTACACAAAACCATGGAGAAATTAAAGAACACACCAATTTTTTAAAAAAAAGGGAAAAAAAATTTAGATACACGACCTTAATCTAGACAATGTAAAAATTACAATTGTTTTTTAGCATATTTGATTATGCAACACAAAATCAATTCTAGCCCCAAAGTCACGTTTGAGCAGAAGCAACTTTTAATAGCATTGACATTGCGAAATTGGTTCTGGGCTAACTCACCACAGAACCAAACATGCACTTTATTGCTAGCTTCATGATTTTAAATCGTTGTTGCAATTATGTTGCAGTTATCATATTGCCAAGGAAAAAAAAATTGCCAATACGATCATAATTATAGTCGCGATGCGATTAAATTAGGGACCTTACAATTCACCAATTTGAAAAAGAAAGAAATATTTATATATATGGATACCTTTCAGTTTTTGAAGTGCATTTTTCACCTTGTTTTCACATCCAGGGCAATCCATATGCACTCTCAATTCTATAAGCTGACAAAAATTAACATAAAAAAATTTATAGATAGATCAGTTTAATATATTATGAAGAGGAAGGTGCATAAATGGTTTTAGTTAAATGCATATCAATAGTTTTACTATGTCTTCGACAATCTATCTAATAGATAATACTAGAAAGAAAGAAAGATGGAACAGCTAGCTTACCGTCATTTTGCTCCTATTGAGGTTGAATCACTTGAAAGATGATGCTTCTCTTTGTTACCGTTTAGAAAATGCAATATAGGTCAATAATATGAATTTGCCTCTAGCTAGCTTTTTATATGTGTATAAATAGGGAAACTTTAATGGATGGTTGCATTATTATCCTTGCTCGTCGTGGATATGGGTTCATTTTAATATAGTGCATATAAAATATTGTTTGTGTGGAGGCCTTGTTGCACCGACTTTTAATAGTATTTAGACTTTGGACGGTTGTGATTTGGAACTTGAAGCAAAGGGGGAACATTACTTACTTAATTCATGGAACAGCAACCTCAATATCACATGTATAATGTATTAATGCAGCTGAAGTCGTGAGTCCAATAATTCAAGGAATAACATTATTTTCTTTTTATCAATTTTTTTCTTCTCAAAGTTATGATTTTTCAATACATTGTTTCTATATTTTGATTTATTGAACAATACCGATAATTAATAATACTGGTGCTATTGAGAAGTAACAAAACTATAATGGAAGGATTCTACCCAAAAGAAAAATAAAGGCTAAATTACTCATTTGGTCCCTTATTTTATTTTCAATTTCAAATTGTTCTCTTACTTTTTTTTGATTTCGTATTGGTTCCTTATATTTCTTTTCGCTGTCAATTTGGTCCCAAAATCACTGTTCATCCTACGTGTCAATATCATATTGGTCCACATATATATTGTTGGAGAGAGAAAGTGACACGAGTCCATAACATATTGGTCCACATAGGATGAACAATGATTCTGGGACCAAATTGACAACAAAAAGAAACATAAGGGACTAATATGAAACCAAAAAAACGTAAGGGACCAATTTGAAATTAAAAAATAAGTTAAATGATCAAATGAGTAGTTAAGCCAAAAATAAATAATAATAAACCTAGCATGGAGGAGCGTTGGAGGCAGGGATAGGAGTTTAAGGAAATGCACATGGCATGACCATCACTCCACCATACCATGCTTAATGTTTATGGTTGGGAGAGTACATACTTCCGTATAGAAATATGAGAAAATTTGATATATAAGTGATCTTGTCCACAAGTGCACTTAAAAACGAAAAAAAGCTTTACACACAAGAAAAAAAGCTTATTAAAAGAGTAAAATTTTGTTTGGTATGATAAATTTATAAATTATCTAAAAACTTTATAAGTTATTTGAAAGTTTATAAGTGAGAAGTGTAAAAGTTAATAAGCTAGTTAATTGAGTAGATAGGTTTTAATAAAGACTTTTTTTTTCCCACCCATTACTTTTTGGTCCTTATTACTCTTTCCGCTTGAAATAGGGCGGAAACAAAATAAAACAATTTCCACCTTATGCAAGTCGTATTATCTTCCGTCTTTCCAAAGTCGTAAAAAAAATAGAGTATTCCGTCTTTCATCAAGCGGAAACATTAAAAATTTATTATGATACCAAAATTGTTCCTCTGTTCATTCACGTACAAAAAGAAGATGGAAGGTTCACAGAGGAGTTTTCTGGGATTTCAACATTTTAATTGTTCCGCTTCTTAAAAGGCGGAAGTATTTCCACTTTTAAATAGTCGGTAATTCTTATGCCTTATGCAAATCGGTAGTAAATTAAAATAGTTTCCACTTTTGAAAATCGGAAATCATCTTCCGCCTCCATAAAATCGGTATTAAGGGCAACTGAGGGGTCAAAAAATAATGGGTGTGGGCTAAAAAGAAAAATCTTTTGTAAAATTAACCGATAAACTAGTTCGTACATGTACTAGCTCATAAGCTACTTACGAGCTTATAAGCTAGTAATTTATTAAATAAACTTATTTACCTAACACAATCAAGTATATTATTTTTAGTCAAATAAGCTAATAGTCAATCAATTTTAAGTTACTTCATGAACTTATCAAACTCGCACTAAGTCAGTATTAAAAAAATTACATTTAACCGTTTTTTTAACATTCTCATTTAAACCCTAAACTCATGCCAAATGAATAATAACCAAAACTAATCAGATTATGACACAACATATACACCTGCTAGTAACAATCAGGAAGGTCACACTTAAAAACACAGAGCAAACTAATTATGCAAATGCACTTCCTTGTTGATGAACCAGCAAAACAGAACTGACTCAGCATGAGAGGTCTATAAGCACCAAATGCACACACAAACTGTTTAACCGAGCTTCCTTAAAAATTGCAAATTCATTTGAATCCCAGGTAACAGCACAACACACTATATACTATATGCTATTAATTAATAGTTATACAAACATTAAAATAGAAATAGATAATAACTCTCCACTATAAGCTCCCACTTAGTTAAGCAGAAGCCAGAATGAGAAGATAAACAATCTTCATTGCAAAAATACGACATGGTTCGGTCACATTCAAAGTAAACATCTTCTTCAAGGCTTTCTCAGAGTCCATTGCAACAAGAACATTGAGAAAGTTAAAAAAAAATGTCTCCTACAACCAAGAGAAGGATTAGAATGTGACATATACTGCAAAAATGACCAGTTTATAAGCAAAAACATTTCTAGAAGCAAAATGAGAATGAAAAGACAAAAATAAAAAATAGCGAGTAAGAAATAGAGATAACCCTGCCAACAATATCATCAGTTTTCATTCTTCAAGTTTCGGTTTCCAGTGATTTCATAAACAAAAGGAATAGTTAGAGCCCTGTCAATTTTATCAACCCACTAAATATGTGTACCACCTCATTAACTAGTTTTTGTTAGCACTTTACTTCACAAAAGGTTGCTGCAGTTTGGGATGCAGGCCCTGCAGCTACGAAAGATATTACTATTTGCCAGGCTTCCAAGCTCAAGAATACGATCTTGAATCTCCTCACGTAGAACCCCGGATTCTATGTTGTTATCTGAAATGCACTGCAGAACAATTTCCAAACTAGCAATTTCTTGATCTATGGCCTTAACCTGAGTAAAAAAGTTCAACATATAATTAGCATGCAACTATATGAAGATCCAAAATATAATGAAATAGAATTTGAGAAGGGAAAAAGAACCTTGATCTCAAAGGACTTGCTTTCCTTGCAACTGTTATCACAAACAAGTCGTGCATTTTGCACATATTCTCGCAGGAGATTAACTGGTGGATTCGTCTCAACCGACTTGTATGCACAAATGAATCCAACAGCTTCAATATGCTTCTTCTTCTTAATAAGATTCTGAACAAAATCTGTGAGACACAAGAAAGTTTTAACTTCAACAAAACCAACCACAAAAGAAAAAAAATACTGTCAGAAAATCAGTTATAGCTACCATAAGATAGCAGAAGGGGATAAATGATTCAAAACCCTTTGTGGAGAGTAAAAGGGAACACAGAGCATTAAGAAAATGTAAATAACAGAAATGTACTGCAAGAGAAAGGGAAAAAAGAGAGAGAGGTTAAAAGCAGTTAAAAGAATTAAGCGAGATGTCAAGATGGATTCAATTTTTAGACAAGTTTGTGAAGCTAATTGTATTTCTCAACAAAACTATGGATTCAATTTCCTACGGTTTACATCTTAATCTTATTATGCTTATTATTATTATATATTATAATTGTTTTGCCTTAAAACCCACATGTTTGGCATTACCAAATTTAAACTGGAGTTGCCCTATGTCTATTTTCCCTAATTATTTTTATGCACAGAAGTATGCATCTACCGATCCATAAAATGTTAGGGGAGGACAAGCAAAGCAAATCTTAGGATTAGACTACTCATATAAGGTCCTCGAACTGTCTGAAAAAATAAAAAAAGAGTGGTATTGAAAGTATCTACGACTTTTGACATATTTGATTAAAAAAGGAAGTAACCTATACTTCAAGTTATATGAAAAGAGATATTGGTGGTGACTAATAAAGTCAATTTTGAATTAACATACCAGAGACTTTATCTTCAAACCCAAAGGTCCGAAAAAGCTCTAAAGCTTGTTTGTGCTGAACAACAAGTTCGAAAAGCTGTAGAACTTCATCTTCATTAAAATAAGAAACCAATCCATAAACTTTCAATAGCAGCAAAAAAGCCAGCACCACCACAGAATTTTCAGCATTACTTTCCCTAATGTTAGCTTTCCAATCAAGTGCAAGCTCCCTTGCCTCATCTCTTACATGAGGCTTGATTTGTGGTGAGAGTCTCAGCTGCTCAAGCAGAATGATTTGGCATCTATCAACGATTATGGCATTGTCTTCCTCCATGCACCGTGGAACCAATGGGTTCTGGATTATATCCAAAATAAGTTTTGCAGGATCTAATGATGTTTCCAGATTATGTATAATATCACTATCGGCAAGCCACTCAGTTTCATTTGTTTGCACATAGGAAAGCATATGCGAACATCTTCCATCTGCGGTGGGACTTAGTTGTTTATCTGCATAAGATGTAAATGCAGATACTAAAGCTCCTTAATTTTAATAAAAGCATCAGAAAGTCAAAGTTAATAGGGATTTAAAAATCAAAAGATGAAGCATAAAAGAATGTAAAACTCCCAATTATTGATATTTAAGTGTGACAAAAGGAATGCCCTTTTACGATAATATTTACAAGCAATATCATCGTCGCCACATAACTGAATAAGTTGAAATTGTGTAAGATAAATAAGAAGAGAAGAGGATAAAAAGGTTGCATTAATAGAAAGAGGTTACACTATTAAGTCCCCCACGGTTTGTCATTATATTGAACAACATGGTATCTCATAAGCCTTACACCATTTGGAACATAGTTGAAAAATTGAAACTCAGTTACTCTAGGAAACCTATTTCTTGTGGTGGCATAATATTAAACCTTTTAGCTAAGGATACAGTGTAAAATATTTTTTGCATTAAAGACCTCCCATGAGTGTTTAAAAAAGGAAGAAAAAAATATACTCCATATAAGTTTTACTATATAGTACTCCCTCAGGTACTTATTATAAGCACCCTTTTTGTGAGAGAGAAATTGGGCTTATAATAAGGACCGGAGGGAGTATAAAAAAGAAAACTATAGAAGCTGTCCAATTTGACAAAGACATACAACATTATCCTTATCAAAGAGTTTTTCTTTTTAAAAAATAGATAGATCAGGTGAACAAAAACATCAACATTATTAAAAGAACAGTTGGAGTGAAATTGTCCCAACTTCCAAAAAACTAAATAAAAAAGCACATTTTACCTGGTACTTTTTCCTCTTCAAATGATTTTATTAATGCTTCACATTGCTTCTCTGTCTTTTTAAGGTCCTGAGCTAGCTGATACATCCTTTTCGGCAATAATTTGATGGACTTCTTCCTTTGTAACTCTCGTTCTTTAGCTTGACAGTCAATTAATTTCTGCCTTGCATCAAGCTCTTCCTCTTTTGAAATAAGCTGTTGCTTGCGCTCTCTAATCAATCCCTCGACCGTATAGAGCAATGCTTTCTTTGCTCCAAGATTCTTGTCACATTCTTCAATTTTCCTGTGAATTTCACCATGCTTCCCAGTCACCTGCTGCAGCATTTTATGTTTCCTGTTACATTCTTCCTCCTTTGACCTCAGCTGCTTCTCGTACTCACTAATCATCTTCTTTATCGACTTGAGTTGCTCTCCCTTTGCTTCAAATTCTTTGTTACATTCTTCAAAGTTTCTTAGGATTGCACCATATTCTCTTTTTTTGGTTTCAATGTCTCTGGAATATGAACTCAATTGTCCTTGAAAAGAACTAACTTGTTTTTTCTTATTTTCAAGCTCTTTGTTGCAGTCCTCAATATCTTTCTTTAGGGAGTGCAAGCTCTGCTGTTCTGCTCGTTGCATCATTTGGCAGTCCTCAATTAGTTTCTGCCTTTCATCAAGCTCTTCCTCTTTAGTCCTGAGCTCTTGCTCGCGCCCTCTAATCAGCTCTCTTATCGACTCAAGTTGATCTCCCTTAGATTCAAACTCTTTGTTACTTTCTTCTATTCTTCTTTGGATTGTATCATATTCCCTTTCTTTGGTTTCGATATCTTTGGAATACGAACTCAATAGTCCTTCAATAGAACAAACTTGATTTCTCTTATTTTCAAGCTCTTTGGAGCAGTCCTCAATATCTCTCTGCAGGGAGTGCAATTTCTGCTGTTCTGTTTGTCTCTCCATTTGGCATTCATCAATCAATTTCTGAACCGACGCAAGTTCCTTCCTTTTCAAATCAAGTTCAGCAGAGGGCACAGAATAATCTAAAAATTCACTCGAAGTTTTTAACTTCTTGGCCTTTCTCTCAGAAGATGGAGAACCACACTTACCACCTTTAACCTTTATGAACTTCTTGTTTATGGAAGATGATTTATCACGAGGCATGATGTCTTTAGTCTGATGTTTGATAGATATCACTCCCTCCTTAACATCAATGGACGTTTTCTGTCGCAAAAGAGGCTTTGGTGCATCTCCTAAAGAAGGCGGTTTCAAACTTCTTGCAGGCAACCTAATGATAAGTGAAGAAGACGACACTTTTGAGACACCTAAAGAAGAAGACTTCATCATTAGAGCCTTAGCAGATGGTGGAATTTCGCCCTTTTGTAACAAAGATGAACTTTGGTCGTTTGAAGAAGGCACATCAGATATCTTTCCATCATGATCAAGAGAAGTTGCCTTCATTAATTCTGAGCAAAGTCGAATTCTGTTAGATGCTTTCACCATGTGAGAGTCGCTGGCAGCATTTAATCATCATCATCATCACTAATGTCAACCATGCTCGGTTGATAAGATTTAGAAGCCTCAACAGCCATCATTCAACTATAGAGTATAGAGACTGAACAATGTTGGCAAATAATGTGCAACACATGAAATCCTGAGGAGAAACAAGGTTATATTAAGAAAGTTATTATCAATCATCAATTAGTATGACAACGTTAAAAACCCAAAGCAAAATTAAATGACAAAAACCCTCATGAGTAATAATAAAGCTAAAGAATATAGGGTCTTCCTCACCACTACCTTAGGTTAAGAAATCTTGAGATAAAAAGTTTATATCGAAAAGTACCAATTGTTTGTTACAGGCTGCTGTTTTTCGTGGAAACGTAGAAATGAACTGATTTTTCTGAACAAGAGCTTCCAACTTTTGAATTCTGAATGTCCTTCATACAATATTTTCTAGTATAGAGTATTAAAGTTTCTATCTTTCATTCATTAGCCACTGATGAACAATTGAACATTCTCTTTTTTGGTGTGCACCAAAAATTCCCTAACCGACAGTCGAAGACTAATCACTTTCGAGATGAAAGATGAATGAAATGAGTTTTGTTTTTACGATATTCGTAGGCTAATGAGTGTCCTAAGTATATTGGTTAATGAATACAGTATAATCTAAACATAGAAAAGTTGGATTGAAATGTACAATATTTTTTACTTTTTATTTTTTTTTTAAATTTTTGAAAACATAACTTTCCAATATAGTAAAACCTTTCTTTTTTGGGTCCTTAACCAGGAAGGCACTCAATAACATTTCATCACTTTTCAGTTCAAACTATGATAAGGCATGAAAATGTTGAGCAATGAGGAGAGAAAATATAAATGAAATGAAAAAAAATGGAAAAGAAAAAGAAATAGCAAGTGTTTGAGAGGTAGCTACCTTGAAGGTAGAAGAGAAGAAAGGTTGATCCTTTCAAGATATTTTCTCTTCGGAAATGGTAAAGTGAAGGGAAAGAAAGAAGAGAACAAAGGAAGCTAACAAACACTTGAAAGTGGAGACTCAGACATTGTCATATGTGAAGTGAGTTTCTTGCTCAATAAGGAGGTACCAGCTGGACTGAAAAAACAGAGAATAAATAAAGAGTGGATTTTTTTGGAACAGTGATTTTTTTAAATTTATTTTAAACTATTTTTTATACAGACAATCAAAGAGGGAAGAACCATGGTTGAAAGAGGCATGGTTAGTTTGGTCAAAGAATTTAAAAAATTAATATGGGAAGAAAGAGCCGAAAACAAAATAGTTGCTTAAATAGGTATTTTTTAAATATATATATATATATATATATATATATATATATATACTATACTTATATAAAAACATTCCTTTTCGAGGCACCACGTTTGTCGGAGAAATTTTTGAAGCACCATGTTTGTTCGCTTAAGGAATACTAGCACTAGAGCATTTGTAGGTAGATAACATCGTCTTTAATCAAAATTATAATTTAAAATTAAATAAATTATCTGTCCAAAATTAATATTTAAAATTAAATAAATTATCTATATGTGGAATATGTTGAATCATTATCCTCATTTTGTTTAAAAAAAAAATCATTATCCTAAAAAAGATCAATAAACCAAAGAGATGATGTTTGGGTTCATCATAAATCCAAATATCTTTTTAGTTATCACATATTTCAAATATTTCGAACTATAAATATGATGATTTCTCAAGTCATGAAAGTCACCTTCTTCATCATTCTCCTCTCTTTTTTATTGTGGTTCATGAATCATGGCATCTTCCAATGTGTCACCATATAAGTTGCAATCCCACTGCACGCATTAATCACCATTGTCAATTTGCATTGGCAGAAGTTTCATCTATAGCAATGAATATATAAGAAAAAGGTAAGTATTATTACATCGTTAAATATTATCGTCCTTAAAAAATAATTCATCATTTTAAAAGGTCATCTCAGTATATCACTGTTCACTGTCGTTAACACAATACTGTCTAATTAAATTAATTAAATTTTCATAAAATCTTAAATGATGACCACATAATTACAAAGTTCTACAATACTTGCTTTAATAATAAGGACCACTCTATTCAAAACCTGGTATCTAACTGAATTACACTGCAAAAATAACCAAAGCCAAAGCATGTACCATTATTAATGTGCTGATGGATACAAATAAGCAAATGCCTCTCACTGTTAGAAATTCGGGGAAAAAAGTTAAATAGATTATTCAAATTTTTCAAATCATTACTCCAACAACATTAAAGTCTCATCATTAATTATATTTAATAAATAAATTAAAATTAAAATCCTATAAATAAGTCCCATAATATATTAAAAGATAACAACAACATTAAAATGAAGATACAAACTACAGATCCAAAAATAAAAACAGTTAAATTCAATCTAAATCTCTTCCTACTTTTTTTAACCACTTTATCTGAATGTATTGTCGAGATAAATTTATTTTTTTTTATCACAATAATTAAGAAAAAATAATAATTAATATAAAAAGTTTTATAATAAAAAACGGAGGGATTAATCTATAAAAAAACTTAGGGGATTATTTGATTAGGATATTCTTTAATAAATTTTTTTGATGCTATCCAGTATCCACAAATTACAAATACAAGATAGATTCAATACTTATAAAACATATAAGAACAAAATTTGCATGTCTCATCTAGAAATTTTCACGTGATCCATGGAGAGATCATAAATCTGTACAGGTTGATGGATTTGGAGTATACATCATAGCTCACAAAATTTCCTTAATATTTGGCACAACACGTCAACTCTAAAGCTAAACTACAAAAAAAAATATATTTAAAATTTAAATGATAATTATAATAAAAAAAATATAATAAAGGTAGAATATCTTATAAAAATGAGAAATTGTTTTACATAATTTTATATTATTTTATTCCAATATCTTTTTTTAAAAAGTAAAACAAATTAAATACTAATAAAGTATAGATTTTTTAAAACATTACAAATAATATGGATATATGATTAAATATAATGATTATCATTTTGTAAAAAGTTTACAATGGATAAATACTTTAATTGTTATAATCTCTAAAAAAATGTAACAAATTAAAAAACAAAGGTACATACATTTCAAAAATTGAAAAAAAAAATCATGATGATTAGAACAATTAGGATAAAGATTTTTTAGGATCAACTCTTATGATTAACTTGAGATAAGATAAACGATGAAAAATATCAAAATATTTAAATATGAATAATAATAATAAATGTGATAATAATATTAAAAAGATGATAATTTATATTCAAAAAATAAAAAATTATCATGTCCCATGAAATAAGAAATATTTTGATTTAGCCTTAAATATACTCATAATACAACATCAAACAAAAAATTTAAAAAAAAAAATTTAATTTTGATTCTCCTCCAATTAATCATAATAAACGTAATAATGGTATATAAAAACGTGTTACTTCATCGACCAATTAAATAAGAAATACATTAATTTAATATTCATCTTTACATAAAGAAATATAATATTAAAAATATAAAAAAAAACAGTCGTTATATTCCTTATAAAATGCAATGTGTTAATCAAGACAGTCAAGAATAACAAGTTCTCTACTTTATCCTTAAATTTATTCATAATACCACCAAACAAAAAAGATATATTTAAATATTATTTACTTTTGATTCTTCAAAATAAAGTTCATAATCATATGAAAATGTTATTTTATTGATTAAATAAATACGGAAGATATCAGATAAAAAGTGTTACTTTTTATTTATATAAGAAAGTACAAAATTTCTCAACAAACTCATTTAAATTATTTATTTTTAAGTGTAGGGTTTGATTTGAGTCTATACCTTTTTGTATAATTTTTTTATTGTTGTGTAATAGTAATCTTTACTTTAAAATTAAAAAAAATCTTTACTTTAAAATATTTAATATAAAAAAAATTAAAATATCAATAATCCGTGCAATGCACGGGATGAGAGCTAGTATATATATATTTTACATTACGCTTCGATTTAAGCAATTAATTTAAGGTATGGATGGGTATGTGTTTTAAGAGCACCTATTTAAAAATTTCAAATAAGTAAATTATCTTTAAAAAAACTAAGTTCACAAGTTTTTTATAATATTGAACTCATCACTTTTCAAACAAAATAATTTTTTTTAATAAAAAAATTGTATTAAATAAAAATATAAAAATGCATAAAAGTCCTAAAAAAGATATTCCATCTAAAACAATAGCACCAACCAACCAAAATAACAAAATGGTAAAGACACCTAGTCACTCCAAGCTATGCACCAAATACGCCTAATCGCAAAAGTATAAAGAGGATAAGGAGATGTAATCAAAGTTGATGCTAATTTGCTCCCCAAAAAGTGAGCATGCGATGCTCCCCTTCAAAAACATATTTTTGTTAAAATGCTCCCCCCTGTCATAAGTGTTGGATGATGTTTAAAAAGCATCAACGGACCAGATTAATTAATGGGTAACTAAAGGATAGGTAAATGAACAAAACATGCTTCAACAAAGCCTAATACATACGTCCTACATTGGACGTAGGTTAATATATATATAAACTAAACTAAACCTAATACCTACGTCCTACTTTGGACGTAGGCTTTATTATTAAAAAAAAACTAAACCTAATGCCTACGTCCTGCTTTGGACGTAGGTTTTATTATTTTAAAAAAATAAAATAAACCTAATACCCGTGTCCTACTTTGGACGTAGGTTTTATTATTAAAAAAAAAAACTAACCTAATACATATGTCCTACTTTGGACGTAGGTTTTATTATTTAAAAAAAAAAACTAAACTAAACCCTGCGTCCTACTTTGAATGTAGGTTATATATATAAAAAAATAAAAAAAACTAAACTAAACCCTATGTCCTACTTTGGACGTAGGTTTATATATATATATATATATATAAAACTAATTAAACTAAACCTAATACCTACTTCCTATTTTGGACGTAGGTTTTATTATTTAAAAAAATAGGTTTAATTATGTCACAAGTTCCTGAAGTTTGGGGTACTTTTGTCAGATACCCTTATTCTTTTTTTTTCGATGTTTGATTCCCCGAAGTTACTTCTGAGTTTGTAATATATCCCTACTACCAATTCTGGCTGCTGACATGTAACATTGGAATCCTGGTCAGAGGGCCATGAGGTTAGGCACTTGGTGCCCCGTGGGTGAAGATTCTTTTTTTGTAAATTAAAAAACTAAAAAAAACTTAATATTTTTATATTTTTAGTTAAATAAAAAAAGAAAAGAAAGGATTGAAGAGAGAGGTCATCTTCGCCCATGTGACATCACGCAGCACCACATGACCAATCTCCTGCGTCTGATTAGGATTCTGATGTTACATGTCAGCAAAATTGGTCAAAATTGATAATAGGGGTATATGACAAACCCAGAAGTAACTTCAGAGAGTCAAACATTGAGAAAAAAGAATAAGGACATCTGGCAAAAGTACCCCAAACTTCAGGGATTTGTGACATAATTAAGTTTGCTAATACTTACGTTCTACTTTGGACGTAGGTTTTATTATTTAAAAAAAAAACAAACTAAACTTAATACCTACGTCCTACTTTGGACGTAGGTTTTATTATTAAAAAAAAAAACTAACACTATACGTCTCAGTTAAGACGTATAATAGTTTTTATTTATCGGTGTAAAATCACCGATTACCAATTTTGATATAAGAAGAGCATTTTAACAAAAACTTAAGGGGGAGCAAATTAGAACATTAATCTAACTCTTTCGAGGGTGGCCTTTATCATCATAGTAGCTTCCTTACGATGATCTTTCAAAGATGAAATAACTATACATATGTTTTGTTAATAATATGATTTCCTCTCCAACGACAAGCTGCCCAAGAAATGCCCCATTTCCGCTCATGATATATAAGGTTATGAAAATCGAACTTCCTTCACAAAGAAAGATAAATATAATCAAGAGTACACACGACACGATCAAAGAATATATATGCATGATACTCATGAGAACCATCCAAAAAACACAAGAAACATTATTATTATTGAACCAACAAATCCTCTCACGAGTAAAGACAAGCTTGTTCCAGTAATTCAAGCCATGGGAAAGGAGTATAAGGTTGAATATGAGGGATTGCATCTCATTTGTTTTCATTGTGGTCGGTTTGGGCATCGAAAAGATCACTGTCCAGAGGGCTTGCTAAAGATTAATCCTGCAGATGCTCACCCAGAGATGGCTGTTCCAGAAGGCTCCATGGCGGTTGCTCATCATACCACGACTGAGGATGGGAAACAAGATCCCGCAATAAAAGGTGACGTGGGCGAAAATGTCTCTAGACACGTTGAGGTTGAGTTGACCAAGGAAGAAACCAACTTCGGTCCCTGGATGATTGCTAAGAACCCATTCCGCCGCAAATTTGTTCCTAGAAATGTGGATAAAGATTCTATCAATCAGGTGGAAGGCTCCTCTGGGTCCCGCTTTGCTTCTCTTCAGCAAAAATGAGATTCACGTGCATAGTTCTGATCACTCACCTGCTTTGGAGACTAATGGGTCTAAGCCTAAACGCAATTTGGGCCCAAATGCTATTACTAAGCCCAAATCTGTTAAACTAAAGAGCAATCTTCATATAACCGCCTAAACAAGGGCCCAATCGTGAAGCCCAAAGGAAGTCCCACCAGTTCTAGTCCTTCTCCAACACCATCGAGAATCACTGCTATGGCTTCAGACAAGGAACTCATGAGAAAGAAAGAAGAAGAGATTCTCCGGATTATGAGTTGGAAACAAAAAGAAATGTGGAATGCTTATGTTGCTGGAAAATCAGCAGATGAGGTGCTTAATCAGTTTGTTCACACTCCCTCAGATGAGTTGGTGGCCTTTGCTAACTCCGTGCGGCCTGGCCAGCGGCGGAGTGATGAGCTGCAACCCGACCCACCGGATCCGGCGAAAACTGTTAATTGTAAAATAGATGGCACACCTATTTTTCCTTCTGGTCCAACAACTGATTTTGCTTTGGTCATTGATGAAGCACCTTGCTCCACTGTTTAAGGTTCATTCTTTTGGGTATTTACTTTCCTTTCATTGTTTATTTAAATGAATTCTCTGATATGGAATTGTAGAGGTGTTGGAGGTAATTCTTTTCCTGGCCTCATTAAGGATTGTAAACGATTTTATGACCTTGATTTTTTAGCTGTTTTGGAGCCACGAATTAGTGGTAATAGAGCTTTATCCACAATTAATAAGCTTGGCTTTGATGATTGCTTTCGTGTTGATGCGGTGGGATTTTCTGGTGGTATATGGTGTTTATGGAAGCATTCAAGAGTTACTATTTCAGTTATTCATTTTTCATCCTATGTTATTCATTTGGATTGTCGAACAGTTGATGCTCAATGGTTTTTCTCCATTGTTTATGCTAGTCCTCAAGAACATCTCTGAAACACTCTTTGGTCTGAACTTCGCTCTTTTAGTCAAAATGTGTCAAGCTCTTGGTGTGTAGGGGGTGATTACAACCAGGCTCTGTTTGCTCATGAGAAGAGGGGAGGGGGCCCTTTTAACTATGCTACTAGTTCCAGATTTTCTTCATGCTTAGATGACTGTGGTCTTCGGGATGTTGGTTTTAAAGGGCCTCCTTTTACCTGACATCGTGGAGAGCTCATGGTTTGGTTGGATAGAGTTGTGGCAAACTCCGATTGGCTTCTTCAGTTTCCGGACTTTTCTATGATTAATATCCCTCTTCCTTCGTCTGATCACATTGCTTTATGGCTTAGGCTCAAGGTAAATCGCATTGCTACAAGAAGATATTTTAAGTTTCTTGCTCCCTGGCTTACTCATCCTGGTTTTGTTGATCAAGTGAGGGGTTCTTGGATTCTTTCTTCTAGTTGGGTTCAGAATATGTCCCGTTTCACAGATCAAATTTCAACTTGGAACAGAGATGTTTTTGGGAATATATTTAAGAAAAAGAGAAGGATTCTAAATTGGCTGGATGGTGTTCACCGTGCTATCTCTTCTAATTGTAATCCTTATCTGTTGGACCTTCAGAAACGTCTTTGGGATGATTATAATCAAATTTTGCAGCATGAAGATGTGTATTGGTTCCAGCAAGTGCGTAGTAAATGGATTTTGATGGGTGATAAGAATACTAAATTCTTTCACCAATCCACTTTGATTCATCGAAGTCGAAATAATATTGATACTTTGTTGGATGATTCTGGAAATTGGGTTGTTGATGCTGATCAACTCCAAGCAATGGCCATTAATTATTTTGTTAATTTATTTTCTGATTCTGATGGTTATTATGATGCTCTAAATACCTCTTCTGGGTTTCCGAAAATCGATAATGCTGTTGTTTTATCTCTAAGTAAATTTGTGCAGGTTGAAGAGATTAAGGCTGCTCTTTTTAATATGGGTAATTATAAAGCTCCTGGTCCCGATGGCCTGCATGCGATTTTCTTTAAATCGCAGTGAGAAATCATGCAGCCTTTTGTTGTTAGATTTTTTAGGGATGTTTTTGCCAATCCCTTGCTCATTCAATCTGTCAACCAGACCTTGATTACTCTCATTCCTAAAGGTGCGGTTCCGGTTAAGATGGTTGATTTCCTCCCAATCTCACTGTGTAATGTTATATATAAAGTGGTCACCAAGATTTTGGTAAATAGATTGTAGCCTCTTAGGGATTCTCTTGTCTCGGAAACCCAATGTAGTTTTGTTCCAGGAAGGCAAGGAATTAACAATGCTATTGTTCTTCAGGAGGTTATTCATACTTTTAAGGCAACCAAGGGGCGGAAGGGTTTTATGGCTCTTAAACTTGATCTTGAGAAGGCTTATGACCAGCTTAAATGGAGTTTTATTCATGATACTCTCTTCAAAGCTGGCCTTGATAATAACTTTATTCAGTTAGTGATGGCCTGTGTTTCTAGTTCCACTATGTGCTTAAATTGGAATGGAACTCATACTTCTTCTTTTAAGCCTCAACGTGGGTTGCGTCAAGGCGATCCTCTGTCACCTTATATTTTTGTCCTGTGTATGGAACGCTTGACTCATATGATCAATGATGCTACTCAGTCAGGCACTTGGAAGACGATTTCGATGGGGCGAGGGGGGGCTAAGCTCTCCTATTTGATGTTTGTTGATGATATCATTCTTCTTGGCGAAGCTTCCCTTGACCAAGCTGAAGAGATTAATGCCATTCTGGATTGTTTTTGCACTGCTTCTGGTCATAAGGTCAGTCTTTCAAAGTCGTCAATTTATTTTTCTAAGAATGTGCTTGAATCTGTAACTATGGATATTAGCTCTGCTATGGGAATTTCTATATCTGCTGATTTTAGTAAATACCTTGGGATCCCAATGAGAAATACCCGTTCTTCAATTCCTTCATTTACTTATCTTGTTGATAAGGTGAAGAAGAAGTTGTCTGGTTGGAAGATGCGTACTCTTTCCTTTTCAGGTCGTGTCACTCTAGCCCAGTCTGTAATTTTGGCTTTACCAACTTATGTTATGCAAGCTACGGTGGTTCCTCAGGCAGTTTGTGATGAGATTGAGAAGTTGTGTCGTGGTTTTATTTGGGGGAGTTCTAATGGTGCTAGGAAATGTCACCCAGTGTCTTGGGGGAAGATTTGCAAGCCAAAGTCGGAAGGGGGCTTGGGTTTTCGTTCTCTTCGTGTGGTTAACGAGGCCTTTCTTATGAAGCTTGCTTGGAGGATAATGGAGAAACCTAATTCTATTTGGGTTCGTGTTCTTAGGGGCAAGTATAAGTTTGTGGATATTCATGATATTTGTCCCGAGGTTCGAGGGGCGGCAACTTCAGGTTGGCGGGGTATTGCAAGAATGTGTCCTAAGGTGATTGATGGTATTTACTGGATTCTAGGAAATGGAAATCGTACCCGATTTTGGCTGGATAGATGGATTCCGGGTCTTCCTCCTCTCATTTCTTTAGATGAAATTCAGGTTCCTGATTGCTGTAAGGGATTTTCTGTTGCTAGTTTTTCTGCTAATGGTTCTTGGAATTGGGCTCTTCTTGATGAGTTGCTTCCGGGTGATATCAAATCTCGCATTATGGGTATTCTCCCTCCCTCCATTGACAAGGGTGATGATATGCTGGCTTGGGGTCTTGCATCCTCGGGTTCGTTCTCCATATATAAAATATGTTGTTACTGCTGCTCTTTCTGGTTCTTTCTCTGCTGTTATCCCTAATAACAACAGTTCTTTATTTAATCTTGCTTGGCGGAGGCCTGGGCCGCAGCGTATCAGGGGGTTTTTGTGGAAGATCTGTCATGATAAATTGCTTACGAATGTTGAGCGGTGTCGTAGGGGAATGGCTGTTTCCAATTCTTGTCCTCGGTGTCATAATGTTCCTGAAACGACTCTTCATTTGCTTCGTGACTGTGGTATTGTGAGAAGTTTATGGCTACAGGTTGTTCACCGGAACATGCAGGATATTTTCTTCTCTTCTAATTTAGAGGATTGGTTGCGGTTTAATCTTTCTAATCTTCATGTGAGTAGTATTGATTTGAATTGGCAGGTCTGTTTTGGTGTGATGATTTGGAGCCTTTGGAAAGAGAGGAATGATCTTATTTTTAATAATGTTTCTTCTATCCACTCTTCTTTCCTCACTAGAGTTGTTAGTTTTTCTAGAACTATTGTGAGCAGTTTATACTGTCCTATGCAGCATCTATCTACTAAGCATGAGGCGTATATCTCTTGGTTGCCCCCTAAAGAGGGTTATTGTAAGTTGAACGTTGATGGTTCTTTTCATCATGACAATAGGACTGCTGCGTGTGGAGGTATTTTTCGTGACAGCTCTGGAGAATTTATGACATGTTTTCGTTGCTTTTTAGGGAGTTGCTCTTCTTTTCTTGCTGAATGTTGGGGTCTTCTCTTAGGAATCCAGCAAGCTGTAGCTTTGCGTTTCAACAAGTTGGAGATTGAGATGGATTCTAGTGTCACTGTCAATATGATTAATGGCTCTTTTCGTCTGAACCATCACTGTGCTGCTCTTATCAGTTAGATTCGTACTCTTCTGAGTCGCATTCCTCGGGTTTCTATTCGTCATGTGTACAGGGAGGCTAATCGTTGTGCTGATTTTTTAGCCAACTTAGGTCATTTGGGTTCGCATAATGTTACTGTTATTACTGATATTCCTCCGCCCCTATTTTGTTTAATTTGCGAGGATGCTTATGGGATTGCATTCCCTCATAGTATTTTTGTAATTTCGTGTTGTTGGGCTAGTGCCCCGTTGATTATAAAAAAAAAAAGTCTTTCTAAAATAGCTCTATTCACAAAATAAAATCATGCTTTGGAATAGACTAACTTCTGAGCTGATCGCAAAAAGAACAAACTTGAGAAATCAATATTCCATAGTAAATATCAGGACCATTTAAAACAAGGCGTAACATCTAGTTTGTGAGTTCCTTAAATATGATATCAATTATTTCATTTATTTATATTTTAAAAGAGATTAAATTTTGAGATAAGATGATATCCTTATAACAAAAGTGTAATTTTTTTTGGTGCTAAAAGTTTAAAATATTTTACATTACATTTAGTAATTTTTTTTTGGCAAATCAATATTTCTTTTATGTTTTGACATTTATAGTAAAAAAGAAGTAATATACTTTCTCAGAGTCAATTTGATCTCTTCTGTATTGTACTATTGTTGGTAATTTGACAGCTGGCCTTTTCCGTGAGTACTCAGTCATGTGCTTGGATGCTTTAATGCACAGTGATAATTTGACTGTAATCACAACCTTTTTCTCCTTTTCGTAACATTTTTAAGATTTAGAAGAACTTTTTCTATAGACACATGCTGAAAATATTTAAAAAATTAATTTGTATAAAAAAATAATTTATTTTTTCCTAAGACAATTGATTTATTTAATACAATTGAATGTGATATTTTGAATTATATTTTTTCATATAAATAATTTTTTAAAATATACTTGGTATGTGTCATAAAAATCAATCTTTAAAAGCTCCATTTTTTATACAATAAAAGTTTAGTCAAATTATTATGCTATTAATACGCACCAGTTCAAGCAAATTGCAAAGTGTCCGGATCAGATTTTTGTTCTTCTTAGGAAGGAATAAGCTCTTAGGATTTCTTTATGTTATATCCTAATTTTATTAGTTGGTCTAATAAGGTGATAGTAGATAGAATACTATATTAGATTTAATTATAATTTTATTAGTTGGTCTAATAAGGTGATAGTAGATAGATTACTACATGAGATTTAATTTCATTTTTTGTATTAGTCCTTTGACCTAGTTTCAGTCTCAATTAATCCTACTTAGTAGGTGGGGAGATTTGAATTACTAGATTGTGTATTGTGATATTTTTTGCAAGTTGGAATGAAAATTACTACTTCTACCAAAAAAAATTATTATGCTATTATTAGCGACTTTGCTAGATCCTTAAATATTATACCCAAGCAAATGTTTAAAATTTGATTCTTGAGAGCAATACTTACACAAAAGAACATTAGAACGATCATAGATTATGAAGAAAATTAGTTATTCACGTATATGATGATAAAGGAATACCATAGGTTAAGAAAATATTCCTCGCTCATATCATGCATGCATTGAAAAAAATATACTTTTTCGAGTATCAAAGTTTTGAGTATAGCATTTCTTACCCGCATAATATAATTATTAAACTTTTGAGTTAACTTTTACAATAATTTGTTTGATGATATTATATTCTATAATAATTAATGCTTTGGCTAACTAACAGCTGGAAATGATAAGTTGATCCTGATTTATCCTAATTTATTCAATGTATTTTTTATTTTATGAAATAAGCTAAATTAAAAAAAAAATGATAATACTCCCTCCATTCATATTTAACTGTCCGTTTTTGGAAAAGTTTTTTGTTTCTTTTTATCTGTCTTTTTGATTATTTTAAGGTATAATAAATACTACTTTCCATGTCTATACCCCTATTTAATAGGGTATTGGTTTTCGTAAGTAGTGAAAGATAAGTAATGATTATAGAAAGAGAAATGATATAGTGGGAAAAAACATAATTAATGTATTGGAAATCTAAGTAATAATTGTATTTCTTAAATGGTGTGTTTTATTTGAAATAGGACAAATAAATAGGAACAGAGGGAGTATAAGATTGACATTGTATTTTTTTTCTTTCTCTAACACTAATCTTTGAACACCACCATCACACCATAACCATCTTCATTATTTCTGCCATTCATCTCCACCACCATCATTGTTGCAGTTAAACTTATGCAATCATTACCATTGCCACTTCCACCACACCATTAAGCCAAAAGAATATAATACAAATTATACGTAATTCATATTAAGGATAATTTTGTCATCTATGTTTAATTAATATCATATCACATTATTATATGATATACATCAAACATGAAATATGATATACTTATGTGTGTTGGTCGTCTAATAAGTATAGCATGAGCTAGCTAGCTAGCTTGGGTAATTTGAGAGAGTTCTCGACTTAACTGTCTAACACTTTCCTAAAAAATTGGTTTCTTACTAATTAGGCTGGATGATCCTATAAACTTTTATATATATATATAGTACTAAAAGATATATTTTTTTAAATAATATTGTAAGATGTGTAAACTCTTATGTTATCATTTTAGTTTACTAAACTCTAAATCAGCTTGTATAGATATCTTAAAGTTCAAAAAGAACTTGCTGAACATAAAAAAAATAATACTTCTACATGATATAAGCCCCAGGGAAATAAATAAAAATGAAAAAAAGAGAAGAATTTTTAATTATTAAAAAAAAAAAGTTAGAAATAGAGACAACCCTGCCAATTTTATCGTCAGATTTCATTCTCCCAATTTTTGCTTTCCAGGCATGTCATAAACTAACTCGTCAATTTAATCACTATACTAAATGTATATATACATACATCATTAACTTGCTGTTTTTCATAATTATGTATTTAACAAATTCTGTTGGCATGTTTCTTTACACAAGGTTGTTGCATTTTTGGATGCAATCCCTGATGCCAGTACAAATACTACTATTTGCTTGACTTTCTAGCTCAAGAATGCGATCTTGAATCTCCATGTGTAGCTCCTGACATTGTATATTGTTATCTGAAATGCACAGTAGAACACTTTCCAAACTAGCAATTTCTTCATCTATGGCCTTGACCTGAGTGCACACACATTCAACATATAAATAACATGCAACCTTACGAAGATACACAATAATATAATATTATTATTGTAATAGAATTTGATAAGGAAAAAAGAACCTTAATCTCAAAGGACTTGGTTTCCTTGCAACCTCTCTCACAAATCAGTCTTACATTCTGCACATATTCTTGCAAGAGATCAACTGATTGGTTCTTCTCAACCAACTTGTATGCATAAATAAATTTAACAGCTTCAATATGCTTCTGCTTCTCAATAAGATTTTGAACAAAATCTGTGAGGTACAAGAAAATTTCACTTCAACAAAGAAACCAGAAAAAAATTTACTGCCACAAGCCAGTTATAATAGTTAACATAAATAAGCAGAAACAGCTAAATGATTCACGATTGTTGGTGAAGAATAAAATGGAACAAAGAAGCATTAAGAAATTGAAAGAAAAAAAAAAGAAAGATTAAAGTCCATTCCAAACATCAGCTGAGCTGTGAATTTCATAACAAATAAAAGAGGATTGGTTGGGAAGCAAGCTGGATTCAATTTTTTTGACATCAAGCAAAATATGGGTTCAAATGTTCAATTCCTACAAACACTTAACATCTTAATAATAATCTTCATCTTAATAAATCTGTATATTATAAACATTTTCCTTCACAATCCACAAATGCTTGGTAGCACCAAATTTAAACAAGAGTTGTCCTATGTAATCAGAACACTTTCCCCTGATTATTTTTGTACAAACAAGCATCAATACAGTGATCCATGAAATGTTAGGGGAGGACAGGCAAGGCAAATCATAGGCTTACAAAATTCATATAAACTATCTTATTTGCATTTTGCTATCATTTTCAGTATACTTATGTCCTACACAAAAAAATTTAAAAAAACTATCTGCTTTGTCTCATAAATGGCCTAGAAGATGCCCTATATCTGAGAGTAGCAACTTTAAGCCCTCACCCTGGTTGCAAATAAGATTGGCAGTGTAAGTATCTACAGATATTAAAAGATTTAATTAACATATGGTGTAACTTACACTTCAAGTGAGATGAAATTATTGAAATAAGTATAAAGGCTCTACATGGCAGAAAGACATGAAACAAGTGGTGACTAAACAAGACAATATATAATTAACATACCAGAGACTTTATCTCCAAAACCAAGGGTCTGAAACAGCTCTATAGCGTGCTTGTAATGAGCAACAACCTCAAAGAGCTTTAAAACCTCATCTTCATTGAAAACTAATCCATATATTGTCAAAAGTAGAAGAAAACCAAACACCACCACAGAATTTTCAGCAGTCCCTGGGATAATGTTAGCTTTCCAATCAAGTGCCAGCTTCATTGCCTCATCTCTTACATAAGGTTTTATATGCGGCGAGAGTCTCATCAGCTGCTCAAGCAGAAAGATTTGCCATCTATCCACGATTACGGCATTGTCTTCCTTCGTGCACTGTCGAATTAAAGGGTTCTGGATTGCATCCAATACAAGTTTTGCAGGATCTGAATGTGTTTTCAGATTAACCAAAATATCACTACTGGCAAGCAACTCATTTCCATTTGTTTGGACATATGAGAGCAGCTGCAAACTTAATTTAGTATCTGCATAATATGAGAGCAGGTATTTAAGCTCCCTCCGTTTTATTAAAGCATCAGAAAATCAAAGTTAAATAAGAACAATTTACCTGGTACTTTTTCCTCTTCAAATGATTTTATTAAAATCTGATATTGCTTCCCTTTTAACTCAAGCTCCTTGAGTTGACCTAAAATTTGAATCCGCTTTGAATAAAGATCCTTCACTTGTCCTCCAAACTTCCTCTCTTTTGATTCAAGCTCCTTGACTTGCACTTCATAGCGTTTTTCCTTAAATTCGAGTTGCCTTGTTTGTTCTTCAAAGCGCTTCTCTTTTGAGTGAAGCTCCTTCTCTTGTTCTTCAAAATTGTTTTCTTTTGACTTGAGCTCCTTCTCCCTGCCTTCAAATTTGTTCTCTTTTGACTCTAGCTCCTTCACTTGGACTTCCAACTGCCTCTCTTTTAGCTTGAGCTCCCTTATTTGATCCTCAAAAAATTTCTCTTTAGATTCGAATTCCTTCACTTGTCCGTCAAATTGCTTCTCTCTTGATTCGAGCTTCTTCACCTGCATTTCAAACCATTTCTCATTAAACTCGAGTTTCTTTACTTCTTCTTCGAATTGCTTCTCTTTGGAATTAAAATTATTCTCTTTTGACTTGTGCTCCTTCACATGGTCTTCAAATTTCCTCTCTTTTGATTCAAGCTCCTGCACTTGGCCTTCAAATTGCCTCACTTTTCGCTGGAGCTCCTTCACTTGTTCTTCAAGTTTATTATCTTTTGACTTGAAATACTTCACTCGACACTCAAATTGCATCTCTTTTGAGTTTAGCCCTTTCACTCGTTCTTCAAATCGCTTCTCTTTTGATTCAAGCTCCTTCACCCTTCCTTCTAATTGCTTCTCTTTTGATTCAAACTCCTTCGCCTGACCTTCGCAATGCTTCTTTTTGGATTGAAGCTCCTTCACTTGTCCTTCAAATTCCTTCCCTTTTGACTTGAGCTCATTCACTTGGAGTTCAAGTTGCTTCTCTCTTGACTTGAGCTCCTTCAATTGTCCTTCATATCGCTTCTCTTTTGAAATCAGCTCTATCACTCTTCCTGCAAATTGCTTCTTCCTCGATTCTAGGTCTTTCACTCCTTCTTCAAGCTGTTTCTCTTTTGACTCAAGCTGCACGACTCGTTCTTCAAATTGCTTCTTCAATGACTCAAGTTCCGTCGCTCGTTCTTTGTGCTGCTTCTCTTTCTTTTCAAGCTCTTGAGTGAGATACAACCTTTTCTGCAACAACTCGAGTATCTTCTTTATTTGCAGCTCTCGTTCTTTAGCTTGTTCATCAATTAATCTCTGCCTCGCATCAAGCTCTTCCTCTTTCTTCCTAAGCTCTTGCTGACTCTCTCTAATCGATCCCTCCACCATACCAAGCCATGCTCCCTTAGCACCAACTTCCTTAGATTTTGTGAGCATAGATTTCTTAGCAGGAGAGTGCAACAAATTACTGCTATCTAGTGCTCTTTTAACAGGCAGTGTAGATGGCCTTTCCTGTTTATTATCTGAACCAGAAAAATTTCGCTGCTCGTTCTCAAATTTCAAAATAGGCTTCTTCTGAACATCATGGTTAGAGAGCATCTTCAGCCTAGCACTCAATGGCATATCATCCTCCGATTGTTTACAACAGTCTTTAGTTTGATGTTTGGTAGATAATGAAGGTGGCTTAGAAGCTGACATTTTTGAGATACCTATTGAAGAAGACTTCATTGGTGATGCCTTAGTAGAAGGGAAAATGTTACCCTTTTGTATTGTATAAGAGCTTTGACCAATTGAAGAAGGAACATTAAAAATCTGTGTATATGACTCTCCATCATGACTAAGAGATGTTAACAGCTTCCTTGTTTCTGAATGCCTTTGATTTTTCTTAGATGCTGTGTGCCCTTTCAATGTTACTAGCCCATCATCAGATTCATACAAATTTGATTTATATGATTTAGAACCCTCAACAGCCATTATTATTCAACTATGGAAACTGGACAATGTTGGCAATGGCATATATATATACATGAAATCCTGGGGGAAAAAAAGTTTTCATTGGGAAAGGCATAGATCAATAATCAAGTGCTACATTAAAAATTCAAAGCAAATTTAGATGACAGAAACCTCATGCATTATAGAGCTCATGAATATTGTGTGTTAAGAAATAGATCAGTTGATAGAGCAACGGAACATAAAAAGTATGAGCAGCTGGGTTTGATCCTTGACAGCTGCACAATTTTTCCCGTCCCCGTAAAAAAAACAACTTTGACTGTAAAAAAAATATACAGTGTGTTGCTAGTATAAAAAGTTTTTATTAAAAAGTTTCACTTAAAATTTCAATGAATTGAACATAATATTTTGTAATACAAATTTTCTGTCCTTTATTCCAGTTAGCATTTACCATCAGTATATTAAATGCACCAAAAAGTAACAGTAAACATAAAAATCCATCTTAACACTCTTCAGTTCAGTTCAAACTATGATAAGGCATGAAAATGTATGTTGAGGACTGAAACTATGAATGAAATGAATAATGATAAGTATAATGAAAATAAAAATTGTGGAAATCAAGAAAAAGAAAGTGTTACAGAGGTATGTACCTAAGTCCTAAGCTAAAGTAGAAGAGGAAGATGATGAGAAGGTCAGAGGGCAATGTGTTTAGAATCTCTTCTCAAAGTGTAAAAGGCAATGTGTTTATATTAGAATCTCTTCTCATATGGTAAAAGGCAATGTTCAAATGGTCTGGCACAGTAAGCAAAAGTGGGGATAGGTCACAGGGGAGGATCAATCTATTTTTTCTTCTTAAAAACTAATGTGATATTGATCACACATTTCTTTTTTCTTTTTCTAAACACAATATAATGAAGTTAACTCTCAACACATAAATCGAACTCGGATTTTTGCTAGAGAAAAAAATAGACGAGTAACACTAAACCAATTATCCATCCATACACGTTTGATAGTTTAATTTAACTATTTACTAAAAAAGAATGGGACTTATATATGGACCAGTTGTGGTTCTGCTGTTAAGCATTTATTATTTATTAAAATAATTAATAGGTAAAAGAATGAGTTTAATATTTGTACATTGACAGTGTAAAGTTTTTTACACTGTTAATGCATTATCCACCATTAATATGCATTACTTTTACAGTTTTACTTGCGAGTCAATCATTACTAACCAATCATTAATGAATGATATATTGACAATGTAAAAATTCTTTACACGTATATACCAATCAATCAATATAATCAATCTTATATATATATGTCATCCTAATTAAAAATAACAGGCTCGTAATAACAAACAAGGAAGGACCAGTCAAAACAAAACAAAATATGTGTTATAACAAGAAAGTGGTTGGTTTATGTGTATATGTATTTCACTTAAACAAAAATCTAAATTCGAATCCTAGGTATGACAAAATATCTAAGAAAAGCTCAATCTACTTTATTATGACCCAACTGAAGAGAGAAAAAAAAAGTAGTAGGTGGATAGTAATTAGTTTCTTAAATATTATGTCATATTTGATTTTTATTGTGTGTATATTTTTTTTTAGTTTAATAAAATCTCTCTGGTGTAGAGAATAAAAGAAGCATAGTGAAGCGAAGTAATTTTCACTGTGAAAAATTTGAAAAATGAAAGTACAACAATATTTTTTTAGTAACGAAAATGGATAAAAAAAAATTTTCACAGATTATTCTTTCAAATGGAACTAAATAAAACTAAAATTCTCAACATTCTTAAATATATAAAATTGAAATGGAACTAAATAAAACTAAAATTCTCAACATTCTTAAATATATAAAATTGAAATGGAACTAAATAAAACTAAAATTCTCAACATTCTTAAATATATAAAATTGAGAATATAAAATATAACACTTGTATTTTATAAATTTAATATATAAAAATTATAGTACCAAGATACACGTGTATTTTTTTTTTTTTTGTGTTGATATGAAACAATGATTTCGCTCCCTTTTATAGCTAGCTAAAAACAAGAGAATTACAAGGTCTCGAGTTCGATTCTTTGTTGATGCAGAAAATTCTTGTTGGGAAACTCACTTGCTATAGCCAGACACGCGACCCGGGTCGGATCTGAATGTACCTAGGTAATACCAAGAGAACCGGGTGGGAAAAAAAAACAAGAGAATTACTACATGCAAAAAATTTCTCTTGACAATGCAACTCCTTTGAGATTAGAAGCATAAGCACATGGGAATGTATGTCTTATTTTCTCATGAGGTGGAACATGTTGAATTTAGAGCCAACAATCTTTGACTCAGCATTAGTTGCCAAGTTTGTAAGAGCTCTCGTTGCTTGATAGTTTTGAGTCCAATGCTACACTTTTATGAATGTCTCCTCCTCCTTCATATTGAGAGACAAGATTGCAAATTTCATGGAGATACGGGTATGAAACAAATAGATTTGTGTGAAAACTTTGCCTAAAATAGAAGAGAGAAGATCCATCTTATGTTGATACGGGTATTATAAATATGGATTTTTTTAATCTCAATTTTTAGAGATTAAAAAAAAATGTTTTTTAAATAGAAAATTTAAATATTTAATAATTCAATTGAGAGTAGACTTAATTTTCTTAAGTCTCTTTATTATTTTTAATTTCTTATTCTTAATCTAAAAGTTGAAGTTAAGCGAACCCCATGTATATAGTTGGGACTTGGAAAATCAATTGAGTGTAGACTCCGTAATAATAGTAATATGGTAAAGCTTTAGGCCAAGGGAAAGTAAATCTTCCATAATGAATACTCCTAGTAACTTAGTTTCTCAATGGTATTGATTAAAAATAAATCATGCATTAGAATACCTAAGTACACTAAACAAAAGGGAAAAAAATCTTTTACATGAATATTAAAATATGATATTAATGGGTATGCAGTGACGGTATAAATTTTTTTACAACACCATCCATTTGTATTACTTTAATCTAAAAGTCAACGATCATGGATGATGCACTAATAGTGTACAAAACTTTTACACATTTGTTGCATTCTCCATTTTCTCTTAAATACAGAGTACATTACAGCAAAACAAAATTTAGCAAAAATAACGTTCCATCCCATAAATATTTAAATATAGAGTACATTACAGTAACACAAAATATAATTCCAAAAAAAAAAACATAAAACATATTGCTAAGGAATATCTACCGTATATTCCATGTAATTAAAAGAGAAAATAATGGGGGTGATGGTCATCCATTAAGGATGCCTATTTTCCCACACTAAGCTTGCCTAAAAGAAGAAAAAAAAAACCTTTTCTAGGTACTGCACTGCATCCTTTTCTTAGTTTCTAGCTATGGCTATGAGTGAAAAATATACTAAACTGGAATTTGATAATGATACTATCCTGCTGTATTAATATAAAATTGACATGGTAGGCACACCAAATCACAATGTGACAGCACACTAAAGGATCACCATTGTTTTGGAGTTATATCCAGGACACGAAGTTACAGAATGTAAACACAGTCGTACGTATTGCCTTTATGTTATTCTAGACAAAATTACAAAATGTAATTGCAGATGTAGATTCTTTTGTAAACCATTAAACTCCAAATTATGATTATATATATAAGTGCAATTGTTTTGAATTATAGCTTCTTATACTTTACCATTGTGTTGTACCATCTTACATGTTATATCAACCAATAATACATATTAGACAGATTAAAAAACTTTCATACTAAATTAAAAGAAACTGAAATCTTGTCTAATAATGCACCTGCATAATTACATGTTCAGAAAATCCTGTCTAGGCGGCGCAAAATCATGGTTGTGATTCATTATTATCAACATTGTAATTCTCCATAATCCTTCCTTATTCACATTGAAACGCACCATAGCTTCGCACGCTGTTCTTGAATCTGCTCTTTCATCAGCCACTTCGCATTGAGGTTCATTGTTCTTAAACCTTTCTTTAGAACAATAAAAATCTTGCAAGCAAATACTCTTTTTCTCATTATCATAATACTACAATGGCTTCCCTTTTCTAACACTACAACCCATTTTGAAAGCATGCCCTTGATACAAGCTATATAAGCCTCATCTTGACTATTCACAACTTGACCAAGAAAAAAGTCATTTATAATTGGGTTTTAGTGAATAGTCAAACACACACTCGAGGAAAAAAATATGCAATGCAAAACGAGTTCTGCCACACAAAAGTATCCAAGCATAAAAAGAAACAAATAAAGGTTTATGCATTACTAGGGAGAGGAAAGATGCACACACTAGTATGATATTCACATGATATGTTGTATATAGAATTATTATTGGATAAGACATAGGCATGTACGTCATACTTGTACATAATACGAAAATACGGTAGTCATACTTGTATAGCTAAGATAGTTAGTTAGCCTGTTATTTAACTAACTGACAGCTGTTGCTAGCTTGCTCGGCAAGCTACTACCATTTCCTCATGTATATAAGCCTCTTTTGGCTGTGATATCAGTTAGAAAATGATTCTCATTTCAATCAATTCATGTGTTATAACAACAAAAAAAGAAGAATTGAAGCAGAACGAGAATTGAAGCTGTACAGTTTCAACATCCCAAGTAGGCAAAGAAAATTAAAAGGTAAAAAGAATTGAAAATCAGTGTGGGAGGAGGACACTTGGAGCTGATTGAGGCAGAGGCCTGCAGCGGGGCAGCAATGGTGTTGAGCACAACATACAGAACCTCCGTGGGGTACAAAAGAGGGAAACTAAAAGTCAGGATGGAGGAGAAAGGGGGTTTTGTTATTATTATTAGGCAAATGCTAACAAGTGCACTTAAGAAGTCAAACATAGTAAAAACTAACGTAAAAATGTGATTTTTTGTATTTTCGAGACATGAAAGAATGTACACTTATAATTATTTTTCCAATACTAGAAACCTTAACAAGTGCCTTGATCCTTCTTCTTATTATTATTATCATTATTTAATATTTTAAAATGCTGCGACGCTGTGAATGGGTGTGCCTACCATGTCAAATTTATGTTAGTGGCTAAGCAAGTTTTGCTCAGGGTAGTAGTCTGATTGAAGATTGTATATCAACAATCCTTAACTCAATTGATTTCAAGAATGAAAAAATGAAATGTATGAACAAGTGATGCTATTGTGCAAAATGTGAAGCTATCAGGACTCAGGAGAGTTAGAGGCATGAGAACTGGTTGTACTACAGTTAACTAAACAAGGTTTGCAGATACTTCGAATAAGTTAAACTATTTAAACTTTCAAACAAGTTGAAGAAATCGGCCAAGAGGAACAGTTTTGATCATTTTCATTAACAACGAAATATATCAATGCCAATGAAGAGGAATTCATAGATAACTTCATTCATATAAATAGCCTTAACCTAATGATATTATCACTTAATAAAGTATTAAGTATTAGTGACGAGTGCAGCTTCAAGAATGTACATAAATATCCAGTTCCCAAACCAGTGCTACACTACTTCACCATACTAGAGATCAGAGTCACTATTCTCATTGCAACACAAACCAACAACCAAAACTAAAATTAGAACATCAACATACTTGATCAATGTGAACAACAAAGGACCAAACAAAAAGGAATCCAAAAAACATGTCAGCATGATGTTTCAAAAATCAAAATGCAGCACACTTGGACTCATGTTGGCTATTTCACAAGTGAATGCTGGGTTCACCATTATCCTAAACCTTATCATTAGCTTTCATTCATGTTGTAAACAAAGAGTAAGAACTAAGGAGTACCCTGTCAAATATGTACATCATCATTTACCAAAAAACTCTGTACCTTATCAACTAGTTTTCATTAGCATGTTTATTTACTCAAGGTTGATGCGCTTTTGGAGGAGGCCCTCGTGCCCATAAAAAATTGCCTGACTTTCTAGCTCATGAATGCGATCTTGAATCTCCTTAAGTAGATCCTGAGATTGAATATTGTTGTCTGAAATGCACTGCAGAACAGTTTCCAAAGTAGCAATTTCTCGATCTATGGCCTTTCCCTGAGAACACGTTCAACATATAACGAGCATGTAAACTATATGAAGATCCACAATATAATGAAATATTATTTGAATAGAGAAGGAGAACCTTAATCTCAAAGGTCTTGGTTTTCATGCAACTTGTCTCATGAATAAGTCTTGCATTCCGCACATATTCTCGCAAGATATCAACTGGTTGATTCTTGTCAGTTAACTTGTATGCACAAATGAATCTAACAGCTTCAATATGCTTATGTTTCTTAACATGATTCTGAACAAAATCTGCAAGACACGAGAAAATTTCACTTCAACAAAACCGACCAGAAAATCAGTTCTAGGTACTGTAAATAAGCAGAAGGAACTAAATGATTCAAAATAGGAACACAACTTTTAGAAATGGAAGTAACATATATAGAGAAAGATACTAAAGAAAAAAGATGTCAATTTCTCAACAGATGTGAAAGATGGTTGTTTAGTGTGTGTGTGTGTGGATTCCACTTTTCCACGAGCTTGTGAAGCCAATGACATATTTCATCGAAATATGAATTCGATTTCCAACAAACAGTTACATCTTAATCTCAATTTTACTGTATGTGTTTTTATGATACTTTTTAATCAGAATTTTGTCCCTCGTTATTTTTATGCATGGAAGTATGCGTATAATGTTAGGGGGCGGAAATATTGGTGGTGACTAAAGAGATAAATTTGAATTAACATACCAGAGACTTCATCTGCAAAACCAATTTTCTGAAACAGCTCCACAGCTTGCTTATATGAAGCAGCAATTTCAAAAATCTTTAAAACTTCATCTTTATCAAAATAAGAAACTAATCCATAAACTGTCAAAAGGAGCAGAAAACCCAGCACCACCGCAGAATTTTCAGCAGTACTTGCGCTAATGTTAGCTTTCCAATAAAGTGCAAGCTTCTTTGCCTCATCTCTCACATGAGGCTTGATATGTGGTGAGAGTCTCATCAGCTGCTCAAGCAGAATGATTTGCCATCCATCAACAGTTATTGCCTTGTCTCCCTCAATGCACTGTCGAACTAATGGGTTCTGGATTATGTCCAACACCAGTTTTGCAGGATCGGTTGATGTTTTCAGAGAAACTAAAATATCATCACATGCAAGAAACTCAATTTCATTTGTTTGCACATTTGAGGGACTTAATTGTTCATCTGCATAAGACGTAAATATATTTATCAGATCTAGCAGATATTTAAATTGCCTCATTTTTATAAAAGCATTAGAAAATCAAAGTTACAATAGGAATTTAAAAATTGTAGAATGTAATATGAAAGAATGTAAAATCTCATCGATAATGAAATGCAGGGTAAAGGAAAGCGGCTTCATTATAGCCCTGTAACTGAATCACTAGAAATAGTATAAGATCGACAAGAAGACAAGAACAAAAAGAAGTTACATTAATAGGACTATGAAGTGCCCCCACGTTCTGAACGTATATTGATCAATATTGTAACCCACAAGCCTTACACCATTTGGAATATACTTTAAAAAAATGAAACTGCAATAATCTACTAGTCTATTTCTTGTGCCGCTACGGTATTAAACCACTTAGCCAAGGATACAATGCATGTGTTTTTGCATTAAAGACCTTCAGCAAGTGTTTAAAAAGAGAGAAAGAATGAATTTACTCCTAATCAGTTTTACTGTATATATATGAGAACTATAAAAGCCTTTCAGTTAGAATGAGACATGCAGCATCAACCTGATTAAAGAGATTTCTAATAAAATAGATAGATCAGGTGAATAAAAATATCAACATCATTAAAAGAAACAGTTGAATTGAAATTGTTCCAGGCTTCTAGCAAACTAATGTTATTAATGCTTCTCCATTACCTGGTTCTTTTCCGTCTTCAAATAATGTTATTAACTCTTCTACGTATCGCTTATTTTTTAGCTCAAGCTCCTTCCACATTCCTTCAAGTTTATTCTGTTTTGATTTTAGATCCTTCACTTGCCCTTCAAACAGCTTCTCTTTTGATTCGAGCGCCTTAACTTGAACTTCAAAGTGTTTCTTCTTAGACTCGAGTTCCTTTACCTGGTCTTCAAATTTCTTCTCTGTTGACTCAAGCTCCTTCACTTGGCCTTCAAATTGCCTCTCTCTTTTCTGGAGGTCCTTCACTTGTTCTGCAAACTTATTCTCCTTTAACTCGAACTCCTTCACTCGGCATTCTAAATGCTTCTTTTCTGACTCGAGCTCTTTCACTTGGCCTTCAATGTGCCTCTCGTTTTGCTGGAGTTTTTTAACTTGTTCTGCAAACTTATGCTCCTTTAACTCGAACTCCTTCGCTCGCCATTCTAAATGCTTCTTTTCTGACTCGAGTTCCTTCACTTGGCCTTCAAAGTGCCTCTCTTTTTGCTGGAGTTCTTTAACTTGTTCTGCAAACTTATGCTCCTTTAACTCGAACTCCTTTGCTCGCCATTCTAAACGCTTCTTTTCTGACTCGAGCTCCTTCACTTGGCCTTCAAAGTGCCTCTCTTTTTGCTGGAGTTCTTTAACTTGTTCTGCAAACTTATGCTCCTTTAACTCGAACTCCTTTGCTCGCCATTCTAAATGCTTCTTTTCTGACTCGAGCTCCTTCACTTGGCCTTCAAAGTGCCTCTCTTTTCGCTGGAGCTCCTTAACTTGCTCTTCAAACTTTTCCTCTTTAGACTCGAACTCCTTCACCCAGCACCCAAAATGCTTCTTTTCTGACTCAAGCTCTTTTACTTGGTTTTGAAATTCCTCCCCTTTTGATTTGAGCTCCTTCGCCTGGCCTTCAAGTTTCTTTTCTTTCGACTCAAGCTCTATCAATTGTCCTTCATATTTCTTCTTCATTGGTTCAAGGTTCTTCACACCTTCTTCAAGTTGCTTCTCTTTTGCCTCAAACTCCACCGTTCGCTGTTTAAATTGCTTCTTCATTGATTCAAGTGCCTTCGTTCCTTCTAAAAGCTGCTTCTCCTTCTTTTCAAGCTCTTTTACATCCAGATACATCTTTTTTCGCAGCTCCTTCAATCGTCCTTCAAGCTGCATCTTTTTTGATTCAAAGGCCTTCTCTTGTTCTTCATTCTGCCTCTCTTTCTTTTCAAGCTCTTCAGCAAGCTGAGACATCTTTATCTGCAATAATTCAAGTGATTTCTTCCTTTTCATGTCTTGTTCTTTCTCTTGACGATCCATTAATTTCTGCCTTGCGTCAAGCTGTTCCTCTCTCTCTCTGATCAAGCCCTCAACTATACCAACCCATGCTTCCTTTGCTCCCACTTCCTTGTCGAGTCCTTCACTTTTTTTGTGAATTTCATACCTTTTGTCATGTTTCCTGTTACATTTTTCATCCTTTGTCACATTCATCTTAATTTTGTTCCCTCTGGAAGCTCCTGTTCCATCACCACCATCATCACCATACAATTCAAACAAACTTCTTTTGCGTGATTTAGAAGCCTCAGCAGCCATTACTCAACTATGGACAATGCTGCCAACAGACATCTGCAGCACATGAAAAATCCTGGGGGGGGAACAAGTTTCCATTAAGAAAGTTATAGATCAACACATTAAAAATCCAAGCAAACTTAAATGACAACAGTATCCTGTATTTAGAGATAATGAATATATTACTGATAATGCACCAAAAATTCATTAGCTCAAATTGATTGAAGAACAGTACTGCTGCTAGCTTGATTATTAGTTTATTACTAGTAATAAATATTTATTTGGTTTTGATTGTTGTTTAACTCAAATTGATTCATTACATGTCATACTAATACACTAATTTTATTCTCATTTATGGTTGCACAATAAACTGCAACTATTGGCACACAAAGAATGTTCCCATTTCATGATTTCTTAAAAATAAGAAAGCAATTTCCCATGCCACTGGGTTAGCCTACCTATCAGATCACATTTCCCTCATAACAATTGTGTTACCTAAGTTCAAATACTTGCTCAAGTTGGTGATTTAACCCATTTTTCAAAAAATATAACTTAAGCCAAAACTTTTTGAAAATTATTTCTCTACTTTGTTTCACACAACTAGTTGATAAAGCTAGCTAAAAGCTTACAATGTAGAAGTTGAAAAGAGAAAACCTATAAATTGTTGGAAGTCCCACGTCGTCTACAACATAATGTGTGGTATAATTTAATTGAATTGGAATCTTTTAATAAGATTAACTAATAAGATTATCCTCACAACCGAGATTAAGAAAACCTTAATGAAAATGATTTTTTTAAAAATAAAAAAAAATATAAGTTCACACGTGTATAATTATTATTTTTTTTTATTTTTAAAAAGATACTAGTAATTGATACACACGTGTATTAACCGGGCCCTTCCCTGTCAATCATTTCTGTCTGTATAACAAGGAATAGAAATATGAATGATATAATATATGAAAATGAAGAAAATAAGAAAAAAAAAGTTACAGAACAGAGGTGGCACATTAAAAATGTCAAACTATAATAAGCTAAGGCAAGAAAATGTTAAGCACCAGAAATATGAATGATATATGTATATATATAACATGAAAATGAAGAAGACAAGGAAATGGTAGTGTATAGTAGAGGTGGTACATACCTAGAAATTTCAAAAGCAAAGCAGATGAAGAGGAAAGAGGTGGAAAGACAATGTTTTTACAAGTCTCTTGGCAAAGGGTAAAATACAGAGAGAGAAAAGAGATAGATAGAGAAAGGCATCAATCAAAGATGTAGAGTACTAGAATAGGATGTGAGAGTAGTGAAGAGAGAGAATGAAGTACCTTGCCTAATAAGGCAATGGTGTCACTGTGTGAGAACCAAACTCTCTGTGGCTTCAAAATGTCTTTACTTTTGATAACTTTTATACCATATTGGAAAATAATCTGTTTTATTCAATTTTTTAATTAAAATATAAAATGAAGGAAAAAAAAATTAATTTTAAATATGACATAAATTTATTGAAGATGGTGTAATTGAAGTTGGAGAATGCATTTTTCATGTATAATTTGTCTTGTGATTATCTTCATAAAGAGGAAAATGAATTTGAGGCGATTTGAGATTGTTTTTTTCTAGTTAATTTCTGTCACTAATCATTTTATAACATGTTTGGTTTTTTGTTAGTATACTACTAAAACGTGATTTTTATAAAAAGTTACTGGTCTATTCAGATTGACGGTGATTTGAGTGAAAAATCACGTTTTGTTCGTAATTCTAATTTGGAGCTATTGTCAAGACGGGGGTTAGCAAGACAATGCCAAAACAAACACAGATTATACACATGATAGTGTTAGGTTAAACGTGATTCTGAAACTTCCCACGTGAATCAAACATGTTATCAGTGTAGCTGTTTTTGTTTTAGAAAATTCATTTTAGATGTTGAGCTTCAAAGTTAAAGTAATACTTTTTTCGTGTTTAATATAAGTCTTTTTTTAAAAAATAAATAAATTCATAACATAATTATTTTTAGAAAATCAAAACAATATTAATTATATAATTTTTACAATTTTACACCAAGCTATCATACAGAGTTGATGAATGATGAATTAATTACAGAAATATGGTAAAAAATGAAAAAGGAAAAAATACACAAATTCAATACATACATACATATTAATCACTATATTTTTTGTCTTAATTATGTGTCTAGTTTTTAAATTTTATAATCATTTTGTCATAGGTTTTTGTTCTTTTTTTTAATTGTATAACTTCCCAAAGTTACTTATAGTTTTGTCATATATCTCTCTTATCAATTTCAATCAAATTTTGTTAACATGTTACATCGGAATCCTAAAAGCTAGTCGCGTAATGTCATATGGGCGAAAACGATCTCTTGCTCCAATTTTTTTTTCTTTTTTTAACTAAAATATATGAATATTAATTTTTTTAGTTTTTCAATTAAAAAAAATATGTGCCTATGTGCCTAACTTTTTACCCTTGACTGGGGCAAATTTGATTTGGCTAAAATAGCTAGTAAAGATATATGGCAAATCCAGAAATAATTTCGGAAGGTCATGATGCATGTTTGTTTTAGCTTAAAGATTGTATTTTTGGTTTTTTTTTTAAAAAAAATAATCATAATCTAACATGTTTGTTTGTCAATGCAGATTATAATCTTATATTATATTCATGAAAAAATAATCAAAATCTAAAAACTCCCTTATTGCATCTGGGGATTATTTTTTTAGACCATGTAATTTTTCTATTCTACCCTTATCACTTCAACACACTAACTACGTCATAATCACTTTATACCACTTTTGGTAATTTACTCAGTAAAAAATAATTTTCTTTACACTATCCAAACAAAACAAATCATCAGCTTAAATTCATTTTTCAGATAAGATATTCAAACATAAACATATTTTAATTTTAACAGAAGATTAAAATCACATAAAAAATAATCATAATCTTATTTTACCAACTATGTCAAACACACACTAAAAAAATAAAACAAGCATATATAACAAAATAACCCTAAAATTCAAAAACTAAAAAAATATAATTAACCTCATTTTTTTTAAAATCTATATACCATGATCTGAATTAAACAAAGTGACGTCAGGAGTATCTGGCTAGTGAAACAAGTTTTACACTTCATTTTGTTTACTCCCGGCCTATTGTCCTATATAAATAAGTCTTTTTTAAGTTTTTTTTTTCATTAACAACATAAGTCCATTTCCAATTTTCAATGGCTTAATTATTTTTTTCCCACAAATATTCATGTTTATTTAACAATTTTTATATTTTCAATAATAATTATAAAGATACTTTTGAAAAAGTATACCAAATATTTATATTTCCAATACCATTAACAATACTAATTAACTTTCTTAAAAGGTGTAAAAATTGATCAAAAGAACTTATAATAAGGACCGGAAGGAGTACTTTTATGTACATGTACATGAGTATATATATTAATTATATTTAAGTTTTAATAATGTGTGTTATATCTTACATGTTAAAAAATTATACATTATTCGGTTATAAAAAAAAATTATACATTATTCATCTTTTAATGTAAGATTCTTTTAAAGAAATTCACTTTAGTGAGAAAAATGGTAAATTTTGTCGGTGGCATTAGAAATATAAATATTTGATATATATATATATATATATATATATATATTTTAAATTACCCATGCAATTATTTAAGATCTTTAAAAAGTGTTGAGTGAATAATATAATCTTTATGAAAAGAAATAATTAAATATCATTGCAAATTAAAATTAGATCTTATAAATGTGATCAAAATAAAATTTCCAAAATACTGTAATACTAAGGAACAAGGGAGTATTTAGTAAATTTGTATCAGAAATTAGCACATTTAAAAAATTCATGTACATTAATTACATTGATTCTCAATGCAAACTTACATAATATAACTTTCTTAACATGTATTAATGAAAAATTTGAGGAGAGAGAGGTTCGGCCTTCTCTCTTCCTCAGTCTTCTTCTCTTCTCTTCTCCGTTTTTCTCTCTTCTGTGATAGCGGTAGAAGGGGAGGGAGAGATTTGGTTGGTGTGTGAGTTTTTTTCTCTCCCAGTTATATTTGGTTTAAATAAATAAATCTTGCCTTTGTGCAAGTGTGTGGTTTTTCTTGTCCCAGTTTCATCTGGGTTTTGTTTTTGTGTGTTTTTGTGTGGGAAAGTTTTTTGTTCGTCCAGATCTGATGATCTTCCTATCTTCTCCAATAACTAGAAGACTGATATTCGGGACAGCTTTTTCCTTCCAGATCTCCGTCTTCTCCTCTGTCCAGTGGCTCTACCTCCTCAGATATGAGATTCTTTGTCGCCGAACTGTGCTTACTTCCGGCATTGATGAGATAGTTATCTTGGAAACAAAGGCTGTTGAATCTCTTGTTAGAGTTCGAAACTGGATGTTGATGATGATCCACAGAGAGTTTGCTGTTATGGCTGAGTATCTAGTCTTTTTTAGCAATTTTTATTGTATGGAAAATATGTGCTTTGTTATTGTTCTGTTGGATCTACTTGTACTATTTTTTGTTATAGAATGAATTACATATTTTCCTTAAAAAAATATGTATTAATGAACAAACACTATAAAAAATACCCCATTTTATTTTGATGTCTCATATTACTTACTATTATTTTTTTAATACATACACACAAATCAAATCAATATAGCTAATTAATAGAATATTTTTTAAAACTCTCAAGAACTAAAAAATAATTTGGCTCGCCCTAAAAAAATTTAAATGTATTTTTCTTCCTTTAAAAACTAATGAAATGAGTTACATATGTTCAACAAAAACATATTAAGAATTCTGAATTTCTGATCATCTCATGTGTTACTATTTCGTGAAAGTGTTTTCAAAATGTAAGTATGGTACTCCTTCTGGTCTTATTTATAGATCATATTTAATTTAATTATATCATATGGTTTAAAGAGGATAGTTATGTTTTTTTAAATTAAAAAGAAAAACTATTTTAAGTTTTAACATTAAAATTTTATCCTCTTAACTTGTATTGAAAATTTCACAGTGTATTATTTCATATTAATGAATCAAGATCAAATAAGAAAAAATAACAATAAATACCTTCTAGAAAATACAAAATGACCTATAAAAAAGACCAAAAAATTCTTCTAAAATGCAACTTATAAATAGAATCAAAGAATTATTCTCGAATACGACTTATAAATAGGACTATAGCGAGCATTATTATTTGATTTCACATCTGCACTTTCTCCTATTTTATGTTATGTTACTATATATGTATCAATGTTTTGCGATTGAATAAACCATGGTAAATTTACTTAAAAATTAATATTTTATAATTTTTAATCAATTGTAAGTGTTTGATACATAAATAAAGTGACGCAATGATTTTATGTCATTTTATCAATTTGGTATTGTTGTCATTCAATCTAATGGACAAACTAACAAAGTCAAAATGAATTAAATTTCTAAATCGAATTCCCTCATGTAATGTTTCTCAAAACGTAAGTAAAATTTTTTTAAAAAAATATATAAAAGAAAAAATCAAATTTTTTTAAATGATTTAACTTTTTTTTGGTTGTCCATCCAATTCACAAGTACTACCTAGTTACATCCGGATCCGACCCAGGTCGCGGATTATGGCAGGTGAGTCTTCCAACATGAATTTTTTGCATCCATAGGAAATTGAACTCGAGACCTTGCTTAAGCGAGACTGAACCACTTACCACTCGTCTCAATCCATGTTGATAATGATTTAACTTTTTAATAATAAATAATGACATTTATATTTGGTAAGAAGGGAAGTGCTAATATACTTTCTTAGATTCAAATTCATTATTTATGTTATTGGTAAGCTTGGCCTTGACATATCACAACACACCATGGCTGATTTTTCAATGCACCTTGTTAGTTTTCTTTCATGCACTATATAAAATTGAGCTTGTTATCACTATTGGATATCTATACTATTCTATACTATTATATAAAGAAAATAGGTTTGTACATAAATTTGTATTTTCCTATTATATCCTCCTTAATTGAAAAAAAAACTGTTCAAATTGTTCCACAAACTAAAATAAAATGAGGGGAAAGGAAGTTACTGACAGAAAAAAATAACTGCAACCAAACAAATAAAAACCAACAGACAAAGCATAAAGGCAGAAAGCTAAAGGAAATAGAAAGAGAGAGTAAGAAGAAGAAGAAAAAAAAACGTTTTCATTGACAAAATGAATACCGATTTACAAATATAATATTTTATGACAAACAACACTTTATAACGAAAACATGGCAATAGGAATGCGGATCGATCTTGCCTGTCGAAACGCTAGTATTAATAAAATAAAGTGATGGTTTAGATAAATAGAGAAAAAAATTATTACTAGAAAAAGAAATTAATAACAAAATGACAACTTTAACATTGTCAGGTTAATCCCTGACTTTATAGGCATCGATCAATTTCATCTCTGAGATTATTGAAATTACAAATTAGTCCCTGAGATAATAAGACGTGAGTCTCCCCCCCCCCCCTCATCCAACAGTAAAAAATTCGTCTTCAATATATAATCTCAAGGACCAATTTAATCTTTTTTTTTCCACCAACACTATCTAGTCAACTCAAGAGAGGCCAATCCAAGAGGTTCTTCATATCTCAAAATCAATTTTTTAATTTTTACGAATATTTGAATTTAAAAATATATTAAGAAAAAAATTATAGTAATTAGTAAAATGTAAGAACTAAGAACCAAGAAGACATTTGGGCAGGAGTGTAGTGATTTTTTTTTTGTCCGTATTCCTTGCGGAACCACCGGTATTCCCAAGAGCACCCTTAATACCAGGGAGTCCTTGAGACTAATCCGGAGCGAACTGCGTGGCTGGCTCTCCCAGCGGGATGTTTTTAGTGGGAATCGAACACGGGACTACTAGCACCCGTGTCCCATTCCCAAGATTTCAGTTGGGGCCTTACACCAACTGAACCAAACCCCGTTGGTAGGAGTGTAGTGATTAAGAAAATGTTTGAAATATATAAATTGTAAGTTTGTAACAAAACATAAATGCGCGTTTATTGATGGATATACTAAAAAAGACAAGATATGATATAGTTTGTCCTATCCTATTTCTATCACGAGTTTGGTGAGTCAACACAATACGAGATATAATAGTGTTATCCCATTGATTTATCATGTTATGTTTACGTATTATATTTTCTATCCTATATGAAGAGAGTCGAAGTAGAAGTGAACATGATAGCATAATGCACTTTTTTTCCATACCTTCACACATTTCACCACCACTACAACCTTCACATTAATGCCATCATTATGTGGTGCATGTCAAACAAAAGACATGATGCTCATATGATATCATATCATGTTCTTATATTACTCTATATCTTATTTTATTTTGATCATCAAATGACTATGTTAAAAAAAAGTAAAATGTATCGAAAAAATAGTTAAAGATATTAAAAAAAAGAAAAGAAAAGAAAGATAATAGTTAAAGTTATAAAGATAAAATACAAAATTGTGATAAGGTAGATTTGTATAGAGTAATTCATTTAGCATATTTTTTTATGTAATGTATTTTATAAAAAAAATATCCATTATTCAAATTAACGAACTAAATTAATTCGAATTTTTAAACAGAATCGAATATTTCCCAAATTCAAATTGAATGAACTCGAACAAAATTTTGAATTGAATTATTTTTTTAACAAACCGAACCTTAGCTCGGTTTAATTTGGTTCATTTATTTCTAATCTTATATATGGGCATATGGCCAGTAAATTTTTGTCTTTAGCACAACTCATGGTTAGGTTTGGATTACGAACTAGAAGCTATTTAGTATTAAATACCATTTTGTCATTAATTATTACTTTATATTACGCAGTGTTCTTGATGTTTTTCCTTCCAAACATGATCGGTTTATACTATATAAAAACATAACTTTAATGTATTTTAAGTACCCGCTATGAAGTGATATTCTTTTTGGTTTTTATAAGCAATTTGAATTACAAAGGGAGTACAATGTACTCAACTCATGTACAGAGCGATAAAAACTAAATGCTTACCTACCAAGAACACTTAAAACTATACTTAAAGAAGATAACAAAAATTACTAAAATTAATTATCTATTTCATTCCTTGCTTGTCAATAGAAAATATATAAACTTAAATAACAAAATAGTAAACCTTAAATTGATAATTAGCAATACAAAAATGGCATCATCTTAACAAATAAAAACATTCTAAAAATTGAAAATATTATTAATTTTGAATTATTATTTAATTATTTAAATAGTAACTAACTATCCTATCCTTTTTCTAATAATTATTCTATCAGCAACAATGAACTTAACAACTAGAAAAATACAACATGACAAATTTATACACCAATATGAAAATTGAACTTGGACATCCCCTTAGCTTTGGATCCAAAATCAAGATCTCAATTTGTTTATATTAATCATGCCAACTACATCAAACAATTCTCGATTATATGACAATGATCAACTTTTAATGGTTTTTATCTTTATTTTTTGTATTTTTAAAAAATACAATCGATCTAAGAAATTATTATCCTTCAAATCTTGTAATTCCTTCGTTCTTAAATAATTGTTATTTTCACAAATGAATTTATTTTTAAATAATTGTCATCCTATAAAATCAAGACAATATTAATTCCAACTTTTATAACTCTACTCTTATCTAATTAATAGAAAAGATAATAAGTAGAGAAAAATGATCAATTACTTTAGAAAAATAAAGGACAAAAATGATAAAACAAAATTGATTTACTAAAAAAATCATATTAAATATATTGATTATTTAGGAATATGGATGAATATAATTTAAAATTTGTCTCTTGATAATACATATAAAAATTGTCAATTTTTTAAACTAAAAAAAAAATTATCAATTTTTAAAAGTTTTTGTCTCTTGCTTTTATATATACAATTAACAACCTTAACAACCCTACACGAATGTATACTTACTAATATATAAAGTTATGTCAACATAGTCCGTGTAAGACAGCTCAGTTGGTGGTTGCAAGGACACTTAGGATTTCCCCCTCCTCTAGGTCATGGGTTCTAATCCCAGACCTCCAATCTAAACAAAAAAAAAAGTTATGTCAACATCCGAGTCTAATCAATATATTATAAAATTGGAAAATCTTCGTCTTCACTTTCTCCTCTCAGAACCATCATATAAATGATTTTCTATTATTCATCTTATCATATTTTTTCACCTTGATTTTCCAAACCCCATCTATCACTCTTTATTTAATCAATATACACAACACTCACACAATTTACATAACACTAAATCATTGTCCAACAAATTTCTTCAATTCAAAATAAAAAATTCTAAAAACACACAGTAACAAGGAATGGTTTTTGATTGATATATATAGGCTTAATTATGTCACAAGTACCTGAAATTTGGGATACTTTTGCCAAATACCCTTATTCTTTTTTTTCAATGTTTGACTCACCGAAGTTACTTCTGACTTTGTAATATATCCCTACTACCAATTATGGTCAGTTTTGCTGATATGTAACATCGTAACCCTGATCAGACGCAGGAGGTTAAGTACTTGGTGCCCCGTGGACGACGATCCTTTTTCTTTTAAATTTAAAAAACTAAAAAAAATAATATTTTTATATTTTAGTTAAATAAAAAAAGAACAAAAAAAGAATTGAAGAGAGAGGTCGTCTTCGCCCGTGTGACATCACGCGACACCACATAACCAACTTCCTGCGTCTGACTAGATTCTGATGTTACATGTCATTAAAATTGGCCAGAATTGGTAGTAGGGGTATATGACAAACCCAAAAGTAACTTCGGGGAGTCAGACATTAAAAAAATATATATAAGGGTATCTGACAAAAGTACCCCAAACTTCAGGGAATTCTGACACAATTAAGCCATATATATATATATATATATATATTATGTATCTTTCTTTTATGCTTTGTATTTTAAACTTACTAATAGCAACGATTCATTTTACTTGCTTTCTCTTTTAATCAATTTATTTTGTTTAAAAAAAATATTACAATATTCCAATTTTGTTAAGAATTCTTCTATTTCTTATTTTCATATTTTAAATCCATACCTTTATAATTAAGAATAAATTATAAATTTAATATAAAAACATAATGATTCGATACAATCTTTATTTTCATACATTATTATTATTATTATTATTATTATTATTATTATTATTATTGTTGTTGTTGTTGTTGTTATTATTTCAAATATTTTGTATTATTATTATAAAAAAAAGCTTTATTAACTTTTTTTTTACAAAACAAAAAAAAATCAAAATATTTATTTAAATAAAAAAATAATCAAATATTTATTTCGGTATATAAAAACGCATTACAAAAATTTATTTTTAAATTAATACAAAATTAAATCCCATATATATTGCATGGACCAACTTCGTAGCGGAGTAAATTGTGGATGCCCAAATGAGTTACTGACTATAGGTTTGTTTGACAAAACTAATTTATAGGCTATAGTTGTGAACTTGTAGCTGATAGCTGTGAACCTAACTTATAGTTGTGAGATTGTGAACCTAACTTATAGTTGTGAGATTATAGTTGGAAACTTATAGTTGTATAGCTAGCTTATTGAACTATAGCTATTTGACAAAACTAGTTGCGTAACTAATTTAAACATGTTAAATGACTGAAAATGGTAAATAATAATATAATTTAGTAAAATGGGTAAAATTGAGATATGATTTATTGAAAGTTCTTTTTTTTTTCTCAAAGTTACCTAATAAAAAACTAGTTTTCAAAAGCTATAAGCTTCCTTTTTGAAAACTATAAGTTTCTTTTGTTTTTTTTCCTTCACCAAACAACTATAGTAGCTTATTGACCGAATTAATAAGCTAAAAACTACCACATAAACTATAAACTTATCTTACCAAACACAATCTACGTGTAAATATTTTCTAAGTATTTGTATTTGTATTTCTATTTTTTAAAAGAAAAACAAGTGACATTTATGGTTAAAAGAAAACTACTCCTATAATATAGTACTTTTCTTCAAATCAATTTGAGGTTACCAGGTTGGCAGCGGCAGCGGCCATCGATCAGTAATTTGGAAACAATGATAGTTTGGCTTTTTGTGCCTTTTTTCTTTCTTTCTATTATTATATTATATTTTTAGAGGACAAAAATCCCCCAATTGCCCCCACTCACTCCATGCCTGCATAGGAAAAAGTTGATCAAGGTTCAAAGGATAACATTGGTCAGGTGCAAATTTGAGATGAACCAAGAAATAGTCAATAAATTTGTACTGCCAATTGCCAAATATGTACTCCTACGAACTCATTTTTAAGCAAAAATAACTAATTCACATTTATTAAAGAAGTTAGTTGAGTGTATTTAATTTTCTCAAATTCATAAAAAAATAGACTACTTTAGTAAATTTACATCGGGAATAAAAAAAAATTAAATGACTCAACCATATTATGAGGATATTTTAGGAATGACTATATTGAGAATAAAAAATTAGTTAATTTTTACTTATATTAGTTGATTTTTTTTTTCTTATAAATGCGACCGAAGTATATATATTCTAACACGCATTTCTACTTTTGGCTTTGTTGATACATTCTTTCTCACACAGAGTAACCATTTTTTAAAAATTGCTATTTGGTACCAACAAGCTTTTGTCTTTGGCAGTTAGCACAAATCATGGTGGGTTTGGACGGAGCTTTTTATCACAGCAGGAAATCTACTACTACCATAGTACCATTTGTGTATAAGGGTTTGTTTTATTTAAGAAAACGTTTCTTGATTTACCAAAATGTTTCTTCTTTTTATTTAAAAAAAATTATTCATAATTTTATTATCATACTATGTTTTTATTTTAATTTTTATTAATTATAAATACGACCTCGTATTTTTATTTTTAAAATTTTATATAAAAAATAGTAAAATTAATAAAAAGTTATTTTCGCTATTTTCTGTATAAATATTTATAATTATAAAAATTATAAACTAAACATAAGACAATAATTATAATTATCAATAATTTTTTAAAAATAAAACACAAAATTTTTATATAAAATATATATTGAGTAGCATCCATAAAATAAAGAGTTTTTCTTTTTGAACCCCATTCATTGCTCAATGGTCCCCATTGGATACTGCGATTACCGAATTCCCTTGATGTACCGACTGATACAAGGCGGGAAAATCGTTCCGCCTATTAGTAGGCGGTAAAAAATAGATTAATTGAACTGACTACGTTAAGGCGGAATAATTCCGCTTAGTTAAAGGCGGTAGTTATTTTGAACTTCCGCCATGTTAGAGGCGGAATAACTTTAAAAATTGTAAAATTTCCAAACTGCCCCTCCGTTCACAGTTACCTCATTTAAACCCAACTCGTTCCCATTCTCCCTCTCATTCTTTCTTCTTCCCGTTGTCTTCGTAACCCCCTCTCTCACCATATCCCAATCCCTCCTTCAACTCATTTTCTCTCAATCTCGTTCTCCCATTGTCCCTCCTCGTTTATCACTGGATTTCTTACTCTGTGAAGACTGCCAATCTCCATTTCTCACTCCATTTCTCAAGTAAGTTTTGTGTTTTCATTCTCTCCTATGTTCCCTTGATAATATTGTGTTTGATAATGTTGCTTATGAGAGATTGTTGAGTTATGGGTTTGATATTGTTTTGTTTGATGATTGTTTTGTTTGATGATTGTTGAGTTATGGGTTTGCATGTTATAGTTGGTATAGGGTTTGGTTTGTGTTTGTTGTTGGTGCTGCTACGTACTGATTTGTTGAAGTCGAAAACCAACCGATTTGTGGTAGGCGGTAATAGTCCCGCCTATCTAAAGGCGGTAGATGTCCCGCCTTAGTGACGGCGGAATTTCTGCCGATTTCAAATAGGCGGAAGTTCTGCCGATTAGATTTAGGCGGAAGTTAATAATATTTTGTTTATTAATATTACTATTTTTTTCTTATAAATAATTGATATTCTAATTTTTATAGTTTTTGGTTTATAGTAATAGAGCTATTAAGTACATAATTTTATTAATAATTATTGTTTATCATTTATATGATTTGTATTGTGAATGTGAATGTTATTATTATTGTTGCATTAGTTTTTTTTGGTAAAATAAAAATTTTATTAAACCACAGACAAAGAATAATCAACCAAACAAAAAAAACAACTTGGTTCAAAGTCACCTTCTATGAAGGGTTCATTGAACCAAGATGCCACCGAACCGGTTTACAAACAAAACAAAACCAAAAGATCTACCTATAGATAAGGAAAGCTAAAGAGCAGCTAAAATCCTGTCCACAAAAGCTCTATCATGTCCAAACCGAAGCTGAGGAGACGAAGCAACAAGCTTAGCAGCAATCTCCCGTTTCAAGTCTTCAAAGACCACTTATGCTGAATTCATTTCTCCAGTAAAGAACCTTTTATTTCTTTCTCGCCAAATGTTGTAGATGATGGCAGCAAAATAGGTAAACACACTTCTTCTTCTACGATTCTCTTTAAAAGCGAACCGAATCCATCTGACCCAATTTGTAAATTTGTATGGCCAATTTGAGATTCCAATCCAGAGACACATCTGTTCAAGAAGCACTCTGGACCACAAGCACTCAAAGAGTAGATGATTTCGCGATTCCTCATCAGATCCACACAAGAGACAGGTTTGTACTTGAACATGCAAACGATCTCTTGTTTTCAATTTATTATGAATTCCCAACCAGACTATGAATGAATGCTTAGGAATAGAGGTAGGATTCCAAACAAAATTATGAAGAGGAAAATTAGGTAGAGCACCTAGAAGGAACGAGTATCCTGAGGCAATTGAATATTCCCCATTAGCATTTGAGTTCCATTGATCTCCTATAAATCCAGCAATTAGTTTATCTCTAGCCTTGATAATTTGTTTCCAGTGCCAACTGTCACCCTGTTTAACCTCTGCTTCCCAAAAATCACGCTCTTTCAAGTAGATTGAGCTAATCCACTTAACCCATAGACAATCTTTTTTAGATCCTATATGCCAGACTTGTTTCCCCAATGCAGCAACATTCCATAAGATAGGGTTTTTAAAACCCAGCCCCTCATTCTTCTTAGGCTTGCACACTGTGTCCCATGCTACAGCAGCATGATAATGGCCATTGGTATCCAAACCCCATAAAAATTCTTTGCATTTTCTCTCAACACCCTTTAGCACTGCCTTAGGAATAAAAAAATAGACGCCCAGTAGATATGAATTGACATAAGAATTGAGTTAATCAAAACACATCTAGCCTGATAAGACAGGTTCCTTGATTTCCATGAATTAATTCTATTGCTGATTTTATCAATTAAAATTGAGCAAGTAGCATTAGACCACTTCCTAGAAGACATAGGCACTCCCAAATATCTAAAGGGAAAACAACCCTTTTGAAATCCTGTAATATTAAGAATAGCCTCTTCTCTTGCATTAGTAAGCCCAGCCATAAAAATCTGAGATTTTTCAAAGCTAGGCTGAAGACCTGAACTCATACCAAACTCCTGAAGGGTTGTGTAAAGAATCCTCACACTAGCTGGATGCCCTTTACAAAAAACCATTAGACGATCATCAGTAAAGGCCAGACTGATTAGCTTACGGTCTTTACATAAAGGATGATATCTAAAATTTCTGTTTTCAGCAGCACCAATCAATCCTCTAGTTAGAACCTCCATAACTAATACAAACAGAAGGGGAGACATAGGATCCCCTTGTCTCAAGCCTCTATAACCTCTGATCTCAGAAGAATTTTGACCATTAATGCATATAGAAAAAGTAGCAGTAGAGATGCAACACATAATCCAATTCCTGAACTGCACTGGGAACTTAAAAGCAATAAGCATATCTTCAATAAAAGACCAATCCAGGGTATCATAAGCTTTCCTAATGTCAATCTTCATTAGGCATCTAGGAGAGCTATTCTTCCTCCCATAGAGTCTTAAGAGTTATTGAGTGATTAGGATATTATGGACAATGCTTCTCTCCTTAATGAAAGTTGTTTGGTTTTCATGAATAATACTAGGCAACACAGTACTCATTCTAGCACAGATAAGTTTAGAAATACATTTAAACAAATAGTTGCAGCAGGCAATAGGTCTAAAATCCTTCACCATAGTAGGGCTATCCACTTTTGGAATCATAATTAAATTGGTAGCATTCAGGCTATTAGGCATAATTGAAGAGCTAAAAAAAATCTTTAATAGCCCTTATACAATCACTCCCTACAATATTCCATGCTGATTTGAAAAATCCAGCACCATACCCATCAGGCCCAGGGGATTTATCATTATGAATAGAAAAGCATACCTCCTTAATTTCCTCATCAGTGAAAGGTCTGAGCAAAGATAATTGCTGATCTGTGCTTAGTATAGGCCCTCTTTCAACCACCCCTGCACTCCATGTATAATTCTGCCTTCTGGAAAACAACCTCTTGTAGTAGTCAGTAAATAACTCCTCTATTCCTGCTTGACCAGTTATACAGTTGCCTGATTCATCTTCTAGGGAAATAATTCGATTCCTGTAAGCTCTTTGTCTAATAGCTTGATGAAACATAGCTGAATTCTTATCTCCATCCTTAATCCAACAAATTTTAGCTTTCTGTTGGAGAAAGGAAGTTGCAGCCTTGCTAGCCTTCCTATATAGAGCCAACACTTCCTTTTCATTCTGTTGAAGAAGACCATTAGTAGGGTCAGCACTCAAGCTGGATTGAATATTCTCCACCTTTTCCTTCAATTCCCGCTCTTGCTTCAGAATGACAGCATAGCTAGACTTATTCAACTTGTTGAAATTTGTTCTTAGAGCATTCAACTTTTTACTAATTTGAACCAATTTACTCCCACTGAACTCCTTAGCCCAACCTGCTGCCACTATAGATAGAAACCTCTCATCATTTGACCACATGTTAAAATATTTAAAACTAGGCTTCTTGATATCCTTTTTCTGATTCCAATCAATCAGAATAGGAGAGTGATCAGATAGCCCAGGATTCAAAAAATTTGCTTCTGAATTTGGCCATTCAGAAATCCATAATTGGTTCACCACAACCCTGTCAAGCTTGCCAAAGATTCTACTATCACCCTCCTGCTTATTACTCCATGTGAAATACTGCCCTTTAGCTTTTAGATCCATTAGCTGACATGTCCAAAGGCAATCCCTCAGATCTTCATATTGAACAACTTCAAGAGGCAAACCACCTAGTTTCTCATTTGGACAAAGCATTGTATTGAAATCACCCAATAGAAGCCAAGGCAGAGTAACAAACTTTTCTACCCCTTTAATGATCTCCCAAACCTCCTTCCTTTCTAAGCAATCATTAGAAGCATAAATAAAAGTCACAAAGAATGATTTCTTAGTAACCTTTTCAGAAACCAAACAATGAGTGTACTGGCCAGATCTAGCCATAATTAAAACATCAAACATATCCTTCCTCCATAAGATCAGAATTCTTCCAATGGGACAAACATCAGTATCTGAGAAAAAACCCCACGCTGGTGCAATTTTCTGTATGACAGAATCAACAGCACTACTCCTTAATTTATTTTCTAACACACCTAACAAGCCAACATTATACCTTTTATGGAAGCTCAACACTTCCTTCTATTTAGAGGGACTATTAAGCCCTCTAATATTCCAGCATGCTATATTATCCATGGAGCTTTAGGTGAGTTCCCTCACCTCTAAGCTGAGCCTTGCTTCTTGTCTTAACAGGAGTCCACTGTCCACCATTATCAGTATCTTCTTTATAATTAGGGGGAGATGAGCTTTGAGTAGCACCTACACCTTATGCCCCTTAACAGTATTCTGAATAGAATCAGACCCCTGCTCCATTACTGTTCCTCCCTTCTGAACTGGATCATTGCTCTGAACATACCCTTCAGGCTGATTTCCTTGTATCACCTTATTACAAGCCTCCACAGCCTTATCCATATTCTCCTCTGGAATCAAACCCTTTTCTATTGATTCCTGCAATTTTAAACCCTCATCAATGGCTTCAATTTCCTCCCTTGATGGTTTCCTCTTCTCCACCCACTGCTTTTTCACATTCCTCCTACACATTTTTGCATCATGACCATACATAGAGCAATTAGCACATAGCACAGGCTTCCATTCATATGTTACACCCTGAGTGATTACATTACCAGATTCATCCTCAAAAAAGACCTCTTCAGGTAAAACTGTTGGATCCACTTCTACTAAAATTCTTGCATAATTAATGCGATCCCTCTCCTGAGTAACCTTGTCCACCATAATAGGATTACCCACAAGACTCGCTATTTTACTGAGAGCCCCAGCCCCCCAAAAGCGCGGACTCAAATTAGGCAACTGAATCCAGATAGGCACTCTATCAATGAAAGTCTTTGACATTGTTCTCTCTGTCCATGGTGCAAGGATCATAGGCTTTTTGTCAAAATGGAATACCCCAATCTCCAGAACAGTGTTTCGTGCCTCTTTAGAATTAAATCGCACCACAATGATCCCATCACCATTCATAAGGATTTTGTCTATACCATATTGCCCCCTTGCTTTTTTAATGAAACCACTGATTACTGAGTAAGGAGGTTTTGCGCCTAATACATAGCATGTTAGTGCGCTCTCCCAATACTTCAACTCCTGTTCTACATCTTCAGACACTATCTTCCACACTGATACTCCTTCTTTCAATTCAGGTTGCACAAACGACAATTTTTCACCAGCATTTCGTAATTTTGAGATGTCAAAAGAATCCCACACTGATGCTTTCCTCTCTCCAATAACAGGCTGCTTAGGGTTTGTCATTGGTTGAGACTCACCTATCTTTTCTGCGATTTTATCTTCCTTATTACTCCCCTGTGTCATTAAAGCTTTACCTTTAATCTTTGATCTGATTAAATCTAGGCTTCTCAACAGGTCCTCCGATTGCTTGGCATTCAAGTTTTCCAATTTCGCTAAGTCCTCTTCATCAGTATTGGAGAAGTCCATCAGATCTACCTCACTCTGTTTACTCTGACCCACTGAAGAAGAAGGAGATGAAGGCGGCCTCCCTTTTTCTTGGCCATTATGGCAGCGACGGTGCAAGAGGCACCGCGAGGAGGAGAAGGGGAGGTCTGCTAGGGTTTTTTATCTGTCAGTTCAATGTGATTTTGTTATTTCCATATAACCAAAGTTTATTCCTTTCTTTGAACATTATTATTGCATTAGTTATTATTAGATTAGTATTTTTTTTTCCGTTAGTTATTAGATGAAATTAATATGATGGCTAATATTAGTGGTATATAGATACTAATAAATGAATTAAGTTATTATTTTGTTTTTTTATTTTAGTGATTAGTTATTAGATTAGTATTAGTGAATAAATTTAATTGCTAATATTAGTGGTATATAGCTTAGTATAAATGAATTGATTTAATTAGTATATTATTTCGTTTTTTTATTTTGGTGATTAGTTATTAGATTAGTATTAGTGAATAAATTTAATTGGTAATATTATTATTATATAGCTTAGTATAAATGAATTGATTTAATTAGTATATTATTTTGTTTTTTTTATTTTGGTGATTAGTTATTAGATTAGGATTAGTGAATAAATTTAATTGCTAATATTATTGTTATATAGCTTAGTATAAATGTGTTGATTTAATTGTTTTTCAGGTATGGTGAGGATCAAGAACAGCATTAGGAGTGCACCGCCGAAGACAGTTCATCCCGCTAACCGTGCGATGCTGCCACCCAGTGCTACTCGCGCGGGGAGAATTGCACCGAGCACTTCGGGTAGGAAGCGGAAGGCTGGGGAGCTTGGTACGTCGTCGTCCCAGGCAACAGTAGATCCACACACAGCGCCACCACCGCCAGTACATGGGTGTGCACCTCCACCATCAGTAGGCGATCCTACACCACCACCACCACCACCATCCGATGACCACTCTGCACCGCAGGCACTACTAGCAGCAGCAGTCGATCAGTCCGCACTGCCACCGCCACCATCAGCAGATCAGTCCGCACCACAGCCACCGTCGTCGCCACTACCCTCATTAGAGGAACCTACACCACCACCACCACTCTCAGCAGACGAGCTTGCACCACCACCACCACTACCCTCAGCAGACGAGCCTGCACCACCACCACCACCACCACCACCCTCAGTTGACGAGCCTACACCACCACTACCACTCCCCTCAGCTGACGAGCCTACACCACCACCAGCACCACACCTACGCTGACTGTGGTGTAGGTACCACTACCGAGGGTGGTGGTGGTGGTGTAGGCTCGTTAGCTGAGGGGAGTGGTAGTGGTGGTGTAGGCTCGTCAACTGAGGGTGGTGGTGGTGGTGGTGGTGGTGGTGGTGCAGGCTCGTCTGCTGAGGGTAGTGGTGGTGGTGGTGCAGGCTCGTCTGCTGAGAGTGGTGGTGGTGGTGTAGGCTCCTCTAATGAGGGTAGTGGCGACGACGGTGGCTGTGGTGCGGACTGATCTGCTGATGGTGGCGGTGGCAGTGCGGACTGGTCTACTGCTGCTGCTAGTGGTGCCTGCGGTGCAGAGTGATCATCGGATGGTGGTGATGGTGGTGTAGGATCGCCTACTGATGGTGGAGGTGCACACCCATGTACTGGCGGTGGTGGCGCTGTGTGTGTATCTACTGTTGCCTGGGACGACGACGTACCAAGCTCCCCAGCCTTCCGTTTCCTACCCGAAGCGCTCAGTGCAATTCTCCCCTCGCGAGTAGCACCGGGTGGCAGCATCGCACGGTTAGCGGGATGAACTGTCTTCGACGGTGCACTCCTAATGCTGTTCTTGAACCTCACCATACCTGAAAAACAATTAAATCAATACAGTTATGCTAAGCTATATAACAATAATATTAGCAATTAAATTTATTCACTAATCCTAATCTAATAACTAATCACCAAAATAAAAAAACAAAATAATATACTAATTAAATCAATACATTTATACTAAGCTATATAATAATAATATTACCAATTAAATTTATTCACTAATACTAATCTAATAACTAATCACCAAAATAAAAAAACAAAATAATATACTAATTAAATCAATTCATTTATACTAAGCTATATACCACTAATATTAGCAATTAAATTTATTCACTAATACTAATCTAATAACTAATCACTAAAATAAAAAAACAAAATAATAACTTAATTCATTTATTAGTATCTATATACCACTAATATTAGCCATTATACTAATTTCATCTAATAACTAACGAAAAAAAAATACTAATCTAATAATAACTAATGCAATAATAATAATAACATTCACATTCACAATACAAATCATATAAATGATAAACAGTAATTATTAATAAAATTATGTACTTAATAACTCTATTACTATAAACAAAAAACTATAAAAATTAGAATATTAATTATTTATAAGAAAAAAATAGTAATATTAATAAGCAAAATATTATTAACTTCCGCCTAAATCTAATCGGCAGAACTTCCGCCTATTTGAAATCGGCAGAAATTCCGCCATCACTAAGGCGGGACATCTACCGCCTGTGGATAGGCGGGACTATTACCGCCTACCACAAATCGGTTGGTTTTCGACTTCAACAAATCAGTACGCAGCAGCACCAACAACAAACACAAACCAAACCCTATACCAACTATAACATGCAAACCCATAACTCAACAATCATCAAACAAAACAATATCAAACCCATAACTCAACAATCTCTCATAAGCAACATTATCAAACACAATATTATCAAGGGAACATAGGAGAGAATGAAAACACAAAACTTACTTGAGAAACGGAGTGAGAAATGGAGATTGGCAGTCTTCACAGAGTAAGAAATCCAGTGATAAATGAGGAGGGACAATGGGAGAACGAGATTGAGAGAAAATGAGTTGAAGGAGGGATTGGGATATGGTGAGAGAGGGGGTTACGAAGACGATGGGAAGAAGAAAGAATGAGAGGGAGAATGGGAACGGGTTGGGTTTGAATGGGGTAACTGTGGACGGAGGGGCAGTTTGGGAATTTTACAATTTTTAAAGTTATTCCGCCTCTAACATGGCGGAAGTTCAAAATAACTACCGCCTTAACGTAGTCGGTTCAATTAATCTATTTTTTACCACCTACTAATAGGGAACGATTGTCCCGCCTTGTATCAGTCGGTACATCAAGAGCAATTCGGTAACCGCAGTATCCAATGGGGGCCATTGAGCAATGAATGGGGTTCAAAAAGAAAAACTCAGCAACTATAACCTAACATAACTATGGTATAACCTCTTTCAAATAATATTATTCAAACCAAAATAAAAGGTTTTCAAATACCTTAAATGAGATATATTCTTGTGCAAAGAGTTCTCAATGTTGTTCCAGTGCTTAGTTCCAAGCTCCTTCACTTGATATCTTCTTCTTCAAACACTGCTTGAGCTTTTTTTTTTTCCCTTTCTTGGCTTTTCACGTACTCACTGCCGTACCTTATGAGGGAAGCAATATGAATACTGAAGTTGTTGCTTTGTTTTGTACTCCATTGAAGCAATATGAATCCTCTATTGTCCTAAGCTCCTTCAATCGTTCTTCAAATTGCTCGTCCTTTAATTCAAGCTCCTTTATCCTTTCTTCAAATTGCTCCTCTTTTGATTCAAACTCCTTCACCTGGCCATCAAAATGCTTCCTTTTGGATTCAAGCTCTTCCTCTATTGTCCTAAGCTCATTCAATCGTTCTTCAAATTGCTTGTCCTTTGATTCAAGCTCCTTTATCCTTTCTTCAAATTGCTCCCCTTTTGATTCATACACCTTCACATGGCCTTCAAAATGGTTCTTTTTGGATTCAAGCTCCTTCACTTGGCCTTCAAATTCCTTCCCTTTCGACTCAAGCTCCTTCACTAGGCGTTCAAGTTGCTTTTCTTTTGACTCAAGCTCCATCACTCGCTTCTTCATTGACTCTAGTTCCTTCATTTTTTCTTCATGCTGCTTCTCTTTCTTTTTACGCTCTAGAGAATACTGATACACAATTTTCTGCATGAAATTGAATGAACTCTTCCTTTTTAACTCTTCTTCTTTAGCTTGCCCATCCATTAATTTCTGCCTTGCATCAAGCTCTTCCTCTTTTGTCCTAAGCTCCTTCAATCGTCCTTCATGCTGCTTCTCTTTCTTTTCAAGCAGCTCTTCAGCAAACCGATACATCTTTTCATGCAATAATTGGAGTGACTTTCTCTTATGCAAGTCTGGCTCTTTAGCTTGCGCACCAAGCAATATTTGCCTTCCATCAAAATCCTCCTTTATTTTCCTAAGCACTTGCTCGCTTTCTCGAAGTAAGCCCCCAACCATATCGATCCATACTTCCTTCCCACTCAATTCCATTACACATTCTTCATTTTCCCTATTAAATTCTTCATCCTTTGTCACATTACTAATTTTGCGCGCTTTGGAAGTTACTGGTCCATCATCATCATCACCATACAATTCAAGCAAAGTTCGTTTATATGATTTAGAAGCCTCAGCAGCCATCACTCAACACGGGAAACAGGACAATGTTGGCAAATAGTTTACAGCACAAGAAATCCTGGTAGAAAAAAGTTTCCATTAGGAAAGTTATCGATCAACACATTTAAAAAAAACAAACTTAAATGACATAAAGCTCATGCATTTAGAGCTAATGAATATACATTATTAACAATGCACCCAAAAAAAAATAATTACATAAATCTTGGATTATTTTTTTTTAGCATGTTTGGTTTCCATTCTGGAAATCAATTCTGATCCCAAAATCTCGTTGGAGCAGAAACAACTATTAGCAGCATTGACATTCCAAAATTAATTCTGGAATAACTTACCACAAAACCAAACATGCCCCTAAATCATTTTTCTTGTACAGGGGAGAGGGAAGTGCAATTTCCAAGGTTTGTACCCTGACAAATATTACGTGTCTCGTAACTCTGTTAACTGAATTGGCTAGTATGATTAAAATTTTTCCAACGACTCGTAACTAAACAAAACATTTTAAAAATGTTAGTGAACCCGGTTCAAAACTCGATGATCCCCAATTAAAAAAATGATAGGCTATAAGATAAAGCAAAAAAAAAAAAATAATACAAGGCACAAAATGCTAAGGAGTAGAAATAAATAGGAATGATGAATATATAATAAATATAAAAAGCAAGAAAATGAAGAAGACAATGAAATAAATAGTGTTAGAGTTAGTTACAAAGGTGGTACCTTTCAAACTTCAAAGTAGAAAAGCAACAGTAGTAGCAGTAGAAGAAGAAAGGTGAAATGAAAATGCAAGGTTTTTACTTTTTACAATTCAGTTGCGAAGGGGACACTACAGAAGAGGGAAGGGCGTAAAGAGAGAGTGGGGCTTATGATGTGAGTGACATGAAAGAATAAGAAGACTGTGACTTTATTATTTTTTATTATATTAATTTTTTTATTTTATGGTATCGATGATGATAAGGACACTTAGCAACTTAGGTGATAATTATTTTAGAAGATGATTTTGTTTGTTTGTTTTGTTTTGTTTTTTTTTTTTTAAATTTTGGTAAGCTAAATTTTGTAAAATTATCGAGGTCAAAATAGATTTCAATTTAGGGGTGAGCATGACCCGACCCTACTCGGAGACCCGTCCCAACTAGGCGGGTTCGGGTCGGGTCAAACCCGTTTTCAATCACTCAAAGGGATAAACCCGAATGAGAAAAGGACATATCAGGTCCTACTAAGGACGAGTTCGGGTTCATACCCGGGTCACCCGGATCCGGCCCGGACTTATAATTAATTAATTAAATATATATATATATATATATTAATTATAATTATTATTCTTATTTCTAAAAACTAAAACATGAATAAAAAATATAAAACATTAAAACTAAAAGTATACTACGGTGTGTGTGAGAGATACAGACATACTGTATGAACTTGCCAAATTGTCAGGAATTTCCATTTTTTATACAGGAATTCCTTGTACTTATTGGAAAAGGATGGGCGGAATATGCATGGTGCAGGATCAACAAAGGCAAATTCTTCTCTTTTGTGAGTAACAAATTATAGAATTATACTTTGTTGTTGTTGAAGGAATTATATTAGTATTAGTATACTTCATATGATTAGTTATAAAATTCTAGAAAGATTATGCAAATTTCAAAATTTGAATGATTTAAAATTTTTTTTAATGTTATTCATCCGTGTCCCAAGTGAACCCGGACCCGTCCCTACGAGGACCCGTCATTAGGGACGAATTCGGATTGAAAAATTGACCCGTGCAACATTTCGGGACGAGTTGGAGCACCCGTCCCATGCTGACCCCTAGATCTCATTGCTGTATTAATATTTAAAGAGGTACGTACATACCAACAAAGTCATCACATCACCTACCACTTATGAATTAGATTGATCTGCATTCAAAAAATTTTACCAACAAAGTCATCACATCACCTACCACTTATGAATTAGATTGATCTGCATTCAAAAAAATTTAGTACCAATTTAAGTATTTTTATTTGGAATTAATGGTTATGCAATGACGATGTAAAGTTTTTTACACCTTCAATCCATCATCTACTATTCATTTGTATTACTTTTATTTGAAAATCAACGACCATAAACACATGAATGTAGATGATGCTATGATGGTGTAAAAAACCTTTACACTATCGGTGCACCATCTATTTTCTCTTTTATTTTTTAAAGACCAAATGAATACACATGAAAATTTTCGACCATAAAAACTATGTCTTCATTACTAGAATAAATTCATCCTAGTGGGTGATATGTCTCAACTCTCAAGTACTCCAAATATGATTAGTTTATATATAAAAACATTTCTGGATATCAAATTTATGCCTTTGGAAAATAGTATGCGAAAGAAAATATAAGAATATCAAACTCCTGTAAACTGAGTTAAACAAGTGATTAATTCTTCCTATTAAATGAGAATATAAAACTCATCAAATATGATTGTAGCTTAATCAGTTAAAGTTCATCACCCTATTTTAAGATCTAAGCACTCTTACATTCTCACTTTACATCTAAGCTTACTTTTAGATGAGCTTTTTCCAGTATAAATGATACTGTCAATTTTATCTTTAGTACTCATTCACATCTCATACACAGAGTAAGATGCAGAGCCCTTCAATTTTCTCAACATATAAATATGTACACCTATCAACTAGTTTTCATTAGCATGTTTCTCCTAAGATAGATCCTGAGACTGTATATTGTTATAGCACTGTTGGAGACAGGGCTTGATGCCAGTTAAAACACAATAATTTGCCTTCTTCCTTTTTAGCTCACGAATGCGATCTTGAATCTCCTCATGTAGATCCAGTGACTCTATATTGTAATCTGAAATGCACTGCAGAGCAGTTTCCAAACTAGCAATTTCTTCATCTATGGCCTTAACCTGAGTGCATGTTCAACATACATATAACTAGCATGAAACTACAAGGAGATTTAGAAAAATAATAATAATGAAATAGAATTTGAGTAGGAAAAAAGAACCTTAATTTCAATGGACTTGGTTTCCTTGCAACTTCTCACATGAATAAGTTTTGCATTCCGCACATATTCTCGCAAGATATCGACGGGTTGATTCTTCTCAACCAAGTTGTATGCACAAATGAATCCAATGGCTTCAATATGCTTTTTCTTCTTAATCAGATGCTGAACAAAATCTGAGAGGCACATGAGAAAATTTTACTTCCAACAAAACCCAACCGAAAAGAAAAAAATGAATGGAAGTAACAGATATAAAGAGAAAAGGGAGAGAGAGATTAAAGTCCATTTCAAGCAGGCAAGCATCAAACAAGTTATCTATCAATTTATTAACAAATGGAAGAGAGGACTGTATGTGAGGGAAAGCAAGGTGGTTTCAATTTATCAACAATTTTGTGAAGCAAATTGCAGTTTTCAACAGTTTAAGGATTCAATTTTTTTTACTGCAATTTGAAGGACTACTGAATGATCTTGCAGTTTTCAACATCTTGTTGCCATTCTTTTTTTTCTTCTTCATCCTGTCTCAAATATGGTTAACAAGATCTTCTATTTCAGAGAAGCAACTTTAACAGAAATAAATTTAGCAACTTTAACAAGATGTTCTATCCTGACTGCGAATAAGAATGGCAGTAAAAGTATCTACAAATATTAACAGAAATGATTAACATATGATGTAACCTATACTTTAAGTGGGATGAAATTATTAAGTATAATAGCTCTACTTGGAAGAAAGACATGAAAAGAGATGTTGGTAGTAACTAAAAAGACAATATTGAATTAACATACCATGGGCTTTATCTGCAAAACCAAGGGTCCGAAACACCTCTATAGCTAGCTTGTGTTGAGAAGCAAACTCGAAAAACTTCAAAACTTTATCTTCATTAAAATAAGAACCTAATCCATATATTGACATAAGCAGTAGAAAACTCAGCACCACCAGAGAATTTTCAGTACTTGCTCTAATATATGCTTTCAAATCAAGTGCAAGCCTCATTGCCTCATCTCTTACATGAGGCTTGATATGTGGTGAGAGTTTCATCAGCTGCTCAAGCAGAAAGATTTGCCATGTATCAACAATTACGACATTCCCTCCCTTCATGTAATGCGGAAAAAGAGGGTTCTGGATCATATCCAAAACAAGTTTTGCCGGATCTGATGATGTTTTCAGATTAATTAAAACAGCAGTATTGACAAGCAACTCAGTTTCTTTTGTTTGCACATTTGAGAGCATCTGCAGACTTCTTCTTCCATCTGTGGCAGGACTTAATTGTTTATCTGCATAACATGTAACTATATATTTAAAAAGGACAAAACAAATGTACTCCTAATCAGTTTGAATATATGTATGAAGGAAACTTTAGAAGCCTTTCAATTAGACTAAGATATACAACATTAACCAATTAAGGAGATTTTCAATAAAATAGATTGATCATGTGAACACAAATATCAACATCATTAAAAGAATAATTAAAGTGAAATTGTTCCAACAAACTAGATAAAGAAGTGAATTTTACCTGGTACTTTTTCCTCTTCCGACGATTTTATTAATGCTTCATATTGTTTCTCTTTCAACTTAAGATCCTTCAGTTGTCCTTCAAACTGATTCTGTTTTGACTCAAGATCATTCACTTGTCCTTCAAACTGCTTCTCTTTTGACTGGAGCTTCTTCTTAGCTTGCACTTCAAATTGTTTCTCCTTAAACTTGATTTCTTTCACTTGTGCTTCAAATTGCTTCTCTTTTGATTTGAGCTCCTTTGCCTGTACTTCAACATTATTCTCTTTTAACTCGAGCTTCTTCGCTCGGTCTCCTAATTTTTTCTGTTTTGACTCAAGCTCCTTCACCTTTCCTTCAAACAGCCTCTCTTTTCGCAGGAGCTCCTTCATCTGTTCTTCAAAATTATTCTCGTTAGACTCGAGTTCCTTCACTCGGAACTCCAATTGCTTCTCTTTTGAGTTTAGCTCCTTCACTCGTTCTTTGAAATGCTTCTCTTTTGATTCAAGATCCTTCACCCTCGCTTCTAATTGAACCTCTATTGATTCAATCTCCTTCACCCGGCCGTCAAAATGCTTCTTTTTTGATTCAAGGTTCTCCCATTGGCCTTCCAATTCCCTCCCTTTTGATTTGAGATCCTTCAATTGGCCTTCAAGTACCTTATCTTTTGACTCAAGTTCTATCACCCTTCCTTCAAACTGCCTCTCTTTTCGCAGGAGCTCCTTCACCCGTTCTTCAAAATTATTCTCGTTTGACTCGAGTTCCTTCACTCGGAACTCAAATTGCTTCTCTTTTGAGTTTAGCTCCTTCACTCGTTCTTTGAAATGCTTCTCTTTTGATTCAAGATCCTTCACCCTCGCTTCTAATTGAACCTCTATTGATTCAATCTCCTTCACCCGACCCTCAAAATGCTTCCTTTTGGATTCAAGCCCATTCATTTGGCGTTCAAATTCCTCCCCTTTTGACTTGAGCTCCATCACTCGCTTATTCATTGACTCAAGTTCCTTCACTCTTAATTCACATTCACGCTGCTTCTCTTTCTTTTCACGCTCTAGGGCTATCTCATCAATAATTTTCCGCAAGAGTGATTTCTTCCTTTGTAACTCTTCTTCTTTGGCTTTCCGATCCATTAATTTCCACCTTGCATCAAGCTCTTCCTCTTTTTTCCTAAGCTCCTTAAATCGTCCTTCAAGCTGCTTCTCTTTTCCCTCAAGTTCCCTCACTTCTTCTCCATGCTGCTTCGCTTTCTTTTCAAGCTCTTGAGCAAACTGATACATCATTTCCTGCAATAATTTGAGTGACTTCCTCCTTTGTAAGTCTCGTTCTTTAACTTGAGCATCAATCAATTTCAGCCTTGCATCGCTCTCCTCCTCTATTGTCCTAAGCTTTTGCTCACTCTCTCTAAGCAAGCCATCCACCATGCTGATCCAGCATACTTCCTTTGCTCCCAGTCCCTTCCCACATTCTTCACTTTTCCTTTTAATTTCTTCGTCCTTTGCAGCATTCCTAATTTTTTGCAGTTTGGAAGCTACTGGCCCCTCAACATCACTATCATCTTCACCATACAATTCAAACAAAGTTCTTTTACGTGATTTACAAGCCTCAGCAGCCATTACTCAACTACGGAAATCGGACAATGTTGGCAATAGCTACAACATCACAAGAAATCAAGTTTAGTTAAAAAGGCAAATGCTAACCAGTGTTCTTTAAGAACCGAATACAGTGAAAGATTATCTTAAAATGTATATTTTGACGTTCTCGAACGATGAAGGAAAGTGGAATTATAATTACTTTTCCATTTCTAATAACTTTAACAAATGCGCTTAACAAAACCCTTAAAAAAAACTTAAATGACAAAAGCCTCGTGCATTTAGAGCTAATGAATATATATTATTTACAATGCACCAAAATATGATGACATAAATTTTTTGATTTTTTTTATAGACAACCATTTTCTTTTTCTTTTTTAATTTTGTTTAGGGAGGAAGGCAAAGCTCATACACTCCCAGGGTTTTAAAGAACTGTAGCCAACTCCTCACATTGAGTGGAAATAAATGAAGCTAACTACTGCTACTATAAAGCATGAAAATGAAAAAAGAGAAATAGTTTTTTCAGTTAGTTACAGAGGTGGTACCTTCAAAGTGGAAAGGCCAAGGTAGTAGAAGAGGAAGAAAAAGACAGTAGAGAAAGCTCAATCATTTTGCTTGCTGGGGTGTGTGTGTCTTTACTTTCTTCTGTTTTTTTTTCCTTGTCTAAGAAGGATGTAAGAGAGTGGTGATGTGGCAGCCAAGGAAAAAAAATAATTCCTCTTTCTTTGTGTTAATTTCTGCTACTGAAAAAAAAAAAAACCATTAAAGACCCAAAATTTTATCTTTGGAATTTTGATTTGATGCTGCTAAATTTTGTTCTAGAGGAGTGTAAATTTGTTTGTTTGACAATTTGGACGTAAATTTTTTTTTTTATAATAAAAATATTTAAGAACGAGATTGAATGGCAATTTTTTAAAAAAAAAATTTAATTGTCTCAAAAAAAAGAGTACTACTTAAAAACCATTTAATAACTCTATGTTTTCAGGGAAAAAACTTTTTAGTGAATTTGATTTATGAGAAATTAGTTAAGGTAAAAGTAAGTGTGTATTTGAAACCGCGTTGGAGAGAAACATAATCACGTTTCAAACCCCAAAAAACGCAAAAGCTTCTTTTAGTGAGTGTATGAAACAGCATTGGAGAGGAGCATAATCACGTTCCAAACCCCCAAAACACAAAAACTTCCTTTAGTAGCGGCTTCTCACTCAACGTTGGAGAGGAACAAAGTCACGGTCCAAAGTCCAAACCCAAAACACAAAAGCTGCCTTTAATAACTTTTCACTCAAGGTGTGTTTTGACTTTTGAGGAGCTAAAATTACATGTACTCGGTTGTAAGCGTGGAACGTAACCAAATACACAGTAAGAGATTGTTGAGAATATACAGTATAATGTATGCTCAAGATATGTCATTGTTACAAGTTTATTTTGATAAATAAAGTAACACCGATTTTGTCATTATCATATTAACTAAACAATTTAATCATGTCATTGTTATAAGTTTATTTTGAAAAATAAAGTAAGTAAGTAAAACCAATTTCGTCATTATCATATACATGTTGTCCTATAAAGATGAAAAGGTACGGAAAAAGAAAACCCACTCTAAAGCTTCCCTATTTATAATTATGAGAAATTGGTCATCCCACATTCCCATCCCAAAATACAAAGGGGTCACACAACTAGGGAGTAACTTGGAGTCCAAGTTCAGAATCTTCTAAGTTCCTAATACTTATGAGAGCCTAGTGACTTGCAAAGGCCAATAAATGCTTACACAAAAACGATGAAAATTCAAATAAAACTTGCTCCCAAAGTAAAAATAAATAAATAAATAAATATCTAGACCCTTCCTACTCTCCTCGTGCAACCATCCAAGAACTTGGGAAAAGGGGTAAGAATTTTCCAACTTACAATAAATGCACACCTCACATTTTAACCAATATAAAATCAAATTAAATAATTTAAACTTCAAAATTATTCCAGAAAATAATTTATGGACGGTGCAGCCAATCATAGGCCTCTAAAATATATATATATATATATATATTATAATACAAATTATTCTTAAATCAAATAAATAATTGTAGGTCCAAAAATAATTTTTCCAAGTCAAATACACTTATTTTCGTACTGTACACTGCATCAGATATAAAAATTCGTAAACTTCTAACTAAAATTTTAATTTTTACATTTTTAAATTCTACATTTCAATACGATCGTTTTCATATAAAATTCATAATTTTTGGACTTTCGGTTTGAAAGTTATGAATTTTTGAAGTTTTAGAACTATTTCCTTCAAAATTCATTTCATAAGCTTTCAATTATATAAATAAAATATTTATACATAAATATAATTTGGCAAATGAAATCATATCAATAAAATACTTCCATGCTAAAAATATATTTCTAATTTAATTCTTAAAATAATTTAAACAAAAATCGTTTGGGCACCTTATACATAAATATATATATATATATATACACACACATATCAAATAAATAATGTACTTAGGACAAAATCAATTTAAATAATTGTCAAGCACAAAATAATTTATTTCCTAAATAAAAATAATAATACAATTAAATTGGGCCAAAATTGTGGGTCTCATAATCCTATAAAATCATGTAAGCAAGGAAGCATACAAGATTTTCATACAACTTGGAAACTCTCAACAACCATTTTCGTTCTTTACTTGATTCCACGTGACTACCTTCAAAAGCATTTCTTTTCACCTCATGTCTTCCTGAACCCACACCTTTCTAACGGTCGATCCTTGACTTAATGTCGCACGTGAGTTGAATTGAGTCAAGCTCGAGGAGCAGGCGAATAATTATTAATCATATTGTATTATGGTAATAAATTTCTTTTGGTCACACCAGAAGTATTGAAGATAACTGTTCGTTTGGCGTACGGAATTGAGCATCAAATTGAGGGTTGGAATTGGAATTGGAGTTTGGAATTGAAATTCAGGTGTTTGGTTGTGTAATTGGAATTAGAATTACAATTCCAAAACCAATTTCATAGAATTAGATTATAACTAAAAATCCAGAATTTCAATTCATACTTCTAGGTCTCGGAATTACAATTCCTTACTTTATAGAATTGAGTTTCATAAGTCCAGAAACAAAACACGTTACATCTCTAAAATACCCTTGTAGCAATACTATTTTTGATCTACCCAAAATACCCTCATTTCGAAAATATTTTTCATCTACCCAAAATACCCATTTTTCAATACTATTTTTTATCTATACAAAATAACCTCATTTCAATATTATTTTTCATCTACTCAAAATACCATCATTTAAATACTATTTTTCATTTATCCAAAATACCCTCATTTTAATACTATTTTTCATCTACCCAAAATATCATCGTTTCAATATTATCTTCCATCTATCAAAAATACGCTTATTTCGATATTATTTTTATATACCCATTTCAATAATTTTTTTATCTACCCAAAATACTCTCATTTCAATACTATTTTCCCTCATTTCAATACTATTTTTCATCTACCCAAAATACCCTATTTTCAATACTATTTTTCATTTACCCAAAGTACTCACATTTCAATATTATTTTTCATCTACCCAAAATACCCTCGTTTCATATTATTTTTCATCTATTCAAAATACTCTCATTTCAATATTTTTTTCATCTACCCAAAATACGCTCATTTCGATATTATTTTTATATACGCATTTCAATAATGTTTTTTATTTACCCAAAATACCCTCATTTCAATACTATTTTTAATCTATCCAAAAATATGAAGTATCAATTTGATAGCAAAAATAAAGTATCGGGGATCAAATGAATAGTTAGCCAGAAATATTTGGATTTTTTTTTACCAAAATTACTTTTTGAAAAAAAAATGCGAAAACGAGTTTCATTTCTCCATTCAGTTTTTTTAGTATGTTTTTCTTATTTATTTTTTATTAGACGTTAGCAAATCAAATAATTTGCTAAATGAAAATTACGATAGATATTTCAAAATTATTTAAATAAAAATTACAAATAAGAAATATGAATCTATAATTCAGTAAAATTTTTAAGATAAAACAAGATGAAAAATAATATTGAAATGATGGTATTTTGGGAAGATGAAAAAAATATTGAAATGATGGTAATTTGGGTAGATAAAAAAAAATATTGAAATGAGGGTAATTTGGGTAGATGATAAATAATATTGAAACGAGAGTATTTTGAATAAATGAAAAATAGTATTGAAATAAAGGTATTTTGAGTATATGAGAAATATTATTAAAATGAGGGTATTTTGGATAGAGGAAAAATAATATTGAAATGATGGTATGTTGGGTAGATGAAAATTAATATTGAGATGAGGGTATTTTGGGTACATGAAAATAATATTGAAATGAGAGTATTTTGTGTAAATGAAAAATAATATTGAAATGTGGGTATTTTGGGTAAGTGAAAAATAATATTTTGGATAAATCCAAAAATATAATATAATTAATTAATTTTTTTTAATTATACATCTTATGTCCAAACAATGAAATTAGATATTGAAGGAATTCCAATTTTCCATTCTAATTCTTTTTCAATCCAAACATAGAATCATAATTCCAACTCAATTCCAATTCCAACAGAATTGGAATTGGAATTGATTCCAATTCCAAACTGCAATTCCAATTCCGCACGCCAAACGGACACTAAGGGGTACGAATTGGTCACAAAAAAAAAATTTGGTGTTTTACGTGATTGACTCATAAAGGAAAGTTGGGTGATTTCAAATTCTGTGTCAATCCAGTAATTAAGTACTTTCTTGTATGCATATCAAAACCATAATTACCGGTCGAATTATTTCGTACCTTCATACTACCCACGCTACGCTGGCACGTGTCACCAATTTCCCGATACTCTTCTAATTTAACATAATGTTCACCTAACCTTTTACTCCCCAACTTTGATCAAACTTATAAAATATTACTTATCACACGATTTTATATCCAAATCCGCCTTGAAACTATGTTTACTTTCTAACTACTCAATTTTTCACTCACTATTCCTCCTTCTTAGTACCACCTAAGGGTTAACTTTAACCCGGTGTTTCCAAAATTTCTAGGTTTGTACGCAATCGTACCATCACCTTATCCCTTCAGTCTCCTAAAATTCATGTGTTATGCATATAAGTATTCCTTCATACTGGCGGTTAACTTTGTGTGGCAGCCTGGCAGGATCATGTTTTTGTCATAGAAATTTAGGAAAAGAGCTTTGAATTTGCTGAGAATTGTTGTTTTGTCGAAAAGGTTCATGGGATGTGGTCATTAGTTTGGGGTAATTTAGATGAGTTTTAGTAAACGATTTAATCACTCTTAAATCCTCACTTTACACCTAAGCTAATTTAGATGAGCTTTTTCTAATAAAAAAATACTGTCAATTTTATCTTTAGCACTTATTCACATATCATATACAGAAAAAGATGTAGAGAGAAACCCTTCAATTTACTCAACACATTAAATATGTACACCTTATCAACTAGTTTTCATTAGCATGTTAATTTTTATATAGATCCAGAGATTGAATATTGTTGCTACACTTTTGGAGACTGGCCCTGATGCAAAGAGAAATAACTACTACTTGCCTTCTTCCTTTCTAGCTCATGAATGCGGTCTTGAATCTCCTTATGTAGATCCTGTGATTCTATTTTGTTATCTGAAATGCACTGCAGAACAGTTTCCAAACTAGCAATTTCTTCATCTATGGCCTTAACCTGAGTGCATGTTCAACATACATATTGATATAACTAGCATGCATCTATACTGTGAAAAAAAAAAAACAAGTAAAACAAGTGGGTCCAAAGGAAAAAAAATGATGTAAAACTTTGAATGACAAATTGCCAAAAGGAAGAAAATAAAGCCAAAGGCCGCAACGTGAGGAAAAGTTGAAAAATGTTGTGGCATGTTCACATGGCAAGTGTGGCTGAAACATTGCAAGTTTGCAACATTACCTCTATAAATAGAGGCCCTTCCTTCATTTGAAGAACATAAGAATTAGGAAAAAAAACATATAGCAGTGCAGAGAGAACACAAGATATGGTTCTCTAGTGTTGCATCTATATCATTTCAAATTGAATAAATTCAATATTCTCTTCCTGCTATGTTTTGTTAAGCTGCATGAGTCTAGTATTGAATGTGAGAGAAATAAACACTTTACTTTGTGAGCATCATGAGCTTTGGTATCATGTACGAAGATCCAAAAAATAATGATAGAATTTGAGTAGGAAGAAAGAACCTTAATTTTAACGGACTTGATTTTCTTGCAACACCTCTCATGAACAAGTCTTGCATTATGCATATGTTCTCGCAAGAGATCAACCGGTTGATTCTTCTCAACCAACTTGAATGCACAAATGAATCCAACAGCTTCAATATGCTTCTGCTTCTTGATTAGATTTTGAACAAAATCTGTGAGACACGAGAAAATTTCACTTCAACAAAACCGATGGGGAGAGAAAAATTACAGCCAGAAAATCAGTTCTAGTTAGCATTAATCAGCAGAAGGGACTACACGACTCATTTTTAGCGAGGAAGAGAAAAGGACAGGAGATTAAGAAAAACAACAGATATAAAGAGATAGATATAAATGCAAGATGGATTTAATTTTTCGACAACTAAGTGAACTCAACTTTACATTTTTAATTTTTTCAACAACAAAAGGATTCAATCTCCTACAAACAGTTAAGACATAAATGTTAATTTTACTATGTAAATTATAATTATTTTCTTCACAGGAGTTGTCATTGGTCATCAAAACATTTTTCCCTAATGATTTTTAAACACAAAAGTATGCATATTATTATCCATAAAAACAAAATGTTGAGAAGGACAAACAAGGCAAGTATCAGGTCTAGACAATTCATATAAATAACTTATTGACATTTTGTATGTCATTTTCAATATATTTTGAATTATAAAAAATGCAAAAATGTCTTAATTGTGTCCACACACACACACACAAAAAAACAAAAAAAAAAAACAAAACTATTATCCTGCTCTCAAAGTGGTTAACAACATGCGCTATTTCAAAGAGTATCAACTTTAGGCACTCATCCTGGCAGCAAATAAGAGTTGTGGTGAAAGTATCAACAGATATTAACAGATTTGATTAACAACATACGATGTAATTTACACTTAAAGCGAGATGAAACTATCACAACAAGTATAAAGCAATATATGGGAGAAAGACATGAAAAGAGATACCAGTGGTTAATAAAATTGACATACCAGAGATTTTATCTGCAAAACCAAGGGTCCGAAGCAGCTCTAAAGCTTGCTTGTGCCGAGTGGCTAATTCGAAAATATTTAAAACTTCATCTTCATTAAAATAGGAAGCTAATCCATAAATTGACAAAAGCAGAAGAAAACACAGCACCGTCATAGAATTTTCAGCAGTACTCGTTCTAACGTTAGCTTTCAAATCACGTGCAAACTTCACTGCCTCATCTCTTACATGAGGCTCAATAAGTGGTGAGAGTGTCATCAGCTTTTCAAGCAGAAAGATTTGCCATCTATCAACTGTTATGACATTACCTCCCTTCCTGCACTCTTGAGATACGGGGTTCTGAATTATATCCAAAACAAGTTTTGCAGGATCCAGTGATGTTTTCAGAAGAACTAAAACATCATTATCGGCAAACAACTCAGCTTCGTTTGTTTTCACATTGAAAAGCAACTGCGTACTTCTTCCATCAGTGTTGGGACTTAATGGTTTATCTGCATAAGACATAATTATATATTTAGTTAGATGATAGACGATATTTAAGCTCCCTCTTCTTTATTAAAGCATCAATAAATCAAAATGATTATACTATCATAGGAATTTAAAAATCACAGGATATGATATGAAAGGTCATAAATTTTCCCCAATATTGAAATGCAATGGTGAGAGAAAGAAAGCCATTTTATACTGATAAGTATTCAGTTATTTACAAGTGATATCATCTTATCATCGTAGCCCTGCAACTCTATCACTAGAAATTGCATAAAATCGACAAGAGGCCAAGAAGAGAAAAAGGAGATATTAATATGACTATTAAGTGCCCCCATGGTTTGTCAGGATATTGAACACTATTCCAACTCAAGCCTTTCACCATTTCCGATATGTTTGAAAAAATAAAAACTATATCACTCCACTAATCTATTTCTCGTGGTGCCATAGCCAAGCCCAAGGATACATTGTAAGAGTTTCTTTTTCTTTTTTCCATTTAAGAACTTTCACAAGTGTTTGAATTGAAAGGTCAAAATATACTCCAAACTAGTTTTACTATATACATATATATATATATATACATACATACATACATACATACATACATACATATATATATATATATATATATATATATATATATATATATATAAAAGAAAACTATAGAAGCCTTCCAATTAGACCAAGACAAACAACATTGACCTGGTTAGAAATATTTTTAACAAAATAGATAGATCAGGTGAATAAGAATATCAACATCATCAGAAGAAACGGATGAAGTGAAATTGTTCCAAGCAAGTAGATAAAGAAGAACATTTTACCCAGTATGTTTTCCTCTTCAAATGCTTTATAGTGATTCTCTATCATGTCAAGCTGCTTCAGTGGTCCATCTAATTTATTCTGTTTTGACTCAAGATCCTTCACTTGTCCTTCAAACTGCTTCCCTGTTGACCGTAGCTCCTGCAATTGCTCTTTGAACTGACTGTTTTTAAACTGAAGCTCCTTCCCTTGTTCAAATGTATCCTCCCTTGACTTGAACTCCTTCACAGGGTCTTCAAGCTGCTCCATCTTTGACTCAAGTTCCACCACCTGTCCTTCAAATTGCTTCTCCATTGACTCAAGTTCATTTACTCCTTCTTCATGCTGCTTCTCTTTCTTTTCATGCTCTAGAACATACTGACAGATCTTGAGTAACTTCTCACGTTGTAACTCTAGTTCTTTAGCTCGCCCGTCCATTGATTTCTGCCTCACATCGAGCTCTTCCTCTTTTTTCCTAAGCTGCTGATAGTGCTCTCTAATCAAGCCCTCCACCATACAGAGCCGTGTTTCCTTTGCTACAAGATCCTTTTCACATTCTTCGATTTCCTTGTTAATTTCATTACGCTGACTGATCACTTGCTGCACCGTTTCACTGCTCCTCTTATATTCATCCTCCTTTGACCTTAGCTGCCTCTCGCATTCTGTAATCAGCTTCTGTATTGACGTGAGTCGCTCTCCCTTCGCTTCAAACTCTTTGTTGCTTTCTTCGATGCTTCTTTGAATTGCATCATATTCTCTTTCTTTAGTTTCAATATCTCCTGAATATAATTTCAATCGTCCCTGAATTGAACTAGCTTGTTTCTTCTTATTTTCAAGCTCCTTGGAGCACTCTTCAATCTCTCCCTCTAAGGAGAGCAATTTCTGTTGTTCAGCTTGCCTCTTCATTTGGCATTCCTCAATCAATTTTTGAACCGATGCAAGTTCCTTCTCTTTCAAATCAAGATCAGCAGAGGGCATGGAATATTCTAAACTTTCGCTTGATCTTTTTAACTCCTTGACCTGCCTTTTTAAAAGTTGAGAACCACACTTATTAACTTTGGTAACCTTTTTCGACTTTTTGTTTATGGAAGATGATTTATCATCTGATGAGGCCACTTTCTTCTTTCTCTGTGAAAGAGGAATATGATCAACATTAGAATCTTTAGAAGATAAGACAGCAACAGATGTTGACCTCCCTATTCCTGAAGGGCATTCATTTGACGTGATCATCTTCATTCTCTTCGACAGAGGAATATTGTCTTCATCATCAGAATCAACAGATATAGTCCTCCTTGTTTCTGAAGGGCATTGATTTGACGTGATCATCTTCATTCTCTTCGACAGAGGAATATTATCTTCATCATCAGAATCAACAGATGCTGACCTCCTTATTCTTGAAGGGCATTGATTTGATGTGATCACCTTCATTCTCTTCAACATATCATCATTAGAAGATAAGACAGCATCAGATATTGTTGACCTCCTTAATCCTGAATGCCATTGATTTTTTATAGAAGTATTGTCTTGCTTGAAAGTTACCTGCCCATCATCATCATCCAATTCAAACAAAGCTGGTTTAGATGATTTAGTAGCCTTGAGAGCCGTCATTTTCGTAGATTTTGTGTACCGTTTGAAAGTCAATGGCCCATCATCATCATCATCAAATTCATGCAAAGCTGGTTTAGATGATTTAGAAGCCTCGACAGCCATTTTCGTAGGTTTTGTGTGCCGTTTGAAAGTTAGTGGCTTATCATCATCATCAAAATCCAAATCAAACAAAGCTGGTTTAGATGACTTAGAAGCCTCGACAGCCATTTTCATAGGTTTTGTGTACCGTTTGAAAGTCAGTGGCTCATCGTCGTCATCATCATCAAATTCCAAATCAAACAAAGCTGGTTTAGATGATTTAGAAGCCTCGACAGCCATTTTCGTAGGTTTTGTGTACCGTTTGAAAGTCAGTGGCTTATCATCATCATCATCATCATCAAAATCCAAATCAAACAAAGCTGGTTTAGATGATTTAGAAGCCTCGACAGCCATTTTCGTAGGTTTTGTGCACCGTTTGAAAATCAGTGGCTTATCATCATCATCAAAATCCAAATCAAACAAAGCTGATTTAGATGCTTTAGAAACCTTTACAGCCATCATTCAACTATGAAAACTGGACACTGTTGACAATGTTATGTACAAAACATGAAATCCTGGTTGAAAAAAAGTTTCCATTTAAGAAAAAAAATTAAGGATTAATCATCATTCAGTGCTACATTAAAAATCCAAGGCAAATTCAAATTACAAAAACCTCATGCATTATAGAGCTAATCAATAAATTACTGCATATGCACCCAAAAAAATAATTACATAATGTAGTCAAGAACAGTAAAATGCTTAAAAAAGAAGAATAAGTAACGAACTATCACTTTTGTCCTTAAATTTGCACCGGTCACTTTAGTCCCTGATATTGTCGACAAAAGTTATTCACGTTAATCCCTAACAACTTATCCAAGTTATATACTTTAAAGTGAAGGGTCTTGCTAACAAATGCCAGGGCACTTGTTAAGGTTCCTATACTTAGAAAAACAATCATCAATGCACATTACTCGGTGTCTCGAGAATCTAAAAAAAATGCATTTTTCAATGGTTATTTACTACATTTAGCTTCTTAACAAGTGCACCAAGGGAACTCGTTAGCATTTGCCTAAAGGGAATAACAAAGTCAAAGAGCAGAGTGATAGTTTCGTGATATAGAAACCCATCTCCTCAACACTTTTCAATTCAAATTATATATAATAAGGCAAGAAAATGTTATACAGGGAGTGGAAATAAGAATGAAATGAATGATAGTAAATATAAAAAGCATGAAAATGAAGAAGACAAAGAAAGAGTTAACACTGGAGGTACCTTGAAAGTTCAAAAGCAACAGTGTAGTGTGAGCAAATGCAAAGGTGGTATCTTGAAAGTTGAAAAAGGGAAAGATTTTAGAATTTACTTTGAAAACGGTTGGAAGGGGCGAGAAAGAAAGGATGTGCAAAGAAGCTCAAAGGACTGAGGGGAGAGAGAGAGAGAGAGAGAGAGACAAGTTCCTTGCTCAGAAAGGATGCACTCAAAAGAAAATTTGACTAATTTCACGTTACACAATACTCCCTTTGACTTAAGTGTCACTTTCATCCCTTGAAATTGCATCAATATTTATTTTAATCTCCAAAATTAAAAAAATAAAAAAATAAAAAATTTAGTCCCTCAATTTGTACAAATTGTTATTAATTTTAGTCATTCAGTTCTTTATTTATTTGATTTGTTTTAAAATTACTTGCGCCTTCATTTTTTTTCTTTCATTTATTTTGTGTTTGTGTTGGTTCTGCTTTGTGTGTAGGTTTGTTTTAAGTTTGCCTAGGTAAGTTTGATTTGGTGTGGATCCTAACTATTTTGTTTTACTAAAATTGTTAAATATAATTTTAATTCAATAATTCATTTGTGATGTTAATTCAATTTGTTTGGGTATTTTGATTTGTAAATTTTTTAATTATATATGACTTGATGTTAGTGAAGAAGAAGAAAGATGTATGATATTAAAGGTTTTTATATTGATTTTTTAATATTCTTTCGTCATCCAAAATGACATTGTTTTGTTTATTTAATGGATCACGTCACCTTGCTGTTAACAAATATGAACGACAACATAATCAAGCGACTAAAGTGAATAACAATTTACAAATTGAGGAACTACAAAAAAATTTCTTTAATTTTGGAGACCAAAATAAATGTTAAATACAAATTTATAAATCAAAGTAACAGTTTAGTCCGTTTTATTTGTCTTTCACATTTGGTTGTTTTGGGACTGATTTTCCTAAATAAAGTTTATTACTTATATCAATCTTAATTGGTTATTCTCGATACTTTGGAAACCAATTCTTTCATTTATATTTAATTCCCTATTACATTTTTGAAGGGTAATTTAGGCATTGATATAAAAGTTAACTTTTTTTTTTAACATCAACTCTTAGACCGAATATAATAGGTTCAAATAAAGTAAACACTAAACATGTATGAAAAAACTAAATCCTCAGTTCTCAAAGTTACTTTTTTTGAGGTTAATAAATTCTTTTTTTAATAAGTGCTTATAATTTTTTTCTTATATTCAAATTGGAATATAATGCGAAAAGTGGATTACAATATGACTCACTCCAGGGAAACAAATACAGTAAAAAAAATAGAACAAGAATGTAATTTTCTTCGCTATACCAAAATTGGCTTTAAATATAAAGAAAAATAAATCATCTCCTAATTTAAAGCTGAAGTAAAATAATTATTTTTCCATATGTAGAGTTGTAGTAATAATAAATAAAAACTATTGGAAATTGCGATTTTTAAATGTGTAGCAAGTAAATTGTTTTAGCGCCAATAGAATTTTATACCCATTAATAATGGTATTATTGAAATATAGTTCCAAAAACACAAAATAGATATTTCCTAATTTTATTTGACATTTAACAATTTTACAAATATTTTGAGATATAACGAACAGATGTTAATGAATATTTATTATGAAAGTTAGACTCGGTTCTAATATTTTTCGGGCCCTAGACAAAAGAAAAATCAAGGGCCTTATTTAATATTATTATGAAACTTTAATACCAAATTTTTAAATAAAAATATATTTTAAATTTCAAGAAAATGTTGACAATATTTTTCGTAAAATAATATCTTTCTCAAAATGTTATTAATATATCCAAATCCAAAATAATAGATTCAAATAGTCTTCATTAGCGAATAATCTATGTGATTTCATAAGGATGGAGCAATTGGGAATGCCACGTCACTCGTGAGATTTTTACGAAAAAAATTCGTTGGAAATAGCATTCATCCAAAACGAAACAAATTGGCAACGTCAAGACTATCACATATACAAAATATTGCTATTTAGTATCTTCAAGAGGAAAAAGTATGTCATATTTAGAGGCTACACTCATAAATTGTTAATTGAATAATAAATAATTTTTTTTTATACCAACCGATACCCGGAACTGATTTACCCAGAATCCGACTCATTCAATCCAATCAAACTGAGCTCGTACTAAGCGGTATGAGTCTCTCTTAGGCTACGGAACATCAATTCATTTTGTAATAGGCTACGGAACATCAAATTCATTCAATGAGATGCAAGCTATACAAACTACATGTATATATGCTAGTGTACGTATTTGCTTTAATGTATAAATTATATAAAGGGTCATATCATACTCATAACTAACAAATTTAGAAAAAGAAGCAGTAAAGAAGCATTAACAAGTTTTGAAAAAGAAGGAGGAGAAGGAGAAGGAGAAGAAGAAGTGGGTGTTAGTAAAGAAGAAGAAGAAAGAGGAGAAGAAAAAAGGAGAGGGAGAAGGATGAATTTTTTTTTTAATGGGAGATATTTTTGGGTATAATGAAAGAAAGGAGAAGTCAAAAATCAAGAAGTGATCAAAAAATTAAAATCCCAAAAAAAAAAAAAAAAGAAACCCTTAAATGTCAGGGCCCTAGATATGGGCACCATTTGGCTATCTGCCCAAAGGCATCATCATATTTTAAATGGAAATTGCTTTTTGGCCCCTGCATACAATTTTTTGGCCCTCATTTCATATTTTCGTGGACCAAAATGTCCTTAAGGTTGTTAAAGTTTCCAATAATATCCAACCGGAATCATTCTGATTTACCTGAACCGGAATAAATTTAGACCTCATTCCGATCTTGAATGAACCAGCTGCGCATAAAGAGCCGTCGGAATATTTCCGATTGTGACGAACTTGAAGCTTTTCGGTTACCCAAAACCGAAAGCAATTCGGTTAAGTAAAACCGGAGTCTGTCCGGTTAAGCCAAACCGGAATAAATTTAGCCCCTATTCCGGTTTTGATTGAACCAGGCGAGAGTAAAGAACTGTCGGAATCATTCCGACGATGCACCACCGGAAAAGTTTCGGTTATTTAAAACCGAAAGGAATACGGTTTAGTAAAACCGAAATCCTTCCGGTTAAGCAAAACCGGAATATTTTCAGACCCCTTCTGATTCTGTATGTGTCAGTCGGGCTATTTACAGCTGTCGGAATCTTTCCGACTTTACCAAACCGGAATGATTTCTGTTCTTCCAAATCAAAAACATTTCAATTCTACTGAACCGGAAAGGTTAAAAATCTAGACGGTATTTTCGTCCATGCAAATTATAAATGGGGGCCAAAAAATCGGAAATGGGGCAAAAAGCAATTTCCATTTCAAATTGTTTGACACATGAATTATTTTTTTTAATACGTGGCACATGAATTGTTAATGGCACCAATAGTTTTTTGCATCGATTAGCCATGGTGTAATTGGAATTTGTTATTGTGTTAGGCAAAACTTTTGAATTTTATTTAACTTTTCAAAGTTTTACAAATGTCTTGGAATAGAGTGAGTAAATCTGTAAATGTTAATGGATATTCATTCCCAAAGGCATCTTCATATTTTATGGAGGTAATTCATGTTGAATCATCCATTCATGTTAAACATGTGCACATTCATCCCAAAGGAGAGTTAAGATTCATTGACACCAGGTGTAAATCTTGATCATTTACACCTTCAAATAATTTTTTATATATTATGAAATTTACTAATCCAACCGTTAAATTATATGTTATTATCAAGTAAATCAAGTTTACAAAATTTCTTCGAATGATCTAAAATTTGGTATGTATAATCATTATGATAATAACATATATAAATTTCATAATCTATAAAAAATTATTTGAAGGCGTAAGTGATAAAGACTCACACCTGTATCAAACTCACTCCCAAATATGAAATAGGTGTATTTTTGTTTTTCGTCCCTCTTAGTTTGAACAAGGTATATATAGTTGTTCAAAATAAAAAATTATAGGCCTGATGAGACTATTTTATACGACCTCATTAATGCTTTTTTTCTAAGCTCGTTAATTATGAGTATGGAATGACCCTTCGTGTCTTGAGTTGAGAAAAATACAGCATTTGCAATGGCTTTGTTAGTAACAAGAAGCAACAGTAGAAGGGAACTTGAAGCTACAAGGAGTTTAGAAGCCATGACAAGACCGTGAGACACAACACAGGGTTGTTGTTAGTTGATCCATTTTTTGCTGATTGTGAAGGGAAATATTGGTTTCAGGTATGGTTGTAGTGTAACGGATGTCCTTGCTTTTAGAGAAGTTAAGAAAAAGTGTAGTTTAATTAAGTGTGATAGGTGAAAGAGAAAAGTGAAGAGCTATAAGACAAGTTGTTGCTATTAATTCAGCAGAAATCAGTTCTTCACTTTCGAACATTGAGAGGACATCATCAATTGGAGGGTCTCATTATTTATCAAGGTTTGTTACTTTAGGAGTCACCCCATGTCATGGTTAGAAACTTTAGAATTGTAAAACTCATACAAATTCTCTAGTGATTTTGTATTTAAAGTGAACAACTAACAGTGTGTTTGGTCCCACATTTAAATACCCCCGAAATCGCATTTCAGATCAAAGTAGCTTCAAATTAAACTGCGCGTTTCAGCTAGTTGGGCATACAACCAAACATTATCAATATAGTTTCTTGTTTTCACTTTTCTTCACAGAAATTCGAATACAAGAAGCAAAATAAAAGCAAGATTACCATTTTTGTAACTGCAGCTGAAAGAGTATCAATTGAAAATAAAAATAAAAGATATACTAAATGCTAGAGACCAAAAGGCCCAACGGAATCCAAGCAAAGACCTTGTTTGGCATCAATCAAAAACCTAGATTTATTGTATAATTATAGAGTTACAGTTATTTGATGCTGGTCCAAATCTCATGAAGACACAATAGGTTACACTGTTAATATATTCCATGCAACAACTTAGATCACATAATATAAGAAGAAAACACCATTGCCATTGCTGCTTAACCAGTGTTTTGCATGCCAGCAGCTATACCCTTCATTGTCAAAATAAGGGTGTCCTCCAGACCAGGAGCATACTCACTCTTTGGGTTAAGCTTCACAAGCTCTGCAGCTGGTTTGGTTGATTCCATGTAGTCCTTTGTCAAGTGTGGCCTCAACTTCACATGGTAGTCAGGATCACGGATTCGCTTCAATGTGTATGCTTGCAAGACATTGAGGGTTGTGATGTACGAGTCGCGAAGACGAAGTCTTTGCTTTAAGTAGGGGTCACCTTCAAGAAGATCCTTGTGGCCAGCAACCTACAAACAAGATTTATAAGAACAAAGTTAGACAATAAAAGTTCATTTTCACTTTCACTCTTTTGTTATATGACTAGGGCAAGGAATAAAATGAAGCATAAATTTAAGTTTCGAAAAGTTGGTGCAAAAAGACCTATCATGCTTCTAACTTGGGCCTTATCTTTATGGAAACAGTAAAACACAGTTAAACTGTTCTGTTGTTTTAGATCCCTGACAGTCAAAAGTTACATTTTCGAATCGAGATGGGAAAACCCATCTATTTAAGGGGGTTCCATTCCCAAGACTCAAATCGGAGACCATGCTTAAGGGGAACCACGCTCTTATCACTCCGATTAACAAATGTAGGTCAACGTCACATGCGTTTGGACGAGCATATTAGAAGCTTAGATTATGACATTCCTATAAAGCTTTGAGCATGTTTCAATAAGCATACAGAAAAAAGCTCTTTTCAGCTTATTTTAAAAAATTGTTGAATATAAGTAGTAATTAATTAAGCCATTTACCCAAACATGCCCTCAAACTTTCTACTCTCAAATCATGAAATCATGCAAGTTTTAATGAAAGTGGTAGGCAGCAACTTGTTGAGCTTTGTAACATACAGTCATCATTTTTTGTAAGTGAACATATGGGCATCATGATGTTATGACAACGACCAAATGCTGATTAAAAAGAATCCTATCAAGCAATAATAGATTACCTTAAGGAGAAAGCTCTTGGTTTCTTCATATGTAGCCCTTAAATGCTCACCAAATGGCAGCAGCTCTTCTGACACTAGGAGTTTGTCATATAGGGCAGCGATACCTGGATCTCCCTTGGCGAACACCATCTCAACCAAGTCAAGGGAGACCCTGAAGAAAGGCCATTGATTGTACATGTCTTGAAGGATTTGAAGATTCTCTGGATCCTTCTCAATTGCAAGCTTGAATGCTGTCCCGAAGCCAAGCCATACTGGCAAATGAAACCTTGTTTGTGTCCAAGCAAAAATCCAAGGAATAGCACGCAGTGATTCAATTCCTCCACTTGGCTTTCGCTTTGATGGACGACTGCCAATGTTCATTCGTCCATACTCCAACTCAGGAGTTGCCTGCATTCATGAATCATGATATTCAGAAAGAAATAATAATAAAATTTGCAATCAAGGAAGAAAATCAGATGATAATTATTCGATCATATTTGGAAAAAGTATTTGCCATGAAGTAATGAATTTTTTAATACTATATCGACCAAATTGTCACTTTTGAAAACATGCCACTTAAACTTCTAGATTTGTTCAAGCGTATCTTATATATACAGTGACAGTAATCAAGATTTAGTGCGGATAATACTTACACATCGGAAGTATTCAACAAAACGGGGTTCCTGGAAAACAATGGAGCGATACTCCTTTGTTGCAATGACAGCCATCTCATCCAAAAGGGCACGCCATTCTGGTTTTGGTGACACAGGTGGATGCATTCCATGCTCAAGTGTAGCTGCAGTGAAACGCTGAAGTGTCCTAAAGCACAAGTGTTCCTCTCCAAATGACTGTTCAATAACTTCACCTTGAACTGTTACCCGAAGCGAGCCATTAATTGTGTCCGGTGGCTGAGACAATATAGCAAGATGAGTAGGACCTCCTCCTCTTCCAACGGTCCCTCCTCTGCCGTGGAACATTGTCAGCTTAACACCAAACTCCTTTGCAACCTTGACAAGCTCTTCTTGAGCCTTGTACAGTGCCCAAGCTGCAGAAAGACGACCAGCATCTTTTCCCGAGTCCGAGTATCCTATCATAACTTCTTGCTTCCCATTGATACGGTTTCTGTACCACTCTATAGAGAAAAGCCGTGCTACCGCAGCAGGAGCAGACTCGAGATCAGCAAGCTTTTCAAACAATGGGACAACCCTTAATGGCTGCTTCACACGACATTCGCGTTGTAATAGCTCAACAGCAAGCACATCAGATGGTGATGTTGCCATTGAGATGATATAGGCACCAAAGCTGTCAGAGGGGAGTTCTGAAATGACATTGAAGGTATCCAAAACATCAGCAATCTCTTCTGTTTTAGGAAGATCAGGACCGAAGAGAGGGCGCTTTCCACTGAGCTCAGACAAAAGCCATTCCTGCCTGCGTTCCTCGGACCATTCTCGGTAAGATCCAATCTCCAAGTGTTTCGTAATTGCATCCATAACATCAGTGTGCCTGTCAGACTCTTGACGGATGTCAAGTCTTACAAGTGAAAGTCCAAATGTAGACACTTGCCGCAAGAAATCAAGAAGGCTTCCATCTGCTATTGGTCGGTCACCACATGCACAAAGTGACCTATAACAGAGTTCAAGAGGCTCCAGGAACTGCAAGAAAAAAAATCGAGGTTATAGGGGTTCTATTTATAAATCACTGTATCAGGATACCCATGCATTAAGTTTTGCCATTTCTGAATCACGAGTTTACTGCTATGTGAGTAAAATTTGCTAGTGCATTTAAGTATACGTGGTAGAAAGGAAAAACTAGTTACCATAGCAATTAGCATTATGCAATTATCTAAGCATTTTAATAACCATCCTTTGTTCATAATTTTGTTGAAAAAAATCCACTGATCAGTTTAAGAAAAAACTATATACATGACCAAACAACTAAACCAAATATGTAGGTTAGAATTCCCGCAAATCAACTAAATCAAGAAGCAAAACAGTCTTTAATGATGAGGATATCCTGCACTGCCAATAATATATAAACATTGAGGAATGAAGTCTATATATTGGCACAAGTTTTATTGCTCCTAAGAACCATATCGTAAAACTCGAGAATATGATCTAGTTATAAAAGTGTCAAATAATTAGAACATACTACAGATATGGACATATGGTAGCAATTTAAAACTTCACTGAAAGGCAAATTGTCTTGTAGGTGTAAAGGTTCCATTTACCCCTATAATATGACAGATTATAGGGCCAATGTCAGGAATTTACCTGCTCAACATTTGTGAAGGTTGTCTCTTCAGGGATGTCAGAGGTCCCATTGGCTAATAACTGGCGAGAACGTTCGCGTGTATTATACAGTTTGTCCCTCACATCACCAAGAATAACACGATATGGCTCATTTGAAGGAATCTGTTTCCAAAACTCTGCATGAAACAATTTGAAATTTACTTATGAAAAGGTTCAACTCTAAATTAATTCACATGAATGAATAGTTCAGAAGGGGTGATCTGAGATTTTGTTCAGTAAGTTAAGTTGTGAAATTCACAAGAAAATAATGCATACCTATATAATGTTTCGCATCTCTCTTTGAGGAGAGATGGAGTTCATCAGCACGAACACGGAGCTCATCATTGCACCGCCACATAGATAACTATCAAAGTAGGCAGAAGCAAGAAGGTAAGAACTAGGCTCTTAATGGTTAAGGAATGTAAATAGTTAGGCCAGTGACCAGTATATTAGATACCTCAAACATGAGATCCTCTATCTGAGAGAAGTACATATTAGCAGCCATCATTCTAGCCAGCAAACACACATCCCTTGTAACTTCAGGAGTTACCCTTGGGTTACCTGCGATGCACATTAGACATACTGTGAGAATGAAAATATATAAAGCCATGCCTCTAAGGAAAAGCAGACTTAAGATATACAGAGTAATCAAAAGAAGACAGTGAAATGAATAAAAAAGAATGAAGCAAATAGATGTTTGAAAGAACTTAAGAATACTTGGGGAAATAATTAAGGAAGTTTTTTTAGATAAGAAATAATTAATGAAGTTAAACAAAGACAAAACTAGTGGAAGCTAACATAGATGCTAAGGGGGTGTGTCGCTACTTAAGCAAGTGGTTGAGAGTTCGATCCCTGACTCTTGTAAATGTAAGAGGTCTTGCTAGGAGGTCGCCCCCCACAGTACTTGAAGGGATTAGTACGCAGTTGCACGGGTGGAAACCCAGCCCAAACCCAAAAAAAAAACTAAAGACAAAGCTGGTTTATGAGAAATATTCATTAATTTATAAGGGAAAAGAAAGATACCATCACGATCTCCTCCCATCCAAGAAGAGAATTGAATAAGAGGGGCATTATATGGGACACGTTCATTAATTCCAATGTTCTTCAGAGCGGTGTCAACCCGGCGCAGAAACTTTGGAACACCTTTCCAAATTGTCTCATGAAAGTAGCTCATTCCTGCCCTCATCTCATCTTGTGGTGTAGGAGGAGTCCTTCGAATCTCATCCGTGCGAAATGCAGCTTGAATCTGTGTGCGAGAGAAAGCATTAGGGATATAACTTCAAAGAAAAATGCCAATACGAATCTTATCTAATAGAAAATAAATAGGAAAGCAAAGTCAAATAGAACAGCCAAATCAACACGACTACAGTTTAACAGCTAAGTGATGACATAAACAGCATCTGAGGTTAAAATGTAAACGCATATATAAAGCTCATACTATAGGTAATATCATGCAACTCAAAAGAACATCAAGCTATGAAGCCTGTGATTAGCACCATCGTATATTATATATTGAATCAAAAACACACCTCTCGTTGTAAAGCCTCGTCAAGCTCCTGCTTATCATCGGGTGTTATGTCTTTAGCATACAATTGTGTTAAACAATTCCTTATCCTGAAAAATAAAACAATCAATACCAATAGAAAGATTAGGCCGAGTGCATAAATCACTCAAATGTCATAAATATTAAAGATAATCGATTTTCAAATTCCGTAGTACATAAACAATTAAGTCAAAACAAATAGACAACTATAAATAAAGAGTTAAGACAATTAAATATCAATTCATGTAATGGACAAACCTTCCATGCTTTTGCAGCAAAGATCTACGAACAGACTGAGTAGGATGAGCGGTTAGGACTAAATCGACAGTTTGGTTCTTCAAGGCATCAAAAACTTCCTCAGGGGACTTTTTCAGTTCAGTGACAAGTCTCTTGAAGGTTTCTTCTATGTCTGACTCAGTTATGGCAGAGTTCTCATCACCAAAATCACCCTTCTTTAATAACTTGATCCTTCTCCGGTAGGCAATTTGAACTTCTTCAGCCAAGTTGGCCAAACTAAGCATGTGAGAAAATGATTTGGCAATGACAATGGAATCTCCAGCATCAAGACCAGTTAGCATATTCCCAAGTTCCTCCAGCTTCTCAGGCTTATGATTCCCTTCATACTCAGCTGACAGCTCATAACAATCTTGAACCTAGCATCATCAAATTACAGAAAACATAAGCCACAAATTTCGTATATGTATTGGAAGGAAAAAGAAGCAAACTTCTGCAATAAAACTAATAAACAAGCGTTATTGATTTTAATTACTTAAGCATGAGTTTTTATTTAGAGGCACAACAGTAAGGTTGCTCCTTATTCCTCGGAGACCACAGGTTCAAATCTTAGAAAGCCTCCTAGCATTGTGGATTCAGGCTACATACATCTACCCTCCCCAAACGCATAAGGTGGAAGCCTCATGCATTGAACCACGCTAAGCATGAGTTTTTATTTTTATTTTTATTTTTTATATAAGCAAACAATTTTATTATAATGAGTGAAAAGGGTACTTCAATCCACCACAAGATTAAAAAAACAATCCAACACTAATTACATAAAGAGAAATACAAGGCATTGGAGATTGACAATTGACAAATGCATTCTGCTCAAATTCGAGACAATTAGTTAAGCCAGAAAAATCATATCTCAATTGATTGTCACAAAAATCTATTAACTTGGTCTTAAAAAAATTATGTTACTCAAGAGATAAAAAGAAAAGTAACAAGAAAAATATACCGTTTGTCTGACGTCTTCACCATGCAAATCCTGAAGAATGTCAAGGAAGCGGTCCAATAACAAAGCATCATATTCAACAAGTTTATCATCATCAGACACCTTCCTTGGTGCCAGCAGCCTCAGCTGTGCATCAATTGAAGCCATCTTCTCAATGTTTCGAGTAGCCATCAGATCACACACAACCACTCTCAAATAGTAACGCAAGATTGATAATTTGATATGATGATGATGTTACAGTTACCTCACTCACTAGGATAATATGAAACTGAAAGGTAGAAGGAATTACTTATTACTTATTACTTATTATTAAAATTTAAGAAGATAAGAAAGTGATAAAAAATAATAATATATTATTACTAGCTAGTGAGTTAAGGAAAATCACGTGATTGGAGAAGATCTCGTAGGTTCTAAGCTAATAGTAATAAAGATTAGATTATGCACGGGAAAGTACAAATAAAGAAAAGTGAGCAACTTGCTTAACTAACAACAACTGCTTCAACAAACTCCTATGATCACGGAGATGACAGAGAGAAAGATAAAAACGGCATGTGAAGACTCAAGATAGAAAGACTTATGTCTTCTCCCTCCAATTTATAGACACATCACAAGTAGTCACGAAGTTTCCTACGTTGGTGATTATTATTATTATTTTTCTTTTGAGTAATTATTATTATGAAATTAAAAGAAGAAGAAGCAAAAAAGAAAAGTACATTTGAGAATGAATCCTAGTAGGAACCAAATACGTGTGAAGTGAAATGCTACACGTTTCCTATGCTATGTTCTTTTTTGTACTAAAGGGCAAAGATAAAATCAGGTACTATAGCAAATAAAAACAAGATATAGTATAATCTTTACTTATTTCGTTGTTGTTTAGTTTAAATTAAAATTTTAAAAGTTTTATATATAGTTTTAACTTAATAAAATATTGAACTAATCATGGCGACATATTATTAAGATAGGATATGAATCTGATATAATATAAGTTATGAATTAGCCAAAAAAAAATCAATATCTATATACTAATTTTGAAAGCATAAAAATATTATGTATTACGAAAATTGAATTACTTATCACCTACGACAAAGGTTTGAATTTTAATGAAATACGTTTGGAATCTTTTAATAATAACAACCGAAATTGATTTGAATCAATTACCAATAATAAAGATATGATTTTTATTTAATTCAATTGAGGAATCAATTTAAGGATTAGTTTTAGAAATTTATTTATTTTTAATTAAAAACATATATGTTGTATGGTATATTTGTTTGAGTCTCATTTCACTAACTTTTCACGTAAAAGCTTTATTTGACGAGGAGTTCAAGTATTTGGTCTATCGATTAGTATATAGGTGATGATAATATTTGTCTATATATATATATATATATATATATATATATATATATATAACCCACCAAATAATGCATAATGTCATGTAAATAATTTTTTAAAGACAAAATTATTTGCTGCGAGGAATCAAAATAAGATACTGGCACTTTACGTCTCGTATCTCTATCAATTGAGTTACCATTAGTTCTGAATGTGCTTAAGCATATCTAGGAGCCAATGCCTGGATGCATGCCTTTTCCGTATAATATTGTTTTAATTGGGACTCTAACAAAGAACTAATAAAAAAGGTAGAAATGTAAAAACAAACTTTAGAAGCACATGGTTTTTGAATAAGTCGAAAGACAAAATATATAAAATGTAAGTTTAGTAAGAAGCCCATAAAACCTAGCCTAGATGGACATAAAACCTAGCCTTGATAAAAATAAAAAATACCAAAAAAAATCTTTACCTATAAAACAAGAAGGAGCATTGTTTAATCATCATTATTGAGCCTAAAGACTCTTGGTGAGCAAAAGACAGTGAGTTTTTTGACTCTACAAAGACCAGTTGGGCAAAAAATATTGTGTTTGAGCCTGAAGAGTGTAGGCGTGAACCGAATACTCATGTAATCATGCTGTAGTAATTTATTGGACATAACTTCCGGGATATTTGGAAAGTGTAGACCAAGATAAACGCCCTGCCTATTTTTTTTTCAATATTTTTTTTTCGAAACCAAGGTGGTGTTTGGGCTTCACATTTTTTTTGGTCCAACTAATCCACCTCATATCCGCGAACTGTGTAAGTCTTTGACTCAACGATATGGATCCTCCTCAGGAATTGTTGTCTCACTGGAACTCGAGTCTTTGACCCTGAAGTCTCTAAGCGCCCAATTAGTTTCCACTGGGCCAATCCAGTTGGTGTTTTTTCAATACTCTTTTAATCACTAGTGTTTGTTACTATAACTGTGGGAACTAACTGTGTTAATCGTGCAAAAAGTTTTTAAATTAGGTTTATGGAACTTGAAATTCACAAATGAATTACCTATATACTTCATCCGATGAGGAAAAAAAATCAATTTTATATTTATTAAAAAGGTTAGTTAATTGTATTTAATTTTATTAAATTTATAAAAAAAATAGAGATATCTATTTTAGAAAAATAGCATTAGGAATAAAATAAAAATAAAATAAGATAACTATTTTCTAGCAATGTTTTAGGAAAATAGTATTACAAATAAAACAAAATTAAAAAAAAATTAATTAACCGAGAAAAATATGTTTTTTTCTTAGCTTATATTTCAAAACAGAAAGAGTATTCAATTGAAATTCATATATACCCAAGCTTTTGTATGCTTTGCAAATATAGGCACAAAGCTTACTACTGATCATTTTGAAAAAAAAGAAAAGGACATGTCGCTTGCTAATTTTATTTTGAATTGTGAGGTATTTTTTATGTTTCAATTTATCTTTCGTTTTAATATTTGTAATCTATTTCAAATTGTTTGTTATTTTAGAAATTTAAGGATATATTAATTAATTTTTTTCAATTTGTTTTGTTACTCATCTGATTCCTTAAGTACTACCTAAGTAAGTCTGAATCTGACCTTAAGACCTTGCTTAAGCGAGCCGTTTACCACTAGTCCCAACCCATGTTAGTAATTTTTAATCTTGTTTTTAAATATTTTGTAATATGTTAAATGTGTGCTAATTAATATAGTTTAAGAGTAATTTTTTAAAATTTAAAGTATTTAATAATTTTTTAAAATTAAAATGAAACTTTTAAAAACATATAATAAATTGGAATGGAGAGAGTAAATTTGATTTAACTAAAATACCGGAGCAAATTAAAATAACACTTTGACTAAATAACGCAAGATAGAGTCAAATGCGAACGAATATTCTCCATTGGGAGACCCCTACCGTTTAGTGCGAGCTTAATTTGATTGGATCGAATGAGTCGAATTCTGGGTAAATCAGATCCAAGTACTATTAAAAAAAATGCCAACGAATATACTTCAAACAGTTACTTTCTTTCATCACCCAAGAGGCCAAGACTTTGACCATTACTAGAGGTGGAAGTGGACAAGTGGTATTATGCAGGAATGCAGCAATCATAACTATCTATTTACTTCACATTTCATCTTTTATCCTTTCTTAGTATTCCATAAGATCGTTTAATCAATTTTCGAATCCTTTAATAAAATTAATTAATATTGTTAGTAAAATTAGAAATGTAAATATTTGATATATTTTTTTAAAATATTCCTATAATTATTATTAAAAATTTAAAAAATATTGAATAAATATAAATATTTGTGAAAAAAATAATACCATTAAAAATTGAAATGTGAGACTTATATTAAAGAAAAAAAATCTTCAGAGGATCTTTATATATTGGAGTAGAGGACCAAAGGAGTAGTGTTGATATTTCTTTATCACCGGCCCCAATAAATTAGAATAGCATCTATCAAAATATTAAATTAGGATAGTACTCCCTCCATTTCCATATAGTTTTTTCTTAAAGCAATTTAATTGTTGTTTCAAATTGTTTCTTGTTTTGAGAAATTAATAATGTATTAATTATTTTTTTATATTATCCTTTTCTTTTAGTTTTTTGAATATTAAAACTTATGATCATTAATAAAATGTGAAGATACAAAGATAAAATTATCTTATCATTTTTTTTTAAATTTGAAACATTTAATAATTTTTTAAATCTATGAGCATTATCTTATGTGACAAATAAAATGAAAAGGGGTATACACGTGACTATGTATATGAGGAGAAGGAAAATCAGGCTCAAGATAAAGACAAATAAAATAAGTTTTTTGATTTTATGGTTAAAGCCTAAAGGGAATTAAGACTGTCATGGGACCAAAAAGCTAAGATGTGCTGCTGAGTATATTGTTGCCCTTACACAAGTTCAAGGGTCATGTTTTATTAACAACTTTGTTCCCTTTGGTTGATGTACGTATGCAGCTTTTAAATTTTCGAAGAGGCAAATTTGATGAACATGGATGTTGCATTTGGCATTTGCAAGTAAATACAACCAAGGGAGATCCACTTATATATCCACTCCCATAATGAGAAGTTTAATTTAATAAGTTAAGTACTCTACGTGTAATGCTTGAAGCCTGAAATATCATTTTCTTTTCAAAAATGTTAATAATTTGTGTTATTTTTTTACCATCCTTTTGACATCTTGAATTGTTTTAGCACTTTTTCTTTCTTTTTTATACACTCTTCAGGCACTTATTTTTTTTTAAATTCAGGGACTTATGTCAGACAAAGATTTACTTGCGCCTCAAATTAAAGCTTCAACAAATGAATTGAAGCACATGGATAATAAGCACGTGGCATCCAACTCTCAACCAACTTGAAAGTCCAGCTGGAGTTTTATTGTTAGAAATTAGTTAGAGTTGTTTCCAGTAGCTTCTAGGTGATTCATTTCCAGTTTTAGATTCATTGTATATAGACTAGTTAATTAGAGCAGATTAGTCTTAACTTAATGTATATAAATAGTAGTTAGTTAGCATATATTTCCCTTAAGGGAAAACTCTCATTCATTCGGTTATTGCAATAAGATTCATTCATTTCCTTTATTGTTTTCTCTCTCAATAATACCAATTCTCATAAAGTTTTGTTCAAGCTCCATTAATGGAGAATCAAAATTTCACAACTTATTTTAGTTCCAACTGAAACCAACGTACATGTATTTTTTTATATAATTACAAGTAATTAGGGAGTACAAATTCAGATGAAATCAAATTCTTTTTGTATGAAAATAATTGAATATAATGCATTTTTTTTTGTGTACATATAATGCATTTTTTTAATAATGAATTGAGAAGATTTAAAATATTTAGACACAAAACATTTGGTAAGGTCATAGCTAGTACTCCGTACATTAATATTATAAAACTACTCTTAGATTTAATTTAAACAGAATGCTATAGCTAGTTTGAAATTTATAATAATAATAATAAGTCTTTATAAAAATAATTTTTAATTGAGTAGGAGTGTCGGACCAGCCGAAAAGGAAAGATATGTTGGTACTTCATAGCTTATCTGATAAGCAATTTGATGTATAAATAAAGTGGAATATTTTGTACAGAATAAATTCTATATGCTTATATTATATGCCACTGAATACTGATATAGACATATAGGCCCGCTAATGGCGTTAGAAAATGGCATTCAGGCAGAGTGCCATTGAAGAAAATTCTATATGCGATTGATATTGGCCCGCAAGTGGAGTTAGTTAAATATATGTCAATATGATTATCAAAAGAAAAGTAAAATCGTTGTCACATTAAATAGTGAGCCGAATGAAGTACTTGATTAGTTGATTTACTATGTGAAATTGTGAATCTACTGCGTTTAGATTAGAATTAATTTTCACTTTCATCCCTGAAATTTCATACCGCTTTCACTTTCATTTCTTAAATTACGAAAATAGCTTTGAGGTCCCTGAATTTGTAAAAGCGTGTGCACGTTAGTCCCTGGAGTTAACCTCCGTCAACGTCCGTTAACGGAGGCGTGACATGCACTTTAAATAATTCACTGTAGTCCCTGTAATCACTTTAAATAATTCACTATAGTCTCTGTAATAATTTTAAGTTATTTATTATAGTCCCTGAAACGATACAATTTATTCACTTTAGTCCTTATATCAGTATAGTTCAAATTCTAGATTAACTCAAACAATCAGTAAAAAATTAATCAAAAAGATTAACGGGTATGGAATACCTTCTGCAATTTGAGATGAAGTTTCATCCTTTAGAAAATTTAGCTTCAACTGGAATCAAGTTTGGAAAGGGAAATCACCTTTTGAAAATTTTTACCAAACACAATTCAAAATGCTCAAATCCGTTTGGGAGGCACAAACCTGCATTTGCATGAAATCTAAACATACACTTAGACTTAAGGAAAATGTCAAATTGACCCTTAACTTTGCATTTCATCATCAATCAATTTGGTGCTGAAAAAATCTTAAATTTTTTTTCCTCAACAACCATATTAACTGACAATATGCAAAATGAAGAGTCAAATTGCTTTTACACTATGAAGGATCAACCAATCCAAAGTCAATTTCATGAACCAAAGTGTTGTTTTACTATTTTCAACATTGTTTTGTTTGTTTTCCAAATTGTGTCGTTCTGTTTGAGTTTTTTTTTTAAAAAATTTTATTAACACTATTTGAGTTTTTCTCTTCATTGCACCAAAGATAATATTTATGCAACCAAAAATGTAAAACATACGTCCCTCAAATTATATATTTAATATATTAAGAGTAAATTTTGAAGGTTTTCAATGTTTTGTTTTTGATACATAGTTTTCAATATTGACTATACACTTTTAATTACTTAAACATTGTCCTTAAAAGAACAAGGATGAAACTTCATCTCAGATATGCAGAAGCCAGATGGTACTTCATACCCCTTAATCTTTTTTGTTAATTTTTACCGATTGTTTGAGTTATCTGGAATTTGAACTATACTGATATAAGGACTAAAGTGAATAAATTGTATAGTTTCAGAGACTATAATGAATAACTTAAAATTATTACTGGAACTATAGTGAATTATTTAAAGTGATTACAAAGACTATAGTGAATTATTTAAAGTGCATGTCACACATCCGTTAACGGACGTTGACGGAGGTTAACTCCAGGGACTAACGTGCACACGTTTTTACAAATTCAGGGACCTCAAAGCTATTTTCGTAATTTGAGGGACGAAAGTGAAAGCGGTATATAATTTCAGAGACCAAAAAGTGATGACAATTAACTCGTTTAGATTATTAGGATTTGTTTAAGTTTTTTCCAACCCCTGATACAATAAAAGAAACTCCTATTTATAGACTAAAGCGCTAATATCCTAGTAAAAACTCCTACACTATGTACAAGAAGATAAATGATCCATTGTTTATGAGTTGAGACGGCCAAAAAGCCTTGCAAACACCTGCTCAAAAGCCTGCTTCGACAATTAGGTCATGCTCTTGTCTCCATGTTACTGTTGATGCCCTGCTTTCGTCGCTGCTCTAATGAAACTTATCACAACTACAACCTTCATATATGCTTCCTGACTTGACATCCCTTTGCCGGTGGTGTGCTCATGTTACAGCTCTTTGCTGGGGTTGGTGAGGGGTCAGACCAAACTTATGACGGTCGAATCTACAAAGGCGCAAGTTGATGGCGGGTCTGGACGAGGATGACAATGAGGGAGGTGAGGTGATGGGAGTTATGAGGGAGTTTAGTGAGGTGTGGTCGTCGACGATGGACTTGAGAAAAGTTAGAAAGGATGAAAAGGTATAAAGTGAGGTGGGGTTGAAGAGGAAGGTTAAGATATGACTGTGAGAGGTAGAGAGGACAACAACATCAATGATTTTATGGAATGATGAAGTATGTGTTTGGATTGGCGTTGAGGTGCGGTGGGAAATCACGTTTTCCTCACATCTTCAATTTGGAGCTTATGCCAAAACGTGCATTTGCAAAGTGCAAACGCCAAAACAAATACACTCGAAATGTTGGTTGGTGAAGCAGTAGCGACGGAGAGGTGATAGTTTCTCAAAGGGTTGAAGTTGCAAAGGTTAGGGATATGGTTTAAATTAGGAGTTGCAAATTAAAGGTTGGGGAAAATGACCATCCAACACATTTCCAAAACTTTTTTTGAAAGCAGCCAATAATTAGTAAAGAAAGATCCACACCGTTGATGCCAAATCATCCAAAACCTATAGCTAATATTTCACATGCATGAGTATAAGCTAGCACTTATCATGCATTTAAAAATAAGCATCAATAAAAGTTACATCCATAACCATATACCATACACACATTCCTCCGAAGAATAAGTTTCGGCAATTAGTCCCCGAACCCCATAATTATCCACCAAACCCCACTTTTATAATTAATATCAAAATTATCCTCCATTCAAACCCCATTATACTCCCTCCTTATTTCACAAACCCCATTTCACAAACTCCTCTACTAACTGTTCAACTCCCTCTTTCCCTCAACACTGCTCAGTTTCGCCACCGAGTCCACGCCGCTGCCTCCACCGGTACGCACTTTCTTCTTCTTCCCTCATGACCATTTTGTCTTCTCTGTTTTGTTTTTGTTTTCGTTCCATTATAATTCCGTCATTCATTACCATTTTTGTTTTTATTATTTGTTTAGTTTTGGTTTAGGTTTTAGGTTTTCTTTTTTGTTTGTTTTTGGTTTTCTTCATTGTTGGTTTCCTTTAGGTTGGGTTCGAAATCGCCATTGTTGTTTTTTCGGAGGTCTGCTATCTCTGCAACTTTCCGACACGGGGGTGCCGGAAAAATGTAAAATTCCGACTCTTCCATGTCGGAATTTAATCAGTATTTGTTTTATAAATTGTTTGTAATTGTTATGTATAATATTTTTGAGTTTTCATGCTTAAATTATAAAAACATAATTTTTGGTCTCAATGTTTGAAGTCTTCCATTATTCATAATTTGGTTGAATTTCAGATATGGCTAGATTGAAGCGTACAGCTGAAACCGTGCAAGCAGAAGAAGAACAACAACAACAACGTAAACAAGCAGCGGAACAAGAGGCGAAACAAAAGCAGGAACAAGAGCAACGGAGACGAGCACGCAATCTGGAAGGCACGGTGTATGAGGAGGTCATGGCATTATGTACCAGAGTTATCACAGAAGATGTTCCTCGTACGCAATCCGGAAGGCGCAGTGGTCGGGTTACCAGGGGTAGCAGGGCTGAGCAGCAAGAAAAGGCGGAGAATGAAGCAAGTGGTCAAGGGAGACGTGTCCGGAGAAGAAGAAACTGAGTAGGAATTGTTGATTTAGAATCAATATAGTTGGTCATTTGGTAATAGCTTTTGAACTTGTGTTAGTATTTGGCTTTTTGTTATTTGTAAATTGTAATAGCTTTTAAGCTTAGGTGTTGAACATGTGGATTAAATTTGCTTTTGAACATGAATTAAGGTTACGTGAATTAAAGAATTGATGTTTAGGTATATGAGCGTATTTGGTATCAATTTACTTTGTTGCAATATATGAGCACATTCGGTATCAATTTACTTTGTTGCAATATATGAGTGTAACTTCATGGTGTGATCTAATGGATTTTTCTGTTAAATCCGATAACAGGGTATCAGAAAAAATTACTATTCTGAAAAATACGTATCAGAATTTTATTTAATCCTGAATTAAACATTTCGGAATTTATATTAAATTGAATAAGTTATTATTTTCGATATGGGTTTATCAGAATTTATGAATATTCTGATACAATCGTCTCAGAAAAGTATCAAATCATATAATTTTAAGAAATTCTGAATTAAACCTATCGGAATTTTAATTAATTCTGAATTTAGTATCTCGGAAAAATGTTACAGTTAGCTACGTTTCAATTGGGTGATATCAAATTGACTAAGTTATTATTTCCGATAGGGGTTTATCAAAATTTATGAATATTCTGATACATCTATCTTGGAAAAATATCAGAAAACACTTGAAAATTATTTAGTAATAAATTCCGAAATACCCGTGCTGGTTAGTCGGAATTTTAACAGTTACGTAAAAAAATAAAAAAACCGTAGAAGAGATGATTTTACCTTCAACAACACCAATAGAGAACACACTAAAGCTTCCTTTACGAATAGATAACCAAATGAAGTGGTTTGTAGGTAAAATATGGTAGGGTTTTGAAAAGGTAAGAGAAAAGTTAGAAGAAGAGAGAAAGAAGTTTGTAAAATTATGGGATATGGAAGGGGGGTTTGCATGGGGTTATGGGGTTTTGCTTGGGGTGGAAGAAGGTGAAAAGGTGGCTGGGGTTTGGGATTTGTTTCCTTTTTTTTTCTTTTGAATGGAGAAGGGTATAATGGACATTTCGCAATTAAAATGGGGTTTGGGGACTAATTGCCATAAGTTTCTGTACACAGTCCTCAAAAGGCCCAGCCCAATTTATCAAGGCCTCAACTGAGTTTGGGTTTCGGATCCTTGATGGGCTATGTTCAAAAATAGTACAGTAAAAATTACGGGGAAGCCAACCATTGCCTAAACAGTACACACCGCCCCTTTGCCACAGCTGTACTCAGCATCCAAAGGTTGATTTCGAAAAAAAAAAAAAAAAAAACTCTGCAAGAAATACAACTAAAGGTTTGTTAATTTACACCAGTTAGTTGACTAGTTTATTTGAAAAAAAAAAAAAAACTACGCTTGATATGAGGTTATTTCCATAAGTTTTGAGCTTATAAGCTTGTATTTGATGAGTTTATAATATCATTTTACATCTATATCGACTATCAACCAGTTATCAACTAATCTTACTACTGTTTGGATTCAATCAAATAGCTTACCCACATTCACTCTTTATTTTCTAACTTGTAAATTTTTAGTTAGCTATTCCAGTTAATACCAAGTGCTTCCTCCGATTCTATGTGTAAGCTTTTTTAAAAACTTTTTTTTGTCCTTAATGCAAGTTTCTTTTTTTAAAAAAATTTATGGTATTAATTACTTTTTTTTCCTAAATATCCCTATTTACTCAACATTTTTTAAAATCTCAATAATAACTATAAATGTAATTTTAAAAAAGTATATCAAATATTTAAATTTTGATATCACTAGTAACTAACTTTCTTAAAAAATTGTGTTTTTTAGTAAAAAAATTGACATATAGGATCGAAGAGTGTATAACCTAAAGGTCAGATAAAAGTTTTCTGCTCTATGCAGTTGAAAAAAACATTTTTAAGGTAATAATCTCGTGACCAAAAGAAAGGAAAATGCTCCTCTAAATTTTTTTTTGGTGAAATGCTCCTCTAAATTGAGCTAGCTATACACTATAATAATAGAAGGACCATGGTTGCTGCAATGGTTAATTAAATCTATTAATTTGATATAGTTTTCAAATCAAATAAATTCGGGTTTTATCATCTGCCTTGGTGGTTAAGAGACATCAAAATCAAATCAATGACGATGGAAAAGGCAAGAAATCTTGCATGGAGACAAAACTCTGCAATAAATAGGGGTTTCGTGCATGTATATGTGTGCCTACGAATAAATTTGTACCTTAATTCGAGCTATTTATATATTCCCTCTGTTTTTTTTTATTTATTTTTTTAAGATTTTAATAGTGTAATAAATGATATTTTTTATTTTTAATGATTATAGAGAAAAGGGTAAGTAGTGGAAGAAGAAATTTAATGATTATAGAGAAAAGCGGTAAAACGAGAAAAACGCAATTAATATATTGAAAATCTAAATAATAATTATATTTATTAAAAGTTGTGTTTTGTTTAAAATATAACATATAAATAAGAACTTAAGAAGAGAATTTTAAGTATTTTCATCATTATTTCAAGTGCCCTACCTTTCCCTAAGGTACTTGTTAAGGTTCCCACGATAGGAAAAACAAATATTACAAGTCCTTGTTTATTTTTTTCTCGAAAATATCAAAATTAAAGCTACACTTTTCAAAAGTTTTTTTTTACTACTTTTGCCTCTTTAATAAGTGTCGTAACATTTTCCTTATTGTTATTATTTTTTATCTATTGTAAAATAATTGACATTTAATATTATAATGTGTGAATTTATATATTTATTTATTTTAACCATTTTTATAATTTATTTCTATAGTAATTGGTCATTTTTTTGGCTAAATTGCGTATTTGATCTCTTACCTTATTTTTCAATTTCAAATTTGTCCCTTACATTTTTTTTGTATCATATTGATCTCTCACGTTTCTTTTTGCTATCAAATTGGTTCATGATAAGTAATAAGTCACTGTTCATCCTACGTGTCAACATCATATTGGTCCACATTTGCAAGGTTGAAGAAAGAAATGAAAGGTGTGCATATCTAATTGGTCTACATAATAAGAACAGTGATTCGGTGACGACCAAATTGATAATGAAAAGAAACGTGAGGGAACAATAAGATACCAAGAAAACGTAAGAGACCAATTTGAAATTGAAAAATAAGGTAATGACCAAATACGTAATTTAACCTTTTTTTCACTTATAATTTCATCTGTCCCTTATTATAAGTCATTTTTATCTAATTCACGCAGATTAAAAAAAATAATTATTACTATCAAATTTATAAAAAAAAATATGTTGTCATTTCAAAGTTATCCCTATTTAAAACTTTACAACTTTATTCATTTTTCTTTATTGTAATTATTACTCTATCACCCCTATGTAATTATGAGGGGTGTATTTAAAATAAACTCGTCAATGCTATCTAGATATTTTAAAGCGACTTATAAAAAAACTATCAAAATTGTGCTTTATAATAAAGAATAGGGGGAATGTTTTTCATATTAATTAGACGAGTGTATATTTTTAAAAATAATAATAAATATTGTATTAAGTTTATACTATGATAGTAATTATTAAAAAACAAATTCATTTTACAAAAATTATTTAAAAATTGTAGCGGAGTATAAAATATCAAAAGGGTACGGTGTATATATGTATATCAAGTGTGCGTGGTGGGGGCTGCTCTGCGTACCTATCACTGTCGACCAAAAGTGGAAAAAAGGATTTGTGGGGTTAAGTATCTTAGACAAACAGCAGCACCTGCTCTAGTGCAAACAGTACAAGAAAAAATTGAACAAAGTTGAAAACGACAACAATAGTTTTGTTCACGAGTCGGTAATGTTTTAAATTACAATGGCTATTGTAATCACTTTTTCTTTCTTTGCCCCATCCATTATTTTTTGTTTCCCGGTTGTTATTTATCACCTGAAACAAGTCAGAAGATTCTTTCCTCTTGAAATAAGACGGAAACAAAATAAAACAATTTCCACCTTATGCAAGTCGTATTATTTCCGCCTTTTCAAAATCGTGAATAAAATAGAGTATTCCGTCTTTCATCAGGCGAAAACATTAAAAATTTGTTATAATACCTAAATTGTCCCTCCGTTCATTCACGTACAAAAGGGAGGTGGAGGGTTCACGGAGGGGCATTTATGAGGTTTCAACATTTTAATTGTTCCGCTTCTTAAAAGGCGGAAGTATTTTCGCTTTTAAATAGTCGGTAATTCTTCCGCCTTATGCAAATCGATAGAAATTAAAATAATTTTCGCCTTTTGAAAATCAGAAATGATCTTCCGTCATCGTAAAGTCGATAAATTAAGGATAATCGGAGCCAAAGAGTAATGGACGGAGAAAAAAAAAAGAGTCGTTGTAATTATGTTGTATTTTGCGTGTATAGCAATTGCAAACTAAAAAGAATCAATTATGAAAACTACCAAGACCATTATTACGGTCTCAATAATGCATAAAAACGTAACCAAACACACATAGCAGCATGGAGGATGGATGAAAATGAAATTAAAGGAGTCATTGCAATCTCTAACTTTCTGTACTTACCATAAAGAGAATTAATAATCATGAATGGACAGTGGATTCTTAAGAGAGGAAGTCATCACTCATAATTATATCTGTGCCGCACGTTTATATGTCTCTTAACAGGTAACAGGGCTTTTATCACTCAAAAATTTCTAAAGATTTTCATTAATGTGAGACCAACTATTGGTACATAGGAGCAGGCCCGGTCCTAACCTATCTTGGGCCCTAGGGCGAATTTTTTTTTGGGGTCCTACTAAAATAGTTTATTAAAAATGAATCAATTAAAATACTATATATTTATATATTTAATTAATTAAAACAATGATAATAATCAATAATAAAAATAGGTATTATATAAAATAGAGTTGAAATAAAATAAAAAAATTTATTAATTAAATAGGTAATTAAAATTGTTTTCATGTTACTTCTTCCGTCTTTGTATATAATATCCTTTTGGTTGAATTCACGTTCAATACTATAGTTGGTTAATTTAGTTAATTGTATTGAAAATGTGAACATTTGATATGTTTTTTTTTTCAAAACTATCCTTATAAGTATTATTGAAAATCTAAAAATTGTTGAGTAAATATGGTGTTTATGGAAAAAAAAGTACCTAATTGTCATTGAAAATTTGTATTAGGTCTTATAAATAAGGACAAAATAAAATTCTCAAAATGATGTTATATTTAGAGACAAAGGGAGTAAGTTATAAAAATAAAGTTCATAAATTAACCTATTTATAAGTCAAGTGAACAAATAAAAAAATAAATTAAAATATTATGCTAAACTATTAATAATTGAAAGATAAAAAATATGCAACTATTAATTTTTTTAAGTATAAGTACTATTATAAAAAAAATTATGGGGCCCCTAAAATTTTTTGGTTTTGGACGATGGCCCTCATTGCCCATCCCAGGGCCGGGCCTGCATAGGAGTAGTTTTATGAATATATACATAAGTTGTCAATGGTGTAACACATTGCAAACAATTACTTTCATTATCATATAGTAGCTAGTCTTCACTATATATATTTGTATGATTATGTTTCGGTTCTCTGTGAATATTTGGACACTGCTTAGGGTGTATTTGTGGAACCAGAAAAGAAAATTGAACAAGGGGTGAAACTAGCTAATAGCAAATAAATAAATACACATATTACACGAATGATTCAAATGGAGATAAACAAGTCACGACCACCACTTTTGGTTAAACCTAGTTCTGTCCTTTGCACCTGCCTTTCTCTTCACTTCACTTGGTCGAGAACTTATGTTTGATTACCAACGAGGTGGGGTACACCTGATTCGGGACTTTGTCCTCGGTCTGCAAGGACATGAGTTCTAATCTCACCTCGGCGGTATGAGTCTGTCGCTCTTTTGGGAGTGGTTGTTCTCCTTCGAGCAATTTACATGCAATGATCTGGAAGCGGGATTGCTCATCAACATCATCAATGTGCGGAAATGATGATGAGATTTCCCTCGTAAAAAAAAAAACTTATGTTTGATTATTTTATTATTTCTTTAGAAAATGCTAAAATATTAACAAAATAAAAAAAGTAATTTTGTCTTAAAAAATATTGAATTTAAAATATCTGAATTAACAAACTTAAATTTTCAATAATTTTTTTTAAATTTATTATTTAATTAATACTTTTAGGATTCTGGTTGACAAAATCATATTTCTTCCACAAAATATCTTGAATAGTATGCCTTATCAATCAATGAGTAGGTGGATGATAGAAAGTAATGATTTTTAAATTAAAGGGATGCGCTAAAACATTTAGGTTTCTAGCCATTGAATCCAGGATTGACACTGATATATGAAGTTCAGATACTTTAAAAATAAAAAATTATCAATGTTGTATTCATTTTCATATTGATATGTATATGATATTTTTTAATACGTGTTTCAAAAGTGTTTTATTATTTTTAATTATTTTCTTAAAAATATTTTTAGGATATTTCTCAAATATTTTTTATACTTCTCTTATGTTTCTTCAAATACTTGCTTGATTTTGTTTTGAATTTTTTAATAAATATTATTTTTAAAGTAATTTTTACAATTATTTTTTAATAAAATAATGGTCTCTTAAAATTTTCTTTAAAAAACTGAGATCATTATAATAATCATGAACTAATAATGACAAATGAATAGAAATTAGCAACGTACAATAATGTCTCTTTTAAATTATATATATATATATATATATATATATATATATATTTGTGTTAACGTATTTTATATTGTCTCGTATCTTGAAATTTCAAAAATTTTCATATCCTTGTATTCGTATTGTATTATTCATGTCATACTAAGTAGTAGCATATAAGACTATTTGTTTCATGTAACATTATTGAAGTTTAAAAGCAACTATCTCTATGTTACATTGTATGTGTAGAAGATAAACCAGTAATTAGTTGGCGGTGGATAAATACGAATTTGTGGATGTTTATCCATATCACGTTATTTATCGTTTTCAATATTTTTATTGTGTGCAGTTTCTATTTTGACATTTTCTCTATGTGATGTTGGCTTTTGAGCTCAATTCGGTTAATCAATTGTGTACTTTACATGTTCTAATATAATGTACTTATATAAAAAATCCCTTTTCGAGGCACCATGTTTGTCGAGGCACCACGTTTGTCGCGTGAATTAATCCTCGCACCAGAACATTTGTAGGTAAATAATCATTATTTCCAACTAAAATTACAATTTGAAATTAAATAAACTATTCAAATTTATTTAATCATTATCTCTAATCAGAATTACAATGTGAAATTAAATATACTTTTTAAATTTATTTAATCATTATCTGTATATAAAATCATTATCCTTAGTTTGTTGAAAAAAATAAGTAATCATTATCCTCAAAAAAAATATTTAAAAAAATCAGTATATATACCACTCGTCAAGAATAAGACGTGGCAAGCAAAAAGGTTTCTTTGATCTTGGGTTTGTGGTGGTGAAGTAGAAAGACAAAAGCCACATCGCGAAACACTTAAAAGAACACTTAAGAAGGTGCAATTACATTATTACTACTACCACTCCTTCTAGCTATACTGCTACTCAGCTACTGCTACTCTTTGTTTCTTTGGAGGTGGTGGACAAACCAATGGAGTTTTCAATGTTTGAGATGGTGATGTTGGACTTGAGTGTGACACTCTTCTTCTTCTTCTTTATCTTCTTCAACCTTCACCTCACAAAATTGTAACATAAGGAAAGTCACTCAGAAATTTCAAACTGTTCAGCGTGGAGTTGCAATTTCTTTTATAATTAATTTTTTTATTTTATTTATTGTAACATATCAAAATGTCAACATAATTATGGTAGTAATCTCAGTCTTTATTCCACATTGATGCATGTGTTGCTTTTTGTTTGGATTTTTATTTGTTTATAAGGTATACTTATAATCTAAATATATAAGAAAAAGGTAAGTATTGTTAGATTGTTAAATATTATCGTCCACAAAACATAATTCATTATTTTTAAAATAATAATTGAAAATCTTGCTTTCACGACAATTTGGTCCCTGAAAAAATTAAGTTAAATAGATTATTCAAATTTTCCAAATCATTATTCCAAAAACATTAAAATCTCATCATTAATTATATTTAATAATTAAATTAAAATTGAAATCCTATAAATAAGTCTCATAATATATTAAAAGATAATAACAACATTAAAAAAAAAACTGATACAAACTACAGACCCAAAGATAAAAAAAACTAAATTCAATCTAAATCTCTTCCTACTTTTTCTGTAACCACTTTATCTGAATGTATTATCGAGATAAATTTATTTTTTTTATCACAATAATTATGTAAAAATAATAATTAATATAAAAGTGTTATATTAAAAACGGAGGGATTAATCTATAAAAAACTTAGGGATTATTTGGTTAATATATTCGGGAATAAATTTTTTTGATGCTATCCACAAATTACAAATACGAGATAGATTCAATACTTATAAAACATATAAGAAAAAAATTTGCATGTCTCATCTAGAAATTTCTAGATAATCTGTGGAGAGATTATAATTCTGTACAGGTTGATGGGTTTAGAGTATACTATATACATCATAGCTCACAAACTTCTCTTAATATTTGGCACAATATGTCAACTCTAAAACTAATATAAAAAAATATATATTTAAAATTTAAATGATAATTATAATAAAAAATATAATAAAAGTAGATTATCTTATAAAAATGACAATTTTTTTACATAATTTTAAACTATTTTTTATTATGAGCTCATTTTTAAATTTTACCTGAGACAATTTTTAAACCATACAATATTTTATCATCATTGCAATATCGAAATTGAGAGTATTCCAATATTTTTTTAAAAAGTAAAACAAATTAAATACTAATAAAGTATAGATTTTTTCAACATTACAAATAATATGGATATATGATTAAAAATAATGATTATCATTTTGTAAAAAGTTTGCAATGGATAAATACTTTAGTTGTTATAATCTCTAAAAAAATGTAACAGACGAAAAACAAAGTTACATACATTTCAACACTTTAAAAAAAAAAATTAATTCATGATGATTAGAACAATTAGGATAAATATTTTTTAGAATCAAATCTTATGATTAACCTGAGATATGATAAACGATGAAAAATATCAAAATATTTAAATATGAATAATAATATTAATAAATGTGATAATATATTAAAAAGATGATAATTTATATTCATAAAATATTAAATTATCATGTCCCATGATATAATAAATATTTTGATTTATCCTTAAATATACTCATAATACCATCAAACAAAAAATATAGTAAAAAATAATTTTGATTCCACTCCAATTAATCATAATATCATATTTATCCTTAATAAATTTACTCATAATACCACCAAACATAAAAGATGAAAATATTTAAATATGATTTATTTTTGATTCTTCAAAATAAAGTTGATAATCATATAAAATTTTAATTTATTCATTAAATAAATAAAAAAGATATCAGATAAAAAGTGCTACTTTTTATTTATACAAAAAAGTACAAAATTTGTCAACAAGCTCATTTAAATTATTTTTTAAGTGCATGGTTTGATTTGAGTCTATGCCTTTTTGTATAATTTTTTTATTGTTGTGTAATAATAATTTTTACTAAAAATAAAAAAAATCTTTACTTTATAATATTTAATATAAAAAAATTAAAATATCAATAACCCGTGCATTGCACGGGGTAAGAGCTAGTTTAATTATATCAGGATTTCCTTAAAGATCAAGGGAATTGAATAACTAGGAAGTTAAAAATGAAATCAAACATAAGAAATTTAAAAAGTTTTTGAAGGGTAATTTTAAAATTTAAGTATTTGATAAATTGGAAAAAAAAAATACAGTAATAAATAGATTTAAATTTTCAATGTTTTATCTCTTTAATTATCCTCACTAAGCTAAGGCTCATAATATATGTTTCATCTCTTTAATTTTTTTTAACAGCAAACAAAACAAATAAATTGAAAATAAAAAGGAACACAAGGGGTACTCCCATCCCCAACTAGTTTACATTTGATTCAAATACTCCAAAGGATTTAGCAACCAATTTCTATATGAATAAATCACAACATTGTTGTGAGTCTTGAAAAAAGTCCAAAATTGAACATTTATTTGCTCTAGGACTTCCTGTACTCCTAAATCTTCATGCTCAAAGACCATCTTGTTCCTTGATTTCCAAATGTTCCAAACGATAACCAAGCTAAGGCTCATAATATATAATTAATAAACCCTCACTAAGCTAAGGCTCATAATATATTATTAATAAACCCTCCCTTGAATCCTTGTTATTATCATATTGATGTAACACAAACTGGTTTAGAGTAGGGTCACATATTTTTCTTGCTATGAGAATTAATTTGGATCTCTCATCGGTTGCTAACTATATACCACAACCCAAACTAGGCTCCAAATAATAAAAGAGGAAATCTAAAAAAAAAAAAAAGGAGAAAATTCTTAGGACATGACGTTGAGTTGAATGAATAACAACTGAGCTAATTAGAGAATGGTGAAGGGACTAACAGCCTAACAGTTACACATTGCCCTAAAGAAGGCATCATTACTGCTTCAAAAGGTCCAAAATATGAAGAAATTGAAGAACGTGTTAGATAAAGCAGTCAACACTCAACAGTGGGGATGGCAAAGAATACTTTGAAAGTAAAGTTTCATGAACAATCAACAATTTTGACATTTGGGGTATTTTGCTTTATTCTTTGTGATTTTTTTTTTTTTGAAATGTTATTTTGTCTGATTTGATTTTATATTTTGGAGAAAAACTCATGCTGTAATTAAAAAGGACAAAATGTAATTTGAAAAAAACTTGAAAAAGGTACAAAATGTAATGAGAAAAATTTAATTCACACACACTCATAAATGATTGGCCTGCTGTCTTTTAGCTCATAGCTGTTATTGTGAAGCAAATTTTTTTTTCCTTTGCTGGCCATCCCTTCATCTTTTTGGATATTGCTGCTGCCTCTCCTAGCTACTGACCAAGTGAAATCTTGGAGGTAGCTATTGGCTCATGCATCTGGTTGCAATTTTTAATTTGATCAATGATGTCTTGGTCCGGTGTCTTGTATATTCATTATTATCGTGTTTAATTATTATTACGTAGATTGTAATTTTTGGATATAGTTAATATTTTGTGTACGAGCGAGTACCCCTAATTATATTTTTTTTAATATACATATATTTTACTTATAAAAAAAATCAAGTGTTACTCATAGGTATTAAATCTTGTTTTTTTTAAAGAAAATTTTGAATAGTATTCCTTCTGGTCTTTATTATAGGACATATTTAACAGAATTACACATATCAAATAAATTAGTTAGCTTTATAAATTCTATGAGAATATACTGTAATATTACAATTTTATCCTCTCATTTTTTCTTTAAAAATTCACACTTATTAATGAAAAACCAAAAACATAAATAGTCAAAACATTTAATAAGAACAAAAAGAAAAAAAACAATAAATGATAAATAGAAAATATAAAGCAACTTATAATTAATACAGTTTTTTTATAAATATAATAAAAATCGGATGTAGTAATTTAGATGTAGCATACTCAACTCCTAAACCAATTACTAGTTGGTAGTGCGAAGCTGAGCAAAACCTATCATATATGTGCTGGCTAAAATCAAGGAATAGACCTAGGGTCTCCATCATATATGCATAAATTCAAACTATATCTATCATTACTTTTTAGGCCAGCCTTTAAGCTAATTAAAAAACAAAACCAGCTAGTTTATTTTCGTTGCTTGTCCTTAATTATTAGCTGCTCATTCAAACAAATACTAGCTAGTAGATTTAATTTATTTTGTCCTTATAAAGCCAGCTTACCCAAAGCATGGTGCCATGGAGGATTTGTTATCTCTCTGCTTAATTATATTAATTGCTCAACTTTACAAAATACTCCCCTCGTCACTTTATACAAGACTCCACGGGGAGATTTCACATTTATTAAGAAAGATGATTAATTTAGTTAATTGTATTGAAAATGTGAATATTTGATATGTATTTTTAAAATTACCCCTATTAATATTATTGGAAATCTAAAAAGTATTAAATAAATAGGAGTGTCCGTGGAAAGAAGTAATTAATGATCATTGAAAATTGGTTTTGAGTCTTATAAATATGGACAAAATAAAAATGTCAAAATGATCTTATTTTTTTTACATGGGAGGTCTAGGACTAGAACCCATGACCTGGGGGAGAGAAATCCTAAGTGTCCTTTCAGCCACCAACTGGGCTGTTTTACGGGAACAAAAATGATCTTATATTTAGGAATGAAGTTAGTATTCATTATTAAAAATTTTCAGTATTTTACTGTAAAGAAGATAAATGGAACAAACAAAGTTTTTTTTTTCCTTTCAAGCGGAAGCTCATTATATGTCTTATAAGATGAGAGAAAAAAGGTCAGATCATACTTTCGGGCAATGATGATATAAAAACAGAAAAACCAAAAACCTAAAAATCTGGCCTTATAGGAGTAGAAATTGAACGAACCAGCAAGAACCGGCCCCAAATTCACAAAAACCGGTGTAAACCGTTACAGATTTTGCGGTTGAATAGACAGCACTAATAAAGGGCTAAACATGATGAAGTGCCTCTGAGGCATGTACAATTCACTCAAACATATACATATACATATACGAGTTAGATCCATTGACACCAAGTGTAAAACTTGATCACTTACACATTCACTTAACTTTTTATATATTATGAGTAATCTAATAATGCATATTTACTTATATTTTAAATAACGTATTAACCGTCAAAATAAAATTGTTGGATGAAGTATTAGATAATTTTTATATTATATGAAATTGTGTAGACTTGATCTACTTGATAATAACATATAATTCAATGGTTGAATTGACAAATTTTATAATATATAAAAAATTATGTGAAGGTGTAAGTGATTAAGTTTTATACCTGGTGTCAACGAATCCTAACTCTATATATATATATATATATATATATATATATGGCATACGTTAGTTTATACTAAGTTAAATTACACTAATTACTTTTAATTTTTTATATAATGTGAAATTTACCGATTCATCCGTTGATTAATAATTACATGTTATCTAAATCATTTATATCAAATTTGAGAAAATTTGGACTTCATTAAATATTTATTCTAATAATTTCATTTTTATATACTTTTAATATATAAACGAAATACTAAATAATTTTGAAATTTTATGAAATTTGATTCCAAAAATTCACATGATCGTAATTTCAATCACAATTGTATAACCTCAAAAAAAAGGTTTTGTCTCCCATAGTTAATTGCGCACTTTGATGCATAAAAAAAGTTGATTTTGAAATAAGATTAAAAAAACTTGTGATATGATAATATATGAAAGATAAAAAATAAAAACTAAATTAAAGGAGGATTTATTGCTTATCTTTTTTAATTACTAATCTTTTCTTTAAAAAAATATTTTCCCTTCAATTCACCATCTATTTGGGTATAGAATGTGTGGAAACAGAAATATAGGAAGAAATGAACAAAATACTTCTTTCGGTTTTATATATAAGATTATTTCGAGACTTCTACCTGGGATGTTTTTGAGTATGTCTTATACTCTTTACCCGGCTTAACGAAATTCATCTTTTCCTAATAAAAAAAAAATATTTCGAGACTTTTATTTTGATTTTAACTCCATTTTAATTTTTAATGTCATTTAATTACTCTTTTTTACAAACATTACTATTTATTCAATATATTTTAGAATCCAAACAATAGTTACATGAATAATTTTGAAAAAGTATATTAAATTTTTACATTTCTAATAACACTGATAAATTTAATTATCTTTCTTGATGGAATATAATTAATGATGTGGTAGAAAAGAAAAAGTGATAGAAATAAAGATCAAACTTATTATAAAAAAAAAAAGATCAAACTTAAAAAGAAAGAGTAAAAAAAAAAAAGGTGTAAAAGTATCACTGTGTAAATCTTTGGTTTGGTTGCAGAATGGGAGATTTTGAGTGAATTAAGTCCACAGTGCTTCTCTCCTACGTACTCACAGACAATGTCCCTATTTTGAGGCTTTGTTTGTAGGGTTGTACCATCATGTGTAGGAGTAAGGAGCATACTGTTAAAGAATCGTACCGCTTGTTTCGTCATATATATACGTACCAAGCACTACTTGTTGTTTAAAAGGAACATATATAACAGAAGAATCAATAATAGAGTACATAGACAGACTACTTTGCCTTGGAGTGTAGGATTGTTTGATTTTAGTGAGAATTCATTTTAGTGAGAATGTAGGATTCTCTGTATATCACTACACGACCGTTACGTTCATCTCAACCTTCAATATTAAACCACCCTTTCTTGTTATAAACAATGTTTAACAAAACGAAATGAAACTCAGGTTTTTCACAGATTTAACCAACCGCTCTTACACATACTTGTCTATGAGGTTGTTTGGTTGGGCGTTTGCAGCCACCAAACGTGCGTTTGCAGGGAAGCGACCCCTCCGAAGCTTCCGCGTTTGCGGCTTGGGACTGCGGAACCAAACGCGTCCTATGCAAATTGCAAAGTTTTTGAAAGAGGAGAGTCATATTCGTTATAATGAATTATCAATGCGATATTCCGAAAATCACGACTTTATTCTAGAGAGAACTTTTCCTTTTCTCAAATTTTCCCTTAAATTTTGTTCCTCCCCATTTAGATTCTATGTGTGGGGAGGAAGCATTGGGGACAATGTTTCATTTTAAGTGTAAGGAAGGGATACAAGAGTATTTGAAGGTGCTTTTCTTAAAATTTTAAAAAGAAAAATTTCAAGCACTTAATATGCAAAATTCATGATTTATGAGGCACCTGAATTGAAATTGTTTCTCACCTACCTATATTATATTTTGGCAAAACTACTAGATTGGTCCTGTAAGTTATTTTTTGGTTGCGATTCCGTCCCTTAACTTTTTTTCGTTTCAAATAAATCCGTAAGTTTGTAACTTGTTTCAAATAAATCCTTCCATCCAATTTTGTTTTAACACCGTTAATGAGAGTCTCCTATGTGGCAATCATTGGTCTTACAAGGCTAAAACTCAACGTTACACCCCAAAATGATGTCATATGAAGCCAAAAGAGAAAACCAAAACAGTTAGGGATTGCCCAATAAGCTTCTATTTTGGTTTCATACGACATCGTTTTGGAGTGTAACGTTGATTTTTAGCCTTGTAAGACCATTGGTTGCCACGTAGGAGGCTCCCATTAACGGAGTTAAAACAAAATTGGACAGAACGATTTATTTGAAACAAGTTACAAACTTCTGGATTTATTTGAAACAAAAAAAGTTAAGGGACGAAATCGCAACCAAAAAATAACTTATAGGACCAATATAATAGTTTTGCCTTATATTTTGCCTTTGTTTGAGATCAGAGTAGTATAGTTTCTATGAATAGGAACTCTTTTTCATGAAAATTAGTCTTTAATTGGTTGATTCATGACCATGATTTTTTGTGGAATTTGTTAATTAGCATGAGTTCTTGTGTTATGAAATGTGTCATTGAACTGTTGAGCCTACAAATTGTGAGATTTTAAGCCTTAAAGGGGAATATTACATCAATGATACATACATATCCCCTCTTTTCTAATTTTTAGTTGTAACATCCCAAATTTAATTCCTAGTATAATTGATGATGGGTCAAGCCTAAAGTGAAGGAAGTAATGATATGGAGTTGAAACTAGTGGTTTGAAGGCTTGATTTAGGATTGATAACATAGGATATTAGGAAATTCAAAATAAAAGATTTACAACTCTAAACACAAATTCCACCGTTGGATGTGAAGATTAGTATTTGGGGAAGCTTGCTTTAAAATTTGAGGAAGATCCAACGGATAACGAAGAAGTTATGGCCTTTCAAAGTTTGGATACTGCAAAATTGTGCAGCTTAATCGCCTCTTAATCGCCTCTTAATCGATTAAGCTGCAATTTAATCGATTAAATCGTGCTGCTGCTGAAAAAAATAAAAGCAAAACACACACTCTTTCCCAAATTCGTTTCTCTCTTCCTCTCTCCCCTAGGGTTCCATTCTCTATCATCAAATCCTCCAAGAACAAGTGGGATTTCTTCATTTCATCATCACATCTCTTCCTCCTTGCTCCAAGTAAGTATTCAAGTCTTTGAATTCCTTCCCTTTCTCTCTCTAATTCGAGTTTTCTCTCTCCTCCCTCTCATGGAGGTTTTCGTTTCTAAGCATGGAACCTTCAAGTTTTTCATGGGGTTTAGTTTGAGAATCATGGAATGAGCAATAACCCTCATTTTTGTGGCTTTATAATAGGTTCTATCACTCTCTTGTGGATTTTGAGCTCTTGGTGGGCAAACTCAAGTATAGGACACTTGGACTCTCCTTATCCTTAAGTGTTTGAGGTAAGGGGGTGGATATAGTGAGCTTTGCCTTGTTCTAGAGAGTAGGTTCTAGTTAGTATATAATGCTTGTTAGGGTTATGTGTTAGGGGAGAACATTATATTATAAATCCCTAGGTTATTGAATATGAAATTCTAATTAATTAAATGTGCATGATGATTGGATGTTAAGACTAGGAAAAGGAAACCCAATAATATAAGAATGAATTATTTGATAAATGAAATTTGGTTAATGATTATATTGAAGTACATGAGGAATTGGGTAATGTGAAAGTGAAGTTGACATAAATGATATCTATGATTATTGTCTTTATTTGTAAAGTTGTGAATTAAATGATAATTAATTACTGTAGCAAATATATGTATATGTTGTGGAATAAATTGATATAGGAAGAAAGAGAATGGAAACGATTAAATGTGATAAATGTGCATATTTGTATCTAATTGTTAAATAAGTAAAAATGTTAAGTATTATCAATTGTGAATAAAGATCATGGTTTATGAATTGAACTTGTGAATATAGGAAACGGAAGTAAAATGGTTATGTGCAAACCAAAGTAAAAGATGATATATGCAAAATTAAAATGAAGGGCGGATCTAAATGTAGGGCTATAAAAGAGAACACTATTTGGTATGATTGTGATAACTGAGAAAGGAAAAGAATAAGGAAACTACAAGAATGACTAGTTGCTGAATGTGTGTTGTTTTACTTAAATGTGTTACATTTAATTGAACAAGAAAGTGAATAATTCTTGGCCTCTAAATTGAGGCGCCGAACATTGAGAATGTGGTTTATGCGTTGGCCTCTGATTTGAGGTGACGACTAAAGGAAAGATTTGATAATTGATATAGGGAATGAGTATGGATAAAGAATGAATGGGAAATGTGTGTAAGTGTATTTGTGATTGTATGTGCTAAGTTGTTTGTGTAAGATGGTGAAAGTATGATTTGGCCTCTGATGTGAGGTAATGTGAAATGAAAATGTAATAAGTGTGTTGGCCTCTGTTTTGAGGTGACGATTAATGGAAAGTGATGATTTGGCTGACCTCTGATATGAGGGGCACAAAATGAATGAAAGTAATAGAGTGTTGACCTCTGACCTGAGGGACACCGGATGAATTACAATGAAAGTGTGTGTCGACCTCTGACCTGAGGGACACGATATGAATTAAAATGAATGAGTGTTGACCTCTGACCTGAGGGACACCGGATTAAATAATGAGTTGGGTGTTGACCTCTGACCTGAGGGACACCGGATGGAATGTGTATTGGTGTGTTGACCTCTGACCTGAGAGACACACCGTGAATTAAGAGATTGGTTGTTGACCTCTGACCTGAGGGACACAAAATAAATTATAATGAATGGGTGTTGACCTCTGACCTGAGGGACACATAATTTAAATAAGGAAAAGAATGAGAGCCTCTGTTTTGAGGTGATAAATGTGTTGCATGAAACTGTGCATTGGCCTTTGATTTGAGGTGATGTACTGAAATGAAATGAGTATGTGAAATGAATAAAAAGAAAAGGAAATGAATGTTGATTGGATGTTGAAACGAATGAGGAAAATGGATGTTGAACTGAATAATGGAAATGGATGTTGAAATGAATAATGAATATGGAAATGTTGAAATGAGTATGGTGTGCAATATGTGAATATATGCTTATTTGCTAATTGTGTTTGACCTAGCGGGTTGTTATGTCTAGTTAGAAACTGCTTTCTATTTCATGTGCAATGCTCACTCCCTTACATTTTCAGGTACGGAGATTGAGCTGGCACAGCCCCGGCCGAGCAGGAGTACTTTCCCTTACAGGGAGAGTAGGGTGTTATGGGTTTAGAGTATATTATGAACTTAAGCCTCTTACACTATTTTGATGTAAAATTTGTTATTCATATTTTAAGTGAGGCTTAGGATGTTTTGTTTTGACAAAGTTATATGTTTTGATTATGACACTCAAACTTAGTATTTTCCGCTGAAAACTCTGAATATTTGATTATTTTATGCACTCTGATATATTTGGAGCCCATAGGGCCTTGTTATGAATTAGATATGCATATTCTGAAGCCCTGCTGGCTACTTGATGTGTAAGTGAAATTATTTATCACAGGACATTTTGGAATAGTCCTAAAAACAAACAAAACTCCGTCCGTTTGACGGGTGATTTTAATATAACAAAAATGAATTTTTATGTCCGTATTTTAGTATAAGGGGAATTAAGGGTAAAAATCTTAGGTGTTACATTTATGGTATCAGAGCAGTTTCTCCTCGGCCATGGAGTTGTACAAACTCCAAATGATTACTCACCTAGCGAGTAATTGATGCTCATAGTAATAATTTAGGATTATAATAAGATAATTATAGTACTATGTATTTACTTAGTATTTGAGTCTTATTGGTCTGTTCACTCTGGCTAAGCAGTTGATATGGTTGCAGGTAACTAACGTTTGGCAAGTCCATCCGAAGTGCTTTTAAATTCGAAGTTGTGAAGTTAGATTGCTCTTCTGTTAACTAAATATTGAACTAGTAATCTTTTAGGATAGAAGTGTTTAAAACACTTTGGATTTGCCTTTCCAAATACAATCCTGTTCTTATAGAGAACGTATGAAAGACCTTATAAGGAATTCTTCAGTTTGAGAATTCTAGTATCAAGTAACCAATATTATGTTGTGATGTTGTTATTTGATGTAATGTAAGGTTAGAATTGATCACTCTAATCCTTGCATTTGTTAAATGATGACATTACTGATAGAACCCGACAGTGATGTGTTGTTGGTAGACGTGAGGATGGGATTGATCACCTCAATTCTTGCATCTATCAATAAATGCTATCATTATAACCTTTAAAGTGAAAGTAGACACCCAAAGTAGTGACTTCCAAGGAAAATAATTCTTGTAAGTGAAGCCAACCTAACCCAGAAACATTCGTTCAAAAGCTTCTTATAGAGTTAGGGAGTAGATAGAAAATAGTTCCAAAGAAAGGAAGTCTTGGTGTATGCTACTTGTTCCAAAGTAGTATAGCTAAGTGCTAAACCCTTGGATGAGTTAAGAAAACTCTCCAGAAATTATTCTCAATCATCATATCAACTAAACCAATCATTGAGCAATTTGACAATTTCTTCGAATCTTTTCCCGTTCCTAGATAACCATTCGTAAGAATAGCCGGTTGTGCCAAATTTGTGAAATCCCTGCGTTAAGACCAAACCACCTTAATAATTGACCCAGCCAACGGCAAGCTTGTTGTACCCTTCACCTTTGGTAGTTGGGTAAATCTTGGAACTAATGTGGACTTCTTCCTTCCTATTCTTTTTAATCGATTCATGGAAGAAGTTGATTGTGGAGCATTTAGTAGGAATTGTGTTTGCTCTAATCAACTAAGCATTGGGGCGATACTCTTAACCTTTTGGGGTGCTTCTTGTTCATGAATGCTTGTGTTTTTGAAAGGTTCTAAATCTTACCGGTGCTAGTCAATCCTTGTGAGGAGACAAACTCTAAGGCGTTCTATCCTACAAAAACCTTCGCATGCCACGATCCCCAGGGTATCTATTCTGGGAAAGATTCTAAAACTATTCCGGAAATGTTAAATATTTCGAGTTTTCCCGTATCTAGCTAGTGCAACATCTGCCCTGCAACTATCCGAAGGACGATCGGAAGCGGATTCATCCGATCCCACATCCTTTAGCATAGCGGTAATTGGGTAAGTCGAAGCCAAGTGGGGGAGCACTTCCTACCCTAATTTAAATTCTGTTTAGGTAAAGACAAATCGAAAGAGTGGCAGAAGAAACCAAAGGGAATTAAAGATAAGAATTGCAAGTCCTATCACCGGGATGATTCTCCATTTACTAAACTTAACGAAATTTCGGGGACGAAATTCCAATAAGTGGGGGAGAATTGTAACATCCCAAATTTAATTCCTAGTATAATTGATGATGGGTCAAGCCTAAAGTGAAGGAAGTAATGATATGGAGTTGAAACTAGTGGTTTGAAGGCTTGATTTAGGATTAATAACATAGGATATTAGGAAATTCAAAATAAAAGATTTACAACTCTAAACACAAATTCCACCGTTGGATGTGAAGATTAGTATTTGGGGAAGCTTGCTTTAAAATTTGAGGAAGATCCAACGGGTAACGAAGAATTATGGCCTTTCAAAGTTTGGATACTGCAAAATTGTGCAGCTTAATCGCCTCTTAATCGATTAAGCTGCAATTTAATCGATTAAATCGTGCTGCTGCTGAAAAAAATAAAAGCAAAACACACACTCTTTCCCAAATTCGTTTCTCTCTTCCTCTCTCCCCTAGGGTTCCATTCTCTATCATCAAATCCTCCAAGAACAAGTGGGATTTCTTCATTTCATCATCACATCTCTTCCTCCTTGCTCCAAGTAAGTATTCAAGCCTTTGAATTCCTTCCCTTTCTCTCTCTATTTCGAGTTTTCTCTCTCCTCCCTCTCATGGAGGTTTTCGTTTCTAAGCATGGAACCTTCAAGTTTTTCATGGGGTTTAGTTTGAGAATCATGGAATGAGCAATAACCCTCATTTTTGTGGCTTTATAATAGGTTCTATCACTCTCTTGTGGATTTTGAGCTCTTGGTGGGCAAACTCAAGTATAGGACACTTGGACTCTCCTTATCCTTAAGTGTTTGAGGTAAGGGGATGGATATAGTGAGCTTTGCCTTGTTCTAAGGAGTAGGTTCTAGTTAGTATATAATGCTTGTTAGGGTTATGTGTTAGGGGAGAACATTAGATTATAAATCCCTAGGTTATTGAATATGAAATTCTAATTAATTAAATGTGCATGATGATTGGATGTTAAGACTAGGAAAAGGAAACCCAATAATATAAGAATGAATTATTTGATAAATGAAATTTGGTTAATGATTATATTGAAGTACATGAGGAATTGAGTAATGTGAAAGTGAAGTTGACATAAATGATTTCTATGATTATTGTCTTTATTTGTAAAGTTGTGAATTAAATGATAATTAATTACTGTAGCAAATATATGTATATGTTGTGGAATAAATTGATATAGGAAGAAAGAGAATGGAAACGATTAAATGTGATAAATGTGCATATTTGTATCTAATTGTTAAATAAGTAAAAATGTTAAGTATTATCAATTGTGAATAAAGATCATGGTTTATGAATTGAACTTGTGAATATAGGAAATGGAAGTAAAATGGTTATGTGCAAACCAAAGTAAAAGATGATATATGCAAAATTAAAATGAAGGGCGGATCTAAATGTAGGGCTATAAAAGAGAACACTATTTGATATGATTGTGATAACTGAGAAAGGAAAAGAATAAGGAAACTACAAGAATGACTAGTTGCTGAATGTGTGTTGTTTTACTTAAATGTGTTACATTTAATTGAACAAGAAAGTGAATAATTCTTGGCCTCTGCATTGAGGCGCCGAACATTGAGAATGTGGTTTATGCGTTGGCCTCTGATTTGAGGTGACGACTAAAGGAAAGATTTGATAATTGATATAGGGAATGAGTATGGATAAAGAATGAATGGGAAATGTGTGTAAGTGTATTTGTGATTGTATGTGCTAAGTTGTTTGTGTAAGATGGTGAAAGTATGATTTGGCCTCTGATGTGAGGTAATGTGAAATGAAAATGTAATAAGTGTGTTGACCTCTGTTTTGAGGTGACGATTAATGGAAAGTGATGATTTGGCTGACCTCTGATATGAGGGGCACAAAATGAATGAAAGTAATAGAGTGTTGACCTCTGACCTGAGGGACACCGGATGAATTACAATGAAAGTGTGTGTCGACCTCTGACCTGAGGGACACGATATGAATTAAAATGAATGAGTGTTGACCTCTGACCTGAGGGACACCGGATTAAATAATGAGTTGGGTGTTGACCTCTGACCTGAGGGACACCGGATGGAATGTGTATTGGTGTGTTGACCTCTGACCTGAGAGACACACCGTGAATTAAGAGATTGGGTGTTGACCTCTGACCTGAGGGACACAAAATAAATTATAATGAATGGGTGTTGACCTCTGACCTGAGGGACACATAATTTAAATAAGGAAAAGAATGAGAGCCTCTGTTTTGAGGTGATAAATGTGTTGCATGAAACTGTGCATTGGCCTCTGATTTGAGGTGATGTACTGAAATGAAATGAGTATGTGAAATGAATAAAAAGAAAAGGAAATGAATGTTGATTGGATGTTGAAACGAATGAGGATAATGGATGTTGAACTGAATAATGGAAATGGACGTTGAAATGAATAATGAATATGGAAATGTTGAAATGAGTATGGTGTGCAATATGTGAATATATGCTTATTTGCTAATTGTGTTTGACCTAGCGGGTTGTTATGTCTAGTTAGAAACTGCTTTCTATTTCATGTGCAATGCTCACTCCCTTACATTTTCAGGTACGGAGATTGAGCTGGCACAGTCCCGGCCGAGCAGGAGTACTTTCCCTTACAGGGAGAGTAGGGTGTTATGGGTTTAGAGTATATTATGAACTTAAGCCTCTTACACTATTTTGATGTAAAATTTGTTATTCATATTTTAAGTGAGGCTTAGGATGTTTTGTTTTGACAAAGTTATATGTTTTGATTATGACACTCAAACTTAGTATTTTCCGCTGAAAACTCTGAATATTTGATTATTTTATGCACTCTGATATATTTGGAGCTCATAGGGCCTTGTTATGAATTAGATATGCATATTCTGAAGCCCTGCTGGCTACTTGATGTGTAAGTGAAATTATTTATCACAGGACATTTTGGAATAGTCCTAAAAACAAACAAAACTCCGTCCGTTTGACGGGTGATTTTAATATAATAAAAATGAATTTTTAAGTCCGTATTTTAGTATAAGGGGAATTAAGGGTAAAAATCTTAGGTGTTACATTAGTGATATACATATCTGTGATATCATCTTGACAGTTATCATTCTAGAACTTGATTAGCAGTTTTGTAGAGGCGAATTGAAATTTGCATATATATTATGAAATGATTGAGAAACTTAGGAATTTAAGCCTTCAGCATAAACGAATGTATCTGATAGTTGCCAATTTTAATCCAACCACGTACAAATATACACTTTTTCTTAGACACCTCATTATTACATGAATTATTATTTGGTAGAAGTATGGGGAATAAGATGCGAGCGCCTAAGTTCGATCCTTAATAACTGCTCAATCTTCCACTCTACCTCCCGTCAAAAACTTTACCTATAAAGTTTACCAAAAAAAATAAAATTTACCTATAAAAGAACATGGATTATTATTTAGTATCTTTGTGAAAAATATTATTTTGGACAATCGAAGGCAAAAGCGAAAAGTTTGAAAGTATATGCTACGACTATGATGTTTTAAAGTAAAGAACCATCCCATTCCTCTTAGGTAGTACTTGTATGATCGAAAAATTAGATCTATCAATCAAATAGAAGAGGATGGAGAAATGTCAAAAAGGGTAGTCAAAGTGATAAAGGGAAGTCAAAGTTTGTGCCAAAGGCTAAGTGTTTTCAAGTCAAAGTCAAGATGCCTAATAAAGATCAAAATAATATTTTTCACATAAGTTACTATTACTAAAGATTTTAACCCTTTGAAAATTATCCTTTTTCTTCTTTTATCAACATCTTGAACATTACAACCCATGGCCATGTTACATCAAAGTCAAGACCTCTTATAGAATATTTCATACAAGTAAATATATAGTGGAGATATAGATATCTGATCAAGCTAAGCCTTTGGTAATATATATTGCAACACGAAATAATTGAGAGCAAATTTCCAAATCCTCAAACACTTGAGATCGAGAATGGTGATTGAGAAGAGTGATCTTTAAGTTCAATGAGTATGTAGTTTGTTTTCACAGGACATGTAACACTAATTGAAATAACACTCTAATGATATGATAGATGAGATTGGTTATCTTCTTTCGAATAAACAATTTTATGAGTTTTCTATGATTTAATCTCTTTGATATCTCTGATTAATTTCTTAGGCCGGGTTATAGCTTGAGGATAAGCAATGTTTAAGTGTGGGGAAGTTGATGAGTCACATTTATGAGCATTTTATGATGAGTAAAGTATTACTTTTGTAATGATTTTGATGATGTTTATATATTATTATATACTGAATTCACTTATTTTGACATAATGGACTTAAGATGGAGAAAGAACAAATTATGGTTAAAAGAGGTAGATTTTGAAAGAAAGTTATGTACAAAGGTTAGTGAACCATTGCTGCATAATAACGGACAATCATTATTGATGATGATGATTATGTGTGGAACAATGGATGGCCATTGAAGAGCGCATGAATTGAATGACCGTTCAAAAAGTTAGAGCCAATCAGAAAAGGTGGTTTCTAGAAGGATTCTAAGACATCATATTAGGCATGGACGGTCATGTATCATGCTTATGAACGATCGTCCTTATTAACTTGATGACTAAGAATTTCAATTCTATATATTGAGATCTCAGCTACCGCAACTCAAAACATCAGTTCACAGAACATACAAATCAATCTGTCCATTCTTCTCATTCTTCCTTCTTCTTTCTTCTCTTCTTTGTTCGAGGTATATAACCATCTTCCATAAGGAGACAGAATTAGGGCCACGAGGTATAATAAGTGTTTGGTTGTGCTGTGGATAACAGAATGACAATATTTCAATATATGATGCAGGTGTTTTCGTAATTCTACAATAATAAAATGATATGGAAATAACACATTCCTAACTTTAAAAGTGGGTATAAAAAATAGTTAAAACACATACAAATTACTTTCATGAAAATATATTTTTCCCAAGAAAGTTTTTATTAAACTAATTGAAATAAACTTGGTATATTTTATAACCATTACATATTCCAAAAATATCTAAAATAACTTGAAATAAACATCCATATTGCCACCCACTATTTGTGGGGTTTTCGTCCGACGCCTGCTGAACTGAGAAAGTGCGTGGGGTGTGGGTAACGACAGGTTATGTAGTAATCTTGTAAAGGAACTTGACCGTATTTTTGGTTGTTTTTCGCTTTTGGGTTGGAAAAGTAAAGTGCGTGAAAGCGTTAAAAGTTGACAGGAAAATAAACCGACGCCAAGAACACGACGCGGGAAACGTAAAGGAAAGCGATTAAAGTTGCAAGAATTAAACGCTGGAATTTAAAGTTGCAGTAAGATAAAGTGCAGCAAAGTAAAGTGCTGGAATGTAAAGGGTTTGCATTGAATTGTAAATTGGAATGTAAAATGTTTGCATTGGATGATAAAAAAAAGGGTTGAGGTTTTTACAAAGGCGTTCTCCGTCAATCTGCTCTGGTGAGATGTGTAGGATGATTGCCAATGTGCCAACCCCGATTACAAGCAAAAGACTTCCTATTTATAGCCTAAGAAATCTATTAACTAAGTCTACCTTATTCGTCACGTTCTGCACAACCGCAGAAGCCATGTTCTAAATAACTACCCACTACGCTATCCCCCACGATGTAACGGCCCACGTCGTGGTTTTGGGCTTCAAGGATATTTTGTCGAACCTACAGACGACATCTTCGTTGGGAACCTTTCGACAAGTATCTTTCTTCGAGTGAAATAAAGCAACTTAAACTCTTGTCTAAGTGTCTTTGTTGTCTGAAGCTTTCGGATTGTCGTGCCCCTGCCTTTTGGTTCTGGGATGCCCGTCGACATCAAGCTCCTTTCGGCAATAGGTTGTCTGTCGATATAGACCTTTGACTTATTGTCGGCCTCTAATTGGTTCAATCGATATCGGTGACATATTCTCTGATTCTGACGGTGTTTCACCACCGACTAACCAAAGGACTTGTCGTCGATTTCTCTTGGTAGAACCCCATTAGAGGGCTTTTCCTTTCCCCCATTAAATGGAAAGACACCCAAAATCCGTCCTAGAGAAGGTACAAACTCTGGGCCATAGAAAATTACTAGGTTCCACCGAGGCTTATGTATCAAACTAAGTGTGCCCTCCAATTCAGGCTTTTTACGCCAGTTTGAAACACAAGAGGTGATCCTTATGTAATCTCCCATGTTTGGTCTTTCACTGTTCATGGGGAAAGGGAGGGTATTCAGAGTAAGGATTTTCCCATTTTGTCTTCAACTCCCGAATCCCTTAATCTCACATGTTCGGTCCTTCATGATCTCAGACCATCTGGATTTTGAAAAATTTATCTTCTTTCTAGAATTCGTGAAACAGGGCCATTGCTGTTTTCGTGCTCTCTCATGGCTTCAAAATCCCTGAAGTAGAGTATTTATAGCCATAGAAAACATTAAATGCTGATGTAATTGCTCTTCCGTTCCCAATGTTAACATGATTGTTCTAACTTCCTCTTTTCTCACGCCACTATCCCTTCGACACGAGCCTCTTCATCCGTCTTTCCCTTTTTTGTCGACACACGTACACGTCCTTCGAAGTCACTTTTAAGTCGTAGGACTTAAGTACACCTCCTTCGACATCACTTATGTTGTCGACACCTCCTTGCTTTGTTAAATTCGACCCCTTGTCGAGAATACACGTTCACCTCCTTTGAAGTCACTTTTAAATAATTCGTTTAAGTACACTTTCGTCGACGTCACTTAAGCATCCGACATTCTTGTCCTTTTGTCGATTTCAACTTCCAGTTAACACCCACCAATTGCATTTGGTTGTTAGGTCTCTCACAATGATTTCCTTGATATAATGTTTACTACTTTTTTTCTTCGCAAGAGAGAGTACTACTCTATATGAGAGGACAAAGTCTTGGAGTTCAAGCAAATTAACACTCATGCTTATGAGTCATTTGGCGATATTTTAAACCCACTACGATCCGATCAAAGCATGATGCATATACCAATATGTCAACTAATATTGCTTATGAAAAAAATATGTCAAATAATATTGTAAATTGTTTTCTAAATCAATTTTTTTTCTTAGTAACACATCATCAATATAATACTTTCCCTGGTTTCATAAGTAATGTATTTTAAAATTATGCATGAGTTTTAGAAAAGGCTCTTGCTAACACTACTAAAAAAAAGCTTTTTAGTGACCGCAAATTTTAGTCACTAAATAGCATTTTTCGGTCACTAAACCTGTTAGTGACCGAATTAGTGACGGAATAGGTGCGGTCACTAAAAGGGGCGTCACAAAAAAATTAGTGACGGAAAAATTATTCCGTCACTAATTTGTGACCGAATTTCGCAGTCACAAAAAATTGCATTCCGTCACTAAAGTAGTCACAAATAAAAGGGAGACCAATTTAGTGACGGAAAATATGAAGTTAGTGACCGAATTTTTCGGTCACTAACTATTAACAGTCACTAAAACTGGCCCAATTTAGTGACGGAAACATCCGTCACTAATTTATAACCGTCACTAATTGTGACCGAATTATAAGTTTTGTGACTCTGGTTTGCAGTCACTAATAGTGACGGATTTCTGCATTTTGTGGTTACGTTTTTCCAGTCACTATTAGTGATGCATTTGTCATGTTAGTAACTGAAATATTCCGTCACTATTTAAAAAGTTTGTGAGCATAATTTTTGAATTACTAATTATTGTTTTTATCCCTGTTTTTATCGCAAAATATATATTAGCTACACTTATTTCACAAAATTTAGAAAAATAAACACTATTGACAAATAAAAATATAAAATAAGATATAATATTGTTGTATAGCGCTAGCATCTATCAACAAATAACATAAATCATGTCCTAATAATATTCCAGAAATTCTAAACCAAACACAAATTGTAAAAACATAAACACAAACACCAACACATTATAAAAATACCAAAAAAAAGGTTCAATATTCAAATTAGTAAGTAATGATATAATATTCACATTGTATTTTTCTAGTGGAGCACTTAAAAGTGCAACAACTTGCTTTGTTGCTCTATTGTCGTCAAGCTTTGGTTTTCCAGAAAGCTTCTTGACACATGATCCCTGCATAAATTACAGAGACAATGCAGCTAAGCAAATATGCAAATCCTGTCCACACAATGCATGGTAAAAACAGCAGATCAAGTTTTAAAGGTAATATACCAGCACTTGGTCCACATAATCAAGTCGATCTGGATGGACACGGAGAGTAAATGTAAGAAGAGAGACATGCAAAGCTATTGCTCCCACTATAGGCATGTCAACCTGTGCTTCTGTCACCCGTGATTCATCTGTGCAGTATAGTGGTACTATTTCTTGTTACATGTAATAGCAACTTCTATTTGGCTTCCTTTTATATATATAGTACACATTTTTGCAATGTTATGCGAAGCACAAAGGTTGAGAGACGTCAGTGGCATTTAACCTATTAGATTAGATTATGGGGCGGGAACATGAGCGCCACAATCTGTGAACTCTTTACTCTCATCTACAATCTGATAGTACTAAACCTAATTTTAGTATTATCAATTTTATTGTTAACTTAATCAAATATTTAGTACTCATTAATCTGATAGTATTAAATATTGGTATATGCCCACTTGCAAGCATTGTAAGTAATGTCAAGTGAGTCAGACCAAATATGAATTACATGCAATGGGATCTCCATTGTTAAATCAAAAGAGAACACAAGTACACAACAGTTTTAGAGGGACATTAGAATAAGCACATATGAATTTCATGAATACAAGAGATCCCTGATTTGAAACAATTGTAAAATAGAATAGTAAATATATAAGCCTAAGTGAAAAGCAAAATTAACGAGTTTGGTAGTACCTCCACCAGCAACCAACTTCTCAACACGAGCAAAATACTAAATTATGAACAAATTAAATTAATGTTTTTTTTTAAAAAAAAAAGAAATAGAGAAGAAATTACCTCTTAGTTAGAGAGTGAGTTTCTTCTTCAGTGAGGTTACCACCATGGAGAACCTTGCTAATTTTTTTAAGGCTGTGAATCAATGCAATGAGACAATAAAGAGAAAGAGAGAGTGATGAGTCATTAGTTAAGAAAATTAGTTAAGAGAGTGAATCAAATCCTAGGTTGGAGGTTTCAAATCAGAATTCACTGAAGCAAATTGAAAAATGAAAATGAACACAATTTTTCAAGAAAGGAAAAAAGACAAGGAAAAAACAAATATAGATAAGAAAGTGAAAAAGACCAGGGAAGAATTTCCTAACAGAGATTTTGGAAGCAACCCAGCAAGGAATAGCATAAAAAGTTTCCAACTTCAAGATTAAGAAAAGAGATAATAATAAGAAGAAGGAGACAGCAGAATTCGGGTGGATAGGGGTGCCATGGAAAGGGAAATGGGATTTGGGGGTTTTCATAGGGTTAACAAAATGGGATTTGGGGTTTTATTTTAACACTTCCCCCCATTTCATATTACAGCCATTTCCCTTTTTTTCTTTAATTGAAAAAATAAAGTGTTATTAAGAAATGAATTCAGCTAAGCTCCTGAATGGATAATCCACCAAATGGGTCCAAAGTCCAAACATAAATAGCTCAAGACGTGAAGTACGTAGTTTCAACAACAATGGGGCAGTGATTACAATATGAAGAGCCCAACAACTTGTTCCTTCTAGTTTTAGTTTAAGAAATTAGACCAAATCCAATGAGCAAGTGATTATTAATCCACCGGAAAAAAAAAGGAGACTGCTACTAAAAAAATTGGGTCTCAAGAAAAGTTTCTGACGAGTTACTGACAATCATTGAAATCGTACAAAAAATTTATTACCTCTGGCCCAAGGTTAGTATCATGGTTATGTCTGCGGGAACACAGACCAAAGGCCAAAAAAATATATGAGCTTGTGGAAATAGAATGCGTCAAAAATTCTACCCAAATACTCGGAACGCAAGCCACAACACTAATTAGAAGCTAATCATTCAGCATATAAATGCTATGAAACCCTTGACTCTAAGAACATATATAACAAAGTCACTGGTGAAGTGCATGCTGCTCTTTTATTATGGAGAAATGGAAGGACTAACATGAACATTTTTATATCAAATGGAAAGACTAGTCACTAGGATTCAAACATGAAACATGATTATTGTTCATATTAGTGTATAGTCACGGAGATGTAGAATCAAAACACAAATAGAGCAAAATCATTCCATTCAGGACTTTCTTCAAACAGATTATAGTCATACTCATTGTCAATAGTCAATACAATCCAATTAAGTAGAATATCCAAACATAAAGCAAATGTTGTTCACGGTAGTAACCAAATTATTGTAAATTTGAAAGCTAACAAAAATGAAAAACAACTTTCACTTCCTCTTCTACAAACAAGGCTCACATGCTGTTTAGAGCAAACAATTTATGTTGTTTAGTAGAAAAGAGAAGGAGGTTTCGAGAGATTTGGGGATTAGGGTTTTATTATCAAAATTGAAATGTTGCTACTCACCGCAAGTCGAAGTCGATGTCGAAGGTTGGAGCAGAGCAGAAGATGGAGCGGATGTCGAAGGCTGTGAGCGGAGGTCGTACGGAGGCTGTGAGCGGAGGTCGTACGGAGGGAAGGTTGAGACGCGAAAAGGAGGGACGGCGAAGGAGGGAGCAGGTACGGTGGCGGTGAAGGGAGATACGGTGGCGGAAAACGAATTGAAGGTGGACGACGAAGCTAAGGAAGAAGGAGCTAGTACGGTGAACTAGTGAAGCTAGCTAAGGAAGAAGGAGTACAGTGAACCAGTGAAAGCGTGAAACTAATTAAGGAAGCGCGAAATGAAAAAGACATAGCGCCAAATGAAAATGAAAATGAGTATATTGAGGGATTATAGTATAATTAGTGACTGAATATTCAGTCACTAAATTGTACTTTAAAAAAAAAAACATGTTGGTGACTGATTTAGTGACTACTATTTAGTGACTGAAAATTTCAGTCACTATTTCGGTCACAAAATATTTTTTTTTCAATATTGATCACTAAATCGGTCACTATTTGTGACCGTTTTCATTGCGGTCACTATATCTGTCACTATTTGTGACCGCAATGAAAACGGTCACTAAATCGGTCACTATTTGTGACCGTTTCCATTGCGGTCACAACTTTTGGTGACTAAATCTTGGTTTTTTAGTAGTGTAACAAGTGTCAGGGTTTCTATCTTTGGAAAAACAATCATCAATGCACATTACTTCGTGTCTCGAGAAGCTAAAAAATACATTTTTCAATGGTTATTTACTACATTTAGCTTCTTAATAAGTGCACCAAAGACACTTGTTAGCATTTGCCTTAAAAAATAGTTAAATGATGTAAAAATTTGAGGTATTTGGATTATAATGTTCCTTTATAATCATAAAGAGAGAGAAAAATATTAAAATGAAAAAAAGAGTATGACAAATATGAGTATAGTTGGAGAAAACCATATTAATTATATATGTATTAAGTTTTGTAAAAAATTAATACATATGAAATAATGGGAAAAAAACTATATGAATAGTAAATAAAAAAAAAACTATATGAATAACACATATGAAATAGAGAATATTATTTTGCAATAATAAATATGTAATAAATTCGCTCGGTGGCCAGATTCAACAAGTCAAAATATCGAGTTTCAAAGACTTATTTTTAAAGGAAAATATTACTAGGCAAATGAAAACATAAAGTTGATATTTTGTCCAAAATGTAGATTGTGAAGTTGTAGCTCATTCAAGCAGTTTAGTGTACATCAAGGGTATCCCCAGCCGACGGCCAAAGACTAATCCCCTTCGAGGCGTAGAGATCATCGAAGTGAGTTTTGCTTCTACCAACAAAGCCTTTTCCATGCCCACGGCGGGATCGAACCCCTGACATCATGCTTAAGGAACCCAGCTATGTACCAACTGTGCTAGGCTTTGTTGGTAGCTCATTCAAGCAGTTTACACTTTACGGTTTACATGCTAAGTTGAAATTGAAGTTATTCCCAATATCAAATAATAGGAAGATAATTAGTTATCTTAGCAAAGTGCATTTTCTTTTTTTTTTTTTATAAGAAACAAAGTGCATATTCTAAATGGAACAATGAAACTTCTTATAATTGGTCAAATTAACATCCGATATAATAATGTTTTTGAAAAAAGTTTATAGTTAAAAATAAAAATTGATCAAATAATAATGAAACAATGTTGAGGTATGCACCCCCTCTTTTACGTTTTATATGTGACAATTTTTTTAAAAAAAAAAATTTGTGCGTACGTTTTATATGTGACATTGATTGTTTTAAAATCGGACCCACGCATGATATTTTCTTTATTTCCCCTATCACTCCACTCATATCTTTTGGTACTGATAGTTGATTGATTTTGTGTTCCACATTTTATTGGACGTATAGATGTACCCATAGAATTTGTGCGAACCTTGCAGAAATGAGGAAATCAAACTTACGGTATCTTGAAGAAAATGACATTTTGAAAATAGTAGACATCAAGCGTACTCGTAAAAGAATTGAAACAGAGGTTTTGTATTGTGACCGTCCAAATTTTGAATTAAATCAGACTGTAATAATTTCTAACTAACCAATGACTGAATACAGATCTTACTATAATAGACTTGATGGCTAAGGGAATCTGCAGGGGGGCCATTTTAAAAGACTATTGGATGGTTTGTCAGCTCCATCAAATTGATTTTCACCTTTTCTTTTAATAAATAAAATAAAATTGGTGTAGGTCAGTTATCTTCTCTACAAATCATGGCAAGAAAGAAATGTTTTTTTTATATGTAAATATTTTTCTCTCTCTTTCTTTTCTTAGAAAAATGATACTGCTGTAAAATAGAAAAGAGAAATAATTGATGATGTAATGTGAAAAAAAGATATAAAATATAAATAAATGAGAGTGTTAAAAAAAAATATAAGAATATAATAATTTTTTTATGGGATAATAATGGAGAAAACCCTGATCTTTTATTAAGGGGAAGGAGACAAGAAATAAATGATATAGTGATTTGAATTCTTTTATTTTTTTTTAAAAAAGCACACTAGGGTATTAGTGCCAAAATTGCATCACATGCCTAACCTAATCTTTTCTTTGTTTTCAGTGAAATGCAATGACGGATCTTGTCGAAAATTCAGGGGTATAGTTAGATTTAATTAAATTATTATAATTAAAATTTAGAGAATGATTATATATATATATATATATGAGGAAAGAAAATTTTGAATGTTTAAATATATTTATTTGTACTCAATGAAACATAAAGTAATTTGTCATGATGGTATGTGATGTAACCTTCAAACACAGGGTACCAAGTTCAAAATCAAGACTAGAACACAAGACATAGACAAATTGTAAGTTAGGGCTAGTCACCATGGCAATGCATTAGGTGTGACAATTTATGCTATTGATATATATTTATAAAATTAAATCTCAAAGGGAGTAGGAGTTCCCACCTGCTCCAATTAAGCTCCGTCCCCGAAGAAATGGGCAATGAACTAAACTAATTTTGACATTTGTGCAACTCAAAACTGTTGATCCGTTTTTAAATTTAGTTCTCCAAAATTCTACTTGGAGAGGAAGCCATTTACATATATAGAAAAGGTAGGTCTTCAGATATGCTACAAAGAAGTACGACCAAGTATCTTGTGTCATGCATTGTCACATAGAGAAGTGTACCAAATTAAAACCTGGTATGAAAGCTGTTTCTGGAAAAGGCTACATGGGTAACATATAATAGTCCACCTATTACTCTGAAGTCTGATCTATCTCTCTATATATAATGTTGACAAAAACTATCAAATAGTTCATGAACAAATAAGTTGAATTTTAATTTGTTTGGCTTAATTAAGTTCAACTCGTTTATTTAATAAGCTTAATTTTCCAAATCAAACTTATCTCATTTGGCTCATAAACCATGCATGTCCATCAAGCTAATTAACATTATTGAGTGTGAACAGATTTCTAACTGATTGATTTATTTCCGGCCCTATTAGATACAGAGACACAAATGTATGCAGCCATTCAAAGAGGTTTGTTATTACAAGCTATTGCTATTGGATTGATGTAGTTATAGGGTAAGAGTAGGCTTGTTGAAAAATGGAAACGATGATAATGGTATATACTTCCTCCATTACTTATTAACTAACTGACTTTTTCTGAAGAAATTTTTTGTTATTTTAAATGTACTTTTCAGGATTTTAAGAATTTATTTTTCATATTTACTTTTATTTTATAGGTCTTGATTTACGTTAGTAGTTGAGAAAAATTAATGATTATAAATAGATGAAAGACATAGTAAAAAAAACATAATTAATGTATTAAAAACTTAAATAATCATTAAATTTCTTAAATGATGTGTTTTGTTTAAAATAAAAAAGATAAATACGAATAGAGCGATTATGCCTAGGGGGAACACATAGGTAGTGAATTTTTCATAATGATTCTCCAAAATATTTGTGTATAAACAAAAGTAGATACTACCTCCGTTTATAAACATACACTATTTTGACACTTTTATTTTGTCCATATTTATAAGATTTTATATCAATTTTTAATGATCATTAATTACTTCTTTTCACAAACATCTCTATTTATTTAACATTTTTAAGATTTCCAATAATATTAATAGGCATAGTTTTGAAAATACATATCAAATGTTCACATTTCCAATAATATCATTCTTAATGAACGTGAAATCTCTAAAATGAGTTTATTATATAGGAACGGAAATTAAAGAGTATTAATGAATTTTATGGAGGATAAGTGAGAGATTAAATTCTCAACTTATGATAAGATGCTATAGTGTGGACTTTTTTCGATCAGATACTTCCTCTGCCCTAATTAGTGAGAGAGTGCGTTTGAGTTTACAATTGATTTCAATTAAAAGGCATTTTAACTTTGTTTACTACTCCCTCCTACAGTAAGTAATTTAAGATTGAATTGAATACAAACTCAATTCACGTTCAATCTTATTTCAGAGGCCTTATCAAATTAATAATTGTAAATGGCAACAAAATTAAAAAGTATAAATGTGAAGAAGAAGAAGGAAAGAATATGAAAATGGAATGAATCTTGTTATAGGTAAAACTAAAATGTAGGAGTATAATAACGAAGAGGACATACAGTACCTATTTTGATTTTTTTTCCTTCAAGAGAATCACACTTTTTTATTACGTGTTTTATTTAGTCCAAAATAAATATTGTCCACTTTGTTGTAGGATTTTTCTTTTTCATGAGCCAACAACTTTTATTACATGTAGCATGGGGTGTCGAAATCCAAACAACAAGTCACAACTAAAATAACTCAAACTATCCTTAATAGATTGTATAGGAGCCATATGCCAATAGTTGAATTAAGTCATGGAAACCCATTTTGATCAAATAATATTTGTAGATATAGGCATTTTTCACTCTATAATTTAGTTTTTGAGATTAATTTAAGTCTGACATGCATAATTTTAATATGGTATCAACTATTATGTTTGACTTTTTTAATGGGGTCAGTCACAAATATCCAATTCTACAAAAAATTTACATATTTATGTGAAGGATGTGTGTTGAAGTAATTAAGTCCTATATTAAATGAAAATTAAATTTAGCCAATACTTATAAAAGTTTATTTAAGCATCCTTTACACTATTCTCTCTGTTCCATAAATTATGTTCATTTAAGTTTTTAATTTTATAGTTATGTTTTTTTAGAAACTCAATACTCATTTATACTTATTTTTTCAGGTATACTCTTATTTATTGCATTCTCCTTTTCACCACTTATTTCTTTATCTCTCTTCAATATAATCTTCGTACATTTGTTATTACTTTCTCCCCTATTATTAATTTAGGATAATTTAATCAAAATATACTAAATTCTTACATCATTCCTTCATTTCTTAATAAAAAAAAACTTAGATTTATATATAGTATGAAAGGAGTATAAATTAGTAGCTTTTAAGATTATGCTAAGCATAGCACGCATAATTGTAACTCCAATCAATTAAAATGGTACAGAAAATAATATTGGAACAGGAAGCATCTAATATATGGCCCATAAAATGTCCACTCATTACCCCAATTAAGTGATTTCCAACTTCCTCCTCCTCCTCCTCCTCCTCTCTCTCTCTCTCTTCTCCTATTCTTTTCAACTATCAATCACCAACCTTTTTTAATTATTTTTGCTTCTCTTTATTTAGAAAAACCAAACCTCTCAATAATCTTCTTCATTATTGAGCACCATAATGTCTTCAAGTGGTAGTGGTGGGAAGGATTTAGCTGAAGGATCATCATCAAGCACTCCAAGTGATTGCCATCATCAGAACCCTGGAGGAGGGACACTTAGCCGCTACGAGTCTCAAAAGAGAAGGGACTGGAACACTTTTGGGCAATACTTGAATAACCAAAGGCCTCCTATTCCACTCTCTCAGTGCAACAGCAACCATGTGTTGGACTTCCTTAGGTATCTTGACCAGTTTGGTAAGACCAAGGTTCACCTTCAAGGTTGCATGTTCTATGGGATGCCAGAACCACCAGCACCTTGCACATGCCCTCTAAGACAAGCTTGGGGTAGCCTTGATGCTCTCATAGGGAGGCTAAGGGCTGCTTATGAAGAAAATGGAGGCTCACCAGAGACTAACCCTTTTGCAAGTGGCTCCATCCGTGTGTACCTCAGGGAGGTGAGGGAGTGCCAAGCTAAGGCAAGAGGTATACCTTACAAGAAGAAAAAGAAGACCACAAATCCAACCAAGGGAAATGATGAATCAAGCTCCACCCTGCACTTCTCCTGAATACTCATTCCTTTGAGAGTGTTCCAACTTTCAAGTAATAATGGTAATTATATTATTCTTGTCATATTTTCATTCTCATTGACTTTTTGTGCTTTCATTTAATTTTTATTTTTGGTAAAATCATGCGTGCTTTTTAGCTAACCGATACTTAGAGACTAATTCATTTTGAAACGTAGAAATCATCATTGTGAATTTTGACTTTATCAATAAAGTATTTTTTTTAATTAATTAAGTATATGATTAACTAAATATGATGCAAGGTGAACTAGTATTCTGTTGCATTACATATATCTATATAAAAATAACTAGGTACATGATCAAGTTATTTCTAGCAATTAAAGAACTCATCGATTTTGATTAGTTTGATATGCTTAGAGGACTTAATTATTGGATTATAGACTACATTGAAATAGTGTATATAGAAACAACTAAGAACCAATCGTAATAGTGTATTGCTAGTGGAAATTAAATTTAAAACTTTAGTCCTGCATTGGTATTTGGTATGAAAGAGAAATTTTGGAGCAAATTCAAACAACATCCTGGTCAATTATTAAAGCAACGTGTGTACGTAGGTGTTTTGATCATTTACATTTTCAGAACAGTTGTTTGAAGCAATAGAATGTATCAAACAATGCTAGGCTTGAAAGGCTTCTAATTTTTGTAAGGGATTTGTGATCTCTAATTTCACTTAACAGCTTACTGCTGCGGACTTGTACTTTCATTTTGATATTGTGTACCTCTTGGGGCAGGAGTAACCCTGGCACTCCCCTCTTTCCTTAAAAAAAAAATTACTACTTTATAAACAGCCTTATTTCAAATTAATAAACTAGATATAGCAAATCCTAGTTAGGAAACAAGAATTTAACTCTTATTGGACGTAGGGTGTATGGATTCTCTTATTGTCTCCACATTTTTAAGTACATAGCATTGCAGAGTATTTATTTTGTCATTTCAAGATAACCATTTTGCACTTAACAACCCTCCTTTGAGCAACCTAACATTATTGTGAGATTGTATGTGTGCGTCGTCGTTGAGGGGTGTGGATGCCGAGTGTACGAGTCATCCTTTTGGAAGGTCATTGGCCACCAGCATCTTCTTTTATTTTTCTCCATGTTTTTAAGTACATAGCCATTGTAGTTTTTATGGCGTATTTATATGCCCATTTCAAGGTAATTGTTTTAATTTGCACTTAATAGCCCTCCATTCTTTCCTTCATTCCTTCCTTCCTTTGAGCAATCTAATATTGTGAGATTCCAAATTTCTTGCATTGTCTGAAATGCACGAATTAAGGAACTACCGTGTTAACATTGGAAACAAGACTAGTTGATATAGAAATATTGTGACTACAATCTTGATTTTAAGATAGGGAATTTTTATTGCGGCACAATCATCTTCAACATTCTTCTTTCCAACACCTTCTTCTTGTTAGATTACCATTATTGGAAGCTGATCGATTATGGTGATTAAGATTTAGACATGAAACTAATTATGTCATTCGCCCATTTTAATGATAATATTAACCAAAATTTTATGTTAATTGTTTACTGTCTAACACAAATTTCGCCTTTTATCTCGGTTAATGATCCACTATAGTTTTGCCAGTTTGCAACTAATGGTGAAAAAAATAATAATAATAATAAACACTGCTTTGTGTCACTTCAGTTAAACATTTAAATATTTATTATTTGCATGTTGGTTTTCATCTAATTTTTGTCTTTTAAGATTCTGCAGATTTTCTGTCCCATGAATGTTCAGGTGAGATATCGATGACAAACACTTTCTTAGGTTACTAAGCATCGAATAAACAAATGATATATTGAAATCATATCATTCATTAAGGTTCTAGGTAACGTTGAAATCACTCTAAACATATAAAATTGCTGACGATACATACTTTTTGTTGCACTTTTCTAATTCACAATTTAATACTAACATGGTCATGATTGAACGGAATCTCTTTCGAATTGATGATGTTGGAGAAACTTGTCGCAAATTCAATATAATAATATAGTATTCCCTTCGATCTTATATATATGGCATATTTAATCTTATTCTCCATATTAAGGAAAGTGGTTAGTTTTGTGAATTTTATGAGAATATATTGTAACATTACAATTTTACCCCTTCCACTTTACTTGGAAAGTTCACATTCATTAATGAATAACAAAAAAACATAGTTAGTCAAAACATTTAATAAGGACAAAAAAGAGAAAAAACAATTAATGATGCATAGGAAATATAAAGTGTCTTATATATAGGACCAGAGGAGTGATGTATTTATATATATCCTTGACAATTTCCATCATCCTTACCTCTATTATGTCCCACTTTCATTGCTATCTTTAATGTAGAATAGAAGATCCATGCAAAGGGTGACTGAATGCACAGAAATATCTTCATTTTCTGCATTACTGTTATTTTTTACCATGGCATGTACGTACCTGAATAGGTTTATTCCCATTATGAAAAAGCTTTTATTTTCAAGTGTACCTTGTTTTTTTTTTTAAAGAGTTTTCAAGTGTACCTTTTTTTTTTGTTTTTTGCAAGAGTTTTCAAGTGTACCTTAACCATTAATTAGCTTATTTTGGAGCAACTTGTTTTGGTTTGGGGAATGTCTGAGCTTTGTGCTTCCTCCCGTCACTTCACGTGTTCTTGTCGGCTATTAATTTTAAATGAAACTTCATCAATAGCAATTTGAACGAGCCGATTCCTTTTTTTCCTTTGGTATCAAGTGATTATTCCACTCAATGACTCAAATATTTCAAAACTTTTTCTTCTTGTTTTTTATGATACTGATAAGTGATTCATACGCAAGGGATATGTTAGCCTTATTTTCCTTCAATTTAGGACAATTGCTATAAATACTGTACAACATAACCACCACTTCCTGCAATTTAAAAGCATGGCTAAAATTATAAACATGTTAAGTGGTTTGAAATAAAATTCATTAAGCATATGGATTAATTATTAATCTATCTGGATTATTGAGCTGCATAAAACTTTGGTGAACAGCTTGTTCAGCAATATATATATAATGCCTACTATAGCTAGTACGGCTCCTTTGTCTGTACGGCTTCTGATCAAATGGCAGGAGTGTCAAGTTAGGGTTTTTTTGTTTGAATTCTAGTCAAAGTTAGTGGAAATTATTTGTCGGCAACTTTTTTGCGCTAGAGGAATAATATGATTTATTGCTTATACTTCTTTGTCTTTTGGTATAAAATTCTTTGGCTTATAAAAAAAAGAAAAGAAAAGGGGAATAATATGATATTTGTGATCATGATATATTGTAAACCATGCGATATGATGTTATGGCTTAAAATGTTGATGGATAAAGAAATGAATTAGTGTTAGTTGAATGGATGAAGAAATGTCTATATATGCTATATCTCCCATCCATAGTCATCCTTGCTCCTAACTCGGCAATTTTAATGGATATCGGTAACACGATAATGTATTTATGATTGTTCTAAGGTTATTGAACCATTATGTTCTTTGATAATGCTTTCTATACTAGCTAGGTCCCGTCCTCATAGATATGATAGATTTTGCTCTTGTTGTAATGATTCCTGGTATAGTGTTTGTAGCCCCTCTTCCTCGGCTTGCCATCTTGGCTTGAGTCCATTAGCTGTATCGGGTTAGCATCCTTTGTGCTTCATTAAATATAAAAAATATTTTTAGTATGCAATTTAATTTTGGGTCGTTGCTATGTAATTCTATATTGAACCAATGATATTTTGTCATCTAAGATATTATTTTTACCTAACATGTAATTTTGACTTTTTTAAACAATGACATGTGGCAATAATATGTTAGGTGACAAAGTATCATTGGTCCAAAGTAGGATTACATAACAACAACCCAAAATTAGGTTTCATGGAAGTAATTCCCAAATATAAATTGGTTCTTATAAATATTGATATCTTTGAAATTAGATCCTACATTTTACTTGTATTAGTTTTGGTCTCTGCTTTTCTATTTTGTTTGGTTTAATTTTGGTCACCGTCATCAACTTTGGATAAAAAATATAATACTGAAGTGAAGTAACAGAACAGGATCATGACCAAACCAAAACAGAAAAGCAAAACCAAAACAAAACCAAAACGTAGCGACTGAAACCTCAAGACAATAAAACTATGGGGACCAATATCAAAACTATAGTTGCATTATATCCCAAACCATAGTTGACGATGATGGCGAAAACCAAAACGGATCAAAATGAAAAAGCAAGCACTAAAACAACAAAATAAAATAAAATGTAAGGACCAATTTTAAAAAAGGTTAATATTTATAGGCACTAATTTGATATTTAAGCCTATATATAAAAATGTTATTTTGAAAATAAATTTTGACAATTTAGAATTGTCCTTTGGTTTTTGCATAAATTTTTTGAACTTTAATTTACTAAGATTAAGATTTGCTACATTATTTTGGACGAAATATTAAAGAGGAAATGCAGCATGCGTGCCTGCCTACTCAGCCATATATGAAAAATATTAAGCCATGATTAATATTATTTCTCCTTGCAGGAAAATATAGCATATAATCGAATTGGAGGAGTTCTTTACAAGGCACACTCAATGGGAGGTTTGGTTTCTATATTCTATAATATGATGATGGCATGCCATTTCTTTTTCTAAAGTCTCAGTTTTGTAATTACTCGGGAGCTAGCGGAACAAAATATAATACTTATTGAATAACCGTTAGCTATGCCTTGGTTTATCTTGCATCCAAACTTTGATTGCTACATATATGATATATACACAGGGTTATGCTTCCGTTATATATGCATGTATTTTTCGGATTTGTTCCAATGAAGTGTAAGGAATATTCCAATGAAGGGGGTTTATAGTAGTGTGAATATATATGTTTTGGTTCTTCTCATGAATGTTAGGAATAAACAAGTCAATTTGACAAACAGTCAGGGGTTTTGAAGTGATTATAAAATATGCCAAGTATGTTTTATGTTTAATAAAAATATTGTCAGGAAAAATATATTCTGATCTCAAGAAAATAATTTGCATGTATTTTAACCTATTTTTATACCTATATTCAATGTTAGGAATGTGTTAGAGCATCTCTTGCGGCTTTTTATATTTTGCGTTTGTTCACGAAGTCACGAACCGTTCATCATTATTGGAGAATAAAGACCGCTAAAGAGTGTCCTTAGGGCACTTGTTAAGTAACTAAGTGTGGTTAAAAGTTATGGGAAATTGCACTTTTTTGGATTATCGAGAAAGTAAATACCTTGGACTTTTGAATTTTTTCCACTATTGGTATCCTTAACAAGTGCCCTTAGGGCACTTGTTAGCAAGACCCATAAAACAATGAGAAGGAAGTGAGAGAAAGGACAAATTCTAAGGGCAAAAACACTTTTTAAATATTCTTTTTATCATATTTTTAAGTTAATTGTCAGGTCTTATTTATAAATCACTTGTATTTATTAGGAGGTGTGTTTTGAAGGTTTAAGTTTTTTTTTATTTAATAAAAAAATTAAATAAAATGTAAAAAAAAATACGGCCATGTTGAGAAGTCGGTTTAAAGTTAACTGATTTTTCAAATTGGCTAAAAGAATTTGTTTTACTAACTGAGAAGTCGATTAGAGCATTTTTGACTTTTCAAATATTTTCCGACTTCTCAATTAATTGACATTTATGACAAAAGTATCCAAACTATAAAAACTTGTGATATAATTAATGCTTTTATGGAAATAAACTCATACCTTTCAAAAATTCCAACATCAACTTGCTTCAAATTTGACAGCTTGCCTTTTGATGTCTTAATGTATATTCACGTTTCACTCATGTGCCTAAACCTTTCGTTCCACGAGGATGAACTATTGAAAGCTTTAGTAGTTTTTTTTTAAAAAAAAAAAATCAGGTTATGGTATTTAGGTTTCACTTATTTTTTGCCCAACTAACTAATCTATCTCGATCCTTTGAATTGTGTGAATCTTTGACTCAAAGACATAAACTCCTTAGTAGTTGTTGCCTCACTAGGAATTAGGGTACATACCTCGAACTTCGTAAACACCCAACCAGTTAACCACTAAGGCAAGCCTGACAGCTTTAATTATTTTTTTTTCTAAGCAAAAGAATGAGATTAAAGAAGCACAAGGGGTGCTTAACCCAAATACAACTAATGGACTTGACTCAGAAGGGCATTACAATACAGACAAGACACATGTCCAAGGATTAATACACCAATGAGCAAAATCATAATTGTCTTGTAATCTCAGAGCACAAAACCATCTCCACGTCCGGATCTGAATTAAGTCCATGATCTGTATAAGGCTGAAGTTAGCGTTGGAGAAAATCACATCATTGCGCTGCAGCCATATGGACCAAACCACAGCAGCCCAAAAACATCTCCACGCTTGCCCCTGCAACTTTCCTTTCCTTAAAGCAGAATGGGATTCAAAGTGATCTCTAACACTATGAGATTGCCTCATCTGAACCCCTAACCAAGTATACAAATTAACCCATATGTTCCTAGCCAAGCTACAGTTAATAAACAAGTGATCTACAATTTCTATTTCATTTTTACAAAAGCAGCATAATAAATCATCATTACTGAACACAATTCCTCTTCTTTGCAGTGCGTCTTTGGTAGGTATTCTTCCCCTAATAACTCTCCACACAAAACCACAAACCTTGGAAGGTGCACAGTTTATCCAACAAAGAGCAAGCAACTTACTCAGCGCATCTTGATCTGATCCCATTTGTAAATCGTATGCCATCTTTACCTCATAACAGCCTGCTTGCGACTCCCCCCAGTGCCAAATATCACTCACCCCAGTCCTGCAATTTTTTGTTTGGAGCAGAGAATCAAGCTCCACAGCAAGCTCCTCTTCCCAAGCAAAGAACGCTCTTCTCCACCGGATCTTCAAAGTCCATATACCATCCACCCAACAGCCGCACTCCCTCACTGAAGCAGATCGATTCTCAGCAATACTGTACAGCCGGGGGAAAGAACCTTTAAGAGGTGTATCCCCCACCCATCTGTGAAGCCAAAAACTAGTGTCTGAACCATCCCCAACCTCTTTCCAAAGCCCTGCAAGAAACCAGTCACCTTGCTCTGTACCTGTTTGAGAGGAATGAGCCACGTCCTGCCACCATCTAGAGTGAGAGTTACTCGTTACAGCAGCATGAAGACGAAGGGGGGGTATTATACTTGGCCCTCACCACTTGATTCCATAAAGCCTCCGGTTCATGTAAGTATCTCCATTTCCATTTAGCCAAAAGAGCACTGTTGAACTTGAAAAGGTCCTTAACCCCTAAACCCCCACACTCTTTTTTTTTTGCAAACCTCACTCCACGACACCCAAGCAATCCCTTTACCGCCTCTAGCCTTACCCCAAAGAAAATTACGTTGCAGCATAACTAAAGAGCGGATCACTTTTTTAGGAGCCCTATACAAAGAGAACCAGTAGACTGGGATACTGGACAAAACGACGTTGAGAAGCACTACCCTTCCCCCAAAGGAAATGTATTTCCTCTTCCAAGAAGCTAACCTATTCGACACAGACTCCACAACCCCAGCCCACGACGCTTCTAGCCTAGGATTTGCGCCCACTAAAATTCCTAAGTAAGAGAAAGGAATGGACCCAACTTTACATAGCAGAAAGTTAGACGCTGCAGAGAGGAAATCAGCGTCCATCAGCGTCGACATTTATCCCAAAAAGAGAACTCTTCCTAAAATTCACCTTAAGACCCGACACTAACTCAAAACATCTTAAAATACTCTTGAGACACCAGAGATTATCATAAGAAGGAGTGCACACCACTAAAGTATCATCGGCATATTGCAAATTTGTTACTTCAATTTGATGGTCACCAATTTTAAAGCCCTCAAACATACCATTTTGAACAGCAATCCTGATCAGACCCGAAAAGCCCTCTGCCACCATAAAAAAAAAAGGAAGGGCGCCAGCGGATCCCCTTGTCTAATCCCTTTTGACACACTGAACTCTTTTGATGGGCTCCCGTTAACAAGGATTGACACCATGGTTGACTGCAAGCACTCATTGTTATGAACTACTCCATCCAGCTCGAATTATAAGCAAAATTAACTAATTTTACGCTTATTAAGGAGGTTAGTTAATTGTATTTAATTTTTTCAAATTTATAAAAGAATAGAGGTATTTTAGGAAAGATGCATTGGGAATGAAACAAAAATTAAATAAGATAATAATTTTATAGGGATGTTTTTAGAAAGTAGCATTGAGAATAAAATAAAATTTAAAAAAGTTGGTTAGTTTTGCTTATATTTTAAATCAAGAGAGATATGTTTTCTTTTTGCTTATATTTCAAGCAGGAGAGAGCATTGGTTAATAAATAATAACCAGAAGTAGCACCTTAAGGCTCTCTTGGCTTAAATCTCTCTCGCAATGCAAACATCCTTACTTAAGATTAGGTCTCATACATCATATGTCTACATCATATGCCTTTAGTTTATTGATCTTGGAAGAGAGATTAACTACAACAACTAACAATCGTAGCTCAACAATGCATAAGAGACAATCATATAATTATTGCTTTCACCTCTTCCCCAACTGTAATATATATGCACTAAGTTCAACTAGCTTCTATCATGAATTTGTCTTTCCCAAATATAATCATTAATATTATCAGCATAAATTTGTATTCTACCATCTTTAAGTTGAAATAGCTAGAGCAATAAACATACAATGGTTGTTGTTGACAAAAAAGCACAAACATGGGTACGTGTATGTATATACATAGATGGTAAATTTTTTGAAAAGTCAAAATAAATAAGAGAACACCCAAGTGGATTGGTCTAGTGGAAACTGACTGGACGCTTAGGGATTTCAGGTCAAAGGTCTCAATGAGGCAACAATTTTTAGGGACTTAATTACATAATTGGTCCTTTACCTTATTTATTAGATTCACTTTGTTTTTTTTTTTTAATTTACTGGTCCTTTATCTTTATTAAAATGTCCACATATATCCTTCCGTCCATATCCGTTTATAACTTAACGGAGAGAGGTGACCTGGCTTATATGTACAAATATGACAGTTGCAATTAAGCCTCCCCTATAATAGTAATTGAAAAATTAGGGTTCCTATTCTTCCCCCAATCCTTCTCCACAATTTCAATTCTTCCCCCAATTCTTCTCCACAGTGGACAATGTCCAATCTTTTGTGTTTGATTCAACATGTATGGATTTCAAGGAAGCTTTTCGATTCTGCCATGCAATGAACATTGACGTAGGGGTGTAGGGCCAAAAGAAGACAGTCCACTCATGTCTGGTCTCCAACAGTTGCAGATGTCTACTGTTCTAACTGCCACCAAGTGCTTGGTTGGAACTTTGAAGTATGACAGAGCCTATGAGTTTCAAGACTATGAGCAAACACACAAAGTACAAGAAAGCCCGGGGAAACTGCTTGTAAATAGAGTAATAACAGCCACAACCAATTTGTGTTTTTATTTGCTGAGCATTCTCGGTATCAATTTGAAAGCCTTTTTTTGTGCATTCTAACTTGGAGCGGGTTGGGGAACCTTACTGATTCTAGTACTTTGTAACCAAAGATTGTGGCAGAAATTATAAAAACTTAATCAAAATGGACCAAAACTAGATCTGAGAAAAAAAAAATCTCCTTATGGTGAAATTTTCATATCCCATATGATAAAAATATATATTTCACAGGCAAAGTATATGATAAAATAGATTTCATAGGCAAGTTCATCAAATAAATTGATGTGATACGATGGATCGGTGGTGGTAAACAAGGTCATACTTGACACTGCAGCTTTCAACAACACCCAAAGTAGATATCTTCCTCAATAACCAAAATTATATCTTAAACTCTGGAGCACTTAAAATATACACATATATAACGCTTCTTAGATTGCCATAAGTCCAAATATATATCGTTATTCTAAGTCATCTCCATGTTAAGCTATTTGCTTGATTCATAGAAAAATAACAGAAACCAAAAACTACAGTCTACAGATTATCACGACAACCTGGCCTATATTATATCTAATGTTATAATTGTTCATAAAGTCAAATTTATGAAACATAAAAGTGAAACACGGCAGAATTCCCCTATTTGTAGGTCCCGTCTTTAAGTATTCACCATGTTATATTCTCATGAATTGAGCTCCACAAAGAGGCTGGCCTGAGGATGCAATCCTGCTTCCTTCAATGACAGGGTGAACTTTTCTTGTCCATAAACAACACGGGGGAAATTGGAGACGAGGTTGTAACTGTCGGTTTCCAAACAACCCAATGAGTCGACATAGTCATATAGAGACTGAATGGTGGCTGTGCTGTCCAACCTCCTTCCCTTACGTTCACCATTTGGAAACAGTACCAAGACCTAATAATTTTGATTGGAAAGGGAAAACAATGAAAACAGATTTCATACTAATTATAACTTAATCAAACAATGACTGAACTGAGGGGGAAAAAAGAGGAACAAGAATGAGATTGTAAAGCAAATTAAAAACATAAACATTTAAGAATGATTGAAGTTAAGATTTGAAATAAAAGTGAAACTATATAACCTGTAAGCAAATGTGAGAATTAATGAAACATGCCATGAACATGGTAAAGGCAAAAAAGGAGAAATAAAATCTCAGCTCAATCTTCAGATACTTTACCTATGTAACATTTGGTTCCTTTTCAGGTTCTTCACCAAGAGACTTAGCTTTCTCTTCACGTAGTTTAGCTAATGCTGCTTGTTTCTCTGCAGCTTCTCTTGCTGCTCTTTCACGAGCTTCCTCTTCCTCCTTGCGCTTCCTCTCAGCTTCAGTAGCTTGTTTTGATATTGACCATAAACGGGAAAATTATTGTGTGGTCCGGGATCATTGGTCCCCGGCCACATCCACACCGTTGGATATATTATTAATTAACTAAAAATATAAATATTTAATGAAATCAACGATGTGGATGTGTCCGACCATACAATAATTCCTCCCATAAACGACACCGTTTAAATGACATATAAGCCACGTCACCTCTCTCCGTTAAGTTATAAACGAATATGAACGGAAGGATATATGTGGAAATTTTAAAAAAGAAAAAGGACCAGTAAATTGCAAAAAAAAAAAAAAAAAGGATGAAAGTGAATCTAATAAATAAAATAAATGATCAATTATGCAATTAAGCCATTTTTAGGAAAGATCTATACCGTTAAGTCAAAGACTCGCACAGTTCGCAGATCCGATGTAGATTAATCGGGCTACAAAAAAATGTGAAGCATTAGTTGAGCCACGAAATATGTGAAGTCCAAACACCACCTGATTTCAACAAAAAAATAAATAAATAAATAAGAGAACATATTTTTAATGTTTCGTCTTTAACCAATTATCAAGGTAATAATTTGGTGCATCATTTATTGATTACCTTACCACAAGTTTTGCACACAGTATGTGAAAAGTAAAATCTATCCCTTGAAATAATAGCAACACATACAAGACTAAAAGAAATATTTCATGTGTCTTTTTTTTGAAAATGAGGAAGATTTTATTCTATAAGAATGTGAAATTACATCCAAGACAAAATCAGGGGGTTATTATACCACACCCATGAATCAATACCAAGCATAACTTCATTAGCAATCTTATGTGCTGCCTTATTGCCTATCCTATGAATATAGGAAAATTGGCAAGAAGTAAATGATGGAACTAAAATATTATGTGTCCTTAAAAAATGATAAAATATTGAAAAGTCGAAAAGTGTAAGTGTACATGCTTTTAATGTTGGGAGATCTTATTAATAACACATGTAGTTATCTTACTCATAATTACCCTTTTTACAATATTTGCATCAAACTTCAAAAAGAAATCTCCTTAATTATCTCCACTCTAAATTCTCAACGACCCTTATTCATCTTCCTCTTACTCATAACATTGTTCCTCTTTTTGATTTTTGTTTCAAAAGAGGTTTGCTCAATTCAATAAGGCTTATTTATGTTTTTAACCTCTGAAAATTAGGAATGTTTTGGTTTTGATTCATAAAAGCTTTTTTTGATATTGACTTATCCTTAATTATTTTGAAAATTTGGTTTTAGTCACTACTGTCGTTAAGAAAAATATGTTAATTGCTGACGTAGCTTACATAACATCATATTAGCATACACGTTGCAAGTATTACAAGCCACCAATAGAATACCTTGGATAATCTAGACCCGCATAAACAAAATAATCAAAATCCAACCCAAATGGGCTTAGCATTTGCCTATTTTAAACTACAGTCCATTATTTAAAATAATAAATTATTTAGTAATTTAAAATAACAAATATAATTTAAATAATCGGTAGGAGATTCGAAGGGGCAATGGTACCCTAATATGTCACCATGGGTTTAAATAGAAGGCTTGGAGGGCCATGGTCGATGAAAACCACGATCTATCAATGACACCCCTATTTTGTAAACAGCTAGTCCTCATTCAATAAAGTAAGTGCCAATTGCACCCAACATAAATTAACACGAGTGTCAATGACATTCCTAATAAATTAGTTTAATCATTATATTACTACCTGAGTCGCATAAGGATGTTAAAAAAATTCAAAAATAAAAAAAATTAAAGAGACATGTATTTAATGATTTGTCTAACACATCAATCAATTATCAAACAATTAATTTAATGTATTTTTGCATTGATCAACTAACCACAATTCAAAGTTTACACTTTCTAAACTTTTTCATTAATTATTTTAACTATAGTTTGGGACAAAAAATTTAGTCATTTTTTTACCATCCTTATGGGGCGGAGGGAGTATAATTTAACCATTAATCGTTTATTTAACCATTTAAAATAATATATTACTATAATTATTAATATGTTAATATATTAAACCTTTGATTAAAAAAAAATTACCCCTGCGATCCCATATAAAACAGTCCAGCTAAGAGGAAAGAAAACAAAAATCTGCGGATCCCATATAAAACAGCCCAGCTAAGAGGAAAGAAAACAAAAATGGGTCCAAATTGTCAAAAAAAAAAAAAAATCTATCTACAGTACACCTACTATATTGGAACGCATTCTTTAATTTACGTAGGCAGCAGGTAATTAATCTTGACCTTTTAATACCTTCGAAATTCAACAGTCATTGATTAGACTAGACGATAAGGTATGTAAACTCATCCCCTCTCAATCAGTATTGTATACAAAACCTTGATTTATTATTGCAATTTCCGGCAGAGTAATGAGTTGAAAATCAGTAAAATAAGGTTTCATTTCTAGCTAACTTGTGACCATCACAAAATCGGTAAAATTGGTGTCAAATATGACCACTTTTCTTGTAGAGTCTAGAGTGTTAATTTTTGTTTCTATGATTCTATCTATTTTAAACTTTCAAACACGAAAACTAATTCTTCTTATCCTCATTTCTCTTTTGTTTCCCTTCTCATCTAATCACATGTTAGTCTTTCTGATTTCGTGAAATTTCTGTTTTCCTCTTTTTCTTTTGGCAATGAAAAGAAAACATTGAATGTGATCATAATTTCTTTTGGTTAGAGTCAAAGTGCATGATGCAAATTGCTATCCAGTTATGACTAAAGAGAAAAAGCATGTTTTTCATTTTATAATAAAAAAAGAGAGAGAAAAAGCATGTGCCAAATATGGATCTCTCCTTATCTCTCTTCATACCCACGATTCTCATTGATTGTCAACCAGATGGGAAAAAACTCCTAAATCCTAATCCTCCGCTGTCCTCCATGATAAAACAACAACAACAACAACAACAACAACAAATTACATGTCATTGTTACCAAGAATCCTACTTACACTTCTTCAAAAAAAGAATCATACTTACACTAATTTCTTCGTTCTAATTTGAGGTGTACAATAAATAAATCAATAATCCATAAAAAAAAAGTTTGAGGTTTGCAATAATCTTTTTTTTTTTTTGAAAAGCAATATAATCTTTTAATCAAAGACATCTCCTCAATTAAAAAAACATTAAAAAAATTGTACTAAATAAAAAAGAAAAGGCAAAAATATTCATTTAGTCACTTATCTTATTTATTTATTTCGAAATGATCCTTGGTTTTGTTGGATCTTATTTTGGTCTTTTAAATTTTTTGTTTGTCTCAATTTAGTTCCTAATATTATTTTTTAGCATATTAGATTTGAATATTTTGTTAAGTTGATAAAAATAATATTTTTTTTCCAACAAAAATATTGTGTTTTAATTAGTTTAACGAAAATTTTGTAAAAAAATTTAAATTAAGACAAACGATCAAATAGATCGATGAATAAAATGAGAACCATTTTAAAAATTAAATTAGATAAAATATCAAATTAGCATGCGAAATGAAAGAAGAATCTAGTTGTGTCAATGCATATCGGGAATTTTATATAGGCCAGTAATACCAAAGCACATATACAAACTTAAATAAAGTTTAGCACTCCTATCATAGTGCTGAAAATGATATGGTATTCATATATTATAACATAAATTTAAAGTTAAAGGCCAATGATCGTGTGAGTTTTCGGTACGAACCAATGCAATATTCCAGAGATGAAATAGTGAAAGAAGACAAGGAACATGGCACATGGGTGACTAACCAAACTGCTGCCTTTGTTGACCTCTGTGGAAGAGAGAAAGTAAGCAAGCATGCTTCGTCATTAAAATTACGTCAGTGAAGACTGAAGAGGAGGATGAGATCAAAGTTAATGGGTATGTAGCTTTCATGTGCAAGACCCTGTGCCATCCGGGACCATTGTTCCCGATCACATCCACATCATTGAATGTATTATTAATCAATTAAAAATATAAATATTTAATGAGATCAACGACATAAAAATATTAAAATAATAAATATTTATATCATTGATAAATATTATTAATTAATTAAAATATAAATATTTATACCATTGATTTCATTAAATATTTATATTTTTAATTGATTAATAACATAGCGAATGTGGCCGGAACCAATTCCATTTGCGATGACAAAGTCTCAACCTTCACATTCCCACCTCTCTCAACCACCTCAAATACAGGCCCATGCCATACATCGTAATCACGTGGGTCTCCATGCCCAGACAAATTTCATCCTTACACCACTACTCATTAATACTATTCCCTCTAGAAACTTTAGTCATAACTAGAGATATCCTGAAATACATTCTTTCATCTACGGTTCACTGATTTATATAGTTTACAATCTCTTTAATGGATCTCACCTTGCATTAAAAAGAAGGCGCAAGCTTCGATGAATAAAAGTTGTGAGCTACAGCGTGCATCACATGTGTAAATCATACTGTACAGATAAGCGAAGGAAACCGGTAATTCGGTAAAAAAACAATCTTTATCATTATAATTTATCAAACACCTTACGTTTCAACTAAGACGTATGAGTTAATTTTTTTAAACATCCTACGTCTCACCTGAGACGTAGGGGTACGTCGAAGCTACGACGTATGAGCATTTTTATTTGAAACACCTTACGTCCTAGCATGAACGTAGATACTAAATTTTTTTAAAAGCATCTTAAGTCTCATCTAAAACATATGAGTCAATATATATTTTTTTTAATGCAGAGGCAATGTTCTCATGTGTTGTGTAGTGTTGTACATTTTTTTATTTGTTTTTTAATTCATCAAATACCCTACTTCTCACTTAAGAAGTAGGTAATAATTTATAATAATTTATCAAACACCCTACCTCTCACTTAAGAAGTAGGTAATAATTTATCAAAATGGATAAAGAAAAAATAATGCAGAAGTTGCCTCAGGTAGATATTACTATCATTTATCTAAGAGCATCCACACTCATGAATCAAAATTTTGTCCCTAAATGGATCAAACACATTATTTTATTATTCTTCACACTTTCCTATACTTTTAGAGACAAACACATTTTTTCTCCACACCGATGAACTCACTTTTGTCCTTGAAATTGGGACTCACACACTACCCCACACTCTTAATATTTTACAATAAATTAAAACCACCATCAACTAACTAGATTTTTGCCACCAAAATCATAACTATAATTTTTAAAATGTTCTATATTATTCTGTTATTTATAACGACTACTTTTTGTAAAAATATTTTAAGAAATAAAAGAACTCAATGAAACAAGAAAAAAATGAATTATAGAGTGAATTGAGAAGAAAGAAAAATAATCTATTGAAGTAAAATTGTTGTGTGATTTACATTTGTGAGTTAAACTTATATATAGCAAAAAATTCCAACGGGTAGTTTTTTATTACCGTTGCATAATGGAACGGTAATAATTTTTGTGCAACACACAAACTAGTAGTAAACACAACACATACTTCACACACTAGAAGTAAACACGACACACACTGCACACTACGGTAATAATTTTTGTGCAACACACACTACACACACTAGTAGTAAACACAACACAACACATACTTCACACACTAGAAGTAAAATTATCGTAGTGAACACACCACATACTTCACACACTAGAAGTAAACACAACACACACTATACACCAACAGTAAACACAACACATACTTCACACACTAGAAGTAAACACAACACACACTACATAATTATCTCCCTCTCTCAAACCCTCTGCCTCCACTCTCTCTCTCTCTCTCTCTCTCTCAATCCCTCTATCGACCGTTGATCACCCTCCGGTGTCAATCCCCCACTGCCTTCGATCCAGCCCCCACCCACCTCCGTGGCCTCCCTCCTTCTCTCTTCCGTTTTTCCCCGCCTCCACCGCCTTCGATCCGGTTGCATGCAGGTGGGCTCTCTCTTCATTGATCAAGGAACAAATCTCTACTTCAAATGGGTTCTCTATCTCTCTTTTTTGATTTTTTGTAAAATTTCTTTATTTTTTTTGCAGTTGCTGTAATTTTTTTAAAAAAAATTTCAAATAATGTAATCTGCTTTGTTGTAGAAGAAGGTAAAATCTCTTTATTTTTTTTTATTTTCGTCTGTTGTTACTGTATTTCTTTATTTTTTTTTCGTTTCATTTTTGTTGAATCTGGCTGGGTTGCTTTGGCTGTTGATATCTTCATTTTCGTTTCATTTTTGTTAACCGTTTCTCACTTCTCCCTCGTTTTTTTGCTGGTGTTGTTTGTTCTTTCTCTCTCCTTGCCCCCACCATTCTCGCACCTTCATTGTCCCAAATTAGAGACAATACCAAATTAGAGACAATGAGTCTTCTCCCCGCACCGATAAAAATAAATAGAGACAGTCTCTAAAATTTTAGAGACAAAGGAAAAGTTACCGATGTGGATGCTCTAAGCTACAGCGATCCCCAACCAAGCTTTCATCGAAATATCATAATGTAACAATTTTCTGCAAATAGTATAGAGAATTGACATGGCGCTTTTGCTAACTGAAACCCACTGATGTATATTCATGCAAATTAAGTTGTATGATTGCTTAAAAGTGAGGAACACCTCTGGTCAAAACAGATCTGGTTTGCTCCAGTTTGGAAGATGCGACGGATGATTTGGTGGTGGGGGTGTGGTCTTAGACAGTGGCGTCGGAGGAGTGTCAGTGGATGGGGGTGGTGGTGAAGTTGATACGGTGTGGTTGATGGAGGGGTATTTGTCGACAGTGGAAATGGAGTTGCCGATGATGGTGCTGGAGGCATCATCGGAGTTGCCTTAGATGGTGATGACCAGTGTTTGCTCACAGTTCTACTCTTTTTTTATTTAAAAAACTAAATAAATTAAAAACCGCGAAACAAGCTGGAGCAAGTAAAAAATAGAGGGTGCATGCTGCACCAAACCCCAGCCAAGTTCACTGAAACCTTCACCAAGACTAAAAAGAAATGAATGTCACCTTAAGACAAACAATTCTATTCATACATTCTTCTTGCTAATTGTTCCTATTTATTTATTTTTTTAACCTCAAATTTTAAACTTTGTCCTTATGTCAAATTTTATGCTTTTCTTTAAGTTGTTTTTATTAGACATTTGAAAAGACTATTCGATCGGAAAGATTATTTGAGTATATGATTTTTTTTCATCATCTCACACCTATACCTAATTTTTACATTTGATACATTACTCATTCATTCTTATTGTATATTTGATAAGACTATTTTTAAAAACCCGGATGCGATGAGCAGAATAGAATTCTCCTAATAATGTGTTGAACAAGCTTGATTAAATAGTTATCAAAAAAAGATTTATAAAAATAGTTTATTTATCAACTTTTTTTTAAAAAAATGAAACAAAAGAGTCTAATTTTATAATTTTTTATGCTTATTCAACTAAAATAAAACTACTTAATAAAATCTCATAAACTATTTTTTATTAGTTTGAACTAAACAACGAGTACTTTAAAAATGCTAATTGAAAAATAAAAAAAAATAAAAAATTAGTGCTGAAAAGCTAATTTCAAAAATTTTTTATAAAGTTAAACTCATCGTTTTCTAACACAAAATAATTTTTTTTTTAATTTCAAAAACTTTGCCTTTTGAAAACTTGTTAAATAAGTTTATTTTTCATTCATGTGAACTAAAATAGCTATCTTATCTCTCAACCTTCTATAATGTATTTCACCGAGAACATTGATTAACTAAAAGTGTCGAATTGGAATGCCTTTTATCCGGTTGTGTATTAGTAGTTATAATTGTTAAATCTTGAATTAACTCCTAAATTCTTATGGCGTGTTTGGTGGACATGATAAAAAGACATGCTAAGATAGTTGTCCTATTTGGTTACTATCTTAAGTTTGGTGTGTGAGCAAGATAGGATATTGCTATCCTGTTAGTTTATCCTATCTTGTTTGTCTAGTGTTTTTTATATCCTATGCTGATAGTTGAGTTAGAAATTAACAGAATAGGATAGTGCAATTTTCCCCCTCATACTCTCACATATTAAACTACTGCCTCCACCATCATTATATTGTTACCACTATCATCTCCTCATAAATGTCATTGTTATTTGATGTGCACCAAACACTAGACAGGATAAGAGCTATCATGCTCATATCCTATCCTCCTTTTATCTTGCTCTCTATTATATTCTGTAATACCCCGATTTTTGTTTCCCAAATAAATAAAAAGAAAATAGTTAAACAAAATTAATTATATGGAATTAATTAGTTTTGTTTATTAAATTATGGTTATATTAAAAGGATAATTCAAGGAAAAATAAGAGAAAATAATTTGGACTTTAAAAATAAGGATTTTTGCAGTTTAGTCCTTGGGAAGGATCTAGGAGTCAATATTGGAAAGATATTTGGAGGGAAAGTGAATAAAATAATAATTTTTGAAAATTTGGTCGTGTTAATCGATTAACCCGACCGTTAATCGATTAACGATAGTGCAGAGGTTGAAGATAGTGGAAGATGATGACTCACCCAGCTGGAACCACCACTTTGCCACCTTGCACCGCCTTCCACCGCTTCATTTTGGTAGTGGGACGCGTGTAGGCTTGCATGGGCACTTGACTTGCCTATAAATTGGGGTCTTGAGTTGAAGAATTAAGAAGTTGATACCTTAGTGAAACTCTGTCAAATTCTCAACTCAAACACCCTCTGTTCTTGATCTTCGTTCTCAATCCTTACCCACACACAAATTGTAAGCTTTACACCATTTTAAAGCTTGCAAAGAGACCTTCAATTCAAGACAAGAATCGTGTAATTTGGTGGCTTGTACAAGGAGAACGAATTAGCTCAAGTTGGGACCAAGAAACTGAATTCTGCAGTTTTCAGTTTTGAGGTGCCAAGTTCAAGCCTTCGATTTTGGTAGGTAGAGGTCCTCAAATCGTGTCATTTCAGTTTCTAATTAAAGCTTGCAATGTCTAGTTTCTATATTGACCAAGATTATTTGTTTTCATGCTCGACTGCTATGTCAAATTCTCTGCCAAACTTGCTCTCTTGAACCTGTGATTGAACCGAAAACAGAGCAAGTGGAGTTTGGTGATTCTGTGAGTTTCTTTGCTGTGTACCTATCCAAAAAGCTTCATTGAGGTAAGGGAGAAGCTTTACTAATGCTAGAATAGATTGTGGTATTGATTTGAGTATAGGTTGAACCACCATGAGGTTCAAAGGGCACTAGGTTAGAGGACAATGGCTTGGAGGCCAATTTGACCAAAAACCAGAATTGGAGCATGTTAGATGATGGTATCTAAAGCTAAATGAACCTTCAATTTGATCTGAAATTGAGTGGTTAATGATTTGATATGTTAAGTTGTGTTTTAGGTTAAAATTGGGGAAAAACATGATGATTCTGTGATGTTGATGTTATTTAATGTAATTGATGCTATGAACAAGTTTAATATACTGTATTTAAGTTGGTTTGGAGGTTAGTTTTGGTTAAAATTGGATTGGCATGAGTTTGATACATAAAAACCAGTTCAGCAGTGTTTTTCTGCACTATTTAATCGATTAACACGAGCTGTTAATCGATTAACACGTTGAAATTCTGATCAGTTTGAAATGTACAAAGGGATAATCGATTAACAAATTCCTTTAATCGATTATTGACTGAATTTTTGCAATAATGATCAGAATTTAACTATTTAATTGATTATCAAAGTGTGAAAATCAATTAAAGGCTGAAATTGAATTGGATTGAAGTAAGTTTAATGGAAAATAAAGTTCAACTATGCCAAGTACAAACCTCAAACAACTTAAATGACACTGGGCATTATTGATTTGATGAAATCATGCATAGCATCTGCATTATGGTTTCCCACAGCGATGAGCTGATGGAGACACGTCCGTGAGGCGTGGGCATATCCCTTTTGGTTGAACTCGAGGAACACTTGTGTGAGTGTTTGCTCCAAAGGGTTCACGGGGGAGTGTCGGTGACCGGGGTTGCACCTTCTGTTTCCGGAAATACACACGTGCGTGTGGGCATGTCATTTGATGCCGGACTCGATGAGGCGTAATCCTACGGGATACGTCGGCAACATTTCTAAGAGCTTTAGGGGTGTTGATTTATTTGCGGGCCGAGTTCGATGAGGTACTCATTATGGGTACCGGGCATGTTTGTTTTTAAAGGTGCCACGGAAGCCTATATGTTGTAGTTGGCCAACAATCATGCACTGATAAGATGAGATACATCGTGACTGCACATGTTAGTGATTATTTATGATTATGTCTTGGTGTTGATGTTTAACATGTGTGATTAATTGTTAAGGAATGATATTTGATTATTGAAAAGCTCTAATTGATTATCAAGGGAATGTTAATTGATTAATGGTAAATGATAATTGATTAGAAAAGGAATTAATGATTATTGTTAAATAAAGACCCAACTATTTAAGTATTACCCTGTCTATTTGATTATGTGTTAGTACATGCTGACTCCCTATGCCCTTGCAGGTGATGGCTCGTTACCTGACATACGTGGAGTTGCGCCCACTCCGTAGAGGAGTGTGGGACTATGAGGAGCACCGAGCGGTGTTCGAGGGTGAGGTTGACGTGATCTTTCGTCACCCTAACCCCCTTGCTCGAGTGCGACCTCGTAGACTTCGCATCCCCATGATCTACATACTGCACATTCCCCCGGCTTATACTTATCGTTTTGGTACTCCACCCCCACGTCCTGGCCGTCGTTTTTATAACTTACATGTCAGACGCCCTGCTACCCGTACTCGTCCTTCTACTTCTGATGAGGCTACTGCTACGGCCACTCCTCGTCCCGGCCCGACCACCAGGGTACGTTTTGCACCCTCACCTGAGCCAGTGCGTCGCACTGCTATTCCTGTGGTGCCAGATAAGGAGGAGGAGGAGGACCCCGTAGAGGACGTGGATGGGGCAGCTACTGACAGCCAGTGATGTGGTGACTCTCTCTTAGTATGTGCAGTATGGGGACCATGGTAGGATGTAGTGTTCAGCTTTTGGAGGACCAGGGATCAGGCATCAGCGTGGGTGGATCATAGCTCAGCTCTCGAAGACTCTTTTATTTTGACTTGTGTTATATTGTATATAGTTTTGAGAGGGTCTATGAGAGTTGTTATTCTATATTTGCTGATCTGTATCCTTATACTTCGCTACCTCGACTTTTATCTCTGTTACTTGGGTACCTGGGTTATATATATATGGGCTATGGTTACATGGTTATTATGATCCTTAAAATTATTTTAATTGCAACCACGCTAATCGTTTTGAAAATTGTTTCCGCCGAAAGTACAAAACAGGTACTCAACCGTTTATTTTGAAATAAATATATTTTCAAGTCAAGGGTTTTAATGTGAAACTTTGTTGTATAAAAGGAAAAAGTTTTCCATGAAATTACTATATGATTTACAAACGCTCTATAAATATACTTTATTTTAATATAAATAAAGTTATATTTTGAGAGCGTCACATTTGTTGGTATCAGAGCTGTGATCCTACGAACTGATGCTGATTTGTGATCTCCAAAAGGTAATACCTGTCCTGGATGCTTGCCTTAGTATATGTTTTGACTAGTTTTAGAATAGAAAGGAAGTGTGTTATGCATACTTCTTGTTAGGATTTGAGCTGATATAGAATCTTTAGTGCAGGTTTAAGATGTCTGCTAGAAACAATAACAACCATATGGCCGAGGCCATAGAAAGGTTGACGGATGTGTTAATGGGTATGCGTCAACAACAACAACAAGCTAATCCGCCACCTCAGCCTATGCAAGTGGAAAATCAGGAGTCAAAGACTTTCTCGGAATTTCGACGCTTTAAACCTTCAAAGTTTGAAGGAGGTCATAAACCCGAGGAAGCGAATTGTTGGATTCAGGAGTTGAACAAGATCTTCCGTGCTATGGAATGCACCGATGCTCAAAGGGTGAAGTTCGCAGTTTTCATGTTATGCGGTGAAGCTGAGAATTGGTGGCATCACACCATGCAACTTCTGAATTATGAAGAAAGGTTGATTACTTGGGATGTGTTTGTTGAGAAATTTCTCAATAAATACTTTCCTGAGGATCAAAGGAGAAAGAAGGAGTTGGAATTTATGCAACTGAGACAAGGAGACATGAGTGTAGGGGAGTACGCAGCGAAGTTCGAGGAACTTATCAAGTATTCTCCGTACTACCAACTCAATCCGGACGAGAGGTCCAAATGTATCAAGTTTGAGAATGGACTCAAGCCGGAAATAAAGTCTGCTTTTGGGTACCAGAAGATTAGAAGTTTTCATGCGTTAGTTGAGATGTGCCGAGTTTATGAAGATGATAAGAAAGAGGAAGAGGCACAAAGGAGGAGTCAATCAGGGTTTGGACCTATCAAGAAGAAAAATTTCAACAATCGGAGTAAGGGTCCTTATCCTCATAAAGGAAAGGGAAAGGTAGTGAATGGTGGTAAGGGTACTCCTCAAACAAGCAATCGTAAGTGCGAGAAGTGTAATCGTGTCCATTTCGGAACCAACTGCTATGCTGCTCAACATGGTCTCTGCTTTAACTGTGGAAAGAAAGGGCACTACTCTCGCGAATGCAAGGAGCCAGTAAAGAAGGAGGGAACAAGCAAACCCACTGTTGCTGGAAAAGTGTTTGCTTTAAGTGGAACTGAACCAACCCCATCACCTGGTCTGATCCAAGGTATCTATCTTTTTAATGACCAACCCTGTGTTGTTATGTTTGATTCCGGAGCCACACACTCTTTTGTGTCTTATGAGTGTATAAATCGTTTGAAGTTAGTAGTATCTGAGTCACCCTATCATCTACAACTTGAAACCCCCATCAACAACCCTTGTGTTGTTTATAAGGTTTGCAAGGATTGTAAGATAATGGTCCTAAACCATACATCCTTAGTAGATTTGATCTGTTTACCCATGCTCAAAATAGATGTGATCCTAGGAATGGATTGGTTAAACCGAAATCAAGTCATCTTAAATTGTGATGAAAAGACGATCCAATTCCGAAACCATGAATCCCTAAGTTTTGAACCTGAGGGGTATGTTTGTCTATTCTCCTCAACTGTGGAAGAGAAGAAGGAAGTAAAGATTGAGGATATTCCAGTGCTTAGAGAATTTCCGGAAGTATTTCCAGAAGAAATTCCAGGATTACCGCCAAAGCGTGAGATTGAGTTTGGAATCGATCTCGTACCTGGAACCAGACCTATCTCTATTGCTCCGTATAGGATGACACCACCGGAGATGGCCGAGATGAAGAAACAGATTGAAGAATTGCTGTAGAAGCAAATGATAAGGCCAAGTGTTTCGCCCTGGGGAGCTCCGTTGTTGTTTGTTAAGAAGAAGGACGGTAGTATGAGGATGTGCGTAGACTATCGTCAGCTGAATAAGGTAACGATCAAGAACAAGTATCCTCTGCCAAGGATCGATGATCTTATGGATCAAGTTCGAGGAGCTTCAGTGTTTTCTAAGATCGATCTAAGGTCAGGATATCATCAGATTCGAATTCGGGATGAAGACATTCCGAAGACAGCTTTCCGATCGAGATATGGGCATTATGAGTATGTGGTTATGCCGTTTGGGCTAACAAATGCTCCTGCTATCTTCATGGATTACATGAACAGAATCTTCAGACCTTATTTGGACTCGTTCGTGGTTGTGTTCATCGATGATATTCTTATCTACTCCAAGAGTCCAGAGGAACATGCTGAACATCTCAAGATGGTGTTGGGAATCTTGAAAGAGAAGCAACTGTATGCCAAACTTGCCAAGTGTGAGTTTTGGTTGGACAAGGTGAATTTTCTGGGACATGTTATCACCAAGGAAGGCATTGCTGTGGATCCAGCTAAAGTTGGAGCTGTGTTCAAGTGGGAACAGCCTAAGACTGTGACTGAAGTTCGTAGTTTCTTGGGTTTAGCTGGATACTATCGGAGGTTTATTGAAGGTTTTTCGAAGATTGCCTTGCCGTTGACTAAGTTGACTCGTAAAGATCAACCTTTCTTGTGGGATCATAAGTGTGAGGAAAGTTTTCAATTGTTGAAGGAGAAGTTGACATCCTCACCGGTGTTGGTGTTGCCTGACCCACATAGAAGCTTCGATGTTTATTGTGACGCTTCGAGGCAAGGACTTGGATGTGTTTTGATGCAAGATGGAAAAGTGGTAGCATACGCATCAAGGCAGTTAAAGGTGCATTAGGCCAATTATCCGACGCATGACTTAGAGCTCGCTGCTATTGTCTTCGCTCTGAAGATTTGGAGACACTATCTCTATGGCACTGCCTTCAAGGTATATAGTGACCATAAGAGTTTGAAGTATCTGTTTGACCAGAAAGAGTTGAATATGAGACAAAGGCGTTGGATGGAGTTTATTAAAGATTATGATTTCGAGCTTCAATACCACCCCGGTAAAGCAAATGTAGTAGCTGATGCTTTAAGCCGAAAGACTCTTCATATGAGCTCGATGATGATCAGGGAATTCTCTTTAATCGAGAAGTTTCGCGATCTAAGTATGATGATGCAAATGGAACGAGGATGCATAATGCTTGGTAAGTTGCAAATTACCAATGAATTCCTGATCCAAGTTCGGGAATCACAGCAGGTAGATGAAGAACTGCAAGAAAAGAGAAGGCTAATGTTGGAAGGAAAGGAACCAAACTTCCAAGTTGGAAGTGATGGAATTCTCCGATTCAAAGATCGGATTTGTATTCCAAAAGATCAGGAGATAAGAAGACTGACCTTGGACGAAGCACATAAAAGTTGGATGAGTATCCATCCGGGATCAACCAAGATGTATCAAGATTTGAGGAAGCTGTTTTGGTGGTCTGGGTTAAAGAAAGATGTTGCTTCGTATGTCGCTTCTTGTCTGATTTGTCAGAAGGCGAAAGCTGAGCATAAGAAGCCAGGCGGAGAACTACAACCCTTGGATGTCCCTGTATGGAAATGGGATAGCATTTCAATGGACTTTGTGTCTGGATTACCAAGGACTGTTGGAGGGTATGATGCAATTTGGGTAATTGTTGATAGATTGACCAAGTCGGCGCATTTCATTCCCGTTAATATGCGTTATCACATGAATAAGCTTGCTGAGTTGTACATCAAGGAGGTTGTTCGCCTGCATGGTATACCTTCAAGTATTGTTTCGGATCGAGATCCGAGGTTTACTTCGAAGTTTTGGGAGGGTTTGCAGCAGTCTCTGGGATCAAAGTTGAGGATGAGTTCTGCTTATCACCCTCAGACTGATGGTCAGTCAGAAAGGACTATCCAGTCTCTTGAGGATTTGTTAAGAGCCTGCGTGTTGGAAAGTCAGGAAAGTTGGGATAAACTCTTGCCTCTGATAGAGTTTACCTACAATAACAGTCATCATACCAGTATTGGAATGACACCGTTTGAGGCATTGTATGGAAGGAAGTGTCAAACTCCCCTATGTTGGTTCCAAGTGGGGGAGCAAACGATTATTGGACCTGAGCTTGTTCAAGAAACAACTGAAAATATTCAGATGATCAGAGAAAAGATGAAAACAGCGCAGAGCCGACAGAAAAGTTATGCAGATAAAAGAAGAAGACCCTTGGAGTTTGAAGAGGGCGATCATGTTTTTATTCGCGTAAGACCGACAACTGGTATTGGGAGAGCTTTGAAAACAAGGAAGCTTACACCAAGATTCATTGGTCCTTATCAGATACTCAAGCGTATCGGTCCAGTTGCTTATCAACTCGCTTTACCTCCGTCGTTGTCTAATCTGCACAATGTTTTCCATGTTTCGCAACTACGGAAGTTCACGTCAGATCCACACTCGGTAATTGAAGTTAAACCTGATGATGTGGCTTTGAGAGAGAATCTCACTTTTGAGACAATCCCTGTCAGAATTGAAGATCGAAGAATGAAGCAGCTACGGGGAAAAGAGATTGCATTAATTAAAGTTATTTGGGAAAATGCGGATGTATCTGAAGCAACTTGGGAATCAGAAGATAAAATGAGAAAGGATTAATTTTTTGTTACTTTAAAAATTTTATAAATTTTGAGTAAGTAACAACGTGGAATGGTTCAATTAAATTTTAAAAAAAAACCAAAAAATCTTACTCACCGGGTGAAACGTTTTTCTGGTAAACATTGCCGTATTTATGGTCTTTAATAGGGATAATTTACAAATTACATATCAAAAGTTTACATTACTAATACAATTAACTAAATTATTTCACTTTTTTAATGGACGTGAAATCCCCTAAAGAGATCTTATATTTAAAAACGGAGGGAGTAGTTTTTAATTACTTGTTTCTACAAGTATGCATAAATGTATAGTTTTGAAAAAGTATATCAAATTTTTCACATTTCCTTGGTGGGAGTGTATCAAAGCGAGGGTTGTACATGGTTTTTTTTAATGAAGTAAAGTATGAATTAGACCTTTACATGATTGAAAAGTAAATTTTTATATACTTTTTCAAAACCACCCCTATAAAAATTATTGGAACTATAAAAATTATATCAAATTTTCACATTTCCAATGTCACTAACAAATTTATCTATTTTCTTTGATGGGAGTGAAAAGCCCCAAAAAAATCATATAAATAGGACCAAATGGAGTATTATATTTACATTATTATTTTTGGCCATATTTTACATGAAACCGTAAATGAAAAATTTACATGAAACCTGGGCATGGAACCGTAAATGAAAAAAATTATAAGGTACACTATGTATTAAATTTTTTAGTTGTTAAATTTTAAGATAATTATAATTACAAATAATTATGAATTGTTCAAAAGAGTTTAAAAAAATTAGTATTTATGGTAAGTTTAATCATTACTATACTTTATACTGTAGTACTAACATCCTTCTAAAGTCAACACTGTTTAGAGTTCGAACAATAATTATACGGGTAGTTTGGAAAAAGTATATCAAATTTTAATAATTCCAATGTTACTAAGAAATTTATCCACTTTTCTTGGTGGGAGTGAAAAACCCCAAAAAAGGTCTTATAAATAGGACCTTGAGGGAGTATAAGGATAGGATATTTTATACTCCTTCCGGTCCTAATTATAAGACCCTTTTGGAGTTTTTATTTTGGTCCTATTTATAAGACCCCTTTTTCAATTTTCAATAGCATTTAATTACTTCTTTCCACTAACACCCCTATAAAGTCAACACTTTTTAGAGTTCCAATAATAATTATAGGGGTAATTTTGAAAAAGTATATCAAATTTTCACATTTTCAATGCCACTAACAAATTTATCTACTCTCCTTGGTGGGAGTGAAAAACCCCAAAAGGATCTTATAAATAAGACCGGAGGGAGTAATATGAGTAATGAGTAATAATAGATAATGATTGTTGGTAGGTAATGATAGCACAATAGATTAATTGGAGGATTAGTATAATGCTCTTCCCATATTCAAACCTTTTGTCTCTGAAAAACTTTTAAACCACCTGATACAATTCCCAATGCATAAATAAAAAAATATCTGGATTTAAGTAAGTTGATACTCCCTTCGGTCTTATATATAAGCCCTCTTGAAGACTTTTTTTGGTACTTAATATAAACCTCATTTCCAATTTCAATAGCATTAATTACTTTTTTTTCCACAAACACCCCTATTTACTCAACACTTTTTTAGATTTCCAATAATAATTATAGGGATACTTATGAAAAAGTATACCAAATATTTACATTTTCAATATCACTAACAATATTAACTAACTTTCTTAAAGGGAGTGAAATTGGTCAAATGATACTTATATTAGGGACCGGAGGGAGTATATATCTGTTACATATATCTTCCTTGTTTATAACGAAAAGCAAGTAATGTTGTAAAATTTAATTTCATTGCCAATGTTAAAATAAACCTTCTTATTTTATCCCTAAAGATATACCCAAAATATACATTCTTAAAAATATACCTTTTTAATTTATTTTTTTTTATCAAATGTGAATACTACTAGCCTAAAATACATATATTTTAATGTTTTCTACAAACACCACTATAAAATCCAATGGGAATTTTTATTATGTTACAATAATAATTATATGTGTATTTTTTTTAAGAAAAAGAACTAATTTTATAGGTAATTAAGAAAGTTAGTTGATTTCATAGTAAAATTGAGTACTTTATGAAACTTGGATTGAGAATGAAAGAAAAATAAAATGTTACGACTTTGTAGGGATATTTTAAGCATGATTGTATCGGGAATAGAAAATTGATTAATTTTTTATTATATTTAAGATCATGATATTTTTTTTTCTTATAAATGAAACCCGGATGAAATATATTGTATGATGGAATAGACCTCAGCGAAAGTGAAGTGATGGTTAGGACAAAACGGTTCATGGTGCGCGTACATTCAGTTGTAGCCCACATATATATATATATATATATATATATATGTGTGTGTGTGTGTGGACAGTTCTCCGGTGCATGTTAATACATAACATGCATCGGTGCATGCCTTCTTTTTTGGGTTTTTTTATTTATTATTTTAAAATTTAATCAATTAAAAAATATTTTATACGTTTTCTTTTTTATCGATATGAAGTGATTTTTATAATTTGGATTTTATTTTTTATTTTTACTCGTTGTTTTTAAAAAACTGTACTGAGTAAAACTGTATTCAAAATTTACATATTCTAATAAATTTGTATACGAACTTGTGTTAAAAAATATTCTGAATAAATCTGTATTAAAAAAATTTAAAAAACAAAAATAAAATTTTCACATGCACCAGTGCATGTTATCTATTAACATGCATCGGAGAACTGCCCGTATATATATATATATATATATATATATATATATCATATTTTTATAACTGCAGTTTTATCATGCTCAAAAAAGTTGACAGCTCACTCACGGTTCTCATAAAACAGGGAACGGGGTTGCCTTCATTTTTTAACTGTTTTTGCATGGAGGTTCTTTGACTAGCAAAACCGGCACCAGGAGGTTATGAAACCGGCACCACGGTGTGCCTTTGACCAAAGGGCACCATGCTAACACGCTCCTATATTAGTATGTGCTTTACACTTCATCTTTCACTTCCTCCTTCTCCTTCTCCTCCTCCTATATTCCTTCCACCTTATCCATTTTCTCCCCCATCATCTTCTTTCTCTAATTACCAACAAACTTACAATGCTAAGTCATTACCCCTAGACCTAGAGCTTAAATTTTCAATCTTTCCTCAAATTTCCAAATCTAACTCAAAAAAGAAATAAAAAATATCTTGTTTAACGGAGCAAAGGAGAGAACTTACACGTCGATGGCAGGGAACAAAGATACTACCATGAGCCACCTGCCGGATGAGATCCTGACCAACGTCTTTGCCGCCGTCTCAGACACACGGACCCGGAACTCCATCTCCCTTGTGTGCCGGAGATTCCTCCGGTTAGAGCGCAAGACGCGCGTCTCCCTCACGCTCAGAGGCAACGCGCGTGACCTTCACCTCCTCCCAACTTCCTTCCGCCACGTCACCCACCTCGACCTCTCCAATCTCTCCCCGTGGGGCCACTCGCTCTTCTCCTCCTCCCCCGACCCTAACCTCCTCGCACTCCGCCTCCGCGACGCATTCCCGCGCGTCACCTCACTCGCGCTCTACGCTCGCTCCCCTTTTACCCTCCACCTCCTCCTCCTCATCCCGTGGCCTCACCTCCGCTGCGTTAAGCTCGTCCGGTGGCACCAGCGCCCGCCGGAGTCGCCGCCGGGATCCGACTTCGCCGCCGTGTTCGAGCATTGCCAATCACTCACCTCCCTTGACCTCTCCAGCTTCTACCACTGGCCCGAGGATCTCCCTCCAGTTCTCAAATTAAATCCGGTAACCGCAGCGTCGCTGCGTAAACTCAACCTCTTAACGACGTCGCTCAGCGAAGGTTTCAAATCTCAAGAAATCATGCAAATCACCGAATCATGCCCTAACCTTCAGCACCTTCTTCTCGCTTGCAACTTCGATCCAAGGTGCCTTGGCTTCGTTGGCGATGAAACCCTCTTATCCATCGCTTCCAATTGCCCGAACCTATCCGTTCTTCACCTTGCTGATACGGTGTCGTTTTCGATAAGTAGAGGTGATCCCAACGATGATGGTTTTACAAGTGAGGATGCTAGTGTTAGTACTGCAACGCTGGTTGAGGTTTTCTCGGGGTTGCCATTGTTGGAGGAGTTAGTTCTAGATGTTTGTAAAAATGTCAGAGAGAGTAGTATAGCGATGGAGGTGTTGAATTCGAAGTGCCCTAAGTTGAAGGTTCTTCGGTTGCATCAGTTTCATGGGATTTGTTTGGCGATCGGGTCGCAGCTCGATGGGGTTGCGCTTTGTCAAGGGCTGCAGTCGCTTTCTGTTAGTAAGTGTGCTGATTTGAATGACATGGGTTTGATTGAAATCGCGAGAGGGTGTTCCAGGTTGAGGAAGTTTCAAGTGCAAGGTTGCAAGCATATCACAGAGCGAGGGTTGAGGACATTGACTTGTTTACTTAGGAGGACGCTGATTGATGTTAAGATTTCTTGCTGTTTGAATCTCGATGCTTCAGCAACTCTCAGAGCTTTGGAGCCCATAAGGGACCGGATTGAGAAGCTTCATGTGGATTGTGTGTGGAATGGATTGAAAGAAAGTGATGCTAACTTGGGACAAAGTTTTGTCAATTTTGTTAACCTCAATGGTTTGGATGAACTGGGTTCTGATGACATGAATGGAGACAAATCCGTGGGTGATTTTGGGAGTGTGGAATGGGAGGGGAGTAGCCAAAAGAAAAAGCAAAGATGTAGCTATTCGCCTTCTTCAAAGGTTGATTGTTCCTTGGGGCAAAACAATGGTTGTGGTTACTTGTGCAGCAGCTGGGACAGGCTGCAATATCTTTCTCTTTGGATTGGGGTTGATGACCTTTTAACTCCATTGCCAATGGCAGGGCTTGAAGATTGCCCCAATTTGGAAGAGATCAGTATAAAAGTGGAAGGAGATTGCAGGGGAAAGCCAAAACCATCAGAGAGTGAATTTGGTTTGAGCATTCTGGCTTGCTATCCTAAGTTAACTAAGATGCAGTTGGATTGTGGAGATACAAGAGGCTATGCACTGACAGCACCATCAGGGCAGATGGATTTGAGCCTGTGGGAGAGGTACCTCCTTAATGGAATTGGCACTCTGAGTCTAGAAGAACTTGATTACTGGCCACCACAAGATGAAGATGTGAACCAGAGGAGTCTTTGGCTTCCAGCTGCTGGCTTGCTACAAGAGTGTTACACTCTGAGGAAGCTTTTCATTCATGGTACAGCACATGAACATTTCATGAATTTTTTCCTAAAGATACCAAATCTAAGGGATGTGCAGCTGAGGGAGGATTATTATCCGGCACCAGATAGTGACATGAGTACAGAGATGAGGGTGGGTTCATGCAGCCGTTTTGAGGATGCGTTAAATAGGCGTCCCATCAGTGACTAAACTGTGACAGTTCATTTTGCGACCATAGAAATGCTTGGAAGAATAAAAAACCAAGGGAAGTAAAGAGATGATTGTTCATCCGGTACTGACATCACGCCAAGTTTTTGGCTTTATTTACCTTTCCTCGCCAACTTTCCTTTTAATTCTGTAACAAATGCTACTGTGTAAATTTAGTCAAGAATAAGAATAAATCATTCTATACGCAGATTTGAAATAGATTTGATCTTTTCATTGCACGTGAAATATGCATGAGGGATGGATATCATTCACCTTTATCTCATTGCCCCAAAAAGAGACTAGTTAGCAGTTAGCACCACAGGTGTGTAAGACAAGTGCTGAGAATTCATATTTTGAGAAAAATGAACAAAATTCACAAGAGTTCACAACCTCAGCCGAGAACACGATGTAACAACTCTACCCAAAGTTTTCTATTTACAGAAGATATATATTCCATCAGCACAGTGAGTACTCGATGTCCACCAAGCGAGAAAGAATCTCCTCACAGCCTGGCCGCTCTTGTGGTTCAGCCCAGCACTCTGCACACGAAAAACGGAAGTAATTATGCTAAACCAGATGTGTTAGTTCTACCATGAACATGTGATAAAGGGAAACTTGCAGGTACCTGAAATCAGCCTGCCTAGAGGACCTTCAGGAATCTCCAATCTGGAACCTTCATGAGCAACGGAATAAACCACCTGTCACCAGAAAAAGATATTCATAGCATAAATCGTTGTAACTTTTGGGCTCGGGGAAAATCATCAACAAAAAATAAACACACTACAGAAAATAGGAACAATCACGAATAATGAACATACCCTCTCAGGTGGTACACCTTCCCATGGTCTACTCAAGGTGCAGAACTCCCACATTATCACCCCTAGGCTAAAGATATCACATTTTTCAGTAAAAGGTTCATTTCGGATGAGTTCAGGAGCCATCCATTCTGGAGTTCCAGCCGAGGAAGAATCTCTCATTGGAGAGTCTGTCATTATTCTTGAAAGCCCAAAATCACATATTTTCACGGCCCAGTGCTTATTCACAAGACAGTTTGCACTCTTTAGATCACGGTGAACAATCTTCATACGGTGTATGCACATCAAACCCCTAAACAAAATCAAGGTGTTCTCGTCAATATCGACAGATCAAATGTGATCTTTTCCTATATAGACAGACAAATAACATTTGAAATGAGGTAAAAATATCATCCCAAAAGAAAGAGGAGGTAATAGTATTACATTAAATTTGTTGACTAGTCTTACAGAACACAATAATCATCTTGATCTGGTAACTTTTGAGGTGATAAACAAGTAAAGTTCAAAACTGATGACTCCCAGTTATCTTTCGTAAGGGGGAAGGCGTTGTTCCTTATTCACCATGGGTTCCATTTCAATATTTCATGGATAATTCAATGCAAAATTATTAAATCAATGAATTCATCTAATTGGAAAGGAAAAAAAAGGTCATGGAACACTGACAAATAACAGCTATTTCTCATGCAAAATGAATGAACAAATAAACTTTATATGATTTGTTGGAAGAAAAAAAGGCAGCAACACATCTTTAGCATAAATGTGAATCAAGAGGTATTAACAACCAGGATACTTACTTGCATATGTCACGCAACATCTTTAGTCTTCTCCGCCAACTAATCCTTTTCTTTTGACCACCCAAATGCATCAGGTAATACAATGACCCCATCTCCATATACTCCGTAACCATTGACAAGCGTGGAGGCTTTGTGCAAGCACCAAGAAATAAGATAACTGCATACATTTCAGTAGATAAATAACAGCTAAATTCAGAGGAAAGATGCTACATGAGATATTTTTCCACATCTAGAAAAATAAACGTGCAAGATCAATTAGTTAGCTAGTAAGGATGTTGGAGAATACCATTAGGATGTCGGAGCCGGCTGGACAAAACCAAATACCAAAGTCCAAAAAGAAGAGTCAGAAAATGCTGGATATAACAAAACAAATGCTGAGAAACAGCATATCAACGACAAGTCAGAAGATACCTGAGAATGGATATCTCATTGCAAAAATCTTCCATGTTTTCAGAAGTTAAATCTTGCTCTAGAAAAACCTTGATTGCAACTTCGGTGCCATTCCATATGCCACGGAAGACTTCACCAAAGAACCCTGGAGATGAAAATGGTCAAGCAACTATTTCTTTACTAAATCATCTGCCAACAACAGTGCCATGCAATATGAGAAAAAGACTATTATTTCTGAAATTCTCAAGAGAAAGCATGCTAGAGAAGTTAAAAATAAAAAGCAAACTGAGTACCAAAGTTGCATTATCTAGCAATATCACAAGCCGAACAAAAAGCATCACAAGGAAATAAATTGGTTTTGAAGTTACTTGTCAATTAATTGTAAGAGCTATGAACCATGGTTGTTTGCACTTTGCTGGCAGTTCAAATTACAAATTGAAAGGGATACTTCCTGGATCATCTTGGTAACATATCCATTTTAAGAAAAGCTCAAAAATTGTAATAATTTCCTTATATGTTGAGCCTCTAATACTGATTTCTTTCTATATGAGTTCCATAAGCTGGATTTGTTATATAATTATGTTTGGTTGTTTTTCTGTTTCCTGAATTTCAAATTCACTAAGTTTGGTTTCTTTACTAACATATTTATTATTTAATTTCTTTCCTCTTTCTCAATACACTCCTGCCTTGACTGAAATTTAAAACGCTTTCTAGAAATCAGATTCACTTTCCTAGACAACCCCAAGCATTGAAATTGATGACACCAAAAAAGAAGAAAAACAAGGAATAATCCAAAACTTTCAAGTGAGGTTAGCTTTAGTACTTAAGGTTTTTTAAAGGTTCTCTAAGACCATGCATTTCAATTGAAAACCAGGAAATTAAAAAATTAGGAGTTTTTCTCATTGGCTGTGACAAATCTGATCCAGAAATCCAGATCTAGATCCGGGTCAGATCTGTCACACAAAATGTAGGCGTGTCATCAGATCTGTCACAATCCAACACAGAAATGCAGAAATCCAGGCATCCAGCCTGAAACAGCTATTTAAAATCATATCCGCAATTCAATCATGGCACTTGAACACAATTTGGATCATATACCATATGAATGACATCAAATAGCAATGTGCAAAGTCAAAAATCGCGAGCGATTTCAATAGCTATGAGAAGTTATACTTACCAATCCCTACACGTGTTCCCACAGTTAATTCTGAGAAGTCAATATTCCACCCTTCATATGGTAAAAGAGGTTTATTATTGAACATTGGTGATTCAAGAACTCTATTCCAAGTCGACTCCATCTCATCATTGGCTCGATGCCCTGATGGCCCACTTCTATCAGAAGCTTGACCACCATAATCATGTGGTGAAGATGGTAATGACATTGCCTTTTGTGAAGTTACTTGGTCATGCTTACAAGAATATAGGGCGGAACTTTCACCATGACCATCAAGATTGAAACCTGACACCTGTCATTCAGAATGACAACCACGTGTAGAAGTTAGAAGATATTTAAACTACACTGAAGAAGTAAACATTCCCCATCCCTGCAAAAGCAAAAAAAGGAGAAGACCAACATAATGCTTAAAAATTGAAGCTAATCCAACTTTATTTTACAAAAAAGCTACAGTTGTTAATATTATAATCAATACTTAAAAACCTAAATAATTCACAAGACATTAACTTCAAAACAACCATGAAATTTAAGGGGGCTGGGCCTTATGCACAGCGCAGTGGGAATAGACTTAGTCACTGGGGATAGGTGACTATCGATCAATATCAAACATGATTGACTAATGTTGAACTGAATTGACAAACCATAAAACAAGTTGCAAAGTCACTAATTCCGGATTTGGTCAATTGAGTCCAAGATTGGTTAATCATGTTTGAGATTGGTCAAAAGTCTCCAAAGCCATCTATTGCCAAAGTCCCTGGATCCAATCCCCGGCACACTAGATACTTTAAGCATTAATCTCACAAAAAACCCTATATTCTAGACCCATCAAACCCTATACTCTTTGCTACTCTACAACAAAACCTTTTTCGTTGCATTCTTACATATAAATGACCAGTACAATTTCAAATATTAGGCTTGGATATTTTGCAAACCAGTCCTCTACAATCTGTTTAACTTCAACACTGACCTTGTTTAGGGTACTTCACATTATAATCCCTTAACATTTCAATTTTTTTACTATAGAAATCACCCAAATAGCAATTGACCTCTGAAAGAAATTTCAAGTAAAATATTTATTTGGTGATGACGCAGATAGAAAAAAATTCTGAAAAACCCAATGTTTTGAAAATCAGACCAGTCATCAAACCGGTGAAGATAGTGGTTTGAGGTTCAATGGTCCAACCGTGATTGAACCGTTGATAGTTATATTCAAGGGTTTTTTAATGCGCGCCTTAGAATACATGTTAAGAAATTAATATTTGCTAAGTTTGTAGAGGAAATTAGTATAATCAATGCATATGAATTTTATAAATGCTTTGATTTTAAATGCAGACTTATCAAATATAAATTTATTAATATGTGCCATAAGGCATACATTAAAAAAAATTCATATGTAAAATATAATATTGTGTAATATGTTAAATAAAAAATTAAACTAACAAGTATTCAACAACACGTAATTGTGTTAGAAGTAAAATATTTTTTTTAAATGTTTTGCAATGTTGGTTTTAGAAAAAAGTAAGAACAGGAAACAACTTACTCCCTCGCCTAATATAATAGAAATGGGCTTTGACTAACAAAGGGCCCATTTATTGTCAGTAGCCAATAAATAAAAATTGGGTAGAAGTGTAGAACCTAGGGCAAGTTATTCAAATAGACTAAAAACCAAACACTGAGAACTGTGCAGCGCCGGCGACAATGTGTGGAAACCTAAAAGAGAGAAAGAAAAGCTGTTATTCTGGATAAAGTTAATCATCCCGCTCTCCCCTTCCATCACTTAATCTTAGTCATTTTCCCTCCTTTTTTTGTCCTTAACAAGCTAAATCTCACATTTTTTTCTTCCTGGTTTTGTTATCCTTGCTGTATTTTCAAGAACTGGTCCAGCAGTAGAAGCTCCGGTTTTCACCGGTTTTACCAATTTCTGACCGGTTCACCCGATTCAGCGGTTTCTTGAAACTGCGGTTTCGTTGTTAGATTGGACCGGATGTCTGCTCGGTTCACCAGTTTCTCGGTTGAACCAACCGGGTCCGGTCCGGTTTTAAAACATTGGAAAAAACGAAATTGGCACACCAATGTTACAAGAAACAGAGCAAAAGATAAAGCAGAACCAAATCAAGAAACTTTAGTAAAAAGAAGTGATGTATTAACACGACAATTTGCCAGCTGTGACAAGTCAAAGCCATTCGCAGAACACAAAATATAATTTATGAGAAAAATGTCATGAGAGAAATATGAGCCAGTCAATAAAGTGAAGGGCATGTTCATGTGGACTATCTAAAAATAGGTCAGATATATTTGAGAGGGCACTATACAGAATTGTTCTGATGAGATGCTGAAAGATGCAAAGGCCATGAAAGGTTAAAATAATAGCATACTCCACAGGTACCAAAACAATGCAGACTTACATTTTTTTGAAGATTTGCATCACTAGTTCTGCTGTTTGGAGAATGAGAGTATGAGTTATCATCCCCTCGTTCTCTCTCAAGACGATTTTGCTTCATTGTTTCATTCATTGCCCGTACAGCCCTACAGTAAATAGATCCCGAGTTATGACAATATGAAGACAATTTAAAAATCAGCACACATTCAATGCGCTACACAATTAAAATAACATCACCATGCATTGTGAAAATCGGAAACAGAGGATTAATACACTTAAGTACATATTACAATCATGCATTCCCTGCATTTGTTATTTAGAATAAGGCAGGAAACAGTTAAAATAGTCAAGCCTCATAAGAATCTACGAATTAGTTCATTTTTACTTCAGTTAGAATACAAGCAAATAATAATTGATCAAGCAATCATGACCCAGTGCATTTTTATTTTACAAAAGCATTTATTTTATTTTTTTGATAAAAGAAGAATTTATTAACAGAGAAGAAAATAGCACAAACACAAGGGTAAGTTATAATGTCAATTAACAATGGCCCGATCGGGTGCGATGATAATGTCAAAGGTTCAATCCACCACAAGATCAATTATCCCTCTCCCTAGGACCTACTGATGTGCTTGCACCTCAATGTATTGAAACAAAGACCGTTCCATAAAAGATAATATCTATATCTACAAAACTGCAACTAAAATTCCTTCTGTAACACTCAAGCCAGATGCACCAAACTCTGGCAGACAGAATCAACTCCAAAGTCCCTTGGTTCTATAAGAGTAAGAAAGGGCAGCTTATTGCATGAGGCTTACACAATTGAGGGCTTTAGGGAGATGTACTATGCAACCTTACCCTCAATAAACAGATTGTTTCATCAATTAGCACATGTTTGTCAGAAGGTAGCAACCTCAGTCTCTGACAGGGTTTAAATAATGAGATCATAAGGCCCTTCAGAAGTCAGAACCTCAAGATTGGGAAGGTACTGAAGACGTGAAAACCAGAAAATGAATAATACCCAACGTCAAGTGGAAAAACTCCAAGTTAAAATGGCAAAAAATGTTATGCATGTTTGCTCCACAGATGAATAACATCCAGCTTCAAATGACAAAAGATATGTTTGCTCCAAGTTGGCTTATGAACCTCTAGCTTCTACACAAAAATAACTAGTACCAATCTGAGTATTTGTAATCATTCAAGAGACTAAAAAGTAAAAATGAAATAAATAAATAATAACTAGAACATCCCTACTTGGTCAGCGTAATTGCTGTGGTAACAACATTAATTTATTCTAGTGAAAAAGGTAAGAGAGTCTCAAATTATTAAAGAATAGGTTTCTAACTTAACAGAAAATTCAAAAAATTAAGAAAATAAAAATCACACCTTCTAAATCAAAAGCAGAAAATAACATGAAAGGAAACCCTTTGAAAATAAGTGATTGACTAGACACAGTACATAAAAACACTTAGTGAACAGAATGATCCAGGGAAACCATCGTCTTCAACATATCCAGTAACTGACATGAGCATGCTATGTCCAAAAGGAGGGATCCATATGGAAGAAAAAAAGTTTAAAAAATAGAAAAACATCAAATTTAATTCACTCAAAAATTTTTAAAGCAGATAGCAGTATAGCACAATGCACCCAGGACAGAACACTTTAAAAGACACAATAACAAATCCAAAAGGATATTAGAACAATAATCAACCTTACGATATCATCACCTATCTCTGGTGTAATGCTGATGCTTCTTCGTCGTATCCTACGAGCTTCAGATGAGGGTGCACCATCAGACTTATAGCTGGATCTGAAAAATGGGCAAACTCCTCTTACAAATCATATTTTATGAAATCATGACATCATAAAGAACAAGGACAAATAACAATAGGCTATATTATTCCTTAAAGGATGACAGAGAACAGTGAAAATTTAAGACAAAACAGCAAATGAAGTTAATGCAACAATCCAGACAACATAACTTTATCCTACATAAAATCCCACTCAATTTTACAAACCTACTATAAGAAGAAACACACAACATCAAGGAACGGATATACGAAAACAACATAACATATGCCCCAAAAGTAACAACCAATAACAATAAATTGATGAGCATAAAAGGAAATCATCTCAACAGTGCTTAGTTCCCTTCACCTTCTAGAGTGATGATAAGTATTCAATTTTTGAGAAAAATCTTTATGTTTTTACTTAGTTTCTCAAGCAGAGAGGTTATAATAATAGAAAGAAAGAATAATAGAAGTCCCTAACAATCAGCTAATTTAACTTAGCTAATACTAACAGTGGCAGCGTTGGCAGTGACAAAGAAGGCCAATGAGAGATCATTTTAAGAGGAATGCAATGGAGAAAGAAAAAGGGTTACCAGAAAAAAAGACATGGCAGGAGAGGTGGAGGACTTGAGTTACAGATTTAGGAAACTCAACAGCAAAATAGTGGTTGAGAAGTCATGGAGAAGACCCATGGAAGAGAGGTAACGAGAAAGTAGAGACCCAACATAATATGAAATTGATGTTAATACATTACCAATAATGTGATGATGATGATGTGATACATGAGATAAACCCAACCATGCTATTTATACTAATACTAGATTCCTAGTCCTTGAACAAACAAGATAATATTTTATAAATAAAAAATTTAAAAAAAAATTTAAAAAAAAAAACGAGCACAAATAAGGAAATATAAGTAGGAAACTAATTCTATGAAGATATCTAAGATAATCTTAAAACGTTACATGACAATAATAACACTATCAGGAGATCTTTTTTTCACATATTCTAACAATTCAGTTTAGGTGGTAGCTCTTCAGACTTTAACTGACAGACTGAAAGCGAAGATATCAAAGGTTAATGCAACTAACTTATCCAAAACTTACACAAGATCATTACAATATTATGTGGCAGGGAAAATGCAAATAATTAGGACATTATATCTACTGACTCCATCACTCCATAACTCAAGTGGATTCCAACATATGCCATAAAAAGTGCTCTTATATAATAAGTAATAAATATGGCACAGTGAATCTTATCACAAAATTGTCTTGATGAGTTCACCATGTCAATCCCTAGAATGAGAAGAAAAACACAAGAAATATTATATCCTTCCATGATATAGTTTCAATTACGTAAATGCGTCATTAAATCAGTGAAACCACAAGAGTCCGATGCATACTGCATAACTTACATAACGGTGCATAATAAAATATTAAGGGATCATAAAGGCAAAAACCTTGATGTAGCCTGGTCATCAGCAAAATCTCTAAATGCTGTCCTATCACCACTAAGCATGGACCGTGCACGTGTTCGAAATGATGGATGTTCAGGACTGCAAAAGCCAAAATATTTGAAACAGAAAATGAAGTTAATATGTGCAAGGAGATAGTTATATATCCTTGCCACAAAATTCATAAAATAGTAATATATGCATAAACTAAACAGAAAGACAAATTTGGCATGTCCTAACCAGGAATATTAAGAATAAAAAAGACTGACCATAAATTTTAAAATTTTAAGTTAGTATATAGAATTGGAGATTGTTAAATTCAGACTTAAATATATGCATGTGTATATATCGAAAAGTAAGAAACACAATTAACATGTCCTAGCATCAATTTGAGATGAGGGTGTGTATCACTTTTCAGATAACAGAAAACCCTTTTTCAGCAAAGGAAAGCATGCTGCAGCATACAAAGAATGCACACAGAAATAGATCTACAGAGCACGCTAACACAAACACCGCAATGAACGACTTAATAACTAGTACCAGAAATAAATTCTTATAAAATATGATTTCATTGATACAAACATTAAATGATCAAATATTATTTATCAAAGATGTTGAATATCGGATAAATTAGATATCTGAAAGTAATAAAAATCTTGAACCCAAAAAAAATCTAGGTTAAGGTTTCAGATATTTGAAAATCGGATGGTTAATAATCTTCCAATGTATAGTTCTAACAAATTATACACGACCGAATGGTCAACATATGACAAGGGCCTGAAATATTGAAGCAAACAAGGCATGCAAAGTGGATCAAATACTCAATGACAGAATTAACATATTCTCCGATCATTATTTCAAATTATGAAATTAAAACAGGTTTCAACTTTCCATAAAACTTTGGTCTTGATGGCATTACTATTAACACTACTGTACCCAAGGATTGAGGCAAAGGAGGCTGTAGTGGGTGCCATGCCCCCCTCCCCAAATCTTGCAAAATTTATTTAGTATTTCCAAAAAAAACAAAATAGATTTAGCACATTAATTAAAAAGAAACAAATTTAGCAAAATATATCATATTGATCAATAATGAAAAGAACTATAATATTTAAATTCATCATGCAAGTTCTTGTGTTTTCAAGTATAATTCATTTTTGTAAAAAAAAAATAAGATTCTCCCTCTATACTAGCAACATTACTGACAAGGAAATGCCTTTATCACAAACAACCATATGTAATTTATCCATCACTTTGTCCTGGTATCATTGTTGATCCTCCTCATATAAACTATGATACATTACAGAGTCTCTCAGTCTGAGATCAGACAAAGTGTGTCTTGGACTGTCTTCATGTAAACAACAATGAACTATGACAAATAAATCAACCTATTTTGCTTCCAAGAATCACTGTAGTGTAAGCACAACCAGTTCCAATTCCAAGCGAAGGTACAGACGACAGTTGTCGTAGAGCAATAGCAAATTTTCACAAGCATAAACCAGAACGACAATTTTTGCGATAATTCTCTAAAATGAGAACATTCCACATTTGGAAAGAGCAATTGTTGACGAACACAGCTAATCGATCCTATCAGGTAGGGTACAAAACAATTTCATAGCACATTTCTTCATACTCGCAGCTAAGGGCTTGTTGTTGCTTACAATATCTACAGTTATGCCATGTAGTGTCAAACACTCTAGACTCTAGCCCATTAACACTCTAAACCATCACATGCTGACAGACCAAGAGAAGAATAGCAAACAAGTGTTTCTAACAGATTAAACTGAAAAATAAAAATTAACGGGCTCTATTTAACAAAGTTTCTAAGCACCATGATACAAAGTAATGAAAACCAAGAACAGGAGTTCATGTGTTGAACCTAAAACTAACATACGCAGAGTCATATCAATCCAAAAAGAGGAATAATGAATAACCTTGAACTAGCTGTCCTCTGTTCAGCAATGGCCTTTCTCCGACTACGCCGACCAAATGCAGTTGCAACATTGGGTTCACTTTGAGACAAACTGAGGGAATTGACAAAACCATTCAACAAGAAACAGTTGGTAGTGTACATCTTTTAGGGATTCTCGTAATAAAAGTTTCACAGATTATGCAATAAAAAATAAAAAAATTACCCTAACAGAAACACTAAGCAGGAAAAAAAAAGGAACATCTGCAACTGAAATGACTAAATGAAACAATAGGAAAATGCCAACACAAAATACATCTGGATAAGCAATGGAAAGTATTACCTCAATTTGCTGTCCAGGCAGCTATTTGATCGTAACATCATATTTCGCAAAGAAATGCCGGTTAAATTTGAAGACCCTTCAAATTTCCTATGGATTTGGAGGTTTTCCTCCTTCTCAGCGCTGTTAAGGAGGTCCAAGAATACCAATAAGAATAAATAACTCTTGTAACTGGCAGAACAGATATGAAGATAGAGGGCTAAAGGTTTTGTACCCATAAAAGAGCATGCAGGGAAGTTATATTTGAACTAATGTTCAGTGCAAGACCAACTTGAAAATGCATAATCAGAGTGAGTATCAGACGTTAAAATCAAAAGTAAAATAGCATAAGGCATTATGCCTAGAAGTGTCAAAATGGACCGGGCCGATGCGGGCCGGGCCAAAAAACCCGGGAAAAGTGCGGGCTTGGGTTCCAGAAATGTGGTCATAAATTGAACCCGAGCTTATTAGCCCGGTCTATAGCCAGGCCAAAAAACCCAATCGCGGGCCGGGCCAAAAAACCCTGGGTAAAGTGCGGGTTTGGGCCGCATGCTAGGGAGCACAACTTGCACCCGGGCTATTTGGCCCAGAATCATTTGGCCCGCACCTGGGCCGGGCCGGCCCGTTTTGACAGCTATAATTATGCCACTAATGGCAAATATTTTGTAGATTAAATGATGTATTTGTTATTTTAGATGTATTTTAGAAAAGCATGTATTCAACGAAGAGAAAAAGTGAGACAGAGATTGATGTATACAATGTCAAATATGATCAAAACTTGATGTACTAATAACAGGACTCTTTGACAACTTTTGAACCTTCCAGTTTTAACAAGTTCCAATTTTGGTCCCTTTATTTGCAACCATTTTATCCTCAGTTTTTAAATCGACATTGGATACAATTGGGTCTTCCATCAGTTTGATGTTGATGTGACTATATCTTTGTGATGGCATTGCATAAAATCTAACTATGAAACACTATTATTAATGTTGCTGACTTGGAGTTTGGGATGGCGGGACACAATACAACATCAGGAAAAAAGGTGCAGTGACAACATAAATCAAACAAAAAAACTTAATAGCAGCAATATGAAAACAAACATTGTTACAATTAAAATTAGGGGCACCAAGAACAAATATTAATTAAATTAAAGGAAACATAAGTGTAATAAACCCAAGGCAACAATGACAACAGCTTTGAAACCTGTTAGGATCTTACCTCTCAGAAACCCCATATAAAGGACTGTTTGGTTCTAATGGTGAATCACAAGAATCATTGTCTGCTGAATCACTCTCTCCTGCTGCGGAAATATGCGTCATAAAAACTGCCTTGGTCGACCAGGGTAACAGTTGGCCCGGAAATCGCATAAGATCAACCACCATTTCCACAGAATTTAATATAACTACAACAGACATATGCCTGTATGAGTCTACACACTCAACAGTCCCATTGTTTGGCAAGCCCTAATAAAGAGAATGGTGATACAAGACATATTCATCAAAATTAGATACAATGATTAACAAAATTGAATAACAAGTCAACAACAAACCAAGCCCTTATCTCACCAGGTGATAAGAGAGTAGTAAAACAACATTGAATATTTATCATTAACTCATTTGCCAAATGCATAGTTATTAACTAATCATATTTTAAGTTGAAACATTATTAAACTGGTCAATAGTATGGCACAGTGCAATTGAGCCAACCAAAAGAAGCCAGAGCTTACCACTACGAGCTTGCTTTCAAGACCTACAGTATCAGCTAATACTTTAAATAAGATAGCTCGAGGACGACATGAACCATGCTTTATTTGTCCCAGCATCTGTACACCTTGATTCTCAAACATGTGAGAGGTTTCATCTAGTGCAGCTTTTGCTGGACTTTCCACATTGGGTCGCTTATAAAAATCAGAAACCTGTGCAGAAATAAATGTCAAAATAAATGCAAAACACCAATAACAATGATTAAAAACAAAGTAAATAATAAATAGAGGCAATTGAATGAAAGCTCCCACACTAATTGGTCTATTCCCTATAATGCTCACCAACAGACTGGTAACTAACAATTATGGTAAAATGGTTTTTTCATCAAAACAAAGTTTCCGCAGACTAAAAGCAGAAAGCAAAACATATTAACACGGTGTAGCCAAATAAGTTTATACTATGCCTATTTTGGAAGTTATTTGACAATATAATAAATTTAAAGAATTATTTGAAACAATATGCACTGAAATTGTAAAACACATTCTTGTACAAGGATAAAATAACTTATCATACGATGACAATGGAGCAACAATCATATATTAAGATATTCTTATACACAAAACAATAGCTTCAAAAATAAACAAAAAATTGACAAGCAAATAGCTACAAAAGAAATATATAGCAAAATACATACTAAATCAGCTATCTTCTTAATTATGGCAGCTGGATTTGAGTTTAATCCTTTAACCAATGCCAAAATCAATTGCTTCAACATGGATAGCTTTTTATCTTTCTCTGTATCCACGAGAATGATATCAGCCTTAAAACCCTCTCTGCCCAAAGCATGAAGCTCGTCCAAGGTAGGAATACTATCAAAAAGTTCCTTGAGTCTTGTCTCCTGCACATTATCAGATTAGTTAATGACAATAAGATGAGTTGGAAAAACCATTTTAGCTACTCACCAAGAACAAGGATGCTACCAAGCAGCAAGCAGGGGCGGAGCCAGGATTTCAACGCAAGGGGGGCCAGAAATAAATAATATATAACTTATAAAAAAGAAAAATTTAACTTACCAAATACATATGATATGAAATAAATTAGATAATAACTAACATAATACAATAAAAAATATTTCAACATATTTATAAATGAAGACTGATATATATTAAGCAAATCAGTTTATACTGTTACGTCGCCAATTTTGAGATGTGTTATTGCTTTGTTTTTTCCTTTTTTAAATAAAGTAATAAATTGGTAATGGTAAGGTAAAAAAATGCATTAAGTCCAAAGGTCATGAGAGGCAAGTCACAACTCATATGTTATAAGGGCTGCACTTTTTATGATAAAATATACGAGTATAAATTAAGACTCAATTTCGCAAAGTAGGGAGTAGGTACCACAAATGAATAGTAAATGTATATAAAAATAATTTCAGAAGCTTTAGGGTGACCACGGCATCTACAGGTCACCCCCCTTGGCTCCGGCCCTGCTACCAAGCACCAACAAGCTCAAACAATAATAAATGCCATGACCCATCAATGAGCAGCAGTTACTGAACATTGAATAACATCATAAAACTCTTTCACTAAATTAAAAAAGAGAAGAACAGCTAAGTACCAACAAGAACTTAACAAATAAGATATATTTAACAGAACATGCTGAAATATGACCAGCTGCAATTGAGAACTTTATCTGATTCATATCATGGTTAATGTGGTTTAAATTCTGAAAGGTAACGAATAATACTCAAAAAAAAATTATTTTTAGACATTCACAACATACATGGCGGAAAACAGTGTTCAGTTCGTTACCCTAGAAAATATTCAATGTTGGAGATAACAAAAAATAGGTGGCCCAATGCATGAGGCTCCCACCTAGTGCGGTTTAGCATGCCAATTTTGTAATATGCAACAATGCAAAAGAAAGTTGAAACAATTTTCAGCAATAAATGATGCAAAAAAAGTTTACTATCTGCACTAAGAAGGTAATGTATAAATCAATCCTCACCGGAATGACGGAATAAAAACCATTTGGTATTGGTTCTAAAAGCATTCCAGTGCGCCAGAGAATCTGTGATGCTTTTTGAGGTGACAAAGCATCTTTGTCATAACGTCTAGGAGATCTTTTATTATTTAAGGTCTCATCCTGAGAACCCAAAGAAACAGATTCAAATCTTTCAACAAAATCTGAAGGCCACCACGAAACATTAGATGGCCCTTGCTCTGCCGGACCGACATTTTCTCGTGTCTCCTCCATGTTTTTGTCTGTTTTGAATGTAAAATCATTTCGCTGCACTTCTTAACCAGTACAAGACATATCTAGGCTAAAGGTAGCTCTTAAAATAAAAATCATTGGAATATGTACTTCAGTAGCTCCAACCGTTTCAAGCTGGAGGCAATATAACCTGCATGAACCAAATAACAAGGTATGTGCCATATCAGAATGACAAAACAACCTCAACAAATAAAAGGAAAGAAAAATTTCAAAATAATCGCATAACAATGAAGCTGAAGCAGTTACAACCAAGAGCCGATAAATAACCATTCAAAAGTAGAAGTTACAAATTTGTTAAAATTGCCCTTGCTCAGATATATTAATGGATCAGTCACTTGGTTGACCCCCAAAGCAACCACGTGAGATAAATCTCAGAACTGATATTATCGATAAGGTAAGCTCATATGACATAGGAAGCAAGAAAATCTCTGCCCACAATTTCAAATCATTCATAAATCTCTCAAAGCAAACTGTGACATTTCCAATATATAATATTCATTGGCGTGCCAACTACAAACATCGGATAATAGGTTCGGTAATGCTGTAACCTACCCTCACTCTCAGAAGGGAAGAGAAACCACATGACTAAAAGTTGACTATTGAGACCTTTTGTGGGCCATTCCCCAACTCGAAGCACTTCACCACCAATAAAAATTGTCCACAAGGAAAATGATGTTTCTGGGCATAACGTGCTGACTGCTGAAATTTCCATTCCTTGTATTCATTATTTTCTATTAGAGTATAGACAAGCAATAGTTTTGCTTTGCCTTAGTTTGACTTGTATTAGTTTTGGATTGTGTTTGTATTAGTTAAGTTAGTCTGTTAGCTAACTGACAACTGTCAGTAGCTAACAGTTCTAACAGCCTTTGTCAGCTTCTATAAATAGCAACTTATCACTGTGTAATAGTTAGGCAATCATTATAACAGAATTAAGTTTTGTCTCTCTATCTCTCTAGTTTCTCTCTCTTTACATTTTCAATTTTAACTGCAAATGCCATTGCGTCCACATTCGAATTCCTTATATTTTCTATATTATTTTAACGAATTATTTATATTTTCTATATTATTTTTAAAAAGAATAAATTTTTGAAAAAAAAGGTCCTGAACTTTTATTAGTTGCATAGTTCTCCAAAATGCTGAGGAAAACAGAAATTCAGTCACCTCACATTTCAGTATTTGACCAACAATGGTTTGTATGTCGGAACATTTCAGGCAAAACAGTGAGGTAAGCTCCACTAAAGCAAGAAGGAATCCTCTACACCTTTAAGATCAACATAGTGCATATCATTAGGACCATTATAATTACTGTTTACATTCCTTGTCAGACTATATTCATTGCACACCCAAAGGCAAACTCTTGGCACAAAACTAAAGTTTCAAAAAGTACATCCAATTGCCCTGTACTTGGTATACCGAAGACTCTATCCTGCCCTCTCCTCTACAAAGTATCTTCATTTTGACCCGTATTAATACGATACCATAGATCTTATCCATATAAATCATAACAAAAACTGATGTATTAATACGATACTATGTTGCGCGGGTACTCTATTTTTGGGCTCGTACCCGTACTGGGTACTTTCTGGGTGCGGGTACGCGCCGGGTACGCTTGGGTACGTACCGGGTACGTACCCAAATAATAAAAAAATAAAAAATTAAAAAAATTGAAGTGGGTACGTCTGGGGTACGTTTTGGGCCTAATGGGCTACGTATTGGGTGCGGCCCAACACGGTTTTGGGTCCAAAACCGGTTTTCACCCCAAATTTCCCCAAAAAAACCCTAATTTTTCAGATCCCTTACCTTCTCCTCTATAGCTTCTCTCGACCAGCACCCTTCTCCAACCTAGCGCCGCCGCCGTCGCCAACCAGAAGCGCCGCCGCCGCGAACCAGAAGTCGCGAACCAAAGCCAGCGCCGTTGCGAACCAGAAGCCACCGCCGTCACGAACCAGCAGCCACCGCCGTCGCGAACCAGCAGCCAACCACTTCGCCAGCCAACAGCCACCGCGTCGGCAACCAGCAGCCACCATCACGGTTGGACATGCTATGTTTTTTTTTTTATGTTATGCTATGCCTATGCATTAGTGTGGCTTTAGTTTTTGTGCAATTTTGTTATATTTTGTCATATAATTTTTTAAATAAATAAATATATAAATATATATATTTATTTATTTATTTATTATATATATTAACGTACCCGTATTCTAGTTTTTACGAAAATGTCGTACCCCCGTACCCGGTACGTACCCGAACCGGTGCAACATAGATACGATACCAGTCCTCAACTTTCCCTACTGAAGGCCGTCTATACTCTTCTGTTAACATGGTCAGCATTCCTTACATTTTTCCAAATAATTTCTACCCTTTAGGGTTTTTACTTTCCAGCACACTCTGTTTCTAGACAAAACAAAACAGAAAGCCCTGGATTTAATTTTAAACCATTCCCTCTTATCCATTTATGAATGCCTTTCCTAATTCAATAAGTATTACACTCGACCAACAAAAATAGAAAAATATAACGCCACACACTTCTATAACAATCAAAAAACTCAGTAACTGCCTAATACGAAAGAATGTTCCCATATTCCACATTCGGCCAAAAATCACATAAGCAGCAAGAAATTTATAAGCAAATTCACCATAATAACCACTTCAAAAAAAAAAAAAAAAAAAACTGTACAATTCAATTCAATTCAACAACGCGAAATTCAAAGTTCGATTCAGCCAATTCAAGGATTGTCATTCTAATTTTCGAAAACATAGAGTTGCATAAGAAACAGGTAACAATAAAAAATTATTTAAAAAAAAAAAGAACAGAGTCAGATCAAACAGAATTACTAACAGACTCAACTCCATTCACTCTAAATCACAAAACTAAACAATTCAAAAAATGGAGCTATTCGGAAAAGCATATGAAACAAGCAATGCGAAGAAACAGAGAACAAAAACAAAGCGCATGAAGTGAGAATAATGCTAACGCTATGAGAGAAATGGAACAAAAGGTAACCGAATTGAAATTGCGAGAATAAGTGTAAGAGCGCGAAATCATAATAATGAGAGAGAGTTATTTCACCGCAAGCAGATCAAGCATTTGAATCTGAATTTCGCTACGAAGAAGAGAGCGACATCATCATCATCATCATCATCACGCGCTAACGGTAGGGAGAGAAGAGCGAGTGTGATGGAAACGAAGAAAAATGAAAGAAAGAAAGAGAGAGTGGGGGAGGGAGGGAGAGGATTTGAACGGAGTTTGGTTTGGGTTTTGGATGTTAGAGGAAGAAGTAGAGAGAGAAAGAAAGAGAGAGAGAGAGAGAGAGAGAGAGAGAGAAGGGGGGAGGGGGGGATTTTATTTAAGTGAGAGAAATGAAAAGAGGGGAGAGTGAGAGAGTCACGTGCAAAGCGAGAGGGGATCTGGGGACCTCTCTCCGACAGCCAGCTAGCAAAAGGGTTGGCTCACCAACATCCATACCCTGATAACGCGTCTACACTATTACGCTTGCGCTATTCTTCCTTCTTCCTTTTCCCCCCTCCATCAACTCAAACTACTTCAATTTATTACTCCTCTACAAATGCAACAACTATTCAACTGGTCCCTCACATTGGTAAATAGAAACTTTTTTTTTATAAAAAAATATAGTATATCACATAATCACAGATTTATTAACATTACATGTATGGTTGTTTTTTAAAAAATATTACATGTATGATAAATATTTTGTTGATCGAGGCAAAACTTATACGATTTGAAAAAAGATTGGTTGTTATTTATTGAGTAAGAAAATTATTAGGATGCACCAACAAAAAATATACTCCGACCTTGTTCATTATAAATGTTGATGAGGTCCAACGTAATTAACATATAATAGAGTTTATTAAGCATGATAGATATAACGGATTCTATTTATGGTATTTTTTTTTTTTTATGTCTAGTTGTGAATTTTTCAGTTAGCTAATAGCTTTTAGATTTAATCAATAAATTACTGTTTTGTTCAGTGAACATAACTTAGAAAGCCAATTAAAATAGTTTGTAGCTTTTAAAAAATGAACTTGTAACTTTTAAAAACTAGTTTTCAGAAAACTATTTCAAATAGCTTACAATAATTCATATACTAATTATACCCTTTAAAAATTTTTAAAATTATGTTAATTATTTTAACTCAATCAAATACGTATTTAATTAATTATCAATTATAATTTAGTAATTTTGTTAAACTTCATAATTAAGTAACTGCATATTTAACAAATAAAAATAATAATTTAATTAATCATAATTTAATAAACTTTATATGATTAATAAATAAAGAAAGAAGAATAAATTAAAATAATAAATATAAATAAAATAATATTGTATGTCTTTTTTGATCATTTAATAACTTTCATATACTTCCAAAACTAATTTTGCCGAACAATTTAATTTCAAATAACTAACTAAATAGTTATAAGCTTATACTGTAGTTATAAGTTCATAGCTCCCTAACTACAAGATCATAGCTTGTAGTTATTAGCTAATTTTGTCAAACAGGCCATATGTAAATAGAAAATATTTTATTAATAAAGACAATACTTATTTTAATAATCTCAATATCAAATAATTAATCTTTGATTATTACTATGACCAATTTGCTCTTTTTTTTATACGTCAGAAAGAAACTAATATGCTCTTTGACATTGGCTCTCTGCGGCAAGGATAGTTAGGAGCTTTTAGATTTAGTCAATAAGCTACGAGCCCTGTTCGGTGAACACAAATTAAAATGAGCTTATAACTTTTAAAAAGGAGCTTATAGCTTTTGAAAGCTAGTTTTTAGAAAGCTATTTCAAATAGCTTTCAAGAAACTAAACTAGCTTTCAATAATTAATATACCAATTATACCCTCATACAAAATTTAAAATTATTATGTTGCCCTTTAATTAATTATTAATTATAATTTAATAATTTTGTTATAATTAATTAATTAATTAACTACATAATTAATAAATTAAGAAAAAAATTTAATTAATTAAAATTTAATAATTTTTATATTTTATAAATTAATTTATTGATTAACTATCTATTTAATAAATAAAGAAAAAATTTGAAAAATTTAAAATAATAAAATGTTACATGTCCTTTTTGGTTATTTAATAACTTTTAGCTACTTCAAAAGCTAGTTTTGCCGAACAACATTATTTCAAATAGTCAACTAAACAGCTATAAGCTCTCACCTACAAGCTCACAGCTCTTAGCTAACTTAACAGCTATAAGTTAGAAGCTCATAGCTACAAGTTACAAGTTCACAACTACAAGCTAGTTTTTCCGTACAGATCCATTATAAAATAGTATACTACAATTTTAATTTATCATTCACTTTTCATATCATCCGTAAATTTGATGCTTAACTAGTGTTGGTGGATATTTTGTCATATTAGGAATTAAATCCTTTGACAATTTGCGAATCCATGAAATAAATTAATGCCTTTTAATATAAGTGATAAATTATTTTTTTTTAATATTATTATAATAGTATATCCTTTTTTGAAATGAATAGTTTTTTTTATTAAGTTGTCACAATGTTGTTAAAGTTTTATACGCGCAACAAAACAATTGTAGACAAATAGTTGATTTTTTTATGGGGATTGGGGATTTAAATCCACCAATTGTTTTTTATGGGGATTATGGAAGGAGATTTAAATCCACCAAATAGTGGCGGGGATTAGTCTACGAACTCCAAATTTATTTCCCAAACCCCATTTTTTCAAATAATCCCCAAACTGTCGTTCCTTCAACAAACCCCACACCCCACTTCCAACCTTCTTTCAACCGTTCATCTCCCCACACCCACACCCACTCAACTTCCAACCTTCTTCCGTCTTCTCCGGCGCCGCCTCCACCCCCTCCGCCGCCGCTACTACTGCTGTCCTCCTTGAAGGTATATCTCTATCTTCGTTTTTCGTTTCTCTGTTTTATAGTTCTCATTTTGTTTTTCGTTTTTGTCTATTCGTTTTTCCTCCATCATCTCTGTTTCGTGTTTTTCCCTTTCCTTTTTTATTTCTTTTTCGTTTTTAGGTGGGTGTTCGACGAAAAAATTCCCGACACGCCTCCACCGCCATTGTTGTGATGAACCCCTGATTTCGTTGTAAATTTCCGACACGGGGATGTCGGAAATTTAAAATTCCGAACCTTTGTTCTCGGAAAAGAAACGCAGTGCAAGTTTTTTCTGACGAACCAGTGTCGGAATTTTGAAATTCCGACACGGGGTTCTCGGAATTTTAACTAGGTTGTCGGTATTTCACCATTCTTGTTCGATTCCATTCATGCTTTCATCTCTTTCTTTCTTGTTTTTTTTCTTTCAGTCTTGTTTTTGGCTCTTGTTTTATTTTTGTTATTTTTGTATTAGATCTTCTTTTTTTCTTCAGATATGTGAAGAAGAAGAAGAAGAAGGAAGAGGAGGAGGATGAAGGAGGAGTAGTTGCAGTTGCGGTGCTGGCGGCGGCGGCGATGGGGGTGGCAGCGGCAGCGGTGGCGTTGGCAGCGGTGGTGTGGGAAAAGAATGGTGGAAGTTGTAAGGTTTTTGGGGTTTGTGGTTTGGGAAGGTGTAAGGTTTTTGGGGTTTGTGGTTTTTTTTTTTTTTTGTGTTTTGAATATATAAAGGCAAAGTGGACATTTCCCCATTAAAATGGGGTTTGTAGGATAAAAGCGGGGTTTGTAGACTAAACCCCAATAGAGGCGTTCAGGATCGAACTTGGAACTTACAACTCTCAAATCTTAAGACTTGGTACATGACCATGTGGACTATACCCTACACCCACTTGTCAGACAAATAGTTTATTTATAATTTGTTCACATGATAGAAAATTTAATTTTTTTATAAATGATAAAATTATTATTTAGATAAATACAAATTAAGTGTGTTGAATTTATTATTTATTTCGAATAAATATAAATTAAATATATAGAGAGAGATATTTACTATTTACTATATATAAAAATTAAAATATCGATGTAGATAATCCTTATATATGTTCAGGTATTAATAATTTCACCCTTAAATTTATTTTTTCTAGAAGCATTTTTCTGTTTCTCTTTTTTAATATATCAATCAATTTTATTAATGTGTTTGATTTTATTATAAATTATTAATAAATTGTTTTTCAGGAATTTCATATATGAATCAAATGCTACAATTACATATCATAATCAAATTAAAATAATACAATAACAACTATAATTAACTATAAAAAAATAAATAAATAAAATTTTAAAAAAAATATTGCTCATGGATCGAGCTTAACACTAGATAGACAATAATATCTATGTTAGAAACTTTTTTGGAGTTGGTCAAGTGGTAACTCAATTGGTTCATTAATCAACTTGTGTCGAGTTCGAGTCTTTGATATGAAGCAACTCCCGTTGGGAGACCCCTACCGTTTAGTGCGAGCTCAACAGGATGAATTGGATTCTGGGTAAACCAGATCCGGGTACCGGTTGATGAAAAAAAAAAAACTCTATTCATTTCACAATAATAATCTTACTATTAAACCATTACATTATTGATTATGATTTTTTTATAATTTTACTCCTAATTATTATAGAAAATTAATGATCGGATAATTGATTATAAAGAATAATAAAGAAAAAAAGTACAAAAGTATTAAAAAAATTATTATATTTGTAAAGCCCTAGTTATTTTTACCCTTAATTAATTGTGGACTTAAAAATTTTCTTTTAAAACTACTAGTTGATTAGGAAAAACACTTGATTACATTTATTTCTTATAAAAATTCTCTGTAAAATCGGACGGAGTTTACTTTGTTTTAGGGACATTCCCAAAATGCCATTTTCCTGATTGACCTACATGAAACTTTATTTTCATTAACAGTGGGCCACCAGGGCCAAAATACAATTCAGTTCAGTTACATTATTTTAGAAAACAATTATAACTCTTAATTTCCTTTGGTTTCCAAAATTATATATACATCTCCAATATCCAAATAAAACTATTGACCGACAAAGGGTCACCCAACTAACTACACAGCACTCCACGAGGTGGAGTGTAATCCTGTTCGGCCATACTCGTGTAAGCTCCTTCTTCACCTGTAAAAATATATCAAGAAGGGTAGCATTACACAGAACTTAGAAAATACATTCTAAAATGACATAGAGAACAACTAAGAGATTACTACCCGTTATCACTTGAATTATATTTTCTATTTCAATTACCCTTGTTTCATTTATTCCTTATTGTTGTCCATATTTCTTTCTATCCCTTTTTACTATTTCCTTAACCTTTCTTGATTCAATCATGTACTTCTATCATTTTACACACTTACCTACTTACCCTTTTATTCCTATTTAATACTCACTCCCAATGGAGGGTCTTGTTAATATAATATTCCACTCCTCTATGGAGGGTCCTGATATTATCCACTCCTTACGGAGGGTCATGATACTATATATATATATATACAATTCTCACTCCTGCTTAGAGAGTAAGCGGAGGGTCTTGTTCTCACTTCACTTACGGTGCAAGTGAAGGGTCATGATAATATCCACTCCTTTACGGAGGGTCCTGATAATATCCACTCCTTTATGGAGGGTCCTGATAATACCCACTCCTTTATGGAGGGTCATGATACCATATATACAATTCTCGCTCCTGCTTAGAGAGTAAGCGGAGGGTCTTGTTCTCACTTCACTTACGGTGCAAGTGAAGGGTCATGATAATATCAACTCCTTTACGGAGGGTCCTGATAATATCCACTCCTTTATGGAGGGTCCTGATAATATCCACTCCTTTATGGAGGGTCATGATACCATATATACAATTCTCGCTCCTGCTTAGAGAGTAAGCGGAGGGTCTTGTTCTCACTTCACTTACGGTGCAAGTGAAGGGTCATGATAATATCCACTCCTTTATGGAAGGTCCTGATAATATCCACTCCTTTATGGAGGGTCATGATACCATATATACAATTCTCGCTCCTGCTTAGAGAGTAAGCGGAGGGTCTTGTTCTCACTTCACTTACGGTGCAAGTGAAGGGTCATTATAATATCCACTCCTTTACGGAGGGTCCTGATAATATCCACTCCTTTATGGAGAGTCCTGATAATATCCACTCCTTTATGGAGGGTCATGATACCATATATACAATTCTCGCTCCTGCTTAGAGAGTAAGCGGAGGGTCTTGTTCTCACTTCACTTACGGTGCAAGTGAAGGGTCATGATAATATCCACTCCTTTACGGAGGGTCCGGATAATATTCACTCCTTTATGGAGGGTCCTGATAATATCCACTCCTTTATAGAGGGTCATGATACCAAATATACAATTCTCGCTCCTGCTTAAAGAGTAAGCGGAGGGTCTTGTTCTCACTTCACTTACGGTGCAAGTGAAGGGTCATGATAATATAATATTCCTCTCCTTTATGGAGGGTCATGATATTATACTTTCCACTCCATTATGGAGGGTCATGGTAATATAATATTTCACTCCTTTATGGAGGGTCTTGAATACCTAATTTCACAATCATTTACTCATACCATTCAATTGCCTTCTTCTCTAACCATTTGACACTCTTTTAAATTAATTTACCAATTTACCAACTACCCAATTTTCTTCTTATTTCCGTTATCTGCATTTTACTCTTCATCATCATTCTTGTTCATTTGATCCCATTCATGGCACTAAAATTAATAACATAATCATCTTTCCAATCGCTATATTCATTATTAACCTTCAAGCCATGCTATATTCTACCACCATCATCATTAAACCCAATTTAATCAATTCTACCACAAAAACATACACAACTAGCATATTCATAAATTCTAATTGTTAGTTTACTTGTTCTAAATCCTAATCTAGGCAATTACCCTAAGGTTCATCTTTCTATTTTATTCCCTACCCTTAATTCCCCCTATATACAAGCTAGAAAATACCCTCTAAGTAAAGGTAACACACCCCTTCTTACCTTCTCAAGAAGAGATGATGAACCTCAACCCTAGCACTTGAATCCTTAGCCCCAATTCCACTTGAATCTTGAAATTGGAAGAGAGAGAAAGGGAACCCTAGATGAGAGAGAAAGCTTGGATTCAAGAGATGGAGTATTTTTGTGTAGGATCTAACCCAAAAATCAAGATTAGATCCATGGGGGTGGTATGACAATGGAGTTTGGGTGCTTGGGTTTGGTTTGGTGTATGTGGGTGCTTAGAGAGAGAACCATGGAGGTGATGGAGAAAGGAGATCACCATGGAAAGGAAGAGAAGAAGAAAAAGAAGAAGGAGAAGAGAAGCTTGCCATGGAGGAGGATTGGAGGATGAGCCATGGAGGATTGATGGTGGTGGGAGATGATTTGGGATGGAGGAGAGGGAGAGAGAGGCGTGTGAAGGGAGAAGAAGAGAGAGAGGGGTCGAATGGATGAGGGAGGGGAAGATGGGTGGCTGAAATAGAGAGATAAGGGGTGAAAATTACGTTTCTGCCCCTTACTTTATTTTTATTTTCTGCATCAGACCTGAAGTAATCGATTACTTAACCCACAGTAATCGATTACCCTTCAATGCAACATTTCTTTGTGTTTTTGCCAGAGGGCAAATAATCGATTAAGTCACTTGAAGTAATCGATTACTTCACAAAATAATCGATTAATTCCATGAGTTAATCGATTATCAATGCTGCAACATTTAAGTGTTTTCATCAGAGGCCTAGTAATCGATTAACCCCTTCAGAATAATTGATTACTCTAATGAAAACTCCTATTTGGCCAATTCTAACTCTATGACACTACACTTAACTCCTATCCATGATTTTCCTATGGTCTTTACCATAATTCTAGCTTAGGTTTTCCTAATTAACTTGGAATTAAATTTTGGGATGTTACAATTCTCCCCCACTTATTGGAATTTCGTCCCCGAAATTCCGTTCAATTCCTTCAACGGAGAACCATCCCAAATGCAGGGTCTTTCGACTACAATACTTACTTCCCTTTGGTTTCGCTCTCCCACTTGGAATTGGCATATCACTTTGCAGTAGTACGCCACTAAGTTCTTGCACTCAATGAAGAGTATGACTATGGTTCAACTTGATTAGTCTCGACGTGGAGACTCTATGAGGTTTTCTAGGTTGGTTTTTCTTGCTGCTAATCGTTTCAAGAGTCTTGCTAGTAAGACTCCGAAAGGGGTCTTGGATTTCTAAAACCAGGTTTAACTCTCCAAGGAAAATTGGAGATAGTTTCTAGGGTCAACTGGATTCCCTCAGCAATCTTGCTACAAAGGTTTGGAAAGGATACTATTATGGTTGATTTCCTTTCTTCTATGTCGGGTGGGTTTTTGTTCTACTTAAAAACTTTCAATGACATCAACCATTAATAAATGCAAGGATCGAGGTGGTCAGTCCCTATCTCACATTCATCAATAGTAACATCACTGTCGGCTTGCGGATGATATCGTCACTTAACAATTGTAAGAGTCAGGACGACCAATCCTACCCTTACACTCCATTAAACGACAACACCATCATGGGTTTCGTTCTATTCTACCCAGAGTTCTGCAATTCCATAATTATGCCTAAAAGCTCAAATCAAGCACATTCATCATTCAAGCATACATTGCAACATTTCACCTCAACGCATACACAAAATATTAAGATGAATGCAATTCATTCATATTCGCACATTAGTTATTATCTACCTATAAACCCTATTCAACTTATCCTGGTGTTGTCCTACCAAGTTTTTCTCTCAAACTTTATTCCTAATTTATTATAATTCTAACCTACTTAAGAATTCACCAATAATTAATACCACTAATTCATACATAATAGATAATATCATACATATGCATTCATAACTTCACACATCCATATATTCAATCATAATCTTAATAGGATTTCTACCTCGACTCTAACACTTGAACATCTAATTTTACATCGGTTACTCATTGGGTGAGTAACCACTGGAGTAATGAGTAACTCCAATAGGCCGAGGAAAAGTGCTCTGATACCAAACTGTAACACCCTAGTTATTTTTACCCTTAATTAATTGTGGACTTAAAAATTTTCTTTTAAAACTACTAGTTGATTAGGAAAAACACTTGATTACATTTATTTCTTATAAAAATCTCCGTAAAATCGGACGGAGTTTACTTTGTTTTAGGGACATTCCCAAAATGCCATTTTCCTTATTAACCTGCATGAAACTTTATTTTCATTAACAGTGGGCCAGCAGGGCCAAAATACAATTCAGTTCAGTTACATTATTTTAGAAAACAATTACAACTCTTAATTTCCTTTGGTTTCCAAAATTATATATACATCTCCAATGTCCAAATAAAACTATTGCCCGACAAAGGGTCACCCAACTAACTACACAGCACTCCACGAGATGGAGTGTAATCCTGCCCGACCATACTCGTGTAAGCTCCTTCTTCACCTGTAAAAATATATCAAGAAGGGTAGCATTACACAGAACTTAGAAAATACATTCTAAAATGACATAGAGAACAACTAAGAGATTACTACCCGTTATCACTTGAATTATATTTTTTTTATTTCAATTACCCTTGTTTCATTTATTCCCTATTGTTGTCCATATTTCTTTCTATCCCTTTTTACTATTTCCTTAACCTTTCTTGATTCTATCATGTCCTCCTATCATTTTACACACTTACCTACTTACCATTTTACTCCTATTTAATACTCACTCCCAATGGAGGGTCTTGTTAATATAATATTCCACTCCTCTATGGAGGGTCCTGATATTATCCACTCCTTACGGAGGGTCATGATACTATATATATATATATATATATATACAATTCTCACTCCTGCTTAGAGAGTAAGCGGAGGGTCTTGTTCTCACTTCACTTACGGTGCAAGTGAAGGGTCATGATAATATCCACTCCTTTACGGAGGGTCCTGATAATATCCACTTCTTTATGGAGGGTCCTGATAATATCCACTCCTTTATGGAGGGTCATGATACCATATATACAATTCTCGCTCCTGCTTAGAGAGTAAGCGGAGGGTCTTGTTCTCACTTCACTTACGGTGCAAGTGAAGGGTCATGATAATATCCACTCCTTTACGAAGGGTCCTGATAATATCCATTCCTTTATGGAGGGTCCTGATAATATCCACTCCTTTATGGAGGGTCATGATACCATATATACAATTATCGCTCCTTCTTAGAGAGTAAGCGGAGGGTCTTGTTCTCACTTCACTTACGGTGCAAGTGAAGGGTCATGATAATATAATATTCCTCTCCTTTATGGAGGGTCATGATATTATACTTTCCACTCCATTATGGAGGGTCATGGTAATATAATATTCCACTCCTTTATGGAGGGTCTTGAATACCTAATTTCACAATCATTTACTCATACCATTCAATTGCCTTCTTCTCTAACCATTTGACACTCTTTTAAATTAATTTACCAATTTACCAACTACCCAATTTCCTTCTTATTTCCGTTATCTGCATTTTACTCTTCATCATCATTCTTGTTCATTTGATCCCATTCAAGGCACTAAAATTAATAACATAATCATCTTTCCAATCGCTATATTCATTATTAACCTTCAAGCCATGCTATATTCTACCACCATCATCATTAAACCCAATTTAATCAATTCTACCACAAAAACATACACAACTAGCATATTCATAAATTCTAATTGTTAGTTTACTTGTTCTAAATCCTAATCTAGGCAATTACCCTAAAGTTCATCTTTCTATTTTATTCCCTACCCTTAATTCCCCCTATATACAAGCTAGAAAATACCCTCTAAGTAAAGGTAACACACCCCTTCTTACCTTCTCAAGAAGAGATGATGAACCTCAACCCTAGCACTTGAATCCTTAGCCCCAATTCCACTTGAATCTTGAAATTGGAAGAGAGAGAAAGGGAACCCTAGATGAGAGAGAAAGCTTGGATTCAAGAGATGGAGTATTTTTGTGTAGGATCTAACCCAAAAATCAAGATTAGATCCATGGGGGTGGTATGACAATGGAGTTTGGGTTCTTAGGTTTGGTTTGGTGTATGTGGGTGCTTAGAGAGAGAACCATGGAGGTGATGGAGAAAGGAGATCACCATGGAAAGGAAGAGAAGAAGAAAAAGAAGAAGGAGAAGAGAAGCTTACCATGGAGGAGGATTGGAGGATGAGCCATGGAGGATTGATGGTGGTGGGTGTTCACTCACTGGCAAGTATACCAGGTCGCTCAAGTGATATAAAATCGGTAAGACCGAGTCGTTCCACCGAGAGTAGTGATTTCAATTAAAAAGTTCAATAAATAAAGCTACGCGCATAAAAATGATATTAACTTGGAAAAATATTGCGTTTAAAATAAAATTAAACAAATAAATAAATAAAATGCGAGTGTGGAAAAATAAAGGGGTGATGCAGTTTCGTAAAGTCGGGAATGAATTGTCGTTACCGGTTCTCAAATATTAATTTAAACTATTAAATCAATTGTCACCTTTTGGATTATTTTTGCAAAATCAAGAATAATTTAATACCTTAAATTATTCTAGTTTGTTAAAAATAAATCTTCCTCGATACCTCAAGCAAAGCCTTAAATTTCTAACCATAAAATATTTGCTCAGTCAAAAATAAATTAAATCATACAATTTGCAGGCAATATACCTATCCCTACACAATTGCATAACTTACATCCACAGGCAGTTTATTGTCTAATATACCTATCGGACAATAATCCTATCGTATATTTACGTCTAAATATACACGACAATTAAACCAGATGTAAGTACAAAATATAACAATTAACAATAGACAAAATCAAATATATGACAAACACACATAACAATTCTTCATTCCCAAATGAGTCTTAAGATCTCATAGTCAAAAACAAGAAATTAAGATGCAAACTTGGAAAAATTCACATACCAAATATCAAGTTTCAAACTCTTTACAAAACCACACCTTGAAAGCCTTGAGTTTTTGTTGTTCTTGCTCAAGAAGATGAAGAAAATATGCTGTGTAAGAGAAGGAATTCGTGTTACACCATCCAAAAAAAAATCTTCCAACAAAATGAAAATCGAGTTATTAAGTAACTGCAGCTGATCCAAACGCGCTTGAGCGCGCTCAAGCGCGTTTCAACAGCCAATCAGAACGCCTGGAATTGGGTCACAGACCCCAATTTTTATTGCAAAAACCACACGCGCTTGAGCGTGATTAGACACGCCTGAGCGCGTGTCTGTTGAAATCTGGGTCAACTGACCCCTCTGCTGCCGCCACGTGGCCATCTGATCCAAGCGCGCTTGAGCGCGCTTTTTCCACGCTCAAGCGCGGTTCGCTGAAATGGGCTGTTTGGCCCAAAATCTTCTTCTCAGCTTGGGCTTTTTCTTCTTTTTCTTCACCAATGCCCCTCTTCAGCTGATTTGGCCCAAATAATCTGAAATTCAACAAAAACTAAAATTAAAATACAAATAAATTATCTATACAAATATTTTGCTAAAAAACTCCTAAAAATTAATCTATTTGCTGAGAAACAAAACAAAGCACTAAGGAAAAGGGCCCAAATATATATCAAAATCATCACTTCCTGGCCCAAATCACTCCCCCAAACTTAGCATTTTGCATGTCCCAGGCAAAAGTAAATAAAAATCAAAACTAAGAACAATCCCTAATCAAGATATAGACAGCTAATACAAAATTCTAACTACCTACTCAGGATACCCTTTTCACAAATTATTTACAAATTCACAAATCAACTAATAAGGTAACTAGGTGAAGAAAAAAAAATTAGTACACACTCAACACTCACAAATTCCCTCATGTGTATGGTTCAGCAATAAGCACTCACATTCATTCAAAAGCAACAATTACCATAAGCTTGACTGCGGACCTACAACTCCACTGAACTAAATGAAACATGCAAAAATCAATAGGTCTTTCACTGGTTGTAATGGGGCCAAGGTTTATCTACAATGGTAGGATAAAAGAAGAAAGGGATAAAAACTAAGGTTTAAAAATTAAAACATACCCCTTTTTAGGAACTTGGATGAACTCAAAATCTTTCACATAATAGAACAATCCAAAATTCCACTTCTTCCAACATTTTTTCTTTTTACAAGTTGTTCTCTTCCCTTCTTTTTTTTTATTTACAAGTATGAACAAACTTGGATTTTTTTTTTTTTTAAGAAGAGAACCCCTTTGTTTTCAAAAATCTACTAAAAACCAACTAGTATCCATCCAAGCCCAGAGGTACTCACCACACTACAATATATAATATTCACAAGGGTACCAAAAACACTTATTCACATTTCTAGGCTCAAAATGGACAACTAGGGACATACCAAAAACCAATTATTAACAAAGTCTGAAGGCCACAACAAAAACACCTAATTGCCTAAATCATTTCAATGCATGCAACATTTCTCAATCTTGTAAAGGTCCACAGTCAAGTTCTAGAATCGAATACTAATGAAGAATACACTCACAGAAGAAAAATTCAGGGGATACACATATATATTCAACACAAATTCCCCTTTATGCAAGTGTTTGGCCCAAAACTCACCAGGCAGGATTACTAAACAATTTCTTCAAAAAGTTACCAAATTAAAGAATTTGTACAAATTATTCACAATATGATACAAAGGATATACCAAGCAAATAAAATCAGAACCCTGTACTAAATATGAATACCTATCACAAACATTATTCTAAGTCAAATTTTTACAGACTCATGCCAAGGACACACTAATAACAAATCAGGAAAAGATATGAGCAAAAATCCTCATTTTTATTTTGGTTACCCTCCCCCAAACTTAGGGGTTGGCTTGTCCTCAAGCAAACAGAAAAATCGATACAAATTAAAAGCAAAATAAAAATTATGCACAAACGTGATATACAAAAGGAAACCTGTACATGGGAGTGGGACATCTCCCCCAAACTTAGGTACCTGTACAAAATCAAAATAAAGGATTCCAAAGCACCACACAGATATATACAACGAAGAGAACACAATATTAATATGAACAAAATAAAGAACACCACACATACTAATAAGATAAATAAATTAACCATAATACGGAATCCAATACATGTCCAAATAAAATAGAAATTACGAAGCTAATAAGAACAGCAGTCTAGTAAATACACAAAAACCACACCCCCAATAAAAGAAAAACTAATAACACCCAAACCTAACAAAACATTCGAAAACCAAACTAGCTTCCACTTTGCCCGGCCTCCTGCACATCATCCGAAGAAGAAGAGGCAGACAACAAGTGCAACTCCTGATCAGTATAAGCAGGCAGGTGGAACGGGATGGCCATCTGCTCTCCCATGGCCCGGAGTTGAGCATCACGCTCCTGATTACGGCGCTGCTCCATCCTCAAATAAGCTGTCTGTCGGCTTTGACGACGCAACAGCCGCGCCATCATACCAACAAGACATCCAGTGTCCACAGAAGGGGGTGCAGGCTGCCTAGGGGGCATATCGGCTTGAGCAGCAGTCGGCGGAGGAACAGCAGCTGGAGGCGGGGAACCACGACCCGGAACAATCCCCAGAGAAATGGCATGATAAGTATCAAAGGTGTCCCAGTCCATCCGAGGCAAACGTCGCAAAGTGCGCGCCTCGTCCCTAAAGAACACCCCAGCTGAGCTACACAAGCGATGGATGACCATCGGGAGACCAAAAGAACCAGGTTTTTCCTCCCGGGCCACATGAAGAATGAAGTTAGACATCAGCAAAGCTGCGTCGACCTGGACTGGCTCAAGGATAGCATGTGCAATGCGCAAGATCGGCACCTTCACCTCAGTCTGGTGCGACTGGGGATAGATGTTGTGCGAAATAAAACGCACCCAGAAGCGTGCCTGAGGGGTGAGGTTCTTGGCGGTGACGTGCTTGATAGCACCGCCACGCCCATAATTCCAATCTGCACCGGCCTTAAAAAGAGAGGTTTTGAGGGTGTCATGGTTATTGTTGTTTATTGTGAGGGAGTGGTAGTAGGCAGAGAAGTCGGACGGCTCCGGATAGTAAGGAATACCCAAAACCGTCGCTATCGACTCAGGAGAATAAGAAACTTCATGACCCCGGACCCAAGATGTCCGACAGCCCGGGTTTCGCACCTCGCGATATCTCGCGTGCGCGAAAAATTCCCAAACAACCGGCTCACAGAACGCATAATCAGGGTCAACACAGAAAGACTCCCACTGTTGGAACAAGACATTCTCGCCAATATAGCGAGTGGGAAGGGCCTCTATCTTATCTAAGCTTGTCTCAGGAACAATTCGGTTCTCCTTACACTGAGAGTCATAGAAGACCTTGACCTCGGGGTCCTCAAACTGCCGACGACGACCACCTCCAGAGGAAGAAGCATCGGTCTTAGACTTTTTTGACTGCCTAAAGGTACTACCAGACATGATGAACTCACTTGGACAATTGATCGAACACCTAATGTGCAACACTAACAACACTACAAACAATACCCTAAAACAAAGATAACTACCTAAAAATCACACAAAACACACTAAGAAGTAAAGAAAAGGAAAAACTTACCTAGATTGAGGATACAAAATCGGACAAAAAAGACCAAAAATAAAGAACTCGAATTGTACTTGGAGAGGTCTAAAGAAAACAAAAAGAGAAAGAGAAGAGAACTTGTAGGTAGGGAAAATGAAGAAAGAAGGACGAAAAATGAAGAGGGGAGAGCTGGAGGTGGTTGGGCGGAACAACCTAGGTGGAGAGAGATTAGGATTTGAAGGAGGAGGAAGTAGAAATGGGAAGAAGAAGGTTGGCCAAACTGTTAAATCGCTGCTGCTGTTAAATTGCGCCTGAGCGCGCTCAAGCGCGTTCAAGCGCACTTGAGTTTTTAAACACTTTTCACCCCTTATTTTGGTCAACAACCCCCACGCTTCACCCCGCTTGAGCGTCAGGAACCGCGCTTGAGCGCGGTTGAAAACGCGCTTGAGCGCGTTCCCCCCTGGTTTTTGATAAGTTGCATCAGAATTTGAAACCCCAAAAAATTAAACACTCACCCCACCACGCTTGGGCGCAAAAACACGCGCTTGAGCGCAACAAAACACGCATGAGCGTGATTCAGAATACGCTTGAGCGTGTTCCCCCCTGGTTTTTACAAGTTGCAGTGATGCAACTTTTCTTTGCTGACGTGGCAGGCGCTTGAGCGTTTTTTTTTTTTTTTTTTTTTTTTAAGTTTAACTAAACTTAAACTAAAACTTAAACTCTCAATGATAACTAAACTTAAACTCCCCTACACTACAAAAAATAAAAACACAACACACACAATATATACAATATCTCATCGTAAAAAAAAATAAAAAGCACTAAAGTTACCACTGGGGTGCCTCCCAGCAGCGCTTGTTTAACGTCCCGAGCCTGACGGATGACCCTCTCAGAAAACTAAGGATCACGGAGGTCCACTTGAATTGGACTCCTCACAATTTCACCACCATGGTAGTGTTTCAGGCGCTGTCCATTGACTTTGAAAAGCGCACCAGTTTGCACATTCTTGATCTCAATTGCCCCGAATGGACTAACCTGCACTACCAGAAAAGGACCGGACCACCTAGACTTAAGCTTACCTGGAAAAAACTTAAGCCTAGAATTAAACAGTAATACTTGTTGCCCAGGTTCAAACTTCCGATTCAAAATCCGATTGTCATGCCATTTTTTGGTTTTAGCTTTAAAATCACGAGAAGAGTTGTATGCCTGCTCCCTGAACTCTTCAAGTTCATTAAGCTGCAACAAACGCTTCTCGCCAGCCAGATTGGCTTCCATGTTTAAAAATCGAGTTGCCCAAAATGCCTTATGAACTAACTCAACGGGCAAATGGCAACTCTTACCATACACAACCTGAAATGGAGACATGCCAATTGGAGTTTTGAACGCGGTCCTATATGCCCACAATGCATCATCTAACTTCCTAGCCCAGTCTCGCCTAGAAGTACTAACGGTCTTCTCTAGAATCCTCTTTATAGATCTATTAGAAACTTCGACTTGACCACTAGTCTGTGGGTGGTACGGAGTAGCTACTTTGTGTCGCACTCCGTACTTGGCTAAAGCCTTCTCCATGACTTTGTTACAAAAATGGCTCCCACCATCACTAATTAGAACTCTTGGGACTCCAAATCGACTAAAAATGTTCCTCCTAAGGAATTCTACCACAACATTGGAATCATTGGTGGGAGTGGAGATTGCTTCCACCCACTTGGACACATAATCAACCGCGACCAAGATATACTTATGGTTGTAAGAGGGAGGAAATGGACCAACAAAGTCTATCCCCCAAACATCAAAGACTTCAACCTCAAGTATACCTTGGAGTGGCATCTCATTCCTCCTAGAAATAGTTCCCATCCTTTGGCATTTATCACATCTCAAAACAAAGTTTCGTGCATCCTTGAAAATTGGGGGCCAATAAAACCCACATTGGAGTACCCTGGCAGCAGTTTTATCACTACCAAGATGTCCTGCACTAGGTGAATTGTGACAATGCCAAAGGATGTCATTCACTTCTTCCTCTGCCACACATCTACGGATTACTCCGTCCACACCTCTCCTGAACAAAAATGGATCCTCCCAAAAATAGAACTTGGCATCATGTGCAAGTTTTTTTCTTTGTTGCCAAATCATATCCCTGGGGATCATGTTCGCTGCTAAAAAGTTAACCAAATCGGCATACCAAGGGAGTGTGGATAGAGCAAACAACTGTTCATCAGGGAAGTTCTCACTTATAGGCACTACACTTTCTGCACCTATGGTCTCTAGGGGTAGCCTAGACAGATGATCAGCTATTACATTCTCTACCCCATTTTTGTCCTTAATTTCAACATCGAACTCTTGCAAAAGCAAGATCCACCTGATTAGCCTTGGTTTAGCATCTTTTTTAGCTAACAGGTGCCTCAGAGCTGCATGGTCAGTATATATAATTACTTTAGAACCTATCAAATAAGCCCTAAACTTATCTATTGCAAAGACCACAGCTAAAAGTTCTTTTTCAGTAGTCGAGTAATTGACTTGGGCATCATTCAATACTCGACTAGCATAGTAAATTGTGTGAAACACTTTATTAATTCTTTGCCCTAGTACAGCTCCCACTGCATAATCACTCGCATCACACATAAGTTCAAAGGGTTCCCCCCATTTAGGAGCGACCACAATAGGAGCTGTCACTAGTTTTTCTTTTAAAATTTCGAAAGCTTTCACACAATTACTATCAAAGTTAAATTCGGTATCTTTTTCCAGTAAATTACAAAGGGGTTTGACTATTTTTGAAAAATCTTTGATAAACCTCCGGTAAAAACCGGCATGACCAAGAAAACTTCTAACCCCTTTGACATTCACTGGGGGTGGCAACTTTTGAATAACTTCAATTTTTGCTTTGTCCACCCCAATGCCTTTTTCAGAGATCAGGTGGCCTAGAACAATCCCTTCCCGTACCATGAATTGACATTTTTCCCAGTTAAGAACCAAATTTGTTTCTTCACATCTTTTTAAAACTCTTTCCAAGTCAGCTAAACATGCATCAAAAGATTTCCCATGGACCGAAAAATCATCCATAAAAACCTCTATGCAGTTTTCAACCATATCGGAGAAAATCGATAACATGCACCGCTGAAAAGTAGCAGGTGCATTACATAATCCAAAAGGCATTCTCCGGTATGCGAAAACTCCAAAGGGACAAGTAAAAGCAGTTTTTTCCTGGTCCAAGGGATCTACACAAATTTGATTATACCCACTATATCCATCTAGAAAACAGTAATATGCATGCCCAGCTAACCTTTCAAGCATTTGGTCCATAAATGGTAACGGGAAGTGATCTTTCCGGGTGGCATTATTCAATTTTCTGTAATCGATGCAAACTCGCCACCCGGAAACAGTTCGAGTGGGGATCAACTCATTATTCTCAGATTTGACCACAGTCAATCCCCCTTTTTTAGGCACCACTTGCACTGGACTAACCCAGGCACTATCAGAAATTGGATAAATAATTCCAGCATCCAGCGGCTTTACTACTTCTTTCCTAACCACCTCTTGGAGAGTCGGGTTGAGTCTCCGTTGAGGTTGCCTGACTGGCCTAAAATTCTCCTCAAGGAGAATCTTATGCATACAGAAACTGGGATTAATCCCCTTCAGATCAGAGACAAACCACCCTATAACAGATTTATAATTTCTAAGCACCCTAAGCAATCTATCAGTCTCCAGTTCAGTCAGGTCATTATTAATCACTACTGGAAAAAACTTAGAATTATCCAAAAATTCATACCTCAAAGATGACGGAAGAGGTTTCAGCTCTGGCTCCAAGCGCTCCTCCTTGTCCTGTGGCCTTAGTTCCTTGATCTTGCCCCCTGTATATGCATCTGAAATTTCCAACTGGGCAACCGCGGCATCAACACTTGCTTCACCGCACTCTCCATGGATCACAGCACCCAACAGACCATCATCATGACTGGTTTGACTAAAAACTGATGCAACCATAGAGTTAATTGCATCCACTCTGAAACAATGTTCCTCAGTCATGGGCAGCTTCATGGACTTGTAAACATTGAAGCTCACCTCCTCATCTTGCACCCTCAGCTTAAGTTCTCCTAGCTGCACATCAATCAAAGCTCGCCCCGTGGCTAAGAAGGGCCGACCCAGAAGAAGTGGAATTTCAGTGTCCTCCTCCATGTCTAGGACTACAAAGTCAGCAGGAAAAATGAACCTATCCACTTTCACCAACACATCTTCAACCTTACCATATGGCCTTTTGATGGTACGGTCAGCTAGTTGCAAGCACATCATGGTGGGTTTTACCTCGCCAATACCAAGCCTTTTGAAAATGGAGAGTGGCATCAAATTTATACTAGCACCAAGATCGCATAAGGCCCGACCGACCTCATGTCCTCCAATATTGCAAGGTATGGTGAAACTTCCAGGGTCCTTGAGTTTCTGAGGCAGCTTTTTCTGAATGATCGCACTGCACTCTTCAGTAAGGAGAACTGTCTCTGTGTCACTCAACTTTCTTTTATTGGAGAGGAGCTCCTTCATGAATTTGGCATACACCGGCATCTGCTCTAACGCCTCAGCAAAGGGAATGTTTATGTGCAGTTTCCTAAACACTTCCATAAACTTTGAGAAATGTTTCTGAGTTTCCTCCTTCTTGAACCTTTGGGGAAATGGCACTTTGTCAGTTACCTTCCTTGGCACATCAGCTTGTTTCTGAACATTAACTGATCCCTGATCTGGTTGCACAACCTGTGGCTGCACTACCGGCTCACCAGGCTGCACCAAAATCTCTTCCACTGAATCATCACTCACCATCTTTGGTTCTTCATAGGATTTCCCGGAACGAAGAGTGACGGCTTTACACTGCTCTTTGGGATTCGGAATGGTGTCACTAGGCAAAGTACCTTGGGGTCTTTCTGATAACTGTTTCGCCATCTGCCCCATCTGAACTTCTAGATTCCTTATGCTTGCTCCTTGATTCTTGAAGTTTTGCCTAGTTTCTTCCACAAAACCAGTCGTTGTCTTAGCCAATTTCTCAACTGCCATTTCCCAAGCTGGACCCTGCTTCTCTTGAGGAGGATTAAGAGCTGGGCTCTTCCAGGAGAAATTAGGATGGTTCCTATAGCCACCTGGAGGATAGTTCTGAAAGTTGCTTCTAGGAGGTGCACCACCGCCTACAAAGTTAACTTGTTCCCCTGGAGAATTTGAAGAATCTGTACCACAGCTCCCATTCTGATGAGCACCACCACATAAATCACATATCAGCCCTGTCACTGGTGGTGAGGAAGATGATGATGAACCTGAAACTGCAGCTGTCAGCTGAACCTGACCCAGTTGCTTGGTCAAACTAGCAATCTGTTGTTGCATTTCTTTATTCTGAGTAAAGAGAGTCTGCATCTGAGCCATGTCAACCACATCTTTTTTTAACACACCCCGTTCAGAAGTGCGACTGCTATTCCGGGCCATTCTTTCTATCAACTCCTTGGCTTCAGGTACTGTCTTACTGTCTAATGAACCTCCTGTTGCAGCATCAATCATATTTTTAATAGAGGGCCGGAGTCCATCATAAAAAGATCTAATCTGCATCCAATCTGGCATCGAGTGAGTGGGACACTTCTTCAGCATCTGATTGTATCTCTCCCATGCTTCATGCAAAGACTCGCCTTCTTGCTGAGTGAAGGCATTCAGCTCTTGTCTGAGTCGGGCCTGCCTAGCTGGAGGAAAGTACTTATCAATGAACTTCCTCACCAAAGAGTCCCAATCTGTGAAAGTGCCCTGTGAAAAAGACATCAACCAGCTCTTTGCCTGATCTCTGAGGGATAAAGGGAACATCCTGAGTCTGATCGCCTCATCAGTAGCACCCTGGATTTTGAAGAAGTCCAGGATACTTAAAAAGTTTGCCACATGGTCCCCAGGATCCTCATTTGGTGCTCCACTAAACTGGTTTTGTTGCACCAAGTGGATGTAAGCCGGCTTAATCTCAAAATTCTGGGCTGTCACTGCAGGTGCAGTTATGCTCGTAGCACAATTTCCTGGGTTGACCACGGCATAGTCTGCTAAAGTTCTAGCTGGTGGAGGTTCTTCCGCCATGATTAGTTCCAAATTCTGATTCTGAGTCTGAGTTTGTTGCTGCCTTGCTTTTCTTGCCTCTTTCCTGTTTGCTTTAGCAGTTTTCTCGATCTCCCTGTCAAACAAAAGGGAGTCCTTATCTCCTACACTTCGCAAGTGCATAAACAAGGAAAAGTCAAGTAGCACTGTCCAGCACAAATAATAGAAAGAACAAATTAACTAAATATATATATTGAATATTCACAAAAATCTAAATATGTACAAAAGCAACGTGCGAAGCAGAATGAATTAAACTTATAAAATTAAAATCAAACTACTCCCCGGCAACGGCGCCAAAAACTTGTTCACTCACTGGCAAGTATACCAGGTCGCTCAAGTGATATAAAATCGGTAAGACCGAGTCGTTCCACCGAGAGTAGTGATTTCAATTAAAAAGTTCAATAAATAAAGCTACGCGCATAAAAATGATATTAACTTGGAAAAATATTGCGTTTAAAATAAAATTAAACAAATAAATAAATAAAATGCGAGTGTGGAAAAATAAAGGGGTGGTGCAGTTTCGTAAAGTCGGGAATGAATTGTCGTTACCGGTTCTCAAATATTAATTTAAACTATTAAATCAATTGTCACCTTTTGGATTATTTTTGCAAAATCAAGAATAATTTAATACCTTAAATTATTCTAGTTTGTTAAAAATAAATCTTCCTCGATACCTCAAGCAAAGCCTTAAATTTCTAACCATAAAATATTTGCTCAGTCAAAAATAAATTAAATCATACAATTTGCAGGCAATATACCTATCCCTACACAATTGCATAACTTACATCCACAGGCAGTTTATTGTCTAATATACCTATCGGACAATAATCCTATCGTATATTTACGTCTAAATATACACGACAATTAAACCAGATGTAAGTACAAAATATAACAATTAACAATAGACAAAATCAAATATATGACAAACACACATAACAATTCTTCATTCCCAAATGAGTCTTAAGATCTCATAGTCAAAAACAAGAAATTAAGATGCAAACTTGGAAAAATTCACATACCAAATATCAAGTTTCAAACTCTTTACAAAACCACACCTTGAAAGCCTTGAGTTTTTGTTGTTCTTGCTCAAGAAGATGAAGAAAATATGCTGTGTAAGAGAAGGAATTCGTGTTACACCATCCAAAAAAAAATCTTCCAACAAAATGAAAATCGAGTTATTAAGTAACTGCAGCTGATCCAAACGCGCTTGAGCGCGCTCAAGCGCGCTTAAGCGCGTTTCAACAGCCAATCAGAACGCCTGGAATTGGGTCACAGACCCCAATTTTTATTGCAAAAACCACACGCGCTTGAGCGTGATTAGACACGCCTGAGCGCGTGTCTGTTGAAATCTGGGTCAACTGACCCCTCTGCTGCCGCCACGTGGCCATCTGATCCAAGCGCGCTTGAGCGCGCTTTTTCCACGCTCAAGCGCGGTTCGCTGAAATGGGCTGTTTGGCCCAAAATCTTCTTCTCAGCTTGGGCTTTTTCTTCTTTTTCTTCACCAATGCCCCTCTTCAGCTGATTTGGCCCAAATAATCTGAAATTCAACAAAAACTAAAATTAAAATACAAATAAATTATCTATACAAATATTTTGCTAAAAAACTCCTAAAAATTAATCTATTTGCTGAGAAACAAAACAAAGCACTAAGGAAAAGGGCCCAAATATATATCAAAATCATCACTTCCTGGCCCAAATCAGTGGGAGATGATTTGGGATGGAGGAGAGGGAGAGAGAGGCGTGTGAAGGGAGAAGAAGAGAGAGGGGTCGAATGGATGAGGGAGGGGAAGATGAGTGGCTGAAATAGAGAGATAAGGGGTGGAAATTACGTTTCTGCCTCTTACTTTATTTTTATTTTCTGCATCAGACCTGAAGTAATCGATTACTTAACCCACAGTAATCGATTACCCTTCAATGCAACATTTCTTTGTGTTTCTGCCAGAGGGCAAATAATCGATTAAGTCACTTGAAGTAATCGATTACTTCACAAAATAATCGATTAATTCCATGAGTTAATCGATTATCAATGCTGCAACATTTAAGTGTTTTCATCAGAGGCCTAGTAATCGATTAACCCCTTCAGAATAATCGATTACTCTAATTAAAACTCCTATTTGACCAATTCTAACTCTATGACAGTACACTTAACTCCTACCCATGATTTTCCTATGGTCTTTACTATAATTCTAGCTTAGGTTTTCCTAATTAACTTGGAATTAAATTTTGGGATGTTACAATATTTCTTAATTTATGTATACAATTTTAGAGTTAATAGTCGCATAGGTCCCCGAAAGATACCTGTGGGATCAGTTAGGTCCCTGAAAGATTTGTGAAATCTCTTAAACCCCAAAAGATCATTTTGGAATGAGTTAGGTCCCTGAAAGAATTGTGGAATCTCTTAAACCCCTCAAACATCAATTTGGCATCATGTTAGTTCCCTCATGAGGCACGTTAAATGTTTTGTTGGCCCAAATGTGGCACATAGCTTCTTAACATTCCAACATGACATTGGGACCAACAAAGCATTTAACGTGCCACGTAAGATTGTGTTAGGTCCCTCATGACTAAATTGGATAGGGGACTAACGTGACACCAAAATGATCTTTGAAAGATTTAAGAGATTTCACAAATCTTTCAGGGACCTAACTGATTCCACGGGTATTTTTCGGAGACCTACATGACTACTAACTCTTTTCAAAAAACTTGTATTATGAAATAGAGGAAGTACTAAATTGAGATTCTGCTCTCTTCCTCAAGCCAAGTTGGGCTGTCAGGTTGATAATATTTTGATCCTCATCTGTAGTTATTTCATATTTGTTTGCTTTATGATGTAATGAGAATTTTTACTCATGGTGTTTACTTGTTAAAAAAAATGATATCAAGCTTCTCTGCATAGACAAAGTGATGTATTACATCATTAATTAAATCAGGTTCATAAAAAATTTAAAATATTTGATGGAGAAGTTCAATTTACTGTTAGCTTCTCCAATTAATTATATTAAAAGGTTAGACCACTTTTAGTACTTCTTTCAATTCATTTACTTATAAAACAATGAAACTTATTTTTTTTATATTTTAAGTAATGGAGAATAAAACTTATTTTATTATAGAAAATGAAACTTATTTTTTTTTTATTATATATTTGTTTTGTTGCGGGGAAAGTCATAACTAACCTTACCAAGTTTAGGGAAAGGAAAGAAGCTTGGTATAATCAACAGAGAAATGTTAAATCCTCTCACCATTTTAATATTAAGTAAAAAAAAAAACAGTAATGTTAATAAGAACCTAGTTCCTTTCAAAAAAAATAAAAAAATAAGAACCTAGTTAAGAGTCAAATGAAATCATAATAATGAAATGGTATAATTTTTTAAGTAATAGAGAATAAATGTTAATCCTCTGGGCATTTTGCTAACTAGTTAAAAATATTAATTAAAAAATACGATAATATATCACATGTTAAATACTTTATGTCATTCCATATATTAATGACAAAATGTAAGAATTGATCCAAAAAATAAATTGCGAGACCCATATATTTTTTATAAAGTGGGAAAACTCAGATGTTATCTTAAGAAATTTCTTATGAACCTAAGTTAAATATACCACAAATAGTAGTACTCCATATGCCAAATATTTATATAATTGGTAAAACAAGTATAAACTAATTAATTTTAAATTAAATTTATTGTATATTAATCGATGACTTTGACACATAAAATAATACTACTTGTAGCACACATAATATGAACTCATATATTTTAAATCCTTTGTCAAGAATATATATTTCGGGTTACATATTAAAAAATAATAATATATTAGCATATAGAATTAGCATACAAATTAGTGTACACCACAAAAATGTGAAATATATTATTTGTAAATTAATTATTAGTAAAAAATATCATTTTTATTATATATTATATTCTTTATGATATAAATTGATTTGTAAATTATTTTTATAGGTTACTATATCATTTTTCATTAAAAACTAAAAAAAAAAATCTCACAGACAAAGTAGAGGGGAAAACGTGTATAAGAAATTGAGAATTAATCCTTACAATTTTACAACATGTTTTCTTTAATTCTTATTTACATTTTTAAAATTTTTTTTCTAATTTTTTTTAATCATTTTTCTTTAAAAACAGTACTTTATTAGTACATAGTACGTACGAACTTGGTGGACCCTTTGGTCAATGGAATCCAACCAGTTCAAACCTTGATCAAGCTGCCACACAGGTGGGGATATAATATTGGACCAACATGGTTGTCATATTTTGGCACTTAATCTATTATCTGACATTTTTCTAACAATTGTGTTTTTGGTTTTCTAAAATTAACAAAAACATCATAAGTTTATATTATTATTTTTATTTAGAACGAGGAAGTTTCATAAGTAACCACTCATGGTGGTTAAAAAGTAAGATAGATTATCATTTAAACCCCTTTATTTTATTTTAAAGAATCAGGAAATGGTGTGAAGTAAATGGTAATTTTTTATTTTTAAGAAGGGTAAAATGGGCGAAAGCTAATTTAGTTAAAAAACACTGTTTTCTTTATATAATAGTATAGATATCTACTATCTATATATAAAAGGATCCCTTTTCGAGGCACCACGTTTGCCGAAGAAATTTTCGAGGCACCACGTTTGTCCTGTGAAGCTTTCCTCGCACCAGAGAGTTTATAGGTAAATAATATTATCTCTAACCAAAATTACAAATTGAAATTAAATTAATTATTTAAATTTATTTAATCATTATTTGTAGGTAAAATCATTATCCTCGATTTGTTGAACAAATCATTATCCTCAACAAAAATATTTAAAAAATATTAAAAAAATCACTATATGTTTATATATAAATATATATAATAGGCTCTCCCATACAATTTTTAAAGTTCTATCTGATTCTAAGAATTATCTTCTCCAAATTCTCTCTTTTATTTTTATTTTTCCCTCATTCCTCTACTTAAAGCTCTTAATTTTGATTTTTGAGTGTTTGATGCATTACTTATTAGATGATGCATATTTTGTTATACTTTTAATTGACTTTTGTTTATTCCTCTACTTAGAGCTCTTAATTTTGATTTTTGAATGTTTGATGAATTACTTATTAAATGATGCATATTTTGTTATACTTTTAATTGACTTTTGCTTAATGCTATTTTCAGGAAGAATGACAACAATGAGTTACTTCAAACAAGAGCATGACCTTGGTAAGTTTTTTTTTTAAATTTTGGTAAGTTGTTATACATACTTACTTTGATTATTCTTTGTTGAAAGAATATGCAAATAATTGATCTTTTTCTCTTTTCAAAGAAGAGAAGGGCTAAGGCTCCTAGGATTAGGAAGAAATACCCTGATCGTATTCGGTGAGATAATTTTGGTGAGTCTTTTGTCTGTTTGAAGAAACAATGTTTTTCGATTTATTTATGATTTTTTTCCGTTTTTGTCATGAGATAAGATAAATGATGAAAAAGATCAAAATATTTAAATATGAATAATAATAATAATAATAATAATAAATGTGATAATTATATTAAAAAAAATAATAATGGTAAAAAAATATTAATTTATCCATCAAATAAATATAAAAAATATCTTATAATATTATCCAATAAAAAATCAGAATGTATAATTTTGGTTTAATTATATATAATTTTTCATATTAGATGTGATAATTATATTTAAAATATGCTAAATTATCATGTCATATGCAATAAAAAATATTTTGATTTATCTTTAAATCTATTCATAATACCATCAAACAAAAAAATATAAAAAAAATTAATTTTCATTTCACTCTAATAATTAATCATAATATCATGATAAAACATGTTAATTCATCGATCAACTAAATAAGGAATACATTAATTTAATACTCATCTATACATAGACAAATATAATATTAAATATATAAAAAAAGAGCCAACATTATATTCATAATAAAATGCAATGTGTTAACCAAGATAGTCAAAAATAACAATTTCAATGTCGTCTTCATGTTCTACGAAATAGTGGATATTCCAATTTATCCTTAAATTTTAATAATCAAGTAAAGAAAATGTTAATTTATCCATTGAATAAATAAGGAAAATCTCGGATAAAAAATATTTTTCATTTATATAAGGAAGTACAAATTTTTTCAATAAGCTCATTTTTTATTGTTGTTTAATAATAATCTTTACTTTAAAATATTTAAATATTAATAATCCGTGCATTGCATAGGATAAAAATAAAAAAGTTTAATTTTGATTTCACTCTAATTAATAAAACATGTTAATTATCGATCAACTAAATAAGGAATACATTAATTTAATATTGATCTATACATAAATAAATATAATATTAAAAAACGAAATGTCATTATCTTCCAAAGAATTCATCTCCAATGAAATAAGGGATATTATGATTTATCATTGACTATTCTCATAATACCATCAAGCAAAAAAAATCAAAATAATAATAATAATTTTTGATTTATCATAATAAAGTATATTGAATAATCCTTTTTTATAATTATTTTTGTTATTGTTTAATAATAATCTTTACTTTATATTAAAAATAATAATAATCTTTAATTTAATATATTTTATATAAAAAAATTTAATATCAACAACCCGTGCATTGCACGGGGTAAGAGCTAGTTAAAAATAATACTTTTCCATTACTCTAACTTCATTTGACACTTAACTAGGTTCCTTATTAACATTTATCTTTTTAACTTAAGATTTAATAATCATTTAAAGTTTATAATTATCTTTATTCTAATCAATTATAATAATTAATATAATAACCTATTATTTGATCATTTGATAGTAACAAACAATATAATTTTATTCCTTAACCATATTTTGTACATGTATGATTTAAATTTTTTATTTGTTATGATGTGTTAAGAGTTTTATACGAAGCTAACTAAAATTAATTCGGTTGATAAAAGATTGACTTATACCTCACAAAGTCATCTTGAGTTTAAATCATGTTTTCGGTATGAGAACTTTATTAATGAATAACCTGTAACTACTTTTATATATGTTTATATAGTTGTGAAGCTTTCCATGTTTCTAGTAAACCTCGAGACTCAGCAGGTTTTTTCTGTGTACACTAACACCTTGTTTTGAGAGAAATTGAGAGGAAAGATTTTGTGGAGGAGAAAATGAGAAAAAAATTACAAAATTACATGTTTGGTTATGGAGAAAAAACAAGATCAGGGAAAAATTTTAGTGGACCTATGGAAATTTGTTTTCTCCCCTCATGTGACAAGAGTTTGCGGAAAAAATGAATGTGAGGCGGGAAACTGACATGAAGGGGCACCACTTTTGGTGGAAAACTCAATATTACCCTTGAAACTCAACATTACTCTTTCTTCTTCCTTCAATAATACATCTGCACCTTGAAACTCAATGATTCATCTTCTTTATTAGCCACTTTTTTTTTTTAAAAAAAAATTGATGCAACTTTTCTTTACATATATTTTCGAATCTAGAATTTTGATTATTTAAAAAATAATTGAAGAAAAAAATATTTGGTTATGTTTAATAAAAAAAAGAAAACAAGAATATTTATTTGTGCTATGTAAAACTAGGGTGTTTTTGACTTTTTAACCAATTTATTGTTTTCTCTCCCACTAAACAAAACGAGAGAAAACTAAACTTTTCTCTTTCACATTTCTTCCTATTTTCTCTTATACAAAACAACCATAAAATCTACTCAGTTTCTATCTATTTTCTCACCATAATCTCTCTTAGCTTTCCTTTTTCTCTCTTCCCATTTTCTCTCCACTAACCGAACAAAGCGTAAGAGTTTTTGTAAAGGTAAATGCTAAGTGCACTTGTTAACAAGTCAATTATAGTAAAAGTTCATTGAAACTTGCATTTTTTTTTATTTTGAAGAGATAAAATGATGTGCACTTATCATTTTTTTTTTATTATAGTAACCCGAACAAGTGTCCTATGTTGGGATTCTGGCAAGTGTATCAGATCGTACAAGTAATATAGACAATGAAGTCCGAGTATCGTACCCAAGGGAGTGATCGTTTAATTAATTCCACCTAATTAATACTACTTAGTGAACGAGACAAAGGATTTATGATTTTGTAAATAAAAACAGAAATTAAAATAAATGACTCTTTGACAAGGAGAAAAACCGGGATGTAGTTTCGATGCAGGTTCCTAAATATTCTATAACAAATTGATTTGTTTTCCTTGATTCTGAATTTGTTTTGCAAAGGTAGAAAACGCCTAATGTCTTAGCACGTCTCCGTATTTTAGATATTAATCTCCCAATGATGTCTCAACAGAGCCTTAAAAACCTAACCCTTAATTAAGTTCAGTCAAAACTTATAAAAATTATCCAATTCGTAGAAAACATGTCTGTGCCTATGCAATTGAACTGTTTGATTAAATGATTAAATCCTAAATTCATATGTCTATTCATAAAGGATTTTCAAAAGTCATGAAACAGCTTCTTTCATGAGAAACAAATAAGAATAATCAAACACAGAATTCAATAACGGAAAACAAAATTAATTTATTACTAGAAATATTGAAAAGGTTCCATTCATCTACTCCTACATCCCAAGGATGGAATTAGTTCATACTTACAAGAGAAAACACAATAAACATGATAAAAATAATTACCATGAATCCTTGCGCTAACTTCGTGTTCTTCACAAAAACCTCCAATCCTTGTTCCTTCTCCAAGTCTCAAATCCTAATCTACTATTATTCTATGGAGTTGTATGAGTGTCTCTCCTCTCTCCCCGGAATGAATCCTATTCCTCTTATTATATAGATAAAAACTAACCTAATTTCCAATCTAATGCGATAAGATAAAACTAATCCTAAATCTAAATATAATATGATAAGATTCTATTAGAATAAACTAATCTCTAAGAATCTTATCTACAAATAGAATTTATCATTAAAATCCTTCTAGAATCCCGTATTTGTGTCTAACAGCAATTTCGGCACTGAGTTTGACCCCCAAGATGGACGAATTTGAGAAAGGCTATTTCTGGCAAAGTTGTAGATCTTTTCCTTAGCTTTAAAATGATATATAGATTGCCTCATCTGGATAAGCGTAGCTCAAGTTATGATCAAAATAGCGAACAATGTCACTTTCTCGGATTTTTGCGCGCCCAGGCGTGAGAATCCTGCGCCTGGGCGTGATGGCCTGCGCCTGGGCGCACTACGGTCAACTTTTCTTCATTTTTTTTCCTCTTTTTCTTCCCAAATCAAGTACCAAACTCTCATTCTTCATTCCTTTGCAAAAATCATTGTTTTAAGAGCTTAAATACCTGAAAACAAACCAAACACATCAAAAGGTTCCAGGAATCTTATAAAGACAAAATTCCATTGTTTTATTCCAATTTACTCAAGAAACAAGCCACTTACTATGTAAAAGGGAGGCAAAAAAGGTACAAAAACATCACATATTAGACCCCAATCATCCTACACTAGAGCACTTGTTAGCAAGACTCTTTTGTAAATGATAGCCAAATAGTAATCTTACTCCCTCCGTCCCATTATCTTGGTAAAAATCAACCAAGTCAATAAAAATAAGAGAGTATTTATTTAATATAATGTATGATTCACTCATTAATTACAAATTTATATTATACAAATTTTCATATCATTACAATTAATACATATTTCAATATTGCCTTCAAAAAATTTGTTTAGATATGTTTTCCTTACCTACGTATCAATCATTGATACAATATACAATCTCTAAGATTTTTCATTTATTTTTTTACTTTAATATGGGACAAATTCTTTTGCATTTTTTTACCAAGATATTGGGACGGAGGGAGTATTATTCAAGGTATTGAGATCATCAAAATAAATTTTGCATTTACCAATAAAAGTTTTCCATACAAATAAAAATGGAACCTCTAACATCATCTTATTTAAAAAAAAAAAAACCGAGCTATCTTCCAACAAAATAGACAAAACTTTCATTGGAACCACCTCAGCCGAATTTATTTTCTACCATTTGAAAATGAGTAAACTGTCACTTGGATATCTAAATTTACACAGCAATTTCAATTTAGTCCCTAAAATTAACAAACAAAAATGCTCTTAAGTCCCTAACTTTGTAAAAAGTCATTCATGTTAGTCTCTGCCCCTAACTCCTGTCAACGGACGTTAACGGAATGATGACATGATTGACTAGGGGTCTTAAACGACATCGTTTTTGCGTCCTCGTGACACTTATAACGGAATAAACTGTCATGTTAGTCTCATTGGCTGCATTAGTGTCATGTTCAGCTGCACCAGTCCCATGTTTTGAAGTTGGAGGAAATGCATTTAGGTCCCCGACTTTGTAAAAAATCATTCATATTAATCCTTGTCCTTAACCACTGTCAACAGACATAAACAAAGTGATAACGTGGCTGACTGAGGGTCTTAAACGACGTCGTTTTTTGTCCCCATGACACTTATAATGGAGTAAACTGTTCCGTTAGTCCTATCGGCTGCATCAGTGTCATATTCAACTGAACCAGTCCCATGTTCAGCTGCATCAGTGCCATGTTTTGAACATGACACTGATGCAACTGAACATGACACTGGTGCAGCTGATGAGACTAACGTGATAGTTTACTCAATTATAAGCGCACGAGGATGCAAAAACGATGTCGTTTAAGGTCCCTAGTCAGCCACGTCATCACTCCGTTAACGTCCGTTGACAGGAGTTAGGGGCAGAGACTAACGTGAATGACTTTTTACAAAGTCAGAGACCTAAGAACATTTTTGTTAATTTCAAGGGCTATAGTGAAAATGCTGTGTAAATTCAAGGACAAAAATGACAATCTATTCATTTGGAAATCTAAGGTGTCAACAAACAAGGTGAGAGTCTTTGCTTACCAAATAGAGTTCCCACAAAAGTCAATTTATTGAAGAGAGGGTGATGATTACTTAAACTTGCCCATTTTGTTCATCTTTGGTAGAATCATTCATCGTTGCATTGCCTCACTTGTTTTTATATACTGCTCTTGTACAGGCAATTTGAGGCATTCAGTTTTCACATGGTTAGAGGCGCAGACTTAGTCCATGGAATCAGTGGAAGGATTGTTCTTTTATTCTAGGATCCTGTTTTGTTATTTCTACTCATAAGAACGTGGGACAATGATTTATATTTCTTCTCACTCAGTGGAAGGTTGATCATTGACAAAAGACAAAGTTACTGAGAATGAATATTCAGGGGATAATTGGAGCCTGCTGCTTAATTATTTTCTGAATATGACTTCTCAGGCTTTTTAACTACCAGAGAACTTGCTCTAAGAATAGATTTGCATTCATTCCTAAAGAGAGAAATTGGAGCAGATCAATTATTGTGCACGTACTTGTGGAAATTCAGTATGAAGAAGAGGAACCTGCTGCTTATTTCTCATAGCAGCCATCATTGACCATATCTAGGAAGAAATGAATTTGAGAAGTTTTAGAAGTAGAAATGATGATCAAATTGAGGAGATAATAATTGTTGGGAGATGATATTAACACCCGTTTCATTATTACTCGTATCCGATTTTTATAAATTTTTGCACTTACTTACCAATATTATCCTTATATTAATAAATATATTATTATTATTATTATTATTATTATTATTATTATTTATGATTGGCATTTCTTTTCTACATTTTGCATAAAGGGGCTATTCTATGGCTTGGCTGGAGCGAATAAATTGTTACTTCATCTTTGTTCGTTATGTTATTTTAAGTTATTGCATATAAATTAAGAAATGAGTAAATGAAATATCTCAATAACAAGCGCATAATAATTATAAGGCTTATAACAAGGATTAGGGAAAATAAATGATAAGTTGGGAAGATATTGCGACTTATCATTTATTTTCCATGAACTTTGTTAAAAGCTCGTTTGATCAATTATTACACCCTTTAAGAAGTTGTTATCTTTGTTCATTAACTTCTAACCTTTTATGTTTGGGTATACATATTAAGAAATTGTTGATTATTATAAGTTTTATATGTGTTTTGTCTAAAATGTTCCTATTTAATCTAGAATGAAAATTGTAGTAGTGTTTAATTTTTATTAGGAAGTGGGTCTATTAAATAATGTATAGTGGTTTAGAGATGAAAAAGATGATAAAAGTAGAATTAATGAGGAGTAAGAGAAATGATTGAATGAAAGGTTAAAGTTGGAAAGAAAAATATGTTTATGCAATGAAATTGTAAAAAGGACAAAAGATATGAAATGAAAAAAAAGGTCTAAAAAGCCAAAAATTAAGGAACGGATGGAGTAGTTAGTATTGTTAATGATATTGAAAATGTAAATATTTGATATATTTTTTCAAAAGTACCACTAAAATTATTATCGAGAATCTAAAAAATGTTAAGTATAAATATAAGTGTTTGTGAAAAAAAAGTAATTAATGTCATTAAAAATTGGAAACGAAACTTTATTAAGGAAAAAAAATTCTTCAAATAAGACTTATATTTAAGATCGGAGGGAGTATCTCTTTATAATTATTTTATTATTTCCTTTTCACTAATGATCTTTCTTATTAACTAAGTAAGGGTATAGTTGTAAAACTAATGATTAATGTTGTTGATATTCTAAAGAAATAGATGAAAAGGAACATTTTTTTTCTTAAAAAGATCCTTAAAAAGTTAAAAAAAATAATAAAAAAAATGAGTTGTTATTTTAATTATATGTTAAATTGCTATTTGTTTACCAATATGGGTTGGGACGAGCGGTAAGCGGCTCGGTCTCGCTTAAGCAAGGTTTCGAGTTTGAGTCCTTGTGAATGCAGAAAATTCATGTTGGGAGACTCACTTGCCACAGCCAGGCACGCGACCCGGATCAGATCCGGATGTACCTAGGTAGTACTTAGAGAACCGGATGGGCAAAAAAAAAATTGCTATTTGTTTTATTGACTAATGACTGCATCACTACTTCATTCGTGATCCAATCCATTAATAAATTGACATGAAATGAGATTTAGTTAAAAAGTAAAAATATAAAATATAAAAGTTATTATGTGTCAAATTATATTGCTATTGATATAGATTACTGACAATGTCATGGTTCAAAACTAATTAATCATTTTTGTTTTTCGTCATATGTAATTTATTTTTATACAAGTAAAATTACTATTTCTTTAACTAAAAATAATAGTAGCCTTCGTAGCAAAACTTTAAAGTCCTATTTAGGTGGTTGCCATGGCTTTTGGTTTTGAAATTGTATTTTTAAAACAAAATTTATTTGGCAAAATTTTGGCTGAGATGTTTTTTTTTTACTTATTTTTAGAACAATTCTATCTCTATAATTAAAATAACATATAAAGGTTTTATAATTTCAATTTTGAGTTGTAAATGTATATCATCTCACTTTTTGTGTCACTTAACCACCACCACCACAATTTTTTTTCTCTCCCCTCCTCCTTCCTTTGCTCCTGCTTGATTTCATCTGCTGTTTTCATTTGAACTTAGTCCCAACATCAATAAGATTGTTATCTTGGTATTAAAGGCTACTGAATCTCTTGTTAGAGTCGGGTTTTGGCAGTTGCTGATGATCCATCACATGGAAGAGTATGTTGTTGCAGTGTATTTTGCTTTCCCTTTAATTATTATTAGTGTGAAATTTCTTGTATATATTATTTTTGATTTATGAATAAAATACACCTTTTCCCTAAAAAAAAAACCCACCACCACCACATCATCACTCCTCCTATCACTAGAATCAATGTGGTTGTTACTACCATCATACCATCATTGTGACTCCCTAAACCCCAACCATCACCTTGATCACCACAACCACGCTAACTACTACCGTCCCTGATGATAGTCATCACCAACGTCATGCCCACCCAAACCGTCATCATCACATCCTCATTGCTACCATTGCTCATCTTTATACCATCATCATCACCACTCAAACCACCACCATAGTAATCACTATCACCCTCGGATGACCACCACCACCGTGACCATCACTATCATCACCTAGCTCCATGCTCTTCCCAACTATCACCACTACCACATCCCCCCCATCTCTCCCTCTACCAATACCACAAAAATCACAAATCAAACCACCACCGCTGGCACCAAGAGTTCAAGATCACCATTGGCCCGATCCTATTTGTAAGACTCTTTTAAATTTTTTATATAATTTACTTTAGGAAAATGCTAAAAGACATTTGTTAAGGGATTATAAGTAGTTAGAAAGTATTGAAAAATGTAATTTTTGAAATTTTCTAGAGAAGAAAATGTATGGACATTCGTTGATTTTTCTATTTCTAGAAAACTTAACAAATGCCCTCAAGATCCTTTACTTTAACATGAAGCTATATACTATAAGTTATCTTGTATATTACTTCTTGATTTACATATCTCACATTTGCTCATATGCAGATTAATAATACAAGTATGTAAAAGAAATAGAAAAAAGTCCAATTAAAAGATTAAAAAAAATACAAATTATAATAAAGTTATAGAGAAACTTTTGCTGCAGAACGTGTAAGATTCCCAAACACACATTGCTGTCGTATAAAGAATCAATGGTGCATATGACCAACCAAGAATTGAAGTATTAAACCTTACTTTGCTAAGCTACTCCCAGCACCAACGCTATCTTTGGGCCAAAGCTGCCTGCCAAGTTATGAATATGTGCTACATAGCCGCTTCAACTTTCTTATCATCAAGGGAAGTGTGGAGGGGCTTTATTCCTGTCGAACTTTCCATGTGTAAAATGGCTGACATTCACACGCAACTAAGGGATGTACTTCTTATTTTTTGCAGTTTGTTGACCAAAAAGTATAAGCAACACAAATCAATTTCCTGTGGGATCTCAATTATTAGAGACTAAAGTGATAGTAAGACCCTCTTTATAAACATTTAAGTCGCAAGTCAAAATTTTATATATATGTTCTAAAAAGAAAGATAGAAAAAAGAGGTCAATAGCTAATTGATATGTCACTAATGATAGATGACAGGCTACTCTTTTTGGCATAGAAGCTTTGGAATTTATTCTCTTTCAAAAGTTACCACTATAGTAGACAACGGCAAATTAAAGTCAGTAAACGTTAAAATGTTTGGGGGTCAAAAGTTCAAGAATTTTTTTAATATATAAAAAATTACATAAATACTTAGCATAATTATTCATTTCATCTTTTAAATACTAGTATATTGTTTTTTTTTTAAGTTTGTATATTGTTTGTATCACATTAATTCCTTATTTTTTTAGTCTAGGATTGATTATTTAAATTTGTTTTTTTTTACCATTATTAATCCGACCGTTACATTTTGCTTAGTGTTATATTAGGTTATAGCATTAAACTAACTAAAAATATATATATTTTCTCTCTCCTTGTCCATCTGTATTTTTTTTTTTAATAATGACCATTAGTCATCGGTCATTGCATTCAATAACATCAAGCACCCAACACATTCCTCCTTCCATGCACATTACATTCATCAGTTTTGCATACGTGATTTTTCTAAAACATTTTTATAAAGTGATTATTGTATTTAATTTTTGTTTCATTCACAATGTTATTTTCTTGAAATATATATACTTATATATTTTTTTTTTATAAATTTAAAAAAATTAAATACAATCAATTAACCTTATTAAAAAGTATAGATTATGGCTTCTACTACTTCATTCTAATTAATCGGATGATGAGTTCCATGCCATGAAATCTATATACGACGCCAGACAATTAACACCTTCTAAACATCAACGACAATGTGGCAGTATGTTGTTCGCAGTGCCAAGGCAATGAGGGACCATCACAAACAACAAGAAAATCCCAAAAATTTTGACAATCAAAAACTCAACTTAGCTTGCAGTTTAATTCTAGGTTAAATAAGGATACTTGTTAACATTTTCCATAATTTTATGAGCCATTTGGTAAAAAGAATTCAAGAGTCCTGATTTATTTAGCGGTTTCGAAGAAAATTTTAACCTTGGTCATTAATTTTGATTTAAGAAAGGTTGATATAAAATACTCTTATCTCTCAGGTTAACACATCTATCTAATTTGATGTGCTCTATACATATTGTCGTAATTCAAGTCTTAGTTTGCCTAGATAGCTAGTTATTTTGGTGAGTAATTTTTACACATGACTATATATTTGATAAATACTACATACCTTTTGATACGTCAGTAGACTATGGAGCAAGTTTAGTTATATCGCTCATATTTAGAAAATGGACGATGACTATGAACATTTGGTAAGTTCGTCAAGAAAATGAATGATTAAATTAAGTCAATTTATCAAGTTAAGCTTGGTAGCTTACATAGTCACCCACTTTCTCTCATGAATAGTTCATTAATTGAACTTGAATTTTCAATTACAAACCCTAATTTCTAGTGATCCCAAAAGGGTAATATCATTATGAATGATTATTTTAGACTAGCTAGAGAATAGCAAGATGCATGATATATACCAAGGCACAATTAAACATCAAACTTTCATTTATATCCATAACTCAAAAATATTCAAAGTATGGCCAAATTAAACTCTAGAAAATGTTAAGCATATATATACAACAATATGAAAATGAGAGAATGAAAAAGACTTGTATCAAAAAGCCAATGTCAATATTACATGCAAAACTCACCAGGTTCCACCCAAACCCAATAATAATGGGTATTAAGATAGACATGAAAACAAACATGAAAGCTTCAATAAAAAGGAATATAAGAGAAAATTTCATGGATTTTGTGTTGGACTAGTCTTAGAACCGAGATCACACCGTACGCCGAACAACGTAAACAGGCCGAGATCCATGCCTTACACTCAGGCAGCTGATCCCTAAGCAGGTTACACTCGCTCCATCAACTCGGTCTCAACCCCATTTAAGCCGAGGTGAACAGGACGACGCCAACTTAGTTCTGGTATTCATGTCCTATCACGGCTCATACTGGGCTGAATCAACTGGGCCAAAGCTTAGCAAGCCCATTAGGTATTCAGCCACCCCTATAAGTAGTACAGTGCTGCATGGGGCACAGGTACGCTTTTCTAAACCCTAAGTTTACACTGCACACACAGTGATTAGGGCATCCCAGGTTATCCTACTGATACTTGTGAAACTCAGAGAATCATACAGAAAATCTAGGTCAAACCGCCTCACTGGGTCTCATACTGTGGCCTTAGTGAACGACCTGATCTAGAACAAGACATTGGCGCCGTCTATGGGAAACGATAAACTTCGATTCCCACCATCACCAAACTCTTTGATGGAGAACGCAACAGATAACCACCAGGCACGTAGGGGAAGAGGACATCCTCCAAAGGCGTCCATCGTACCACCACGGAGAACAGATCTCCGTCAGCGCCTTCAGGCTAACAGGGCTGCCCAGCAACAGCCACTTTAGGAGGATGTGCATGCGAGTGATGTCCCGATCCCCAACGAACAGCCCCAGGTGGCAGATTCGATCCAGCCAGTGCAGCCACAACCTGTAGTAGTCCCACCCCAACCCCATCCCACACATACCCACAGTGGCCCCTACACTGTGTACTCAGGTGAGTCGTCGTATCGCGGTGCGGATGGAGGAGGGGGTACTCAACATCATCAGACACACTACCACGGGGCAGCAGAACCCAACCGTGTAGAGTATACTTCTTCTCAGAATCACGAAGATCGGGGACATGGGTATTCTGATACCCTTTCTCACCGATCCCGTCGATCTACTTCGTCTTCTCGACGCCGCGATGATGAGATCTTAACCATGATGCGCACACAGATGCGAATTATGCAGCAACAAAACAAGGCCATAGCAGATTTACAACAGTTGACTATGGCACGCAACGCTGAACGAACCCTACAGCCGGTTCCGGCACGAAACGTAGATCCTGTGAGCGAACGAGTTGCGCGTGAAGCTCCGCCACGGACTCGGGAAGAGACGCCGAACGGGCCCTGAGAACGGCTCCGGAAAGGAGTTTAGGACGCGTAGTCGAACGAGCGCCAGTAGAGGCTCCGACACGTCAAGAATCATCTCGGGCTCTTCGGGATACAGATTCTCTCGGGAGAGAGGAGAGCTCACTCCCTCCCCCACCACCATTGAATCCCGAGCTGGAGCCCGAGCAAGAGCATCCAGGTCACCCATTCACCCCGTACGTGATGGCTTTCGAGACACCACAGGGTTTTCTTGGGCCCAGCAACATTCAAAGGTACGATGGTCTCTCGGATCCTCATGATCACATTTTGAGTTTCGAAGGGGCGATGAATTTTTACGGACAAGAAGGTCGGATGAAATGTAGAGCATTTTCCATGACCCTTCAAGCACCAGTCTTAAGGTGGTATGCATCTCTCCCCCCGAATTCGATTAATTCATGGAACGAGCTGAAAAGGGTGTTTCTAAATAGGTATACCGCCAGTTGCATCCAGCCGAAGTCGGCTCACACACTGGCAACGGTAACTCAGAAACCAGGAGAGACTTTGAGGGATTATCTCAATCGTTTCCACAATGAGTCGAGTTCGATTCCCAATCTCGAACCGGGAGTGGCAGTGTTACTTTTCACCCAGGGTTTGGCCCCCGGAGGCTTCAAAAAAGCTCTTATTGGGAAGCCTCCCCGAGATATGGCCGAACTCCGGCAGAGATCCAACAAGTTCATCAACTTGGAGGAGTTTGATAAGGGACAGTCAGGCAGGATGGCAAATAACCGAGGTGACAACGCACAGGAAGATCGGACCAGCTCTAGGGGCCGACCCAGGAAGGAAGACAGAGAGGGGCGTCGTCAACCACCACCGCCTCCACCCCCACGTAGGTACAACACGTATACTCCACTCAATGCTCCTAGATCTCAGATCTGGAAGGAAACAATGCAAACCGAACTCCGACATGTCAACAGGCCTCCCTATTTGAGAAATCAAAAGAATGTGAATAGGAACAAGTACTGTGAATTCCATGAGGGATACAGCCACACCACAGATCAATGTACTTGGTTGAGGGATGCAATTGAAGACTTGATTCGCGAGGGAAAACTCCAGCGCTATGTCCGGGAAGCAATGGAGAAGAGATCTCGTAAGAGAACACCAAGTCCCGAGAGAGCAAAGAGGAGAAAAGAATCCACACCAGAAAAGAAGCAAGAAAACCAGGGGCAAGTCAGTATCGTGGTTATGGACGAACTGGACAAGTCGCCAAAGGATCTCGCTATCCAAACGATTTCCGGAGGTTTTGCAGGAGGAGGGGAGCACCGATCCGAAAGGAAGAGGTATGTGAACCAGGTCCTAGCAGTTCACAATCGCCCAATTCGGAAAAAGCCGTCTCGGAATATTCCAATCAGTTTCTCGGATAAGGACATGGAAGGAGTCCTGCCGACCATAACGATCCGATGGTCATCTCCGTTAGAATCGGAAACTTTGATGTCGCCAGAGTCTTTGTGGATCAAGGAAGCTCTGCCGACATCCTTTTCTTGCATGCCTTTTCCAAGATGAGGTTTCGTTTGAATGATTTGGAAGAGTTTGAGGGAAACTTGATTAGCTTTACAGGGGATTTAATTCGGCCCCTAGGTGTCTTGAGACTTCCGATGACCTTAGGCGGACAACCTGCAACCAGGACCGAGATCATCAAGTTTCTTGTAGTCGACTGTCCTTCGGCTTATAACGTCATATTAGGCTGAACTTGCCTCCAGGCTTTTGGAGCAGTAGTTTCAACGGTCCATTTGGCGATGAAGTTTGTGGGTGCAGATGACACAGTAGTCACGATAAGAGCTGAGCAGGAGGCCGCTCATTTGTGTTACAACGCTAGCCTCGGAAAGATCAGGAAGGAGAAAAACGAAGTAGAAAAAATTCCGCAGGTACCACTGTCTAAAGGCGGAGTACTCCTGGCCGAGCTGGATGTCAGGGCTGAACAAGATGACCTCCGGCCTCGCCCTCAGGGAGAATGGGAAACCGTCCTTGTAGATCTTTCTGATTCTCGAAAAACAGTCCGAGTCGGTTCCAACCTCCCAGCTCCTATCCGAGATGAAATCATTGCCCTTCTGCGGAACAACAAGGATTTGTTTGCTTGGACGTCAGCCGATATGCCTGGCATCGATCCAAATTTTATCTGCCACCGACTTAGCGTGGATCCGAAGGCTAAGCCTGTGGCGCAAAAGAAGAGAAGAGTCGGTTTCGAGAAGTCCAAGGCCATACAGGAGAAGGTCTCGGAGTTGTTGGAGGCCGGTTTTATTAGGGAAGTATCATACTCAGAGTGGCTGTCGAATACAGTGTTGGTCAAGAAGTCTAACGGCAAATGGCGGATGTGTGTGGACTACACGGACCTCAACAAGGCGTGTCCAAAAGACCAGTACCCCTTGCCCATCATTGATCAGTTGGTGGACAGTTTAGCAGGTTTCCAGCTTCTTTCCTTTTTGGATGCATACTCGGGTTACAACCAAATACCGATGTATCCACCCGATCAGGACAAAACAGCCTTTATCACCGAGAAGGCAACGTATTGTTATATGGTCATGCCTTTAGGGCTAAAGAACGCTGGGGCTACGTACCAGAGGATGATGAACACGGTGTTTGATGGGTTGATTGGACCAAAGATGGAGGTGTATATTGACGATATGATCGTCAAGAGAAAAACAAAGGATAGCCACGTGCGAGACTTGGAATTGGTGTTCGCAAGAGTTAGGAAGCATAATATGAGGCTAAATCCCGAGAAGTGCAGCTTCGGGGTTCCCGCCGGGGCTTTTCTCGGCTTCATGTTGACAGAGCGAGGGATTGAGGCGAATCCCGACAAGTGCCGGGCTGTACTCGAGATGAGAAACCCGAAGAGTCTCAAGGAAGTTCAGCAGTTAACAGGTCGGTTAGCTGCGCTTTCCCGCTTCCTACCCCAAGCCGCAAGAAAAGCACTTCCCTGGTACCAGTTGTTGAAAAAAGGCGTTGATTTTGTTTGGGACGAAAAGTGCGAGGTAGCCTTTTCAGCGATCAAAGACTTCCTCTCAGCCCCCCCGACCTTGTCAAGTCCCCAGCACGGGGAAAAGCTCGTTCTGTACCTGTCGGTGGGGGAATTAGTCGTCAGTTCGACCCTGGTACGAGAGGAAACCAGGCTCGAATTCCCAGTGTATTTTGTGAGTCGAGCTCTACAGGGTGCCGAGATCAGGTACTCGAAGATTGAGAAGTTTGCTTTTTGTCTGGTCCTATCGGCCAGACGACTTCGTCAATATTTCCAAGTCACCCAGTTGAAGTGAGAACCGCTCAGCCAATCAGGCAAGTCCTGCAAAAGCCAGACTTGGCAGGTAGGATGATGGCTTGGTCGGTCGAATTGTCTGAGTTCGAGATTTCGTATGAGCCAAGGAAAGCTATCAAATCTCAGGCTCTGGCTGATTTCGTGTCCGAATTCACCGAGGGAAATGAGACCTCGAACTCGGGTATTTGGAAAATTTATGTTGATGGTTCCAGTAAAAAGAAAGGAGCTGGAGCAGGGGTTCTGGTTGAAAACTCTGAGGGTGTAAGTATCGAGTACTCGTTAAAGTTTGCTTTTGTCACTTCGAACAATCAGGCCGAGTATGAGGCAGTGCTAGCAGGATTACGAACAGCGAAGGATCTCGGGGCGGTAGAAGTACAGATTCTTAGCGATTCGCAGCTAGTTGTTTCGCAGATCTCTGGCCAATATCAGGCAAAAGAGCCGATCCTACAGAAGTATTTAGAAAAGGTAAAAGAGTTGGCTTCAGAATTCTCTCACTTCTCCATTCTACACATCCCTAGGTGCTCGAACGAGAGGGCCGACATCCTCTCCAAATTAGCAAGTACCAAGGGAGCTGGGAATAACAAGAGCGTCATACAGGAAGAAGTAGCTGGACCCAGCGTTGTTTTGGCCATAAGGATCTCGTCGGATTGGATGACTCCTATTCGATCTTTTCTACAGCATGGTGTGCTTCCCTCTGACCAGCTAGAAGCCAAAAAGCTTGTGAAAAAGACAGCTCATTATGTCCTTATGGAGGGGATCTTATACAGGAGAGGGGCTGCTTCACCTTTACTTCGGTGTCTCGGCAAGGAAGAAGCCGAATCGGTTCTGGACGAGGTCCTCGGCGGAATAGCAAGCCATCATCTTGGAGGAAAATCTTTGGCCAGAAAGATTCTCCGAGCTGGCTATTATTGGCCAACTCTGATGGCTGATTGCCTAGATCATGTTCGTCGTTGCCCACCTTGCCAACACCACAGCGACTTGTACCGCCGACCTCCAAAAGAATTGCACTCTTTGGCTTCCCCTTGGCCCTTTCACATGTGGGGCATGGACATCATGGGTAAGTTCCCAAAGGCCCCAGGACAGCTGATCTATGTGGTCGTTGCCGTCGACTACTTCACCAAGTGGATAGAAGCCGAGGCACTAGCCACCATTTCGTCCCTAAAAATCCAAAAGTTCTTTCTGAAGAATGTGATAGCTTGTTTTGGCGTTCCCCACTCCATCGTCACAGCTAATGGTACCCAGTTCACAGCTGATACTTTCCGAGATCTGGCAGATCATTTGCATATTCAACATCGATTTTCCTCGGTTGAACACCCACAGTCCAACGGACAAGCTGAGTCCGCGAAAAAAGCTATCCTCACTGGCCTGAAGAAAAGGTTGCTAGCTGCTGAGGGAGCCTGGGCTGACTTGCTTCCCGAGATCCTCTGGTCTTTGAGGACAACGGTGCAAAGCTCAACAGGCGAGACACCGTTCAGACTCACTTACGGATGCGATGCAGTGATTCCTGTGGAGCGCCGAATTCCAACCTTTCGTATGCTTGACAGGCCCGAGGAGACTAATAACACATTGTTGAAATAGGAATTAATTCTAAGTGAAGAAATCCGAGAGAAGGCTGCAGACCTGGAGAGGAGAGCTAAGTCCAGACAGACGAAACAATACAACAAAGGGATCACACCGAGATCCTTCGAAGTCGGCGATCTGGTTTTGCGTCGTGCCGACATCGGATTGAAGAACGCAAAAGAAGGAAAGCTCATTCAAAACTGGGAAGGGCCGTACAGGGTAATATCCAAAACAGGCTCAGGGGCCTACAGATTGGAAACCCTCGGCGGAGCCGAGATCAAAAACAGTTGGAACACGATGAAGCTTAGAACCTACTTCAGTTGACAATTGAACACTTTTGAATTCCTTTTCCATTTATTACTTTACTTGGAATTTTTTCTTTATCGTTCAGTTTTTGCTTATTTCAAGTTCTAGTTGTCCGTTTTTTAACTTTGAATAATACTGCCTTTTTATGTACTGATGATTTTTCAATTTCAATAAATAGTACACTCGTCAGTTTCCATTACTTTTTTGCTATGTCTTATACATGCGCCATGTACATGCCTTTCCATTTTTTGGCTAGCCACCTTAATGGGACTGTGCGATTTATACACAGCACCTCTGTTCAGAGGAATGCTTATAAATTTTCCTAAGGTACAGGGAGCACCTGACTCTAACAGACTTACCTTTGTGGTGCCTAGTACAGTCAGGGGACGAGGTCCACACTTTGGCTCAAGTGCATGGACCGAGACTCCCATCGTATTACACAGATATACATTAAAACAGTACTCGGCTACGTGAGCGCTTACATAGGTTGCATAGATCGAATACGAAAACCTTAAATATTGTACATGTTCACAAGCAAAATATGTTAACGAAAAACAAAAGTTATCAGCAGCAGGCAAAGGAAAGGAAATAGTTCAACAAGTTTTCAAAAAGCAGCCCAGCATAAGGGTCTTACGCCTAATCTTCAACATCAGATAAGATGACCGAGTTGGGGTCGAATACAGGCTCTTCTTTCTCGGCAAGGGGATCTGGCAGGTCGTCTCGGGTCAGGTCGACTTCCGCATCTCCATTGTTCGGATCCACTAGCTTATCGCCGCTCACACCAAACTCAGGATGGGCACCGACATACTGCAACCGCAATCCCGGATTCAGCATTTGCAAATAAAGCATTAGCCGACCCCTCCAGATCGTGCATAGCCTTGGCAGCAGCAGTCTTATGCTTCAGAGCTTGAGTAGCTCGTTTCTTCAGCATCACCCTCACCCTCTCAACCTCGGCCTCCCCATCAGCTTTCAATTTGGCCATTTGCTCCGAATGAGTTTTCTGCAAGTCAGCTAGCTGCTTCTTCGCTTCGGCCGCCTCCTTCTCGGCCTGCACAAGCCTAACAAGATCAGCCTTGGCCTTGGAAGAAAAGCCCGCCTCCGCATCGGCCGGTGCACTAGCTATAGCTGTCATCTGGGTGGCCGAGTTCTTCAGATGCTCGGCCAAATTTTCCGTAATCGTTTTCCAATCAGCTGCCGACAACCTCCCCAGGTCTAGAGGTTTGTCAAAACTTGCTCGGGTCACCACGGCACTACCCGAGGTTGTGATCTCAGCTCGGGTAGGTTGGGAATCCTGTACTCCGGCCTCCGGGGTGACAACCTCACCGGAAGTTTCCGGTATGGTTATTACAGGGGGGCTCGGCCGAGGTGGCGTGCTTGTACCTTCGGGCTTCTTCCTCTTTGGCATTGCAGCGGCCGACAGCAGTCTCTCAGCTTTACTCGCCATCTCCTCCTCTGTACTGGCGGTGTCCTCCGAGGTGGTTTCACAAGTGCTAGTGAGTTTCGGCTTGACCCTCCTTCTTTGCTCCGCTAGCTCGGCCGGATCTGCCTCCTCGAGCTCTTTCCAATAATCAACTACAAAATTAGAGCAAGTGTTAAAAAAAAAACGATATTCCTTTACCAATCTCGGAGGAAACTTGCTCTTCGGCGCAACTTATGATGCGTCGAATATTCAACTGAGCCAATTCTTTGGCCTTTGCCTTATATTCCTCAAAAAAGTGTTTTGTGGTTAGCACCTCGTTGGGAGACAGTGGTGTCGAGGTCCAATTCCGAGGTTTCTCGTGTCAGACATAAAAATCTGTTGACCATTGCAAAGGAAATTTGGGACCATCCTCGGTTCGGAACCAAGGTCGGCCGTTTCCAACGTATTGGTATTTGAAAAATCTTGGTTTGAAGTGCTTCCAAGATTCGTGAAACTTTGCAAACAAACTGTAGTATGGCCGAGTCTTGACCGACACCCACATCTTACCGGACTTTCCGGCTTCCTTAACTGTTACGTGTGGGTTGAAAAGCCAAAAGAAAACTTTGGCCGTGCAAACCAAAGCTTTTGCACGGCAGTACCTTTCAAATGCTCTCAAGAACGCCCAGGTGTTAGGATGGAGTTGGGTAGGGGCAACCCCGAGAAGATTTAACACCCTAATCTCCAAAGCGGTGAACGGCAAGCGAACACCGAGGGTAACCACCATGTCTTCATATAAATAAAAAGTGTTGTTATCCGTCGTCGAGCACACTCGATCATTCTCGGTGCAGGGTAAAACTCTGTATGAATTTCCAGCTCGGTCCTCGGAACAAGGGAGCAAAAATTGGCTAACTGATCCGACACTATCATCAGAACGCATGGTGGATTGGGTTCCCAACACTTCACGATCCACCCAATGGTACTGTTGGGCATCCGGGGGTGCTGGGTAAGCGGCAGGATCTTTCACAACTTTGCGAGGAGCCATTAAACCTGAAGAAGAAGAGGGGAGCTCGGTGTTAAACTTTTGGGTAACAAACAGTAACCCCCCTTTGAAACCCCGAGCAGTGGTACCAAGCGGCGAACACCTCCCCTCTTCCACTTCCATCCCTCGCCCCCAAACCCTTTTTCGCTCCTCACTCTTTACCATGTTTTCATAATTAGCCTTCTCCTCGCCGGCCCTAATTTCGGCATCAAGGTACATCCTTATAAACTCCCTCCTCTCAGACAAGGTCGCCGGATAATAAGAATCAAGAGGTTCCACATCCTCCATCACTGCCTCGTATTTCTTAAGGTAGATACGACGAGGCCGAGGGTAGGGTACAATTTCGACAGAATCACTAGAAGATTGAGAGGAGGTTGAAGAATCACTATCACTATCATCCTCACTGCTACTGCTAAGGTTCACATAACCGCACCATTTCTTATACCACTTACCACTCATCGTCACTTAATAATGTCCACAAAGCCCAGAAATCACACCCAGAACCCAGGAACCACAAGGCAACTACCCAAACAAACCAACACCCAGAAACCCAGAAACGTAGAATCAAAGTGCAGAAACCCAGACAGGTGAACTCAAAATGCAATAACTAAACGAGGTACAACAATCCAAACGTACCCACACAACAGAGGTTAAAAAGAAAAGAAGAAGTAGAGTTGTATGAAGAACAGTGGTTTACCTGTTGGAATGAGAAATGCAGATACGAGGGGCTTGGGGTCGCTGAAGTAATGAAACCGTAAGAGAGGATGAACAGTGAGGGGCGAGAGAACTTTCTCTCACATGCAAGGAATGATGGGCAAGTAAGAAGCAAGAATGAAAGGAAGGAAACGTTTCGAAGAAGAAGAAAGGGTAGAGGACGGTTGAGTGGGGGAGAACTGAATGACAAAGTGGAAGAGAGGGTGTGGAGTAAAGAGAGACTTTCAGTTTCCCTCTTGTTTTGAATTAATGGGCTTAATGTTTGGTTTTGGGCCCAATGCAATCAACCCACAAAACAGGTGATTAAACTTGACGCGTGTCCCAATGACAGCGAAGGGACGCGTCTCGAGCCGCACGCTAGCAATGATGAAACGTTGGTATACGGAAGAGGATGACACGTGTTGGAAAGGAGATAAGTAAACGTTTCTTCGGGCAAGCGAAAAGACAGGCATCGAATCCGAAAAGATAACACGGATGAGGAACGACAACTGTTGACTATTCTGACACCCACAACGTTCCTTACCCTCCCGAACTCGTTGCAAGACTCTCTCAGTCTTGCCGAGCTGGGGGGGCTTATGTGTTGGACTAGTCTTAGAACCGAGATCACACCGTACGCCGAACAACGTAAACAGGCCGAGATCCATGCCTTACACTCAGGCAGCTGATCCCTAAGCAGGTTACACTCGCTCCATCAACTCGGTCTCAACCCCATTTAAGCCGACGTGAACAGGACGACGCCAACTTAGTTATGGTATTCATGTCCTATCACGGCTCGTACTGGGCTGAATCAACTGGGCCAAAGCTTAGCAAGCCCATTAGGTATTCAGCCACCCCTATAAGTAGTACAGTGCTGCATGGGGCACAGGTACGCTTTTCTAAACCCTAAGTTTACACTGCACACACAGTGATTAGGGCATCCCAGGTTATCCTACTGATACCTGTGAAACTCAGAGAATCATACAGAAAATCTAGGTCAAACCGCCTCACTGGGTCTCATACTGTGGCCTTAGTGAACAACCTGATCTAGAACAAGACAGATTTGATGAAGAAGAATTGAGTTTCCATTCTTTCTTGTTTCACTTAACTTCGAGAACCTTCCAAATTAGGGTATATATACCCTTTTAAGAGATCCTTTAGTCAATTAGAGATTATATACACCAAAAAACGCATGTGGTGTCCAATTCTCACCTTCTCAGGGCAAGACTCCCAACCAAACTTAAATCAAGTTGCAACATGTTGAGCGCTCATGCATGCTGAGGGTAGGATCTTCACTTATCTTGACAATTATGCTTCATTTTCTCTTTAATAATCATTTTCTACAATAAAATTGATAGGAGAATAAGACTACTTGACCAAAATTTTAGGGCCAGAACGATGTTTAAAAACACTATTTTTAAGGCAAAACCCACTCAAATATGTCTCGAAAAGTAGGTAGATAATGTTGTAGATTATTATTAGGAACCACCAATCATTTGTTACATTTTCTTTCTTTACTATCATTTGATTCTTGACAAAACGAGGTGGTGAATGTCTGCTCTTATCCAATGTAATGAAAGAATTCCAGTTTAATCTAAAAATCGAAACCTTATCGAAATCAATTTTTATTATATTCTTTTCGATTATTTTATGAAAAATGATCGATTCGTTTCGATTTTCATTTTCTTTTTCAAATAAAAGGCAAATCCATCTAAAACAGATTTCACTTGTTACACGTATATATTCGTTGTATAATAATGTTTACTTTTAAGTTTTCATTTTTGTTTTTTAATTTGTATTATTAGATTAAAAAAGACTAGCAAGGTTAGTCATCATACCAAAGAGTTAACGTATATCTTTTGTAAAAGTGTATTACTCCATCTTTTGGTTGTAAAAATATTTTTTTATTAAATTTTTATTTAAATATTATTCTTTCAACTAATCCAAAAAAAAAAAAAAAAAAAAACAGAGTGTCACATACATTTTTTGAGACAGCAAATGTGTTCTCCATATCGAAGAGCTCAGAAAAGCAAAAACACCGAGCTATACACAAGAGAATCACTAAAAAAAATTATATTCATTTATTTTATTTAGATAAATTACCTCTAAAATGGATCAATTATATATATTGGGTGGGATATACAGAGTAAAATAAACAAATTAGTACCAACATGGGTTGGGACGAGTGGTAAGCGGCTCGGTCTCGCTTAAGCAAGGTCTCGAGTTCGAGTCCTTGTGAATGCAAAAAATTCATGTTGGGAGACTCACCTGCCATAGCCAGGCACGCGACCCGGGTCGGATCCGGATGTACCTAGGTAGTACTTAGGGAACCGGGTGGGCAACAAAAAAAAAAAATAAACAAATTAGTGTCAACATATACCTTCACCCTTATGGTTTGTTGTGGTGTCTTAGTAGATTGAAATATTAGAATTGAAAAAAAAAAAAAGAACTTAAGAGTTTTGGGCTTTTGGCTTAAATCTTATATCTTAATATCTTAATATTATAAATAACATGATTTTTTCTAAGGTGAGAGCTTGCGCACACTACGGTTACATCTTGCGAAAGGTGCTAATGTGTGTTTTTTTGTTAGCATCCTTAATATCATGGAGCCCTTGAGACTAATCCGGAGCGAGCTGCGTGACTGGCTTTCCCAGTGGGATGTTTTTAGTGGGAATCGAACCCGTGGCTACTAACACCCGTGTCTCATTCCCAAGATTTCAGTTGGGGCCTTACACCAACTGAATCAAACTCCGTTGGTGGTGCTAATGTGGTTTTATTAACTTAATTTGGTTGATTAATTAGTCACTACAAAATGAATCAGCACTGGAACTAAGTTGATCTTATTGATGGGTTGGAACTTATTGATGGATTGGAACTAATTCCTTCTCCTATGTAAATAGGTTGGTGTGAAGAATTTATTGCAATCATAGGTTCATTCTCTCTATCTCCCACATTTTCTTGGAAATTTCTAAAATGCAATCAAAAATTGAAGGGTTGCTATGCAATCCATTCTTAAACCAATAAAACCTTGTCACCTAAGACATGTATGCCACATCATTACTTAAATTAGTCAAAATTAAGTTTTGCAATTTAGTCCAACATAAAAACTAGATTATTGTAATTTAGTCCTTTTGTACTTTTAGACAAATTATAAATTTTAATTTTATATATATATATATATATATATATATATATATATATATAAAATTTCTTAAACCCAGAACTCATCTTCACTTCTCAAAACCCATCGCCACCGCCGCCTGCGCCGGCACCACCGGTATTTTAAAGAGATTAATGGGTATGCACTGACGGTGTAAAGTTTTTTACACCATTAGTCAATCATCTACCATTCATTTGTATTACTTTAATCTAAAAGTCAACGACCATAAACTGATGAACGATGAATGATACACTCATGATATAAAACTAGAAAAAACTTTTATACTGTTGATGCATTCTCCATTTAGATAACAAATTTTTTCGGTCTGCTCGTCATCATGTTAAGGATCTCATCTCATATTTTATAGTCTGTCAATAATTTAAGAGCTCATCAATAGGGCAGGGACTTGAGATGATGCCCTTCAACTTATGAATATAAGATATAAGGTATGTATAAGCTCGTCTAAGCCCGAATCCGATCCTACGGGTAAAGATAATGCCTAGTTCACGGGACTTATTAATTCCGAACAAAATTTCGGCAAGATAATGGTCTATCTTATGACAATAAATACAAAATTATTTATTAAAATAAAGAATCAATCTTATCAAAAGATGTGAGGATCACGGGAAGATTGTCTCCAAATATAGAGTATTTATCAAAAATTATCAACAGAGTAAAGCGATTCAAGGAAATCCTATAAATACCATCTCAAGAAGAGGAGAAGGGAGAGATATAAATGTTCATACACCCACTAAAATAGTGTAGCCATAATAATTTGATCTTTCTAGGAGTAGGATTAATTTAAAATAGAAGTTAATCTTGGATTAATTTTTAATATGAGTAATCCATAAAAAGTGGGTGTGGACACCAAAATTATCTCTAACTTTATAGATAGTTATATTATCAAAGGTTGCATTGTCAGACTGAGTTATCGATTTTCATCTTCCATTTCAAAATAATAACAAATGTGCACAAGCGTACAACATATTTTACAGTCAAAACCTTTTTCTTTTTTCATTGCATTGTTTCTCTCTTGATTTTCAAAAAAACACGACTTTGTCGATGCTTCTATATATATACCCTTAGGCCCATTTTGCTAAGGTTCTTTACTCAATATATGTAATTGAGATGAAATTGACGCTCCTTTCATTTTTTTATATTTGAAAACCTAATTTTGCCCTACTTTCAATCTCCACCACCATCTCTGCAGATCTCACAAATCAGAAAACGTTTAAGGCAAGAGACGATGCCACAGTGGCTCTGGGGAAGGGACCGGTCCCACATCCGTGAGTTCTATATATGGTGTTGATGAGTTTAAGTTTTGATTTGATTTGAGATTCTCGTGTTATGAGGAAGTAGTAAGATGTTGATTCTGATAAAGTTGAGGCATTCAAATCAAAAGTGGGAACAAATTAGTGTTTTGTTGGTAGCGTTAGGTTATTACAATAAAGAGGAAGGGTGGTAGCATGATGGCACTTGAATGGGTGGGAACTTCGTGGTTCTGCTTGTAGAGGAGTAGTGAAGTGGGGCAAAATAATCACTTTCAAATAGGAAGCTTATTATAGTTTTTGAAAGTTAACTTTCAGAAAGCTACAAAGTAGCTTTTCAAAAAACAAAAGAGCTTTAATAAATTATATCTCAATTTTGCCTTCTATTTTTTTTCTAATTATAATTATATATCTTCGTCAGATTATGTCTTTTAAGTCATTTAATAAATTTCAGTTAGTTGCACAGTTAGTTTTGTCAAACAACTTTATTTCGATAAGCTAACTATACAGCCATAAACTTTCACCTACAATCCCACAGTTTTCAATTAGAGTCACAGCTATAAGCTAATTTTGCCAAACAAACACAATAATGATAAAATTGACATTTTCAATTTTTCGTAATTAGATCTTATCCGGCCATAAATATTTTTTATTAATAAATCAATGGTAAAACAAATGAGGAGCATTGAACACAAAAACTCAAAAGGGAGTATTAAATAATATTCCATATATGAAATTATTATCATTTTTTTTTCGGTACAGGTCCATGTAGGGGTGTAACGGTCTGGTCCGGTCCGATCTTTGAAGCATATTACGGACCGGACCGTTCAATTTAATATGGTCCAGTTCGGTCCAGTCCCAACATTATGTATTTTCAAAGACCGGACCGGACCAGACCGTTCATAATCGGTCCGATCCGATCTGGTCCGGTCTTTTTAGCTTTACTTTTTTTTTTTTAAAAAAAATCCAACCAAAGTAAAATATCCAAAAAAATCAAGCCAAATCAGAGAAAAATAAGCCAAAATACATATATCAGATCACACAAAGGAGAAAGGTGAAGGGAGATCTCAGATCTAGACAACAAAGTGGCGGATTGGAGGAGGCAACGCGAACGGAGGAGGCAACGTGACGGTGGCAGATCTGTGGAGGACGCGGCGTGAACGGAGGAGAAACGGAAGAAGAGACGCGTCGCGAACGGAGGACGCGACGGTGGCGGATCTGGCGGCGCTCCATGGGAGAGGGTGGTGGGGTGCTTGTGATGGGGGCTGGTTATATAAACATTTATTTATAGAGATGAAAAGGAAGAATAAGAAGAAGAGAAAAGGAGGAGAAATGAGAAAAAAAAAGAAGAAGAAGAAGGAGGAGGCAGGGAGAAAGAGACGTCTGGGAGGGTGGGGAGGGAGAAAGAGAAGTGTTGTAGTGGGTAGGGAAAAAAGCAATATGGAAAAGTGAGATGGGGGTCTCACTCACTTAGCCACGTAGGGGACTAGGGGTCTTTAACTCTATAGTGTTTTTTTTTTAAATTTATTTATTAAACCTTATCGGTCCGGTCCGGTCTCAACGATCTAACAATATGTGAGACCGTGGACCGGACCGTTTAAGTATGGTCTCATTTTTTTGGGACTGGACCGGACCAGAGCAGACCACATTTTTCGGTCCGGTCCAGTTCGGTCCGGGCGGTCTCGCTGTCCAGGATCGGACCACTTACACCCCTACGAATGAAATTATAATACAAGTAATAATAATAAAAAAGAAGTACATGCATACACAAGTTGGTTTAGCAACTATAAAAATTAATACTGTACTACTTTATTTTTTAAGTATTGATTGGTTAAACCACTAAAAATTAGGATTTCCACGTAAGACAGCTCAGTTGGTGGCTGCAGGGACACTTAGGATTTCCTCTCCCCCAGGTCATGGGTTCTAGTCCCAGACCTCCCATGTAAACAAAAAAAAAAAAAAAAAATTAAATATAATGTTGCTGAGTTGTTTTGGAAAAAACTTATCCTCAATTGAAGTTATAACAACAAATAAAAAATCCTGAAAATTTCAATCTTTATTTTTTAAGTAGCAAATGTATTTTTAATGACAAATCATTTTACACCAATATATTTTTATACGCATTAATTATATATAATGTTACATGAATATGTGATTTTGCTACCAATGTTGGGATAGAGGAAATATTTAAATTAAGAAAAATAATATATCAACCTACAAATGAGATTAAAAAAAAAGTTACACATATAATTTTAGTAGGAGCTCTTATTTCTTGCCTATGATATTTTGCTAGACTAAATATTACTAGTTGCAAAGTATATATTTATAAAGTTCTATTAAATATGTGATTATGCTACAAAAAATATTAAAAGTTTAATATATGTCAGTGTATTATCTATCATCTGTGTGCATTATTTTTATTTAAAAGTCAATTATTGATAATCCATTAATGATGAATAATATGCTGACAATATAAAAAATTTTACATTACCAAACACTATTTTCTCAAATATTAAATGGATGTAGCCTTCTTTGATAACTAAAAGTTATATGTATATTGTTAGTTGTGACTTAACTATTTATTTCTCGTTTTATTTTCACAAAATTAAGCAAAAGATCAAAATTAGAAAAATAGTAAGAACAAAGGAAAAAATTGAAGGGAAACAAAAAATATGAAGAATATACTATATCACAGTGTTTAAAATCATGGCAAAATTGATTTATTTGTCTCCTAAGTTATTTATTTGTTATAAAGTGTTCCAAAATGGTTCCTCAAGTGTTTTTTATTGGAAAGTGGTCACTTAAGTTTAATTTACTTCTGTTTGCATGGTTAGTTCTTTCATTAATTTTTTCATCTTTGGTCATCTTCTCCGTCTCCGGATATCTTCTGTAGTCAGATTTCCGGATAACATCATTTTTTCCGACGATGAAAGCTCTACTTTTTTTTTCTTCTTTTGCGCTTAATCTCCGTCAACAAATGTTCGGATTGGACCACCAATCTCTTCATCATCCTCCACCATGTCCAGAAGGTGGTGTGATGGGATTAGTGGGGGTGGAGATAAAATATATTGCCTAAAAAAATGGAGTTTTGCTGAAAAATATTGACGAAAAACCAAAGTTTTGCACGAGAAGATGACCGGAGACGAAAAATATGACGGAAGGACCAACCATGGTAACAGACGTAAATTTAAGGGACCACATTAACTAAAAAAACTTGAAGGATCAATTTGGAACAAATAAATAACTTAAGAGATAAAAAAAACAGTTTTGCCTATTATCATAATAATATAAAGTTAATTGTCTTTGTCATATCGAACTCCCTTAATTCATTGTGTAATTTTGATTAAATATGCTACTACGTTTGTCCTAAAAACACATCTCATCACGTATTTTCCTTAAATGTTATGTTAGTATTTTAGTTTCCCAAATTGGCGTTTCCAAACTTAAATGGACTTGATGTGTCATGGCGAATTGGTCCTAATATTTTTTGTGCTCTACACAGGAAAAAAAAAATAAAGGTCCCTAATTTATAAACATGTAAAATTTTAGCACTAAAATTTAATTACAAATAAAAAAGGCCATGAAAATTGCAAGAGCGAAATAAATATGAAAGTCCTAAGTATATTAAAAAAATATTAGGTAAAACTATTAAATTTATGATACATTTTAATTTTTTATTAGATTATTGTTGATTTTTAATTTTTGAGATCTCTTTTGATTACGGACCCTAGGTGGTTACCCTTGGGTCGGGGCCTATCCCTGGGACCGATCTTGGTGTGATTATAAATGAGCATATAACTTTATTATATTTATCTATTTAAATACTATACTATGAATTTAGCTTAACTTCAATCCTAATGGCAAAGAATAATTAGTCAAAAAGAAGAAAAATTGTATTGGAAAAATAAATACAATACTTCTCCAAAATAAAAAACGCTTGGTATTCCAATGAAAACATGTTATTTATAACTCCTTATTCTTAGCCCTAAGATCTACAATTAATAAGAAAATTCTTAAAATATCCCTTTACATCTATAATATATCACACTTAAATAATCCACAAGTTTTGCTTTTATTTTGATATTTCTTTACCAACTTCAACTTCAAGCATTAGCCTTGTGATCTTGGTCACCACTAACAATGTCATCAGTAATGAACTTGCTCCAGAACCAGTGTGACTTCCACACTTTATTCATCTCTTCAATTGGGACGTTCTTTGTCTCAGGGAAGAACATGAAAATGAAAATAGTCATGATGACTACAAAGCCAGCAAAGAAGAAGAAGAGACCAAACTTTAAATGGCAAAGCATGGTAAGGAAGATTTGGGCAATGGCAAAGGTGAAAAACATGTTCACAGCAACATTTATAGCTTGCCCTGCAGATCGAACCTCAAGAGAACATATTTCACTAGGCACTAACCAGCCCAATGGGCCCCAAGACCAAGCAAAAGCTGCAACATATACACAAATGAAAAACAATAGGAGGTTGGCTTCTACTTTGCTAAATGAACCTTCACCACTCACACCAAAATTTAAAGCAATCATAACTCCTACAACAACCTGCAAGCAAATATCATGAGCTTCAAATTAGTCATTTTTAAAAGAATTGCAAGCCATCAATATATGACAATTGCAAAAAGTTATATAAATTCGGTGTTCGTTTTTACCTGGCAAATAAACATTTGGACACCACCTTCTAGGAACAAAATCTTTCTTCCAAACTTATCCACTGTAAAAATGGAAACAAATGTGGCAACCACATTGACACCGCCACTAATAACAGCAGATATAAGGGCACCTTCCTGACCAAATCCTAGAGTCTTGAAAAGGACAGGTGCGTAAAACATAATGACATTTATACCAGTGAGTTGTTGGAAAAATGGAATGATAGAGCTGAAAATGAGTTGAGGCCTGTAGTTTGGTTGTGAAATGTTCTTCCATGGGTGTGTCACCTTTTTGGATTCTTCACTAGCATCAACGAGATCTTGAAACTCTTCATGAATGTTATCAGTTCCACGGATCTTTTGCAACATTGCCTTAGCCTTGTCTTGTTGGCCTCTTTCAATCAAGGAGTTAGGTGTGTCACCCAAGAAAAGAGATCCTACGCACAACAAAACTGCCGGTACGACTCCAAGACCCAAAGAAATTCTCCATCCATTTTCAAGCTTGGAAGTTCCATAGTTGATAAGATTTGCAGCTAGGATTCCAATTGTAATCATCATTTGAAATCCCATGTTAAGTGCACCTCTAATCTTTGCTGGAGCCATCTCAGACAAATATACTGGAACAGACTGCAATGTTGTAAAAGATAATATGAGTCAATTAGTGATAACTATTTATTTATATTAAATCATAATAACTTGAAAGCATACCCATTTTGCTAATTTTTACCTGATTGCAATATCCAACACCAAAACCAAGCAACAAACGACCAATGATAAGCATTGCAATGTTGATAGCAAAACCATTCAGTAATGCACCAACAAGAAAAAATAGTCCACCTATAAACATTGACGGTTTGCGTCCTATCAATCTAGTGGTCGTGGAAGCAAAGAAAGAAGCTATCAGTGCTGCAACGTATAATGAGGAGGTGAACAATGTCAGGAGATGATTATCAAATTTGCAATACTCGCTCTCTTTTCCTGATTCATCTTTCATTTGTTTATACACAGTTGGGAAGAACTTGATCAAGAATGGCTCCATGGAAGTCACCCCTCCTGTAATTCCAAGATCATAGCCAAAAAGAAGACCTCCCATGGCTGCGACAAAACATGTTAACAAGACGAATGTTGTAACCTTGCCCTCATAGACCCTTCCATCCCCTGCGGTGACAAAAGCTCCACCGGCCATCTTTCACAAAGTTATATCTCAATGTATATCTCGTTATTCACCTTTCGCTTACCTACTCTCTCTGCTTGTTTAGGACATTGGACAATCATATGCATTATATAGGGGCATAATTCTTAGTGATAAGATCATAAAAATCATATGATGTCAAGACATGAATGTAGGTGGCAACGATATTCTTCTGTCATACACATGATATCTTAGCTTTAGGGTATTGCTTTGCTGGATTTCATGTTAATGTATAATTTGAAAGAGATATGATAAGACCGAGTCGTTATATTTATATCGTTTACTAATTATCCATGCTTATTTGATAGATAAATCAACTTGAGTTGTTGGATTACTTTATTTAGTGTATGATACGAAAACATTGGAAAATTTTCAGTATACTCTACAAAATAAGTTATCAATCACCTTATATACTAATTTCAATAATTGTTCTCTTCTCTTCTTTTTTCTACCTAGCTATTTTTCTTATTTTAAATTAAAAGTTGAGATTTGTGTACATTCTCGTTCGCTCTCACACATTTCCTTGTAAGAGAGTAGCGCCACATGAAAAATGTTTACTTTTTTAAAAAAATAATGAGTTCCGTAAAATAATAATTAATCAAAGTTTAACCGTAATTTCCTTTTTTAAATTGGTCACTACTAATTGATAGAGTACTTATGACATACTTAATCATATTAAATTATTATCCTTAAATTTATGCAGATTTCGCTAATACATATTACTTTCAATCTGTATTCAATCACTATCTTCAAATTTCCACTCTAAAAGATACCTAAAAATCAGTTGATATAATAGGGATAAAAATGCATGATTGGTTTTGTTGAATGAGAATTTTTCTTGTTATAGATTACAGTAAATTGTTAGAATTGGTAGCCATCACTCAAGGGGGGGGGGGGTGAATTGAGTTTTTAAAAATTCACAGATAACATTGAAAAATAATGGCTTTTCAATAAAAAAAATAATACTCAGGAAGGAAAAACAATTAAGTCGATCAAAGCGATTGAGCGGAAGCTATAATAATAATAATAGAAGAAAACTTAGTACACGCGAAACAACTTAAAACAAAACAACAAAACCCGTTACGCGCTTGTTAAATTAAAACAATTTAAAATACATACATTATTAATATTATGAAAATAATTATTTTGTTACACGACGATAAATATAACAACGAAGAACATGCACAACAATAACAACGATGAATAAAAGATAAGGGATAGAGAAATTTGCACCGTTGATTTTATACGGGTTCAGCCTTCCCAGCGAAAGGCCTACGTGCAGTCCTCAAGTGCTCCGCTTGAGATTTCTTCGAATATAATAACAATGATAATCAGTCCCAAATTACGACCAAGAGTGTCCCACACACATTACTAGGAATCAGCGTTCGCTAGGGACCTCAAAACCCAACACTAGGAAGCCACTTCCTAGAACCTAAGGTAGTCTTTCTACTGGGTGGCCCATCGTTCGCCTAGACACTACCCCGGTAAACAAGAGTTCCTCACCCTAAGAACGTGTCACACGTTCACAGTAAGGATTCCAATCCCTAATAACTAAGGGTCACACTTTCCCTTACAAAGATGGTTTCGAAAGAGATAGAACACCTAACAAATGTGCACTATAGATAGTGCTGATACAACAATGGAGAAAACTATAACAATGAATATCTTAAGCTCTCAAGGATATTAATATTTTTCAGAACATGGAGAAGAAGATGAATACTCTAGAAATTGATTAAAAAAAAGGATTAGAGTAATAGAGCATTAGTTTTAAAAAATGAGGAAGAAAACCTTTTTAAAACATAAACGAAATCAATCTTAAAAGGAAATAAATCATTTTCTGAATCAGATTGATTACTTGGCCAGAGTAATCGATTATCTGCTCTCTGTCAAAACAGATAATTCAAAATTTGAAAAAGTAATCGCTGCTTTTTGGAAAATATTAAATGTAACAGACATAGGTAATCGATTATTCAGAGGGAAGTAATCGATTATCTGATCTCTGTTCTCTCAAGTTACATGACAGACATGTAGTAATCGATTACATAGGAAAGGTAATCCATTACCTTCACTTAAAAAGGGTTTTGACAAAGATTTTGTAACAAGAGGTTTTCGCAAAAAGATTTTTCCAGAATGCTTTAGTAAAAGCATGGTATTCTCCTAAGGTTTTCATAAAAACACATTCTTTTCCAATTCTTAAAAAATGTAAATCCTTGAGTGCTTAGATATCATTGTTTTTCATAAAAATCCTAAGGGATAGATAACAACACAAGAAGCACAGAAACACAACTTGGCTTGCATCATCAAAAGCTTAACCTGTCATCATCACTTGGTATTGTCATCATCAAAACATCATGGGAGACATGAACTTCAACACTCCCCCTTTTTGATGATGACAAACACTTCCTGCAAAATAACGGTTAGAGCAGAAGATAAACATATAACAGAAATAAATGAAAAGGTTGATGATCTCATAAGCTCAACACCCCCTGAACTTTTGAAAAGCTGCTCCCCTGAAAGCCTGGATAACCTTATAACTCTCCCCCTTTTGGCAACATCAAAAAGGGTTAACTCAATGGATATAAAAAGCACAACTCATGACAAAATATAGTAATAGTTCCATTAACAACGTAGTCAAAAGTTTGCAAATCCGAGAAGTCATAAAAACGAGAGCATAAACACAAACATAAACCAAGGTTATAAGCTAAGGGTTAAAATAGCATAAACTAAAGTTCAAGAAAGCTTTTTAAAAAAATCTCCACAAGCTATGCATCATGGGTTTTCTTGATCCCTATTATGGTGGCGCAGGTCATGAATGTCTTGTCTCATCACTCCCATATTCATGCTCAAGTTCTCAAAACCAGTAGTGAGCGTAGCAAGACTATTGTCAACAAATTCCATATGCACCTGGGATCTCCTCATGTGATCATCTGATCTCTACATATAATCGCGGACATCATCCATGAAAGCTTGCATGTAGGAAGGAACATGATCAGGAAGAAGGATAGTTTGAAGAGGTGGTAGATCAGGATCATGCTCAGGAGCCTGAGCTTCTTCATGCTCTTCTTCAGGAGAATTTCTTCGTATCCGACGACAACCAAATTCTCTCCAACCAAAGTCTTCATAAAATCACCAACCCATGTTCTCAACAAATGCATTGTTGATACACATGTCAGAAGAAACAATAGTTTTGAATTCACCATTCAATGAGACTCTGAATCGCTGAAGAATTTTGGTGATCAAGGTGGCATAAGGAAAACGAGTGGTCTTTTGCTTCATATCATTGTCAATTGATCGCCTAACCTTGGCTGCAGTTTCCTTCATGTGGTATAGAACATACCAACCCCAATTAATTGGTTTATCATGAAATAGAGCCCAAAGAACGATAAAATCAGAGTCCATCACACGAAAATAATTGCCCGACCTTGGAATCAGGCACCTGTTTAGCAGATAGTGCAACGAATGGTGTTCAAACTTGAGAATTCTAGAAGTGATTACCTTGCCAGGGTCATCATCTTTTAGAAATTCCTGCTTAGCTGCATCTTTACTATACTCGTCACCCCACAAATTATTCGGACCACGACCGGTGAAGCAAACACTATCAGTCGGAAGATGAGTAATCTCAGCCCATTACTCCAAATTAATCGAAATATTTCTGCCCTTTACCTCCGAAGAAAGAATTTAATTATCATTGTCCCATCAGAGATTGGTGTAGAAGACTTTGACAAGGTCTTAACTGAAGTCACTACCAATGAAGCAGAAAGGGAGCTAGGAGATTATTATTTCTGAGAACAACAACGGGAGGCAAATTGCACTCATCATCACCAAAGTCGGCATCATCAAGGAATCTGGGTGAGATAATAGAGAAAGCAGCAAAGTACTTCTCAAAATCAGCTATTTGCTCAGGATCAGATAGGTGAACCAGCGATTGTATTGAGCAAGAGTTGCAGGTTGTGGCATGGCAGGAGGTGGAGCAGAAGGTCCAGCATCATCTCGATTCTAACCTGATGACCTTTTTGAACGAACAACCGGAGGAGAAGGCTCCTCATCCTCTGACTCAATCACTTGGCTTTTTCTTCTTGGTCTTAGTCTCAACATGATCATAGCACAGAGCTAACCCAGAAATACCAGAGACTGATTTTAAACTAATCCAGAACCAACCAAGCATATTAACAAACAACTGGAATTAGCACACACTCAGATAAGAGACCAGCACAGGATTCAGACCAATGGTAGGAATTTATTCCACCAAAGAGAAATTAGCAGATTAAGGGGAAAACAACAACAAAAATGGAGAGCAATGCTCAATTTTTTTCATATCTGGAATTGAAAAAGCATACAATACTTAATACTACTGGAATAGAAAATATCTCCCTATAATCAAGGAGGACCCTACAAGTGGCAGAAATCTAGACAAGAGATTATTCTAGAACCATAGTAAAATTAAGATGGACAAAAGTCACTTGGTAATAAAATCCTTGAGCCACACAGGTTTCTTAATAATACGGTTGGGCCTAGCAGCATCCCTTGGCCCATCAATACCATCCCCTGGAGCAAAAACCTTGTCCTCAAGGTTTGGGCTTGTTTCCACGTGAGATGGGCTTGGCTGAAGGTGTATTGGAGACTTGGGCAGCAACGTATAAGCAAGGGAAGTATCCAGAAAGGGTGACTCATCAACATAGGATTCTTTAGTGATAGGAGTAGATTTTTGATAAGGCTCCAACGGACCAGATGCACTAGTGCCAATCAAATCCAACGGTGGAGGAAGAAGTGCAGTTTGTTCTGAAACAACAGAAAAAGGTGTTCCCTCATTGGACCGAAGTACATGTGATGGGTTGGCAACAACTTGTGTCTTGGAACTAGTTGCAACGTTCACATCTTGGGTGCCTATAGTCACTTGCTTTCTCTTCCCAAAGTCAGTCTTCTCAGTTGCCTTCTCTCTATACTCAATACCTTCTCCAAAAAATTGAGTTTCATTCTCTGCTCTCTCTCCACTCTCCTCTTCGAGTGTAGTCTCTAGATCTGGAGGTAGAGGAATAAACTGAGCCCCTGGATCTCCATAGAAGCGGCAAAGGAGAGATACATGGAAGATGGGATGCACTCTACTCCCTTCCGGTAGATCAAGCTTGTAAGCCACAGTACCCACACGAGCAAGGATGCGGAAGGGACCAAAGAATCGTTTGGCTAGCTTCTGAAAACGCCGCTGAACGATGGATCTCTGCCGGTATGGTTGCAAACGGAGCAGAACCCAATCACCGATTTCAAAGGTAATATCCCTCCTCCCTTTGTCTTTTTGGTCTTTCATTATTTGTTGAGATCTAACCAAGTTAGCTTTAAGACGTGCTAATATGGTTTTTCTTTGCTGTAAAAACGCATCAAGAGAAGAGGAGCGGGCGATGCCGGTGACATAATCAGCGATGGAAGGAGGAGGCCGTCCGTACAAGGCTTCGAAAGGACTCATACCAATGGCTGAGTGCAGAGAGGAGTTGTACCAATACTCAGCGAGATGAAGGAACCGAAACCAAGACCTCGGTTGCTCTCCTGCAAAGCAACGAAGGTATGTCTCCACTGATCTATTTACAACTTCAGTTTGCCCATCTGTCTCTGGGTGGTAGGATGAACTAAAGCGAAGTTGAGTTCCCTGTAACTTGAAAAGTTCCCGCCAAAAATGACTTAAGAATATGCTGTCTCTGTCTGAAACTATAGATCTAGGAGGACCGTGTAGTTTACTAATTTCTTGCATGAATCGAGAGGCTAGGTTGTGAGCTGTGTAGTGAGTAGGGAGTCCCAAGAAATGCCCAGATTTAGTAAACCTGTCAATGATAACCCAAATTGTTGTGTGGCCATGAGAGGGGGGAAGCCCAGTGATGAAGTCCATGGAGATGTCCTCCCATGACTGCTGAGGGCAGGGTAGAGGGCTGAGTAGACCTTGTTTTTTTGGTGGTAAGTATTTGTTATGTTGACAATTCCTACATGCCCGAATAAACTCTTTTGTTTCTGTATAAATACCAGGCCATTGAAAAGAGGCAGCTAAAAGAGCAAGAGTGGGTTTGAGACTGGAATGCCCTGCAACCGGGGTCATGTGGAACTCCTTCATAACAGTAGCTCGCCACTCCTCCTGATCAGGTAAAAACAAACTACCTTTATAGTAGAGGAAACCATTTGAAAAATGATATAGTCCTGATTGTGCAATGCTGGATTTGATAAGTTGTTCTCCTTCTGTTGTTGTATAAAATTTTTTGAGGTTGGAAAGCAAGTCTCAAGATCAGGAACTTGGCATCTGGACAAGGCATCAGCAACACGATTCTCCTTACCAGGTCGGTAGAAAATCTCATAGTCAAACCCTTGCAATTTAGTGGCCCATTTTTGTTGTTCTGGGGTTTGATAAGATTGGGTCATGAGAAATTTCAAACTTTGTTGATCAGTAAAAATTTGAAACTTCCTACCAATTAAGTACTGACGCCATTTTTTTACTGCCTCTGTGACAGCATACATCTCGCGCACATAAGTGGAGGCCCCTTGCATCCTAGGAGAAAGCCTCTTGGAGAAGAAGGCAATAGGATGACCAACTTGGGAGAGGACAGCCCCAATGGCAATCCCAGAGGCGTCTGTTTCCACCTGAAAAACAGCAGTGAAATTGGGCAAAGCAAGCACTGGAGTAGTAGTCATTATTTGCTTCATTTTTGTAAAGGCCTCCTCTGCTGAAGGAGTCCATGTAAATGTAATATTTTTTAGCAAATCGGTGAGGGGAGCGGCGTGTGTGGCGTAGTGACGAACAAATCGTCGATAGAAGCCGGTGAGTCCGAGAAACCCTCTCAAATCCGTGAGTGAACGTGGACTTGGCCAGTCCAAAATAGCCTGAATTTTGGACTGGTCAGGTTCAACTCCTTTGCTTGAAATAACATGCCCTAGGTAACCAACTGAAACCACTCCAAATTCACACTTAGCCACTTTAGCATAGAATTGATTAACATGCAGCAACTCTAAAATGAGGCGTAAATGAACTAAGTGATCAGATAAGGAAGAACTGTAAATCAGAATATCATCAAAAAATACCAATACAAATCGACGTAGGTAGGGACGTAAAAGATCATTCATTGCTGCCTGAAACGTTGCTGGGGCGTTTGTGAGGCCAAAGGGCATAACCAAAAATTCATAATGCCCATCAACTGTCCGAAAGGCTGTCTTGTGAGTGTCTTGTGGCACTACTCTGATTTGATGATAGCCTGAGCGTAAATCAATCTTAGAGAATATTGTAGCACTGCCCAACTCATCAATTAGTTCGTCCATAGTGGGAATGGGAAATCGGTCCTTAACTGTAATAACGTTTAGGGAACGGTAGTCCACACAAAACCGCCAGGAACCATCTTTTTTACGAACCAATAGAACAGGGGAGGAATAAGGACTGGTGCTGGGAACTACAATTCCCTCTTGCAACATGTCTGTCAAGATAGTTGTCATGGCCTCTTTCTGGGAATGAGGGTACCTGTAAGGTTTCACATTGACTGGTTGGGTATTAGGAAGAAGGGTAATGTGGTGGTCATGGGTCCTAGGCGGGGGTAGCCCATGGGGTTTTGAAAAAATTTCTTTAAATTCATGTAAGAGGTTAAGTATGTCGGTGTGTATGTCAGTGGGAAATTGGATATCTGAATCTAAGGTTAGGATTGTGGCTAGGTCGTGTGGGGTATCCTGGGAGTTGGGAATGGGGTCATGAAATGTAAGGGTATGTAGTTGGGCAATGGAATCCATGTGAATTAGTCGTTGGATATGGTGAAGGGAAGCTTGGGTAGGTATAGGGAAAGGCTGTCCAGTCAAGGTGATAGTGTTGTCCCCATGTTGAAAAGACATAGAAGGGACGGAAAAATCAGAGGTTATGGGGCCTAGGGTCATCAACCAGTCAATTCCCAGAACTACATCTGCACCTTGAATGTCTAGTAAATAAAAAGGAACCTGAAAAGTAGTGGGTGGTATGCATAATGGGGTATTCTCACAAAGTCCAGCACAAAAGATATGTTTACCATTACCCACCATGACAGGGAAACGTGGTGTAGGTGAAATAGTGAGTTGCAAGAACTTAGCCAATTTAGGTCTCATGACATTATGAGAGCTCCCTGTATCAACCAAAATCACTACAGGATGTCCCACAATAGAACCCATAAATTTCAGAGTTTTAGGTGATGGGTGGCCTTGGAGGGCATGAATTGAGAGCTGAAAATGAATTGGCTCAGTGTCAGAAGGTGTATCACCTTTTGGTATATAATCAACAGCTTTTTCCCCTGCAACTTCAGTAGGATCATCAATCAACAGTAGTAAAAACTGCTTAGGTTGGCAGCGATGTCCCTGAAAATATTTCTCATCACAATTGTAACATAAGCCCTTAGCTCTACGGTCCTGCATTTGGGTTGCTGTTAATTTCTTAATAGGAAGGGTAGTTGGGGGTTTAGGTAAAAGGGGGGTTAGTGGTGTTGGTGGGTTGGAATTGGTGTTAGGTGGAAAGGGTTGGTAGCGATTTTGACGTGGTGGGGGTTGGTTTGAGTCATGAAGTTTGCTTTCTATCAATTTAGCAAGGCCAATCGCTTGAGAAACAGAATAAGGTTTAAAAACAGCCAACTCACGAGCAATAGCAGGGGATAAACCAGATAAAAAGCAATTAAGAATAATTTCAGGAGAAAGTCCCACAACCTGGTTACAAAGCCTTTCAAATCTGGTTTGGTAATCAGCCACTGTAGTCAACTGGCGGAGTTTGAAAAGCTCTGCCTGTGGGTTGTCATAAGATGAGGGCCCAAATCTGATCTGCGAGGCCCTTAAAAACTCCTCCCATGACCCCAGTAAGTGGTTGTTGTACTGGTACCTGTACCATCCTAGTGCCTCACCTTGAAAAGAGAAGGAGGCCAACTCAATACGTTGGTCTTGTGGAATCTGGTACAGTGAAAAATACTGCTCAGCATGAAAAAGCCAATCTAGAGGGTTTTGACCATCAAATGATTGGAGGGATAGTTTTGGTAATTTTGGGTGGGTAGTAGGTTGGGTTTGGGGACGGTGGGGGGTATGGGTAGAGGAAAAGCCAGGGGGTGGGTGAGGTGGTATATTGGGGTTTTGGAGGGAGAGGTGAGAGATCTTGGCCATCATTTCAGCAAGAGATTGAGTTAGGGAGTCATGGCTCAAAGAAAGGGTTTGCTGAAGTTGATCTTGGCGTTGAGAGAGTGCATCATGCATAGCAGAAACCCTCTCATTAATGGCTTGTAGAGCCTCATCAGAGAGTTGGGAATTAGTAGCAGAAGGCATGAGGGAAGCAATGAAAGCACCAAATTTGGTAGGAATTTATTCCACCAAAGAGAAATTAGCAGATTAAGGGGAAAACAACAATAAAAATGGAGAGCAATGCTCAATTTTTTTCATATATGGAATTGAAAAAGCATACAATACTTAATACTACTGGAATAGAAAATATCTCCCTATAATCAAGGAGGACCCTACAAGTGGCAGAAATCTAGACAAGAGATTATTCTAGAACTATAGTAAAATTAAGATGGACAAAAGTCACTTGGTAATAAAATCCTTGAGCCACACAGGTTTCTTAATAATACGGTTGGGCCTAGCAGCATCCCTTGGCCCATCAACCAATCACACTATCCAGATATCACAAGATCAACAAAGCAATGCTACTGTAAAATACCATTCAGCAAAGAGGCATATATGCTACTTAACCCAAAAATAGTAACATCATATCAAATCCAAATTTAGTAGCCATGGATACCATAACAAGAGTAGTAGCAGTACCAAGATCGGTGAAAAAGATGAAGCACAAACCAACCTGAATCGCTGTGAACCGAAACCAACAATGCTGAACCGGAGAGAGGACTAAACCGAACCAACTGAGCAGAGACAACGAAACCCGTTCTGAACCGAAACTGAACAGAATCCTCTTTGAACCAGTGAACCGGTGCGAATGAGCCAATGAACCAGTGGTACCCTTGCAAACTCGTGTTGGACCAATGGTGAACCGATTTGAAGGCTAGGGTTTGAGATATGGCTTTAAGAATAAGGGTTTTGGTTGAAGGAGGTTGGGTATGGTGAAAAAGTGGTGGTTAAGGGTGGTTTTAGTGGTGGAGGTCGAATGGGAGGAGGAGAGAGAGAAGGACGGTTTTTGGAGAGAGAGAAGAGCGAAGAGATGGTGGTTTGTGGTTGAAATGTGGTGTTTGAAGGTTGAGAGAAGTTGGGTGTTGAAGTTTGAAGGTATGGTAGCTATGGAGGTTTGGAGGTTGAAGAAGAAGAAGAAGTTGAGAGAGAGAAGGGGGGTAACGTGTTTTTGGTGGAATGAGTGAGGTAAAGGCACGGCTAGGGTTTTCAAAGGGGGTCAACATGTGGTCAACAAGGCCCACTTGGCCCAAAACGCGATTTTTTTTAACTGGTGCAAGTAATCGATTACTTTCTGGAGGTAATCGATTACTTCCTCTTTGAGTTCCAGACCTGTTCACACAGACAACAAATAATCGATTACTTTTCTGAAGTAATTGATTACTTCTCCTAAAACATCCAGGCTGGTTTATTTTCTGATCTGACCAAGCACTTGAGAATTGCAGACTGATCCTGATGATCTTAGGGATAGGATAGGGATGCATAGCTTGAGAGTTGCTTACCTATTGAAGATGATTCCTCAAAACAAAACTCAGGATATCTCCAATGCTCAAGTTAGTAAAATTTTCAATATGAAATGGCTAGAGCAATTAAAAATTTCAATGACAATTGAATATCAAGGGTAACAAGAATTATCATGCTTGCCTTATATAACAATGAATTATAACAAGGTTACACATGCATGAATTTATATGCCAATTCAATCGAGTTAATTTTGCACTAAATATCATATTATGAGTGATGTGTACGACTATGCCAAGGTTTGATAATCATGGGACAAAAGATTTTAAAAACAAATTTAACCACACATGATTTAGTTTCAAAATGGATAAAACTTGGAATAGTCTAAGTACACTCTTGTATAATCATTGGTATATGAGGAAGATGATTTATTTACCTCAGACCTGTTGATCAAAAATGAGCTTGCCCTTATCCATTGCTTCTTTTTCTGATTTTTCACCATAGTGAATTTTCCATTTCCTCTTGCAGATTTGGTCCTTGAAGACTTGTTCCTCCTTTGGTCAAACCATCTGACTTTTGAAAGCTTGTGAGTCACCCCGAATGTTTTCTCCTTCTTACTTTCTCTTGGTTCTTCCTTGTGTATAGGATTATGCACATTTCTGTTACAAGAAGAACTCTTTGGTACCCATCTCATTTTGGGTCCATGGAGGTTAGTCTTGGATTCCTTAGATATTTTTGGAACCCATTTTATTTTATTTCTCATATTATAATTTTTTATATATAAGCATAAATGAGAAATATGACCCGAATGTCCACAGTAATTACAGATAATGAGTTTGAATGATGATTTGCTTTTTCAAAATAGTTTTTTGGAAATTTGGTACTTTTGTCCTCATTGAAAAACACAATTGTCAACAACCTTGATTTTTGGATATCCACAACATTATCAATTTCATCAAGTAAAGAGTTTGAACAAGAGGATTTTTCAATATTATTAGACTTAAAAAGTGCATCCTCAGCTTGTTTTTCAAAACGTAAGCAATTTTCACAATTAGTTGAGGAGCTATTTTCTAAAGTCAAATCATCACACAAATCATTATATGTGTACACCCTGATTTAGTAACTTGATTTTATTTTTATTTCGTAAAAATCTGGGAAATTTCTTTTTGATGACGTGGACATGAGTTTGCCTTCACAAAACATTTTTGTTATAAAAATAAACCATCCATGTCCCACGTCACACCTCAAGTTCCAAATCGAGATGTTACCAACATCGCGCTTTGAAACTCTTTTCTTCCGATTTTATAAAATGTTATTCCATTTCCCCTTTTTTTCAATTAACGTCAAATACTGGGTTTCCAAAACTTACAATAAATAATAGGGTGAATTACATCATGGTAGAGCAGCATCAGCTTAGTAACTTAAGGAAGTGCATTACATAATTAAGACATAAATAATAACTTACACTACTGATCATTATCCTCTACATGAACCTCCTTCAATTCCAGATCTTCTTCAGCGTCGTCGAATCTCCCGTCATTCTCCGACAGTACTAAGACTTTCACGTACTCTGGGTCGTCTAGCGTTATCTTTTCCATCATATCCCACAAATCAATACCCATTGGGGTGAACTGAGGGTCGTCCATCACCATGCTAACATCTCCTCGCCACTTCCAACCTTTCTCGAGTAAGTCCCAATCTCCGTCCTTTAGAGGGTGCATAATAATTTTGACGTCATGAACCATCTGCTTCCCACGACATCAAATGTCAGGAGAGGGAAAAAGAGAATAACAGAGAGAGTGAGCATCCCGAACGATTCCTCATCGACAGGGTGGAATTACAATAGGCAAAACATTAAGATATAAAAACAGCAACAATCAATCAACAAGTAAAATACAACACAATTCACATAATCAATTATGCTCACTCATTCATAATTCTCAAACTTTCCATCCTCCTTCATAATTACCGATCCCTTCGCAATTCATTTTCCATTGAGATTACACAATTCCAACATCATCGCAATTATCTCGTACACTACTTATTCACAACGTCACATCACAATTTCTTTGCCATTGGCACCTTATATTATTGGACATTATTCGTGATTCTATTCCTTTTATCTTCTCATAGCGTCCTCATCTCTTAGCCACTCTCGTTCTCATCATCAGTATCATTATTATACACAACCCATAATTCATAAGTCCTTTCAATATTCTTTGAACTTTTCTTATTAAGTTTTATTGAATCGTCTCCCTTGATGACAGGGGAATTAGAAAGTCATCAAGGAGTTAGTTAGCACACATACATCTCCTCCACTCCTCCCAAGACTAGTCGGAAGCAAACGAGACATACAGGAACCTTAACCCATGCCGGTCGAACAGCCGAGAACATCCATCAACATGTAAATTTGTCAAAGCCAAAACCGTACAGGTCGACCATCGTGACAATTAACATTTTACGCGATACCGCAAGGGCCAAAAATCATTCGACTGCTCGCCTCGTTCAGGTTCCCTCTCACCGTTTCGAATTTGATCAAGGGGGCGACAGTACTTTCCTAGTCAGCTGTGCGGAACACGCTACGATCCCTTGGGTATTAATTCCCGATCACTTATAGACTCGTTCCGCCTAGAAAAGCACTCTAGGTTACTTGACGTTTCACCGTCATCACCCTCCCCTATCACAATCACACACCTGGATATCCGCAGATAAACAGGGTATCTTCCTCTCCACTACTTCACACTCAACTCGCCGTGTTATTCCATGTCTTTTATTGTTTCATTGTATTTTATTAATCCTAGATTCTGCGAGTCACTCTTGTTCATCCCTTCGGTGAGCCTCGACCTCTAATCGAATCTTTCGCATTAACGCTTCCTCATCGTTACACGATCGTCATGACAGCTTAGCACATCGGGAAGCTCTTCACACAGAAACACATCACGTCAATCTTTCACATCGGGGAGTTCCTCAACCCGGCACAGATTACGATACTTCTTTTGTAGCTCAGCACATATGCATCATTGATTTCCAATCGCATTCCTCTTTATCATTTATTCCTTGCAATATCATTCCTTTCATTATACGTACATCATAACGTCATTAAGAATCTTTTCCTTTTTATCACTAATCCCATCATATCATGTCATCCTCATCAACGTCATCAATTTTTTTTCATAATTTTCATTGCCTCACTAAACTTTCGTCATGGATTTAAAACAAACAACATTTATATCATCATGCATAATATTCAGCAGGGCATAGTTCGTAAAGCATGTCATATCATCATGGTATAATCACATTGGTAGCATCACATCACAACATTGCAATAGAAAAGGGATGTCTTAGTCCTGCGTATAGGTGGCCAAACATACACACTCAATTGCCACTACACGACTGACTCTTAGACCCCACGTTCCGGCTTTTGAGATGGCCAGGAACAGCTTAACATTTTACCTAAATACCACGAGCCCCTCTTTCACCTCTTGTCCAGCATGCATGATCAGAAAATCGCTGCAGGTCCGTCCGACTGACAACAGCCCCGAACTCCCGATCTTCAGATTCCTTGCTTAAAATAAGACACACAATTAATACAAGACTACTTACTAACATTCATGCTTGACATCAAATCATTTCTCAAAAACTTGCTTTTTAGCTTCTTATCGGATAATCATAAAAGAAAACCTTTTTCTTGTTTCAAATTAAATTCAATTTTTGAATATACTTTAAATACTTCAAAATTAATTAAAAACAATCAACAAAACACTTTAAAACAATTTCTTTAGTTGCTGGTCCATTCCGGATAGCCACTCAGTCAAACCCGTAAACATCGAAAAACGTCACTTTTTCATTCCGACTTTTTTTTAAATCAAGTACCATCGAAAACTTAACTTTAAATCAATGGAAAACATTTTTAGGAGTGATTCACAATTTAAATCAATGCTGGACAACAGTGTAACAACTCAAAAATCACTTTTCGAGAAATCCGAAAACACCGTAAAATCATATTTTAATTCACCCAATATTTTGGAACAAAACAAACACTTAAACCATTTATTTTTCAAACACAATGCTATAAAATAAGATAGGGCATAAAGTAGGAGTTCATAATTTTCAAATACAAATTATTCCAAGAATCGATTATTTTCAAAAGCTTTTCATGCAACAAAACACAATATCAAATAGCCAACATACTAACTCATTCTCATATAACCTAAGCATGACTTCAAACAATAATTCTTTAATATTTTAAAAACACCACAGTCATCGTGTAAGATCCAGTCCAGTCACAAGAAATGCACAAAAGTTCATGAATACCAAAAGTGCTTAAAAATAGGGTTTAATCGGTTACGGGAAAAACACAAGAAATAAAATTCAAAACTATATCAAATCAATTAGTTTCAATCCCAAAATTCCCATAATAATAAAACACACATTCAAGTTCTTCATGTCAAATTTTCAAGTCAATCAGGCATTCAGAACCTAAGTATCCAATCAGATTTTTCATAAAAACTAAAACAGGACTGTACTGACCTCAGGCAAAATTGCATTGATTAAAAATAGCAAACCGGTTCCGAATTACATACAACTTGGTAAAAACATCCCTCACATAGTAAAGGTTATTTAAAAAAATTTAAGAGCATTTTGAGTTGTTTAGGTTATACTTTTCTAATTAGATTTGTCACTAACTCTGAAAAATCTGAACCTCTGTACTTACTGTTTTTCAATTAGCAAAAATATCAAACCAACTCCAAATAACCTCTAATTTTGTAGAGGTTTACTAGACACGTTGAGGAAGCTACCATAAAAATTTCATGTTATTTAGAGTAGTTTAAGTTCAAAAACTCTGTTTGGGTTTAACCTGAAAACTCATTTTTTCCGAAATCGTTTTCACAAGTATGACTTCAATACAACCAACAAACAAACTCTAAAAATCATATAAAATATAAAAATCACTAAAATCATCATTATTAAAATAGTCACCAAATTTCATGGCTATTGATCTTGAGAAAATATTTTTCATCCAAGCTTCTTGCAATCGAAAACACAAGTTTTTCTTAAACGCACTTTAGCAAACAAAATTTATTTAAAATACTAAAACATTCCCAAATCAAACCAAATTTTTCAGAATTCATTTAAAAAATACCAATAACAACATATCAAAGTTTCAAAGCAATCGGATTATTGTAACTATCATTTAGCACATATGCTTACAAGTTTAAGCAACATGCCTAAAAATTCAACATTGTATCTAATTGACATTTCATATATTACTCTTACATGAGCAGCCCCTAAATAATTTTATTCCTTATTCTAAACATACAAGAACATGTATAAGATTCACAATTTTCAGCCACACAATTAGTTCACATTATTATGCATTCCCTAATTCCATTCCTTACCAATAATCAACTCATTACAATTCAATTAGTCACTTTCATTCAAGCCTAGTTATGATGCACTTAGTCAAATAACAAAAGGGTAGCCAATCAATTCTTACTCTCTTGTATTTTCATGTACAAAACCATATGACACACGCATATACACAATGAACACGAAAATCAATTACTCACGTATTTTCTTTGCAAACTGAATTATTGAGTATGAAAAAAATTTATTTCAAACACAACATACTTAACCAATTCAGTTATTCTCTTAACTCACTCCCTTAGGCCGAGTTAAACATGGTACAGTTTAGGGATTTTCATACAACTTAAACAATACACCAACACACACAAAAATCCAATTTTCATTTTCATTATTTCAATACAACCAAGGCATCAAAAATAAAAACTTATGTAGGCCAAAACAATATAAAAACCGTATGGACTTTAAATCAAGGTGCGTGTTCACTTTATCCTTTTGAGTTTAAATCTTTATACTTTAGGACTTGGAAATCACAGGGAAATACAAAAAGATAACGTGCATCAAAACAAAAATTCCTTCCTCTTGCTTTTTGCCTTGGCCGAATAGCACATAGGGATAAATCACAAACTTTTCACAACACACTTCAATATACTCTTACTTATTTCAAGATCAAGAGCCAAATTAAATACTTTAAGTGGGAAAAAAATCATTTTAAGCACAACCAAGAACAAAACCGTGGCACTCTTTTTGGTTCATGCATGTCTCCTTTCCATTGTTCAACTTAAATATATACTCAATCAACACTTAAAAAGCATAGATCTTTAGTAAAAACTAACATGCATTATGAACAAAAAATATTTTCTTGATCTTCTTGTTTTGGCCGAATGGCCTATGAGGAAAAATTAAATTTTTTCTTACAATACAACTCATACATGTTAAGATTAACAAAAATCCTTGTTTATTTCCTTATTCCTATTCAAGAACAAAAATCACATGTGTACCAAAAGAAGTAAAAACCGTGGCATGCAAAGGAAAAGAAGAAAAATTTGTACAACCCAACAACACATAGTCCATGAACATACTAAATCAATCTATACTAAAGCATAAAACACAATCAAAAATCATTTTAAACAAAAGTGAGGGTCAAAACCGTGAGCTCTTCATAGGCCTTGATGCATGTTTATTCAAACTCTTAAAACTTAAATCTTTATACATTTAAAGCATAAAAATCATAGAGACACACAAAAACTCAACATGCATCAAAAACAAAACTTGTTTCCTCTATTCCCTTTGTAACACCCCGTAAATTCCTCATATTAAATTAAAACACTAAAGAGATTTATTTTTGAGAAAAGTGTTTTGAAAGAATAATTTCTTAGATGATTTCCCTAAATTCATGTTTTCAAGATGACGAGTAATTTTAAAAGAAATGATTTTCTAAGGTGATGCTCAAAGCTTAGGAAATTGAGTTTGAAATCCATATGTTTAACATTTTCCTAAAATGTTTGTGACCTTGTAACAATTGAGAATTGTTTTATGGACGTGTGTGTGTTACATGTATAATACATGCATGTGTGTATATACGGTTTTGGGTGTGCTTGTGTATATGCTTAGGATGATATGAAGAAAGAAATGTAAATATGTGTGCAATGCATGGATGTACATATGTGTAATCCATATGTGCGTATGCCTATGTGTGTATGCATGAGTGCATGCTATGTGTTGATAAAATTATGCATGTGAATATGTGTGTGTGTGTGTGCGCATGTGTACGTGGCTCGACCGCATGAGAAAAGAAGGACCAAGAAGGAGTCATTTTCTTATGCATTAGGAAATGGAAACTTTAAAATAGAAAATAAGAGGAGAAGTGGGAAGTGTGAGTCATGAAGCCTAGGGGGAGATTAGGAGAGATGAGTCATACACCTAAGGGAGACTTTCCCTTCCTTCATGTCTCCCACGGCTTGGCCCCAAGCCATGCAACAAATGAGATGGACCAAACTACCCTTTAGGCTCCCACATTGAGCCAAGGCCAAAAAAGGAAATTCTCACACCCTTGCCTTTGCTCCAAAACCGTATGAGTTAGTGTGTGTTGGTTAGCCCCTCCTCATTCTCCTTCATTTTCTTTCCAACGCCCACACAAACACCAACACACAAAGTCTCAAGAGCACCATCAAGCTCTTGAGACACATTGAGAGAAAAAGAAGTGAAACCGTGAGGAAGAGAAGAAAGGAAGAGAGTTGAAACCCCAAAGTTCTTAACCCAATTTCTTCTAAATCCCTTCTCAACCACTTTAGCCTTGAAGATCAAGAAGAAAACCCCATCAAAAACCTTGGAGAAGAGAGTGACCGAGGCAAACCCAAGAAGCAAGGAGGGGGAGATTTAAAGATTTAGGGTTAGGGACCGAGGTAGAAAGAGTCTTGATTTAATTACCTTGTGTTGTAAAAGAATTTATTTTAGACTTTGATTTAATTTTGGGGGTGCATGTAATTTCTTTGAGTGATCTTGAGGTTTAAAGGTATTGCATGTTATTTTTATGCTTTGATTTTGAATATGGTTGTTAAAAAGTTTTGATTTCTTACTTGTAAATTTTCTTTGCCACGGTTTTGGCTTAAAGTTGTGCTTAAGACTTATGAGTTGCTTTGATCTTCATATGCATGGTGCTTTTGTGGCCTTGTAGGCCTTATTCCTCTTTGCATGGTCTTCTTATGATTGGATCTTGGACTTTCATGAATGAATAAACTTATAAATCACTAAATCAAGAATTAAGTTGTAGTGGACCGGACCTATAAGCCGACCACATGCCCTCAATGCCGACCAACGACTCAACGGATAAGCTTAAAACTCCCTAGTACATGATAAGGATGAATGACTCACCCTTCTTATCCTCTAAGACCCACGTCAGCCCTATTGGGCCCAACAGGCTCATAAGGTATCTAACAGGTAATCCCCTATAAGAACCACCATGCTATAGGGGCTAAGGTATGTCTCTCATCTTTACTCTCAAGAACTACGTGTGGCTTGATCCCCTTATCACTGGGGGTACGTAGGACCGGGGTCACCCTCGTCAGCTGCAACAACCCAAAACACACATCATGGTGTCTCCCTAACACCGGGACACCACATCATAAGTTTATCGATTCCCATCCACAATGAAAAACCAAAAATACATTATGGATCAGATCTGAACAAGCAGCATCACGGATCAGATCTAAACAAGCAGGGAAGAAAAATCCTTTCCTTTTTACTCTAAAGCATGATAGAGGAAGGTACTTTTACATTCTATTCACTGCGCAACACATTTTCGGGAAAAATTCTGAATCTGAACAAGGGAAAAAAGAAATTCTGAGATAAAAAGTTTATTGTGGAAATGCCACCCCTCCGCCTACGATTCGAACTCAGATATGCAAGATTTGAAGAATGCTGCCCACAGTAGCATGAACAACCCAGATCCAGATTAAATCCATCTCACCTTCGATTTTTTTTTTTTAAAAAAAAGAGAAGTAGATCTGGTTTTGCTGGGTGATGAACGATGCTTCCTGGTACTCCATCATTATTGCAGTCTAGAGGTGGTTGTATTCTTCTTTGAAAACGATCCATCAAGGCGTCGAGGATGATAGCAGCGATTCCAGGTTCAAGTTTTCCAGTGGCGGCGGTTCAAAACCACCTTGCCGTGAACGAGGACACCGATCTTGTAGCCATCGCCGTCTTCGGCGAGCGCAGCGTCATTCCCTCCACCGTCACTATTTTCACGCTACTAACTCATGGTCGAACATATCCTCCTCAGCCAAGGGCTCGACCGCGATGGATTTTCCCAAGTTGAACCGAGCAAGGTCAGTGTCGGAAGTGGGCCTTCCATTTCGTGACAAGAGCGACGGAGAACAGCCTTCCCCTTAAGATTCGAGCAACCGCCAATAGCCGAGATGCCACCGAACGTGACCACTCAAACAACCGAGTTCCGCCACCGAACGTGGCATCCGAGTTCCGCCACCGAGCGTGGCCATTCGAACAACCGCCACCGAACGTGGCACCCGAGCTCCGTCACCCAAGCTCCTTCACCGAGTGTGGTCACTCAGAAAACCGAGGACAATCTCTGACATTGAAACTCGGCTTCAAGAGTCATGGATCAAGACTCTCATCGGAGAAGAAGCTCTCACTCAACAGCCGAGAAGAATTCATCCGCCGAGAAGTAGAGCTCGGCCTAGAGTAGAAGAAGGAGATGTCGAGAATGAGGGGAACGAGTTGAAGTCGAGAAGAGAGGTGCTTGGAAGCATGGTTTTATGGGTTTCTCTCTTACAAACCCAAACTGCCAAAACCACTGAATATTTGCAAGAGCAAAATAATGACAACGTGGAACCTGCTAATGGTAATGAACCCAATGGTGACAATTTCGTAAATTGGGCCCAACTCAGAAACTATGAAGGCCCATGACTGGCTTCAACACTCAATGGAGTATACAACTTCAGGGAAGTTATCATTTCTATTAAATTTCATCATTTATTTTGTTATATTCGTATCATTATGTTATCCCAATTTATATCATGGTTACACGAATTTAAGTCAAGTACACTAATATTTGGCTCATGCGATTTATAATTAGCACAACAAAGTTATCTTACAATTTTGCTAATTATTTGAATTACATGTCATTTATTGTTTATTTAATGGTTATAAATTGTCAACCTTGAAAGACAATAACTAATTAATTATTATTTTCCTACACATGTGCAAGGTACACGTATGATGGTCTGAGCCACTCAGTAAACGATCTTAATGACCCAACCTATACAGGCTTATTTGATACAGGCCCAAACAAAAAATGGCGACAAACGTGGCTTAACACCCAGCAAGGGTATCCGAGCTATTGAACAACCCATTCTAAGATTCTCACTAATGGGCAAATGGTTTTCCGAGCATCGCAAATACAATAATGTGACTCTATTTGAAACATAGTGATAACGACAAAGACCCCCGCGTCGAGTTTCTTTCTTGGAGTCTCTTATTCCGGGTATGAAGAATAGTTTGTTGGCTTCCCTTACTCGGAATCATGTTCAAGGAAAACGAAGGTCGTCCCTCAATGCTCAGCAAAGTCCATTTGAAAAGGATTGACAGAACTTCAATCCAACATTCCTCAATCTGGCTTTCCTCACCACACTGAATCAAGGAAGGAATTCTCATTCCCGTTTTATCTTCATATTTACTTGGCATTTTACGTGATTACTTTACACACATGTTGATATTAACTCAGTTGACGCAATATTTCTGACATATGGTTTTAGTGCTTAATTCCCTATACATTACATGTCACTCCTTGTTTGATATCCTCTAATTATGGTTTTTTGGATCAAGAAAGGATGGTCGGACCTATCAAAAAGGAAGGCCGAGCAGCTAGGATTCTCTCTAGAGTTGACGGGACCAGCACGACCCCATGATAGAGAACAGTCCAAAAGTCAAAACGGTTATGGTAAAAACATGTCGTGGCATGGATTACTGTCATCGTCACTCCGAGATAATTACAAAGGCTTTGTGGCCGTGGCCCACGCAAACATGTGCTCCTGTAACAACCAGTCAGGAGGCTAGCCTAGAACGGGCACTACACACCCACGACGGTCAAACTGTTATGAGTCATGCTATCGAGGCCTCCGTCCACAATGAACTCGCGATCAACAAAAAAACAACATGCGAAGCCACAAGTTACGGTCAATTAAGGGCATTACCACGACCAATTCAGGGAAGTTAATTTCTTTTACTTAAGTCATTTCAATGGTACTGATTATGTACACCATTGCATGCCAATGATACAGTTAATTATTATACTAATTAACATTATTTGGTTTAATACCACTAATTGCTCCGACATATTTTTGGTATACGTGTCGTTTATTACAATTATTATTACGTGTGATATTTTTAGAATCGTACTATTTACATACCAATATTTTATTCTGTAAACTTGCCAATAATTCTCATTATTGCAATTTAGTCATTATACATTGTCAGTTCAAATGGCGATTACTAATTATTAATTTTGTATACATATACGAGGTACAAATATGGGTAAACATCCCATTTCAAGGTTTTCATCAATGGGCAAACAACTCTTCTGAGTGTTGGGAGCACCTCAACATGTTTGAAATCAGTTGGTGGTGGAGAAGATACTAGATACTAGCCTTCTCCCTTCAGATTCATTACACGATTGTCACCACTTCTCCACCGGTTTCCTACCAGATCCCTACACCCGCAGTAGAATATCAAGCTATGATATCAACCGACCAATGACATCCTCGAATTGATCGGTCCCTCCTACCACGACACCCTTGCCTCTCAGGGTCACTAAAAGCCAAAAGACGATCCCCGTCAACATCTCTTCTCGAGATCCCAGCTTTGCTCACAAGGGCGCTATACAATGGTTCGCCCATAACGGCATACTGGGTGTTTGGTAGGAAGAAGATGAAGAATACCAAGCGAGCACACGATCTAGTAGCAGAAGAAGAAATGTCTCTATGCCAAAATGAAGCCGAGCATATCAACGTTCACCATGCCAAAAAGGATGCCGAACGCATCAAAATTCAAAAATAGTCTAACTATAAAGACAAATAGGGAAGGATCTTTCTCGTTATCTCATTTACGTCATTTACATTACATGGTTTAAGCTTCACATTCATTATTATTGAATCACTTGCTGCACAACACTATATTATCTTAGATAATACTCATAATTAACAGTGAAACAGCTCATACTTCGCTATTAATGTCATTACATATCATTTACTACTTGATATTCTAATAGTTGTTTTCATACATCATGTAAAGGTACAAATTTGATGGTCGGAACTACCGGGCGTGATAGCCCGAGCACGATGGCCAAAGATGATTCGAGTGTTTCGCGCATAACCCAAGTCAGGATTCCTATCATCCGAAAGCATGCACAAGCCGACCACAGATCTCATGCCTCTCAGACGTTTTCTCTGACCCCGCCCTCACAACTTGCAAACATTCAACCCCGTCACAATGCACTCCTGCACAGGTCTAAATCCTCAAGCCTTTCACACAAGTTTGGATGAATCTGATCTAATTGGCAGAGCATTCTCGGAGGGGGAATCCGATTTAGTTGGGGAAGTACACTCGGATTAGGCGATTATGCTGCACATTCATTCTCTCAATCACCAATCCTTCTGATATTTCCTCGGATAATACTCCTGTTATTGGGTTAAAGGCTTTGAAAAGAAAAAGACGAAGGCATGTCCGACAACTCAGAGAACAGTCGATCCAAACGCAAGGATATAAAACTCCTCCCGCTTGATCAGAGAATTAATCTTTCCTTATCCTAAATTTAATTCATTGCTCTTTATTACATTTATGTTTTATATCTTAATTATACATATTGGCTTCCATTAGATGGTTGTAATTATTGGCCATGAGTGGTACACTTGGTCGCTTTATTTATGCTACGAGTATCATACTACCTACATAGTATCTGAATATGACTCATTGTTTACGAAGTGAATGCATCACTCTTGTCTCATTTCTAATTTAATATTCTGATTCCTATCCCTGTATATGTGATGAAAGGTACAACTATGGAGATACAAGCGACTCAGGGTCTCTAAAAAAGTCTCACATCATCCGTCCACACTCATGTTTTGACAATTGAGAAGATCATGTTTTATTCAACATTCATGCATCTACCGAACGCAACAGGGCCTTATCAGACATCCTTCTTTGATATTATGCAAACAAGCTCTATTTCGGCTTTGTTGTTCTGAGCTTCCCTTCGACGACCTAGTAATAAGGATCCGACAGACTATTCCGATTTCCGAGGGGTTCAGCAGTTATAATTGATTAACATCATGGACGAAAGAATCAGTGCTACCTCCTGTCCTATCCACAAGGAATTGTCTCAGACTGTTTTGAAGATGATCTCACTTTTTTCCCTCTTGGCTTAATTTCTCGGCTTCAACTTTGGCTTATTTCTCTAGCTCGACAACATTTTTCTCCAACATTGCGCGCATCTCAGCCTGCTGGGGTCTGAGGACTCCCTCTCAAGTAGCCATACTCTGCCACATCGTCCGCTGCTCGGGAGTAGCAACATACTCTAAGTCCCCATGCTCGCCATACGCCAAGTATCATTGTCACCGGTCAGTATCTCGGGAAACCTCCTGCCGAGCGTCTCAATTCTTATGAACTCGGCACAAGCCCCTTCAAGCTTTACCGCTTTTCTCACTCTTTGCCTTCTCGACATTCTTGGTATACTCCTTCTGCTCGTCAAGAATCCGATCATGTTCTCCTATGTGTCGGCATATTTCCGCCAGCTGGGGAGTGAGAACTTCCTCCCGAGCGGCCACATTTCGTCTCATTGCCCGCTGCTCGGGATCAGCAACGTACTCCAAGGCCTTGGAGTCATTTGGGAAGAACTTTAACAAGGAAGTTTCTATGCTCGCCATACGCTGACGATCACTATTGTCGACCAGTACCTTTGGAGATCTCCCATTGAGTTTTTGGGCTTATACCGAGTTTGAGGGTGCCTCGGACATCAGCATCAAGCATGTCTGTTAGTTCCATGATGAATGTTTTGATAATGGCAAAGTGTTTTGAACAAGTTATCATGTGTTGATCAAGTTCAAGTTCAACAAGCAACAACAAACATCAAGTGAAGAGAGAAAGCAAGCTCATGAAGACTTAGTTTGAGTGTAATTGTAATTGTTTTATCTTTTGCCTCTCAAGCTTCTTAGGTCTTTTATTTGATGAGTTTGGTTAGAGTATCTTAGAGGGTAGTGAATCTCATTCATAAGTCATGATTTAATCATAATTTGAGTTTTCACTTAACCTAGAATCAATAGGTGGCTTAAAGGTTTGAAAGGAAAGGTTAGGTTTTGAGAAAACAAGTTTCTAACATGTGCAGTGTGGAATTAATCGATTAAGACATAATTTAATCGATTTATACTCGATTAAGCTGAAATTTAATCGATTAAATACTGCTGAACTGGTTTTTTAAAATACGATTTTCACTTCTCAAAATCAGTTTTCAAGTGCTACAACTTTTGGGTATTCTATATAAACCTATTCCTAACCTTTGTGATTAACATACATCATTTTTACAAGAATCAAGCCATTCTATTCTCTCTCAATGTCAAAGATCAAAGCTTTCATATTTTCATATTCTTTGATCAAGAACCTTTGAATCTCTTATTGTGAATTGTCATAGCTATTGATTGAGATTCATAGGAGTGTCATTGTGTTTTCTATTGTGTTGTAATATTTGCAAGAAGGCAAGCCAACTACAACAACAAAGAAGTCTTGGTGTGTTGATTATCATCAAGCAAGTGCATTCTTATTGAAGAAGAAGAAGAAGTCTTGGTTGTGAATCAAGCAAATTGAAGACTTGGTGTGTGGATTATCATCAAGCAATTGAAGACTTGTTGTGTCGATTATCAACAAGGGGTAGAGGTTAGATTAGAGAGAAGATCAATAGGATTACAAGGCAAGGGTGTGGAGTATCTCTTGTAGGCTAGCAAGAAGGGAGTCTTGTGAGGCATTTACTTGTAATTTGAGAACTCTAATTCCTCATAGTGAAGAATCTATCTTGGTTGAAGAGGGGACTGGATGTAGCTTTCAAGCGGATGAAAGTGAACCAGGATAAATCACTGTGTCGTATCTCTAAACCCTTAACTCTTTACATTCAAGTCAATTTATTGTGTTCTTCATTGAAAACCTAGAAAAGATTGATTTTCATAATTGATTTAATTGAATCTTTATTGTTCAAATTGATAAAGGGAAAATCATTTTCATAACTAGGGTAATCAATAAGAATATAGGTGTTAATTGTTTTCGCTGAATCTCTGATCTTACGTGTTGATTGATTGATTTTCGTATGTGAATGAAAAAGTGATTTTTCAGTTTCTGATAGATTTAATCGATTAAGCACATTCTTAATCGATTAAGGACTTTTGAACTTTCAGGCTTAATCGATTAAACTTCAGAATAATCGATTAAGACAGTACAAATTTGCAAAAATCATTTGTTTTAATTGTTTCAATTTATTTCTTTCGAAAATCTTTCAAGGTTTCTTAAACACCTATTCAACCCCCCTTCTAGGTGTGTTCCTTAGTTGTTTCAACCACCAATTGCGGTTTCTTAAAATTCTTATGAACTGAACACAAGCCTCTTCAAGCTTTATGGAGTGGGGGGCTTACGCTGTAATGGGATAGATACATAGCCGACATAGGCTGACCTAGATACTGACAACATATGATCATCTCCTTGTAAAGGATGTTACAACATTTCCGACTATCGCCATCAGATTTGGTATCCACCTCTCTCATCAAGGACTTACTTTAATTCAATCACTCACTTTGGATTATGTTCCTACACACTTGCATGCCCACGATCTCGGTTAGCCGACCAGGTCGGCATTGCTACAAGTGGAAAGGAGGATTGCGACCCGATAGCTTGACCACAGGTCGAATACATCGCGGGCAGAGGAATACGCCTCGGCTAAGGTGCTCATTCCGACAGCATGAACCCGTAAAGCTTACGATCCAATGGGTGGTGAGACTCTTGACACACCTCAATACAACGGGGTGTAAGAGTCTCCTTTAGGTTTATTCTTTCAGTTTCATTATTTGAGCACAAAGAATGCTATCAACCATTTGCGATACTCTTCTAGGAAAAGGGTCTCGGCATCAAACAGTTTTCTATGACACCTCCAACCCTCGGAAATCGAACGTCTGATCTGCCCAACACAGAAAAGATCTAAACTCGGCGCAGAGTCTATATGACACTTCCCGAGCTGGGGGGCTTATGTAGTGGACCGGACCTATAAGCCGACCACATGCCCTCAATGCCGACCAACGACTCAACGGATAAGCTTAAAACTCCCTAGTACATGATAAGGATGAATGACTCACCCTTCTTATCCTCTAAGAGCCACGTCAGCCCTATTGGGCCCAACAGGCCCATAAGGTATCTAGCAGGTAATCCCCTATAAGAACCACCATGCTATAGGGGCTAAGGTATATCTCTCATCTTTACTCTCAAGAACTACGTGTGGCTTGATCCCCTTATCACTGGGGGTACGTAGGACCGGGGTCACCCTCGTCAGCTGCAACAACCCAAAACACACATCATGGTGTCTCCCTAACACCGGGACACCACATAAGTGATTCGGCCATGAGTAGGAAATCTAGGTCTTGATGTTTTTAAGAGGATCTAAGTGCCTTCATGCTATTTCTAAGTTTAGAGAAGTTGATTTCTAATTAATCCTTCACGGTTTGCTTTAGGGTTTGAGTTTAAGTTCATGTTTTGTCTTAATTTTCTTTTGCATGTCTTGATCTATGTTTGATATTTTTAAGGAAGCATGAAGCTTAAATCTTGTGTGTTTAAGTCTTGATTTCTTATATGTGAGTCACGGTTTAAAAAAATAATAATAATATAAACCTACCAAACTTAAAAATAATTTTAGTATAAAAGGAGTTAAATTAGGATTTTATGTGTGATGATGATGATGTGGTCGATGATGCTTGTGAGTCTTGCATGACATGATGCATGAGTTTAGGCACTTGCATGTAGAAAATAAATTATAAGACCTTGCCTCTTGCATGCCACCATTCGGCCAAGTCTAGATAGACTAGGAAATCATGCTAGGTCATCATTTTTGCTTACATGCATGTGTTTCTCTAAAAAAAAAAGGATAAAGGCATTGACATGATCTTTGATTTTATTATGCCAAGAAATTGAATTTTGTTTATGAGACTTACGGTTTTTGTAAAGCAAATAAGAAAACAAGTTTTTGAACATGATCTATGTCTTGATCCATGTGCATGCATGATGAATATTTAGAAAAATTAAAGTCTTGATTTGTTTTGGTGATGATTCAGCCTAGCTAGGATTAGTAGGCTAGACTCCTTTTCAATAAAATGACATAAAAGAAATAAGTATGTTTTGTAAAATCATATTGAAATAAATTGCTTTAAGGTTGTGTGTGAACATTTGTTTCTAATCGGTTATTTATTTAAAGATAAAGGAAATAACCAAATTAAGATAATATTAGAAAGAGTGTTGCATGTATGTGTGAGTGTGTGAATATGTGTGTAATCGTGGGTGCATATGTGTTTTCGGTTAGGAGCTAAAAAGAAGAATAAACAATTTTAATCATGAGAAAGAAATGGAATTTGAATGCCTGAAATAAACCAAGTGATTCATGTAATTGACACGGTGATGTTTGGTTTCCTTGTTTTTATTCGGTCAAGCAAATCAAATAGGTTTAGAGAATTTAATTGTATGAGTAAATTGTGCATGGAAATGAATATTGATGTTTTTGGCTGGAAACCTGATTTCGGTTGGTTTTCTTGCATGCCTAAGTGTTTTATGAAAATAAATTATGTGTGAAAGCATAATCGTCTTAATGTTGATTAAAATTGTTTAAATTATTTTAATAAAATAGTGAGGTATTGTTTGTTGTTGTGTGTGGCATGATGATTGAATATGTGATTGATGTTAGAATTTATTGATTTTGAAATAGTTTTAATCTGAATTGTTTAGGGTTTTTGAGTTGCGTCTTGGTTGTTCAAAATTGTTTATGATGAAAATATGGGTTTGTAAAATGATGATTTTAAGTTGAAATGTTTTTACAATATTTTTAGAGTCTTAATATAACGATTTTATAAAGCTATGTTTGCCGTCCAGAATTACTTGGATGTGATTGTATATTTAAAAATGTTTTTAATATGATCAAAACCAAGGTTTTTCAAATGATAATTGATTTTGGTCATACTTTCAAAGTTTTCTAAACAAAGAAAAGACGAGTATTAGATTAAGAAGGGGATTTTCTCAAAGAAGTTAATAACGTAAAATGTTTTAATTAATATGAGGGAATGATAAAGGAAAGAGGTTGGGCAGATGGCAGCACAAGGTTGCAAGGAGAACACGCATTCAACAGCTGGACCCCAGGTGAGAGAGAAGCCTTCCTTAGACACCGTGGTAGCTAGGTAATTTATTAGGACGTTCCGCATCATCTCAAAGATCGGAACGAAGTGGTCAGAGTCAGTAGTATAAGCAGCAATTGTTTGCTTGTTGTGGCTGCTTATACGAAGGTGACAAAGACCACAAAATTATTGTGTAATGTGATGTGTGATCGTATGCTTTGTCATTTAATTATTTATTTATGATACTTACTGTCATGATGAGTGGACGGATGTGGGGCGTTGTGGTGTCCCTAATAAGAGAATGAAAATAAAATGAAAGAGTTGTGAAGATATTAGAGTGAAAGTGATATTGCAGTAAGGAATAAGGATGATAATGAGAGATTGAGTGGAAAAGAGAAAGGAAGTTGAGAATGAGGTGGATAAAGAGCCAGAGCTGGGGAGTGTTATGTCGATTGTTGGGATGAGGGATGAACTGAGTTGAGCTGAGCTCCTCTGTTCTTGGTTTTAGTCTGGGAACTAGTGTTGAGCTGGGCTTGCTCCTCCACTAGCACCCAGCACAAAAGAGTTTGAAAAGAAGATTTGGAAAAGGGATTTTGAATTGTGAAAACAATTTTTGGAAAAAGTCTGTAAACTGAAATTTTTCTTGAAAAGGTTTTTTTTTTGGAAATGGAACTTTAGAAGAGTTTTTTTTGAAAAGGATTGTCTTAGAAGAAGCTTGGGAAACAATATTTTCAAAAGCATTTTGTGAAATGACCCCTTTTTGAAGGGAGCTTTACGAAAGGGTGTTTTGGGAACAATGTTTTCGAAAAGTTTTACGAAATGAGGGAAGTTTGTGAAAGGAATACTTGGGTGGAAGTTGGTGGAAGTGAAAGTGTTGTAAAAATCCTTTTGGAGGAAGTGTTTGGGGGATGAGATGTAATTTAATTGAGGAACTCCCAGCTCTGAGCTATGTGTGATTTGAAAGTACAAAGGTAGTGGTCGGGACTCACTGAAGGGATGCACTAAGGGTGAGCCGACTATTAGGATAATTAAATAATTAAAAGACTTTAAAAGACATTAACGCGAACGTGGTGAGTTATGAGAGTTAACCTGAAGTAGTGGAGAGGAAGATACTATGGGTATCTTCGGATACTCAGGTGGGGATTGCAGGAGGGGAGGACGATGACGGTGAAACGTCAAGAAGTCTAGAGTATTGTTGTAGACAGAACGAATTCCATAAGTGGTGCACTAACGTGGTGGGGACTGGGTCCAATACCGTGGTAAGTTCTGTGCGCGCACTACAACAATACTGTCACCCCCTCGATGCAAATCTACAACAGTGGAGAGGGACTGGAAACGGACAATGTGTTTTGATTATATGATATGTTTTGAGGCAGAGACCTCCTGGCTTGGAGCCATTTGTTGGACAGCTGTCATGCCCGCGTGGTAAAGGTCCTGTACTCCTGTTGGCTTCCGATTAGGTGGATGGATGGCCGAGGAGATGTAGGCTTGATATGCGAGTGCTAACTACGAATGGAAACGCGTACCTCGATGATCCTTTAACTCCCTTGATCATCGATGATTTTAATTCAACAAGACACTAAAAGGAAAGATTGCCCAAGGAAGAATGGGTGTAAGAAGTATAGAGAATGAGAAAGAGGTTGAGAATGGAATTGTGGAAAAGAGAGTAAAACCCTTGAGTGGGAGGAGAAGCAATAATAAGGATTAAGTGGAACAATAATGATATTATGTTGCCTATTCTTTTGTATGTTTTGTGTGCTAGTTATATGTCCTTTTATTTTACCTACCGTAATCTCACACCGTCGACGCTACGCGTCCGGAAAGCTTACTCTCTCCTGTTCGTTGGCGCATCGGTGTTACTGTATTCCAACGGGCAGATGGATCATCGCTTGGAGATCTCTACGTGGCCTAGAGACGGAGAGGGATGGAAAGCGACACGCTACGGATGGGAATGGATAGGTCATGCTCAGATGACGATCGCAGACCCGGGACACCGACTGAGTGGAGGGTCGACGAGTTTGGGACTAGGAAGCGTATCCTTTGTAGAATACAATTCTGAACCACCACCTCGGAAAAGAAAGGAAGAGAACTCTGTGATGTTGTTCGGGGTGGAGCTCAGACCGAATTCCACAAGTGAGCCAACAAGTGCGGAGGAGTCATCTTTCAACACCAGGGCACCTACCAAGGAAAAGAAAAAAACTGAACCCGGTCGTCTTGGATAAGAGTAAGAGATTAGTAATAGCATTAGAATAGATTATTACTTGTAACCCGTATCCAGGATTACCAAAGTGATGAGCTGTTACTGTACTTTAATCATGTCCGACTTTCGAAGGAATGTATGAACTCTTTTTATGAAATTGATCAAGTTGAAACTAAACGGTCTTCTTAATGAGACGTTTTCGAAAAGTAAAGCAAGAGAGTTGTGGGATCCAAGTAACAACTCGATTTTCGAGAATGTTGAAGGTGGAAGGATGTCATTGACTCTTTCAAATATGTTTCTAATCCCTTCAACAAAGTTGAAAAAAAAGGCCTCATTTTTGGGCAACACAAATAAATAAAAGTCAGCTGTTTTTAGTTTTCGAAAATCGGGCTGTTACAGAATGGTATTAGAGCTTATGGTAATCCTTAGCCGCCATAAGCATAGGCTTCATGCTTTGCTTGTGTACCTCTGTTTGATTGATAGTGATTGAGTAGGAATAGGAGGATAAGCTTTTTGTCTCCCAGGACATAAAACTGGTTTGTAGCTAGCAGCGACCGTATTAGTTCAAGAAACCTTTTAACCCTATGAAAACCGACCATGAATAGGTTTTGAGGTTTAGACCCAATACCCCTGATGTTTCAACACTGATTGTTAGACTTAAGTCTGATTAGTCTTAGTACACCGATAGACAGAGATGGTTATCACCTTTAAAGATGTAGGTTGCAATCTCTTAACCCCCGTGTTTGTTGAATTGCTTCAACAAAACGTTCTTGTTGTCTGAATTCAAACACTTTTCTTCATAAACCTCTACCACATGGTAGCCTTACCGATTTCCTTTAAAACCCTTTAGTCCGGATCATGGAATTGAAAGTACCATAGCTACCCCAAATAAATTAGGCTTGAATGATTGAGGGAGGAGAAGTAGTTTAAGTGAAGTAAGACCATAGGATCACCGTGAGATAGTCATAAGTTGAACCTAAGTTGGGGAGTCACAAGGAGGAAAGGAAATATATGATATTATCCCATAGAAAGGATTTTGAGTAAAGCCTAGATAGTGATAGAATTTCCTTTAGTTCGAGAAGAGTGGATGCAAACTCTAGGGTCAGGAAGAGAGCTATGGGAGAGACAGACTAGATAGAGAGTAATTAATATTTGAGGATTTTTGACGAAATCCTTACTTTGGAGATGTATGAATATCTGTTTGTTTGCTTGAATTCCCCTAAGTCCAGCCATAGGTGTGGACTTCCTGTGACGACAATCGGCTACGTGAATGACATCTTCTTCGGTTAGTCCGTTGGACTTATTAACCCTACTCGACACGCAAGAGATGGTACGAGTGGCATCTCTCCACCTGGAAGCGATTAAAGAGGAACATCGGGACGACATGAGAATGCTGTTGCCCTGCTGCCCAATCTCCAATGTATTTCTCGGGGACGAGAAATCCTTAAGTTGGGGAGAATGTAACACCCCGTAAATTCCTCATATTAAATTAAAACACTAAAGAGATTTATTTTTGAGAAAAATGTTTTGAAAGAATGATTTCTTAAATGATTTCCCTAAATTCATGTTTTCAAGATGACGAGTAATTTTAAAAGAAATGATTTTCTAAGGTGATGCTCAAAGCTTAGGAAATTGAGTTTGAAATCCATATGTTTAATATTTTCCTAAAATGTTTGTGACCTTGTAACAATTGAGAATTGTTTTATGGACGTGTGTGTGTTACATGTATAATACATGCATGTGTGTATATACGGTTTTGGGTGTGCTTGTGTATATGCTTAGGATGATATGAAGAAAGAAATGTAAATATGTGTGCAATGCATGGATGTACATATGTGTAATCCATATGTGCGTATGCCTATGTGTTGATAAAATTATGCATGTGAATATGTGTGTGTGTGTGCATGTGTATGTGGCTCGGCCGCATGAGAAAAGAAGGACCAAGAAGGAGTCATTTTCTTATGCATTAGGAAATGGAAACTTTAAAATAGAAAATAAGAGGAGAAGTGGGAAGTGTGAGTCATGAAGCCTAGGTGGAGATTAGGAGAGATGAGTCATACACCTAAGGGAGATTTTCCCTTCCTTCATGTCTCCCACGGCTTGGCCCCAAGCCATGCAACAAATGAGATGGACCAAACTACCCTTTAGGCTCCCACATTGAGCCAAGGCCAAAAAAGGAAATTCTCACACCCTTGCCTTTGCTCCAAAACCGTATGAGTTAGTGTGTGTTGGTTAGCCCCTCCTCATTCTCCTTCATTTTCTTTCCAACGCCCACACAAACACCAACACACAAAGTCTCAAGAGCACCATCAAGCTCTTGAGACACATTGAGAGAAAAAGAAGTGAAACCGTGAGGAAGAGAAGAAAGGAAGAGAGTTGAAACCCCAAAGTTCTTAACCCAATTTCTTCTAAATCCCTTCTCAACCACTTTAGCCTTGAAGATCAAGAAGAAAACCCCATCAAAAACCTTGGAGAAGAGAGTGACCGAGGCAAACCCAAGAATCAAGGAGGGGGAGATTTAAAGATTTAGGGTTAGGGACCGAGGTAGAAAGAGTCTTGATTTAATTACCTTGTGTTGTAAAAGAATTTATTTTAGACTTTGATTTAATTTTGGGGGTGCATGTAATTTCTTTGAGTGATCTTGAGGTTTAAAGGTATTGCATGTTATTTTTATGCTTTGATTTTGAATATGGTTGTTAAAAAGTTTTGATTTCTTACTTGTAAATTTTCTTTGCCACGGTTTTGGCTTAAAGTTGTGCTTAAGACTTATGAGTTGCTTTGATCTTCATATGCATGGTGCTTTTGTGGCCTTGTAGGTCTTATTCCTCTTTGCATGGTCTTCTTATGATTGGATCTTGGACTTTCATGAATGAATAAACTTATAAATCACTAAATTAAGAGTTAAGTGATTCGGCCATGAGTAGGAAATCTAGGTCTTGATGTTTTTAAGTGGATCTAAGTGCCTTCATGCTATTTCTAAGTTTAGAGAAGTTGATTTCTAATTAATCCTTCACGGTTTGCTTTAGGGTTTGAGTTTAAGTTCATGTTTTGTCTTAATTTTCTTTTGCATGTCTTGATCTATGTTTGATATTTTTAAGGAAGCATGAAGCTTAAATCTTGTGTGTTTAAGTCTTGATTTCTTATATGTGTGTCACGGTTTAAAAAAAATAATAATATAAACCTACCAAACTTAAAAATAATTTTAGTATAAAAGGAGTTAAATTAGGATTTTATGTGTGACGATGATGATGTGGTCGATGATGCTTGTGAGTCTTGCATGACATGATGCATGAGTTTAGGCACTTGCATGTAGAAAATAAATTATAAGACCTTGCCTCTTGCATGCCACCATTCGGCCAAGTCTAGATAGACTAGGAAATCATGCTAGGTCATCATTTTTGCTTACATGCATGTGTTTCTCTAAAAAAAAAGGATAAAGGCATTGACATGATCTTTGATTTTATTATGCCAAGAAATTGAATTTTGTTTATGAGACTTACGGTTTTTGTAAAGCAAATAAGAAAACAAGTTTTTGAACATGATCTATGTCTTGATCCATGTGCATGCATGATGAATATTTAGAAAAATTAAAGTCTTGATTTGTTTTGGTGATGATTCAGCCTAGCTAGGATTAGTAGGCTAGACTCCTTTTCAATAAAATGACATAAAAGAAATAAGTATGTTTTGTAAAATCATATTGAAATAAATTGCTTTAAGGTTGTGTGTGAACATTTGTTTCTAATCGGTTATTTATTTAAAGATAAAGGAAATAACCAAATTAAGATAATATTAGAAAGAGTGTTGCATGTATGTGTGAGTGTGTGAATATGTGTGTAATCGTGGGTGCATATGTGTTTTCGGTTAGGAGCTAAAAAGAAGAATAAACAATTTTAATCATGAGAAAGAAATGGAATTTGAATGCCTGAAATAAACCAAGTGATTCATGTAATTGACACGGTGATGTTTGGTTTCCTTGCTTTTATTCGGTCAAGCAAATCAAATAGGTTTAGAGAATTTAATTGTATGAGTAAATTGTGCATGGAAATGAATATTGATGTTTTTGGCTGGAAACCTGATTTCGGTTAGTTTTCTTGCATGCCTAAGTGTTTTATGAAAATAAATTATGTGTGAAAGCATAATCGTCTTAATGTTGATTAAAATTGTTTAAATTATTTTAATAAACTAGTGAGGTATTGTTTGTTGTTGTGTGTGGCATGATGATTGAATATGTGATTGATGTTAGAATTTATTGATTTTGAAATAGTTTTAATCTGAATTGTTTAGGGTTTTTGAGTTGCGTCTTGGCTGCTCAAAATTGTTTATGATGAAAATATGGGTTTGTAAAATTATGATTTTAAGTTGAAATGTTTTTACAATATTTTTAGAGTCTTAATATAACGATTTTATAAAGCTATGTTTGCCGTCCAGAATTACTTGGATGTGATTGTATATTTAAAAATGTTTTTAATATGATCAAAACCAAGGTTTTTCAAATGATAATTGATTTTGGTCATACTTTCAAAGTTTTCTAAACAAAGAAAAGACGAGTATTAGATTAAGAAGGGGATTTTCTCAAAGAAGTTAATAACGTAAAATGTTTTAATTAATATGAGGGAATGATAAAGGAAAGAGGTTGGGGCAGATGGCAGCACAAGGTTGCAAGGAGAACACGCATTCAACAGCTGGACCCCAGGTGAGAGAGAAGCCTTCCTTAGACACCGTGGTAGCTAGGTAATTTATTAGGACGTTCCACATCATCTCAAATATCGGAACGAAGTGGTCAGAGTCAGTAGTATAAGCAACAATTGTTTGCTTGGTGTGGCTGCTTATACGAAGGTGACAAAGACCACAAAATTATTGTGTAATGTGATGTGTGATCGTATGCTTTGTCATTTAATTATTTATTTATGATACTTACTGTCATGATGAGTGGACGGATGTGGGGCGTTGTGGTGTCCCTAATAAGAGAATGAAAATAAAATGAAAGAGTTGTGAAGATATTAGAGTGAAAGTGATAGTGCAGTAAGGAATAAGGATGATAATGAGAGATTGAGTGGAAAAGAGAAGGGAAGTTGAGAATGAGGTGGATAAAGAGCCAGAGCTGGGGAGTGTTATGTCGATTGTTGGGATGAGGGATGAACTGAGTTGAGCTGAGCTCCTCTGTTCTTGGTTTTAGTCTGGGAACTAGTGTTGAGCTGGGCTTGCTCCTCCACTAGCACCCAGCACAAAAGAGTTTGAAAAGAAGATTTGGAAAAGGGATTTTGAATTGGGAAAACAATTTTTGGAAAAAGTCTGTAAACTGAAATTTTTCTTGAAAAGGTTTTTTTTTTTTTTGGAAATGGAACTTTAGAAGAGTTTTTTTTTTGAAAAGGATTGTCTTAGAAGAAGCTTGGGAAACAATATTTTCAAAAGCATTTTGTGAAATGACCCCTTTTTGAAGGGAGCTTTACGAAAGGGTGTTTTGGGAACAATGTTTTCGAAAAGTTTTACGAAATGAGGGAAGTTTGTGAAAAGAATACTTGGGTGGAAGTTGGTGGAAGTGAAAGTGTTGTAAAAATCCTTTTGGAGGAAGTGTTTGGGGGATGAGATGTAATTTAATTGAGGAACTCCCAGCTCTGAGCTAAGTGTGATTTGAAAGTACAAAGGTAGTGGTCAGGACTCACTGAAGGGATGCACTAAGGGTGAGCCGAATGTTTGGATAATTAAATAATTAAAAGACTTTAAAAGACATTAACGCGAACGTGGTGAGTTATGAGAGTTAACCTGAAGTAGTGGAGAGGAAGATACTATGGGTATCTTCGGATACTCAGGTGGGGATTGCAGGAGGGGAGGACGATGACGGTGAAACGTCAAGAAGTCTAGAGTATTGTTGTAGACAGAACGAATTCCATAAGTGGTGCACTAACGTGGTGGGGACTGGGTCCAATACCGTGGTAAGTTCTGTGCGCGCACTACAACAATATTGTCACCCCCTCGATGCAAATCTACAACAGTGGAGAGGGACTGGAACGGGGCAATGTGTTTTGATTATATGATATGTTTTGAGGCTGAGACCTCCTGGCTTGGAGCCATTTGTTGGACACCTGTCATGCCCGCGTGGTAAAGGTCCTGTACTCCTGTTGGCTTCCGATTAGGTGGATGGATGGCCGAGGAGATGTAGGCTTGATATGCGAGTGCTAACTACGAATGGAAACGCGTACCTCGATGATCCTTTAACTCCCTTGATCATCGATGGTTTTAATTCAACAAGACACTAAAAGGAAAGATTGCCCAAGGAAGAATGGGTGTAAGAAGTATAGAGAATGAGAAAGAGGTTGAGAATGGAATTGTGGAAAAGAGAGTAAAACCCTTGAGTGGGAGGAGAAGCAATAATAAGGATTAAGTGGAATAATAATGATATTATGTTGCCTATTCTTTTGTATGTTTTGTGTGCTAGTTATATGTCCTTTTATTTTACCTACCGTAATCCCACACCGTCGACGCTACGCGTCCGGAAAGCTTACTCTCTCCTGTTCGTTGGCGCATCGGTGTTACTGTATTCCAACGGGCAGATGGATCATCGCTTGGAGATCTCTACGTGGCCTAGAGACGGAGAGGGATGGAAAGCGACACGCTACGGATGGGAATGGATAGGTCATGCTCAGATGACGATCGCAGACCCGGGACACCGACTGAGTGGAGGGTCGACGAGTTTGGGACTAGGAAGCGTATCCTTTGTAGAATACAATTCTGAACCACCACCTCGGAAAAGAAAGGAAGAGAACTCTGTGATGTTGTTCGGGGTGGAGCTCAGACCGAATTCCACAAGTGAGCCAACAAGTGCGGAGGAGTCATCTTTCAACACCAGGGCACCTACCAAGGAAAAGAAAAAAACTGAACCCGGTCGTCTTGGATAAGAGTAAGAGATTAGTAATAGCATTAGAATAGATTATTACTTGTAACCCGTATCCAGGATTACCAAAGTGATGAGCTGTTACTGTACTTTAATCATGTCCGACTTTCGAAGGAATGTATGAACTCTTTTTATGAAATTGATCAAGTTGAAACTAAACGGTCTTCTTAATGAGACGTTTTCGAAAAGTAAAGCAAGAGAGTTGTGGGATCCAAGTAACAACTCGATTTTCGAGAATGTTGAAGGTGGAAGGATGTCATTGACTCTTTCAAATATGTTTCTAATCCCTTCAACAAAGTTGCAAAAAAAAATGGCCTCATTTTTGGGCAACACAAATAAATAAAAGTCAGCTGTTTTTAGTTTTCGAAAATCGGGCTGTTACACCCTTGCTTTGGCCGAATCACATACATTAAGAAAATGGAAAAGAGTAATATGACAGATTAGTCCCTGACTTTGTAAGCGTCGGTCAAGTTACTCCCTGACTTTATCGAAATAGCAATTTAGTCCCTGAGATAGGAGAACGTGGATCAAGTTAGTCCCTGCCGTCACTATCGCAGGGATGTATTTGCTTTAAAATGAGATAAAGATAGGGAGGTATGTGAATTAAAATGAAATCTCAGGGACTAAATTGCTATTTCGATAAAGTCAGGGACTAACTTGACCGACGCTTACAAAGTCAGGGACTAATATGACATATTACTCAAATGGAAAAATTTCAACAAAACAAATCATTACATCATCAACATCAAAGATTCCTCTTATTTCCTTATCATAAATCAAAAGTAAAAACAAAAATCCCATGAACACAAAAAGGGACCAAACCGTAGCATCATGGAACATGGATGCATGTTCATTTTTAAATCAAAAGTTTGAATCTTTAGTTATTAACACTTAAAAAGTAAATATCTTTAATAAAAACTGACATGCATTAACATACTTCCATGAATCAACAACTTGCTCATATACATACATGTAGAAACCGAAAATAAAGCTCATCAAAGAAGGAAGAAACAAAGTAAAGGTGGATACCTAGATGAAAGTATTGAAATGGGGTTGGAAGAAATCAAAAATCCTCTCTTTTTCCTCTTTGGCTTCCTCGGCCACCACTCTCTTCTCTCTTCTTCTTTCTTTTATTTGTTCTAATTGTTATGAAGCAAATGGGATGGGTGGTACGTCTTAGAGCCTTAGAGGGGTATTTATAATCTTTAGGTGGGGTGGGGTTCAAGGAAACTTAAAAACTTCCCCTAGAAGCTCCACACTCCCTCACGGTTTTTAATATAAAAATAGGGTAGGTATTTTGCATTTCTATTCTATATCTATGAGTATTAATTTTGTGGGATATAGGTAGATTTAGGACGATACAATAATTAGTGTTGGAAAAAGTGGGTGGAAAAATACCAAGACATGCATTGGCCGAAAATTCCATGCTTAGATAAAGTCATTAATAGCTTGTCCTCATAGGGAGCATATAGGGTGGTTACATTTAATTAGGGTAGGTTAGGTTTAATTGGTCACCCTAAGGTCTTGTGCTCTCTTAATTATATGTCTAATACTTTAAAACTCAAAATGCACAAAACCATGTGAAAACCGTACATCATCATCAGACAGTGAAAGATAATATTTTTGCAGTGCTGTATGTAACACCCTATGAAATAATTACCCTTAATTACCCCAAAATTAGGATTTAAAATTTCTTTTAAGATGGATATGATATTTGCCAAAATAATATTTCCTTTCGTTAATAACAAAAACATCAGAGTTAATAAAGCGGAAGACTTAAAGGCATCAAATTCATAAAGTATAAGTTTAGGTACATTCAGTTCGGTCATTCAAAATACAATTAGTGTTTTAGCTCGGCCCAACTGGCCGAGACCCAATACAAAACAATGTTCTAGCTCGGCCCAACTGGCCGAGACCCATCCACCTATCTGACTCTAAATAACTTACTCTCCCTGTGAGGGAGAGTGATCCTGCTCGGCCGGGGACTGCGTCTGCTCGGGCTCAGTACCTGAAAAATGGTAAGGAGGTGAGCATTACACAGAACTTAAGTAAGCAGTTTCTAGAATGACATACCGAACTACCAAGCCAAACACAAGTAGTCAAATAGCAAATAAATCACAAGTAATCAAACCCATATATCTCATGCATATATCAACATTTAGCTCGGTTCGCATACCTACATCCTCGTCTAGCTCGGCTCACATCATAAACCAGTTAACTCATTGCTAGCTATACCTCGGTTTATCCTCTCATGTCTCGGATTACCATCTCTATCTCGGGTTCACTACTCAATATTTCACTTTCACATAATTTACAATCTTTTACTCTTCTCGGATGCATACACCCAGTGCATGTCTTACACCATTTAAGTCGGATATTGGAGTGCCCATAACTGCGAGTACCACAATACTCGGCTTACAGCTGCGAGCACCACAATGCTCGGCTTACGCGATCAATGCACGCACCCAGTACGCGTCTGCTATGACCAGGAACACTACCGCCGATCATTCTATGGAGTAAGGAGTGTCCATAACTGCGAGTACCACAATACTCGACTTACAGCTGCGAGCACCACAATGCTCGGCTTACGCGATCAATGCACGCACCCAGTACGCGTCTGCTATGACCAGAAACACATCCCACTGATCGGAACCTTGTGAGTCATAACTGCGAGCACCACAATGCTCGACTTACAACTGCGAGCACCACAATGCTCGGCTTACGCGATCAATGCACGCACCCAGTACGCGTCTGCTATGACCCGACCACACAACCATTTCTCTTTAATTCCCCTTATCTTATTAACCATTACTTTTAGTTCGGCACACCTCAGTTCACCTCTTTCATTTATTCCTCTTTGCATTAATCTCATTATTTACTTAGCTCGGCCTATCTCGGCTCAACCCTTTACCCATTTCCGATTTCCCTTATCCCTATTATCTATCTCATCTACCTATCTCATTATATAACTTATTAGTTTGTCTTTTCGATCCACCCTGGTTACCATTCTTCTCATTCTCCATTCTCACCGTCTCTCGGCTCGGCCACAGATACAAATACCAAATATCAAAGCATCATAAACACTTATACCTCAACAATCACATGAACAAAACATTTAGTCAATCCATCATCTAAAATGCAGCATATGAAATATAGCATGTAATCAAAAGTGATATTCCATCTTCACCTAAAATCCATGTTTCTAGTTCATTCATTAATTCCCCTTTCACCCTTTTTACCATTTCTCTTCTAACATTAACCTATGTCCATTCCCTAATCTAATACCCACTCTTAGTACCCTTTATGAACACCCTAGAAACCCAAACTCAAGTAGAGGTAACACTCACTCCTTACCTCAAACCGTGTGAGATAAGAGTTGAGAGTTTGAGAATGGTTCCTTGTGGCTTGTCCTTGATCTTAGCACCCTTGAATCCTTCTTACTCCAAGCTACACACGAGCTCCACCAATCTACACACGAACTCCACGGCGGTCCAGGGGCATCCGGGACGGAAGAGAAGGCGGCGGGGAGGAGGTCTCTGGTTGGTGGAAGAGAGGGAAAATGTTCGTGAGAAGAGGAAAGGAAGAAGATATGTTGCGTTGTTGTTGCTGGACTTTGAGAGAAAAGGGAAAGAGAGACGTAGGGAAGAGAGAGAAGAATAAAAGTGAGAAGTGTTATGGGTTATGTGTTGGGATTTTCTTTTATTCAAATGTGGAAGATACTTGTGTGACTCTCATTGGAAGCTTCTTGAGGAAGCTTGAATATGTGGACAGGATTCATTGGCTTCTTGAGGAAGCCATGAACAGTACATTGAAAAAGGACATAAAGCAGTGATAATGACATAAAGTGGATGCTGGTACAACGTACGGATGGTACGAAACTCCAGGGCTACCAACTCAACATGAGCTGGCACGGTGGAGCTAGGACGTGTCGGCTAGGATACGTCGGCTTGGTATGGAGGAATCGTAGTAGTCCGAGCTTCCATCTCAGATAATAGGGTGAGGTATGCTAAGGTCGGCTAGTCCGGACTGGACAACAAGTTCCGCGTTTGGTTCTCATCCAGCTCGGTTCATATGCACACAATCTCATCTAGCTCGGTCCTATACTTACATCCTAGGTCGGCCTATGCTCATACTACCCTTCTAACCTTGTACAATTTCTAAGGCCTAATCCTATCCTTAAATAAATATTTATATACTAAAATTGTATTATTTAATATTAATTTTCAGGATGTTACACAGTAAATAACACTTGAAAATCATAACTCTATTTACTTAAAATAAAACATTATAATTTTCTAAAAAATAGTGAGAAATTCGTGAACAGCAAGATAAATCCCAAATAGTATGAAAATAAATTCTATTTTTCAATACGATCATTTTGACTGTAAATTTATCAAATCCGGGTTTACAAATCAGAAGTTACGAATTTTCAAAGTTACGTAATCAAATAAACCAATAAATAATAATTCTTTCAAAACACAAAACAAATGAAATAATCCACCATCATAAAAATAAATTCCAAATAATTATTTTCCTTTGAAGTTTTAATTTAAATAACGAATTTATATAATTTCGAAGATAACTGTCCAATCAAAATTCAGAAAAATCGATTTATCAAAATATGAAAAATTGCGGGTGTTACAATATGCAATTTGCAGATTATGGGAATGAGAACTAACATAAGTTACCTTTTGAGGAGTGCAAGTATATGATTCAGTTTCTTTCTCCAGTGACTCCTCATCTGAAGAACTTGACTCCATATACCTTTCCACCAAAAGCTTCGAATAAGCTCTCTAGATCGTCACAGTCACTTGATGAGCTGCTCCTCATGCTTTTGGTTTCATCACTATAAGTTTCATCATGGGAGTTTGAAATTACAGGCATTGTGACATTTCCGTGTTGATGTATCTTTTCTATCTTTCCTGTGGACACTAACACTTTCAAGAAGATCATTAGTAGCATAGTGTGTTTTTAACGTGTCCCAAATCTTTTTAGCATCAACACAATTCTTGATTCTAGCATATGCATCATCATTCAAGGCATTTCTCAAAATGTGCATAGCTTGAATATTCAAGGTAAAAGATTTTTTAATAGAATATCCCAATGATGCCAGCAATTTACAAGGGATCTTTAAACTCGGGCTGTTAATAAGCCTTTACCAGAGCATGAAGCTCTGATACCAATTGTTAGAATTGGCGGCCGTCACCCAAGAGGGGGGGGGGGGGGGGTGAATTGGGTTTTTAAAAATTCATAGATAACATTGAAAGAAGCTATAATAATAATAATAATAGAAGAAAATTTAGTACTCGCGAAACAACTTAACAAAACAACGAAACCCGGTACGTGCTTATTAAATTAAAACAATTTAAAATACATTATTATGAAAATAATTATTTTGTTGCACGACGACAGATATAACAACGAAGAACATGCACAACAATAACAACGGTAGGTAAATAAAAGATAAGGGATAGAGAAATTTGCACGTTCATTTTATACTGGTTCAGTCTTTCCAGCGAAAGGCCTACGTCGAGTCCCCAAGCGTCCCGCTTGAGATTTCTTCGAATATAATAAACAATGACAATCAGTCCCAAATTATTACAACCAAGGGCGTCCCGCATACTACTAGGAATCAGTGTTCGCTAGTGACCTCAAAAAACTACACTAGGAAGCCACTTCCTAGAACCTAAAGTAGCCTTTCTACTGGGTGCCCCACCGTTCGTCTAGACACTACCCCAGTAAACAAGGGTTCCTCACCCTAAGAGCATGCCACACGTTCACACTAAGGGATCCACTCCCTAATAACTATTGGTCACACTTTCCCTTACAAAGATGGTTTAGAAAGAGATAGAACACCTAACAAATGTGCACTCTAGATAGTGCTGATACAACAATGGAGAACACTATAACAATGAATATCTTAAGCTCTCAAGGATATTAATATTTTTCAGAACATGGAGAAGAAGATTAATACTCTAGAAATTGATTTTAAAAAAAATAAGGATTAGAGTAATAGAGCATTAGTTTTAAAAAATGAGGAAGAAGACCTTTTTAAAACATAAACGAAATCAATCTTAAAATTAAAGGAAATAAATCATTTTCTGAATCAGATTGATTGATTCACGATTTAGAAAATAAATTAAGAAGTAATCGATTACTTGACTAGAGTAACTGATTATCTGCTCTCTGTCAAAACAGATAACTCAAAATTTGAAAAGTAATCAATTATTCTGCAGAAATATTCGATTATCTACTTCCGGGAAAATATTAAATGAAACAGACATAGGTAATCGATTATTCACAGGGAAGTAATCGATTATCTGATCTCTGTTCTCTCAGGTTACATGACAGACATGAAGTAATCGATTACATGGGAAAGGGTCTTGAAAAAGATTTTGTAACCAGAGGTTTTCGCAAAAAGATTTTTCCAGAATGCTTAGGTAAAAGCATGGTCTGTCATAAAAACACATTCTTTTTCAATTCTTAAAAAATGCAAATCCTTGAGTGTTTAGATATCATTGTTTTTCATAAAAATCGTAAGGGATAGATAACAACACAAGAAGCACACAAACACAACTTGGCTTGCATCATCAAAAGCTTAACCTGTCATCATCACTTGGTATTGTCATCATCAAAACATCATGGGAGACATGAACTTCAACATAAATCTCTAATCAATCATTATTCACAAATTTCCACCGCTAATTGATACTTAAGTATCAAATGATATAATAATTATAAAAAAGCATTGCTATCCCAAAACTAAATCTCCACGACTAGTAAACACTATATAGTATTCGTTACCTTTTCCTCTTCTCTCCTTTTTTTCCTGGAATTTCCCTTTTAAAAAAAAAATAAAATAATAATTGGGAATTTTTTGCTCTCTTATTCACTCTCAAGACTTTGGTTCATGGATAGCTATGCCACATTTAAACTGTTATTATATAAAAAAAATTATATTGTCCAATACAGTAAACCCACAATACAAGTCAAAATAATATTTGCTCAAACAATATTTTTTTTGGTAGAAGTAAAACTTCATTCCATGAGCAAAAATAAAGTCTCATACAAAACCTAGGCTAAAATCCCCCCACCTACAATGTAGGGTTTGGGACTAGAACGTAAGTTGCTGAAAAAGATTACAACTCCAAAAGAATTTTGTCAACTATATTCCTACTGAAACAGCTTCTAAAATTTGGAAAATAACAAGAAGTCCTAAAAGCCAGCTCCTTCTTCAAGATGCTAAAAACTTGGTCAGGCCTCATTTGTTGATTCATGAACACCCTGCTATTACGCTCCAACCAGATGTGGTAGATACAGGCCGTCATAGCAGAAAACATAAGTTGCCTTCTTGCTTTAACCTTGAAGCTGTGACGCAGCCACCTGCACCAGTTGTCAAAGTTTACACGCCAATTATCAATATAACACCAGTGGCAAACTAGTTCCCGTAATTCCTTATAGTATTTGTTACTACTCCAAGTAAAAAGGAAATTGAAAAAAACCAATCAACATCTCTATATAGTATTTGTTACCCCTTTCCTCTCCCTTCCTTTTCCCTTGGATTTTTTTTAATATTGTTGGGAATCATCTCTTTTTTTTTTAATGTAAATGGTCTGTAGAACTCCTTCAAATGACTTGGCATTGGATTTGTTTTGATAATTGGAAGGTGAAATACATGCACTGGACACACTGGATTCTCCATGCTTTCAGTAAGTCCAAGACGAGGGGGAGAATGGTTAAGGCTATATACTCACCCGTGGCCTATAATATTTGTTTGGCAAGGATTAGAAGAATCTTCAAGCTCAAGGAAATGACACAGACATTTTAAGTACGATTACGAGAGAATTAGCCATTATAACTTTTTTTTATATCACCAATGATCCTTAAGTATTATTTTATTCCGCACACTTTGATTTTGATTAAAAATGAATTCGGCAATTGCTATTAGCTAATAATATCTAGCCTCATGAGACAACGCTAAGTTGATAATACCAACTGTTTAGCATTTCAACCATAGTAATGAAAATGTTGTCAATTGAGGAATTTTCCGAGTTTCTGGTATTCCTAAGATTATTATGCCAGATTCGATTTAACTTAATATGAGAAGATTTAAATTAAAGTTTGAACACAAGTCCAAGTGTTTTCGAGAAATACAAATCAATATTAAAAGAAAAAATTTATTGAGCTTTTTCACAAAGTCCATAAAGTATTTTAACTATATATAAAATTATATATAAAGTTTTGTATATAAAGAAGGGTGTCACAGACTCCTCCACTGCGGTGAGTATGGTTAAGGGTTACTACAGGCCATATCATCATTGTGCTGCCATTGTTCATGAGATCAAGAGTCTCCTAGCCCAAAACCCGAATTTTCGAGTCCATCATGTGTTTAGAGAAGCAAATCGCTGTGTTGATTTTTTAGCTAATGCAAGTCATTTAGGCTCCTCATGTATTAGAGTAATTCAGCAAGCTCCCCCCGCCTTAATGTCTCTCATTTGTGAGGACGCGTATAGAATAGGTTTCCCCAGTATGGTTTTGTAATTTGTTTTCCAGGCTTGTGCCCTCCGTTTATTATATATTTATAAAAAAGAAGTATATGCATACACAAGTTCGTTTAGCAACTAAAAATTAATACTGTACTACTTTATTTTTTAAGTATTGATTGGTTAAACCACTAAAAATTAAATATACATACGCCCTAAAATGTTGCTAAGTTGTTTTGAAAAAAACTTATCTTGAATTGAAGTTATAACGAGAAATAAAAATCCTGAAAAATTCAATCTTTAATTTTTAAATGGCAAATGTATTTTTAGTGACAAATCATTTTACACCAATATATTTTCATACGCATTAATTATATATAATTTTACATGAATATGTAATTTTGCTACCAATGTTGGGATGGAGAAAATAGTTAAATTAAGCAAAATAATATATCAACCAACAAATGAGTTAAAAAAAAAGTAACACATATAATTTTACTAGGAGCTAGCTCTTATTTCTTGCCTATGGTATTTTGCTACACAAAATATTACTAGTTTCAAAGTATATATTTCTAAAGTTCTATTAAATATGTGATTATGCTACACAAAATATTAAGAGTTTAATATATGTCAGTGTATTATCCATCATCCATGTGCATTATTTTAATTTATAAATCAATTATTGATAATCCATTAACAATGGATAATATGATGACAATATAAAATTTTTTACAATACCATACGCTATTTTCTCAAATATTAAATGGATTTAACCTTCTTATATAACTAAAGGTTATATGTATGTTGTTAGTTGTGACTTAACTATTTATTTCTCGTTTTATCTTCACAAAAGATCAAAATTAGAAAAATAGTAAGAAAAAAGGAAAAAAATTGAAGGGATACAAAAAATATGAAGAATATACTATATCACAGTGCTTAATATCATGGCAAAATTGTTTTATTAGTCTCCTAAGTTATTTATTTGTTATAAAGTGTTCCAAAATGGTCCCTCAAGTGTTTTTTTGTTCAAAAGTGGTCCATTAAGTTTAATTTACTTTTGTTAACATGGTTAGTTCTTCCATTAATTTTTCCATCTAAGGTCATCTTCTTCGTCTCCGAATATCTTCTGTGGTCAGATTTCCGACTAACATCATTTTTTCCGGCGATGAACCTCTACTTTTTTTTCTTCTTTTGCGCTTAATCTCCGTCAACAAATGTTCGGATTGGACCACCAATCTCTCCATCATTCTCTACCATGTCCAGAAGGTGGTGTGATGGGATTAGTGGGGGTGGAGATAAAATATATTTGCCTAAAAAAATGGAGTTTTGCTGAAAAATATTGACGAAAAACCAAAGTTTTGCACGAGAAGATGACCGGAGACGAAAAATATGACGGAAGGACCAACCATGGTAACAGACGTAAATTTAAGGGACCACTTTCAACTAAAAAAACTTGAGGGACCACTTTGGAACAAATAAATAACTTAAGAGATAAAAAAAACAGTTTTGCCTATTATCATAATAATATAAAATTCATTGTCTTTGTCATATCGAACTCCCTTAATTCATTGTGTAATTTTGATTAAATATGCTACTACGTTTGTCCTAAAAACACATCTCATCGCGTATTTTCCTTAAATGTTATGTTAGTATTTTCGTTTCCCAAATTGGTGTTTCCCAACTTAAATGGACTTGATGTGTCATGCCTAATTGGTCCTAATATTTTTTGAGCTCTACACAGGAAAAAAAAATAAAGGTCCCTAATTTATAAACATGTAAAATTTTAGCACTAAAATTTAATTACAAATAAAAAAGGCCATGAAAATTGCAAGAGCGAAATAAATATGAAAGTCCTTAGTATATTAAAAAAATATTAGGTAAAACTATTAAATTTATGATACATTTTATTTTTTTATTAGATTATTGTTGATTTTTAATTTTTGAAATCTCTTTTGATCACGGACCCTAGGTGGTTACCCTTGGGTCGGGGCCTATCCCTGGGGCCGATCTTGGTGTGATTATAAATGAGCATATAACTTTATTATATTTATCTATTTAAATACTATACTATGAATTTAGCTTAACTTCAATCCTAATGGCAAAGAATAATTAGTCAAAAAGAAGAAAAATTGTATTGGAAAAATAAATACAATACTTCTCCAAAATAAAAAACGCTTGGTATTCCAATGAAAACATGTTATTTATATAACTCCTTATTCCTAGCCCTAAGATCTACAATTAATAAGAAAATTCTTAAAATATCCCTTTACATCTATAATATATCACACTTAAATAATCCACAAGTTTTGCTTTTATTTTGATATTTCTTTACCAACTTCAACTTCAAGCATTACCCTTGTGATCATGGTCACCACTAACAATGTCATCAGTAACGAACTTGCTCCAGAACCAGTGTGACTTCCACACTTTATTCATCTCTTCAATTGGGACGTTCTTTGTCTCAGGGAAGAACATGAAAATGAAAATAGTCATGATGACTACAAAGCCAGCAAAGAAGAAGAAGAGACCAAACTTTAAATGGCAAAGCATGGTAAGGAAGATTTGGGCAATGGCAAAGGTGAAAAACATGTTCACAGCAACATTTATAGCTTGCCCTGCGGATCGAACCTCAAGAGAACATATTTCACTAGGCACTAACCAACCCAATGGGCCCCAAGACCAAGCAAAAGCTGCAACATATACACAAATGAAAAACAATAGGAGGTTGGCTTCTACTTTGCTAAATGAACCTTCACCACTCACACCAAAATTTAAAGCAATCATAACTCCTACAACAACCTGCAAGCAGATATCATGAGCTTCAAATTAGTCATTCTTAAAAGAATTGCAAGCCATCAATATATGACAATTGCAAAAAGTTATATAAATTCGATGTTCGTTTTTACCTGGCAAATAAACATTTGGACACCACCTTCTAGGAACAAAATCTTTCTTCCAAACTTATCCACTGTAAAAATGGAAACAAATGTGGCAACCACATTGACACCGCCACTTATAACAGCAGATATAAGGGCACCTTCCTGACCAAATCCTAGAGTCTTGAAAAGGACAGGTGCGTAAAACATAATGACATTTATACCAGTGAGTTGTTGGAAAAATGGAATGATAGAGCTGAAAATGAGTTGAGGCCTGTAGTTTGGTTGTGAAATGTTCTTCCATGGGTGTGTCACCTTTTTGGATTCTTCACTAGCATCAATGAGATCTTGAAACTCTTCATGAATGTTATCAGTTCCACGGATCTTTTGCAACATTGCCTTAGCCTTGTCTTGTTGGCCTCTTTGAATCAAGGAGTTAGGTGTGTCACCCAAGAAAAGAGATCCTACGCACAACAAAACTGCTGGAACAGCTCCAAGACCCAAAGAAATTCTCCATCCATTTTCAAGCTTGGAAGTTCCATAGTTGATAAGATTTGCAGCTAGGATTCCAATTGTAATCATCATTTGAAATCCCATGTTAAGTGCACCTCTAATCTTTGCTGGAGCCATCTCAGACAAATATACTGGAACAGACTGCAATGTTGTAAAAGATAATATGAGTCAATTAGTGATAACTATTTCTTTATATTAAATCATAATAACTTGAAAGCATACCCATTTTGCTAATTTTTACCTGATTGCAATATCCAACACCAAAACCAAGCAACAAACGACCAATGATAAGCATTGCAATGTTGATAGCAAAACCATTCAGTAATGCACCAACAAGAAAAAATAGTCCACCTATAAACATTGACGGTTTGCGTCCTATCAATCTAGTGGTCGTGGAAGCAAAGAAAGAAGCTATCAGTGCTGCAACGTATAATGAGGAGGTGAACAATGTCAGGAGATGATTATCAAATTTGCAATACTGGCTCTCTTTTCCTGATTCATCTTTCATTTGTTTATACACAGTTGGGAAGAACTTGATCAAGAATGGCTCCATGGAAGTCACCCCTCCTGTAATTCCAAGATCATAGCCAAAAAGAAGACCTCCCATGGCTGCGACAAAACATGTTACCAAGACGAATGCTGTAACCTTGCCCTCATAGACCCTTCCATCCCCTGCGGTGACAAAAGCTCCACCGGCCATCTTTCACAAAGTTATATCTCAATGTATATCTCGTTATTCACCTTTCGCTTACCTACTCTCTCTGCTTGTTTAGGACAATGGACAATCATATGCATTATATAGGGGCATAATTCTTAGTGATAAGATCATAAAAATCATATGATGTCAAGACAGGAATGTAGGTGACAACGGTATTCTTCCGTCATACACATGATATCTTAGCTTTAGGGTATTGCTTTACTGGATTTCATGGTAATGTATAATTTGAAAGAGATAAGATAAGACCGAGTCGTTATATTTATATCGTTTACTAATTATCCATGCTTATTTGATAGATAAATCAACTTGAGTTGTTGGATTACTTTATTTAGTGTATGATACGAAAACATTGGAAAATTTTCAGTATACTCTAATGACCAAGATAACAATTTCTTCAAAATAATTTATCAATCACCCTGTATACTAATTTCAATAATTGTTCTCTTCTCTTCTTTTTTCTACCTATTTTTCTTATTTTAAATTAAAAGTTGAGATTTATGTACATTCTCATTCGCTCTCACACATTTCCTTGTACGAGAGTAGCGCCACATGAAAAATGTTTACCTTTTAAAAATAATATAATGAGTTCTGTAAAATAATAATTAATCAAAGTTTAACCGTAATTTCCTTTTTTAAATTGGTCATTACTAATTGATAGAGTACTTATGACATACTTAATCATATTAAATTATTATCCTTAAATTTATGCAGCTATTACATATTACTTTCAATCTGTATTCAATCACTATCTTCAAATTTCCACTCTAAAAGATACCTAAAAATCAGTTGATATAATAGGGATAAAAATGCATGATTGGTTTTGTTGAATGAGAAATTTTCTTGTTATTGATTACAGTAAATTGTTAGATTATGTCTTTTAAGTCATTTAATAAATTTCAGTTAGTTGCACAGTTATTTTTGTCAAACAACTCTATTTCAATAAGCTAACTATACAGCCATAAACTTTCACCTTCAATCCCACAACTTTCAATTAGATTCACGGTTATAAGCTAGTTTTGCCAAACAAACACAATAATGATAAAATTGACATTTTCAATTTTTCATAGTTAGATCTTATCCGGCCATAAATATTTTTTATTAATAAATCAATGGTAAAACAAATGAGGAGCATTGAACACAAAAACTCAAAAGGGAGTATTAAATTATATTCCATATATGAAATTATTATCATTTTTTTTGGATACAGGTCCATGTATGAAATTATAATACAAGTAATAATAATAAAAAAGAAGTACATGCATACACAAGTTGGTTTAGCAACTAAAAATTAATAATGTACGAGTTTATTTTTTAAGTATTGATTGGTTAATTAAACCACTAAAAATTAAATATACATACGCCTTAAAATGTTGCTAAGTTGTTTTGAAAAAAACTTATCCTGAATTGAAGTTATAACAACAAATAAAAAATCCTGAAAATTTCAATCTTTATTTTTTAAGTGGCAAATGTATTTTGTGACAAATCATTTTACACCAATATATTTTTATACGCATTAATTATATATAATGTTACATGAATATGTGATTTTGCTACCAATATTGGGATAGAGAAAATATTTAAATTAAGAAAAATAATATATCAACCTACAAATGAGATTAAAAAAAAAGTTACACATAATTTTAGAAGGAGCTCTTATTTCTTGCCTATGATATTTTGCTAGAAAAAATATTACTAGTTGCAAAGTATATATTTATAAAGTTCTATTAAATATGTGATTATGCTACACAAAATATTAAAAGTTTAATATATGTCAGTGTATTATCTATCATCTGTGTGCATTATTTTTATTTAAAAGTCAATTATTGATAATCCATTAATGATGAATAATATGCTGACAATATAAAAAATTTTACATTACCATACACTATTTTCTCAAATATTAAATGGATGTAACCTTCTTTGATAACTAAAGGTTATATGTATATTGTTAGTTGTGACTTAACTATTTATTTCTCGTTTTATTTTCACAAAATTAAGCAAAAGATCAAAATTAGAAAAATAGTAAGAACAAAGGAAAAAATTGAAGGGAAACACAAAATATGAAGAATATACTATATCACAGTGTTTAAAATCATGGCAAAATTGATTTATTTGTCTGATCTCCTAAGTTATTTATTTGTTATAAAGTGTTCCAAAATGGTTCCCCAGGTGTTTTTTATTGGAAAGTGGTCCCTTAAGTTTAATTTACTTCTGTTAGCATGGTTAGTTCTTTCATTAATTTTTCCATCTTTGGTCATCTTCTCCGTATTCGGATATCTTCTGTGGTCAGATTTCCGGCTAACATCATTTTTCCTGACGATGAAGCTCAACTTTTTTTTTCTTCTTTTGCGCTTAATCTCCGTCAACAAATGTTTGCATTGGACCACCAATCTCTCCATCATTGATGGGATTAGTGGGGGTGGAGATAAAATATATTTGCCTAAAAAAATGGAGTTTTGCTGAAAAATATTGAGGAAAAACCAAAGTTTTGCACGAGAAGATGACCGGAGACGAAAAATATGACGGAAGGACCAACCATGGTAACAAACGTAAATTTAAGGGACCACTTTCAACTAAAAAAACTTGAGGGACCACTTTGGAACAAATAAATAACTTAAGAGATAAAAAAACAGTTTTGCTTATTGTCATAATAATATAAAGTTAATTGTCTTTGTCATATCGAACTCCCTTAATTCATTGTGTAATTTTGATTAAATATGCTACTACGTTTGTCCTAAAAACACATCTCATCACGTATTTTCCTTAAATGTTATATTAGTATTTTCGTTTCCCAAATTGGTGTTTCCAAACTTAAATGGACTTGATGTGTCATGCCTAATTGGTCCTAATATTTTTTGAGCTCTACACAGGAAAAAAAAAATAAAGGTCCCTAATTTACAAACATGTAAAATTTTAGCACTAAAATTTAATTACAAATAAAAAAGGCCATGAAAATTGCAAGAGCGAAATAAATATGAAAGTCCTTAGTATATTAAAAAAATATTAGGTAAAACTATTAAATTTATGATACATTTTATTTTTTTATTAGATTATTGTTGATTTTTAATTTTTGAAATCTCTTTTGATCACGGACCCTAGGTGGTTACCCTTGGGTCGGGGCCTATCCCTGGGGCCGATCTTGGTGTGATTATAAATGAGCATATAACTTTATTATATTTATCTATTTAAATACTATACTATGAATTTAGCTTCACTTCAATCCTAATGGCAAAGAATAATTAGTCAAAAAGAAGAAAAATTGTATTGGAAAAATAAATACAATACTTCTCCAAAATAAAAAACGCTTGGTATTCCAATGAAAACATGTTATTTATCACTCCTTATTCCTAGCCCTAAGATCTACAATTAATAAGAAAATTCTTAAAATATCCCTTTACATCTATAATATATCACACTTAAATAATCCACAAGTTTTGCTTTTATTTTGATATTTCTTTACCAACTTCAACTTCAAGCATTACCCTTGTGATCATGGTCACCACTAACAATGTCATCAGTAACGAACTTGCTCCAGAACCAGTGTGACTTCCACACTTTATTCATCTCTTCAATTGGGACGTTCTTTGTCTCAGGGAAGAACATGAAAATGAAAATAGTCATGATGACTACAAAGCCAGCAAAGAAGAAGAAGAGACCAAACTTTAAATGGCAAAGCATGGTAAGGAAGATTTGGGCAATGGCAAAGGTGAAAAACATGTTCACAGCAACATTTATAGCTTGCCCTGCGGATCGAACCTCAAGAGAACATATTTCACTAGGCACTAACCAACCCAATGGGCCCCAAGACCAAGCAAAAGCTGCAACATATACACAAATGAAAAACAATAGGAGGTTGGCTTCTACTTTGCTAAATGAACCTTCACCACTCACACCAAAATTTAAAGCAATCATAACTCCTACAACAACCTGCAAGCAAATATCATGAGCTTCAAATGAGTCATTCTTAAAAGAATTGCAAGCCATCAATATATGACAATTGCAAAAAGTTATATAAATTCGGTGTTCGTTTTTACCTGGCAAATAATCATTTGGATACCACCTTCTAGGAACAAAATCTTTCTTCCAAACTTATCCACTGTAAAAATGGAAACAAATGTGGCAACCACATTGACACCGCCACTAATAACAGCAGATATAAGGGCACCTTCCTGACCAAATCCTAGAGTCTTGAAAAGGACAGGTGCGTAAAACATAATGACATTTATACCAGTGAGTTGTTGGAAAAATGGAATGATAGAGCTGAAAATGAGTTGAGGCCTGTAGTTTGGTTGTGAAATGTTCTTCCATGGGTGTGTCACCTTTTTGGATTCTTCACTAGCATCAACGAGATCTTGAAACTCTTCATGAATGTTATCATTTCCATGGATCTTTTGCAACATTGCCTTAGCCTTGTCTTGTTGTCCTCTTTCAATCAAGGAGTTAGGTGTGTCACCCAAGAAAAGAGATCCTACGCACAACAAAACTGCCGGTACGGCTCCAAGGCCCAAAGAAATTCTCCATCCATTTTCAAGCTTGGAAGTTCCATAGTTGATAAGATTTGCAGCTAGGATTCCAATTGTAATCATCATTTGAAATCCCATGTTAAGTGCACCTCTAATCTTTGCTGGAGCCATCTCAGACAAATATACTGGAACAGACTGCAATGTTGTAAAAGATAATATGAGTCAATTAGTGATAACTATTTCTTTATATTAAATCATAATAACTTGAAAGCATACCCATTTTGCTAATTTTTACCTGATTGCAATATCCAACACCAAAACCAAGCAACAAACGACCAATGATAAGCATTGCAATGTTGATAGCAAAACCGTTCAGTAATGCACCAACAAGAAAAAATAGTCCACCTATAAACATTGACGGTTTGCGTCCTATCAATCTAGTGGTCGTGGAAGCAAAGAAAGAAGCTATCAGTGCTGCAACGTATAATGAGGAGGTGAACAATGTCAGGAGATGGTTATCAAATTTGCAATACTGGCTCTCTTTTCCTGATTCATCTTTCATTTGTTTATACACAGTTGGGAAGAACTTGATCAAGAATGGCTCCATGGAAGTCACCCCTCCTGTAATTCCAAGATCATAGCCAAAAAGAAGACCTCCCATGGCTGCGACAAAACATGTTACCAAGACGAATGCTGTAACCTTGCCCTCATAGACCCTTCCATCCCCTGTGGTGACAAAAGCTCCACCGGCCATCTTTCACAAAGTTATATCTCAATGTATATCTCGTTATTCATCTTTCGCTTACCTACTCTCTCTGCTTGTTTAGGACAATGGACAATCATATGCATTATATAGGGGCATACTTCTTAGTGATAAGATCATAAAAATCATATGATGTCAAGACAGGAATGTAGGTGACAACGGTATTCTTCCGTCATACACATGATATCTTAGCTTTAGGGTATTGCTTTACTGGATTTCATGTTAATGTATAATTTGAAAGAGATAAGATAAGACCGAGTCGTTATATTTATATCGTTTACTAATTATCCATGCTTATTTGATAGATAAATCAACTTGAGTTGTTGGATTACTTTATTTAGTGTATGATACGAAAACATTGGAAAATTTTCAGTATACTCTAATGACCAAGATAACAATTTCTTCAAAATAAGTTATCAATCACCTTGTATACTAATTTCAATAATTGTTCTCTTCTCTTCTTTTTTCTACCTATTTTTCTTATTTTAAATTAAAAGTTGAGATTTATGTACATTCTCATTCGCTCTCACACATTTCCTTGTAAGAGAGTAGCGCCACATGAAAAATGTTTACCTTTTAAAAATAATATAATGAGTTCTGTAAAATAATAATTAATCAAAGTTTAACCGTAATTTCCTTTTTTAAATTGGTCATTACTAATTGATAGAGTACTTATGACATACTTAATCATATTAAATTATTATCCTTAAATTTATGCAGCTATTACATATTACTTTCAATTTGTATTCAATCACTATCTTCAAATTTCCACTCTAAAACATACCTAAAAATCAGTTGATATAATAGGGATAAAAATGCATGATTGGTTTTGTTGAATGAGAAATTTTCTTGTTATTGATTACAGTAAATTGTTAGATTATGTCTTTTAAGTCATTTAATAAATTTCAGTTAGTTGCACGGTTATTTTTGTCAAACAACTCTATTTCAATAAGCTAACTATACAGCCATAAACTTTCACCTACAATCCCACAACTTTCAATTAGATTCACAGTTATAAGCTAGTTTTGCCAAACAAACACAATAATGATAAAATTGACATTTTCAATTTTTCATAGTTAGATCTTATCCGACCATAAATATTTTTTATTAATAAATCAATGGTAAAACAAATGAGGAGCATTGAACACAAAAACTCAAAAGGGAGTATTAAATAATATTCCATATATGAAATTATTATCATTTTTTTTGGGTACAGGTCCATGTATGAAATTATAATACAAGTAATAATAATAAAAAAGAAGTACATGCATACACAAGTTGGTTTAGCAACTAAAAATTAATAATGTACGAGTTTATTTTTTAAGTATTGATTGGTTAATTAAACCACTAAAAATTAAATATACATACGCCTTAAAATGTTGCTAAGTTGTTTTGAAAAAAAAACTTATCCTGAATTGAAGTTATAACAACAAATAAAAAATCCTGAAAATTTCAATCTTTATTTTTTAAGTGGCAAATGTATTTTGTGACAAATCATTTTACACCAATATATTTTTATACGCATTAATTATATATAATGTTGCATGAATATGTGATTTTGCTACCAATATTGGGATAGAGAAAATATTTAAATTAAGAAAAATAATATATCAACCTACAAATGAGATTAAAAAAAAAGTTACACATATAATTTTAGTAGGAGCTCTTATTTCTTGCCTATGATATTTTGCTAGAAAAAATATTACTAGTTGCAAAGTATATATTTATAAAGTTCTATTAAATATGTGATTATGCTACAGAAAATATTAAAAGTTTAATATATGTCAGTGTATTATCTATCATCCGTGTGCATTATTTTTATTTAAAAGTCAATTATTGATAATCCATTAATGATGAATAATATGTTGACAATATAAAAAATTTTACATTACCATACACTATTTTCTCAAATATTAAATGGATGTAACCTTCTTTGATAACTAAAGGTTATATGTATATTGTTAGTTGTGACATAACTATTTATTTCTCGTTTTATTTTCACAAAATTAAGCAAAAGATCAAAATTAGAAAAATAGTAAGAACAAAGGAAAAAATTGAAGGGAAACACAAAATATGAAGAATATACTATATCACAGTGTTTAAAATCATGGCAAAATTGATTTATTTGTCTGATCTCCTAAGTTATTTATTTGTTATAAAGTGTTCCAAAATGGTTCCTCAAGTGTTTTTTATTGGAAAGTGGTCCCTTAAGTTTAATTTACTTCTGTTAGCATGGTTAGTTCTTTCATTAATTTTTCCATTTTGGTCATCTTTTCCGTATTCGGATATCTTCTGTGGTCAGATTTCCGGCTAACATCATTTTTTCTGACGATGAAGCTCAACTTTTTTTTTCTTCTTTTGCGCTTAATCTCCGTCAACAAATGTTTGCATTGGACCACCAATCTCTCCATCATTGATGGGATTAGTGGGGGTGGAGATAAAATATATTTGCCTAAAAAATGGAGTTTTGCTGAAAAATATTGAGGAAAAACCAAAGTTTTGCACGAGAAGATGACCGGAGACGAAAAATATGACGGAAGGACCAACCATGGTAACAAACGTAAATTTAAGGGACCACTTTCAACTAAAAAAACTTGAGGGACCACTTTGGAACAAATAAATAACTTAAGAGATAAAAAACGGTTTTGCTTATTGTCATAATAATATAGTTAATTGTCTTTGTCATATCGAACTCCCTTAATTCATTGTGTAATTTTGATTAAATATGCTACTACGTTTGTCCTAAAAACACATCTCATCACGTATTTTCCTTAAATGTTATATTAGTATTTTCGTTTCCCAAATTGGTGTTTCCCAACTTAAATGGACTTGATGTGTCATGCCTAATTGGTCCTAATATTTTTTGAGCTCTACACAGGAAAAAAAATAAAGGTCCCGGATTTATAAACATGTAAAATTTTAGCACTAAAATTTAATTACAAATAAAAAAGGCCATGAAAATTGCAAGAGCGAAATAAATATGAAAGTCCTTAGTATATTAAAAAATATTAGGTAAAACTATTAAATTTATGATACATTTTATTTTTTTATTAGATTATTGTTGATTTTTAATTTTTGAAATCTCTTTTGATCACGGACCCTAGGTGGTTACCCTTGGGTCGGGGCCTATCCCTGGGGCCGATCTTGGTGTGATTATAAATGAGCATATAACTTTATTATATTTATCTATTTAAATACTATACTATGAATTTAGCTTAACTTCAATCCTAATGGCAAAGAATAATTAGTCAAAAAGAATAAAAATTGTATTGGAAAAATAAATACAATACTTCTCCAAAATAAAAAACGCTTGGTATTCCAATGAAAACATGTTATTTATATAACTCCTTATTCCTAGCCCTAAGATCTACAATTAATAAGAAAATTCTTAAAATATCCCTTTACATCTATAATATATCACACTTAAATAATCCACAAGTTTTGCTTTTATTTTGATATTTCTTTACCAACTTCAACTTCAAGCATTAGCCTTGTGATCTTGGTCACCACTAACAATGTCATCAGTAACGAACTTGCTCCAGAACCAGTGTGACTTCCACACTTTATTCATCTCTTCAATTGGGACGTTCTTTGTCTCAGGGAAGAACATGAAAATGAAAATAGTCATGATGACTACAAAGCCAGCAAAGAAGAAGAAGAGACCAAACTTTAAATGGCAAAGCATGGTAAGGAAGATTTGGGCAATGGCAAAGGTGAAAAACATGTTCACAGCAACATTTATAGCTTGCCCTGCGGATCGAACCTCAAGAGAACATATTTCACTAGGCACTAACCAGCCCAATGGGCCCCAAGACCAAGCAAAAGCTGCAACATATACACAAATGAAAAACAATAGGAGGTTGGCTTCTACTTTGCTAAATGAACCTTCACCACTCACACCAAAATTTAAAGCAATCATAACTCCTACAACAACCTGCAAGCAAATATCATGAGCTTCAAATGAGTCATTCTTAAAAGAATTGCAAGCCATCAATATATGACAATTGCAAAAAGTTATATAAATTCGGTGTTCGTTTTTACCTGGCAAATAAACATTTGGACACCACCTTCTAGGAACAAAATCTTTCTTCCAAACTTATCCACTGTAAAAATGGAAACAAATGTGGCAACCACATTGACACCGCCACTAATAACAGCAGATATAAGGGCACCTTCCTGACCAAATCCTAGAGTCTTGAAAAGGACAGGTGCGTAAAACATAATGACATTTATACCAGTGAGTTGTTGGAAAAATGGAATGATAGAGCTGAAAATGAGTTGAGGCCTGTAGTTTGGTTGTGAAATGTTCTTCCATGGGTGTGTCACCTTTTTGGATTCTTCACTAGCATCAACGAGATCTTGAAACTCTTCATGAATGTTATCAGTTCCACGGATCTTTTGCAACATTGCCTTAGCCTTGTCTTGTTGGCCTCTTTCAATCAAGGAGTTAGGTGTGTCACCCAAGAAAAGAGATCCTACGCACAACAAAACTGCCGGTACGGCTCCAAGACCCAAAGAAATTCTCCATCCATTTTCAAGCTTGGAAGTCCCATAGTTGATAAGATTTGCAGCTAGGATTCCAATTGTAATCATCATTTGAAATCCCATGTTAAGTGCACCTCTAATCTTTGCCGGAGCCATCTCAGACAAATATACTGGAACAGACTGCAATGTTGTAAAAGATAATATGAGTCAATTAGTGATAACTATTTCTTTATATTAAATCATAATAACTTGAAAGCATACCCATTTTGCTAATTTTTACCTGATTGCAATATCCAACACCAAAACCAAGCAACAAACGACCAATGATAAGCATTGCAATGTTGATAGCAAAACCATTCAGTAATGCACCAACAAGAAAAAATAGTCCACCTATAAACATTGACGGTTTGCGTCCTATCAATCTAGTGGTCGTGGAAGCAAAGAAAGAAGCTATCAGTGCTGCAACGTATAATGAGGAGGTGAACAATGTCAGGAGATGATTATCAAATTTGCAATACTGGCTCTCTTTTCCTGATTCATCTTTCATTTGTTTATACACAGTTGGGAAGAACTTGATCAAGAATGGCTCCATGGAAGTCACCCCTCCTGTAATTCCAAGATCATAGCCAAAAAGAAGACCTCCCATGGCTGCGACAAAACATGTTACCAAGACGAATGCTGTAACCTTGCCCTCATAGACCCTTCCATCCCCTGCGGTGACAAAAGCTCCACCGGCCATCTTTCACAAAGTTATATCCCAATGTGTATCTCGTTATTCACCTTTCGCTTACCTACTCTCTCTGCTTGTTTAGGACAATGGACAATCATATGCATTATATAGGGGCATACTTCTTAGTGATAAGATCATAAAAATCATATGATGTCAAGACAGGAATGTAGGTGACAACGGTATTCTTCTGTCATACACATGATATCTTAGCTTTAGGGTATTGCTTTACTGGATTTCATGTTAATGTATAATTTGAAAGAGATAAGATAAGACCGAGTCGTTATATTTATATCGTTTACTAATTATCCATGCTTATTTGATAGATAAATCAACTTGAGTTGTTGGATTACTTTATTTAGTGTATGATACGAAAACATTGGAAAATTTTCAGTATACTCTAATGACCAAGATAACAATTTCTTCAAAATAAGTTATCAATCACCTTGTATACTAATTTCAATAATTGTTCTCTTCTCTTCTTTTTTCTACCTATTTTTCTTATTTTAAATTAAAAGTTGAGATTTATGTACATTCTCATTCGCTCTCACACATTTCCTTGTAAGAGAGTAGCGCCACATGAAAAATGTTTACCTTTTAAAAATAATATAATGAGTTCTGTAAAATAATAATTAATCAAAGTTTAACCGTAATTTCCTTTTTTAAATTGGTCATTACTAATTGATAGAGTACTTATGACATACTTAATCATATTAAATTATTATCCTTAAATTTATGCAGCTATTACATATTACTTTCAATCTGTATTCAATCACTATCTTCAAATTTCCACTCTAAAAGATACCTAAAAATCAGTTGATATAATAGGGATAAAAATGCATGATTGGTTTTGTTGAATGAGAAATTTTCTTGTTATTGATTACAGTAAATTGTTAGATTATGTCTTTTAAGTCATTTAATAAATTTCAGTTAGTTGCACAGTTATTTTTGTCAAACAACTCTATTTCAATAAGCTAACTATACAGCCATAAACTTTCACCTACAATCCCACAGCTTTCAATTAGATTCACAGTTATAAGCTAGTTTTGCCAAACAAACACAATAATGATAAAATTGACATTTTCAATTTTTCATAGTTAGATCTTATCCGACCATAAATATTTTTTATTAATAAATCAATGGTAAAACAAATGAGGAGCATTGAACACAAAAACTCAAAAGGGAGTATTAAATAATATTCCATATATGAAATTATTATCATTTTTTTGGGTACAGGTCCATGTATGAAATTATAATACAAGTAATAATAATAAAAAAGAAGTACATGCATACACAAGTTGGTTTAGCAACTAAAAATTAATAATGTACGAGTTTATTTTTTAAGTATTGATTGGTTAATTAAACCACTAAAAATTAAATATACATACGCCTTAAAATGTTGCTAAGTTGTTTTGAAAAAAACTTATCCTGAATTGAAGTTATAACAACAAATAAAAAATCCTGAAAATTTCAATCTTTATTTTTTAAGTGGCAAATGTATTTTGTGACAAATCATTTTACACCAATATATTTTTATACGCATTAATTATATATAATGTTACATGAATATGTGATTTTGCTACCAATATTGGGATAGAGAAAATATTTAAATTAAGAAAAATAATATATCAACCTACAAATGAGATTTAAAAAAAAAAGTTACACATATAATTTTAGTAGGAGCTCTTATTTCTTGCTTATGATATTTTGCTAGAAAAAATATTACTAGTTGCAAAGTATATATTTATAAAGTTCTATTAAATATGTGATTATGCTACAGAAAATATTAAAAGTTTAATATATGTCAGTGTATTATCTATCATCTGTGTGCATTATTTTTATTTAAAAGTCAATTATTGATAATCCATTAATGATGAATAATATGTTGACAATATAAAAAATTTTACATTACCATACACTATTTTCTCAAATATTAAATGGATGTAACCTTCTTTGATAACTAAAGGTTATATGTATATTGTTAGTTGTGACATAACTATTTATTTCTCGTTTTATTTTCACAAAATTAAGCAAAAGATCAAAATTAGAAAAATAGTAAGAACAAAGGAAAAAATTGAAGGGAAACACAAAATATGAAGAATATACTATATCACAGTGTTTAAAATCATGGCAAAATTGATTTATTTGTCTGATCTCCTAAGTTATTTATTTGTTATAAAGTGTTCCAAAATGGTTCCTCAAGTGTTTTTTATTGGAAAGTGGTCCCTTAAGTTTAATTTACTTCTGTTAGCATGGTTAGTTCTTTCATTAATTTTTCCATCTTTGGTCATCTTCTCCGTATTCGGATATCTTCTGTGGTCAGATTTCCGGCTAACATCATTTTTTCTGACGATGAAGCTCAACTTTTTTTTTCTTCTTTTGCGCTTAATCTCCGTCAACAAATGTTTGCATTGGACCACCAATCTCTCCATCATTGATGGGATTAGTGGGGGTGGAGATAAAATATATTTGCCTAAAAAAATGGAGTTTGGCTGAAAAATATTGAGGAAAAACCAAAGTTTTGCACGAGAAGATGACCGGAGACGAAAAATATGACGGAAGGACCAACCATGGTAACAAACGTAAATTTAAGGGACCACTTTCAACTAAAAAAACTTGAGGGACCACTTTGGAACAAATAAATAACTTAAGAGATAAAAAAACAGTTTTGCTTATTGTCATAATAATATAAAGTTAATTGTCTTTGTCATATCGAACTCCCTTAATTCATTGTGTAATTTTGATTAAATATGCTACTACGTTTGTCCTAAAAACACATCTCATCACGTATTTTCCTTAAATGTTATATTAGTATTTTCGTTTCCCAAATTGGTGTTTCCCAACTTAAATGGACTTGATGTGTCATGCCTAATTGGTCCTAATATTTTTTGAGCTCTACACAGGAAAAAAAATAAAGGTCCCGGATTTATAAACATGTAAAATTTTAGCACTAAAATTTAATTACAAATAAAAAAGGCCATGAAAATTGCAAGAGCGAAATAAATATGAAAGTCCTTAGTATATTAAAAAATATTAGGTAAAACTATTAAATTTATGATACATTTTATTTTTTTATTAGATTATTGTTGATTTTTAATTTTTGAAATCTCTTTTGATCACGGACCCTAGGTGGTTACCCTTGGGTCGGGGCCTATCCCTGGGGCCGATCTTGGTGTGATTATAAATGAGCATATAACTTTATTATATTTATCTATTTAAATACTATACTATGAATTTAGCTTAACTTCAATCCTAATGGCAAAGAATAATTAGTCAAAAAGAAGAAAAATTGTATTGGAAAAATAAATACAATACTTCTCCAAAATAAAAAACGCTTGGTATTCCAATGAAAACATGTTATTTATATAACTCCTTATTCCTAGCCCTAAGATCTACAATTAATAAGAAAATTCTTAAAATATCCCTTTACATCTATAATATATCACACTTAAATAATTCACAAGTTTTGCTTTTATTTTGATATTTCTTTACCAACTTCAACTTCAAGCATTAGCCTTGTGATCTTGGTCACCACTAACAATGTCATCAGTAACGAACTTGCTCCAGAACCAGTGTGACTTCCACACTTTATTCATCTCTTCAATTGGGACGTTCTTTGTCTCAGGGAAGAACATGAAAATGAAAATAGTCATGATGACTACAAAGCCAGCAAAGAAGAAGAAGAGACCAAACTTTAAATGGCAAAGCATGGTAAGGAAGATTTGGGCAATGGCAAAGGTGAAAAACATGTTCACAGCAACATTTATAGCTTGCCCTGCGGATCGAACCTCAAGAGAACATATTTCACTAGGCACTAACCAGCCCAATGGGCCCCAAGACCAAGCAAAAGCTGCAACATATACACAAATGAAAAACAATAGGAGGTTGGCTTCTACTTTGCTAAATGAACCTTCACCACTCACACCAAAATTTAAAGCAATCATAACTCCTACAACAACCTGCAAGCAAATATCATGAGCTTCAAATGAGTCATTCTTAAAAGAATTGCAAGCCATCAATATATGACAATTGCAAAAAGTTATATAAATTCGGTGTTCGTTTTTACCTGGCAAATAAACATTTGGACACCACCTTCTAGGAACAAAATCTTTCTTCCAAACTTATCCACTGTAAAAATGGAAACAAATGTGGCAACCACATTGACACCGCCACTAATAACAGCAGATATAAGGGCACCTTCCTGACCAAATCCTAGAGTCTTGAAAAGGACAGGTGCGTAAAACATAATGACATTTATACCAGTGAGTTGTTGGAAAAATGGAATGATAGAGCTGAAAATGAGTTGAGGCCTGTAGTTTGGTTGTGAAATGTTCTTCCATGGGTGTGTCACCTTTTTGGATTCTTCACTAGCATCAACGAGATCTTGAAACTCTTCATGAATGTTATCAGTTCCACGGATCTTTTGCAACATTGCCTTAGCCTTGTCTTGTTGGCCTCTTTCAATCAAGGAGTTAGGTGTGTCACCCAAGAAAAGAGATCCTACGCACAACAAAACTGCCGGTACGGCTCCAAGACCCAAAGAAATTCTCCATCCATTTTCAAGCTTGGAAGTCCCATAGTTGATAAGATTTGCAGCTAGGATTCCAATTGTAATCATCATTTGAAATCCCATGTTAAGTGCACCTCTAATCTTTGCCGGAGCCATCTCAGACAAATATACTGGAACAGACTGCAATGTTGTAAAAGATAATATGAGTCAATTAGTGATAACTATTTCTTTATATTAAATCATAATAACTTGAAAGCATACCCATTTTGCTAATTTTTACCTGATTGCAATATCCAACACCAAAACCAAGCAACAAACGACCAATGATAAGCATTGCAATGTTGATAGCAAAACCATTCAGTAATGCACCAACAAGAAAAAATAGTCCACCTATAAACATTGACGGTTTGCGTCCTATCAATCTAGTGGTCGTGGAAGCAAAGAAAGAAGCTATCAGTGCTGCAACGTATAATGAGGAGGTGAACAATGTCAGGAGATGATTATCAAATTTGCAATACTGGCTCTCTTTTCCTGATTCATCTTTCATTTGTTTATACACAGTTGGGAAGAACTTGATCAAGAATGGCTCCATGGAAGTCACCCCTCCTGTAATTCCAAGATCATAGCCAAAAAGAAGACCTCCCATGGCTGCGACAAAACATGTTACCAAGACGAATGTTGTAACCTTGCCCTCATAGACCCTTCCATCCCCTGCGGTGACAAAAGCTCCACCGGCCATCTTTCACAAAGTTATATCCCAATGTGTATCTCGTTATTCACCTTTCGCTTACCTACTCTCTCTGCTTGTTTAGGACAATGGACAATCATATGCATTATATAGGGGCATACTTCTTAGTGATAAGATCATAAAAATCATATGATGTCAAGACAGGAATGTAGGTGACAACGGTATTCTTCTGTCATACACATGATTCTTAGCTTTAGGGTATTGCTTTACTGGATTTCATGTTAATGTATAATTTGAAAGAGATAAGATAAGACCGAGTCGTTATATTTATATCGTTTACTAATTATCCATGCTTATTTGACAGATAAATCAACTTGAGTTGTTGGATTACTTTATTTAGTGTATGATACGAAAACATTGGAAAATTTTCAGTATACTCTAATGACCAAGATAACAATTTCTTCAAAATAAGTTATCAATCACCTTGTATACTAATTTCAATAATTGTTCTCTTCTCTTCTTTTTTCTACCTATTTTTCTTATTTTAAATTAAAAGTTGAGATTTATGTACATTCTCATTCGCTCTCACACATTTCCTTGTAAGAGAGTAGCGCCACATGAAAAATGTTTACCTTTTAAAAATAATATAATGAGTTCTGTAAAATAATAATTAATCAAAGTTTAACCGTAATTTCCTTTTTTAAATTGGTCATTACTAATTGATAGAGTACTTATGACATACTTAATCATATTAAATTATTATCCTTAAATTTATGCAGCTATTACATATTACTTTCAATCTGTATTCAATCACTATCTTCAAATTTCCACTCTAAAAGATACCTAAAAATCAGTTGATATAATAGGGTTAAAAATGCATGATTGGTTTTGTTGAATGAGAAATTTTCTTGTTATTGATTACAGTAAATTGTTAGATTATGTCTTTTAAGTCATTTAATAAATTTCAGTTAGTTGCACAGTTATTTTTGTCAAACAACTCTATTTCAATAAGCTAACTATACAGCCATAAACTTTCACCTACAATCCCACAGCTTTCAATTAGATTCACAGTTATAAGCTAGTTTTGCCAAACAAACACAATAATGATAAAATTGACATTTTCAATTTTTCATAGTTAGATCTTATCCGACCATAAATATTTTTTATTAATAAATCAATGGTAAAACAAATGAGGAGCATTGAACACAAAAACTCAAAAGGGAGTATTAAATAATATTCCATATATGAAATTATTATCATTTTTTTGGGTACAGGTCCATGTATGAAATTATAATACAAGTAATAATAATAAAAAAGAAGTACATGCATACACAAGTTGGTTTAGCAACTAAAAATTAATAATGTACGAGTTTATTTTTTAAGTATTGATTGGTTAATTAAACCACTAAAAATTAAATATACATACGCCTTAAAATGTTGCTAAGTTGTTTTGAAAAAAACTTATCCTGAATTGAAGTTATAACAACAAATAAAAAATCCTGAAAATTTCAATCTTTATTTTTTAAGTGGCAAATGTATTTTGTGACAAATCATTTTACACCAATATATTTTTATACGCATTAATTATATATAATGTTACATGAATATGTGATTTTGCTACCAATATTGGGATAGAGAAAATATTTAAATTAAGAAAAATAATATATCAACCTACAAATGAGATTTAAAAAAAAAAGTTACACATATAATTTTAGTAGGAGCTCTTATTTCTTGCTTATGATATTTTGCTAGAAAAAATATTACTAGTTGCAAAGTATATATTTATAAAGTTCTATTAAATATGTGATTATGCTACAGAAAATATTAAAAGTTTAATATATGTCAGTGTATTATCTATCATCTGTGTGCATTATTTTTATTTAAAAGTCAATTATTGATAATCCATTAATGATGAATAATATGTTGACAATATAAAAAATTTTACATTACCATACACTATTTTCTCAAATATTAAATGGATGTAACCTTCTTTGATAACTAAAGGTTATATGTATATTGTTAGTTGTGACTTAACTATTTATTTCTCGTTTTATTTTCACAAAATTAAGCAAAAGATCAAAATTAGAAAAATAGTAAGAACAAAGGAAAAAATTGAAGGGAAACACAAAATATGAAGAATATACTATATCACAGTGTTTAAAATCATGGCAAAATTGATTTATTTGTCTGATCTCCTAAGTTATTTATTTGTTATAAAGTGTTCCAAAATGGTTCCTCAAGTGTTTTTTATTGGAAAGTGGTCCCTTAAGTTTAATTTACTTCTGTTAGCATGGTTAGTTCTTTCATTAATTTTTCCATCTTTGGTCATCTTCTCCGTATTCGGATATCTTCTGTGGTCAGATTTCCGGCTAACATCAATTTTTTTGACGATGAAGCTCAACTTTTTTTTTTCTTCTTTTGCGCTTAATCTCCGTCAACAAATGTTTGCATTGGACCACCAATCTCTCCATCATTGATGGGATTAGTGGGGGTGGAGATAAAATATATTTGCCTAAAAAATGGAGTTTTGCTGAAAAATATTGAGGAAAAACCAAAGTTTTGCACGAGAAGATGACCGGAGACGAAAAATATGACGGAAGGACCAACCATGGTAACAAACGTAAATTTAAGGGACCACTTTCAGCTAAAAAAATTTGAGGGACCACTTTGGAACAAATAAATAACTTAAGAGATAAAAAAACAGTTTTGCTTATTGTCATAATAATATAAAGTTAATTGTCTTTGTCATATCGAACTCACTTAATTCATTGTGTAATTTTGATTAAATATGCTACTACGTCTGTCCTAAAAACACATCTCATCACGTATTTTCCTTAAATGTTATATTAGTATTTTCGTTTCCCAAATTGGTGTTTCCGAACTTAAATGGACTTGATGTGTCATGCCTAATTGCTCCTAATATTTTTTGAGCTCTACACAGGAAAAAAAATAAAGGTCCCTAATTTATATACATGTAAAATTTTAGCACTAAAATTTAATTACAAATAAAAAAGCCATGAAAATTGCAAGAGCGAAATAAATATGAAAGTCCTTAGTATATTAAAAAAAATATTAGGTAAAACTATTAAATTTAAGATACATTTTATTTTTTTTATTAGATTATTGTTGTAACACCTATAATAATTACCCATAATTTTTAAATAGTGACTTGAAAATTTCTTTTTAAAATCATTTGATTAGTTTCATTTCATAAGAAAACTCGTAATCATATAATTTGCTTATGAAAATTCTCCGTGAATTCGGACGGAGTTTCCTTTGTTTATTGGATTTTCCAAAGTTTTACTTTAACCTGTAAAATTTATCCGAAGAAGATTTAAAAACATCAGAGACCAGCAGGGCCCAAAGTATTGTTCAGTCCACTTAGAACATTAGTTAAAAAGGGATACAAATAACTCCCCAATCTCTTAGTTTTTCCAAATGACAAAATAGATAAAATACAATAACACTTCCCAAAAGAACCCCTGACCAGAAAGTGGTCTCTAAATAACTATAAACATTCCTCGTGGTGGAATGTACTCCTGCTCGGCCAAACACGTGTATGCTCCTTCGGTACCTGTAAAAATATAGCAAGAAGGGTAACATTACACAGTACTAAGGAAAATAGCTTCTAAGAAGCATAGCTGACAAACTAGGCCCTATCACGATAGAGATTATCTATTAACCTAATATTCCTTTTCCGGTAATTACATGCAAGCTCATTTTCACTGAAATAAGTCCTATGTCCATCCTACCTTCTTAGCAACTCTACATTCAACCTTAAATTACTTTTCAATTCCGGTTGCATTAACATTTCCATATTCCAAATTCCAAACTCATGATTTGACCAACTCACGTTCAAATATCATTATTATCATAAAACCTTTTTATTCTCTTTTCATTCATTAAATTCACATTTCTCATTCATCTTTCCCCTGGTCACGACCTACTGTGTTCGCACCTCATGCGCGATAACGTCTTACTGCGCCCGGGTGTGTTTCATTTACATTCTCCCCTGGTCACGTCCTACTGCGTTCGCACCTACAAGCGCGATAACGTCTTACTGCGCCCGGGTAACTCTCCCGGTTACAACCGGTTTGCATCACTAGGATTTTAATGCTCCTGTCAAGCATTTGGCACGCCCAAGGGTCTCTCGCTCAACCAGGACTTTCTCACCCAAAAGGCTTCACCCTGTCAAGCTATGCTATCACATTTTCCACATATCATTGTACATTTCAATTAATTGAATTCATTCTCTTTTTCACATTTCCAACACATTTTATATCATTTATTTCGGCAGTGAATTAAGTGTTGGTGCATTGACGCCTAACAGGGCATTTGGACCTAATGGGAATTTAGCCTGGTGAGCACTTGGCCCTTGGGAATTTGGTACACCCGGCAGGGGCACCTAGTCTGTCAATGCACCGATACTCAATTCACTGCACTTTACATTATCATTCAATTCATATTTGATTTCCATTCTTTGCCTTGGTTTTTAAATAAAATCATATCTCAATCATTTAACAAAATAAGCACTTAAATTATAAACATCAACAATTCACATGTCATGAATATCCAAGCACAAACATCATTTCAATATCACATATTATCATCCAATTATTATTGTCACATTTACACTTAACAAATTAAATCAAGCACAACATCCATCAAGGCCCTAGTCACTCAATCACCATCCTCTAACTTATTATTCATTTAATAATAAACATCACTTTCCTTCTATCAAACCACTTGTCCTTAATCCATTCTTTAATTATTCACTCATAATTTTTCCATCCTTTCCTCCTTACTTAGCCCTTTCTATATAACTTGCCTATGTTAATTCTTAGTCCATTATTTGCTTTACTAGCTACCCAAAACAAGCACGATATGACCATACATCAATAACAAGTAACAATCAATGGATAATAAACAAAACAGTCGACATACTCAGGTATGTCTCAGAGCACTATAAATTAAGTCAGCTCCCTAGGGTTCTTCACTTCCTACTTTATATCAATAAAAGAGAACTTAACATAAAACATTTAATTAATATAAAATTAACCATTAACATACTAATTACCCCTAAGGTTAATCTCATTCACTTTAAATATCCTAAGATTTATTCTCTTAATTAATTATCTACCCCTAGTCATCATTACAACAACCTAGAATCTATATCCTTAGGAAAGGTACCACAAACCCCTCTTACCTTCCTAAGAGGTGGTGATGAATCTCAGGTCCTAGCCCATTGATCCTTGGTATTTGAGTTCTTTGTCCTTAGCTTCTCTATACTTTGACTTGTACTCACTTTGGCCCTTGAATCCCTAGCTTTAATCTCCTACTTCTTGACCTTGGATTCTTAACCCTTGATCCTCTTAAGTCACTTCTATCAAGAAATTACCCATATGAAGAGAAAGCTTGAAGGTCTAGCAAGGATGAGGGAACTAATTCGTGTGGGGAGGAGGAAGAGAAGGTAATGGCCTTGAGCTTGATTCTTGATGGAGAAGATGATTTAAGGTTTGGATCATGGATTTATGGAGGAAGATGGTGCTAGCTCTTTGTTTGCTTGATGGTTGATGAAGATCAAGGTTGAAGGTGCCTTGATCATGGTGTTTGGGTGTGGTTGATGAGGATGATATTTGGTTCTTCGAACCAAGGAGGAAAGGAAGGAGATAAGGAGGGAGGAAGGAGAAGGAAGGTGTGTTGTGTGGGTGGTGTTATTGTTGTTGTTTTTAGTTGTTTCTTGCCAAGAGAAGGGAGATCAGACGGCTGGGATTGGGCAACTTGGTGCCCAAGTTACAATCCGGTGGCTGAAATTTGAAATCAGACCGCGCGCGCCTGGGCGCGGGTCTTGCGCGCTTGAGCGCGGCAACAGCACCAGCTCCTGGCCTGGTGCGTGGTGCAAGAATCTGGTGCGGGACTGGTGGGGAGTGGCGCGTCAGTTGGTGCGCCATCAGCAGGTCTGGTGCGCGCCTGGGCGCACGGGACAATGCGCCTAAGCGCAAATCTACCTGTCCCAGCACCAATGAATAGTGGTGCGCGCCTGGGCGCAGGCTGGTGCGCCTGGGCGTGGGCCAGAATTCCCATACTTCGATTCGTCGTAACTTTTTCGTCAACCATCGAATTGGGTCCAAATTTTTAGACAAGCTTCTTAATCCCTTAAACTTCATATCCAACGGTGGAATTTAATTTCTTAGCATCCTATAATAAATTCCAAATTTTCTCTTTTCGGTTGATTTCTAACATCTAAAACGCCGATTTAACCCCCGATTCCACTTCGATAATTTAGCCTCTTAATATCTATACATCCTACACAACCCCTAGTACCTAAAATTATTACTCACCTTGCTCCCAAAATTCTTTAAGCAATTAATCTATTCGTTCACTAACCTTTAAGCCTATTAATTCACTAATTATGCTTGGAATTAAATTAGGGATGTTACAATTGTTGATTTTTAATTTTTGAAATCTCTTTTGATCACGGGCCCTAGGTGTTACCCTTGGGTCGGGGCCTATCCCTGGGGCCGATCTTGGTGTGATTATAAATGAGCATATAACTTTATTATATATATCTATTTAAATACTATACTATGAATTTAGCTTAACTTCAATCCTAATGGAAAATAATAAGTAGTCAAAAAGAAGAAAAATTGTATTGGAAAAATAAATACAATACTTCTCCAAAATAAAAAAGCTTGGTATTCCAATGAAAACATGTTATTTATAACTCCTTATTCCTAGCCCTAAGATCTACAATTAATAAGAAAATTCTTAAAATATCCCTTTACATCTATAATATATCACACTTAAATAATCCACAAGTTTTGCTTTTATTTTGATATTTCTTTACCAACTTCAACTTCAAGCATTAGCCTTGTGATCTTGGTCACCACTAACAATGTCATCAGTAACGAACTTGCTCCAGAACCAGTGTGACATCCACACTTTATTCATTTCTTCAATTGGGATGTTCTTTGTCTCAGGGAAGAACATGAAAATGAAAATGATCATGATGACTACAAAGCCAGCAAAGAAGAAGAAGAGACCAAACTTTAAATGGCAAAGCATGGTAAGGAAGATTTGGGCAATGGCAAAGGTGAAAAACATGTTCACAGCAACATTTATAGCTTGCCCTGCGGATCGAACCTCAAGAGAACATATTTCACTAGGCACTAACCAGCCCAATGGGCCCCAAGACCAAGAAAAAGCTGCAACATATACACAAATGAAAAACAATAGGAGGTTGGCTTCTACTTTGCTAAATGAACCTTCACCACTCACACCAAAATTTAAAGCAATCATAACTCCTACAACAACCTGCAAGCAAATATCATGAGCTTCAAATTAGTCATTCTTAAAAGAATTGCAAGCCATCAATATATGACAATTGCAAAAAGTTATATAAATTCGGTGTTCGTTTTTACCTGGCAAATAAACATCTGGATACCACCTTCTAGGAACAAAATCTTTCTTCCAAACTTATCCACTGTAAAAATGGAAACAAATGTGGCAACCACATTGACGCCGCCACTAATAACAGCAGGTATAAGGGCACCTTCCTGACCAAATCCTAGAGTCTTGAAAAGGACAGGTGCGTAAAACATAATGACATTTATACCAGTGAGTTGTTGGAAAAATGGAATGATAGAGCTGAAAATGAGTTGAGGCCTGTAGTTTGGTTGTGAAATGTTCTTCCATGGGTGTGTCACCTTTTTGGATTCTTCACTAGTATCAAGGAGATCTTGAAACTCTTCATGAATGTTATCAGTTCCACGGATCTTTTGCAACATTGCCTTAGCCTTGTCTTGTTGGCCTCTTTCAATCAAGGAGTTAGGTGTGTCACCCAAGAAAAGAGATCCTACGCACAACAAAACTGCCGGTACGGCTCCAAGACCCAAAGAAATTCTCCATCCATTTTCAAGCTTGGAAGTTCCATAGTTGATAAGATTTGCAGCTAGGATTCCAATTGTAATCATCATTTGAAATCCCATGTTAAGTGCACCTCTAATCTTTGCTGGAGCCATCTCAGACAAATATACTTGAACAGACTGCAATGTTGTAAAAGATAATATGAGTCAATGACTGATAACTATTTCTTTATATTAAATCATAATAACTTGAAAGCATACCCATTTTGCTAATTTTTACCTGATTGCAATATCCAAACTATGTGAGAGACAAGTCCAAATACTGCAATTTTCATGACGGGTACGGCCACCATACCGACCAATGCACATGGCTTCGAGATGTCATTGAGGATATGGTAAGAAGAGGCAAGCTACAGCAGTATGTACGAGAGGCAGTGGAAAGACGAGGTCGGAGAAGATCTCGCAGCCCGGACAATGATAAAGGAAAAGCCATGGCCGACCCGTCCCCAGAGAAAAAGGAAGAGGAGCCACCACGGGTAAACATGGTCGTGGTTCAGGACCTCGATAAGTCGCTAGAAAACTTCCGAGTAGTAACCATCTTGGGAGGTTTCGCTGGCGGCGGTGAGATGAGGGCAGGAAGAAAAAGGTACATCAACCAGGTTTTGGCAGTTCATCACAAACCCGTCCCCAAAAAGCCTTCTCGGAATATTCCTATCATCTTTTCCGACCAGGATATGGAAAACATCATCCCATATCACAATGATCCTATGGTGATAACGGCGTTGATTGACAATTTTGAGGTCGCCCGAGTCTTCGTTGACCAAGGGAGTTCGGCCAACATCCTCTTTCTGCATACCTTCCAAGCTTTGAAGTTGAGGTCCGCCGACCTCGTAGGATTCGAAGGAAATCTCATCAGCTTCACAGGCGAGGCAATCCGCCCCCTGGGAGCCATTCATCTCCCGGTGACCCTAGGCAACCAGCCTTCGGCCCGAACGGAGATCATCAAATTTTTGGTTGTTGACTCCGATTCCCCGTACAATGTAATATTGGGACGAACTTGCCTACAAGCTTTTGGGGCAGTAGTCTCAACAGTGCACTTGGCAATGAAGTTTGTCGGATCTGATGATAAAGTGGTTTCGGTAAAAGCTGACCAAGTGAAGGCCCGGCTCTGCTACAATGCGAGCCTACGAGAAGGAAAAAAGAAGCAAAAAGAGCTCACCGATCCGACACTGTCCCTGGGAAGAGTCTTATTGGCCGAACTCCAGTCTAAAGGAAACACCTATGTGTCCTCTCTTCGTGAAGAACGGGTGGTAATTCCCCCCTTCACCTCTCCCCTGAGCAAAGATGCTATCGTGAATGATAAACCCCTTCGAAAAATCCAAGATGCAGTCAAAGGAGATCTTCTCTCTCTTTCAGTCCTCTCCTACTCCCTGCACGGGGAGAATTTGCTCTTCCATCTAGTTCTCATTAACCCCGCCCTCCGCTCGGTACATCTCCGAATTGAGGGCCGAGGTGACTTTCTTGCCCATGTCTTCAGCCGAGCTTTCCAGACCCCCAAGCTCGGGTACTTCAAGATGGAAATATCCCCACTTTTCAACACTATCAACAGTCTCGGCAGCCTTTCCTATCAGCCCACCTCGGAGGATCATAACAAGGAAATCCGACAAGACGCTCCTGGTCCGAAGAGGATAGCGATGAAAGAGCCAGCCGACCGCGACAAGAAAGCAAAGCAACCCGGGTCTTCTGAATCTGATCACCTCGCGCCCCAAGGATCGGAAATCGGCCCTGACGACCAGAAAAGCGGAAACTGAGCCCGAGATCGATAACCCCCAACAGAGGCGTTCTAAAAACATACTCTGGGTAATTACCGAAATCAAGGATTCCCAAAAAACTTCAAAACACTGAGAACCTGTTCAAATAGGTTTACCTCAGACATCTCAGCAGTCACCAGCACCCTCCCTGAGGATTTCAATTTTAACTTCCTTTTATTTTCAATTCCCTTCCTGCTAATTATCGTTCATGTCTTTAATTTTCATTGTGAGATATTCACCTTCCAAAAGAAAAAGCAATGTACTCATAATTTTATTCAATGAAAAGTACAAACTTGCTTATACTCAAGTGCCACAGTTTTATATACGTACGTACTAGCTTCTCATTTAGCACTAGCCACCTAAATGTTGCATGGCGTTATGCACAGCCAACATCTCCCAGATAAGATCGGCTCATATGCACAGTGTACAAGGGACACCCGGTAAAGAACAGACTGCTGTGAAATGTTTATACATAGCTTCACTCAGCACTCTCTTTTACATCGGGGCCGAGGACACCCACCTCGGCTAAGGTGGGTAGATCCGAGTTCCCTACCGTATGCACTTATATACAGTACCTTTATTCAGAGGAAAACTTATAAGATTACTGCACTTACTGAGCCTTCTGATTTATTAATATTTCAAACACCAATGATTGGGTACAAGTTTTCCTAAGGTCCGATCAGGCCGAAATACAACAAGCCGGCAAAAGACTTGTATTCTCAAAAGTAGCTTTGTTTATAAAAAAGACCTCGGATGCAATATATATGCGACAAGTTAAATCAAGAACTTGCATAAAAAGTTTCAGCATGCAACAAGTTCCAAACACTTGCATCTTTTCTTAAAAATCTCCCTAGGGGCCACCTAATCAATCAAAGACCGAACCCGAGGTCGAACGAATAAACATGCAATAGTTTATTATGATAAACTCGCATTCACGCAACGAGTTCCCAAAAAGGCGGACATAATTCCGACCTCGGACATCGGATGTATGCAACAAGTTAGTGTATAAACTTGCATAAATACGACGGCACGCAACAGACTAAAACTGTTTGCTTTAAAAATAAACGAGCTACAATAAGTAAATAGATGTCAACATTGTCAGATATGCTATAAAAGGACATAGACAAAGTATAAGCTGCCCAGCATAAGGGACTTACGCTACATCTTCCTCAACATCAGAAAGGACGACCGTCCGCGGGTCGAACTCCTCATCCATCCTTTCAACCAGTGGGTTGGGAAGATTCTCCTCAGGCTGGTCCAAATCAACCTCGGCTCCACCATTTTCATAGTCAACCACCTTTCCATTCTCCACTCCGAATCCGGCAGATGCGCCGACGTACCGAATGCGGAGCCCCTGATTCATGTGAAGAACCTGCTCAACCGCATTGGTGAAAACCTTGCCAGCCACCCTTTCAAGGTCGCAGTCCGACTCCCGAGCCGCTACCTTATGCTTTAGAGCCTGGGCAACCCTCTTCTTCAGCAGACCCCTAACTTTTTCCACTTCGGCCAGGCCCTCCTGCCGACCAACCTCTTTCGCATCTGCTTTGGCTTGGGCCAAATCCTCTTCATGCCTTTTTCGGAGCTCTTCCATCTGTCGACGGTGCTCCTCCTCAGCCTCAGCCAATTTTTGTTCGGCTGACCTCTTGCTACTCTTCAGCTCTTCCACCTCGACCGCCATAGCCGACCGAGCCTTTTTCTTAGCAGGCGAAAGACCGTCTGCCACATCATCAGCTACCTCGGCCAGCACATTAAACATAGTAGTGGCTCTCTTCAGCTGGCAAGCCATTTCCTCCGCTTTCTTCTTCCATTCCGCACCTGACATTTTGACAAGAGTGTCTTTGAGTGATGGTTTGGTAGGGGTAGCTGGCAACCTTGATTGAGTTTCAGTGCTTGGAGGCGGCACATTTGCAACAAGGGCTACCTCGGTGCTGGGACTCGGCGAGGTAGGAGGAGGAGGAGCAATAATAACGGTAGAAGGGGTAGGATGGAGGGGACCAGAGTCGGCCGATAGCGTATCCGTAGAAACCTCGGACGATATGGCGTCGGCAGAAGAGACCTCGGGCTTTTTCTTCCTCCGAGCTTCAAAAGCAGCTTTCAGCGCCCTGGAAGACATCTCGGACCAATGTTCTTCTGTAAAAAAAAAAAAGAAATGAAATGAATATATATATTAGTATAAGAGAATTGAAAGAAAAGGCACAAATGCAAGAGCAAAAGTAACTACCAATCTTTGTTAAGACTTCATCGTCAAGACACTTTAGGAAAACTCCAACATCGAGTTGAAATCTCCGGGCGCGGTACTCTGTTTGAAAATGGTGAGCCGTTACAGACTCATCGGCATCTAGTGTTACACCCGACCACCTCTGCGGTGTACTGGAATGACGATTGAAGAACTCGGAGGTCCACTCCAGAGGGAACTTCGGTCCTGTCTCGGACCGAAACCAAGGCAGCCCCGCCCCAACATACTTGTATTTGAAGAATCTCGGTTTGAAGCGCTTCCAAGACTCAGAAAACATGCCAAACAGCCCACAATGAGCTCGGGCTTTGGCCGACACCCAAAGACGACTGGTAACCCCGTCTTTATTACTGACGAACGGGTTGTACATCCACAAAAATAATCGAACCGTACACACCAAACGTCTGGCACCGCAGTACTTCTGGAACGCTCGGAGGAATGACCAAGTATTAGGATGAAGTTGGGATGGAGCTAGTCCGAGCTCGTTTAAGACTCTCATTTCTAGGTCGGTGAAGGGGAGGGTCACGCCGAGATTGTGGATCAAATCGGCATAAAAGAAAAAAGAATTATTGTCAGTCCGGCTGCATATTCTGTCATTTGCCGAACAGGGGAGCACTTCGTAAGAAGTTCCGGTGGTGTCCCCTGGGCAAGGCAGCACGACCCTCCTTACCTCGGCAAGCTTGTCCTTGGAGCAAAGATTGGACTGAATTCCTTTGGGCTCCACGTCAACCCACTCATACTGTTCGGCGTCGAAAGGTGCAGGGTAAAGTTCAGGTTGACGGACGCACTTCCTGAGCGGCATGGTACCTGTGGGAGAACAGGGAAGCTCGGTATTAGTCTTGCGGGTTACGAAAAATAACCCCCCAGAGAACCCCCTCGAAGTAGTTCCGAGGGGCGAGCATCTCCCCTCTACCACAGGTACCCCTCGTTCGTACATTCCCTCCTTCTCCATCCTCTCGAAATCGGCACGCTCCCTACCGTCAACAAACTCAGCCCAGACGTACTGCTTTATCCACTCTCTTTTCTCCTCCCAGTCCCGAGGATAGACTACCTCAACGGGATCAACCTCCAGAACCCTCCTTTCGTACTTTTGCCTATACTCCCTTTGGCGACGGAGCGCCTCGTCTACCTCCGTTGAGGAACAGGACGAGGAGGAAGAGTCGTCCTCCTCATCACTACTGCTAGACGACAGGGACACTACCCCAGCCCATTTCCTAAACCATTCCCTACTCATACTTAACCCAATCCACTCCGTTGGATTTCTGAAAAATGAACAAAAAACATGAATAAAAAACTCTCCAAAAATCTCAAAACACGCCTAACCCGAAGAAGGCCAAAACCCCAGGAATCAAAACACCCAAATCCAGAAAAACCTCAAACCCCAGTATTATTCCCCAAAATCAGAGCCACAAAACCTAAGGGAAAAACCCCACCGCCATGAAAATAGAAACCAAAAATAAAACATTCCAATCCCCCACCGTATAAATCATAAAGCAGTAAAGAAAGAAGTAAAAGCTAGAAAGAAGAAGGAAACAGAGACGAAAAAGAAAAAGCAAGTGTAACAGTACCTTAGAGAGAATGGGAGCAAAGGAAATTGTAAACTTGTAAAGTGAAAAGAAGTCACTGCTGAAGAAGAAGAAGGCGATGGGCAGAGAAGAGGAATAGGGTTCAATGGGAATGCTTCTGTGGGGAGAGAAAGAAGGTTTTCTTTTTATGTAGGGGAAAGAGAATGATCGATAGAAAGAGAAGGAGAAGCAGTTTCCTAGGACAGAGGGGGAAGGGAAACCGTTTTCCCCCTCAAATTCGAAGTTTGGGCCTAGCCCCAAAAAGCCCAACCCAACGTACAACTACACATATTAAGACACGTGGCGCACAACAGAGAAAAGTGTGGACCTCGAGCAACGCCACAATGATGGTGACGCCTCGAGGATCGCGATTTCTGACACGTGTCAGATCTCAGAAGAGCGAACGTCATTTCGGTACTGGTAACTTGACAACTGTCAAACCGACTCTGTCATAATAAAAGGACATCAGAGACAGCTAGATCCGACACACCGTCAACTCATCGTCCGAACTCCCTAGAACCTCGGAGCAAGGCTCAGATAGCCTTGACCGAGCTGGGGGGCTTATGTGGTGAACTCGGCCCTTGTGGGGTGGACCTGGGAAAAGGACATAAACCAAAACCTCGGAGCAAGGCTCAGATAGCCTTGACCGAGCTGGGGGGCTTATGTGGTGGACTCGGCCTGGCCGAGGTCCTTAAACCGCCTCGCCGAAGTCCTGAGGACCCTTCAGGAAGTCTTCTGAGCGCTTGGCCGAGCTCAATGCTCAACGGCCGAACAGATGCCAGGTACAGGCCGACCTCGTGTTCCCACTCAGTTCCGACACCCAGGTCCAACACCTCCCCAAGTCCGACATCTAGGACATGAGGACAGCTCACTACCTTATCCACAAGGACAGCTCACTACCTTATCCACAAGGACAGCTCACTACTTTATCCACAAGGACAGCTCATCCAACCTTATCCGCTCCTAGCTCAGTACAGGCTGGCCCTACTTGGGCCTAAAGCAAGCCCATTAGGGCAACCAGCTCCCCCCTATAAGTAGCTCAGTACTACATGGGGCTCAGGTACGTCCTCTAACCCTAATTGCCACCCTCACACACCAGTGATTAGGGTTGCTTCTTGGCTCTTTCCCTTAGCCATCTGAGGACTTCCCCCAAACATCACATATCAACCCTAGACAGAGGCTCCTTCGAAGGTCATCTCCTGCACCCTCGGAGGTCCTCGCCGTCTACGACATCACACTACTTTATTTTCTAAGTATTGATTGGTTAAACCACTAAAAATTAAATATACATCCGCCCTAAAATGTTGCTAAGTAGTTTTGAAAAAAAAATTTATCCTCATTGAAGTTATAACAGGAAATAAAAAATCTTGAAAATTTCAATCTTTAATTTTTAAGTGGCAAATGCATTTTTAGTGACAAATCATTTTACACCAATATATTTTTATACGCTTGTACCAAAAAAAAATATATTTTTATACGCATTAATTATATATAATGTTACATGAATATGTGATTTTGCTACCAATGTTGGGATAAAGAAAATATTTAAATTAAGAAAAATAATATAGCAACCAACAAATGAGAGTAAAAAAAAATTAACACATAATTTTACCAGAAGCTCTTATTTCTTGCCTATGGTATTTTGCTAGATAAAATATTACTAGTTGCAAAGTATATATTTCTAAAGTTCTATTAAATATGTGATTATGCTACACAAAATATTAAGAGTTTAATATATGTCAGTGTATTATCCATCATCCATATGCATTATTTTTATTTACAAATCAATTATTGATAATCCATTAGCTATGGATAATATGCTGGCAATAAAAAAATTTTACAATACCATACGCTATTTTCTCAAATATTAAATGGATGTAACCTTTTTTTGATAACTAAAGGTTATATGTATGTTGTTAATTAGTTGTGACTTAACTATTTATTTCTCGTTTTATCTTCACAAAATTAAGCAAAAGATCAAAATTAGAAAAATAGTAAGAACAAAGGAAAAAATTGAAGGGATGCAAAAAAATATGAAGAATATACTATATCACAGTGCTTAATATCATGACAAAATTGCTTTATTGGTCTCCTAAGTTATTTATTGGTTATAAAGTGTTCCAAAATGGTCCCTCGAGTGTTTTTTGTTGGAAAGTAGTCCCTTAAGTTTAATTTACTTATATTAGCATAGTTAGTTCTTCCATTAATTTTTCCATCCACGATCATCTTCTCAGTCTTCGGATATCTTCTCTAGTCAGACTTCAGGCTAACACCATTTTTTCCCACGATCAAGCTCTACTTTTTTTTTTCTTCTTTTGCGCTTATTCTCAATCAACAAATGTTCGGATTGGACCACCTATATCTCCATCATTCTCCACCACATCCACAAGGTGATGTGATGAGATTAGTGGGGGTGGAGATAAAATATATTTGCCTGAAAAAAATGGAGTTTCGCTGAAAAATATTGATGAAAAACCAGAGTTTTGCACGAAAAGAAGACCTGAGACATAAAATATGACGGAAGGACCAACCATGGTAACAAACGTAAATTTAAGGGATCACTTTCAACTAAAAAAACTTGAAGAACCACTTTGGAACAAATAAATAACTTAAGAGATAAAAAAAACAGTTTTACCTATTATCATAATATAAAGTTAATTGTCTTTGTCATATCGAACTCCTTTAATTCATTGTGTAATTTTGATTAAACACGCTACTACGTTTGTGCTAAAAACACATCTCATCACGTATTTTCCTAAAATGTTATCTTAGTATTTTAGTTTCCCAAATTGGTGTTTCAGAACATAAATGAACTTGATGTGTCATGCCTAGTTGGTCCTAATATTTTTTGAGCTCTACGTAGGAAAAAAAATAAAGATCCCTAATTTATAAACATGTAAAATTTTAGCACTAAAATTTAATTACAAATAAAAGAGGCCATGAAAATTGCAAGAGCAAAATAAATATGAAAGTCCTTAGTATATTAAAAATATTAGGTAAAACTATTAAATTTATGATACATTTTATTTTTTTTATTAGATTATTGTTGTTTTTTAATTTTTGAGATCTCTTTTGATCACGGACCCTAGGTGGTTACCCTTGGGTCGGGGCCTATGCCTGGGGCCGATCTTGGTGTGATTATAAACGAGCATATAACTTTATTATATTTATCTATTTAAATACTATACTATGAATTTAGCTTAACTTCAATCCTAATGGCAAATAATAAGTAGTCAAAAAGAAGAAAAATTGTATTGGAAAAATAAATACAATACTTCTCCAAAATAAAAAATGCTTGGTATTCCAATGAAAACATGTTATTTATAACTCATTATTCTTAGCCCTAAGATCTACAATTAATAAGAAAATTCTTAAAATATCCCTTTACATCTATAATATATCACACTTAAATAATCCACAAGTTTTGCTTTTATTTTGATATTTCTTTACCAACTTCAACTTCAAGCATTAGCCTTGTGATCTTGGTCACCACTAACAATGTCATCAGTAACGAACTTGCTCCAGAACCAGTGTGACATCCACACTTTATTCATTTCTTCAATTGGGATGTTCTTTGTCTCAGGGAAGAACATGAAAATGAAAATGGTCATGATGACTACAAAGCCAGCAAAGAAGAAGAAGAGACCAAACTTTAAATGGCAAAGCATGGTAAGGAAGATTTGGGCAATGGCAAAGGTGAAAAACATGTTCACAGCAACATTTATAGCTTGCCCTGCGGATCGAACCTCAAGAGAACATATTTCACTAGGCACTAACCAGCCCAATGGGCCCCAAGACCAAGCAAAAGCTGCAACATATACACAAATGAAAAACAATAGGAGGTTGGCTTCTACTTTGCTAAATGAACCTTCACCACTCACACCAAAATTTAAAGCAATCATAACTCCTACAACAACCTGCAACCAAATATCATGAGCTTCAAATTAGTGATTCTTAAAAGAATTGCAAGCCATCAATATATGACAATTGCAAAAAGTTATATAAATTCGATGTTCGTTTTTACCTGGCAAATAAACATCTGGACACCACCTTCTAGGAACAAAATCTTTCTTCCAAACTTATCCACTGTAAAAATGGAAACAAATGTGGCAACCACATTGACGCCGCCACTAATAACAGCAGATATAAGGGCACCTTCCTGACCAAATCCTAGAGTCTTGAAAAGGACAGGTGCGTAAAACATAATGACATTTATACCAGTGAGTTGTTGGAAAAATGGAATGATAGAGCTGAAAATGAGTTGAGGCCTGTAGTTTGGTTGTGAAATGTTCTTCCATGGGTGTGTCACCTTTTTGGATTCTTCACTAGCATCAACGAGATCTTGAAACTCTTCATGAATGTTATCAGTTCCACGGATCTTTTGCAACATTGCCTTAGCCTTGTCTTGTTGGCCTCTTTCAATCAAGGAGTTAGGTGTGTCACCCAAGAAAAGAGATCCTACGCACAACAAAACTGCTGGAACAGCTCCAAGACCCAAAGAAATTCTCCATCCATTTTCAAGCTTGGAAGTTCCATAGTTGATAAGATTTGCAGCTAGGATTCCAATTGTAATCATCATTTGAAATCCCATGTTAAGTGCACCTCTAATCTTTGCTGGAGCCATCTCAGACAAATATACTGGAACAGACTGCATTGTTGTAAAAGATAATATGAGTCAATTAGTGATAACTATTTCTTTATATTAAATCATAATAACTTGAAAGCATACTCATTATGCTAATTTTTACCTGATTGCAATATCCAACACCAAAACCAAGCAACAAACGACCAATGATAAGCATTGCAATGTTGATAGCAAAACCATTCAGTAATGCACCAACAAGAAAAAATAGTCCACCTATAAACATCGACGGCTTGCGTCCTATCAATCTAGTGGTCGTGGAAGCAAAGAATGAAGCTATCAGTGCTGCAACATATAACGAGGAGGTGAACAATGTCAGGAGATGATTATCAAATTTGCAATACTGGCTCTCTTTTCCTGATTCATCTTTCATTTGTTTATACACAGTTGGGAAGAACTTGATCAGGAATGGCTCCATGGAAGTCACCCCTCCTGTAATTCCAAGATCATAGCCAAAAAGAAGACCTCCCATGGCTGCGACAAAACATGTTACCAAGACGAATGCTGTAACCTTGCCCTCGTAGACCCTTCCATCCCCTGCGGTGACAAAAGCTCCACCAGCCATCTTTCACAAGGTTATATCCCAATGTATATCTCGTTATTCACCTTTTGCTTACCTGCTCTCTCTGCTTGTTTAGGACATTGGACAATCATATGCATTATATAGGGGCATAATTCTTAGTGATAAGATCATAAAAATCATATGATGTCAAGACAGGAATAGAGGTGGCAACGGTATTCTTCTGTCATACACATGATATCTTAACTTTAGGGTATTGCTTTGTTGGATCTCATGTTAATGTATAATTTGAAAGAGATAAGATAAGACCGAGTCGTTATATTTATATCGTTTACGTATTATCCATGCTTATTTGATAGATAAATCAAATTGAGTTGTTGGATTACTTTATTTAGTGTATGATACAAAAACATTGGAAAATTTTCAGTATACTCTAACGACCAAGATAACAATTTCTTTAAAATAAGTTATCAATCACCTTATATACTAATTTCAATACTTGTTCTCTTCTCTTCTTTTTTCTACCTATTTTTATTATTTTAAATTAAAAGTTTAGATTTATGTACATTCTCATTCGCTCTCACATTTCCTTGTAAGAAAGTAGTGCCACATGAAAAATGTTTACCTTTCAAAAAAATAATGTGTTCCGTAAAAAAAAATTAATCAAAGTTCAGCCATAATTTCCTTTTTTTAAATTGCACATTACTAATTAATAATTGATAGAGTACTTATTACATACTTAATACATATTCCATTAGTATCCTCAAATTTATGCAGATTTCGCTATTACATATTACATTCAATCTTTATTCAATCACTATTTTCAAATTTTAACTCTAAAAGATACCTAAAAATCAATTGATATAATAGGGATAAAAATGATTGGTTTTGTTGAATGAGATTTACGCAAATTTTCTTGTTATTGATTACAATAAATCTCTAATCAATCATTATTCACAAATTCTAATTGATACTTAAATATCATATGATATAATAATTATAAAAAAGCATTGCTACCCCAAAACTAAATCTCCACGTCTAGTAAACACTATATAGTATCTGTTACCTTTTCCTCACCTCTCCTTTTTTCCTGGAATTTCTCTTTTTTTTTTAAAAACAATGGGAATTTTTTGCTCACTCATTCACTCTCAAGGCTTTGGTTCGTAGTTAGCTATGCCACATTGAAACTATTAGGGCATTAGTCCTCAAACCCCCATTTTATCCCTCGAACCCCAATTTTTTTTATAATTTCACTATTACCCTTCCAAACCTCAAACCTCATTTTCTCTTCTCTCTCTTCCTTTTCTCTCTCTCTCTCTCTCTCTCTCTTTCTCTCTCTTCCATTCTTTCTTCTCTAACATTCTTCTCTAACACCCACTCTCCCTCTCCCATTTCACAACCTTCTTTCTCCCTTTTAAAATTTTCTTTTTCCTTTATCTTCTTTTCATTCTCCCTTTCAAAGTCTTTTTTTCCTTTGTCTTCTTTCCTTTCTTTTGGGTTTTTTCGTTTAGGGTTTAGGTTAGATGATTAATAGGTTGTTTGAAGTTAGATTTTCATTTTTTAATAGTTTTTTTGTTCATTTGTTATGTTAGAAGCAAATCTGTTTGTCTTCTCTTCGTTGTTAGAGTTTGTTTTCTTTTTTATTCTGATGCTGTAAAATTCCGACGAACCAGTGTCAGAATTTTGAATTTCTGACACGGGGTATCAGAATTTCAAAATTCCGACAAAAGGCCGTCGGAAATTTACATAGTGCTTTAATTTTTTTCGTTAAAAAAAATTCCGACATATATATGTCGGAAAATGAGGTTTGGGGTTTGGGGTTTCTTTCTTCTTTTTTTTTATTTGGTTTGAATGATGAAGGGTATAATGGACATTGCACCATTAAAATGAGGTTTTGAGATAAAATGGGGGTTTGAAAACTAATGCCCAAACTGTTATTATATAAAAGGAAATAATATTGTCCATTACAGTAAACCCACAATACAAGTCAAAATAATATTTGCTCAAACAACGTTACTACTCCAAGTAAAAAGAAAATTGAAGAAACCAATCAACATCTATGTATAGTATTTGTTACCCCTTTCCTCTCCCTTCCTTTTCACTTGGAATTTCTTTTTCTTTTTTTTTTAATATTGTTGGGAATCTTTTTTTTTTTTAATGTAAATGGTCTGTAGAACTCCATCAAATGACTTGCCATTGGATTTGTCTTGATAATTGGAAGGTGAAATACATGCACCGGACACACTGGATTCTCCATGCTTTCAGTAAGTCCAAGACAAGGGGAAGAATGGTTTGTTATATACTCACCGGTGGTCTATAATATTTGGTTGGCAGGGAATAGAAGAATCTTCAAGCTCAAGGAAATGACACGGAGACATTTTAAGTACAATTACGAGAGAATTAGCCACTATATTTTTTTTCATTGTTTATCTAAATTATATAGGTGAAACAATTCTATTTTAGTTCAAAGAGTAAGGGCTGAATAACAAGTAATTTATTTTGGACAATTTTAGGCTTTTGAAAGTAGTTCAAAGAGTCTTTAATTGGTCTTTGCTTGTTCTCAAATTTTGCTTGTACTCAAATTTTGCAACGGGGAATGAAGTTTTCCTTCTACCTAAAAAAGTCGAGGGCAGTCAGCTTACTCAAAATTTTCGTTAGCATCACCTCAGCGAACATTTGACAAATATCTTGGGGTTCCAATGAAACATTCTCGATCTTCTATTTCTGTGTATGCTTTTCTTATTAATAAAGTCAAGAAGAAATTATCTGGATGAAAGATGCGTACTCTCTCTCTTTTGCTGGAAGAGTTACTTTGGCCCAAGCTTAGCTAATTGTTTCATGAGTTTGCCTAACTACGTCATGCAAGCTACGGTGATTCCTGTCAGTGTGTGACGAGATGGAAAAGCTTTGTAGAAGCTTCATTTGGGGTAGTACAAATGAGAGGAGGAAATGTCATTTGGTGTCTTGGGAGAAAATTTGTTTTCCTAAATCGGAGGGTGGTTTGGGATTTAGGAATATCTGGTCGGTTAACGAAGCTTACATGATGAAAATTGCTTGGAGATTAATGTATGATCCTTCGTCTCTTTGGGCAAGAGTATGGTTACATGGTTCATTCATTTAACCTACGTACCACGTACCGGGTTCGGCGTACCACGTACCGGGTTTGCTATAAAGGAAATCTTGTAAAAATAATGTAAAAAGTGACGAACCAATACGAACCACGTACCGTGTACCAGAACCGATACCGCGTACCATGCAACTATGGGCAAGAGTGCTGATAGCAAAATATAAAGTGACAGATATCTTTGATGTGAAACCTCATACTGGAGGGGCTGCTTCAGCGGCCTGGAGGGGTGTAACTCGTGTCTATCACAAAGTGAAGGATGCTGGTTACTGGATCCTGGGAAATGGCCAACGGACTAGATTCTGGTTAGATAGATGGATCCCGGGTCTCCCACCCTTAACCCAGCTTGATGGTATCGTCGTTCCTGGATGGAGTAGAAACTATACTGTGGCCAATTTTGCTGTTTCAGGGAGTTGCTTAATAATATCATTAATCAAGATGTCAAGTCTCTAATGATAAGCATGAGCAACTCATCACTTGGAAGCCTCCCAATGAAGGCTATTACAAGTTGAATGTGGAACGGTCCTTCAAATCAGAGAACAAATCAGCAGCTTCTGGAGGCCTTTTTCAATGTTACCTTGGGACTTGCTCTTTTCTTCTTGCTGAAATGTGGGGCCTTCTGTTAGGAATAAGACAAGCCATGTCTTTGGGCATTCATCAGCTAGAGATAGATATGGACTCCTCCACTACGGTGAGTATGGTTAAGGGTTACTACAGGCCAAACCATCATTGTGCTGCCAGATCAAGAGTCTCCTAGCCCAAAACCCGAATTTTCGGGTCCATCATGTGTTTAGATAAGCAAATTGCTGTGCTGATTTTTTAGCCAATGCTGTCATTCAGGCTCCTCATGTATTACTGTAATTCAGCAAGCTCCCCCTGCCTTAATGTCTCTCATTTGTGAGGACGCGTATGGAATAGCTTCCCCTCGTATGGTTTTGTAATTTGTTTTCTGGGCTTGTGTCCCGTTTATTATAAAAAAAAAAGTATATGCATACACAAGTTGGTTTAGCAACTAAAAATTAATACTGTACTACTTTATTTTCTAAGTATTGATTGGTTAAACCACTAAAAATTAAATATACATCCGCCCTAAAATGTCGCTAAGTAGTTTTGAAAAAAAAAATTATCCTAATTGAAGTTATAACAGGAAATAAAAAATCTTGAAAATTTCAATCTTTAATTTTTAAGTGGCAAATGTATTTTTAGTGACAAATCATTTTACACCAATATATTTTTATACGCTTGTACCAAAAAAAAATATATTTTTATACGCATTAATTATATATAATGTTACATGAATATGGATTTTGCTACCAATGTTGGGATAAAAGAAAATATTTAAATTAAGAAAAATAATATATCAACCTACAAATGAGATTAAAAAAAATGTAACACATAATTTTACCAGAAGCTCTTATTTCTTGCCTATGGTATTTTGCTAGATAAAATATTACTAGTTGCAAAGTATATATTTCTAAAGTTCTATTAAATATGTGATTATGCTACACAAAATATTAAGAGTTTAATATATGTCAGTTTATTATCTATCATCCATGTGCATTATTTTTATTTACAAATCAATTATTGATAATCCATTAACGATGGATAATATGCTGGCAATAAAAAAATTTACATTACCATACGCTATTTTCTCAAATATTAAATGGATGTAACCTTTTTTTAATAACTAAAGGTTATATGTATGTTGTTAATTAGTTGTGACTTAACTATTTATTTCTCGTTTTATCTTCACAAAATTAAGCAAAAGATCAAAATTAGAAAAATAGTAAGAACAAAGGAAAAAATTGAAGGGATGCAAAAAATATGAAGAATATACTATATCACAGTGCTTAATATCATGGCAAAATTGCTTTATTGGTCTCCTAAGTTATTTATTAGTTATGAAGTGTTCCAAAATGGTCCCTCGAGTGTGTTTTGTTGGAAAGTAGTCCCTTAAGTTTAATTTACTTATGTTAGCATAGTTAGTTATTTCATTAATTTTTCCATCTACGGTCATCTTCTCCGTCTCCGGATATCTTCTCTAGTCAGACTTCAGGCTAACACCATTTTTTCCCACAATCAAGCTCTACTTTTTTTTTTCTTCTTTTGCGCTTATTCTCAATCAACAAATGTTCGGATTGGACCACCAATATCTCCATCATTCTCCACCACGTCCACAAGGTGGTGTGATGGGATTAGTGGGGCCGGAGATAAAATATATTTGCCTGAAAAAAAATGGAGTTTCGCTGAAAAATATTGATGAAAAACCAGAGTTTTGCACGAAAAGAAGACCTGAGACATAAAATATGACGGAAGGACCAACCATGGTAACAAACGCAAATTTAAGGGATCACTTTCAACTAAAAAAACTTGAAGAACCACTTTGGAACAAATAAATAACTTAAGAGATAAAAAAACAGTTTTACCTATTATCATAATATAAAGTTAATTGTCTTTGTCATATCGAACTCCTTTAATTCATTGTGTAATTTTGATTAAACATGCTACTACGTTTGTGGTAAAAACACATCTCATCACGTATTTTCCTAAAATGTTATCTTAGTATTTTAGTTTCCCAAATTGGTGTTTCAGAACATAAATGAACTTGATGTGTCATGCCTAGTTGGTCCTAATATTTTTTGAGCTCTACGTAGGAAAAAAATAAAGATCCCTAATTTATAAACGTAAAATTTTAGCACTAAAATTTAATTACAAATAAAAGAGGCCATGAAAATTGCAAGAGCGAAATAAATATGAAAGTCCTTAGTGTTGAGGGTAATTATTTTGCCACCCCAAGATCTATTATTACCACCCCAATTATTTAAATTATACCTATTATGCCCTTAAAAAAAATAGGATTTTACACGGGTCGTAAGGGAGACTTACGACCTTAAAAAAGCAAAGTTTGTGAACTTGTCGTAAGCGGGTGTCACGACCCGCAGGTCGTAGCACCCTCCTACGACCAATAAAAAATTTATGTTTGAGTCGTAACACAGTATTACGACTTTTGTGCCTTCTTATGTTTTCAGGAATGGATGCTTCGGCAAGAGAATGCTGGAAGGTTTGCATCTATGGTTGCTGTGTTTTGTGAGAGGCTTGGGTGGCATGATCTTGAAGGCTTAGTTGCTAAGTTTCAAAATCGTGTATCATTTGGAGTTAGAGCAGAGGTTGTTGAACTTACCACCATTCCCTTTGTTAAAGTAAGTACACTCAAGTTCGCTAGACATACTGCATATCTTTAAATAGCTTATGCTTGGTTGCTTATTGTCTTGTATTAGCACTCACTGTTATGCCTTGTTTCTGTCATTCGATTTGCAGGGCTCTCGAGCCAGAGCACTTTATAAAGCAGGTTTACGTGCACCTCTTGCAATTGCCGAAGCATCCATTCCTGAGAACATAAGAAGGCACAAAAGTCGTAACACTGTGTTACGACTCAAACATAAATTTTTTATTGGTCGTAAGAGGGTGCTACGACCTGCGGGTCGTGACACCCGCTTACGACCCGTTCACAAACTTTGCTTTTTTAAAGTCGTAAGTCTCCCTTATGACCCGTGTAAAATCCTATTTTTTTTAAAGGCCATAATAGATATAATTTAAATAATTGGGGTGGCAATAGTAGATCTTGGGGTGGCAAAATAATTACCCAGTGTTGATACCTCAATATTTGGTAGCCCAAATTACAAGGCCCAAATCATGTAAGGCCCAGAAGTTGTCAAACAAAAATAAAGTAATAAAGATACTGAGGAAAGCGCGCCAACTCCGGGAATCGTCCAAGGCGACACACACTCACGACGACGGCTACCAAGGCGGCACTTCCCGATAAGGTGCCCAGAAGAGAGAGTAAAGCGCACTAGTGGCGGTAAACGCCATGTGTCATCCCAAAGTGTCTCAGATGCCACAGAAACCCGAGGAGAACATCGGGATAAACGAAGGCGATTCGGAGGCAGAAGCTCACAGAAGGCGCACACGTGACCAGCCAAGGGCGACATAGCCATCCGAGGCTGCGACGGTTTGCAAAGTAAGCTAGAAAGGAATCTTTTATTCACCCAAGGCAAAGCCGAGGGGAGTAAGACTTGGAGTCCTCTCCTTCTCCGTAATCATCAAATGCCAAAGCCAAGAATGGTAAAGAAGACAAAGCCACTGAAAAGGTGCTCTGAATACATAATGCAAGGAGTCATTAACCAACAGACAAAGAAGAGCGAGCAAGGACCACTGGTCCAAAGCACCAGTATAAATAAGAGGAAGAAAAGAGAATCAAGGGGGGAGAGGGCAGAGCCCCGGAAGGCCACCCCCCCCCCCCCAAAAGGTCGAGAGATGCCAGAAAGCAAGAGGAACAATACCCCAAAGCGACAATAGCTGCAATACGATACACGCAATATGCACCAAAAGGTACAAAAAGCTCCTCCCTCTGAAAAGCGGAGAGAAAGCATGAGAAGTAAGAGAGAAGCTCGAAGGGGAAAAACTGCCCAGCAAACACAAGAGACATCACTCCTCCCCCGGAAGCACCCTCTGCAAAGGGGTGCCATGGAGAAGTAAGAGACGGAATAAGCAACGAAGGAGAAACAGAAAAGGAGGAAAAGCCAGAAAGTGTGCACCTCCAACAACCATCGTAGAAGCCAAGACGAGGGGGTCAGAATACCCATAAAGCGCTGTAACCAACAATGGTTACAACACGGAAGGCGTACAGCGAAAAGGAAAGGAAGCTCCCCTTATGAAACCCAAGATTTAGCAATGCAAAAGGGGTGTAAAGCCAAAGCACACACCCCTCCCTTTGTAAAATACCACGAACGTGGGAGCCATTTCCTTGTATCGACCCCTATGTATCTCGTCTCAGTATAATAAAAGCCTAAAGCTTCATCAAGTTTACGAACCCATTATCTCTTTTAATTAAACAATCATTATCGCACAAAGCGGTCCGAAACAATTGGCGACTCCACTGGGGAAGCTACGGCTTCCAGCCTTGAAGAAAAGGCTCCTAGAGGCACTACTCAGGAGGCAGCTCCCGAGAGCATTCGGCCTCCAACCGAAGAAGCGTTGCAGCGACGAAGTGCTCTTTCAGGCCAAAGGCGATCTCTTCAGAAGGTGGCCCATCACTGAAAGGCGAGCCCTCCGAAAGACACGCCTCAGAGAAGCAATCTCCCTAAAGGGGAGTAATCACGAAAGATGACCGGTTTCGCCCTAATGCAAGCTTTCTAGAAGGCGGTGAGACTCGTCCAAAGGTGGCATAGATCCTTGCGAGCCCGACTGCTCAGGACGGCGACGCCTCGGAGGGCGGTGACTTTCGCTCTGTTTAAGCGCGGTCGCGCGACTGAAAGGGGTGGAGATGCGTCCTTGCTAACGAAGGCGCCACACGAAGTACGCCCTCGCTGACGAGGGCGCCGGGTCGCAGAAAGTAGAAGCTCAGGAGCGGAGGCGCAATCAACCAATCCACGTGGAAGACGCCTCATATCATCTGCACTATCAGCTAAGTATACGCAAACCCTGACTCGGTCCAATTTATCGTTTTTATTCTGATAAGTCTTTCCATGAATTCGGTAGATGTGAATCATGACAAAATAAAAGATATATTGTACCTACTTGCATATAAGTCGTTGTATGTAGCTACAACATGCTTGCTTTGTGCATCTATGTCTTGATATGCTTTCGGTAGTGACGCTTTTGCATGATATCATGTTCTACGCCGTTAGCCTTATGTTCACTTTGACTAGAATGACATTATTGCAATATAGTCCAAATCTGAGTATGTCACGACTGAAAATGACATGTGCATGATAACAATCATGAATGTCGTCGCTCTGATATGTATCGAATGTTTGACTAGAGAAAACAATGACTAGATGAATCTATGCATTTGAATGTTTGCTTTAAGAACTGAAATTAGTATATCATACCAGTTATTCTTGTCAACTTTTCCCTGGCTCAACCGTGGCGTGATGAAAGGAAACTGTTTCCATAAAAAAAAACATCTAAAAGTTATAAGTTATATGATTGGAAAGTTGAAAAAGCATGCTCTAGGAAAGCGTTGCATAAAAGCATGACCTGGATAGTGTTACATAGTGATGCATGATTGATTGTATACATGATTTACTGGATGCAACTAATAAGACGGACATGTATAGCATGAAAACGTCCGGAAAATGAAAGTTGTTTATGTAGGAATAAGGATGAATCACTCCTTAAAGTCTGAGAAGTCTTTTGATGCTCTTCCAAAAAAAAACTCAGCATCTTTCCCAATGAAAGCAAGGCGGTTAAAAGTGAAGAAGCAAACAGTGAAACGAAAGCAAAAGCGCCGAAAAAGAGACGCAATGCACAAGTAGAAAAGAGTAGTGAAAAATCAAACAATAAAAAAAAAGAGAGCTCACCAGAAGTGGGCGAACCCTGAGCAAAATGGTGGGATGGACGAAATCCAGAATCAGAAGGCGAACACGAGGCCATCGTGGCAAGACGCATGTAAGCATGCGTTCGGTACAAACTAACTGACGAGGAAAGGCGAGAAAAGCAAGGGTGAATCATGAAGCCTCATGAGGAGCTGCAAAGATGAAACCCAAGGCACGCCAAGGGAAAATAAACAGTACCGAAGCTAGAAATCCTGAAGTAAACCAAGAGCAGAACGTTGCTAGTGCCAACCCAAAAAAAAAAAGCTGACAAATGAATTCAAACCTGAAAGGCGAAAGCAACTCCAAAACAAAAGTGTGCAAGAGAAGTAATTAAAAAGCAAGAGCAGGCGCATATGCAAAAGTTGACACAACTAAACCAGGGGACATCTCTCAAGCAAAACTAAAAGTCAAAGTGAGCCCCGAAGGGGCTGACAAAGAATTCAAATCAGAAAGACCAAGGCAGCTTCAAAGCGAAAGCGTGCAAAAGATCACAAGCCAGAAAGTTAAAAGAAAATCAATGCAGATATCTGAGCGCAACAGCAAGACAAGATGAAAAGTAAAAAGGACATAACATAACTCAAAAGGCGTACAATTGCAAAGACGTACACCTTCAAGGCGTACAACCGTAATGGCCAATGCAAGTACAAGATCCTGAAAAGTATGCTACTCAAAGGCGTACTTAAACACTGAAGCACTGAATCAGATGCAAGGACAAGGTGCAGGATAAAATCAAGAAAGCGTACAAACGATTGACCCAAAATGGCCTCAAACACAACATAACCAAGCCAAGGCATCCCAAAACAAATAAAACGAAGAAGTCTGTAGCAAGCCCCTGAAGCAAGGCATATGAACCTATACATACGTCAAAGCAGATCATGCGAAAGCAAGCATAAGCACAAGGTCAATCAGAAAACCCAAGCATTTGTACGCCGATAATCGCAAGAAGAACTAAAAAGTAACGCCCATGACAAAAGGTGTTACGAAGCACAAGCAATCAGAATCAAGCAATCGATCAGAGGCAGGGAAGTGCCTGTGACAAGAGGCACCAATGCTAAAGCTCGAAGCGACACTGATGACATGAGGTGTCCCCAGAAAGAGCTCGAAAGATGCTGACGACATGAGGTATCACTATAGAAAAACACCCTCAAACAGGGTCAATAATGCCAGAACGCGAGGTTCAACACTTCAAAAAAAAGAAGAAAAAAGGAAGAGAAGAAGAAAAAGAAAAGAAAAAGAATAGTGTTGAACCGTACCATGGGCACAAGCGCCTTATCGCGGTACCCGGATAGACCTCCTGAAAAATTTCCGGGACAGACGCGGGCAAAGTACGCCATATCGCGAGACTAGAAAAGGTCCCGGGAAACAAGGGCGCTAGTCTTAAACGCGGACGGAAAAAATCTGTAAAAGAGGTTGGCTAACGCAAGATCCAAAGCGATCCGTTAGTTTACAAAGCCCCAACGTGGCAACTGAAAAAAAAAAGCCCCAAAGCGGCAAAGCCCCAACGTGGCAACTGAAAAAAAAAAGCCCCAAAGCGGCAAAGCCCCAACGTGGCAACTGAAAAAAAAAAGCCCCAAAGTGGCAAAGCCCCAACGTGGCAATTGAAAAAAAAAAGAAGAGAGCCCCAAAGCGGCAAAGCCCCAACGTGGCAACTCAAAAATAAAAGGAGAAAGAAAGCCAAAAAGCGGCAATTGAAAAGCCCAAGGCGGCAAGCAGAAAATCCAAAGCAACAAACAAAAGAAAGGGTCCAAAGCGACAACATCTGTGAAGCGTGCCCAACGAGCACCTCAACAACAATCTTGGCACCAATGACATGAGGGGCCATTGAAATCTGCAAGCAAGTTTGAAGAGCCCGGAGCGCGCTCCAAAAAAAAAGTGGAGAGGGGAGGAAGGAAACCTTCCTTGGGGCACCAATGATATAAAGGCCCCTATAAAAACGAATAATATAAAAAAAAGGAAGAAAAAGAAAAAAAGAGTTGTGCTCTATCAGAACACTTGGAGAAAAGGCACCAAAACTAAGAAGTGCAACAAACGCAAGAGCAGTAACAAGCGATTACAAAGCTACGAAGTTCAAGCCATGCTAAAGCAGTGAAGCCAACGAAAGCGCACAAGAACAAAGGCGTAAAATTCAAATGCAAGTCTCAAGCGCAAGGCAAACAACAACAACAACAACAACAAGATGATGAAAAGACAAAGACAAGATATGCATAACAGCATTGTCAACATAGCAGCAAGCGTACAAAGTAGAATCCAAACTTGAGGAGCACATACAAAAGGCATCATGGACCCCAAGATGCAAGTTCAAAAGCAATAAAACAACATAAGTCAAGTTCTAACAAAGTCATACAAATCATGGAGCCAAAGAGAAGGTCATAATCGAAACCATAATTCGAAAGGAGAAACGTCAAAGCAATGGCATAAAGTGGCGAAACAGTGCCTACATAAAAAAGAGGGAATTCAAAGAAGTGACCCTGCAGACTTCCTCATAAGAATACTTTGTGTTGGCCAAATCCCTAATCTCCTGATCAAGAGCCTCCAATTCAGTGGTTGCTTGATCAAGCTGAGAAGAAAGCTCCTTGATATGAGACACCAAAGGAGCACGGCGCTCCTGCAGAGCACGCTCAGCGTCGGCCAACTCGGCGTCGTCAAATTGAGGGCGCAAACTTTCAAAACCAGCAATGGCACTTTCAAGCCAGGGACCAGAATAATGTTGAAATTGAAGCATGTACAAGCAATCCAAGATCTCAGCCTTCTCCTCCCATGGCGAGTCATCTACGTCAACTGAGCGGACCAAATGCAACATCCGCAACAAAGTTTGAGAACCGGACTCCCGGAAAAGGCGAGGAAGCGAAGCTGAAGGAGGAATCAAGAAAGCATGGGCACGCAAGAACGAATCAATCAAAGCTTGATCATCCGCAGAAAATGGAGCTGCAAAAGCATATGCGGAAATGATGAGACCAAAACACAAGAGAAGAGATAAGTCCAACTTAGGCCAAGTGAAGAAAATACTTACAAACCAAAGAAGATCCTGGAGAAGCGGAGGCGTGACTTGCCCTCACGGCAGGAGCCTTACCCTTATCGGCTAAAGAAACAAGATTTGCAGCAGCTTGACTCTCTGGAGGGGCAGGGGCGTCAACTTCAGCACCTACCCCACCAAACATGTTTTCAGATCTTGGAACATCAGAAACAAGTTCATAAATAATGTCAGCAGTAGCAATACCTGAAGGGGCCTTCGAAGGCGCACCCTTGGGAGAAACAGGGACACTCCTTGGAGTGCCAGCAGGAGGCATCAAAGAAGTGAAGCCATCACTGGCAGCAGAATCAGAAGGGGCAACACCCCCACCAGCTGAAGGTTGGCAAAAGAGGTTCATAAAATCTTCACGATCGGAAGCAAGTGAAACAGCAGGAGCGTTCTCAGGAAACTGAGATGAAAGCGACGTCGATGAATGACCATCAGCACCACCTGCGCTCAAAAGGAAAAAGAAAAGAGAGTCAGTGACGTTATGAAAACTGTCCAAGCAAAACAAACTGAAAAGACTAGAAGAAAATAAAAGAGCAAGAAATGGAACCTGAAAAACGACCCCCAGCGCCACCGCTTTCAGCAGAAACATCACAAGATAAGAAAGAATCACCAGAATTAGTTTCAGCAATGTCATCTTGAACCAAGTCCACATGGACTGGGGAAGAAGGAGCAATACGGATGCCGAAAGTGCGAAGGCGGCTAGACCGACGAATAGGAACGGCTGCAACTGTCTTCCTCCTTTTGCTGGAATTGGCGGCGCTACTACTACCACCCCGAACAGAAGATCTGGAAACAGAAGGAGTTTTCCTTTTGCTTCGCCTGGGGGCAACAGAAGGAGACGCAGCAACTCTGCGGCTAGGCGAAACCCCCTCAGCTGAAAACAAAACCAAACAAAGTTAAGTGCAAAGCAAGAAAAAGAAAGCAACAAAAAACGAAAAATGGTCAAGATATTTACCATTGGTTTTCTTCATGGAAGTGCAAAAATAAGGGTCATTGTACACTATGGGCAGCAAGGAAGGAATGGGATGCGAGGAAGAAGCTTCGAAGTCTTGGAGATGTTTCAGGATGTCTTCATGAGAAGTAAGCCAAGAACTCAAAACACCTCCAACGCGAGAAGAAGAAACATAAACAGGAGCAAAATCAGAAATCCCGGGAGCTGCATCAAAAAGAAGCGCCTTGACCAAATCTTCCACCGGGGCCTGCTCGATGTTAAGAACACAAGGAGCTTGATCGCGCCCAAACTGTCTAGCCACCCGATCAGGACGGTACACACAAGGGCAAAGGGCTCCACCGTGAGCACTCCTACTGTCCAAAGGGACAAAACCAGGCAAGCAGCGAATGGAGAGAATCAATGACCATAAATCATAAATTCCCTCAAAGGGGATGGCAGCGTCGTTCCTTGAAGTAAAGGCCCCTTCATCATAAAGAGGATGCGGGAGGTCCGAATAGGGGCGGAACAAGAACTTGTCTTCTGAATCAATGAGAGAAATTAGAGGTTCTCTTGGAGATCCTCTCGTCCAACACCAGGAACAAGGGTCTGAACCAGCAACACCAGTAGAAAGAGGAAGCTTGATAGGGCCATAATCAGGAAAGCGTTCGAACAAAAAGTATTGAAGAAAAGTCAAGTCTACATAAGAGTTGATTGGAAAGCGCCCATGAGAAATGCGCATCTGCACTGATACTTGGTCTAGGCGGGCGTACAAACCGCCGAGGAAAAATGAAGCAAGAGGAAGGCGTGTACCTTCCGCCAAGAGACAAGCAAAGAGAAACACACATGGGCTTACAAACTCCCATGGAGGTCCAGGAAACACGTACCTACTAAGCCAGAAAGCACCAAAGGCGGCGCGGCAGAGGCGCGAATCTGTGACAGGCCCGGATTGGAATTTACCATCATGAAAATCGCCAAAGAAATAGCGAATCCAGCAAGCAAAGGTGTACTTAACAGAAGAGGGTTGACTTTCCCTTCGACTCCTAGGAACCAAGTTCCCAGTACCCCTCACCCGTTGAGAAGAAGAGCCCTTAGCGTACGAGGCGCGCCTTCGCTTGAAAAGGTCCCGGGAGTACTTGGCGCTCAGAGCCGAAGCGGCTTTCAGCTGCATTGACAACTCGGAAAAACGTTCATCAACATTCTCCACGTCAAGGTCTGCATCTCCGAAAGCAGGAAGTCCGAGAAGCACAATCACATCTTCAAGCATTGGGGTAAACTCCCCCCATGATGTCAGAAAGGTGTGGGTGGAGGAACACCAGCGTTGCACCAACATCAGCAAATCACTGGGCTTGCGGTTGGCACCAAGTCGACGCGACGCCTTGACGACGACAGCAATCCTACTTTTTCCAGAATAGCCACGAAAGCGGCGTCAGTAGCAAAAACGTGATCGACCCACTCTTGCCATCCAGCAGTGCCTCCCACGCGAACATTGAAGTTCACATCTACCCAGGGGAACTCCGAACGGCGGAGGCAGGAGCGGAGCAATAAAGAGCCCAGGGTGCAGTGATCTTTATCATAAGAAGGAGAAGAGATGAGTTCGGCGTCCTCCTCGGAAACCACCATGGCCTTGGAAGACGAGCCAACAATGAAATCGCCCAAGTTGGGACCAGAGGGCGAGTCCGCCTTCACCTCCGTGGCCCAGCGGCGATATCCCGGTTCAACAGGGTAAGAGCGGGGGCAGGGAAGCTCTTGCATGAAGCAATAAGAGATGGGGCCTGGGAGTTGAATCTCCTCCTCGGAGCTTGAGGAAGCGCTTTCAACCGCGGAAGGAGTAATGGCCTTCGATTTTGACATGATAACAGCGAATACAAGAGAAAGGCAAACAGGAGAGAACAAGAAAGCAGAAAACAAAGGAGTAATGGGGAGTTCCTTTCTGGAAGAAAGAAGTTTCGGAAATGAAAAAGAAAGAGAACGAAGTGGAAATGAAAAGAAAACTGAAAGGTTTGAGGGAGTTTTGAAAATATGGGAACGTGGGGAAACGTGCAAGTATCAAAGCTGAAGGATATTTGCCTCCTCCCCCTAACGACACGTGGAACGCAGCAGAAGAATGAAGGGAAGAAAACCAAAAGACTCACCAGTGAGGGCCCGTTGACAAGACCCCACTGGGTGTCGAAATTCAAAGCAAAAGCTGCCAAGCAATCAGTAAGCCAGGAGAAATGCAAAGGGCACCCGTAAAAGCGGAGGTGTCCCCTTCTGTACGCCTTCCCCAGAAATCGAAGGCGACGCCGAAAGAAATAACAAGAAGGCGAAGGACAAAGAATGGGAAATCAAGAAAAGAAGAAACAAGCAAGAAAAACACAAATCTAGGATTTGCACTGAGAAGGAAATTCTTCCCCCCTCACTGCAAAGGGGGCAATTGTTGATACCTCAATATTTGGTAGCCCAAATTACAAGGCCCAAATCATGTAAGGGCCCAGAAGTTGTCAAACAAAAATAAAGTAATAAAGATACTGAGAAAAGTGCGCCAACTCCGGGAATCGTCCAAGGCGACACACACTCACGGCGACGGCTACCAAGGCGGCACTTCCCAATAAGGTGCCCAGAAGAGAGAGTAAAGCGCACTAGTGGCGGTAAACGCCATGTGTCATCCCAAAGTGTCTCAGATGCCACAGAAACCCGAGGAGAACATCGGGATAAACGAAGGCGAGTCGGAGGCAGAAGCTCACAGAAGGCGCACACGTGACCAGCCAAGGGTGACATAGCCATCCGAGGCTACGACGGTTTGCAAAGTAAGCTAGAAAGGAATCTTTTATTCACCCAAGGCAAAGCCGAGGGGAGTAAGACTTGGAGTCCTCTCCTTCTCCGTAATCATCAAATGCCAAAGCCAAGAATGGTAAATAAGACAAAGCCACTGATAAGGTGCTCTGAATACATAATGCAAGGAGTCATTAACCAACAGACAAAGAAGAGCGAGCAAGGACCACTGGTCCAAAGCACCAGTATAAATAAGAGGAAGAAAAGAGAATCAAGGGGGGAGAGGGCAGAGCCCCGGAAGGCCACCCCCCCCCCCCCAAAAGGTCGAGAGATGCCAGAAGGCAAGAGGAACAATACCCCAAAGCGACAATAGCTGCAATACGATACACGCAATATGCACCAAAAGGTACAAAAAGCTCCTCCCTCTGAAAAGCGGAGAGAAAGCATGAGAAGTAAGAGAGAAGCTCGAAGGGGAAAAACTGCCCAGCAAACACAAGAGACATCACTCCTCCCCCGGAAGCACCCTCTACAAAGGGGTGCCATGGAGAAGTAAGAGACGGAATAAGCAACGAAGGAGAAACAGAAAAGGAGGAAAAGCCAGAAAGCGTGCACCTCCAGCAACCATCGTAGAAGCCAAGACGAGGGGGTCAGAATACCCAGAAAGCGCCGTAACCAACAATGGTTACAACACGGAAGGCGTACAGCGAAAAGGAAAGAAAGCTCCCCTTCTGAAACCCAAGATTTAGCAATGCAAAAGGAGTGTAAAGCCAAAGCGCACACCCCTCCCTTTGTAAAATACCACGAACGTGGGAGCCATTTCCTTGTATCGACCCCTCTGTATCTCGTCTCAGTATAATAAAAGCCTAAAGCTTCATCAAGTTTACGAACCCATTATCTCTTTTAATTAAACAATCATTATCGCACAAAGCGGTCTGAAACACTTAGTATATTAAAAATATTAGGTAAAACTATTAAATTTATGATACATTTTATTTTTTTAATAGATTATTGTTGATTTTTAATTTTTGAGATCACTTTTGATCACGGACCCTAGGTGGCTACCCTTGGGTCGGGGCCTATCCCTGGGGCCGATCTTGGTGTGATTATAAATGAACATATAACTTTATTATATTTATCTATTTAAATACTATACTATGAATTTAGCTTAACTTCAATCCTAATGGCAAATAATAAGTAGTCAAAAAGAAGAAAAATTGTATTGGAAAAATAAATACAATACTTCTCCAAAATAAAAAATGCTTGGTATTCCAATGAAAACATGTTATTTATAACTCCTTATTCTTAGCCCTAAGATCTACAATTAATAAGAAAATTCTTAAAATATCCCTTTACATCTATAATATATCACACTTAAATAATCCACAAGTTTTGCTTTTATTTTGATATTTCTTTACCAACTTCAACTTCAAGCATTAGCCTTGTGATCTTGGTCACCACTAACAATGTCATCAGTAATGAACTTGCTCCAGAACCAGTGTGACATCCACACTTTATTCATTTCTTCAATTGGGATGTTCTTTGTCTCAGGGAAGAACATGAAAATGAAAATGGTCATGATGACTACAAAGCCAGCAAAGAAGAAGAAGAGACCAAACTTTAAATGGCAAAGCATGGTAAGGAAGATTTGGGCAATGGCAAAGGTGAAAAACATGTTCACAACAACATTTATAGCTTGCCCTGCGGATCGAACCTCAAGAGAACATATTTCACTAGGCACTAACCAGCCCAATGGGCCCCAAGACCAAGCAAAAGCTGCAACATATACACAAAGGAAAACCAATAGGAGGTTGGCTTATACTTTGCTAAATGAGCCTTCACCACTCACACCAAAATTTAAAGCAATCATAACTCCTCCAACAACCTGCAAGCAAATATCATGAGCTTCAAATTAGTCATTCTTAAAAGAATTGCAAGCCATCAATATATGACAATTGCAAAAAGTTATATAAATTCGGTGTTCGTTTTTACCTGGCAAATAAACATCTGGACACCACCTTCTAGGAACAAAATCTTTCTTCCAAACTTATCCACTGTAAAAATGGAAACAAATGTGGCAACCACATTGACGCCGCCACTAATAACAGCAGATATAAGGGCACCTTCCTGACTAAATCCTAGAGTCTTGAAAAGGACAGGTGCGTAAAACATAATGACATTTATACCAGTGAGTTGTTGGAAAAATGGAATGATAGAGCTGAAAATGAGTTAAGGCCTGTAGTTTGGTTGTGAAATGTTCTTCCATGGGTGTGTCACCTTTTTGGATTCTTCACTAGCATCAATGAGATCTTGAAACTCTTCATGAATGTTATCAGTTCCACGGATCTTTTGCAACATTGCCTTAGCCTTGTCTTGTTGGCCTCTTTCAATCAAGGAGTTAGGTGTGTCACCCAAGAAAAGAGATCCTACGCACAACAAAACTGCTGGAACAGCTCCAAGACCCAAAGAAATTCTCCATCCATTTTCAAGCTTGGAAGTTCCATAGTTGATAAGATTTGCAGCTAGGATTCCAATTGTAATCATCATTTGAAATCCCATGTTAAGTGCACCTCTAATCTTTGCTGGAGCCATCTCAGACAAATCTACAGGAACAGACTGCATTGTTGTAAAAGATAATATGAGTCAATTAGTGATAACTATTTCTTTATATTAAATCATAATAACTTGAAAGCATACTCATTATGCTAATTTTTACCCGATTGCAATATCCAACACCAAAACCAAGCAACAAACGACCAATGATAAGCATTGCAATGTTGATAGCGAAATCATTCAGTGATGCACCAACAAGAAAAAATAGTCCACCTATAAACATCGACGGCTTGCGTCCTATCAATCTAGTGGTTGTGGAAGCAAAGAATGAAGCTATCAGTGCTGCAACATATAACGAGGAGGTGAACAATGTCAGGAGATGATTATCAAATTTGCATTACTGGCTCTCTTTTCCTGATTCATCTTTCATTTGTTTATACACAGTTGGGAAGAACTTGATCAAGAATGGCTCCATGGAAGTCACCCCTCCTGTAATTCCAAGATCATAGCCAAAAAGAAGACCTCCCATGGTTGCGACAAAACATGTTACCAAGACGAATGCTGTAACCTTGCCCTCGTAGACCCTTCCATCCCCTGCGGTGACAAAAGCTCCACCAGCCATCTTTCACAAGGTTATATCCCAATGTATATCTCGTTATTCACCTTTTGCTTACCTGCTCTCTCTGCTTGTTTAGGACATTGGACAATCATATGCATTATATAGGGGCATAATTCTTAGTGATAAGATCATAAAAATCATATGATGTCAAGACAGGAATAGAGGTGGCAACGGTATTCTTCTGTCAAACACATGATATCTTAACTTTAGGGTATTGCTTTGTTGGATCTCATGTTAATGTATAATTTGAAAGAGATAAGATAAGACCGAGTCGTTATATTTATATCGTTTACGTATTATCCATGCTTATTTGATAGATAAATCAAATTGAGTTGTTGGATTACTTTATTTAGTGTATGATACAAAAACATTGGAAAATTTTCAGTATACTCTAACGACCAAGATAACAATTTCTTTAAAATAAGTTATCAATCACCTTATATACTAATTTCAATACTTGTTCTCTTCTCTTCTTTTTTCTACCTATTTTTATTATTTTAAATTAAAAGTTTAGATTTATGTACATTCTCATTCGCTCTCACATTTCCTTGTAAGAAAGTAGTGCCACATGAAAAATGTTTACCTTTCAAAAAAATAAAAATAAAAAAAAATAATGTGTTCCGTAAAAAAAAATTAATCAAAGTTCAGCCATAATTTCCTTTTTTAAATTGCACATTACTAATTACTAATTGATAGAGTACTTATTACATACTTAATACATATTCCATTAGTATCCTCAAATTTATGCAGATTTCACTATTACATATTACATTCAATCTGTATTCAATCACTATTTTCAAATTTTCACTCAAAAAGATACCTAAAAATCAATTGATATAATAGGGATAAAAATGATTGGTTTTGTTGAATGAGATTTACGCAAATTTTCTTGTTATTAAATACAATAAATCTCTAATCAATCATTATTCACAAATTCTAATTGATACTTAAATATCATATGATATAATAATTATAAAAAAGCATTGCTACCCCAAAACTAAATCTCCACGTCTAGTAAACACTATATAGTATCTGTTACCTTTTCCTCTCCTCTCCTTTTTTCCTTGGAATTTCTCTTTTTTTTAAAAAAAAATGGGGAATTTTTGCTCACTCATTCACTCTCAAGGCTTTGGTTCGTAGTTAGCTATGCCACATTGAAACTATTAGGGCATTAGTCCTCAAACCCCCATTTTATCCCTCGAACCCCAATTTTTTTTATAATTTCACTATTACCCTTCCAAACCCCAAACCACATTTTCTCTTCTCTCTCTCTCTCTCTTCCATTCTTTCTTCTCTAACATTCTTTCTTCTCTAACGCCCACTCTCCCTCTCCCATTTCACAACCTTCTTTCTCCCTTTTACAATTTTCTTTTTCCTCTATCTTCTTTCCATTTTCCCTTTCAAAGTCTTTTTTTTCCTTTGTCTTCTTTCCTTTCTTTTGGGTTTTTTCGTTTAGGGTTTAGGTTAGATGATTAATAGGTTGTTTGAAGTTAGATTTTCATTTTTTAATAGTTTTTTTGTTCATTTGTTATGTTTTAAGCAAATCTGTTTGTCTTCTCTTCGTTGTTAGAGTTTGTTTTCTTTTTTATTCTGAGGCTGTAAAATTCCGACGAACCAGTGTCAGAATTTTGAATTTCCGACACGGGGGTATCAGAATTTCAAAATTCCGACAAAAGGCCGTCGGAAATTTACATAGTGTTTTAATTTTTTTCGTTAGAAAAAAGTCCGACATATATATGTCGAAAAACTCTTAAACAAACTACCTAAAAATTTCTGACATACCCGTGTCGGAATCCCAAAAAATTCTGACACTGGATTATCGGAATTTACACAGTAACTTAAAAAGTGGAATATGGAAGGGGTTAGAGAGGGTTGAAGAGAAAGAGGTTTGTAAAAGTGGATTATGGAAGGAGTTTGCATGGGGTTATGGGATTTTGCTTGGGGTGGAAGAAGTTCAAAAGATGGATTTGGGGTTTGGGGATTCTTTCTTTTTTTTTTATTTGGTTTGAATGATGAAGGGTATAATGGACATTGCACCATTAAAATGAGGTTTTGGGATAAAATGAGGGTTTGAAAACTAATGCCCAAACTGTTATTATATAAAAGGAAATAATATTGTTCATTACAGTAAACCCACAATACAAGTCAAAATAATATTTGCTCAAACAATTGAAGAAACCAATCAACATCTCTGTATAGTATTTGTTACCCCTTTCCTCTCCCTTTTCACTTGGAATTTCTTTTTCTTTTGTTTTTAATATTGTTGGGAATTTTTTTTTTTTAATGTAAATGGTCTGTAGAACTCCATCAAATGACTTGCCATTGGATTTGTCTTGATAATTGGAAGGTGAAATACATGCACACCGGACACACTGGATTCTCCATGCTTTCAGTAAGTCCAAGACAAGGGGAAGAATGGTTTGTTATATACTCACCGGTGGCCTATAATATTTGGTTGGCAAGGAATAGAAGAATCTTCAAGCTCAAGGAAATGACACGGAGACATTTTAAGTACGATTACGAGAGAATTAGCCATTATATTTTTTTTCATTGTTTATCTAAATTATATAGGTGAAACAATTCTATTTTAGTTCAAAGAGTAACGGCTGAATAACAAGTAATTTATTTTGGACAATTTTAGGCTTTTGAAAGTAGTTCAAAGAGTCTTTAATTGGTCTTTGCTTGTTCTCAAATTTTGCTTGTACTCAAGTTTTGCAACTGGGAATGCAGCTTACTCAAAATTTTAGCTAGCATCACCTCAGCGAACATTTGACACATCTTCTTTGGTGTCTTGTTGCATGGAAGTTTTCTGCTTTCACTAACATACGTTATTGTCAAGGGCTTGCTTGAGAATCCTTGTCAACGAATTGGGTCTTACACATTGATTGATGCACCTCATTGCCCCCCTATGTTTTTTGTTCTCCATTGTATGAGATAGATCATATATGGAGATGTTTTTAGGTTTTTTAACCCTCCTTTTTTATCTTCAATCATCTCTTGAAGAAGGTGGATATAACTTTTAAGTTTTAACATCTCCCTTTTCTTAACAACCTAATGAAAATGATCTCGTTGATATAACATTCTCACCACCCCCATTCTAAGGTATAAAATCTTCATAGCTTCTAATAACCAACAATGAAGGCCTGTGAATGGTTGAATGAACTTCAGCAATCATCTGTTTATACTTGAAGGCCTTAAACAGTAACTTCATTCTAAATAAATGCAATGGATTCATACAAATTACTCTATCCGGTCTTAAATGTAAGACTCTTTTGAAGAAATTTATATCTACAAAAAGTGTATCAATGTTGTTAACGGTATTGGAAATATAAACATTTAATATTTTTTTTCCAAAACTTCCCCTATAATTGTTATTGAGAAATTTAAAAAGTGTTGATATAATAGAGGTGTTTAAAAAAAATAATTAAATATTATTGAAAATTGTAATGAGATCTTACAGATGGGATCAAAATTTTTCTCCTAAAAATTTTTTACATAGGATCTAAGGGCAGAAAAAAAAACAACTAATGTGAATAAAGTGTGGGTGTTGGGCAATTAAATCAAGTGCATCTGTCTTGGTAATAATAGGACAAAAGTCCCAGTATCAAACCCCCTATAGAGATAGGTTATTGCAAACACTTCGGAATAGAGATATGCAGATGAGTAAAACAATAAATAATATATATATATATATATATATATATATATATATATATATATATTTTAAATTAAGAGAAAATTTTATTACAAAAGGAGAGTATAAGCAACAAAATTCGATCCGTATTGCAACAAGAACATAGAAGACAACAAAACAGGAAGACAATAAAGAAGAAAAATTATACAGAAAATTAACATTGCGACATGCATTCCCAGGAGGTTTATTCTCCGATTAGAAAAAGAGAAGCATGCGAAAAGATTTCTTGCTTTTGTGTTGGACCAAGATCTCAACATTATCAATTCTAGCTGCTCCTCCATGCAAGAAGTAGCCTCCTTAAAGAACATTCTATTTCTTTCAATATTGACCATATGATGACAAACCACGGCATACTCCAAGTCTTCTTTTGCTTTTTTTTTTAGTTTCAGCATGCCCATATGGCAGTAGAATTCATTTCCCCTTCTTGCAGGACAGTGAAAGCCAAACCAATTATTGCAGGAGTGCCAAATTATGTATATATATACTTACAATTGAGAAATAAATGTCGAACTGATTTTTCTTTAGAGTCGCAGAAAACACAATAATCACTATAAATAATTGGTTGAAAAATTATCCTTCTTTTAAGGTTGCACTTTGTAGGTACGCCATTCATGAGTACCCTTCAAGCCAAGCCAGTCATTTCACTATGTTCTTGTTACACAGTTATAGATTTTCATTTGTTTATTACTTTTCCTTGGATTTCATTCCTTTCATTTCCCAAGAATACACCTTTATTATTACACATAAGAATTGTTTCTAAATTCCATATCATTTGTGTGCAAGTTCACCAAAGAACGATCCTAAAATCTTATCCTTTGTCACTATGGAAAAATCTTCATCAAATTGATAGCTGCCCTATCTTAAATCTAGGGAGGACTTGGATCAAATATAGATCATTGAACCCAAAACATACTATGCTAGAAAGTAAAAGAGCTAGCAATACAATTTTAAAAAAAAATAAAGTGCTAGCAATACAAGAAACAGATCAACACAACAAACAAGCAAAACCAACATAAAATACTTTTATGTCTCGAAAACCACCTTCAACATCTAACCTAAATTAAATTCATAACTTGTATTGAATCAATCTTTGAAGAAAAAAAAACACAGTTCCTCAAAAGTCAAACTGACCAAACAACAGCGAAGCCAACCACAACATTCCCCGAACAACTACTACTACTTACCTACTTATAAATAAAGAAAATGATCCTTATAGGAGTTTGGAAGAACCATCATAATGGCCAAGCAGTTATAGCAACATGTCCATACATGTTCGGTAAAAGAACATTGTAGGAACAGATGGTTCACCGTCACAAATTAAAGTTATAAGGAAGAAGTGTATAAAAAACCCTAAACTTAGGCACTATTAACCTTTTTTTTCTTCCCTAAACTTGGAAAATTTTAAACTGTCCATTGTCCATTTTCCTAGCAGCAAATAGCAATAATATCTGGACTTAAATCAGTGTCATTAATCCTTTCGATTCTGAAGCCTGAAGGAAACATGGGACGTACCTTAAACTGAATAAACTATCTATTTAGTATATGTATTCCAGGATAGATTAACAGCAAAATTGTCTCGCAAGGAGAGAAATCAAATTCTTCAATAATCAAAATCAATTCGGAATGTTGGATAAATGAACACAACATATATTTAGTCATGTAATAGGGCAAAACTGTGCAGCTTATATTTCTGTCTGCCAACCATGATCACGAGGTAGCAGCGGCAGATGATCTCTGCGTCCTTAATCCAAACAGATTCTCAAATAACATTGGAGCCATAGGAGGAAGATTCATGGGTTGAGGAGCCATAAAGTTTACTATCTTTTCATGAACATTGTACCTTCAACATCAGATCGCCCAAAAAACTCATTATAGTTAATAAGATGAATGAAACATACATGTAATAACTACAAGAGTATCAAAATAAAGAAAAGATTTTCTGATATACCTTATCTTGCGACTTTTTGAGGCTCGACGATCCACAATTTTTCTTTTCTTTGTTTGCATCCTCTTCAAAGCATAAAATGCATTCTCTGGACGACCAGACATAACAGAAAATGGTAATTTTTAGGGATAGTTAAGAATGGAATCATAGAAAATGATACACCTCCAAAGGTCGGCCAACTAAAATTTTGGAACCGACTTTCTGGATGATGGGAACAAAAAATGGAACAAGTGGATCTACATCCCTTTGTTGTTTTAGTTCTCCGAATGTTTTAAAATATATATATCCATGTTTGATAAAGCAACAAAAGCCTAGCGGGATAGACAGCATGGTTTTTGTTAGTGTATATACTCTATAGTAGTTTAGTTAAGCTGACAGCTGGCAGTTAATTATTGAATCAGCAAACACTTCTATAAATAGAAGTGTTGAAACACTTCTATAAATAGAAGTGTTGTGCTCACTTTGTAACTAACTCTTTCTAATCAATAACAGAATATTCAGATTCAGTTTTCTCTCTCTCTCTCTCTCTCTCTCTCTCTCTCTCTCTCTCTTCTCTCTCTATTCAGATTCTAACAGTTTTTTTATATATGTACAGTAGAGAGCTTGCGGTAATCAGGTTTAGGCAGAGCTTAGAAACAAGCATTAGGCAATCCCTCACATTTCACAATTCATGTAAATAAACTCTCTTCTCTCTCTATTCAGATTCTAACAGTTTTTTTATATATGTACAGTAGAGAGCTTACGGTAATCAGGTTTAGGCAGAGCTTAGAAACAAGCATTAGGCAATCCCTCACATTTCACAATTCATGTAAATAAAGGGAATGTTACGGCTTGCCTAGTGTGCAAGTGTAAAATCTAGACCATACTAAAAGTTAAAAGTCAAAACTGTCATCTGTAAAAGGTGGGTGTGCCTTTGAAAGCATGTATATAGCAAAAAAACTATAAAAAATATCACTCCTAAATGTCAACCTTTTAAATATATCACTATAGATGTGTAACATATCCATTCACCTTATTCATGATCATCAAAAATACAAGTCCCTAAATAGGCAAACGGCATTAGAAATAGAAATCTTATTACAGCTTAATCGAAACAGTCAACAAAAATGCCTACCAGATGATGAAGGATCAACTGTCTCAAAAAATTCCTTCAATAATTGCTGATAAAATTCAGAGTCGTCCAGAAGTTCAGGATCACCATCAGTATGTGCTTCCTGAGAAGGGTTACATTCAAAATTGTGATGTCAAAAATTAAAGTGCCAAAAAAAGAAATGGAGTAGAGAGATGTTGGGGGAAAAGACCAAAACAGAACATAACAATATAACTTTGACCAATGCTATCAGGCTAAAACAATGGGGAGCCTATAATCACAAGAACAAAACATATCAACGACAGAAGAATTACTAACATACTTAGATACATTTCTAATTTTCTAGCGTGTTTGACACCATTCATCCTCTTCTTAGCTTTCGTATAATACTCCTACGCTGGATACATCTAATCCCATCATCATCAAACTAAAACCAGATACCAGAAAGACTTAAAGAATATGGCTATGTTGAAGACAGGTACATTACGATCATTTGAAAATAAACAGTTAGCAACCCAAATGTGGACAGAAACAGTGATTAAACATCCCATATGATTTCATATGGGTGAACGTTGGTAAAGAAGGCAAAAGGTCGGTAGGAGAGTAATAAATATGACGATGGCAGCAGGGTTTTAATGTGAAGGAATCTCATCAAGGAATTGGCAATATAGTGTGTCTGAATTCTGAATTTGGCGGGAAGAACACAAACAGGTTCTATGCAACAGTCTAATTTCTGACAATTAGACCATTTTTACCATTGGTTTTGTAACCATAAAATAATGTAAACTTTTTGAGAAGGGAGCAATTCAAAACACCAAAGCAACAACTACCACCCCACAGAAAGATATTAATTGATCAGGCACCATAGGAATAAGGTTTACCTCTTTAAAGTCATCCTTAGCCTCGGGAACCTGAAGACAGGCCAGAAAGTGTCAGCTTATTACAATACATACTCTTTATGCACAATTTACAGAGTGACTTACCGATCCAAATATACTAACAGCTGATCTTCTTAGTTGCATTTGTTTCATCATTCTACTGGGATCCCTCATATACGTAGCAACTTGGCTACTTATATCCTGTGATGGGACAACATATGAGTAAAATAACCAGGCTATCACAAGCAGAATCCTCAGTCCAGTTATAGAAGTTGACCTGATTAAAAGCATGCAATTTGCCTTTAATAGCAGCAGCACCAGTTGTCACTTGTGTCATCCTCTGCCATTTGTTGATTGACTTGTCCCTAAAAGATGCCATTCTACAATATGCAATCATGAATAGCATCAGTGAGACACGCATAAGACAAGGGAGCATAACATTTTTAAGATGCAGATACAGAAAATGCATAACTTGAGAAAGGGAGGCTCATTGTCATTTAAAAAAAAAATAGAAGTCTGAACGTTGCAGCAACTTCAGAAAGGAATGGCTAACTGAATACTAGTGCTCTTAGAATATTATAAAACATAAATACCTCTTGTGTGTCTCTGAAATCTGTGGCCACTCGCGATCAAAATTGTCATCTAAATGCTTAGAGACTTCTAAATCTTTTGATGATCTTTCAGAACCTTTGAGAAAAGGGGAAAAACATAACGTCAATACAGAAATATCATATAAGAAACTAGATAGGGGAATAAGAACAATAACAAAATTAATTACCATATGTGGTTTGGGTAATAGATGGATTATTTGCAAATAGAGCCTGGAATAAGGAAAGCAAAACCAGTGACTAATGGAATTAGAGGTCAAACATAATAAATATGACAATGTAACAGACAACTACATAGTCTTCATAAAACATGGGGGGTTGATATAAGTAGCATTGCCCTTGCAAGCAGAGAGGCTATGCCCAATATTTGAACCCATGACCTCCAGGTCATAAGGCAGCAATCTTACCGTGGGAGCAAGGCTAACCCTCTCTTCTTAAGAAGTTGCTTCATAGAAATACAGATATAAAAAAACAGCATCCAACAACCAAGCCTTATCAACTAAAACATAGATATGGAAAAAAGCAGGCAAAATAATTCACATTATTTTCTTTTTTGATTTAAATTCCAGGTAAAAAAGCACCTCTTGCAGTTCCAATATAGAATCTAAAGTCTCCTTGGAAGAAGTCACCAGATTTGAATATGCAACACTAACAGTCTCATCAGATTCACAGAAAGAAGACCTGATTGGCACCTACAGACAATTCATCACATTTGGTCACCGACATTCAAATATGATAAATAGCAAATCACATTAAAACTTAAAACTCAGATAGGAAAAGACCTGGGGTAACCTATTTGAACTTGAGAATGGCTTCTGAAGTAAGAATCTAAGCTCAAGAATCTTGTACCAGAGGGCCTTCAGGTAAAACAAAGTTCACTGATGTTATTAAAAACTCAAAACAGAAGAAAAATTGTCTATTAAATGTGGATGGAGCAAAAGTAACATCTACGGTTGACAACATTTATACTCTATAATCAATATACACCAAGTGCCACAATAGTGGCACCTACCAGTGACACTCAGCTCATCGCATCAACTTTTGGTAAAGCCGTGAATCGCAGCCTCTTATCACCACAAATTGTGGCTGCTATTGTAACCAGCACGGACACATCTAATGCAAGAGCAAAATCCCCATGCTGTCCTCTTTTAAAACCATTTTACAATTATTAGGACATTATAGTCATTTCCTACCTTTTTTAGGGAATTTTAGTCATTTCCTACCCTTTTTAGGAGCCAGCACTCAATTAGGATTACAGATCCATCTACTTTTTAAGAGCCAGCAATGATGATAGTGTCTCAAGTATATTCTATACTGTAACTATCGATAATTAATGGTGAGTATGCTTTTACTTCTGGGTCATTTTTTTTTTTAAATTTTGAACATATATATGTGTGTAGTATAAATTATTAATCTTCGGTGTAGAAGCTATGCTTTGAAGTTTGGCCGCTACATGCCGCTATCCAGGATTGACTACATACCATCTATATAAGAAATAAGAACTAATAAACATTTTCCAACTTAGTATGACAAAAAGGAAACAAGGAAACAGGAGATTGAATAAATGGGCAGACAATCACTAAATACAATAGCCTATATCATAAACTACAATAGAACAAAAAGCGTTCGTCATGGAACAAGTCAAATAACACCACACCTTCTGGCTTTTTACAGCTTGGCCTTTTAGGAGATCTTCATCCTTATGATGCTTCAAGTTCTTCAAAGTATCTCTGAAGGTTGAAAAATAAATTTGAGATATTTCATAAACTGAACAATCTCATAGATTATAAAAGCGAAATAATATAGTGGTTCACCACAATTGAAGTCCAAAATAGAAAACACATTAATAACAGTCAATAGGACGAGTCATGAATCATCAGGCTGATAGCTGAATAGAATTCTTACATTATTTTATTGCTCACTAGTTTGTGCCCAGGCATCCATAACATATGGCATTAATGTATCTAGAGTAGCAATATCTTCTAGTTATTTTGCAAAGAACAATACAAACAGAAATGATAACTCTCGGTCAAAAGAGACTGTTATTGGCAAATAATGCTATAAAACATTGCAGAACAGAGCCACTAATAGCAATAAGAGCCATCCTGGTTATAACTGATTAGGTAGACACAATAAATAAATAAAAACATTGCAAAAGTTGCTCTATGATCCATTATTCCAAGAATATGATTGGTTTGGATACCTAGCCGGACCTAGCAGTAGCAGAAAACATAATAACATATGCAGTGTAATTTAGTGACGACATATATAAATATATAAAATGTTAATAACAGACAAGCTTCATTTACATTTTAAAAACACACAGCAATAGGTCTAGCTGACTCATGTCTCTGCATTATGTTTGATATACAACAAGATAAATTTAATGAAACATAAAAATTAACATCCTCAAAACATGTGGAACGAGTAAAACATACACACTAAATCAGAAATACAAACTTAATAGAAAGTCAGAAACATGTCCAAGATAGTAACAAAATTGAGAAACTTAGAAGCTCCTTATATATATATATATATATATATATATATATATATATATATATACACTAATTATCCATCTACAACCAAATGCACATCAATTATCAATTATTAAATGGAATCTTACATCTCCTGGTTATGAAGATCCCTATACTCTTTCTCAAGTTGTTCCATCTCGTCATTTTCCATTCCAACTCGTGTGCCATCCTCTTCCTCGTCTGTTCCGTCCTCTCCATATTCTTCCTCCTCCTCCTGCTCACGATCATCGTCATCATAATCATCTTCGTCCTGCACCTCCTACATCAAGAAAATAATCTTTAATTACATACAGATCACGAAGAAATCACTAAACAACATATTACAACTGTGAACCAACACTTACCTCTTTGTACTCCCTATCATTGTAGTCATCCGAATCACTGTCAATATTTTGAATTTTTTTAGATTTCTTGGCAGACAATCCCATTTTCAGACCTAAATTTAAAATTGTAAAACAAAAAGATATCAGACAATATTTATATTAAAAAGATTAGGAACTGATTATCCGCCATTACAAATAATCAATGAAGAAACAGGTAAACAGACAAGGAAGCACAGGAACTTGATATTTGTTGTATCGTGTCTGTGTCAAGCGCGTATCGAGTTTATACACTCCTAACCATCTTCTTTAACATTTTATATTTTTTTTGCCATGTCCCTATGTTTGTGTTGTGTCATACCCATGTCCCGTGTCATGTCCATGTTTCCTTGTAAATGGACCATGTCAAGTTCAAGTCCTGATCATGCATCTAAATTAACACTCAACTGATACCAACCATGCCTTGTTCAGTTTACAAAGCTGGAAAAAAGAATCGGCATATACACTGAATAACCGGTATTTAAACATAAACATAGATAAAAATCAGACCAGAGACAAAATCCAACGAAAACCAACTCACTCTCAAAGAAGCAATCATGGACGACAACGACACGACGAGGAAGAAGTAACTACGACAATGACTACTTTGTCTTCAATCGCGGGGTTTTTGGTTTTTAGGGTTTTTTGTCACTGACAGAGTAGTTTTTTGACTACTTGGTCAGCTTAATAAACCATAGTAAGTATACTTACTAGTGTGGTTGGTTGAAGTTTAGGCTATGTTGCGCGGGTACTCTATTTTTGGGCTCGTACCCGTACTGGGTACTCTCTAGGTGCGGGTACGCGCCGGGTACGCTTGGGTACGTACCTGGTACGTACCCAAATAATAAAAAATTAAAAAAATAAAAAAAATGGTGTGGGTACGTATGGGTACTCCTGGGGTACGTTTTGGGCCTAATGGATTACGTATTGGGTGCGGCCCAACAGGGTTTTGGGTCCAAAAACCGGTTTTCACCCCATAATTTCCCAAAAAACCCTAATTTTCAAATCCCCTTACCTTCTCATCTGCTAGCTTCTCCCGACCGGCCAATCTTCTCCAACCATTCGCCACCGCCGTCGCCAACCATTTGTCATATAATTTTTTATATAAATAAATATAAATATATAAATATATATTTATATATTTATTTATTATATATATTAACGTACCCGTACTCTAGTTTTTACGAAAATGCCGTACCCCCGTACCCGGTACGTACCGCGTACCCGGTACGTACCCGAACCTGTGCAACATAGAGTTTAGGCCAATTCTATGATAGTCAAAAGATGTATGTTACTGTTGCCCGCCATCTTCCATTGTAGTGTGACTCAGTGTTATTAAAACCGTACCGTTTCGGTCAGTTTAACTGGAAAATAGGTGAATTGGACCAATAACCAGTATGGTTAGTAATTTATACTGCTTATGCACAAGAACTGGTCAAACCTATCGAAAGCCATTCTAACCAGCCATGAACCGGTTAGAACAGGACATATTGAACCGCTACTTCTATTAACAGCTGTTTCGGTAAATTCAGGAAAAAAGAAAAAATAAAACATGGCAACCAAGGATCAAACATCAAGACAACACTCCTCTCTGCAATGTAAATACAAGATTCCACTAGGACATGTGCTTGATTGTGTAAAATGATGCAAATAAAAGTATCTATTATTTTTTCATCATTTTTTTAACTTTTTTTTTTAGACTAAACCAATACAAATTTAATAACACAAGCCTAATGAACATATCCCCTCGTGTGTCCAGTGGTAAATGTTATTTGAAAGACCTTTGAAGTTTTTATAGGTTTGGTGAACCAACCCTACAAACTGTGTTCCATGAGTACGAATACGGTATACACACACACACACACACACATATATATATATATATATATTATTTTTTTAATATATATGTAATTAAAAAAAATAGAAAACAGAAAAAAAGAAATAATAATAATAATACCAGTAAGAGCAGAGCAGTACATAGTAGAAAAAAAAAAAAGAAAACTGAACTCAGATTTCTGACTTACACATTTTATCAAACACTTGGTGTACAACTAAAATCAAAACACAATATCAATCGATTAATCAATTTCATTACCCTAAATCAACACTTAAATAGTATTCAATGACAAGAATAGAGGGAAACGGGTATGGGTTACTAAGTTGTGTGGTCAAATGAACGAGATTGAAGAACCAAAAGAGAAAGAAAAATACCTTGAACCGAGCTTGATTGGTGAGGTAAGGTGACACGGGGCGATACGGCGGTGAGGCAGGGAGGAGGTGGTGCGGCGGTGAAAAGATGATGCAGTTTAGGTTAGGTTCTGAGATAGTGAGACGAAGCAGTAGGAGAGCAGAGAGGAATGGAAATAGCGTTAATGTGTTGGGATAGGAATAAACCGTACTTGAGCCGAACCGGATTGTACGTAGGTGACCCAAGCCGTACCTCTGAAACTTTCACACGGTGTTTTCACTATGATTGATGGCATGACACGTGGTTTCGGTAACGTAGAATAATAAGACAATAAAAGAGCGAAGGTAAACTTTGGTCTCTCAAGTTTTTTGACAGGATACTTTAGTCTCTCAAGAAATTTAATTCATTTTTAGTCCCTAAAGTTTTCCAAAAGTACCAATTTAGTCTATGTTCTATTTCCGTTAGTCACTTCGTTGAGGGACTAAATTGGTACTTTTGAAAAATATGAGGGACTAAATTGGTACTTTTGAAAAACATGGGGACTAAAAATGAATTAAATTTCTTATTTAGTCCCTGTCGAAAAACTTAAGGATCAAAGTGTCTCTCCACTCATAAAAATATGACACTTCATATTAATAGTTGTGTCATCATTTTTATTATTAAGGTATCATATTTTAATTGCATTTTAGTACTCTATATTTTTTTACATAACTTTAAATTACTTTAATCAATTTAAATTAAAAAAATATTTTTAATTGAAAATTAATAAAAAATATGATTTCTTTCTTTATTCCATCATCGTCGTCGTTCCCACTAAAATTATTTATTTGTCTCAAAAATGGTTATTAAGGCACTACTTTCATGCAACCAAATTATTTATTTGTCTCAAAAACGCTATTGTACAACCATCTAAAATTTGGTTGTTTGGTAAAAATATTCCAGTTATTATTATGTAATAATTTCTCCTGCACTTTCCCTTGAAAACAAAATGGAAAATATTTCCTTTCCTCGCTCTGTTTCTATTCTGATCGATCTTCACCTACAGGTTAAAATTAGTTAACTCAATTGAAAAAAAAAATATTATTTTGAGGAGGAATGAGATCCTCATTTCCTTTCCTCAAAAGGGAATAGTATGACAAAGTATATGTGTACAAATAATATGGTTAGCATAATAACTTAGTCTTTTTACCAACTAAAAACAACTTAGGTTCCACAACCAAACTCTCACCCAGAACCATCCAGCTCCACCAATGCTCTAAGCAGCAACCAAGCATACCTTAAATTTCTAGGTTTCGCTGAAACACTGAAGTCCACTTTTTTCTCTTTTGATAAATTTTAATTGGTAAGATAATTACGGAAGGAAGAGATAGGAGCTGAGATTCCAATCCAAATAAAAGTGGTGAGAGGGCATAACAACGCTATTCATGTAAAAAGGACAAAGATATATCATAGTAGATAGCATTTCCTTTCAATTTATTTCTTAAAAAAAGAAGCTAATCATCTCACGACTAAACACAATCTACCGAACAATTTTACTAACATAATTTAATTAGTATTTAAACAAGTGTACATAATATATATCATGCATCCACACCACCGTCTTAAATTGTATTTTGCAATTGCAATTTGTAGCTGTACAATAATACGGTTTCAGAGTCTCCAAAGGACATAATTGCATTGTGGTCACATCGAACATTTTTGAACAATTTTTGGTAAATATATATTTGTAACCGCAACCACAATTTAAGGGCATGGAAAAGACTTTGTTGATAGAAGTAAAACCCACTTTGATAATCTCTACGTTTCGGAGGGGATTAGTCTTCGACTGTCGGCTGGGATACCCTCGATATACACAAAAAAAAATCCTAAAAATATGGTTAACTATTTCTATAATCAGTATCATTTTCCACACGTTTACCCGCCACCACCGCCGCCATCAGCACCACCTCCATGATGACCTCCACCACCACCACCTCCATCAGTACCACCGTCACCACCTATTCCACTGATACCACGCTTTCTTCTGCTTCGGTGCGCGTGGGGATCATCACCACATGAAAATATGATAGTTGATATAACGGTAAGAGATAGAAATATCACTCCAAACAAAAATAAGGGCCCAGAGTTATTATCCCTACCCGCACCATCTCCGTGGAATGTAGCAAGGAATTCTCTGGCCATGTTTCATTAATTTCCGTGAACTAATAACTCGTTCGGAATTCTTGATGTATGTATATATGAACAAAACTCTCATCAGGTTCCTCACAATCCGAAAAGTTAGCAATAAATTATTAACACATGTGTTACATATAAAGATAGAATATATAGGAAGAGATTATAATTGCTTAAGTTATCATCACCGAAAGCTGGATAAAAGAATATTGTATATAAATATACAATCTATGTGAGCAGTAAAATAAGATTTAAGATCGTGACTTTCGGTCAAGAATTAAGGATTATTTGTAACGTGTCCAATTTTGTTAGAATGCTTTTTTTGTTATATGTTTGCAAGTGGTGGTGCTCAGGAATCAGGTGATGAAACTGTTGCGTATTTAAGAACCGCCAACCGCCACGATATCCAATCATTTGTTTTTCCTTTTTTTAATTTAAATATACAAAATAAGAGGTGAGGAAGTCATCTCTTACAAAATTACTACCTCCCGTTTCTAAATAATCTTTTTTTTTAGGTTGAAACGTTAAGAAATATAATTAACTAGCTCTTACCTCGTGCAATGTACGGGTTGTTGATATTTTAATTTTTTATATTAAATATTTTAAATTAAAGATTATTATTATTTTTAGATATGATCATAGAAGTCTCATCTCTTTGGATTTATCTTTTTGAGGATAATGATTTTTTTTATAACAAAATGATATTGAGGATAATGATTTCACACAAAATTAATTATAAGCAAATATATCAATCTTTTTTAGATATATATAAACTTTTATTAGATGTTTGGGTTTATGATGAACTCTTACTATGATCATAGAAGCCTCATCTCTTTGTGTTTATCTTTTTGAGGATAATGATTAATTTTGTTTTAACAAAATGATACTGAGGATAATAATTTCAAAAAAAATAATTATAAGAAAATATATCAATCTTTTTTAGATATATATAAACTTTTATTAGATGTTTGGATTTATGATGGACTCTTTACTATGATCATATAAGCCTCATTTATTTGGGTTTATCTTTTTGAGGATAATGATTTATAAGCAAAATAAAATAAACAAAATTAATTATAAGCAAATATATCAATCTTTTATAATTAAAATTGTTGGTAAAGAATTAATTTAAATCTGAAAAAAAAAATTATTATTGTTTTTTTAGTTTGATATTTATGCTGTACAACATGTTTGAGTGCATTTTTCAATATGTTATCCCAAATTTTTTCACTTCGAACAAACTATTCAAAGGGTTCAAAACATAAAATTATGGGCATCGATAGAAATTGTTATTTTCATTATATATTTTTACTTGTTTTTTTTCTGATAATATGAAGAATAGAATGTATGTATGGATGCAGCAAAATCTTGTCTACCAAAGAAACTATCTCTTCCTGTGTCTCAGGTTTCATTATTTATTTATCTTTACACGCATTTAAAAAACACATCCAAAGAATAAAAAACAATCACAAGTTGACACATTGATTATCAATATAAGGTAATAAATAATTGAAGAATTAATTATTGGTTATTTGGTGACCAAATAATTTGTAAAAGTTAAATAACAAAGGGAATGATAATCATGTGTGAACAACTAATATATTGATGTGCGAGTTTTACTTGACATGGTTAAAGTAACACTCCATTGCCACATCAGTATTTACATTTAACAAATTTAGACTAATGATAAAGACCTAAATTAAATTGTCGACCCTAATCATCATTCTTCACGCAACAATGAAACATATGAAGCTTGTTGTTCTTCTCATGCTGTTGTTGGGAATTGTTGGGAATTCATTGCTATAGATGAATTGATGATTGCGTGTAGTGAGATTGCAACTTATTATATGGTGACACATTGGAAGAGGCGGTGGTTCATGTTCAATAAAAAAGAGAGGAGAATGATGAAGAACGTGACTTTCATGACTTGAGAAATCATCATATTTATAGTTTGAAATATGTGATAACTAAAAACATATTTGAGTTTATCATGAACTGAAGCATCATATCTTTTTTTTTTGTTTATAAGCATCATCTCTTTGTGTTTATCAATCTTTTTTAGAATAATGATTTTTTTTAACAAAATGAGGATAATGATTCCACATATTCCACATATAGATAATTTATTTAATTTTAAATATTAATTTTGGACAGATAATTTATTTAATTTTAAATTATAATTTTGATTAAAGACAATGTTATCTACCTACAAATACTCTGATGCGAGTATTTCTTAAGCGAACAAACGTGGTGCCTGGAAAAGAGATGTTTTTATATAAGTATAGTAGATATGTATAGTTGTATTAACATAATATATATCATGCCTTTTATATTTCTATATAATTATATTATTAGGTATTATTGTTTTTTTCATTTATTATCTCTTATTGTTGATTTTTTTTTAAGGGCTCTTATTGTTGAATTAAAGTTAGAATTATAAAAATAATTATTAATGTTATTTTATTTTTCTAAAAAAATAAATAAAATGGAGCCAAACACTTCCTCTAAAAATAGACTTATTAATGAATGGAGGGAGTAATAAATTATAAAGTTTGTTCAACCTAAGTCCTTATGTGAGAACGTCACCACATAATAGTAATTGACAGTATGTTTTGTCTTTCTATTTCAAATTTATTTTTATCTTTTTTATACACATTTTCCGGGAATACATTAATTATATATATATAAAAGACAAAGGACAACGTTTGGTGTCAAATTTTTTTAAGTAATATGTTAAATTGATCTTCGATTTTGTGAATATCAATAAATTTAGTTGTTAAGATTTTCGAAATTTTAAATCAGTTTAAGAGATAAGAAAACGTAAATCACATTTGTGTCCGACGTTAATGAACGTCAATGATCCTTTACGTGGACTAACAAAATGGACTATCAGTCAAATTAGTCCTTAAAATTGTGAGCACAAGTCAAACTGAATTTATGATTTTATGAACCACTAAGGACAAGAACTAAGGTGATTCATGTTTTATTATGTCGAAAGCTAATTTGAAAACTAATGCTCAAATATTTTGGTGTTCAAGTAATGTTTTCCATACTTATAGTGTCATGTGGTATTGTCAACACTATTTTCTTACTTCAACTCCATGTTCCTATTTTGGAGTGCCTTAAAACGTTTTAGATTTTCACCAAAAAAAAAAAAAAAGGTTTTAGATTATTTTAAAATTTTCTTTTTTTTTAATGTCTCATGCTTTATGGTGAGATCCCCATCTCATCAATGATCAAATAAAAAATAACTCAAAAAGCATTGAAGCTTAAAAAGGTGTAAACATACCAAAAGTGAGGAAATCCAATGAATTTGAAAAACTACCCTGTAACGATGAGGATCATCCTTCCATAACTAGGGGACGATCTCATCAATTATCATTATGCAATTACTTGTATTTAAATTATATGCACCATTTTAATAATCTAACAAATAAATGAAACTGTGACAAAAACTTATAACATCAAATCAATCTTTGCCTTATGAACAAACAAAAATTTAATAGATTTTATTTTTTTCATTGTTGTGTTTAGGTTAACCTGAATTTGTCTCTATCTTGTCTCATCCTAATTAAAAACTGATTTTGGGCTCTATTCGGCAACACGAGCTAGGAGCTTTTTAGCTAGTTAAGAGCTTTTAGATTCAGTCAATAAGCTACTAGCCCCGTTCGGTGAATACAAATTAGAAGGAGCTTATAGCTTTTAAAAAAGGAACTTGTAGCTTTTGAAAGCTAGCTTTTAGAAAGCTACTTGAAGTAGCTTTCTAGAAACTAAACTAGCTTTCAATAATTCATATACCAGTTATACCCTCAAACAAAATTTAAAATTATTTTACTACCTTTAATTAATTATTAATTATAATTTAATAATTTTGTTATAATTAATTAATTAATTAATTAACTACATAATTAATAAATTAAGAAAAAATGAATTTAATTAATTATAATTTAACAATTTTTATATTTTATTAATTAAATAATTAACTATCTATTTAATAAATAAAGAAAAAATTTGAAAAATATAAAATAATAAAATATTGCATGTCTTTTTTTGTCATTTAATAACTTTTAGCTACTTCAAAAGTTAGTTTTGCCGAACAACACTATTTTAGATAGTCAGCTAAACAACTATAAGCTCTCACCTAAAAGCTCATAGCTAGCTTAACAGCTACAAGCTGGAAGCTCATAACTACAAGCTCACAGCTACAAGTTAGTTTTGCCAAACAGACTCTAAAAGATGACCCGATCAAGAAACGGACAAGGAATATGTCTAACATATCTAACATATCCCAATCTCTCCCACTCTCATTGCATCCCTACTTGGTTAAGCCCACTTGGCAAAAGGGAGGGCTCACTAATGTAGGGGCTCATGCGGCAGCACAATTTTCAATCAATTTAGTTTTACACATTCTAGATTCCACATTATGCCCAGAGAATTGAGGAGAAGGACCAAGAAAATCACCACTGCAAGATCATTATCTGCAGCATCTTTAACTTGGATGAAAAATCCTTTTTCTGGATATATGGCTTTGGCCTGATATTTTATAGGAACAGAACACCATAAAGATTGATGTTTACTAAGATAATTTTTTACAGTAACAACTTATTACATTTACAGGATATACGAGAAAAGGCAACAGTGATCTATATACACTTTCAGACTTTCAGTTATATACTCAATTACCCATGAAAATGGGAGCAAAAGGGGACCAACTAGTACAACGGCAAATTTAGAGGAGAGAACTGATGCAATCACCATAAAGGTACCACACTTAATCAAACAAGTCAAATTATCAATGGCCCTTTTCTCATGAAGTTTAAGCTTCTGGAATTGGTGTTAGACTTAGTACCTGAAAAATGGAAGGCCTATAAGCACCTATTTATTACATTAGTTGTTACACAAAATAATGCATAGACAAAATGTTACTGAATAAATTACCTTAGGGAACTTGATGTGTCCATGATGTACATTAGAAGATTTGACCATAGATTCCCACTTATTAGGACACAGAGATGTTGTCTTGGGAGTTCGATTTCGTGCAGAAAGGTTTGCGACAAGGTTATTAGATCGCGAAGATATATTTCTCTTGGAAATAGTTGGTAATATACGATTAAGCCATGACTCTGATGGAGCTTTTAGTGAAGGAAGAGCAAGAGCAAGCTGCGAATACCTTGCTTCAGATCTCTCTCGATTCCCTGAATTCATGTGACATTTGCTTTCTAAATCAATTTTCCCTTCATCTACCACCTTTGACCAAGCAAAAGTACTAGGATTCGGTGTAGAGCCTTGTGTACACTCTTGATCAACCCATCTGACAAATCTTTGGCTCTTCATATCAACTTCGGAATTCTGAATTAGGCTATCAAATTTTTTTCTAGTTCTGGAGACGTGACTTTCCAATTTTATTTTCTTATTTTCGACCACTTCCGGTCTTGAAATCGGAACCAAATTCTTATCAATGTCACTTGCTTGAATACCAGGCTTCATCGGTCCTTCCTTTTCCGAGACCAGTTTCTTGGAATGATTTACCATTTCCACTTGCATAGCTTTACTAGGATTTTCAGCACAACCTAGTAAAGGTGAACCAAAAGACTCCGAACTTTTAGGTTGTATTGTTGCCTTCACATCCACAAAATCCAAGTCTTTGTTATTCCCATTTGAAAAATCTGAAGGATTCTTAAGAAGGCAAGTGTCTCTTCTCAAACTCTTACAAATTTCCCCTCTGCCATTGACTTGGCCATTCATTTCTTTAGAACAAGAACATGTACGAGCCTTGAACTTTTGTATTGAATCAACATATAGAGTTTTCTCAACAATAGGGCCTTCATAGCTAGGGTCGCATTGAGTGCTCTCACAGGCTAACAATCTGCTGCAGCCTCTTTGATGTGAATCAGCTGGCATATATTTTTCAGAAATACTCAAAATCTCCTTTTCTCCTTTAAATCCTAACATGCGATGGGAATCTACAGGCTTTTTCCTATCAAAAGGAGTTCTAGCATGCTGCTGAATAAGAAAGGAAAGATAAAGATAACAAAGCCTTAAGTGAAATAATAACAAAAAAGAAAGAAAAGCATATAGAAACAAATTAATACCTCTTTCGTAGTTTCATTGTGAGAAGCAATTGATTTAGCTTGCATTCCATGAAATTCTGAACTTTGAACCTTATCTTCCATTTTTAGTCCTGGTATTGGATGCAAAAGGCAGAACCGAGGAAATAGGCCACAAGCTGTGGTCGTATCGTTTTCAGATCCATTGCAATCTTCACTTACATCTTTGCTTCCTTCTTTTTGAATATCTTGAATGTAATGTTGTAAAGCTTTTGGCTTATGCTGATCAAAGGGATGGGATTTTTCTGCACTCACTACTTTGTTTACCTGTTTGTGTTGTTCTGGTCCAATAACTGGCTTCCTGCAAGACGCATACTGAGGCGTTTCGGATGTCATTGCCTTTGCTGCAGGCAAGAACCTATCAATCATGAAATCACGAGCTTGTCGATCATTTGAGAAACTTCTCGATGGCTGGATTACCTCCTGATCATCCAATCCACCCAAACCCAAACCACTACAGCTCATTGAGAACGAGTCAGTCCTAGAAAGTGTATCACAAGCGTCTAGATAGACCTCACTTCCATCATCCGAATCAGAACTCGACATTTCCTGAATTTTCTCTTTCAAAGATACGACACTCCTAGAGTTGGATACGGTGCTTCCGGTTCTCATCTCAGTAATTGATATACCATTTATATCGGTATCTTGTTGCTTAAGTTTTGAAACCCTCCCAGGTGGAAGGTTCGGAGAAATGGGAGGCAGCTCAAAATCTTGAGTCTGTGATTTGCTTTCATCCTTTGGTCTTCCAGGAATCTTCTCCCATACAAAAGGAACAGTTCCAGGGTTCCTCACTGGACCTGACGTTAACTCTGATTTGTAAGCAGGAAGATGCTGTGGTTTGGCTTTTGAATTATATGTGTTACTTTTATAGTCTGTTTCAGATGCCACTGTAGTTGAGAATCGCCTTACCGATAAAAGAGGCCGATTAAAGTTTAACTGCTTTTCTTCCATTATATCCTTCAGTATCATGTGATTAGTTTCTGTAAAAACACCAAAATCAAATCAATATGACGAATCAAACTTGGAATTTTTGGCAACAAGGACCAAATATCAAGCAAAATATTCTGACATAATTTACAGATGACATGTGATTGAATTAGTTAAAGGATGTCCTCAAGGAAAATTTTTATCTCAAACTTGTGCATTAGAGCCACTGAACCCAAAATTAACTACATAGAATTCCACATTGCTACTTGACAATTGCAGGTACAAGCCAGTTTCAATACTTGGAGTTTAGAATTGAAAGAAAACCAAGTCTACAGAGGCCAAATAAACTATTTCATTTAATCATTTGCAGCATTAGAAAATTGATTAATATATTATGTCACACAACTTTAGCCTTGTGCATTTAAATGAAGAAGATTTTACACTTTTTTTTTTAATCATTTTACAGACTTTTCAATTTCATACCTATAATAAAGCAAGAATATAGGAATGGATAATAGCCAATATATATTAAGATAAATTGGATCAAGTAAATAAATTGTCTGGGGAAAAATATGAAGAATTTTAAGATTTTACTTTTTAGTATGCAGCATTCTATTTTAGTCTTGCATGACATGCAAATCAAACCAGACCATCAAAAGAATGCAAATAAAAATATTTTCATCCGTGAGAGTTATGACTATCATCATTAATTCATTCTTGAAGAGCACTTCATTCAACAAGAACATAGCAAAGAAAGTTTTAATGGTTGCATTGGAATAAAGAAAGTATAGTCACATAATTCTCTCATTTACCCTGCGAATTGCGTACCGAATTCACCGTACCGCGTACCATGTATTGGGTTCGTCTCAAAGAAAGTCTTATAAAAAATACTTAAAAAGTGACGAACCCAATAAGAATTGCATATACGTACCAATACTCGTATCACGTATTATGTGACTATGAAAGAAACATTGGCCTTCATATACATTGAAACAAACTCATTATTGTACCATTCATATATACATTTAGCAAACTCAAGAAACACCAACACACACAAACATAGAGATAAAGAGTTCAGAAAAAAGAACCTCAGAAAAATGAACAGAACCAGGAATCAACTCACTTTCGAGCTTCTTCTGGAATTTATAGAAGCAGAGGAAAATTCATGTGTTGCACAAGAATATCAGAGAGAGAAAGAAAGTAGAAAGAAGATAAAGAAAGAAAGAAAGAAAGGAATTGGTGTTGAGAATAAACTATTTTGTACGTTTGTGTTTATTGCTTGGTTGCAGAGGTGAGTAATTGCATGAATCCTTCTCTTCTCTGTCTCTTCTCTTTTCTTTGTTTGTTTATTAGCACCGAATACTTTTCATTAATTATGTAATAATTCTCTGAAGTTTGAATTATTTTTATCGGATACTTTTTTTTTTTTTTTTTTTTAATCTATAACTCTCCAAAGTTTACTTCTGTTGTAATATAACCCTATTATCAGTGGTGATCAATTTTGCTGATATGTAGCATTAGAATTCAGGTAAAATGCAGGAGGGCGAAGATATTTTTTTAAAAACTTAAAAAATAAAAAAACTTAATATTTTTATATTTTTAGTTAAATAAAAAAAAAGATTGAAGAGAGAGGTCGTCTTTGCCCGTGTGACATCACGCGCTACCACATGACCAACATTCTGCAGCAAAATTAGCCAGAATTGGTAGCAGAGGTATATGACAAACCCAGAAGTAACTTCAGGGAGTCAAACATTAAAAAAAAAGGGTATCTGGCAAAAGTACCTCAAACTTCTGGGATTTGTGACATAATTAAGCCAAAAATATTCAATGTTTTTTTTTTAAAATAATACTTCATCCTGTCCCTAATATAAGCACCATTTAACCAATTTCACTCCCTTTGAGAAAAGTAGATAAGTTAGTTATTTGTATTGGAATTGTAAATTTTAAGTGTATATATTTATCAATTTATCCTTTTGATCTTCTAGTCATTAATTGGTGTCTTTTCCCCACAAACATAATAGAGTATATTAAATAGGGTTAGTTTTGTAAAATTTTAGAAGAAATACTTATATTTAGGACCAAAAAATTTTGGTCAATGCTTAATATTAGGAACGGAGAGAGTATTTATTACCCCGTCACTATATATAAGACTCCTCTTGAGACTTTTATTTTGTCTTTATTTATAAGACTCTATACCAAATTTCAATGATAATAGATTCCCAATAATATTAATAGGGGTAGTTTTGAAAATACATATGAAATATTCGGCTTTTATACTTTAAGTAAGATAGTTTTACAAACAATTTACTTAAAAAGGGTAGTTTTCAAACTATTTACAAAACACGGGGCAGTCAAACGAAACTATTTACGAAAATGAGACAGTCAAAGTCAACCAAATTATTTTATTTTTTTTGTCAATGTCAAAGTGCCACGTGCCAACATCTGATTGGTTAAAAAAAATTTGCAAAAAAAAAAAACCTCCTGTTGCAGGTGCCACGTGTCACCACGTGGTGAGTCGCATCAAGTGAGTTGATGCAATGAGTCGCGTCAGTTGCAGTGACTCATTCACCACGTCGCGAAGAACCTGTGATCAGTGGAACCTTAAGGCACCAACGAGGAACCAGGCTCTATTGTGCATTTTAGGTGAAATAAATATATTTATTATATATTTGTAATATAATTTTTCAGCACACCAAATCTTAAACATACTTTTGTTAAACAAATATTTTTTTTGTCATTTCTTTTAATTTCAGTCTAATTACTATTTAATTATTTTTATTTAATAATTATTTTTTGTCATTCCTTTTAAGTTTAGTCTAATTACCATTTTACCAACAAAGCTCAGCACAGTTGATAAATAGCTGAGTTCCTAAAGCATGATGTTTTATATCAAGAAATACCCTTGGTATGCAACCAAAAAAAAAGTCTAATTAGTATTTACTATTTTTATTTAATATTTTTTTTTCATTTTGTGATGTCCTAGGGCGAGGAGAACCTCTAAGGAGGGGAAATCTACCTTAGAGGGGACTCTGCCTAGAGTTTATGTGTGATGTTTGTTGGGAGTCCTCTAGTGGCCAAAGGGGAAGCCAAAGAGATACCCTAATCACTGGTGTGTGAGGGTGGCGATTAGGGTAAGAGGACGTACCTTTGCCCCATGTAGTACTGAGCTACTTATAGGGGGAGCTGGTTGCCCTAATCGGCCAACTTGGGGCCCAAGTAGGGCCAGCCTGTAATGAGCTAGGAGTGGTGCGCTGTCCTTCCGGATAAGGATGGGGTGAGTTGTCCTTGCGGATAAGGCTGGGGGACGTCATCATGTCCTTGGTGTCGGAATCTTTGGGGTGATGTCGGACCTGGGAAGACGTAAGGAGACCGGACCTGAGCAGAGGCATGAGGTCGGCCTGTATCTGGCGCTTGTTCGGCCGTTGAGCCCTGAGCTCGGCCAAGCGTTCAGTAGGTCCCTTGTTAGGTCCTTGAGCTTTTAGCGGGGTTTATGGGGAGCTCGGCCTAGCCAGGTCCACCACATAAGCCCCCCAGCTCGGTCAAGGCTATTTGAGGCTTGCTCCGAGGTCGTGGTTCGGGTATTCTTCCCGAGGTCCATCACTTTATGGCCGAGTTTACCACATAAGCCCCCCAGCTCGGTCAAGGCTATTTAAGGCTTGCTTCGAGGTCGTGATGTTCCGTCTCTGGTTGGCGCGTGTGAGCTGCAACCTTCTGGTTTGGCAGTGACGATGACATGAGCTTTGACAGCTGTCTAATCACTTAGACTTGGAATGACATTTACTTTTCCCAGGCATGTGTCAGACATTCACGGTCTACGGAGCGTCACCATCATTGTGACGTTAATCGAGGTCCACGCTTTTGGCTGTTGCACGCCACGTGTGTCGGTTCTTATGGCTCCTCACTGGGTTGGGCCTTCTGGGCCAAGCCCAATATTCAAAAAGAGAGGGAGGACGGTTACTCTTCCCTGTACTTTGACTAGCAAACTGTCTCTGTTGCATTTCCTATTGAATGGTTGGTTTACCTTCTCACTATACCCACGTTTCTTCTTCCCTGCGAATACGTTTCCGAGACAAGGTTTGGTTTCAGCGAGACTTCCGTGACTTGTTCTTCCCTTCCTTCGACATACTCATCTCTTTTCTGCGATATACACAAGGTATTCTTCTTGCTTCTTCTTTCCTCATTCCTGAGTTTTGGTTTCTGCATTTGCGTGATTATTTGGGTGGGTTTTTTGTGGGTTTATCTGTGTAGAAATGGATTAGTCATGCTTTTAAGGGGACGGTCTTTCTTGTGGGCACACTGAATTTTCTGGGGAATCTTTGGTTTAAAAGGTATTTGGGGTATGGTGGGTAGTGCTAGGGGGGTTTGAGTAAACGCTGGTTTGGGTGGGAGCCAGAGGAGTATTTTCGTTGTTCTCCTATAGTAGCAAGGAAGAGGACGGCCCCTCTGGTATCGGATTTTTTTTTTTTGGGAACCAGGAGCAGTTCCTATTGAGGCTGTTCGGGGAGGAGCGCGGGGTACCTGTGGATGGGGGTTTTTTGTGGGGTTATTTTTCATGACCCATAGAACTGACATTCGAGCTCCCCTGTTCTTCCACAGGTACGATGCCTCCTCAGAAATGTGCCAGTCGTCCCGACTTGTACCCAGCTCCTACTGACGCTTCCCACTATCACTGGGTGGACGTTGAGCCGAAGGGGATCCGGTCTCAACTGGATTGCGATGGCTTACTCTTCAACGTGAAGAGGGCGATATTGCCCTGTTCCCAAGATCCTAGCGGGACTTCTTATGAAGTTTTGCCCTGTTCGGCCGACGACCGAATCTGCTCTTGAACCGACCCCGACTCTTTCTTCTTCTACGCCGACCTGATACATAAGCTTGGCATAACTCTTCCGTTTACGGAGTTTGAGATGGGCGTTCTGAACGAGCTGGGGGTGGCCCCTTCGCAACTTCATCCGAACACTTGGTCCTTCCTCCGGGCCTTCCAGAGGTACTGCGGGGCAAAGGGGCTGACATGTACCATTAAGCTCTTCCTTTGGATATACAACCCCTTCGTTGGAAACAAAGAGGGGGTGACTGGTCGGTTGTGGGTGTCCACCAAGGCTCGAGCTCGCTATGGGCTTCTCAGATTATTCGCCGAGTCTTGGAAACATTTTAAACACAGGTTCTTCAAATATAAATATGTCGGTAACGGGCGACCTTGGTTCCGAGATGAGGCGGGGCCAAAATTTCCTTTGCAATGGACCCAAGAGTTTTTTAATCGACATCGAGACACACCCCAACAATGGTCGGGAGTGACTCTTGACGCTGCCAAGGCGGAGGCGGCTTTGCATTTTCGTACTGAATACCTTAGTCGAAAATCCCAGCTCGACGTTGGGGTATTCATGACTTGTGCGGATGACGTGGTTTTAACTGAGATCGGTAATATTTCTTGATGTCTTGTCTTTGTCAAGTCCTTTCCATTTATTTAATGTGCTTCTTTTTCTTTTCGCAGAGAAATATTGGTCCACCATGTCGGCAAGGGCTTTGAAAGCGTCCCTGGAGGCCCGCAAGCGGAAGAGGGGAGAAAATGTTTCCCGAGCAGCCACTGAACCTGTTGCTCGGCCGACACTGCCCGACTCTACTCATCCGACCTTCAGTTTCCTCGCCCAATCGCCGGCGACGAGCGCGGAGGTCGATAGTGCCGCTGATGCTCCACCCCGGCCGCCTGTTGTCAAGAGGTCGGTCAAAGAAGCTGTTGTTAATCTTTCGGGGTATGAGCTGAAGATGATGACCGAGGGGTTAGCATTTCATCTGAAGAGGGATACCAATCTCTTTAGCGTTCTATCCGAGTATGGAGATGAAGTAGCTGCAGGGATATCGGCCGATCAAAAAAGGAGTCGTGCCGAAATCCAAACTGAGGTGGTCGAGCTAAGGACCAGTACCAGGGCCGCTGAGCAAAAGTTGGCCGATCTGGAGGAAAAACACCGTCAACAGGTGGAGGAGCTTCTCAAGGATCACGAAGCTCGGTTTGCGCAAGCAAGGGTTGAGGTGAAAGAAGCTGGTCGAAAGGAAGGCTTGGCCGAGATGGGGCAAGTGGAGGCGAAGCTTGAGAAAAGGGTTGCTCAAGCTCTGAAGCATAAGGTAGCGGCGCATGAAGCTGATTTTAGTTTTGAGAAATTTGGTAACAAGATTTTTGCCGGAGCTGTGGAGCAACTTTTGCATTTAAATCCGGGCTTGAGGATCCGAGTTATTGGTGCCTCCGCTGGGTTCGGGGTTGAAGATGGGAAGCTGGTCGACTATGACAAGGACGGTGTGGAAGTCGATCTGAACCAACCCGAGGCTGATTTGCCGAACCCGTTGGAAGAGAAAACTGACGAGGAGTTTGATCCGAGTTCAGTTATACTGTCCGATGTGGAGGATGAGTTAGCGTAAGCCCCTTATGCTGGGCGGCTAATATTTTGTGCAAGTACTATGTTTTGTGTACAACAGCTTTTCATAGTGTGAACTTTGTTTGGATCATACTTGTAGCACATTATAAATTTCAATGCAAGTTTTGTTTTTAACTTGTTGCATGCTTTATTTATTTTAAGCCTAAGGTTTAACTTGAAACCCTGTAAGGTACTATGAAATTTTGAAAATGTAAGTTGAATGTGAATTAAGAAGGAGTGAGTTTTAACTTGAATATCTCAGTAAGTGCAGTAGGCTTATAAGTGTTCTCTGAAAAGAGGCACTGTATATAAGGGAATACGGTGGGGAACTCGGATTACCCGTCTTGGCCAAGGTGGGTATCCTCAGCCCCGATGTAGAAGAGGTTGCTGAGTGAAGAGATGTGAAAACATTTCACTCCAAGCTGTACATCATCGGGTATCCCTTGTACATTGTGCATACAAGCCGGTCTCTTTTAGGAGATGTAAGCTGTTCGTAGCGCCATGCAACATTTAGGTGGCTAATGCTAAATGAGAAGCTAGTACGTACGTATGTAAGACTGTGGCACTTGAGAGAAAAAAAAAGTTCTTTTCATTACTTAAAGGATCAGTACATCATTCCTTGCAAACAATGGTAATCTACCGAGGTGAGACTAACTGTAATATATCTTTAGTTTCGCGACGTTCCACGAGTTCTTAAGTTCGGAGCCTTCAAGAGTTTCTAGTCGGTACGCCCCAGAGTTTGTTTTTGAGATTACTCTGTAGGGGCCCTCCCAGTTTTGAGCGAACTTCCCGTCTCTTCGGTTCTTGAGGCCAATATCGGCCCTTCGGAGTACCAGATCTCCTACCTCGAACGACCTGGGCCGAACTTCTTTGTTGTGTTGCCTGGCTTGCCTTTCTTTTGCTTTCTTTTCTCGAACCGATGCCGCTTCTCGGACTTCTTCGGCCAGGATTAGATTTTCTTTGATCAAACTTTCGTTTTGCCCTGAGGGTCTCTCCCTCATCCTGAAGGTATGGATTCTTCGTTCAATGGGGATGACCGCGTCACAGCCATAGGTTAATCTGAACGGGGTTTCACCTGTAGAGGTCTGGACCGTGGTTCTGATTGACCAAAGGACCTCCGGTAAGAACTCGGCCCATAATCCCTTAGCTTCCAAAATCCTCCTTTTTAGTCCGTCCACGATAACTTTGTTGGCGGCTTCAGCTTGTCCGTTGGTTTGGGGATGTTCAACTGAGGAAAAATGGTGGGAAATACCGAGGTTTTCTGCCAATATCTGGAAATTGTTGGCTGCAAACTGACTGCCATTATCGGTGATTAATGTTAGCGGGAGCCCGAAGCGAGAAACGACTTGCTTCATGAAGAATTTTTGGATTCTTGCCGATGTGATGGTGGCTCGTGGCTCAGCCTCGATCCACTTGGTAAAGTAGTCCACGGCTACCACTATGAACTTTAGTTGACCTGGTGTTGTTGGGAATGGTCCCACGATGTCCATTCCCCACATGCTGAAGGGCCAAGGTGATGCCAGGGAATGCAGCTCCTCAGACGGTTTCTGATGAATGTCACTGAAGAATTGGCATTTGGGACATCGGCGAACGTGGTCAATAGAATCTGCCACTAAGGTCGGCCAAAAATATCCAGCCCTTAGTATTTTTCGTGCTAAGGATTTGCCTCCGACGTGGTGGATCCCAAACCCCCCATGAACTTCGTCCAATGCCTCCTGGGCTTCGTCAAGAGTGAGACACCGCAGAAGAGGAGATGACATTCCTCTTCTGTAGAGGATCCCATCTATAACGACATACTCTGCTGCCTTCCGTCTTAAGGTTCTTGCTTCTTTCTGATCAGCCGGGACGATATTGTGTTCCAAAAACGACCTTATTGGGTCCATCCAGGTTGTTGAGATCGAGATGGCCATCACCACGCTTGGGTTTGAAATTTGCTCCTGAATTAGGCTTTTGTTGTTCCCTCCGCCCTTGGTGCTTGCCAACTTGGAAAGAACGTCGGCACGGGAATTGGAGCTTCGGGGGATATGGTTAATGGAGAATTTTTCAAATTCTAGAACCAGGGTTTTGACTTTATCTAAGTACTTTTGCAGAATAGGTTCTTTTGCCTGGTAGTCTCCGGTGATCTGGGACACCACCAACTGGGAATCGCTCAAAATTTGGACTTCGGATGCGCCGAGCTCCTTGGCCATGCGAAGACCAGCGAGGACGGCTTCGTACTCTGCTTGGTTATTCGAGGCGAGGAACTTGAATTTTAGAGAATATTCAATGCTGATTCCCTCTGCATTTTCCAGAATTACTCCTGCGCCCGCTCCTTTCTGGTTGCTTGATCCGTCGACGTATATAACCCAAGTGTCCGAGTTAGGGCTTGGATGTGGCTCTGTGAACTCGGACACAAAGTCTGCGAGCACTTGAGACTTGACCGCCTTTCTTGGTTCATAGGAAATATCAAACTCGGACAATTCTATCGCCCAAGCCATCATTCTCCCTGCGAGGTCCGGCTTCTGAAGGACTTGTTTTATAGGCTGGGCCGTTCTTACGACAATAGGATGGCTTTGAAAGTATTGCCGAAGACGTCGTGCAGCCAGGATAAGGCAAAACGCGAATTTTTCCACTTTAGTATAGCGGAGCTCGGGGCCTTGCAAAGCTCGGCTTATAAAGTAGATTGGCAACTCATTCTTACCCTCTTCTCGGATCAGCACCGAGCTAAGTGCCGAACTTCCTGCTGACAGGTAAATGAAGAGGGTTTCTCCTTGGGCGGGACTAGAGAGGATTGGGGGGATGAAATATACTCTTTAAGTGCCAAGAAGGAGGCTTCGCACTCCTGGTCCCAATTAAAAGCTGCTCCTTTCTTTAGTAGCTGGTACCAAGGTAAGGCTTTTCTGGCAGCTTGGGGGAGGAATCTTGAAAGCGCGGCCATCCTTCCTGCTAGTTGTTGCACTCCTCTGAGGTCGGTGGGGCTTTTCATTTCCAAGATAGCTCGGCATTTATCGGGGTTGGCCTCGATCCCCCTTTCTGATAACATAAAGCCGAGGAAGGCGCCTGCTGGAACGCCAAAAGTGCACTTTTCTGGGTTCAATCTCATATTGTGTGCTCTAACACGCTCTAGTACAGCAGCCAAGTCTTTGACATGGTCTTCTTTTTTTCTGCTCTTGGTAATCATATCGTCAATATACACCTCCATAATATCACCTTCGATGCCGTTGAAGACTTTGTTCATCATCCTTTGGTAGGTTGCTCCGGCATTCTTCAGTCCAAAGGGCATGACAGTGTAGCAGTAGGTCGCCTTTCCGGTTGTAAAAGTAGTTTTGTCCTGGTCTGAGGGGTACATGGAGATTTGGTTGTAACCTGAGTAAGCGTCCATGAAAGATAACAGTTGGTAGCCCGCCGAGTTGTCGACGAGCTGATCGATGATCGGCAGTGGGTATTGGTCTTTTGGGCATGCCTTGTTGAGGTCGGTATAATCTGCGCACATTCTCCAGCTGCCGTTTGCTTTCTTCACCAGGACGGTGTTTGCTACCCACTCAGCGTATGGGACTTCTTTGATGAACCCTGCCTGTAATAGGTCGGAAACTTTCTCCTGGATGACTTTCGCCTTCTCCGTCCCTACTCGCCTCATTTTCTGAGCTACTGGTTTGGCTTTCGGGTCTACACTCAGCTTGTGGCAGATGAAATTCGGGTCAATTCCTGGCATGTCAACCGAGGTCCAAGCAAATAAGTCCGAGTTGGTTCGCAGTAGGTCTATTATTGCTTCTCGGATTTCTGGGGAGAGGTCGGATCCCACCTTGAGGGTTTTACTAGGGTCGGAAGGGTTGATCGGGACAGCCGACCAATTTCCTTGTGGGGAGGGTCTCAAGTCGTCTTGCTCTGCCCGGACGTCCAGGTCGGCTAACAAGATTCTTCCTTTAGCCAACATCGGTCCGATGAGCTCCTCATTCTCTTTCTCCTTTACTTTTCCCCGTAGACTTGCATTGTAACAAAGTCGGGCTCTGACCTGATCTGCCCTGATCGTGACGAGTGCGTCGTCTGAGCCGATGAATTTTAACGCTAGATGAACTGTTGAAACTACTGCTCCGAAGGCCTGCAAACAGGTTCTTCCCAAGATAGCGTTGTAGGGGGAATCACAATTGACTACCAGGAATCTGACAATCTCCGTTCGGGCCGAAGGTTGTTCGCCTAGGGTTACCGGGAGGTGGATTGCTCCTACAGGACGGATCGCCTCGTTCGCGAATCCAAACAGCTTTCCTTCGAAGCTTCGGAGATCAGAGGTTTTCAACTTTAGCGCCTGGAAGGTCTGCATAAAGAGGATATCGGTTGAGCTGCCCTGGTCTACCAGGACCCGGGCGACCTTAAAGTTGGCGATCATGGCCGCAACCACCATTGGATCGTTGTGGTTAGGGACTATGCCTTCCAGGTCGTGATTAGAGAAACTAATGGGTACCTTTTGAGGTGGTCTCTTGTAGATCTGCTTGTGGCGAACGGCCAGGATTTGGTTGATGTACTTTTTCCTCTCCGCCTTGGTCTCACCACCACCGGCGAAACCTCCCGAGATATTACAAACTGGGAAGCTTGCGGTTGAATTAGGTGGGGGAGGCAAGGGGGGGATCTGGTGTCCTGTTGACAGCAAACTGTAGAGGCTGATCGGGGCTACGTTCCTCGCGGAACTCTTTCTTCTTTTTCTGGGTTGATGTGTGTTTAGTCATGGTAGGTACTGGTGGGAGTGATTTTATCTGGTCCCCACAGACGGCGCCAATGTGATGTCCTAGGGCGAGGAGAACCTCTAAGGAGGGGAAATCTACCTTAGAGGGGACTCTGCCTAGAGTTTATGTGTGATGTTTGTTGGGAGTCCTCTAGTGGCCAAAGGGGAAGCCAAAGAGATACCCTAATCACTGGTGTGTGAGGGTGGCGATTAGGGTAAGAGGACGTACCTTTGCCCCATATAGTACTGAGCTACTTATAGGGGGGAGCTGGTTGCCCTAATGGGCCAACTTGGGGCCCAAGTAGGGCCAGCCTGTAATGAGTTAGGAGTGGTGCGCTGTCCTTCCGGATAAGGATGAGGTGAGCTGTCCTTGCGGATAAGGCTTGGGGACGTCATCATGTCCTTGGTGTTGGAATCTTTGGGGTGATGTCGGACCTGGGAAGACGTAAGGAGATCGGACCTGAGCAGAGGCATGAGGTCGGCCTGTATCTGGCGCTTGTTCGGCCGTTGAGCCCTGAGCTCGGCCAAACGTTCAGTAGGTCCCTTGTTAGGTCCTTGAGCTTTTAGCGGGGTTTATGGGGAGCTCGGCCTAGCCAGGTCCACCACACATTTGCAATCTTTTTATAATTAATTTCACACTAATTATCAATCTATAATAATTTCAAAATTAATACCTAATATATAAAATTATTGTAGATTATTTTTATTTAATCTACAATAATTTTATATATTAGGTATTAATTTTGAAATTATTATAGATTGATAATAAGTGTGAAATTAATTATAAAAAGATTGCAAATGAAAAAAAAATTATTAAATAAAAATAGTAAAATACTAATTAGACTTTTTTTTTGGGTGCATACCAAGGGTATCTCTTCGTATAAAATATCATGCTTAAGGAACTCAGCTATTTATTAACTATGCTGACCTTTGTTGATAAAATAGTAATTAGACTAAACTTAAAAGGAATGACAAAAAATAATTATTAAATAAAATTAATTAATATTAATTAGACTGAAATTAAAAGAAATGACAAAAAAATATTTGTTTAACAAAAGTATGTTTAAGATTTGGTGTGTAGAAAAATTATATTACAAATATATAATAAATATATTTATTTCACCTAAAATACACAATAGAGCCTCTGGCTCAGTGGATCGTCGTTGGTGTCGTAAGGTTCTCCCTGATCACAGGTTTGAACCACAGGGAAACCAATTTTTGCTATATATTTACCACTGGGTCAACGGAGCTGCCACGTGTCGCGATGTGGTGACTAGTATTGGCAAAACGGGACAGTGCCCGCCCGTTAAAATTTTTAGGGCCTAATTTTCAGGCCCTGCCCGCCCGCACTACGGGCAGAGCGGTCCGCATTAAAAAAAATAAATTAAATTAATTTTTTCTTTATTTTTAGCACAAATTTTTTAAAAAAAGTGCGGGCGAGCGGGCCGCAAATATTCAAATATTCAATGAATCTTTTAAATTTTTTTTTTAAAAATATTCAAGCCCGCGGGCCGCCCGCAAAATATAATGCTCGCTCGCATTTAATTTTTTTTACAAAACTTGTGCCCTGCCCGCAAAAAATTGCGGGGGGGCCCGCGGGCCGTGGCCCGTTTTGCCAATACTAGTGGTGACAGTGGCACCTGCAACAACAGGTTTTTTTTTGCAACATTTTTTTAACCAACCAGATGTTGACACGTGGCACTTTGACATTGCCAAAAAAATAATTTGGTTGACTTTGACTGCCCCACTTTTGTTAATAGCACTTTCGTTAATAGTTTCGTTGACTGCCCCGTGTTTTGTAAATAGTTTGAAAACTACCCCTTTTATGTAAATTGTTTGTAAAACTACCCTACTTAAGTAAAAAAGCTCAAATATTCACATTTCCAATACAACTAAATTAATTAATCAACTTTCTTAATTAACGTGAACTCTACCAAAAGAATCTTATATATAAAGATTGAGGGAGTATTTCATGTCATGCTTAACTAAATCACATAAATCAAGATAAATAGTTAAAGTTGATTAATTCATATATTTTAAAAAGAAAATCACTTTGTATTTTTACCCTTTTACTTGCACTGGTCTTTTTATGGAGAATTGAAATTAACAACATTTAATAGTGGTAATTCAAAAAAAAAATCCTAAAAAAATATAAAGTGACTTATAAATAGAACTAATGAATTCTTCTAAAATATGATCTCTAAATAAAACTAAAGGGAGTAAAATAATGGTATGCTCAAGGTTGTTTTTAAGGTTGAGAATAAGAGGTTAAAAAGATAAACATTGAAATAGCATTGAAATCATCAACCAATTCAACTACCTCTTATAGTTTTAATCGTTTAAGTTTCCAATCTAAATATGTTTTATTCACCCTTTTATTTTCTATCTTAAGGGCTAAAAGTTAAAAAAATAATAAAAAATCAAAACAGAATATGTTATTTTGATAGAAAATATTAGGCAAATGCTAACGAGACTCGTGACAAACCAAATGCGGTAAAAAGCTAAGTATTTCTATTTTAATTTTCGTGAGAAAAAATAAATTGGGCTTATGAATTTTTCTTACTTCCAATAACCTTAACATTAGGGCATGTATGTGTCCACAAGACCCACCAAAATATTAAGAGTATTACTATACATTGCCCTTATAGGGCAATTTTTCATAAATCTAAATATATTAAGTCAATATTGAAAAATTATAAATTTGACTTTTAATACTATAAACAAATCATTTTCAATCCTAATTTGCTAACTTTAATTTCTACCTTTAGAGCTTATTTATTTGGTGATTAAGATAGTATAAAGATAAAATATGATAGAGAACAGTATAAGGATAAAACTATATGTGGATGCACTAAAAAAATTGGCCCTTAAAATTCTTAGGTTCAGGATAGTCGCCCCTGGTGTCCCTACCCAGGACGGGGCTTGTCTAGAACTTTTTTTTTAAAGTTTTAGATTTCAAGCCTCATAGAATTGATCTAAAATCTCATTTAATGAAGGAGATCTCCAAAACACCCTTATCTCCAATCTCCCTTTTTCTTCCTCTAACCCTAACCTATTTTAAGCCCATAGTTGCTTGTTTCGGGTACTTTTTGTACACTGAAGAATAAATACGTTAGTTTATTAAAAAAATGAATTTGTCTCTTGAGTCGTAATTTTTTTTCTTTTTGCCATTAAGTAGGACATCTCCCTTTGTATTGAGACGATGCGTGTAATGAAATATACATCATTCTATATTCTTAATTTTCTTTTGTATTGCTTTATTACTTTATTTTTCACAAAATAATGACATTTTTTTTATATTCTCTAGTGCAAGTATGTATAGCAATGCTTGACATACTAAACAACTACATGTCCAACTATCTCGACAAAAAGAATGAAGAGATATTTCACCAAAATAAATAAACAAATACACATATATATATATATATAATTGAAAAAGAATTCAACAAATAAATAAACAAATATAATTTTTGTTTCATAAAAAGTGGTAATTTCATTTCATTTTTGTTTCATTGTCAATGCTACTTTCTTAAATTATCTCTATTTTTTGTATAAATTTGAGAAAATTAAATATATATAATCAACTAACTTCCTTAATAAGCATGATTTTAGTTGTTTTCCCTTATATTACTGGAGGGAGTACAAGACAGTTGTGGTTTATCTTCAGAAAAATGATTTCAACGATCTAATTCTAAGATAATGTTGCAAATGTATTGCGTAGTTGTAAGAAGAATGGGTAAAAAGAGATGAATCAAAACATTTAACTGAAGTTATTTTAAACTCACGATTTGCAAAAAAAAAAAAGAAATAGTGACATACTGATCTAACATCCTTGTTCAAGAGAAAATTTAACAAATATTTTTATTAAGTATTGTCAATTAAGACTTTTCAACAGCTAGCTAGTATGCAAGTTTTGTCTTTGCCATCTCTAGGACATTTAATTATCTACATGACAGGAAAAAATAAATACATGTTGCATTCTATTTTCTTCATGGTTATATGGGTTTTATCTTGGAAATGTTTTTTTTAATACGATATTATCTTATTTGATGCATAATAAAAGAATGGTTTACTACTTTTGATTCATTAGTTTTTTCCTTGTAAGATTTTAATGAAATAGTTAGACACGATCTAAAAATTATGAACATCTTAGGGGGCGTTTTCGGGATATAAAGAGTTTACGGATATCCATTTACTCTTTACCATTTCATGTTCCCACAAGAGTTATAACCTCAATTCACATTAATTTGTATTTCCATAGGTTTTGGTAATTTGCACTAGTTTAAAAAGTTTGGAAGATGTCGTGTCCTCAAAAGGTGTTAGCTCTAGGTTGGTGTGTGCTCTTAAACTGGATTGAAACTAAAGACAACTTATCAAATAGGAGTTTGAACATTAAAAAGCTTTTTTATTTTTTGTTTAAAGAATGATGAGTCTATTGATCATCTTTTCGGCCAGCACAGGTTTGCCTTCAATATTTGGAATTGCTTGTATGCTTGGCTTGAAAAAATCCCTTCTTTGGGTGACTCTGTAGTACTGCAACATTTAATTTCTCATAAATCGATCTTCTTTGGTTTGGGAAGATGAAAAGGTTTGGAATTGTGATTTTGCATGTGATCATTTGATCTTTATGGTTGCTGCATAACAAGATTGTTTTCAATGATGATATTGTTGGTTATCGTGGTCTTTGGATTTAATCAAAATGAGTTTGTGGACATGGTTAAATGCAATAGGGTCAAACTTTTAGTTTTCGGAATTGTGTGTAAGCTAAGTCATGTGAACTGTATTTTTTTAAAGCTAAGTAGCTATTAATTAGTCATAATTTGATATACTTTTGCTTGTTATGAGTAAGTTTTAAACACTGAAGAATAAATACATTAGTTTATTAAAAAAATGCATTTGTCTCTTGAGTTGTATTTTTTCTTTTTGCTAAAAAGTAGGACATCTCCCTTTGTATTGAGATGCATGTAATGAATATACATCATTATTGTATATTCTCAATTTTCTTTTGTATTGCTTTATAACTTTATTTTTCACAAAATAATGTCGATTTGTATTTTTTTAGGTTTATTTAAGTTTTTAGTCCCTGAACTTAGGTGCTCTTTTGGAATTAGTCCTTAAACTTTTTTTCGATGCTTTGAGTCCTTAAACTTTGCTCAAATTTTGGAAATAGTCCTTTCATCACTTTAGTGGTGATATAACCGAGGATATGTCACGTTACCTTCGCCACATCGATATGTAACATGCCAGATGATGCCACGTGAATTTTCTAAATTAAAAAAAAATTTAAATTTATTAAAAATAATTAAAAATTGTATTTCTTAAAGAAAATCGAATCTTTTAATAAATTTAAAAAAAATTATTTTTTTAATAAAAAATATCATGTAGTGTCTGTGACCCCACATAACACGTCACTCGTCGATATTGTGAAAGTGATGTGACATATCTTCGGCTATAATATTACTTAAGTGACGAAAGGACCATTTCCAAAAATTAAACAAAGTTCAGGGACCCAAAGCATCGAAAAAAAAGTTTAAGAACCAATTCCAAAAGAGCACATAAGTTTAGGGACTAAAATGTTAAATAAGCCTTTTTTTATTTTTCCCATTCTCTAATTGAAGTATGTTTAACAATGCTTGACATACTGAACAACTACGGGTACAACTGATGTCCACAAAATGAATGAAGAGATACTCCACCAAAATCAATAAACAAATATATATAATTGAAAATAAATTCTACTTGAAAAAGAATTCAGAAAATATTTATTCAGCAAATAAATTAACAAATGCGTGTGTGTCTATATACACATAAACGAAAAAAGCAACTTTAAGTGTTATTTTTTGAATTTTAATTTTATCTAAATCAATTTTTATTACTAGTTCAATAATTGTTAGAAAAAGAATTCATTTATTTCCAATATTAGTATTACTTTATTGGTTATCCTCTTTCTTAGTTGTGTTGTAAAAATTAAATTTAAAATGTTATTTGTCCTTTTTCAAACATCGGTAATATTGCATTTGTTTGGAAATTGTTGTTAATACGAAGCAAGTAACCTGCACTTTTAATTTATGGAGTGTGGACTACTGTGTTTCAAATAAAAATAGTATTACTTAAGCATTTTGTGCATTGCATTATAATCATAACACAACCTTTTAAAAATAAGTATGGTATAAAGAGTAAATTGTTAAATATATATTTGACTTGCATACACTACATTTTAGAGACAATCTTGTTTAAGTTGTATAGGATAAATGTGAACTATCGAATTCTCCCTACAAAATATTTAACAAAACTTCATAGTTTTTAGATTGTTCTTTCCCATTATAATTAATTGCGTAACTAAGAGTAATTTGACTAATTTTCATTTTCTATTATTAATAATTGCACCAGAAAGACATTAACCGTAAAGTCAAAACTTATAAAGAGAAGTGAGAAGAATAAATGAATGAATAAAAAGAAGAAAAAAATGTAATGGACTATCTCGTACCCGGGAGTCAACCTTGTTTCATTTTTAAATCCTCTCATTCATGATAACATCTTGTTTGTATGCACAAAATTGGTCCTAAAAAAACACACATTTTGTGTTTATAGTTTCCAAAAGTATCGATGGATATAATGTAGTCTCCATGTGGTCAAACTGTTAACACCTTTAGCATCTCGTTGGTGTTTCTGAACTTTGATGAAGAAGTTTATATGTGTCATGATAACTGCACAATTTTTACTTTATCTCCCCATTTCGAATATTTTGGGACAGGATTAATGTACCAAATTAGGTTCATGCAGGATTCGACCATGTTTCTCTTGGTCTTGCCATTTGTTTACTTCAAGGAGTAGCTTTGTATGCATTACCACCAATGACAGCATCATCAGTAACAAACTTGGTCCAAAACCAGTGTGACTTCCACACTCTATTCATTTCTTCAATTGGGATGTTCTTTGTCTCGGGTAAGAGCAAGAAAATGAAAATGGTCATGATGACTACGGAGCCAGCAAAGAAGAAGAAGAGGCCAAACTTCAAATGGCAAAGCATGGTGAGGAAGATTTGAGCAATGGCAAAGGTGAAGAACATATTCACAGCAACATTGATACCTTGCCTTGCAGATCGAACCTCAAGAGAACATGCTTCACTGGGAACTAACCAACCTAATGGGCCTAAGACCAAGCAAAAGCTGCTACATATGCACAAATAAAAAACAAGAGGAGGTTGGCCTCTCCCTTGTTAAAAGATCCGTCACCACTAACTCCAAACCTTATAGCAATCATAACTCCAACGGCAATCTGCAAGAAAATATTATCAGTTTCAAATTAGACATGCTTGAAAATGAATTTGCGCCATAAATATGTCATATTTTTTTTTAAAAAAAAATCGATATGATTTGAGTTGGCGTTTTCACCTGACAAATAAACATTTGGACACCACCTTCTAAGAATAAAATCCTTCTTCCAAACTTATCCACCGTAAAAATGGAAACAAATGTGGCAAGCACGTTAACACCGCCAGAGATAACAACAGACATAAGGGAAGCATCATCACCAAACCCCAAAGTCTTGAAAAGGACAGGTGCCTAAAACATAATGACATTTATACCAGTGAGTTGTTGGAAAAATGGAATGAAAGAGCTGAAAATGAGCTGAGGCCTATAGTTTGGTCGTGAAATGTTCTTCCATGGGTGCTCCACCTTTTTTGCTGCCTCACTAGCCTCAAGCAGATCTTGATACTCCTCATCAATGTTATCAGTGCCACGGATCTTTTGTAACATTTTCTTAGCATGTTGACCCCTTTCAATCAAAGAGTTAGGTGTGTCACCCAAGAAAAGAGATCCTACGCACAGCAAAACTGCCGGAACAGCTCCAACACCCAAAGAAATTCTCCATCCATTTTCAAGTTTTGAAGTTCCATAGTTGATAAGATTTGCTACTAGGATGCCAATTGTAATCATCATTTGAAATCCCATGTTAAGTGCATCTCTAATCTTTGCTGGAGCCATTTCAGACAAGTACACTGGAACAGACTGTTATAATATGTGAACGAAATTAAGATTTGCATAAGTTACTCTAAACAATTTCTTTATATTTAAATATCGAAACTTAAAAGCTTGCACATTATGCTAATTCTCACCTGATTACAGTATCCAACACCGAAGCCAAGCAACAGACGACCAATGATAAGCATTGCAATGTTGACTGCAAAACCATTCAGCAGTGCACCAACAAGAAAAAATAATCCACCTATAAACATGGAAGGTTTGCGACCTATCATTCTGGTGGTTGTGGAAGCAAAGAAAGAAGCTATCAGTGCTACAATGTATAAGGAGGATGTGAATAACGTGAGGAGATGATTATCAAATTTGCAATACTGGCTCTCTTTTCCTGATTCATCTTTCATTTGATCGTACACGGATGGGAAGAACTTGATCAAGAATGGTTCCATGGAGGTCACTCCTCCTGTAATACCAAGATCATAACCAAAGAGGAGACCTCCCATGGCGGCAACAAAACATGTAACCAACACGAACGCCGTAACCTTACCCTCATAGACCCTTCCCTCTCCTGAAGCAACAAAAGCTCCACCTGCCATCTTGTGAACAATAATATCTAAATGTATGTCTCTTTAGTCACCTACGTATCTTCACCTTTTATCTATGTTTGTTTTGAACTTGAACAAATATTTGCATTATATAGGGTACTCTCTTGGTTATAAGATGCTAAAAATAAGGAGAATATCGTAATAAAGACATATAGCTGGCAGCAACATATTTAACTTTGATATGTGTAATTTCCTAACTATAGAGTATTACTTGGGCATTAATGTACTGTCATAAGGGGTTAAGATAAGATAAAATTGTTATATTGAGTATTTTTGTTGCTTACTTAAAGGATAAAATATTCAAAATATTATCTTGAGATAATTACTTTATTTAGTACATGAGGCAAAGTCAATCGAAAACTATAAACCACTGAAAATGCTATGTTATCTGATCGTAAGAAATTAAATATTGATTACTTTATTAACAATAATGTTTATAAATACTTAGCAAATAGTTAAAAATTAGCTATTATATGATGTGATTTTAAATGATTATTTATTTGATTGTGTTTTAGTTTTTTACTCTTATTTGAATTTAATTAAAAGGTTCATATGATTTTATACATAACTTCGTATCTTTTTCATTTTAAGTCAAAATTGAATGATTTGAGAGTCACAATGTTCACATATAATATATATATATATATATATATATATATATATATATATATTTCTGACTTAGTATTTAATTACAATTTAGAGGTGCTATTTTTTTATGTGTCTCATATGTGAATGATTCTATAAACTTTAGATATTTTATAATATAAAACGTTTTTATGATATATATATATATATATATATATGAATTTAGCTCATACTTAAATGTATGAAAATTTTATTTTTTCCTATGACAAGCCTATTTTACACGCTCAAAGAAAGGAAGGAGGGAAGTCTACACATTTTTTTATTTGGTTTGAATTTGAAATATGAAGGTGCCTCAGTATACGTATTATCATTCTAACATTCATTATTAAGGGCACAAAGAATAACAGGATAGATTCATTCCCCTCTGAGAACTCACACATTCTTTTATGACTTAGGGAGGAAATTTATGTGCATTCATACTAAGATTTTGCTAAGATAGTAACATGTACCTTGACCCCATATTGAGCCAAGTTAACTCACAAAAGCAAAATGAAGCCATTGACCCCCTTTAACCCCCCAAGCCTCACGCCACCCCTTCTCTAAAACCCTATATTTTCAGATTTTATTTCTTAATCTCTATATAAAAAAAGAAGGAACCTCCAAGTTCTCTAGGATCTTTTCTCTCTCACAAACAAACAAAGAGCAAAACATTATTCCCCGACCCTTTTTTTGAGCAAAAATCGTTGAGACTAAGAGGCTAGCGAGTTAGAAGTTCTCATCACCTTGGAGACTTAGAGAGAGTCTTAAGAGCACCCATCAACTTCAAGCATCATTTATCTCATTACTTTTTTGCATCCTTTTTCATAGGATCTTGGTTATACAACATCTTTTTATTTTTTTATGTACTTAAATTCTTGTTGTTTTTGGAAATAATTTTATTATCACGTCAATCCTTTTAAATGAAAAGAATAATACAAAAATTTATATGTTTTCTTTATTGTTACATAAAAGATTTTGTTGATAGTTATAATCTTATGCATCTAAATAAGAAAAAGATAATTTTTTTCTAAATAAATGTGTGTTGTAAGGGTATGTTGAAAATAAAATGTTAAGGCTTTGTTCATCTAATGTCTATTTGTTTATTTGGTTTGAACTATAACTATGTGAAAGATATGATTTTGTTTTGATTTGAAAATGGATTTAAACGTTTTCACAAACCTTTTGTTATTAATCTAATAGTGATTTGAACTACTTTCATAAACTCTCCTTGTGTCTACATAATTGTTAAATGAAGTTATGAAATAAACCGTTTTATATTTTAGAGTGTAGAAAAATAATTGTGATGTGTTCTTTATTGTTATATGAAATTTTGAAAGTAAAAAGATTATTACAAATAATTGTAATCTTTTTATGTCAAAATTAAAAGAATGGGACAACAAGGAAATTCTTTGTATGGAGTTTGATTTTTTTATTGTAAAAGACTTTTAAAGTGTGTTAAAATATAAAGCTAAGAGAGTAAAAATATAGTTAAAAATATTTTATGACTTGAACAAATAGAATGTTTTTTGGGTTTTAGTTACTAGAAAGATGCGAGTATCTATCTTTTTCAAGAGTCCAAATAAATTATGTTGATGTTATAAGTTAGCCTTTGAATATATGGGCATATATATATGTTCTATAAGTAATTATTAGCTCTCTGTTGGCACGCGAGTGCTCTAAAACTGGATTACAACTAAAGACAGCTTACTAAACTGGGGTTTGAACATAGATAACTTATTGGTTTTTTGTGGAAATAATATAATGATGCGTCAGTTGATCATCTTTTCGGTCAGCATAGGTTTGTCTTCAATATTTGGAATTACTTGTATGCTTGGCTTGGAAAAATCCCTCCTTAGGGTGACTCTGCAGTATTGCAACATTTAATTTTTCATAAATCTTTCTGCTTTATTTTGGGGAGATGAAGAGGTTTGGAATTGTGATTTTGCACGTAGTTGTCTTGATTTCCGATTGATGATACTCCCGATCCGGCTCAGTTATTGATAGAGTGAATAGATCTGCCATTTCTTGAAATCTCTCTTCTGATTCAAAATCGTGGTGTAACATGTATCCCCCCATGTTCCGGTCATGGAATAGATGAAATAAACCAAAAAACGGATTTTTGTTCAAGAATGAAATCTTACTGGAACTGTCCAATTCATCCTTCGGAACCATATCACATCCCAGATATGATGAAATAGGATGAATTGAGATGGTATTTTGTAAATACATAATTATCTTGAATATATTAACTATTTCTTTTTCTTTATTTTCTGATCGCCTGGAAAGAACAAAAGAAACATCTTGTTCTTTCTGCAACAATTTCTGATCTCTAGTCGACCTCTCAGTAGGATTCTTTGTTAGTTTTCCGAATCGTGTATAAGTCATGTGGACTGTATTTTTTTTACAGTAGCAGTTAGTCATAATTTGATGTAGTTTTGTTTGTTTTGGGTAAGTTTCGTACATTGAAGAATAAATACATTAGTTTATTAAAAAAAGTATTTGTCTCGAGTTGTAATTTTTTTTCCTTTTGATAATAAGTATGACATCTCCATTTTGTATTGAGATGTGTTTAATGAAATATACATCATTGTATGTTCTTTATTTTCTTTTGTATTGCTTTATTACTTTATTTTTCACAAAATAATGACGATTTTTTTTAACAGCACAAAATAATGACGATTTGAATTTTATTTTTATTTTTCCTATTTTCAATTGCAAGTATGTATAGCAATGCTTGACATGCATAATGAAAATATCTACATATACAACTTATCTTCACAAAATGAATAAAGAGATACTCTACCAAAATAAATAAACATATACATACATATATATATATATATATATACATAATTGAAAATATACACACACATAAACGAAATCAACAAATGTTACTGTTATTTTTTGTATTTTAATTTCGCCAATATCAATTTCTATTACTGGTTCAATTGTTAGAAAAAGAATTCATTTATTTTCATAATTAGTATTAATTTATTCATTATCTTTTTTCTTAGTTGTGTCATGAAAATTAAAGTTAAAATGTTATTTGTCATTTTTTAAACAACGATAATATTGCATTTGTTTGGAAAATGTTGATAATATGAGCCAAGTAATGTTTACTTTTAATTTATGGAGCGTGGACTACTGTGTTTCAAATAAAAAAAGTTTTACTTAAGCATCTTGCTCATTGCATTATAACCAAAACACACCCTTTTGAAAACAAGGATGGTATAACGAGTAAAATGTGAAATATATATTTGGCTTGCATACACTACATTTTAGAGAAAATCTTGTTTAAGTTGTATAGGACAAATGTGAACTGTCAAATTCTCCCTACAAAATATTTAACGCAACTTCATAGTTTTTGGATTGTTCATTGACTTCTTTTTCGTTTCTTATTAATTGTGTAACTAAGAGTATCTGACTAACTGTCATTTTCTATTATTAATAATTGCACCAGAAAGACATTAACCGTAAAGTCAAAACTTATAAAGAGAAGTGAGAAGAATAAATGAATGAATAGAAAGAATAAAAAAATGTAATGGACTATCTCGTACCCCGGGAGTCAACCTTGTTTCATTTTTAAATCCTCTCATTCATGATAACATCTTGTTTGTATGCACAAAATTGGTCCTAAAAAAACACACATTTTGTGTTTATAGTTTCCAAAAGTGTCGATGGATATAATGTAGTCTCCATGTGGTCAAGCTGTTAACACCTTTAGCATCTCGTTGGTGTTTCTGAACTTTCATGAAGAAGTTTATATGTGTCATGCTAACTGCACAATTTTTACTTTATCTCCCCATTTCAAATATTTTGGGACATAGGATTCGACCATGTTTCTCTTGCTCTTGCCATTTCTTTACTTCAAGGAGTAGCTTTGTATGCGTTACCACCAATGACAGCATCATCGGTAACAAACTTGGTCCAAAACCAGTGTGACTTCCACACTCTATTCATTTCTTCAATTGGGATGTTCTTTGTCTCGGGTAAGAGCAAGAAAATGAAAATAGTCATGATGACTACGAAGCCAGCAAAGAAGAAGAAGAGGCCAAACTTCAAATGGCAAAGCATGGTGAGGAAGATTTGAGCAATGGCAAAGGTGAAGAACATATTCACAGCAACATTGATACCTTGCCCTGCAGATCGAACCTCAAGAGAACATGTTTCACTGGGAACTAACCAACCTAATGGGCCCCAAGACCAAGCAAAAGCTGCTACATATGCACAAATAAAAAACAAGAGGAGGTTGGCCTCTCCCTTGCTAAAAGATCCGTCACCACTAACTCCAAACCTTATAGCAATCATAACTCCAACGGCAATCTGCAAGAAAATATTATCAGTTTCAAATTAGACATGCTTGAAAATGAATTTGCGCCATAAATATGTCATATATATTTTTTTAAAATCGATATGATTTGAGTTGGCGTTTTCACCTGACAAATAAACATTTGGACACCACCTTCTAAGAATAAAATCCTTCTTCCAAACTTATCCACCGTAAAAATGGAAACAAATGTGGCAAGCACGTTAACACCGCCAGAGATAACAGCAGACATAAGGGAAGCATCATCACCAAACCCCAAAGTATTGAAAAGGACAGGTGCGTAAAACATAATGACATTAATACCAGTGAGTTGTTGGAAAAATGGAATGAAAGAGCTGAAAATGAGCTGAGGCCTATAGTTTGGTCGTGAAATGTTCTTCCATGGGTGCTCCACCTTTTTTGCTGCCTCACTAGCCTCAAGCAGATCTTGATACTACTCATCAATGTTATCAGTGCCACGGATCTTTTGTAACATTTTCTTAGCTTTTTCATGTTGACCCCTTTCAATCAAAGAGTTAGGTGTGTCACCCAAGAAAAGAGATCCTACGCACAGCAAAATTGCCGGAACAGCTCCAACACCCAAAGAAATTCTCCATCAATTTTCAAGTTTTGAAGTTCCATAGTTGATAAGATTTTCTACTAGGATGCCAATTGTAATCATCATTTGAAATCCCATGTTAAGTGCACCTCTAATCTTTGCTGGAGCCATTTCAGACAAGTACACTGGAACAGACTGTTATAATATGTGAACGAAATTAAGATTTGCATAAGTTACTCTGAACAATTTCTTTATATTTAAATATCGAAACTTAAAAGCTTGCACATTATGCTAATTCTCACCTGATTACAGTATCCAACACTGAAGCCAAGCAACAGACGACCAATGATAAGCATTGCAATGTTGACTGCAAAACCATTCAGCAGTGCACCAACAAGAAAAAATAATCCACCTATAAACATGGAAGGTTTGCGACCTATCATTCTGGTGGTTGTGGAAGCAAAGAAAGAAGCTATCAGTGCTGCAATGTATAAGGAGGATGTGAATAACGTGAGGAGATGATTATCAAATTTGCAATACTGGCTCTCTTTGCCTGATTCATCTTTCATTTGATCGTACACGGATGAGAAGAACTTGATCAAGAATGGTTCCATGGAGGTCACTCCTCCTGTAATACCAAGATCATAACCAAAGAGGAGACCTCCCATGGCGGCAACAAAACATGTAACCAACACGAACGTCGTAACATTACCCTCATAGACCCTTCCCTCTCCTGAAGCAACAAAAGCTCCACCTGCCATCTTGTGAACAATAATATCTAAATGTATGTCTCTTTAATCACCTATGTATCTTCACCTTTTATCTATGTTTGTTTTGAACTTGAACAAATATTTGCATTATATAGGGTACTCTCTTTGTTATAAGATGCTAAAAATAAGGAGAATATCATAATAAAGACATATAGCTGGCAGTAGCATGTTTAACTTTCATATGTGTAATTTCCTAACTATAGATTATTATTTTGGCATTAATGTACGTACTGTCATAAGGGGTTAAGATAAGATAAAGTTGTTATATTGAGTATTTTTGTTGCTTACTTAAAGGATAAAATATTCAAAATATTATCTTGAGATAATTACTTTATTTAGTACATGAGGCAAAGTCAATCGAAAACTATAAACAACTAAAACATGCAATGTTATCTGATCATAAGAAATTAAATATTGATTACTTTATTAATTGTAATGTTTATAAATACTTAGCAAAGATTTAAAAATTAGCTATTATATGATGTGATTTTAAATGATTATTTATTTGATTTTATTTTAGTTTTTGACTCTTATTTGAATTTAATTAAATGGTTCATATGATTTTATTCATAACTTCATATCTTTTTCATAGTAAGTCCAAATTGAAGGATTTGAGAGTCATAATGTTCATATAAATAATATATATATATATATATATATATATATTTCTGACTTAGTATTTAATTACAATTTAGAGGTGCTATTTTTTTTATGTCTCATATGTGAATGATTCTATAAACTTTAGATATTTTATAATATGAAACTTTTTATGATATATACATGACTTTAGCTCATATTACATGTATGAAAATTTTATTTTTCCCTATGACAAGCCAATTTTACATCCTCAAAGAAAGGCTGGAGGGAAGTCTACACAATTTTTTATTTGGTTTGAATTTGAAATTTGAACGTAATTATCATTCTAGCATTCATTAAGGGCACAAAGAATAACAAGATAGATTCATTCCCCTCCGAGAACTCACGCATTCTTTTTTGGCTTAGGGGGGATATTTGTGTGCATTCATACTAACATTTTGCTAAGATAGTAACATGTACCTAGACCCCATATTGAGCCAAGTAAACTCACAAAAGCAAAATGAAGCCATTTACCCCATTTGACCCCCCAAGCGTCACGCCACCTCTCCCCAAAAACCTTAGATTTTCAGATTTTATTTCTTTACCTCTACAAAAAAAAGGAACCTCCAAATTCTCTAGGATCTTTTCTCTGTCACAAAAAATCAAAAAGCAAAACATTCTTCCCCAGGCCTTTTTAGAGCAAAAATCTTGGAGACTAAGAGGCTAGCGAGTTAAAAGTCGTTCTCATCACCTTGGAGTCTTATAGAGAGTCTTACAAGTACCCATCAACTTCAAGCATCATTTATCTCATTTCTTTTTTGCATCCTTTTTCATAGGATCTAAGGTATAAAACATATTTTTATTGTTTTATGTACTTAAGTTCTTGGTCTTTGGAAATAATTTTATTATCATGTCAATCCTTTTAAATGAAAAGAATAATACAAAAAGCTATATGTGTTCTTTAGTGTTATATAACAGATTTTGTTGATAGTTATAATCTTATGAATCTAAATAAGAAAAAGATCATTTTTTCTAAATAAATGTGTGTTTAAGGGTATGTTGAAAATAAAATGTTAAGGCTTTGCTCATCTAATGTCTATTTGTTTATTTGGTTTGAACTATAAATATGTGAAAGATATGATTTTGTTTTTATTTGAAAATGGATTTAAACGTTTTCACAAACCTTTTGTTATTAATCTAATAGTGTTTTAAACTACTTTCATAAACTCTCCTTGTGTCTACATAATTGTTAAATGAAGTTATGAAACCGTATTATATTTTAAAGCGTAGAAAAGTAATTGCAATGTGTTCTTTATTGTTATATGAAATTTTGAAAGTAAAAAGATGATTACAAAAAATTGTAATCTTTTTATGTCAAAATTAAAAGAAAGGGACAACAAGGAAATTCTTTCAATGGAGTTTGATTTTTTTATTGTAAAAGACTTTTAAAAGTGTTTTAAAGTATATATATAAAGCTATGAGAGTAAAAATATAGTTAAAAATATTTTCATGACTTGAACAAATAGAATTTTTTTGGGTTGTAGTTACTAGAAAGATGTGAGTATCTATCTTTTTTAAGAGTCCAAATAAATTATGTTGATCTTATAAGTTAGACTTTGAATATATGGGTATATATATCTTATATGAGTTTTTATGAAAACTATAAGTAATTATTATTTGAAAGTCATTATGAAGATAAATGTATTTAATTGAAGTTCCTGGTGATTTATATGTTTGAAATATTTAGAAAAGATTTTGAATGATTTATATTATAAGACCTTGTTTCATTATGTATTTTTTTTTTATGAAAAAGTCTTTACTTTTATTATGCTACCAAGTTTTCAAAAAAAATAAATAATAATTATGTTCAGCATGCATATAATTAGAACGATGTATAGGAGTTTAGATTTTTAATTAAGCTTTTGTTATTCATAAATTGTAAAGGAGGCGATTGGTTCGGGAACGCCGGACATGCAATCAAATATGATTTTACCAAAATTTTCAACCTACTTTTTTCTGACAGAGAAGCTTTCTTAAGACACTGTGGTAGTTAGGCATAATACTAGGACATTCCGTACCATCTCAAAGGTCGGAATTGGTGGTCTAATAGTTTAGCAGTATATATGATGGTATTTTAGTGCGTGTGATTTGTTGTTCATATGAAAGGGGCTAAGACCGTAATTTGTTGTATGATTATTTGTATGTAGAAATTGAATATAATATACTGTTGTTACCTTATTGTTGAATCACATGTGAAATTAATTGTTATGTTTATGGTTTACATGCTATTTTTTTAATGAGTCCATCAAAAAAAGGAAAAATAGTGAACACTTGAGGAAACAACAAGGAGGGAAAGAAATTAATTATTGAGGATTTATTGATTGCCTTTGGACGAAGTTAGAATTTTATTCCAAGAATTTTGTTAATTTAAAATACACCATGAGAAAATAATACTGTTGGCCCTTGTGGGTGAAAGACGTTAATTATTAAGGCGTATTCCATAAGATGTTAATAAGATTCAAGAAAAGTTGTTCGTACAGTGAAAGATGTCGTGGGGATAAAATGTTTTTTTGGAAATATTTTCTTGCATGGTCTGTATGATGTGCCAGAACTATTTTGATTTTTGGACTGGCCACGTGAGATGATTGTCATGATTGCGAGCATTTATCATACCACTGTACAGGGAGGAGATTATGTTTGGATGATGTATGTTAAAAATTTAATAATGGTCGAGTCCCCTTAGAAGCACTCCGAATAGTGACTACAATTATTACGTCGGAGCGAGGCTTAGAAATGATCAACCAACCTTTTTTAAGCAATTTAAAAGACTTTGCTAACCCTGCGAGATGAGTGTGGAGTAGTGGAGAGGAAATATACCTTGGGTACCAACGGGTGCTTATGTGTGGATTGTGAAAGGGGAGGGCAAGAACGGTGAACGTCAAGAAGCCTCGAGTAATTCTCTAGGCAGGATGAGACTATAATGGTCGGGTTACGACTGGTAGGCCGTAAAGAGGACTGCACTGGAGAACTAGAGAAGGATTGTCGCCCCCTTGAGCAACTTGTGAACGGTGAGAGGGAACCTGAACGAGGCTAGATGGGCATCGTGCATGGGCACTTGTGTATTTTGGACCCATTTGATATTTTAGCTGACCACGTGTGGGTGGTTGCAGCATTGTTATTTTTATGACATCAAGGTTGGCGTGGTAAGGTTCTTGTACGTCCCATTCCCTTTCCGACATAGGTTTGTTTGGATTTTGTAGGAGATGTAGCCGTGTGTGGTGGCTAAACTTCTCACCTCAATGATATTCCTCCCCATATCATTTACGGATGCGATAATGTGGTAACCTTGATTAAAAGATTAATAATTCTTAGATTTCTTCTAAGTATTTAATTCGTGTGAACTTATGTGTATATGTGATTATATATGTATATTGTTTGTTTTTCTTGATGTTGTGTCTATCGTAAACCCATACCGTCAACACTTAATCCGTCCGGATCGCTTAATTACTCTCTCGTTTCCCCTGTTTGTGGATTATCGTGTTAATATTTTAGATGGCGGACCAACTGGATTTCTTCATGTCGATACTTATGGGGGGAGATTGGGAATTCACCAATAATGGCTGGATTTGGAGAGGTTTCGCGCATTTGGAGATCACGGATCCGGAGCACATCATTACGGGATCAATTAAAGACACAAACGTGGGCAAATTCACTCTAAGGGATATAGCAATATGGGAGGTCCAGTTGACTATCATGATATCTACCTGGTGCCGATGCAGCATGATGCCGAGGAAGAGCCCGAGGAGAACCCTAGTGGGGTTCTGATCCAAATGAAGAAGTCTTCTTGAATGAGCCCGAGGAGTGGTGGTTCTACCCTACTATGGCCCCTGCTTGTGATGATAGTGGTGTGGACCCATAGTTGCCAATGTGGTTTTTATTGATCTAGTGTAATGGTGTTCTAGTTTGGTGATTCTCTAAAACGTTTGGATAACATTATTTTGCTTCACTTTGTATACCCCCTTATCATTTTAATTATCAACTTTTTGTACTTGGATAATATTGGTGATGCAGGTTTCATAGCATCACATAATTCATGAATGAGCATTTATCTTTCAATAGAATTTTTTTCCGCATCAACCATTGGTATATTTTGTGAAAGTAGTTTGAGAAGAAAGTTTGTAACGTTCAGTTTGGAAGTTTCAGATAAGTGGTAACATGACGAAGTGAATTATGAATGTTATTTAGAACATGGAAAGTGTTTTGGAAATGAACGTCATTTTATATACAAGACTTTTTAAAAAAATATTTACTCCAAATTTTCATTAATATTTTATAAGTAAAAATATTTTCAAGTTACCAAATCGGAGTGTTACACCGAGGATAAAGAATTATATATGGTGGTAAAATGCCACTCTCCAAGATTAAGTTAATGTGAAAATGGAATGCTACAAAGCTTGGTCCTTAGGTAAAAATGTAGGGAGTTGGGAAAAATATAAGGCTTAGTGAGCGAAGCAAGACCTTTAGTGTACGATGGGTTATACCAATCATTATTCTCCAAGAAAGGCAAAAGAAGCATTTATAGACTTGCTAAAGTTAGGTAAAGGAAGACTAGAGACATGGACTAGGTAAAATGCATTAAAGATGAAGAATTAAAAGTCCTGGTTTTTGACAAAGATATTAAGGAAAGATGGAAGAGCAACTACTTTTACAAACTTTTCAATGAAAGGGCATGATATTTTGTACTCTGATAGGATAAACACTCGAGAGGAGGACCAAAACTATACCTTTTTTCGTAGAGTTGGGGAACTGGAGGTACAAGAGGCATTGAAAATGATGGATAATAATAAAGTGGTTGGACCAAATAGTATACATTGAGGTTTGGAAAATTCTAGAAGAGTGGGGCATTCGTTGGCTACTAATTTTTTAAAGAAATCATGAGGTCCTCAAAGATGACGATTGGAGAAGAAACACTTTAATACCTATCTACTATAATATAATAAAGGAGATTTACAAGATTTTGCAAATTATAGAGGGATTAAACTCATGAGCCACACTATGAAGCTTTGGGACAAGGTGATCGAGTAGAGGTTGAGATAAGTGACGCATGCATGTTATCGAGAATCAATTTGGCTTTATGCCAAGGAGGTCGACTATACTTACTACGATAGTTGATGGATTAATACCAAAGGAAACAAAAGGATTTACACTTAGTTTTCATTGATTTGGAGAAGGCGTATCATATGGTTCCGATGAGCCTTATATTTCCCATTATTCTTAGCCTTATTTTGCTCCTATTGATGATTTTTGGTGCCAGCTTGACATTGTTTAGCATGATTTAGTATTTTAGACTTTATTAGACTATTATTCCAGAATTAATTTGGATTATTTAGCCTAATTTAATCTATTATTATTTTCATATCACATTTGGCACAAGGGTTTTTTGGGCATTATGGAATTGAAGATTTAATTTTGGAAGAGAAGACTATATGATGGAGTGAAGATTGTAATCTATCTTTAGGATCCTTTGAGATTTAGTTTATATCTTTTAAGATTTAGTTTTTATCTATATATAGGATATTTTTATATTTAATTTTGAGATTAGCTTTCCTTAGGATTTGAGCCCATGATTTAGACCCGTTTTGTGATTTAATAGGGAAATTCGTGTACCTAGCAGCACACATACTCATTCCACGTTTTCACTCTCTCTCTCTAAAAAAGAGAAGACTTAGTTTTGCTCTCCAAGCTTGTGGTGGTTGCTAGGGTTTCTCTCTCTTCCCTTTCTACACGTTTTTGGTTTTATTTCATTATGGAAGGCTAAACTCTTAGGTTAAATCCTTTGGTAATGTATCACATACTCTTGAGGTTTTGTTCTTAATGCCATTTCGTTTTTATCCACTATTTTAATAATTTATTGATATGTTATGGTTTGCTTAATTCCATTCTATAGAGATAAGTTATGTGTATTAATGCTTGATTGATGCAAACTCATAAAAACTCCTTGCTTTGGCTTTTAATGCTTAATTAGAAGTTAGGGTTTGGTGTGAGAACTAAATTTTTGCTTAGTATTTAGTTCTCACGAGTTGGACAGTGGAGAGGAAGAAATTGATCTTTTGTGATCGATGATAGAGTTGTGAACGGGAGCCAAAGGGGTTTATCTGCTTTTTGTTACTGTTTAATTCGTTTTTATTCAATTCTGTTTTGATTTTAGTTATTCAATATTCAATTCAAAGGGTTTTGCTCTTTGCAAGGTTTTTAAGGAGGTAGGACTATATATAGGATGGTTGGGTGATTGGGAGCATGTTATATGTATGGTTGGGTAGAAGTGGTGGGGGTAATAGTTGTTTGATCTTTTATAAGCTTATTTGTATTAACTTCACGAAAGAGTGAAGTACATTCTTGTAATTTTTTGGTTGGGCATCTTTGAGCACATGATAGGATACCCTATGACAAACCCTTCATAGAAGGTGGGGTCATTGGCTTGTACTTTGATGCTTGGTTGCTCTTGTTTAATATAATTTTTGTTTTGCTGTTCAAAAAAAAAAATTCAAACCCCCCCCCCCTTTTCTATGCATACTAAGTGTTTGACATTTTGCTTGATAAGATATTCCTTGGGAGACGACCAAGGAGTTACTTCCTAGTACTATACTTAAATTGTTATTTTATTTGTATCGGGTACGACCTCGACCAGGTTCCTAGAGAGGTATTGTGGAAGGCTCTAGAGAAGAAAGTTTGTGTATTGCTTACATTAGAGCAATTAAATTAAAGATATGTATGATGGGGTCAAGACTTGTGTGAGAACATAAGGTGGGTCTCAAAAGATTTTCCTATTACTATAGGATTACACCAAGGGTCAACTTTGAGTCTCTACCTTTTTACATTGGTTTGGATGTGCTTACTGAGTATATCCAAGAGCTAGCTAGTGCCCCGATGCATGCACGCTTTTCACGGATAATATTGTCCTAATTGGGGACTCTATGGAGGAAATAAATGGAAAAATTGAAATGCGGAGACAAGCGTGAGAAACACATGATTTTTGGCTAAGTCGAAGCAAAACAATTTATATGGAATGCGATTTCAGCAAGAGGCGCATAAATCTTACCCTAGAAGGGAAGATTGGAAAGCATGTCATACCACTAGTTACAAGATTTATGAATTTTGGGTTTATCATAAATCTATGATAGACCATTATGACATCATTAGATCCATGTATATATCTGATCTTATCTAGTGAGATAAAGGCTCAGTTGCTTTGTTGTTGTTTGAGGGGGGCGAAAAGTTACCAATGACTCAATTATGTCAATTTTTTTATCATTAAATATAATTTATGATAGAAAAAAGGAGAAAAAATTGTGCAGCTATCAACGTTCAAACTCGTATGCTTGCATTTCTTATCCCTCAACTCTACTTAATTATGTCAATTAAGCAAGCGTATATAATGATTCCACTCAGAGCATCTCTTGAAATTTCAAAATATAATTCTTTATAATAACTTTAATTTCTATTTTTATTATTTTTCTTTCAAGCTTGATTAATTGTTTTATTAGTATGCACGAGCTAGTAAGAGTTTGTTTGGCAAAACTAACTTATAGTTGTGAACTTGTAACTTTTGGTTGTGAGATTGTAGCTTGTAGCTATATATGAAACTAGCTGAGAACTTTGAACTTGTAGCTACGAGCATATAACTATTTAGCTGACTGTTTGAAATAGTGTTATTTGGCAAAACTAGCTTTTGAAATAGCTGAAAGTTATTAAATGATCGAAAAAGACATGAAACATTATATTATTTATATTTTATTATTTAATTTATTCATTTAATTCTTTATTTATTAAATAAATAGTTAATTAATTAGTTCATAAAGTATAAAAGTTATTAAACTATAATTAGTTATCTATTAGATCTAGAGTAAGTAAATAATTTGGAAAAATCTTCTAGGGTATAATTGGTATATGAATTATTGAAAGTTAGTTTAGTTTCTTAAAAGTTGCTTGAAGTAGCTTTCTAAAAATTAGTTTTCAAAAGGTACAAGCTTCTTTTTTAAAAGTTATAAACTCTTTCTAATTTGTGTTTGCCAAACGGGACTAGTAGCTTATTGACGTACTAAATCTAAAAGCTCCTAACTAACTAAAAATCTCATAGCTAAACACGGTGAAGAGAATCTAAAACAATTTTAAATAAATATATTGGAGTCTACTATTTTTTTTAACAGCAAAGAAAAGAATTTATTGAGCCACGAAAGAAAAATCTACCAAGCATAATATTACACAAAAACATCACCTTCTATTTTTATGAAGGGTTTGTTAAAGCATACATAATCACGTGCTCGAAATAGATTAGACTAGCCAAAAGTCTTTACATTTGAGTCTACTTCACACTTTTGTGAAGATAAAATTACACCTTTAATAGACGACCACCATATTGGAGCCTACTTCATTTACCCTTGCTCTTTGATTCAAAGCTCTTTGGTTAAAAGGGTAATGAATGATGATAGAAAGAATGACTGTGCTTTTATGTTTTTATGGGTAGTACTAATATGCTTTCACTTGGAAATACTGGAAACTATAGAAGCAACCATTGTATAATACAGTCTACATTTGAACCCAAATATGCGTATTGTTGCTTGCTTATTGTGCTTCCTATGTAATTTAGCTAGGTAAGAAGGTTGTTTAAAATGCTAGATGTGTCTGAAGATGAAGATTCTAGTATTTTGATGGACAGCAATTAGGTAAAATCATTTTTAAAAGTAGCGTTTAAGATATCCCAATGATGTACGTAGATTAAGTTTGTTTGTCAAAAGTCATGATTTTCTCTAATTGCAACCATTATTGAATGAGCACTACTTTAGAGACACGTTCAAAATAAATGGTTTTATCTCAAATTCATGGCCCAAATTCATTGTTGAACAGAATCAAAAGATAAATTAGCTAAAATTATTTTTTTCTTGTTTTTTTTTTATTTTGATTTTTCGGAAATAAGTAAATGTCCATCCATGCATGCATATATGTGGTCTATTAAGGCAAGTACTTAAAAGATCTCACTCCTATGTTCTATTTGACATGGTGAGATCCTAAGTACTCAGCCCAAACGACCCAATTGGTGCAATTTTGCAAACACTCTCAACCTTGGTGTTGTCTTGGTCCTTTTCACTACATTGTACTCCTTGCCTTGAACTTGATGATGATGAGGAGGAAGAGAACAATGAAAGAGAAAGTATCGTATTGATTTCTTGTTCGCCTTCTTGCTCTCTCTTCATATGATGATCTCTATCATTTCCTGAATCTTGGCTTAGCTTTAGCTCTAGGAAACTCGGTGACACTTTCTTCTCATTCAAGCTTTGCTGTGACACTTGGACCTTGTTCGTCAATTGTAGCATTCCATCTTTTAGATCATGATGAACCTGCATTTTCGAAAGAAAGCTTCACCTTAGCTTAATGCAAAATATATACCAACCAAAAGCTTCAATACATTTTAAAATAATGTCCTATTAGTCCTCCAAATAAATGGTGGTTACCAAATTAGTCCTAAAAAAATTGTCACCAAATAGTTCTTTGGAAGTTTAAATAGCCATCGCAAGATATAAATTTTGCTTTTTGATAAATTATTCACGACATTAAATAAATCTTTCAAAAGATCAATATGATGAGTCCGCGTAAGACATCTCAGTTGGTGGCTGCAAGGACACTTAGGATTTTCCCCTCCTCCAGGTCATGGGTTCTAGTCCCAGACCTCCCATGTAAACCAAAAAGATCAATATGATGACCATTTAAATTTTCAAAAACCTATTCGATGACCATTATTTTAGAAGATTAACTTGGTATCGGGTGTATTTTTAAAGACTAAATTGATGTTTTACTTTTATTTTTTCATAAACTACCCACGTGCAATTGTATTTTCAAATTTACAAATAGATATAAAGCTGAAAAAATTCAGTGAATATAATATCGTTGCATAGGAGCTAATCTTCACATAAGCATGCGGGAGCTCCTACTCCCCCTTAGTTAACATTAATATTTATTTATATATATTAATTTCTCTTTATAACAATAATTTATTGTGTGCCACAGTGGCTATGCGGAGGTTTATAGGTCAAATCCTACATTGACTTTTCTAGACAGATTATTTTTCCATGCTAGTACGTACCTAGTTTCCTCCTTCTATCATGCGCGTTGACTTCACCTTGAACATGCTTTGATTGATTTTCTAATTTCGGGTTTTAGACATTAGAAGTGATAGTTATCTTTACAAAGTAAAATGTGTGAGTATAAAAAACTTTGATGCAATTATTGAATTATATATAATATCTTTATATTTTAATGTTATTTGATGAATTTTAAATATAAATTTTAATTAAATCTAGTGGCACCATCTGGATTTTTTAATTTATCAAGATCAGTCATTGTCGTTGAAGGTTGCAGTGATTTTAGAACAAAGGGATGGAAGGTTTAGCGGAAAAGAAAAACTTAGGAACCTTAATTATACTAGCTATGAATATCACACACACTATTATAATTACTGTCAAATTAATTAATAGTATTTTGATTTAGTATACGTGAAAGATGTATCACTATATTCAATGGCTCGGAACAAAAACAAGGCCAAAGGAGGAGTCCAAAAATCAAATAATAAATTAATTAAAATTAAACCAAAACGTTGCAAATCAAATACAGAAAATGGTGATCACAGAGGTTGGCATAAGGTTCAGCCAGTTTATAGATAATTTGAAGATGATTGATCTAACACCGGCTCTTTCAAAAATTATACATGGATCATGGATGTTATAGGTTAGGTCTAATGAAAAAGCTATAAGCTAAGCTGATTAGATTGCTTCTTGGTTAATGATTCATGGCTAGTGAAATGGGGTAGCATCATCCAATTGGGGCTCAAAAGAAAAATATTTGACTATTTTCCAATCCTTTTGAAGGATGATACAAGGGATTGGGGGTGAAGCCTTTTAGAATGATCAAGGCATGGTTCCATGAACCAGGTTTTGGGAAGATTATTTCAGACCATTTGGCAAATTTGAACATTCAATGATGTGGTTTATTCGTATTGAAAGAGAAGTTGAAATCATTATAAAAAAATGTGTCTAAAAAGGTGAGATAAGGAATAATTTGGCAAGCTTGATCACAAAATTTAGAAGGAAGTACAAACCATAAATCAATTGGATTTTTTTTCTCTCCTAGAAGTATACCTTATACTTCTAGTGATTAATAAATTTTTGGCTTATAAAAAAAATGGATTTTTTTTTTTAGATAAGGCCATAAATCAAGTGGATTTGAATGGCGAATTAAGTCATTTAAATGAAGAGGAGTTGCAAGTAAGAAGATGTGCAACAACAGAGTATTCGAGGCTTGCCAATATGAAAGAAAATTTAATGGCTCAGAAGTCCAGGAGGAAATGGATCAAGGATGGCGACTCGGACTCCAAATTTTTTCATGCAATGATCAATAAAAATCGGAAGTTAAACGAAATTCTAGGTCTTATGTAGAATGGGACATGAGTTAAAGATCCCTAGCATGCAAATAATATTGTCAAAAGTAAATTTGAATCAAAATTCAGGGAATGCAACGGGAAGAGATCGGTGCTAGGGGGTTATTAATTTTACAAGACCACCAGAAATGGAGAAAATCAATCACCCTTTGTAGTAGTGTGTATATATATATATATATATATATATATATATATATATATATATATGGTGCGTCAATATTGGTGCTTGTAGATGGCAGCTTCACAAATGAATTCAACATGGAAAAAGAGCTTCGCCAATTAAGGAGATCCAATAGCACATTTTCTAATGGTTATAATAGCGGAAAGGCTGATGACCGGACTAATTCAAAGTGCAACGAACAAAGGATACAAGATAGGAAGAGAAAATGTGATGATATCACATCTACAATACGCACATATGACACTCTTTTGTTTGAAGAAAATTTGGACAAGAGTTTAAAGGCTCATAAAAGCATTCTTAGATGCTTTGAAATGGTCTCTAGGCTGAAGATCAATTTTCATAAAAATAATCTCTTTGAAATAAAGGTAGAGGATGGTGAATTGATGATAACGGTGGAGGTTTTATATTGCAAAATTGGCAAGATTATCTCATTCGCTTATCTTGGTATTTCGATTGGAGCGAGTCCTAAAAGAACTTTCACTTGGAACCCGATTATCAACAAGCTGAAACACAGCTTATCCTCATGGAAAAGGAAAAATAATCTCTTTTTTGGTAGGCCTGCCACTCTCCTAAAATCGGTAATAATATCCTCGATTCCTATGTATTTCTTTTATTTAATTTTTTAGATCCCCAAATATATAGTACACTTGATTAATAAGCTTACGAGAAGGTTCTTATATATTGGGGTGGAGGGGGCAATGAGAGTACTAGGAAAACTTGTTTGGTGAGATGAGAAGAGGTGTAGAGGGCTAATGAGAGTGTGGTTTACGTATTAAAAACTAAATTTCTTTAATTTATTGCTAGGAAAGTAGACATGAAAGATGTTGATAAAAAAAATATGCATTATGGTAGTGTAGAGTACTTGTATCCAAATATTGGAATGATGTATTGAGAAATGTTGAGCTTGTCAAATCTAAATATTTTGGTAGATGATCCAGTTGGTGGAAAGGGCTAGGGAAATTGAAAACTTTGAGTAAGGAGCTGGATGAGTAGTGGTTTAACTCGTGGGGAAAGTAAGGAGGAGTGTGGGTAGTGAGAGGGATGTGAGTTTTTGGGAAGATAGGTGGGTAATAAAATCAAATTTAAAAACTTTATTCTCGCATTTGTATTCAATTGCAGCAAATAGGACCAACGGGGTTTGGTTCAGTTGGTGTAAGATTCCAACTGAAATCTTGGGAATGGGACACGGGTGTTAGTAGTCCCGTGTTCGATTCCCACTAAAAACATCAAGCTGGGAGAGTCAGCCACGCAGCTCGCTCCGGATTAGTCTCAAGGGCTCCCTGGTATTAAGGGTGCTCTTGGGGATACCGGTGGTTCCAAGGAATACGAACCAAAAAAAAATTCAGCAAATAGGAAGGTCAGAGTGAGTGAGTTAAGACAGTAGAGAGGAGATGGGTAGGAGTGAAATATAGATTAATTAAAGAAGGAAATTATACCAATGGAAAAAAATCTATGATAATTGTCACAGGTTGATACAAAGTGTCACATTCAAGAGGGATGCATATGACAAGTGGATGGGCAATTATAACAATTGACCGAATATTTTTACCGTTTTCTCAAATTAAACATGTATGGACTTTGGATAATCTACCTTTATACTTGAGCAATAAATTTAATTGTAGTAATTACTTTCATATCAATATTAACCGCTTTATAATTTTTAGGAATTTCAAGTATTTTAAGCTAATTTAAAGTAAGGAGCATAAAGTGGAGTAAGAAAAAAAAATTGGAGAATTTGATATTAAAGATTGAGGGAGGATTTCATGATTCCTCCTTAGCTTCTAACATGGAATTTTGAAATCCCATATCAATCTCTAATATCAATGGGTGGAAATTTGGTCCTTGATAAATGGGCTGAGTAATAACAATGCTACATATAGTAATTGATTTATGAGCCCTAAATATTGAAATGTATATTACCTAATTACTCTATTATATATGGTTTCAAGCACACCCAGTACTCATTAATATTATTTTGACTTATCTAAAAAAAATATTCTCTAAATTTTTTTTTCTATTTCACTTTTATGCTTCCTATTTTGAATTATCTTAAAATACTTAAAATTTTGGGAATTATAAATATTAATCCTTCTACAAACACACCCTTAGAGAATCAGATTTTTAATTTAGCAAACTCTCGTGCAAAACAAATTGATCGACTATCTATTGCTCAAGTTGAAATATAGTAGTAGTAGTTTAGTTACCTCAGCATCAAACTTCGCGTGGCTAGGGATGATGATAGGAGTGCAATAACCACGTTGGTATTGATTATTATAGAAAGAACTCGCATTGGTGCTCCACGGAGAAGCTTGAGCACTATACTTGTCATCCCAAGAAATACATATAGATTCGTGTTTTTCATCACTTCGGTTTGATCCAAGTCCAACCACTCCCTGAGGAGGAGGCCACTTTATCTCTTCAAATACATGGTTAGATTTAAGAGGGGCATGTCTTGTTATTGCATCCCTTACATCAAAAAGATGTGAGCTTGCTTCATATGACCCTGAATAATCTTTATCCCATCTTGTGATCATGTGACTATTTAAAAGCCCCGTGGGATGAAATCTACAGGGAGAGGAGGAAAGAGATATCAAAATTTCATCCTTTGATAAAGGCTAGATTAAGTTGTAAAACGAATACTCCATCTTGTCTTATTTACAAGATTTTTTTTTGATTTTTCAGTCCCACAAAAAAAAAGTGGTTAAATTTATTAGTGGCATTGAAAATGTGAAAATTTAATATACTTTTTCAAAATCACCCTTATGATTATTATTGGAACTCTAAAAAGTGTTGACTTAATATGGATGCTTATGGAAAAAAGTAATTAAAAACTACTCCCTCCGTTCCAAAATATAAGCACCTTTTGACCAAAAGCTCTCCCTTTAAGAAAAGTAGGTTAAGTTAGTTATTTGTATTGGAATTGTAAATTTTAAGGGTATATTTTCCAATCTATCCTTTTGATTTTTAAATTTTTAATCCAAAATTATTTCCTACCCATTTTTAAATGACACTTTTTCCCACAAACATAGTTAATGGAGTATTAAATAGGGTTAGTTTAGTAAAATTTTAGAAAAGGTGCTTATATTTTGGACCAAAAAAATTTGGTCAAAAGGTGCTTATATTTTGGACCGGAGGGAGTATTAAAAATTGAAATGAAATCTTATAAATAGGACCAAACTAAAAACCCAAAAAATCTTATAAATAGGACCGGAGTAATTTTTAAAAGCAAAATGGATTACACTGATTGCAATAAACACAAGGGTGCTTAACCAATACAAATAATGGATTAAAAGCCTATAAAAAAAAGTAATGGATTAAATTTTAAAAAGATAACATTTCTTATTTTAAAAAAAAAATAAATAACACTAGCTAGCTAGAGACATCAAATTTTTAACACAGAGATATATATAAGATCAAAACACTAATGATCAATCTGTTTTATTTCGTTCTAGTGTTGATTGTATTGTTAAGATTTATGATTATCTTTTTAATTTTTATTCAACTACTGAAGATTTACTTACTGTTAATTACCATCGTCCATCACCATTGAAATGCAACATATAAAACACCATTAACTTAGTTCATGATTTTAAATTGTAGCTGCTGACCAAAAATAAATAAATTGTAATAAAAAATTGTAATTACGGTTGTGATCGATTATATTGGGTTTACCTTGAATACCCATGAGCTTTGATGTCATACGATTGTTTTATTAGAGATGATGGTGGATAGTTCCTGTTATCAACCCCAAAGTGTCCTTCAGCTTGAAGTCTATGATACATTTCCAAGATTTGATTACTTCCTTGCAATGCCCTATTTTGGGATAAAACTGTAATAAACACATTCATTATATCTTATTAGGACATGCATGTGATATTAAACTTTGGAAATCAACAATAAATAGTATTATTGGCTTATTGCCTTGCTATGAGTTCAAAACATGGTTTGCTAGTAACCATGGAGTAGAGGTTCTAAAAATTTACCTTGGCCAGACTCATCAAGCTTTTTACTTCGATACATCTGAATTCCAAAAACATAATGCCGTTATTCAAAGGTAGAAATTATAAAAATTATTTGTTATAAAGGATTACTTCTATACATGAATATACCTGCAAATGACTCTTTACATGTGCAATGCTAAGTCCTCTCACATTCATCAACTCTAGAACCAACTTGGGTGTTGCTCCTGTAACCAATGTTGTCAATGAAAACAAAAGGTCAAGAAAACATTGCGAAAATCTAGTAGTTGTACTCCATATTTGGTCACCAAAACTACTAAGATTTGTCTTGCTTTATACATTCAATATTTGACCTACTAATAGCTCGAAGTATATCTTTATACTTCGAGCTTCTTTTAGAATGATATTTTTCTTGTAAAAAAAAACACAATTAACTATAAACATTAAAATTGTAGTTGAAGTGAAATACTTATAAAGCTGAACTGATACATGTTTAGTGATAGATACTAAAAAGTATGGTTTAAATATATTTGTTATCCCTCAACCTTTTTCTCATGTTCTTTTTCGGATGATTTAGGTTCTCAAATATTTTTGGGTTATGCAATGTTAATTTGTCCATAAAAAACCTAATATAAAAAGCCTACATAACTAATAGTAAACATAGCTAACCACTATTTTCTATTAGTTTTTGAACGAAAACTTGATAAATGAACTAACATTATATAATTAATTAAAAAAGTTAGAAGACCTGAATCATCTGAAGAAAAAAAAAATCGGGGGATGAAGTTCGCGCAAATAAACATAAGTTAAAGGACAAAAAAATACATAATTCAAATTAGTGAAATAGTATTTAATTAAAGTATCTAACAGTGTATCTAATTTGTGATGTATCATATTTGAGGTGAGTTACAATTTTTTTTTTGGATAAGAAGGTGAGATACTACACTTACTTTCCTGTCCACCAAGCCTCTCAACAGCATGCACAAAAGCAAGATGAAGATCAGGAGTCCAACGAAGCCTTGGCATTTTGGACCTCACATATTGCCTAACCTTATTTCCTCTCTCTTTTCCTTCTTCACTAGAATTGTTGTTATTATTATTGCTACTCACATTACCTTCTTGAGATGATCCATCATTATTACTTATCTCACCACACAGCCCATCACTGATGCTATCATCTCCATCATCATCCATAGCTTCTTCATTCAAGTCCAAGAAAGAACGTTTTCTTAGGCTTAGAGAAGAGGGTTGGCCTCTAATACCGTTACCCTCACTCTTGTCTTCATCAGATGCGCAAACTACCTCCTCCATTTCTATTAAACTACCAATCTTCTAATAATAACTCCTTTTTCCCTGCTATGAGAAAGTTATAGAATTAATTAATGAAGGTGAAGAAGACACAAAAAAATACAACACCATAGATAGAAAGTTCTTTTTCTTCTTCTTTTTTTTTTTTAAAGAACCATAGATAGAAGTTTGTCACTTAAATTTAATATAGGAGTATTTATTTGCACTATATAGAGTGAGAGAACCAAGATGTTATAAATGTTGCATACTTAACATTACATATGGGGCTAAAATCAATGCATTTTAATTAGTTTAATTTGTACTGATTCAGAAAAAAGATGATGTCTTAGAAGGATTGTCTGTCTTTCTACATAAATTTGAATCATCAAAATAATTACTATTATAATTATGTGCTTGTTCCTAGGTCTTGGAATTCCACACTAACCTATATAAAACTTACAATAATCTGAAAAATTGTAAAATGTGTAGAACAGTTCATCAAGTACAAATTATATACTTTATGGATTGGAGAAGAGGGTAAATGCAAAACTAATAAGAAAAAAAATAAAAATTGTCATTCCAAAAAAAAAATAAAATTAAAAGACTTTTTTTTTATAAGAAAAAATTTAAAAGACTGATGAAGCTTAACTAAACAACATAAATTAAAAGTTGAAGGGCAAAGCTAAACAACATAAATTGTTCATCAAAAGATAGAGAGAAGCAGTTTTGTGCAAACCATTGGTGATGAAGCTTGATAACACATCCTTAATTAACTCCCTCCCAAGATAACTGCAACCAAACCACAAATGATTCAAAAGAAGCCAATTCAAGTACACTTGTTTCCAAGATCTAGCTAATTAAGCCAATAATCTCTAGGAGATGACCACTGAATCAGCTAGCTTTTTTGCAACTGATTAAAAGAAGAAGAGGGGTGATTATTATCCCTTGTTGTGTATGGATCCAAAATATGAGTTGTTGATGGAAACCCTACGAGGCAAGAGAGAAAGAAAAAGAAGGAAGTCAGAGAGACTTAATGAGTGGTATAAGGTCCCTTTCTCTAAGAAGTTTTGTGGTGCATTATTAGCAAGTTGGAATTGTAGATGGAATGTAGATGTAAAATTAAAAATACCATTAGTCATCCCACACATCAAATATTCTTCTCTTCTCTCTCATTAATATATTCAACTATGATAAAATATTTTATGTGTAGAAGACGATGGTCGGACAAACAACTTCTAATTTTTTTTATTTTTTTTTATAAGACAACAACTTCTAATTTTTAAATGTTTATGTTATTTCATTTTCATTTTTGAAACATTTCATCTGGCAAATAGGTCTTAGCCAGAGTTAACAATGCATGAGATCAAAGGAGGCACACATATGACCCTAATTTTTTAATATTTTTGTTTTTACATTTTCATTTTTAAAACAATATTTCATCTAGCAAGTAGTAGCTAGCTAGTCAGAATTAACAATGCATGAGATCAAAGACAAGGGGGTGAAAATTTGACTACCAGATCACCAGTATAAGCCAAAAGAAGGTTAGGGTGGAATTCAAATGGCGACCACATGCTTAGAATTTATTTTGGTTTCGGCCAAGATACTTCGTTTTTTAAAAAAAAAAATTAAAAAATAGACATACATATGAACCTAATTCTTTTATATTTTTGTTTTCACATTTTAATTTCATTTTTAAAACATTTCAGGAAGCAAATACTAGTAACTATTCAAAGTTAAGAATTTATTATTAAATCAAAAACACACATGCAAAACTATTTAATTGGATTTCAAAGTTTTTTTTAAATTTTTCAATTATGAGTTTTTGCTTTGGAAAAATAAGTCCAAAAGTTATTTTATAATTTTAAATTGATCATTTAAGTTATTTTTATTTTTAAATCGATTTTGGCTATTTGGGTTGTAAAGCTAAGCTCCTTTTTGGTTCTGAACATTGTTGTATCTTTGCTGAGTATTTCTTATACTCTGTCATTAATTTATGCTTTTTTTGCTGATAAAAAAAAAATCGATTTTATAAGTTGTTTTTTCATTAGTTTTGTAGCTTAAATTTATTTTTTAATGGTGCAGCTTCAGAAAATTAATAAAGAGATTTTTCAGAATTTTTTTATTTTAAAGTTGTCAACATTACCAATTTTGATTGAGAATTGAGAAATTTTTTTTTAAAAAAAAAAAAAAAAATCTATTAGTATGACCAAAAAAATTTTATGGGACGACCAAAAATTGAACGAAAAAGTTAAAGATTCATTATATTTGTTTTATCAAAACACACATATATGACCCTGATTTTTAAATATATTTGTTTTCACATTTTCAGTTACCATCCAGCATATAGCAGCTAGCTAGCCAGAGCTAACAATGCATGAGAACAAAGAGTCACATATGACCCATATCTTGGACTATATACCAAGAATCATGTGATTTTTTTGTAGCCTTTTTATCTTTCCAATTTCTCTTTTACAGGTTGTCAACCTTCCCTATTCTTTGTTCTTGCCTATCTCTCCGTGATAATCTTTACTGGTTGACCTCTGTTACTGAGAGCTCCCACTTGATTGCTTTGGTTACGTTGTTATAAAATCTGATCTTAAGTTGTATGGTAGCCGTATGTAGAATAATAATATATTAATTTGCAGGCATATATTGACCAAGACTCATGACTCTCAGCTCTAGTCAACAAATTAAACACATCACTCTCCCAACATTTTTTTTTCTTCGGTTTATTCTTTCATCTCTCATTAAATAATTAAGTTGCTATCGATCGAGCCTCTTGCATTAGTTCTTGTTTTCACTGTGCTTTCAAATATAATATGGTAAGTTGGTAGCTTAATTAATGTTAAACACAAATTCCTTCTTTTCATGGAGAGAAAACCCCAAATTAAACTAAGTTAGCAATTGATTTTCCTATTACTCCTTTAATATATATTGTAGAGAGTACAAAAACTAATAGTGAACACGCGGTATACAGATTGGTAATATAAACCTCCAATAGAAAATTATAATGTGTTCATCCTATATTGGCCTACGAATGAAGACAATTGATTCAAGTGTCTCTGCCTTGAAAACAAAGAAGTTTTAGACTTTTCAAAATTTTGTCTAGGTAATTTGTTTATTTAGCTTTTTACCTTAGATATTTTTTCTCTCTTTCTTCTATTAGGAAAAGGAAAACAACAAGAAAGTCCTATACTAATACAAAGAAGCAACAAATCCCAAAGAATAAAATATCCAATATATATGATCTACTAACCTCGAAAAGTTCAAGTCAGTATGTCTTCACAAATAATGGAGACATTGGTAATGATAGGGGTAAAGAAATACGAAGGGAAAAGTCTTTGTCCCATATGCATCTACTATGACCAAAACTGACTTTGAATGTTGTGTCCCCAATACAAAGTTCATCACAAATAATCTGGTTATTGCTTTAAGATGCTGACCATTTGATTATAGCCACGAATGTTAGAAAGAAGAGTTGGGCTGTAAGTAAGTGATCATCATGCAAAGCATGAGAGCAAATAGGAGTTTTTCTCCAACAATTTTTTTATATTTAATCAATTTTTCAGTAGGATTCAAATTTAGATGAAGTTTTGATTATTTGTAAAAAAAATATATGAATGATTGGCTTTATACCAATATAATCTCATTATCCATAGATAATGAATAGGTGTGGTATATTCAAATAATTACTTAACATAGTGAAACCTTATTGTTTTATTGAGAATAGAACACATAAAGAAAAATAGATTTGGGAATGGAATAAAATATGCAATATTTACAAAAAAAAAATTATATTTGATTATTGGCAAAGAATCAACATAAATCTAATTTCGGATCAGGATAACTAGGACACATTGTAGATGATAAAATAGTTCATATCTCACATAAAACTCCTTGACATCATTTATAGCAAACACCATAAACATTTGCGATATGCGTAAATATGTTTTTAAATTTTGAAAACATAATGAATTTTGGTTTTAAATCTTACAATTTTTTTGTCCTTATACGTTCAAAATTTTTTGTTTTAGTTCTTATGGATTAAGTTTTGACATCAAAATTTGTTATATCGACAAGTATTATATGACATTTATCACAAGAGGACATCATCAATCTTATCAATAGAGACTAAAACCAAAATTTAGGACAATTTAAGAACCAAAACAAGTAAAACCAACAACTTTGAGGATTTCCTAACTAAAACCAACGACTCATTTCTCACCGGACACTTAGTGGTGGCGACTCTGAGAAATCTATGACTTATAATGACTATATCCGTGAGGTCGTGGGTTTGAGTCACAGAAGGCCATGGAGAAGAATAAATAATTTTAGAAGATTATTAAGCTTAATTAATGGGTATTGATTTTCTAACCTCCCTAATTGGGTTTTTGACCCCCTTTTAATTTTTTTTCTCAAAAATACCCTTTTTCTTTTTTCTTCCTCTTCTTTTTTTTCTTCTTTATTTCTTTCTCCTCCTCCTTTTTCTTCTTCCACCACCTCCACTCACACTCACCTTGTCCTCCTTCTCCTTATTTTTCTTCTTCCACCACACCCACCTTCTCTTCTTCTTCTTCTCCTACACCCTCACACTCACATTTTTCCTTCACCGTACCCACACTCACCACCACTCCATTTTTTTTCGCGTAAAAAATGTTCTATGCCAATGTCAAAGCGTAGGAAATAGACCCTACACCCTCCCTGAAGTATGTGAGAAAAAACATACTTCAGGGCCCTGAAGTATGTGCAAAAAAATATGCGTAAACATGTACTTCAAAGCCTTGAAGTAAGTGAAAAAAAAACACGTACTTCAGAGCCTAGGCGTACGTGCATTTTGCACATTCGCTAGGGCTTGGGCGTAGGGCAAAAATTTTAATTTTTTTTAAAAACACGTACATCAGGGCCCTGAAGTATATGAAAAAAAAAACACGTAAACCCATACTTCAAGACCTTGAAGTATGTGGAAAAAACACGTACTTCAGGGCCTAGGCGTACGTGCATTTTGCAAATACGTGCATTTTGCACATACGACAAGGCTTGGGCATAAGGGTAAAAAAGTAAAAAAATTATTTATTTATTTTTTAAAAAAAAACATGTACTTCAGGGCCCTGAAGTATGTGAAAAAAACACATACTCCAGAGCCCTGAAGTATGTGCAAAAAAACCACGTACTTCAGGGTCCTGAAGTATGTGCAAAAAAAAACATGTATTTCTGTTAGAAAATTTTACAGAAGAAAATTTTATAGAAGAAAATTTTAAAGAAGAAGAGTTTTATGGTGAATGGGGAAGAAGAAAAAACGAGAAAGAGAAGGAGGAAGAGAAGGAGAAAGAGAAGTGGGAAGAGGAAGAAAAAGAAAAAGAGGAAAAGAGGAAGAAGAAGTAGTAGAAAAGGATGAAGAAAAGGAAGAAGAAAGTAAAGGGGTAAAAATGTAAAAAGAATTTAAAAGGGGGGTCAAAAACCCAAAATGGGTGGTTAGAAAATCAATTCCCTAATTAATAATGATAACATGGCCCATCCCATGGGTGTAGTATTGACAATCAAGACTCAAGCTCACGGGCCCGCCCAGCCCGCCCGCAAAATTTGCGGGCAGGACCTAATTTTTTGCCCGTTTTCTGATTAGGGTTGGGCATGCCTGCCCGCAAAATTTGCGGGCATTTTAGGGCCGCCTGCGGGCAATAAAAAATGATTTTGGGCCCAAATTAATTAGTAGCCCAAAAACTACAAGTGAAAGTCATTAGAGTTCCTAGAATTCCCCCACAAGTTCTCATCTATAGACGGCGGCTGTTACCTCTTCTTCTCTCTTTTTTGACGTCGTCGGTTATGAACTCGTCGCTGGACTGCTACTACTTCCTGCCGCTCTCTCTTTCTTGCTCACTGAAGTGCTGCTCGTTTTCTCTCTCGCTCGCTGCGATTGGTGCGCTGATGCTGGTCTTCTCTTTCCACTCGTTGCGGTTGTTGCGTCGTGCTGCTTCGTCTTCTCCCTCGCTCGCTGCGACTGCTGTAACACCTTCGTCTTCTCTCTCCGCTCGCTGCGGTTGCTGCAGAACCTTAGTCTTTTTTTTTATTCATCCATTTCTTTTTTTCTAATCTTTTCTTTTCTGATTTTTTTGGTTGTTTTTCCTTTTATGATTTTTTCCATTTTTTATTCGTCTACTGCTTTTTTTTTTAATTTCAGGGAAAAAAATGGGTGGCCTACATGTCCGCCCGCAAAAAAAGTGGGCGGGCAGGGCATGGATTTTCTGCCCTAAATCCAAAAAACAGGTCGTCCATACTCGCCCGCAAAATTTGCGGGCCAATGAGAACCCAATCCATGCCCGCCCGTTAGCCCTAATTGCCAATATTACATGGGTGGCTCCAGGGTGTTGGGGCACACGTTATAGGTAAGGTATTACACAAGTCCTGCCATTAAAAAATTAGAAATATTATTAGACAATGATCACATTCGAGCTGTTAATTCGGGCTGGCCCGGACCATTCGGGCCACTGACTTTTTGGGCTAGGCTGGGCCAACTTTATAGCGGGCCTGTCATTTCACTAGCTCGGCCAGCCCATTAGTTTTTTAGGTTGGCTAGCCTATAGGCCAAATTTTTTTTTATAAAAAAATAATTAATCATAACCAAATTAAAATTTCATAACATTTTCTTTTGATTAGGATGTCATTATTAATCATGAAAATAATAAATAAAAGACAAAAGACTCTATCTCATCTTAATTTTATTGAGAAAAAACTGTCACTTTGGTCCCTGAATTTACACAACACTTTCATTTTAGTCTCTAAAATTAGCAAAAATGCTTTTAGGTCCCTGACTTTGTAAAAAGTCATTCACATTAGTCACTGCTCCTAACCTCCGTCAACAAACGTTAACGAAGTGATAACGTGGCTGACTGGGGGCCTTAAACGACGTCGTTTTTGCGTTCCCGTGCACTTATAACGGAGTAAACTGTCACGTTAGTCCCATCAGCTGCACTAGTGTCATGTTCAGTTGCACCAGTCCCATGTTCAGTTGTATCAGTGTCATGTTTTGAAATGTGCATATTTTGAAGTGTTCAGCTTCAAAACATGGGACTGGTTGAGCTAAACATGACACTGATGTAGTCGATAGGACTAATAGGATAGTTTACTCCGTTATAAGTGCCACGAGGACGCAAAAAACGACGTCGTTTAAGGCCCCCAGTTAGTCATGTCATCACTCTGTTAACATCCGTTGACCGGGGTTAGGGGCAGGGACTGACGTGAATGATTTTTTACCAAGTCAGAACCTAAAAGCATTTTTGCTAATTTCAGGAATTAAAGTGAAAGTGTTGTGTAAATTCAGGGACCAAAGTGACAATTTACTCTAAATTGCTCAATCTATTCAATAGCAAAATATTATAACATATTAAAAAATTAAGTTCGGGGCAAATGGACTGGCCCAACCCATATTGGACTAATAAAATATCAGGTTAGGCAAAAAATTTCAAGTTAGAATTTTCCTAGCCCAAACCCATATTTACGTCAGAGTTTTGGAATTTTCACCCCACCTATTATCCCCACACCCCAATTTAAACAGTAAAAGACCATTTTAACCTTCCTTCAATTTGAAATTAAAAACCCCAATTGTATAAAACAATTCTTCTTCTCTTCTCTCCCACGTTGTTTTCTTCTTCTCCCAGGCAGCAAAATGGTTCTTCTTCTTCTCTTTATTGTCCACAAAAACTTCAGAACCTACTTCCATTCTTCATTCACGCTTCATTTCAAGCTAGGTATTGTCTCCTCTTTCTCTTTTCTTTTTTTTTTCGGTTGTGTTATTTTTTTCGTTTAGGGTTTTAATGGTACTGATTGGGTTAGTTTGTGTAGGTTATGTCACGGTTTTTTTGTTCTTTATGCATATAAGTATAACCTAGGAATGTTATATAAGGTTGTTTGTTGGATTGTGATTGAGATTCGTTGTCTTCTTTTTATTTTGGGAAAACTAGGGATTTTTCCGAGAAACCAGTTTCAGAAAATGATATTTCTGACTGGTGGGTCTCGAAATTTTTATTTTCAGCTTTTTTAACATTTTTATTTGTTTTATTTATAAATGTTATTAATTTTTAACTTAAATTCTTGGCTTAAAATGCTTTATAATGTTTGTTTTCAAGAATGGTAAAAGTCAAAACCACCGGTCGGATAGTTGATAACGTTGATGAACGCCGCCGACAAACAGTTTCTTATATGCGTGAGAAAGCGAGACTTGATAAGTCTCAGAAAGAGGCAGGATCTTCACCTTGATGTAGCTCAAAGGAGGAGGCAAAGTGCAAGAACGTCAAGATCAAATAGAGCTGAGCAATTCGGGCGGGCTGAACGTGGTGGATCGAGACGTGTTAGGGGCAAAAACTTGTAGATCGTGGAAAATATTAACATTATTTTAGTTATGTTAGTTATTGTATTTTGGATGACATTATGTATTTTGGACCATTATGTATTTTGGACCATTATGTACTTTGGATGTTATGTTATGGGGCAGAAACTTGTTATGTTATGGTGGATGACATTATGTATTTTGCACCATGGTTTTATGTTGGTTCTATGCTAGTGATTGTATTATGGATTTTAGTTAATGTTAAATTGTTATATGTTTGTTATGTCATGTTATATTTGTTTTGTTATTGTTAGTTATTGTTATATGTTGGACAACATTCATGAGTTATTGGACAACATTCATGAGATACTGGAATGACATGTGTAATTGGACAACAACATTCATGAGTTACGGTTAAATTTCGACTCTTACTTGTTGGAAAATTGAACAAAATTATGAAAGATCCTTCTCGGAATTTTCATGCATACCTTGAAAGACATACTGTAACTTTTTTCGACTGACACGTTTCGGAAAATTGAACAAAATTCAGAAAGATCATTCTCGGAACTTTCATGCATACTTTGAATGACATACTGTAATTTTTTCCGACTGACACGTGTCGGAAAATAACACTAAATTCCGAAATCTACTTCTCGGAATTTTCATGCATACCTTGGATGACACTATAATTTTTCCGACCATCCAGTCTCGGAAAAATATTATTCCGACAGGGCCGAGTCGGAATGATTACGTTCAATGAAAAAAAAAACGTACATACTTTAGCAATCAAGTTACCAACGCAAGAGCAATGCACTAGTAATGTTAAGAAAAACCAAAAAAGAGGTTGATGGGAAGATGAAAGGTTGGAGGTTATGAGGTATTTTGAGAAAATAAGAATTTGATATAAGTGTTGAAGTGTTGGAGGGAATATATTTAATGGAGTTTAGGAAGATGAAAGGGGTGGAGTGTGGGGTTAATTTCATTGGGTGTGGGGATAACACTTGTGGTGCAAAATTTGACTTTTTAATGAAAGGTGAAAATGTAATTTGACTTTTTAAATTGGGTCGTGGAAATAATAGACCAGGTGGAAATTTCAAAACTCTTTGCGTCGGGTTATCAATCGTACTTGACCCATTTTTGAAAGTTAAATGAAGGTATCAGAAGTGAAATGCAATACGAAACGTGCATGGTAAATAAGTCACAAACTTGTGTCATATTTGATATTCCCTCGCATTGTCTCATTTGTAGATCGTGTTCCCTATTGTCCAAGGGTTTACTTTCTCGGGCATCTTAGAGAGAATTACAGCCATTTGTCATGAGATCGTAGAGATTATATATTTATTCAATCCCATACAGATTGTAGGTCCCAATAAGCTAAGGAATCAATTTTCAAGGATTAGGTTTTGGCTACAAGACACTCAAATTTGACTATAGTTTTGCGTGAACACAATTTTATGTGCGTTGGAGGACTCAGAGGGAGAGAGAAACTTACTGAAGACAAATATTCGAAGCATTAAACAAAGTGATTGGATAGGAAAGGCAAAGTAGGAGAGAAGAAATTGGTTCTCGTGGAGAATTCTCTTAGCTCTACGTACCGACTTATTCAAAAATTTCATGTTTGTCATTTTGTGTGCATGGGAGTTGACATGTTCTATATTTTAGGAACACTTGCAGAGAAGGAAAGAATCTTTCTTAAAATTGAAATTTTAATATTTGATAATATCTTTTGCCGGTTGGCAAAGGTCTATCATCACCTATTATTTTAACAAATATATTTGTATTATTCACATTGTTAAGTGGAGATTCTACACGAAGACCACATTTTTTATCCCAAAAAATTTGCTATTTCATGTATCAATTGTTATGATTGCTTAAAAAAATATTTGTTTTAAAATTTTTTATTTAAATATTATTTTTTTAATCAATCACAACAAGTGACATATGAAATATAAACTTTTTAAATAGATCACAAGATGTTTTCTCCTTTGTATGTAAATACAAAGATATTAAATTTCTAATAAGTAGTAAATAGAGCTGTCAAAATGGGCCGGGTCGATGCGGGCCGGACCAAAAAACCCGGGGAAAGTGCGGGTTTGAGTTCCAGAAATGTGGTGATAAATTGAACCCGGGCTTATTAGCCCGGTCTAGAGCCGAGCCAAAAAACCCAAACAAGGGCCGGGCCAAAAAACCCTGGGCAAAGTGCGGGTTTGGCTGCATGCTAGTGAACTTGCACCCGGGCTATTTGGCCCAGAATCATTTGGCCCGCACCCGGGCCGGGCCGGGCCGTTTTGACAGCTATAGTAGTAAAGTTATTTTCTTCATTTCTTCTTGCATTATAATTTTTTTTCATTAATTCAGACACTTATTGCCAGCAGGAATTCTTTTCTATTAGTACTATAAAACATAGGTAGTTGTGGTTAATTTATTAAATAAAAACTAAATCCTGTAGTGTGGGTTGTTAATTTCTTTAACGTGTAGAATAAAATTCAGATAGTACACCAATAATTTCTTATATCCAACCCAAAAAACACTACTCATCTAATCATCTTATACCATAATTGTCTACGAGAGAGTTTTTTTAACGGTTACTTTGTTCTATCATATTTGATTATTATTTTTTAAAACTGCTTTGAAAACTTTAGAAAGAACGATATCTCCAATGAACGTGAATTGATTGAATCTTGAATAATCTTAACAATCATGCTGCACCAACCAACAGAATTCAAATCTCTTCACCTTCATTGTTAGAACGCAACTAAGAATATACCTTAGATATATAATTAAGAGCACATTCCACCAGCAAAGAAGTGTACGATTTTAATAAAGATATAGGTGCAACCATTAGCATAAATACATGTAACGAGAAATTCTTAGGTGAGAGTTCTCTACATTATACATACGCTCAAATAAATCTTTGACATTACAAAATTAAGATGTATAATTCTTAAAAGGTTTATTTATGTTTTTGATCCCTAAAAGTTCGGCGTGTTTTGGTTTTAGTCCCTATAAGTTATTTTGACTGGGACTGGTCCTTAATTTTTCAAACATTTTGGTTTTGATCCACTCCATTATGAAAAAACTGTTATTTGTTGATGCGGCTAGCGGAACACCATATTAACAGTCACGTAGTGTGAGGAGAAGCCAAATAAGTGATATGACGTGATGATATAGATCCATGAACACAAAATAGTCTCATACGCAAAATAGTCTCATACGCAGAATTTTGCGTTTATGGACCTGAATCATCCATGTCACAATACTTATTTGGTGCTATATACACCACATAGTTGTTGGTGTTGGTTTCCGTTAACCGGTACCACGTCAAAAAATAATTGATTTTTTCTTATAGATTATGGGACCAAAACCAAAATGTTTGAAAAATTAAGGACCAGTCATGATCAAAATAACTTTTAAGGACTAAACCAAAACAAACCAAAACCATAAATAAGTCTTCTTAAAATATAGCTCACAAGTATATAAGAAATTTCGAGTTAATAATCACTTTGGTCCCCGAAAGATATACCGGTCATCAATTTAATCCCTCAAAAAAAAATTTACATCAATTTTGTTCCTCAAAGATCAACATGACATCAATTAGTGTAAATTTTGGTCCCCAGAAGATCCATATAATTATCAAATAAGCCCCTAAAAGGATTAATGTCCATATTGATCTATGGGGGACTAAATTGATATAAGAAAACTTTTTGGTGACTAAATTGATGATCAGTATATCTTTCGGGGGCCAAAGTGACTATTAACTCAAGAAATTTCTTATACAATAAAACCTCTATAAATTAATAATGTCAAAACTGTGTAATTTTATTAATTTAAAGATATTTTTTTCCGATTCAACGAGCCTGCATTATTCTTAATGAATAAAACATATACATTGCATTGACTAATTGAATGATGTTCATGTACAATGTGACTAATTAAATATAATACATTCTTATACAAAGTGACTATTAACTCAAGAAATTTCTTATACAATAAAACCTCTATAAATTAATAATGTCAAAACTGTGTAATTTTATTAATTTAAAGATATTTTTTTCCGATTCAAGGAGCCTACATTATTCTTAATGAATAAAACATATACATTGCATTGACTAATTGAATGATGTTCATGTATAATGTGACTAATTAAATATAATACATTCCCCAAAAAACAAAATTCACTATAATACGTACTATGTAATACTAGTTAAAACTTAATGCAAGTTTATGTATGTTAAGGAAATCAATCACTATATAAACAAAATCAAACATTCTTAATTAGTCAATCAAAACCAATCAGCCATGGCTTCACATCCAAAAGGTGTCCAAAATCAACCATGCATGCAAGTTTACTCAAAAAGATTTGCAACAGTGGATTGATGAAAATTTTCATTTGAAAGTTAATTAGTCAAGGTACAATATCAAACACTCAAGCGTACGGTTAACTTAGAAAAAGGAGGGAATACCAAGCGACACAAAACGGCAAAATATTGGTCAATGTTCTTTGTTTAATTTTTTTTTTCCAAAACGACTTTTTTTTTGTCATTTCGTTAATCCATGTTAAAGACTATTGACACTCATTAATGTCAGGACCTAGCGTGAACGTTTTCCTATCTTAGAGACCAATTTAAAATTTCGAAAATCTCATGAACTAAATTGATCGGTGCATGACTATAAAATTAAGATCAATATGACATATTACTCCTAATAAAATTATGAGTGAGTTCCTTTAAGAACGAAATTTTGGTTTATCCTAGTGAATGTTTATAGCAGGAATTAAATTGACCTATGTGGGGACTAGAGCTAACCTTGATATTCAGAATTTTTCATAATTAAATGAGCTTTCTATTTTTATGCATTCTTTGCCCATGTTCTCAATCAAGTATCCTACTACAGAGTTTCAGAATTTTGGCTATTACTCATATTATTAGTTTTCTGTGAGATTGGACTTTCTCATAAAATAATAAAGTATATGCAAAGATTCTATCTAGGTCCCTTGATGGTCCAAGTACTTTCTCCCTCTGTCTCTCTCGTGGCTGAGTTTGCATATGTAATGCCTACCTTTGCGGCGACTCTTTAGCCAATGCAAATAGCAACCTGCTTAAGAAAATACTCTTACAGATCATATCACAACAATTGGTAAGAAATCAGCTCATAACATATATAAAAGGTCGCGTTTTCGAATGAAAATTTTTGATGATAATATGTAAAAATCATGTATTCGAATGAAAAACTTTGATGATAATATGTAAGTACATTTAATTTATAATTAGTCGTAAAGACGTGAAATCTGTCCTGATCTTGATGAGCCCGTGAAATTGAGCTCGGATAAACTTTTTGTTCACAAACAAAAATGACTCATCAGACACAGAGAGAGAGAGAATAATGCCATGCTGTGTAGAGAGAGATTATCACTATTGATCACGTGTCCATGTTTTGCGGAGGCTCGTGGTTAAACATTGCAAGTATTTTGGCTACTTGCAGATTTTGAAAGAAAAAACAAGCTGTAGAACTTGGTGCTATTACTCAGATGGATGCTGGCTCAATTATATATATTTATAGTTTTGCTACTTTCTTTATTAAAAGTCAGAATCTCAAGAAATTCCTTCACTTGGACAAAAAAATAGTGGGCTAACAGAATATATTATTTTCATTTATGTAAATCAGGGAGGAAGAAACTTAACTTTGTCTACATGTACCTATATTTCTACTGGTTCGATTATTAGATTAAAAAAACTTCAGATCTGCTAGTACTTGGTGATTTTACTTTTTTTCTTTTTTTTTTTTTTAGTCTAGACTACATGTACCTTTCTTGAGAAGCAATACAATTCGAGCTGAAAATAACCGCATCATGGTAAAATTAGCTTTTCTTGATTTTTAGTAGAGCCTCTTGATAAAGCAGTAGTAAATTCATTTACAGCATGTTTAACTTAGTATCAAATACCAACAACTGTTTGTCAAAGCTGAATCATATCTTAAGGCCTTCATTGCAAATATGCACGGTTTTGTTTTTTTTTTTTTTTTTTTTTTTTTTTGGGTATGATTGAGGGTATCCTCTAATCAAGAGTTAGAGACTAATATTTTTTTAGGCGTGGAGACAATCAAAATGAGTTTTGCTTCTTCTAACATAACTTTTTCCAAATATATGATCGGAATGAATTCCTAATATCATGACTAAAGAACTCGCTTATCTACCAATTATGCTAAATCTTCTTGATGGGTTTGAATTCTTCACAAAGTAATCATTGAAAGGGGTGGCAAAAACTCCAAAAAATCAATCCTTTACCTTGATAATAAAATAAAAGGATACCTCAATTTAGCATTGGCAAAACGGGCAGGCATGGCTGCGCCCGCACTCAGCCTGCATGCCTGTCCGTAAAAATATTTAGGGTTTAATTTTCAGGCTCTGCCCGCCCACACTGCGGGCAAGGTGGCCCGTGTTTAAAAAAAGTTTAATTAATATTTTCTTCTTTGTTTTTAGTACAAATTTTTTTTTAAAAAAAAAGTGCGAGCGGCCCGCCCGCCCGCAAACCTTGTGTGCTACTAAGGTGATTTTTTTTTTAAAATATACAAGCCCGCAGGTCGCCCGCGCCCGCCCATGAAAATAACAGGCGGGGCGGGTGGGCTTGATTTAATTTTTATGCTAAAACTTGTGCCCTGGCCACAAAAAATTGCAGACGGAGTCCGCGGGCCAAGACCCGTTTTGCCAATGCTACCTTTGTTAAACAAACAATATACTATTTGCTTTATTTGAAAGGATTTAATCTCACTCATGAGTGTAGAATACCATACTAGATGTCAAATCAAAAGATGTCTTTAAGTTAGTTACATATGCGATTTACTCTTTTAATTGTGTAAATCAGAGAGAGGAGATAGAGAAATTGGAAAATTTGTATTATATTCTGAATTGGATAATCAGTTTTTTTATTATTTGAATAATAACTTTACAAATATATATATATATCAATAAAGGAAAAAACCTGTGTAGCTCTAACTATGCATAGAGTAACATCCCTCTCAAACTGAAGTAGGTGGTGGCGGAGGATGGAAGAAAATTCAACGGGTGCAACTATTTTAAATTTTTAATCAAAATTTATAAAATAACAAAATTTAAAAAAACATACATAATTGTGTCAAAGCTTCCAAATAATATATATATATAACAATAAAATTGCAGCGGAATCAATCAGCATCACTATTCATTAACAGTAATACAGTATAAGTTATAACACTAACTCCTCCTCCTCCTCCTCCTCCTTTTTTCTCACTTACTCTACTCACCCTCACTCATCCTCATTCACATATCCACTGTTCTATCTTTTTTTTCGTGTAAAACATGCCCTATGCTTTTGTCGAACCGTATGAAACATGTCTGTTGTACAGCCTCGACAGGGGCCTCATTCACATATCCACTGTTCTATCTTTTTTTTCGTGTAAAACGTATCCTATGCCTTTGTCGAAGCGTACGAAACATGCCTGCTATACAGCCTCGACAGGGGCGTAGGGCCTTTTTTTATTTATTTTGGGTCTTACGCCAAGGCCTGGGCGTAGATGTATTGTGTGAAAAATACACCTACGCTTCAACATAGGCATAAAACACGTTTTACATGAAAAAAATAGAGAATATTGGATATGTGAGTTTGGGTGAGTGGGGATGAACATGGGTGAGTGAGGATGAGCGTGGGGGTAAGTGAGTGAGTGTGAGTAAGTGAAGAATGAGAGGGAGAAATGGGTGAAGAAGAAGATGGAGAGAATTTTTGAAAAAGAAAGAAGGAAGGAAGGAAGAAGAAAAGGAGTTTTTTTTTTAACTTTTCTTTTTAAGAGAGGGGCATTTTTGAAGAAAAAAAATTTAAAGGGAGGATAAAAACCCAACTAGAAAGGTTAGAAAATCAAAACCCTTGAAAAATTAAGACAAACGATGTGAAACTTTCAACTATATGCATACATTACATGTGAGAACAGTTGGGTTTGCAATTGGCCCATCTTTTTTCTTACTTTGTCTTGTCCAATACTAAGAGAAATCAAATCCAATCCTTTCCACTGCTCCTTCCCTGGCTTTGATCATTTTCACCTTGCAGTTTCTTCTTTAATAGCCATAGCAACAACAGCCATTGCATATGAGATTAAAACATTAAGATTCAATGTTGTGCCAGTGGTTATTCAACAATAATTTTCAATAATTGCTTAGCTTAAATCAATTTCAATGAAGAGCCTTTTATATCTTCCACGCTCAAACCTTACGTTAACTCAGGGAACACATAACAGTAAAAACTCTTACTATTCAAGGAATAATACATCGGCAAACAACAAGTAAGACAAACCTTTAAAAAAAAAGGCCTAAGAGGAACATTGATATAAACTCCTTTCAAGATCCTTGATTGAGAAATCCATTCACACAAACAATGATATAAAGCATGTTTGGTGCAGTGTTATAAACTTCCCAACGCGCGTTTCAAACTCAAAGGCTAGTAATAGCTGCTTCTGTCCAACGCGAAAATATGTGTCCAACGCATGTTGTAAACGCAATACCAAACACAACAATAAATTAATCACTCAAGTACTACCATGATTACAACTCATGCCATTAAGAGAACAACCACAGTTCATCATTTGAACTACATCTGCAAAGTCAACTTCATTAATTACTTTCCCTCCAACCTCTAAATGCCACTGATAATTTGCTGTGCGGGTTGGGCAGGTTGTTAAGCATGAAATTATCTTGAACCATAAAAGCTAAAAAAATATTATATACCTGTTGTGGTACTAGAGATTCAACGGGGTGGACTTAAGATGCAATTAGGTATGGTTTGATGCAGTGAACTGGATCCTAGAATCTCACCATCCACCGAAGCCTCTATGCCCATGCGGGATGGTTCTGCAGTAGTCCCAGGCGAACATGGCAATGCCTAGGTCACCACCCGCGCCGCTTGTTTGCAGTTGTGGTATGGTGTAAGTCTCCAATATCAATTGATAAGAACTTTCGGAGAACCACACCACAAAAGTTAGTTGTTGTAGGTGGAGACCCCTAGGTTTTATAAACCCCACATTAGAATCTCAGACTGGGACTCTCCCATACCTTGGAATAGGATCCTAAAAGCTGATAATCGGGATCACAAGGCAAAAAACCACAGAGAAATCAAAGCTGATATGATACTGTTTCCATAATCTCAAACAATAAACAAACAAAATTTATAAGCCCATTCATCATGATTGAGGATTTGAGGTCTATATTAGAATTCCATAACTATTCTACTAAAATAAGCTGAGGTCATTAGGACATTATATGTACAAACCAAATACCTAACTGACATACCCAAGTGAATAGAATTATAGATTATTGCATTGGCTAAATGGCTTTTTTGTCGACTCGTCCATAATTATAACCTAAAGATAAAAGGCCAATTTCTTTTGTACTGTAAAATACGATATAAAAAAATAGAAAAATTTCAAGTTCTAATAACTGGACCCCTGTACAGCCCTCTCCGGATCGCAAAGTCATCAGGAGGCTGATATTCTTCCAACCAAGTCAAGTCCGACACTTCAACTCCATTCAACTGAAGATTATCTGCAATTGAAATGAACGTTGACGATGGTATGGTATCATCAATATGGTTAACAGAACTCAAGCTTTGCCGGTGAAACCATCAATAACTTGGAACACAAGTCTACGAAAGGTATATATCAAATTACCTGGCAGATCCTTCCTTTGGGAATACTGGAAGTAAGAGCAGTGTCTTCCATGCTCTGTAGAGTACGGTGGAGATAATACATCAAAGATTGCACAAGGAGTTATGGCTCTGAAACAATGTATGTTTCCTCCAAGAGTAGGATATAGAACTGTTGTTGCAGTTGGTGCTGTCATCTCTGTATCTTTGACAAGCTTTGCTGCTCTAGCTGTCAATAACAAATTTGTTGTGGGGCAATAAACCAAAGTTATTAATCATTAATCATTATCAAATCCCTATCAAGGCAAAGAATAGTAGTCAGTGTAGGATAGCGGTGCGGAGCAGCCATGTCCACAAATTCTACAGCAGAATAGTGCAGAGTGGGATGGCTGCTACAAAAGAGACAGCAGCTACAATAAAACCTTCAAAAAATTTGTAAAACAAACAGAACTAACAATCCTTATAATCCATAGTTATAGAACTTTATTCTATTATGATTAATAAAAAGAATCAACAAACTCGGTAAACATGAATTTGATTGCAAAAAGAAAGACAACAGCTAGAAAAGCCACAAAATAAAAGTTGTGTGCAGGGAACATAGAAAGACAAAGAGAAAGTTGTGTGCAGAACAGGGAAAGCTGTACAGGGGTGAACTTGTGCAAAAGGGGGTGGCTTGGCTGGAAAGCTCATAGAAGGGGAGGGCTTGGCCAGAAAAGGGGTTAGGTTGGCTTGGCTGGAAAGCTAAGATTTGATTGGAGAATGGACTGGTTGCAGAACAGAGATGTGCGAACAGAGAATAGCAGCCACTCCCCCTGCTACTCTGTTCACAGCTAACCTGCTATAGCGGCCACAACGCACATGATGCAACAGGAGTTCTGCAGTGGCAGAGTTGCCACTACACAACTGTAGCCCCGCCATTTGGAACTAATTACTACTCTGAAGAAAAGAGAGATAAAAAGTTGTAAAGGGGAGAAATTTTATTAAAACAGCATACATACATACATACATACATACATACATACATACTCCCTCCGTTTCACTTTAAGTGTCTTTTTGAACTTTTGCACATAGATTAAGAAAGTGTTGATTATGATGATTATTGTAAGTTTTATGTGTATTTTGTCAAAAATACCCCTATTTAATATTTTTATTTTGTCGATGCATCATTACTAGTATTACAAATTTCAAAACTAAAACAACATTAAATGTAAGGGTAAATAAGGAAAAACAGTATTAAATGTTGCCTAGATTTGGTAGAAAGACACTTATTTTGAAACAAAATTTTGATGTTAAAAAGACACTTAAAGTGAAACGGAGGGAGTATATATATATATATGACACCTATCATGGAAGAAAAGATGATAAACAAGTGTTCTTATGATATGAAGGTATGCAGCATTTTCTCTGTCATTGGATATGCCATTATCAATGAGCAATCAAGACAACTATGTATCTGTCCATTAAAAATGATGGTAGGTGACAAGGGTTGAGTCACATCTTTGACTCTAAATATTTTTACTTTTGTTGGTATGGGCTTATTTTTACTTTGATTCACATAACAAATTAAAAAGTATTTCCAATCTTTAATAAGCACAGCATCATATTTGATATTATGACAAGGATTTTATACGAGGAAGAAAACAACTTTCAAACACTTTTCTAAAAAAGAAAAAGGGAATGTAACACTTTGCAAATGATCTCCCAAACAAGTAAAGCTGGACAGTTTTCTTGGGGTAAAAGAAGAGAACTATTTTCTCCATGTACAACAGAAACAAGATTTTTCATACTGATAAAACTTTAGAAAGAGGAAAAACAAGGATTTCCATTCCCATATAAGTGCAAACACAAGCAATTAAAGACAACGTAACCTGTTTGACCATTTTCAATGATCAGGTTTGTTTAACATTCAAATTGTAAATCAACTACGAAAGCACATCAAACAAAGTACAAGTATGGTCTTGTAAAATACAGCTCCCTAACTAATTTTTATATTGTTCTGACTAATTTTAGTGGTCTAATTTGACATTCAATAAATTATTAGTCCATAACTAGGCATGTGAATTCAAATCAACTCAATCAAATGGTCAAATGTAAGGGTATCATGATTCCTATTACAACACTGTCCAAACTATCTAGGTCTCCCTATATCTCTGACTATTGAGCTACCCTCTACCTAACCTACCCCTACTTCTCACAAAGGAACATTGAGATCAGTCTCAACCCATAAAAGCACAACCTCCCCTGTCTGAAATTGAATACCATATTATTATGCTTCTATTACAGGTCTAAGGTCCCAACTTATCCAGTAATATATTGATTGCAAAGTTGGTATGTATGTAAATAAGACACTCATTCCCAATTTCTTGCAAAGTTAGCGAGAAAAGACCAAAAGTCAGTACTGGTTGACTCTGTCCATTTAATTTTCTAAGATTGGTGTTACACTAGAAAAAAAAAACTATAGGCGAAACAATTAAGAAGGATATGGCAATCAATGCCTTATCGAAAGACATGATTTATGATAGGCCTTTATGGTATCGTTTGATCCATGTAGCTGACCCCACCTAGTGGGGCAAAGGCTTAGTTGTTGGTGTTGGTGTTGGTGTTACACTAGAAAAAAAAAGAAAAAAAAAACCTAAAAACCAAATACGTGAGATGGATTCCAACCTTCGATGTTTAGCTTTAATTTTGAAGAGAAGGTATTTCTTCTAGGATTTCACCGGAAAGAAATAGCGCAAGACTCAATCAAATAACTAAGAAATATCCATTTTGACTCTCCTTACACATTTAAATTGAACATCAATATAACTTTATTCACAGTTTCTAGAAAATGTTAGCGTTGTTACACCCATACAAGCTTTAATATTTTTACTTGAGTGAGATCATGTACTAACATCTACAAACAAATCAGATGTCTGCCATGGACTTTTGAACACAGGCGATGGTTAGGGCATAAACAATTTTGAAGAATGATGGATAATACCATCTTGTTATTAATTTTTTATTTTATTTTTTGTTTTCAGCATACATGACTTCAATAACCAGTTCAAATGACATAATACCATCTTGTCCTACCTCAATAATGACGGAGTTAGTTTTCTTAAACAGAAAAAGACAAGGAATGGGTAACCACATTCAACACTTGATCCAGTTCCATGCAGGTACAGCCAAACAGGGACTGAAAATTGGAAACAGTAACATAAAAGCGCGTGAATCCATAGAGAACAAACCTTCAGATGGATCAGCGGGGCCAGGGAAATCAACCCAATCATAGGATTTAACATGTAGTGAGCCATATAAGAGCTTGCTTAACACAGTCATTCCAGGATGATTATGCAGAGGAATAACAGACGAGGGGGGCATGCAAAAAATTCCTATCTGCAAAAAATAAGAAGCAATCAATCAACATAGCTATACCGAATTTAAGGGCCAGATGTTGTAAAATTGCTGAATATGAATAAACATGATGCAGAGAGACTTAATAATACTTACAGAGAAGCTGTCACATTCATGCAAGTGCAAGTATTTGATTGGTGGTGGTGGTTGATGGTCCCCATTAAGCATTTGACCAGACCAAGTACGAACCACCTGTGCCTCCTTTTCAAGACCTACATCTCCTGGCTTGATTTTTTCTGAAACAAGTTATGTTAAGGACTTAAGGTTATTACAAAAATATCAGATGAACAGAAAAACTATTATGTGGCAAGATATACAATCATAAGGGACAGGAAAGTAACAGAACCAAAGTTAATGGAGAGACAATTGAAATGTGAAATTATGATGTACAAGGAGCAAAAGCCTCATTACAAATTTTATCCTTTTTATACTCTAAATCCATCTTAAATTTAAACAGGAAACAGTGACCTTATTATTTCACTTTTCAAAAGAAGATTAGTTCAGAGAAAAATTTGAACAGGAAATTGTGACACATAATTCAGCTCTTAAGAAGAATAGGGACAAGCTTTGGAGGCAAAATTGTCTTTACTGAGCCTCAAGATTAACCTTGACTCCTTGAGCCTGTAACCCATTCAAAATGACCTAAACATTCACAAACATAATTAACGTAGCAACAAATGTTTGGCTGGAAAAGAGAGAAACAGAGAGAGAGAGCGAGAGAACACTTGAAGTGTTCTTGAGATAGTGAAGAACAATCAATTATTAAGACTTGTTTGTCTCTATGTGTAGTAACAATCTTTATTCATCATTAGGTTTTACACTTTGTGAAGGAAACAGATCTATCATCTATATGTCATTTCTGGTGAATGATGCTCAGTCAATGAATTCGCGACGAATAGGCCTACTTGCATATAAATTACATGAACATGAAAATCAATTTGTCTAAAAACCTAAGAAAATTACACAATGGAGCAGAGAATAATCAACAAAAAAAACCAAAGGAAAACAAGCAATATATACCTAACTTCTCGCGAACTTTTTCGATAGCTTCTTCTGACACAGGTCCATCTGGTGAAAAGGACGCCCTGCAAAGCCTATAAAGTCTCTGAATATAATACGGCATGTTGAAAAGGTGTGAATGCGATCAACTTATTATCTTCTTCTCAGAACAAAGCCCAGAATTCCGCAAGCTGCTAACACCTTGTAAGCAGCTTATCGTTGGCAGTTTGCACTGCATATACAATTAGACAATAACTTTATTTTAGTCTCAGAATTGTAGGTCTTCCCTCACTGCAAAAGAGTAATAGCAGAGTCCAAAAAAAAAAAAATAATAAGACAATGAGTTTCACTTCATCAGACATAGGTATGACAACAAGTTTAAAAATCAAATCAAAACACAGACATTCGAGAAGCCGATGATCCATTTCAAAACATCAAGATTCAATTGCATTTTGCTATATAGTCTCAGCAAATATGCATCCACATCATAATTATATATATATATATATATATATATATATATATATATATATAAGGTCCATTTTTATATAAAAATCACCAAACCCCACAAGATATAAACAAATTAAAAGTAAAATTAAAATCCATATTCTATTTTTCCTGTCCACTCAACAAAACAGACGATACAAAATCAAATGTTGATATCTGAAAAATAAAGCAGACATTTTTATTGTGCCAGAAACATGATATACAGTGTGAAACCAGAGAAAGGATACTATACAGAGCAACAGTGAACAAAGAAGAGAAAAGGGTAAATAGAAAATGACCCAACAAAGGGGTTGTGCTACAAAAAAAAAAAAAAAAAGTGTGGAAAAATATGAAAAAGAAGTGTTGGATCAGAACCAGAAATGGGGTATGAGATTCCAACAGAATAATGGGCAGAGAGAGAGAGAGAGAGAGAGAGAGAGAACCTGGGTAACTAGTCATGTTTGAGGGAGAAGAAGGTTTCTTTTGGCGAAGGAGTAAATGAAGATTGAAGAGCCTAGGGGGTGTGTGTTACAACTTACAAGTAAAAAGCTAGGAAGAGAAGAGAAAGGTGGAGGTCAAAAAAAATTAAACGAAAATAAAATAAAATAAATGTATAGGGTAGCCCCAAAATTAAATCTCTCAAAATTTAGACAATTAAAATTTTGAGATCGATAAAAATTGAGTTAGAGAATTTAAATCTTATCGTATACTACTTTTGGTTTTTTAGAGTATTAAGGTATAAAATAGTTGAAAATTGAAAACTAATTCATTTCAAGATATTATGGTTTTAGTAATGACAAATTGGTCAAACTATTTTCAAAATATTTGTATAAGGAATAACTAATAATATCAAAAATAAATTCCTGAAAGAAAAAAAAAAGAACACTAAAGAGAGTCAAGGAAATATGTTAGTCCCATATAAAAAAAAAAAAGAAATATGTTAGTCACAACATCACACCATTTCCTTTATAATTGAAGTTACTTAAATGATTAAGACCTTATTTTTTTATGATTTTAAGTTCGTATGTGATTTAATTAATGATTAAGTCAAAAACAAGTAATTTATATTAAGGTTAAAAAATTTATAAAGATGTTTCTTACTATTCAACCTCAATAATTAGCATAGTAAATTGTCCTACATCTAACTATGCATAGCATGCTTCTTCTTTGCTAAGCAAACTTGCTACAATTTGTTCTTGTTTACGTTTTGGAGTTACTTAAATATATACATTATTAAAATTTTGAATTATTTTGCGGTTTCTTCTGGTGTGAAGAGACTCGATGAAGATATTTTCCCGTCAATATCAACTTTACTTAAATAAAGATTGAGTAAATTGTCACTTTAGTCTCTGAATTTGTCACTCGCTTTCAGTTTAGTCCTTGAAATTGTGAAAAATGCATTTTCGTCCCTGATGTTGGCAAAGTTATTTCACGTTAGTCCCTCTGTCCCTCTTCTGTTGACGCCCGTTAACGCTTGAGTGGCGTGGCTGTTAGTTCCCATTAAACGACGTCGTTCTGTTCAGCCATGGCATCCTCCTCAGCCAAGCATAACGGTCAGGGCAACGACTATTTTCTTCCCCAATTCATATATATTAAGAACCCTAATTTTGAAAATTAGGAACCCAAATTACACCGAAAATTCCTCAAGATTGGTGATTTCTTCTTCATTGTCGAGGTTGGAGTAGTTTGTCGCAAACCCTAACCCCCAAATTGACATGCAATTTGTGTAATAAAAACCCTAAATCTGTTGGAATTGTAAATCCCCACATTTGAAAGTGGAAATCCCCAAACCCAGAACATCATAGCTGTAGATATGGATGGCAATAGCAGTTGGAGCAGAAGCGAAGCATCCAAGGTTGAGAGGATTCGAAGGAAGCAAGCTGAGAATCAAACCACATGCTTTTGTGGTTTGAAAAGTGAAGTGAGGAGATCCAAAACTCCTCTCAATCCTAGAAGATTATTCTTTGGATGTCCTAAGTACAAGGTTAGAGTTTATTATTCTGATTTAAACTCCCTAAGTTTTGGTAATTAGTTGAAAGCAAAATGAAATTCTTGTTTTTATGCAGTATGGTCAACAATGCAATTTCTTTTGTTGGGTAGATGAGGAAGATAACATTGATTTTTCAGTTGACAGCAAGCATAAAGAAGCTACAACAAGTGTTGATGAATGGAGGATGGATTTGGCTATGAAGATTGTTAGATTGGAGGCTGAAGTGAAGACATTAAAGTGTTGTTTGTGTGGTTTAGTTGGAATGATGTTTATTACTAACTTATTGGTTGTGATGATGTTAGGAAAGTAGAAGTAATGTTAGTTTGTGTGTAAGTGCATTGAAGGAATTAGTTATCTATGATTGTAAATTTAGTGAATGGAATATGAGTGTGTTCAATTGTGCTCCTAATATGAGTGTGTTCAAGTGTGTTCATTGAGTGTGTTCAATCAATCCTTATCTTGTTCTGTTGACAGCAATGTATACAAATCAGAGTATACAATCCACTTTCAGGAATAAACCCCAAACAAACTAAACTGTCGTATTTCACATAAGTCCTTGAAATTACAAATAAAAATTCATTTTAGTCCCTAAGGTACAAATAAGTTATTCAATATAGTCCCTTGAATTTAGTCAATTATTACATTATGACCCCTACCACACATACAGTATGACAGTTTTATTGAAATCGCACAAGGTAATGTCAAATGTTACCTCCTGCACAATAACAAATCCAGCATAATCAAGAAATAGCATATGCAAACGGGAACAAAGGGTAAGGTTGCAAAATGAGAAACACCATTGAATAATTACTAAGATTAAAATTGTCATAAACATATATATTGACCACCCACGTGTAAGCATAAACAAAAAGTAATCACAGAATGTTAACTAGTTTGGAAGTGATTACAAAACAAAAGCACCATACAGAAATGGTGATTACAAAAACGTGGGCAGGGCACAAAAAAAACAGAACATAAGACTACTATCTTCATTCTTTAGCACCAAATCCTAGAGTTGTTGTTGAAGGAGATGAGTCTTTTGGTCCTTTAAATCCAGGTATGGGCACAAACACCATTGATGCTGGTGCATTAGATTGGTTTGGAGGTTCTGGTGCAGCTGATCTTGGCCTGATAGGTAGCTTAGCTCTCACAACAGATGCTGCAGCCACTTTAATTGCAGGTTCAGGTTGGGAGCAATCTTGTGATGGCTGTGTTTGTGACATATTTATCACATCTGGAGGAGGAGCAGTCGTGTTAGCAGAACCAACAGCATTAACAGCAATATCAGCAGCAGGACCAGCAACATTAGCAGCAGAACCGGCAGCAGTACCAGTAGAAGCAGCTGCCTCTTTTGTTGCCTTAGTTGCTGCCTCTTTTGCTGCCTTAGCTTCTTCCTCTTGCTTGTGTCTCTTGAACAAAGCACACCCCTTCTTGTTGTGTTTTTTACCCCCACAAAAAGAGCATGTAAAGTCAGCTACCTTCCTCTTCAACTTTGTTGGATTTACTTCTTCCTCCTTACCATCCTTTCCATTCCTTCTTCTTTGCCTCTTAGGTCTACCAGGCTTCCTCTTAATTGGTGGTGGGACTGGTGGTATGTTTTCACTCTCTTCCCAATATTGTTGCCCTCTTACTGGTTGTATGTGATGCTGGTAGGTTGAATGATATGCATTCATAGTAATCCAATGATGGCAATATTCTTCAGGAAGCTCACCTTTGTGTGCAATAGTAGTGATAGCGTGCATACAAGGCATACCTAAGAAACAATAGCAACCACAGTGCCAGAAACAATCACAACTCATAACCAAGAAAATTAAACAATTAAATTAAACATTCTCTACAATGATACAAACAGAATCTACATGTTGTACCTGTTAGTTGCCAGAATCTACATGTACATGTTCTAGCTCCCAAGTCCACTGAAACTCCTTTTCTTTTCATGTACTCAACCTCATACATTAGTCCTTCATCATCACCTAGTATTGATAGCACAATTGATAACTAAGAAAATTGAAGTATGATTGAAATTAAAATAATTATAAAGTTATATCATTACCTGCCCATATTGGAGTCCATTGGTTACTCTCCTTCTTCTCTTTCTCCAATCTACTCTTTTGCCTTGGAGGTAAAGCACCATTGTAAGCAGCCAAGCTCAACTTGTTATCTGATATGAGCATCATGATATGACATCTGACCTCTTCCAACATGGTCAGTATTGGCTTCCCCCTTGCAGCAACAATCTTGGCATTGAACACTTCACAGTTGTTGTTGCATATGTTGTCTGCTTTAGGCCATTCACTGAACTCAGCCTTTGTCCAAGTAGTGGATGGATTTAGCTTCCTCCACTTTTCCAGATAAGCTCATGCCTTCTCATTCTTACTCTTCATCTTGCTCATATTGTCCTTGAATTGTCTTTTAGTGGTTGATCTTGCACACTCCCAAAGCAAAATTCTAGACTCCTTGTCTTTCCATAATTTGGAGAAGTTTTGCCATAGGTGTCATACACAAAGTCTGTGATGCACACCAGGCATTACCTCCTGTAATGCAGGAATCAACCCTTGAAAAAACAAACAATCGTGTTTCAGTTTAGTCCTTGAAATTATATACAATTTAATCACTTTAGCCCCTAAAGTTCATTTAAGTTGTTCGCTTTAGTCCCTAATATACATTGAAGTTATTCATTTTGGTCCCTAATCAACAAACACTATCACATAAATTATTGAAAACACACAAGGAAATATAAGTTGTTACCTTCTGCATATCTAAGATAAAGTTCCATCCATGCTCTTTGTAGTACCCCAAATCCAGATGCAAAAGCTCTAAAAACCATTTCCAATTGTCTTTATTTTCCACATCCACAACAACATATGCAATAACCCATATATGGTTATTTGCATCTTGACCTACAGCAGTCAAAAGCTGCCCTCCATAATATCCCTTTAAAAAAGCTCCATCCAATCCTATTAGGGGTCTGCAGCCTGCTTTGAACCCCTCTTTCATCCCAGCCAAGCATATGTAAATTCTGTGAAATTGTGGATTCCCTCTGGCATTGGTATTGTGTCCATCTTTACAGTTGAGCCCGGATTGCTTGCAATTAATTCATTGTTGTCTGCTTTAGGCCATTCACTGAACTCAGCCTTTGTCCAAGTAGTGGATGGATTTAGCTTCCTCCACTTTTCCAGATAAGCTCATGCCTTCTCATTCTTACTCTTCATCTTGCTCATATTGTCCTTGAATTGTCTTTTAGTGGTTGATCTTGCACACTCCCAAAGCAAAATTCTAGACTCCTTGTCTTTCCATCATTTGGAGAAGTTTTGCCATAGGTGCCATACACAAAGTCTGTGATGCACACCAGACATTACCTCCTGTAATGCAGGAATCAACCCTTGAAAAAACAAACAATCGTGTTTCAGTTTAGTCCTTGAAATTATATACAATTTAATCACTTTAGCCCCTAAAATTCATTTAAGTTGTTCGCTTTAGTCTCTAATATACATTGAAGTTATTCATTTTGGTCCCTAATCAACAAACACTATCACATAAATTATTGAAAACACACAAGGAAATATAAGTTGTTACCTTCTGCATATCTAAGATAAAGTTCCATCCATGCTCTTTGTAGTACCCCAAATCCAAATGCAAAATCTCTAAAAACCATTTCCAGTTGTCTTTATTTTCCACATCCACAACAGCATATGCAATAACCCATATATGGTTATTTGCATCTTGACCTACAGCAGTCAAAAGCTGCCCTCCATAATATCCCTTTAAAAAAGCTCCATCCAATCCTATTAGGGGTCTGCAGCCTGCTTTGAACCCCTCTTTCATCCCAGCCAAGCATATGTAAATTCTGTGAAATTGTGGATTCCCTCTGGCATTGGTATTGTGTCCATCTTTACAGTTGAGCCCGGATTGCTTGCAATTAATTCATTGTTGTCTGCTTTAGGCCATTCACTGAACTCAGCCTTTGTCCAAGTAGTGGATGGATTTAGCTTCCTCCACTTTTCCAGATAAGCTCATGCCTTCTCATTCTTACTCTTCATCTTGCTCATATTGTCCTTGAATTGTCTTTTAGTGGTTGATCTTGCACACTCCCAAAGCAAAATTCTAGACTCCTTGTCTTTCCATAATTTGGAGAAGTTTTGCCATAGGTGCCATACACAAAGTCTGTGATGTACACCAGGCATTACCTCCTGTAATGCAGGAATCAACCCTTGAAAAAACAAACAATCGTGTTTCAGTTTAGTCCTTGAAATTATATACAATTTAATCACTTTAGCCCCTAAAGTTCATTTAAGTTGTTCGCTTTAGTCCCTAATATACATTGAAGTTATTCATTTTGGTCCCTAATCAACAAACACTATCACATAAATTATTGAAAACACACAAGGAAATATAAGTTGTTACCTTCTGCATATCTAAGATAAAGTTTCATCCATGCTCTTTGTAGTACCCCAAATCCAGATGCAAAAGCTCTAAAAACCATTTCCAGTTGTCTTTATTTTCCACATCCACAACAGCATATGCAATAACCCATATATGGTTATTTGCATCTTGACCTACAGCAGTCAAAAGCTGCCCTCCATAATATCCCTTTAAAAAAGCTCCATCCAATCCTATTAGGGGTCTGCAGCCTGCTTTGAACCCCTCTTTCATCCCAGCCAAGCATATGTAAATTTTGTGAAATTGTGGATTCCCTCTGGCATTGGTATTGTGTCCCTCTTTACAGTTGAGCCCGGATTGCTTGCAATTAATTCATTGTTGTCTGCTTTAGGCCATTCACTGAACTCAGCCTTTGTCCAAGTAGTGGATGGATTTAGCTTCCTCCACTTTTCCAGATAAGCTCATGCCTTCTCATTCTTACTCTTCATCTTGCTCATATTGTCCTTGAATTGTCTTTTAGTGGTTGATCTTGCACACTCCCAAAGCAAAATTCTAGACTCCTTGTCTTTCCATAATTTGGAGAAGTTTTGCCATAGGTGTCATACACAAAGTTTGTGATGCACACCAGGCATTACCTCCTGTAATGCAGGAATCAACCCTTGAAAAAACAAACAATCGTGTTTCAGTTTAGTCCTTGAAATTATATACAATTTAATCACTTTAGCCCCTAAAGTTCATTTAAGTTGTTCGCTTTAGTCCCTAATATACATTGAAGTTATTCATTTTGGTCCCTAATCAACAAACACTATCACATAAATTATTGAAAACACACAAGGAAATATAAGTTGTTACCTTCTGCATATCTAAGATAAAGTTTCATCCATGCTCTTTGTAGTACCCCAAATCCAGATGCAAAAGCTCTAAAAACCATTTCCAGTTGTCTTTATTTTCCACATCCACAACAGCATATGCAATAACCCATATATGGTTATTTGCATCTTGACCTACAGCAGTCAAAAGCTGCCCTCCATAATATCCCTTTAAAAAAGCTCCATCCAATCCTATTAGGGGTCTGCAGCCTGCTTTGAACCCCTCTTTCATCCCAGTCAAGCATATGTAAATTCTGTGAAATTGTGGATTCCCTCTGGCATTGGTATTGTGTCCATCTTTACAGTTGAGCCCGGATTGCTTGCAATTAATTTATTGTTGTCTGCTTTAGGCCATTCACTGAACTCAGCCTTTGTCCAAGTAGTGGATGGATTTAGCTTCCTCCACTTTTCCAGATAAGCTCATGCCTTCTCATTCTTACTCTTCATCTTGCTCATATTGTCCTTGAATTGTGTTTCAGTGGTTGATCTTGCACACTCCCAAAGCAAAATTCTAGACTCCTTGTCTTTCCATAATTTGGAGAAGTTTTGCCATAGGTGCCATACACAAAGTCTGTGATGCACACCAGGCATTACCTCCTGTAATGCAGGAATCAACCCTTGAAAAAACAAACAATCGTGTTTCAGTTTAGTCCTTGAAATTATATACAATTTAATCACTTTAGCCCCTAAAGTTCATTTAAGTTGTTCGCTTTAGTCCCTAATATACATTGATGTTATTCATTTTGGTCCCTAATCAACAAACACTATCACATAAATTATTGAAAACACACAAGGAAATATAAGTTGTTACCTTCTGCATATCTAAGATAAAGTTCCATCCATGCTCTTTGTAGTACCCCAAATCCATATGCAAAAGCTCTAAAAACCATTTCCAGTTGTCTTTATTTTCCACATCCACAACAGCATATGCAATAACCCATATATGGTTATTTGCATCTTGACCTACAGCAGTCAAAAGCTGCCCTCCATAATATCCCTTTAAAAAAGCTCCATCCAATCCTATTAGGGGTCTGCAGCCTGCTTTGAACCTCTCTTTCATCCCAGCCAAGCATATGTAAATTCTGTGAAATTGTGGATTCCCTTTGGCATTGGTATTGTGTCCATCTTTACAGTTGAGCCCGGATTGCTTGCAATTAATTCATTGTTGTCTGCTTTAGACCATTCACTGAACTCAGCCTTTGTCCAAGTAGTGGATGGATTTAGCTTCCTCCACTTTTCCAGATAAGCCCATGCCTTCTCATTCTTACTCTTCATCTTGCTCATATTGTCCTTGAATTGTCTTTTAGTGGTTGATCTTGCACACTCCCAAAGCAAAATTCTAGACTCCTTGTCTTTCCATAATTTGGAGAAGTTTTGCCATAGGTGCCATACACAAAGTCTGTGATGCACACCAGGCATTACCTCCTGTAATGCAGGAATCAACCCTTGAAAAAACAAACAATCGTGTTTCAGTTTAGTCCTTGAAATTATATACAATTTAATCACTTTAGCCCCTAAAGTTCATTTAAGTTGTTCGCTTTAGTCCCTAATATACATTGAAGTTATTCATTTTGGTCCCTAATCAACAAACACTATCACATATATTATTGAAAACACACAAGGAAATATAAGTTGTTACCTTCTGCATATCTAAGATAAAGTTCCATCCATGCTCTTTGTAGTACCCCAAATCCAGATGCAAAAGCTCTAAAAACCATTTCCAGTTGTCTTTATTTTCCACATCCACAACAGCATATGCAATAACCCATATATGGTTATTTGCATCTTGACCTACAGCAGTCAAAAGCTGCCCTCCATAATATCCCTTTAAAAAAGCTCCATCCAATCCTATTAGGGGTCTGCAGCCTGCTTTGAACCCCTCTTTCATCCCAGCCAAACATATGTAAATTCTGTGAAATTGTGGATTCCCTCTGGCATTGGTATTGTGTCCATCTTTACAGTTGAGCCCGGATTGCTTGCAATTAATTCATGACAATAATCCCATAGTTTACCATACTGTTCTAACTCATTCTCTTCCACAAACTTCCTAGCCCTAACCATTGATCTAAACATCTTTGTATTATCCAAATGAACCCCAAACTTTATTTTGAAGTAGTCCCTAGCCTCTGCACACTTCAAATTAGGATGCTTGAACAGCTTATCAATCAACTTGTTTGTAACCCATTCTTGATTTGCCTGTGTGTTTTTGAACACCCTACAGCAACTATGTGTGCCATTAAATGTCTTAACTTGGAAACTCCTAGTTGGTTTACTATAGGCACAGTATACCAACCATGGACAATTCTCAGCTATGCATTTTGCCCTTGCTCTAACTTTGTCATTTTTGACCCACTCCACTGACCTACCTAGTCTTATATTGTAATCCTTAACAGCTTTTTTGAAAGTTTCTATACTAACAAACTTCATGCCTAGCTGAATACTAACATTATCAAATGCAGAATTTTCATCAAATTGAGGGTAAACCTGTTTAGAAACAGCATCATCATCAGAATCATTTTCACTGTTGCCTGGAGTGTGTAGCTGTTCAGACACCCATGAATCCTCTGCCCTTGGTTTGTAACCAGCAGACAACTCATAGGTTACCCTATGCCCCATATGTTGATCAAATTCTTCAGCATTATCTTCACCATCTTCACTGCTTTCCATCAACTCAGCTTCATCTATATTGTAATCATTGGCCTCACTCTCACTATCATCCTCAGTGCTTTCACTTTCATACTCATCACCTTCAATCATATCATTATCATTATCATCCACCTTCTCCTTTCCTTTTTCCTGCCCCAGTGCAACCTTTTTTACTCCCCCTTCACTGTTATCATCATCCCTTTCTTTCCTCTTCCTTTCAACTTCTTTATTCTTTTGTTTCTTATTTGAGTTAATAGTCACATAGGTCCCCGAAAGAAACCCGTGGAATCAGTTAGGTCCCTGACAGATTTGTGGAATCTCTTAAACCCCTCAAAGATCATTTCGGCATCACGTTAGTCTCCCCATCCAATTTCGTTAGGAGGGACCTGATGGAATCTTACGTGGCACATTAAATGCTTTGTTGGCCCTAATGCCATGTTGGAATGTTATTAAGGTGTCACATTTGGGCCAACAAAGCATTTAACGTGCCACGTAGGATTCCGTTAGGTCCCTCAAGGGGGGACTAACGTGATGTCAAATTGATCTTTAAGGGGTTTAAGAGATTCCACAAATCTTTCGGGGACCTAACTGATTCCAAAATGATCTTTGGAGGATTTAAGAGATTCCACAAATCTTTTAGGGACTTAACTGATTCCACAGGTATCTTTCGGGGACTTATGTGACTATTAATTCTTCTTATTTCTCCTTCTTTCAGCTTATTGCATCCGCTCTTTCACTTTCTTCTTAAGTTCAATCTCAGCCAACTTATCCAGTTCAGCAATTCTTTTCTTCTCAGCCTCCTCTGCCTTCCTCTTCTCTTCAGCCTTCATCTTCTCCTCAGCCTCTTTCCTCTTTTGGGCCTTTGCTGTTTTTCTTAGTGCCTCAGCTCTCTTCTCAGCAATACGCTTCTTCAACTCAGCACCAATAACTTTCATCTCTTCTCAAGCGAAGTTAGTCTGATTTCATTGTTAGGAAGTGAAGTTAGTTTTTTCATTGAAGTTACTTTCATCTCTTCTCAATAAAAATGTAATGTAATGATAATAACAAATTAAACTAAAATGCTAACAAATTAAACTAAAATACTAACAAATTAAATAAATGATAAAGAAAGAAGACAATGAGAATAATAAGTGCAAGGAGAATAATAAGAAAGAAGATAATTAGAATAATAAGAAGTTACTGAATCAAACAAGTGCAAGATGGATTCTCCATCATGATTTGTTTGACTGTTGTATGCTATTAATAAAAACCCTGGTAAAATACCATTGCACATACAATTTAACAAGGTGACTGATAAAAAGAATTTATTTTGGTAAAAATCGAATGAAGGTAAGAAAAAAGAATTTATTCTGATAAAAAGTAACTGAGGAATTATGTTAGTAACTGATAATATATGACCCAAATTGGCATTACTGTAAAAGCTTGATGGAAAACAGACCCTCTTCAAATTAGTTTTTGAATGTTTTGAAATAGTTTTACTAACGAGTAAAATCAAACCCATAAAAGATGTACAGTAAATAGCCATGGCCTGTAGTGAAATAGAATGAAGCAGTAAATAGCCATGACCCTGTTCATTCGATTTTTATCATAATATATTAGAGATATGCCATGGCCTGTCCACGGTGGGTACAATTTCATATATTAGAAATAGCCATGGCCTGTAGTGAAATAGAATGATGCAATTTGTTTTGCCATTGCAGTGGGTACAATTTTTTATTTTTTATGAACTCAAACACGAGGAATCAATCCTCTGGTTTTCAAAAATGAACCGTGAGGGTTTGAGAGGAACAAATAAACAAAAATGGAGAAAATAAACAAATTTATATTACACAAATATCAACAAAAAAGGGGAAATAAAAACAAAAAACCGTGAGGGGAACAAGATAAGAGATTAGGGTTTAGGTTTGTGTTACCTTCTTTTATGATGAACAACAATGGTGACTTCCTCCTCTTCGTGTACGTGAGCGTGAGCGTTGGCTGTCCACGGTGTGTGTGTGTTGAAGACTGGAGGTTTTGTGGGTGGGTTTGAGAGAGATTCGTGAGGAGTGAGGGAGAGTGAAGTGAGAGAGATTTGTGTGTGGGTGAGTTTCTTTTTTTGTTCTGAGGGTTGAGGGTTTGCTTCTCAAGAGACTTCTAGAGGAAGACAGAAGGTTGGGTTGGAAATTGGCGCCAAGACACGTGGATTTCTTTTTTTTTTAGTTAGGCAAAACGACGTCGTTTAATAAGGACTAACAGCCACGTCACTCAAGCGTTAACTGGCGCCAACGGAAGAGGGACGGAGGGACTAACGTGAAATAACTTTGCCAACATCAGGGACGAAAATGCATTTTTCACAATTTTAGGGACTAAACTGAAAGCGAGTGACAAATTCAGGGACTAAAGTGACAATTTTTGAAGCAATCGAGGACCATTACGCGTAAAAGCGAGAAATATAAGGGAAAAGAAGAGAAAACGGTGGAAAGCATTGACTAGGCCAGCGAAGATTTTCAACACGCAATCACACTATATATATTTTTTTCTTTTTTGTTGTTTTTGAGTTACTTAAATGAAATGTTACCTACTTTTCTATAATTTTAGAATTTTTTTTTAAATCTTTTAACTTTTTTTTAAAAGAAATTATGACTTAATAGTGTTGGAATTGACTTCAAATATAAGGAGAGAAAGAGAAATAAAGCGAGGGTAAATCAAGTTTTTTCATTTTTATAAAAATCCTAGAATAAATAAAAATAACTTTTTGCGAAGCCTATTGGATTGAACAAATATGCAATTGTTGTTGTTGCTGCAAAATTAAGTAAAATGCAGAAAATAAAGTAACGAGGGCGAGAAGTGATGACCGATGCTAGAGGCATGGACGAAGAGCAGCTCCTGGCAAGCCTCGAGGGGAAGAATACATAAAAGATCCGTTAACACATCGAAATGAGAGGGGGATCCTGAGACTATGTAGGTATGCATGAGACTGCATAGTAAAGGAAGACTTAAATAAATTGATTGATACTACTCATATCAACAAGATGCATCTTCTTATCGGTAACCCATCATTTAATAACTCTATAGTTAAGCGTACTTGAGTTTGAGAAATTATGGGATGGGTGACCTCCAATAAAGTTTTCCTGGAATGCATGTGAGTGAGGACAAAGCATGCTGAAAAGACAGTGTTGTTTCCGAGGACAAACCAAGCGGAAGCTGGTGGGCATTTAAGACCCGAGCTAACGAGGGCCGAAAGTGATCGTCAGTGCAAGAGACACAGACGAAGAGCAGCTTGTGGTAGGCTTCGAGAGGAGGAATACATAAAAAAAAATCCATTAATACACCAGAATGAGAAGAGGATATTGAAATATGTGTGAGTGAGGACAAAACACACTAAAAAGACACATGTTGATATGTAAGGAAAGTTGTCAATCCTTATAGCAGTTAGGGATGTTACACAAATCAATTTATCCTGGTCCGGCCACCCCGTGAGGCCTACGTCCAAATCCTCAACAACATGCTTTGAATTTTTATTGTATTAATTAGTGCTTCACCGTTCATAAGTGACCTTAAATAATCTCGATAGGGATACCTCACACTATTACACTGAATGTTTCTCTCTCTATAGATACCTCAACCTAAAGCCTAAAAAATATCTCACCCGTAAAAATGAAAAATAGAATAGAATTGTGTACATTTGAAGAAGCACTCGCTGTAGTGCAAATGTACAAATTGAAGACTAATAGAAACCCAATATTAAGAACAATGTTCAAGAGATGTAATAATGAAGAAAAGAAATTTAAGGTTAAACTCAATCGATCAAATGTTATTTCAATGGTTGCTTTTTTATTCAGAAAAATAGGATTTTAAAGAAAGAAAATCGAGCAAGCCAAATAAGGAAAAAAAATCAAGTCATGATGATATGTAATATCAACATATTACAAAATAGGAGAAATTGAGGGCATTTTTGTCATTTTCATTTTTCCTCCTTCATCCTTGCTTTTCCCTCCAAATTTGTTTGTCCGTGCATCGCACGAGAATAAATATTTATCTTAATTTATTTTTAGTAAATTTTTATTAGTACAATTTGGATTACACATAAATATAAAAATTGCCCGCAAACATACAATTTGCATTTCGATATTATTACAATTTGCACGGGTTATTAATGATCTTTTCAAAAGGAAATAATTTGAATCAAATATTGACATAAAAAATATATAATGCCTAAACGACCCATCATATGATAATTAACCAGCAAAAAAAACGAATATAATGTTGTAATTTCAGAAATTCTAATACAAACAAGTCATAATATAGGCAAATTGGTATTAAACATTTAAATACATCATTATGAATAATAAATTTTGGGTACAACGAAAAAAACGGATATATAAGTATTAAAGATGAGCTATTGTGACGCTCTTGGATTAAAATACCTTAAAAGAAAATATAGTTGAACATATATAATACGGACTAGATATTATTGGAAAAATAGAGTATAAAATTTTTCCTTCATAATTATTCTCAAACTAAACATATCCTTCAAAAATACTTTGAATTCGGTATTGAAATTATTATCAAACCTTTGTAAAACCCTTGCTATTACCGAACTCGTTTGTTATTTATCAGAGTACGCGGAAAGAGTATAGTTTTGGAAAATAATATCATCATTGGACATTATAACATAAGACATATATATATATATATATATATATATATATATATATATAAAGATGTCATAAGTACCACCATACATCCATCATATCCGGAATACATCAACTGATATCAAGGTCCAGAGATATAAGTTCCAAAAACATAAACCAAAAGTAAAGACCAAAACTCTGGTCTCTCAAAAGATATATATACAATATAACATAACAAAATATAGACACTCCAAAGCTGGTCATCAAGTCCTCCAAGAACGCTCCACCATCACCATGATCTGCTACAGCTGCTACTACGATCCAGACCCACACTACTCACACTATGCCCATACCTAAGGGCCACCCATCCTCCTATCAGTAATGTCCTCCTGCTCGACTGGCTCCTCGTGACTCTCACCCTCCTTTGAGTCCTCCTCGGCCTCATCCAACGGAGTAGGTACCCTACCACTGGGTACAGGATCTACATCAGGTACAGTCCTCTCAGGGTCCGAAGAATCAGGTGAAGGAGTCCCAGTAGGAACAACTCTAGCAGCAACGGGGTGAGAACGAGTATAGGGGCGAAAACGAAAGGTATGATAATGACGAACAGGTCGAGCAGGGGGTGGTCCATGGTAAGTATAAAAAGGGGGTACGTGCATAATATAAATAATGGGAATCCGAAATCGTCGAGGTCGCACTCGGGCTAAGGGGTTGGGATGGTAGAGTGTGACCTTCACCTCTCCCTCAAAAGTAGCCCAGCGCTCCTCATACGTCCATATCCCGTTAGGGATAGGACGGATCTCGATGCAAGCTAGGTAATAGTGTGGCATCACCTACACAGGGCACGGGAGTAAGCATAATATAATCACATAATCAAACAAGAATAACTCTAATCATTCACAAGTATTCAAACACAAGAAATTATGCAATTACATATGAGTACACTCGGTTTAACAAATTAATATTCTTTTATATTAATGGCATGATGCATGCTTTCTATCTTACAATCCTGAGGCCTCCAATACTAATCAATCTCGGACGTCCATCCAATACACCAATGTGTTCCCAAAACACTAACATACGTTCCCAGAACGTATGGCAAACCATACTTGGAAAATAAACAAGCACCACTCCCAGAGTGTGCATTACGTTCCCAGAACGCATAAAAACCATGTCCCAGACACTGGCCACATTCTCAGAATGTGTCATCAAGTAGGTTGCATCAATTTGGTACTCCCAGAGTACCCTCCTCATGTTCCCAGAACATGACAAACGATTCTCGCCAACCTATTTCATCACCTTTCACCATGCATGAATGCATACAATATTTTCTCAATTTGATTGGCCATTTATTGATGTCTCAATTTCCATTATCAACACATAAAGCCTATAACATTACTAAGAATTCCATACTTTCTTAGTAAGATAGCTTAACTTGAGGTTCCATGAATTATCCCATAAAGTCATACTTTATTATTTAAGGTAATTAAATTAGTATTAAATTGAAAAAGGTTAATTAAAATGGCACAAGGAAGTTTAAGTTATAATTCAATTGATTTTTCACTGCTGTCAGTCTCTAACCGGTTACGACAGATTCTAACCGGTTAGAACCTGCAGCCAAGCCAGAATTTCTATAATGTTTGATGCCATTTTTAATTTTTCCAATTCAAGCTAACACTCAAAACAGATTAGGGATAATTCAATGCCTCAAATTGGTCTTGTTCACTTCAAAGAATACCTCCAATGTTGAAGCAACAACTCATGGCTTAATTCAACTCTTAAAGTTGTTAAAAACTCTAAGTCTTAAAGCTCCTTAATCTTTTCCTTAATTCCATTCACATTTATTTTCATAAACAGGGTAATTTTATAGCAAAATAAGATTGGAAGCATAAATTGAAAATGGTGGAAGTTGATTTATTAAACTGCAGAATTTATTTTTCATATCTGTCAGGTTCTAACCGATTACACGACAGCCTAACCGGTTAAAACATGCAGAACAGAACACTGTTTTGGGATTTTGCATGCCATTTTCAATTCTATTCATTTCCAATCCATTCCAACTATAAACAGAGTTTTAATTCTATAAATTAAACATGTTCCAACACTTAATTACATCAAACACTCATGCATTTCAAAAACACATATCAAATTGCATGAAAAATACATAAATGACAACTTAACATACCAAATTCACATATACAGGAATTTAACATCAAACTTTCACACATTTAGCTTGCATGCATTCATTGAAACTTGCTCTAAGTCCTGGAACAAGGGAAATTGGCCTCCAAGCCTTTAACCTCTAAAATATATGCCCTTTTTGAGTCTCATGGTGACTCATACCTAAATTTCCTAGTAATTATTCTCATTCTAGTGATTAATTAGCTTCTCCCTTACCTTAGGGTCGTGCTTGATGAGGATCAATACAGCCACAACAAGATTGACACAGAGACACTCCAAAATCACAGATTCTGCTCTCAAGCAGGACAGTTTTGATAGGGTTCAAAGATCAGAGATTTTGACACATGAAAAGGAGGAACAAATTGGGGAAAGTGGTTAGATTGTGTTCTATGTAACATGCATGAAAGGATGAAACCAATTTGAGACTCGGAGAGGGTCTGTACTTACTCAAATCGAAGCTTGAAGTAAGCTCCCGGAACCAGAAACTTCATTCTGCAGATTTGAATCCCCAACTTGGTGATTCGATTTCTCCCAATCCAGAAACTCTCAGATTGTGATTTTTGTGTCTCTGTAAAGCTTGAAGATTAAGCTTTACAGTAGTGTATCACTAAAACTCTAACTCTCAGAATCAAAAGAACACAAAGGGGGCGGATTCAGAAACCCTAACAGAACATCAACACTCTAAGAAGCAAAAATGGAGTTCAATTCATGCAAAGAAGGCTATTTATAGGCAAATCAAAGTGTCATGCATCAGGACATGTTGATCCACTGAGGTTTGAGTGGGATTCGTGACGATTAAGGGATTAATCAAGTGATTACTCATCAAAATCCACTAACCCAGTTTCTGGGTTCATCGTCTAACCGGTTACAGGGCACATTTAACCGGTTAGATGCTGTGTAAAATTCAAAAATTTAGTTTTTAATTCCTTTCCCTCCAAAAACCTTTCTAATATTATTATTAGGTCCTAATTTAAGGATTAAACTATAAAAATTATATTTTCACATAATTTACTCATTTAAAATATTTACTAATTAAACACACATTTTATATAATTAAACGATTAAAAGAAAACTTTATAATTCGGAAAATAAACTTTTATTATATAAATATAAATGTTCAAGGGACAAAATTAGGGGTGTTACAACTATAATTTGGTATAATGATTTAGCTAATAATAATGATGACGATGATATATATGGTAAAAAAAATAGCTGCGTTTGGACTTGCAAAACGAATTACTAACAAAATGCATTTGGAATGATGGATTAAATAAAACAAAAATCAAAATGAGTTGGATTTTTTTTAATATAAAAAATTATGTTGTTAATTAAAATTAGAAATCGCATAATTGATACATTATTAGTTAATTTTTATTAATGAAAAAGTTGGTAGCTGAAACTAAATTCAAATGTTAATGTTTATGACTATTCATTTCTAAATACATGTAAATCATTTTTATAAAAAGTTCATATTAACTTATTATTTAAAAAGACATATTTCCAAAATCTATAATCAAATTTTAAAAAAAATAATAATTTAAACCCGTGCGATGCGCGGGAAAAATTACTAGTTAATACTCCCTCCGGTCCTATTTATAAGACCCTTTTGGGGTTTTTTACTTCCACCAAGGAGAGTAGATAAATTGGTTAGTGACATTGGAAATGTGAAAATTTGATATACTTTTTCAAAACTACCCCTATAATTATTATTGGAACTCTAAAAAGTGTTGACTTTACAGGGGTGTTAGTGGAAAGAAGTAATTAAATGGTATTGAAAATTGAAAAGAGGTCTTATAAATAGGACCAAAATAAAAACCCCAAAAGGGTCTTATAAATAGGACCGGAGGGAGTATATGGTTGTTTGTTGTCCAAACCTGAAATACTCAAGTAGTATTATAAAACAGTACTTGAGTATTTACTATGAAGTAAACTTGGTATTGAAAACCAAAAACATAATCTCAACATCATTAAATGCTTCACTTCTCGATACAAAAATTGATTTTTATTGAACCGTTATATGTTAATTAATATTCACTCATATTTTTCATTATCGTATTTTTGGATTAGTGTTTCACCATTTTTGGATTGATGTATCTTTTTTCATTTTAGAGTTTCACCATTTTTGCTTTTTGTCTTCTTTATTTGAGATCAACTTCTGCCTTTTCAAAATACATATCAATTAGATTTTAGGCTTATTTATGGTTTTGGTTTCTAAAAGTTCACCGTGTTTTGGTTTTAGTCTTTATAAGTTATTTTGACCGGGACTAATCCTTAATTTTTCAAACATTTTGGTTTTGGTCCCCTCCGTTACAAAAAATCAATTATTTGCCGACATAGCTAACGAAAATCCACACCAGCTGCCACAGGGTGTGAGGTAGCGCCAAATAGGTGATGTGACATTGATGATTCAAGCCTATGAACTCAAAATTTTGTGTACGAGACCATTTTGAGTATCAGACCATTTTGCGTCCGTGGATTTGTATCATCCACGTTATATCACCTATTTGGCTTCACTTCATACCACATGGACTGCTGATATGATATTCCGCTAGCCACACAAACATATAACAAATTTTTACAAACGGAAGAGACCAAAACCAAAATGTTTGAAAATTTAAGGACTAGTCCAGATCAAAATAACTTCTAGGAACTAAAACCAAAACACGCTGAACTTTCAAGGACTAAAGACATAAATAATTCTAGATTTTATTTTGTACTGGTCAAGGACATGCAAGGCAAAAGAGATTAAGTTTAGTAGGATAGGATCTTCGTCTTACATATCTTTCACAAAACATATTTAGAATACATTAATCGAGAAGAAAGTTAAGGTTAATAATGACAAAATTTGCGAGAATTGTGAGCAATTTTTTTTTATTCAATCATATTTGTAACGAAAGTACCGTCATTGTTCTTCCCAAAATGTTTCCTAAGGTACTCCTCCGGTCCTTATTATAGGTCACATTCTAGAAGATTTTCTTGGTCCTAATTATAAGTCATTTTATATATCCAATATATCATTTATTGTTTTTTCTCTTTTTTGCCCTTATTAAATGTTTTGACTATCTATGTGTTTTTGTTGTTCATTAATGAGTGTGAATTTTGCAAGAAAAGTTTAGAGGGTAAAATTGTAATGTTACAATATATTCTCATAAAATTTATAAAGCTAACTACTTTCATTGGTATGTGTAATTCGGTTAAGTATGCCCTATAATAAGGAACGGAGGAAGTATAAGTTATCATTAAAATCTTTTCAAGTTTTTGTGGTTTCAACTTTCAAGTTAATATCGTGTTTAATAATTGAATACCACTAACCTTGACTCAACATAGTACGAATGAGTGTGTTTTGGTTGGAAGGTGTTTCGGACCGTTTTGTGCGATAAGTGAATGATTAAAGAAAAATAAATGGGTTCGTAAACTTAGTGAAGTTTTAGGCTTTCATTATATTGAAATAGAGTACGGAGAGATTGATACAAGGAAATGACTTCCACACTTGTGGTATTTTACAAGGGGAGGGGTGTGCGCTTTGGCTTTTACACTCTCTCCTCTATGTTGCTGAGCCTAAGTTTCAGAGGAAGCTTCTATTCCTTTTCTCCCTTTTGTACTCTCTGTGTTTAGTGTTGTAGTGGTTGTTGTGTTTCTTGGTATTCTGATTGCCCTTGTTCTAGTGGAGTTGAAGTTGTTGTTATGGTGGTTGCTGGAGGTGTGCGCTCTCTGGCTCACCTCCTTCTCTGTATCTCTCTCTCGTGTTCTGTCTCTAACTTCTCTTCAGTGTTCCTTCTCTGAGACTTGGAGAAGAGAACTAGTGTTTCATGTGTTTATTGTGTTGTTTTCCTCCGTTCAGTTCCTCTTTTTCTCCCTTTTTGTTCGTGTTCTCCCTCTAAGTTGCAGAGGAGAGAACCTTGTGTTTTGTGTGTATTGCTTATTGTTGCTTTGGTGTGTTGTTTCCCTCTCTCCCCTTTCTCTGTTGTCCCCTTGGAAGGAGAAGAACCTCCTATTTATAATGGTGCTTTAGACCAGTGGTCACTGGTTGCTCACCTTTTGTTCGCTGGGTAATAGCACTTTGCATCATGTGCTCAGGGCATCTTCTCAGTAGCTTTGTCTTCTTTATCATTTTGGGCATTGGCATTCAATGGCTGCAGGGAGGAGCTGTGCAAGTCATGCCATTCTTGGCTTTGCCTTGGGAGTGGCCAAGTGAGGTAAGCAAAGATTCTTTCTTGGCTTCCTACACAAGCCGTTGAAGTCTTAGGAGGCTGGGTTGCCTTTGTTTGTACGTGTGTGCGCCTTCCGCAAGCTCCACTCCCTGTTCGCTCTTGCTTATCATGACTTTCTCCCCAAGTTTCCGTGACACCTGGGGCGCTTTGGGGGGACATGTTGTGCTTGCTGCCATCAGTACGTCTTGTTCTTTCTCCTGGGCACCTCATCAGAAAGTGTCGCCTTGATGACTATTGCTCTGGGCATGTGACGCTTTGGGCAGCTCTTGGTGTTTGCATACCTTTCTAGAGTCTTTTATTGTTTTATTTCTGTTTGATGGTTTTGGGCCTCCATATGGATTGGGCCTTGTAATATGGGCCACCAAACAATGGGGTACCAACAATTGCCCCCTTTGCAGTGAGAAGGGAAAGATTTCCTTTTCAGTGCAAATCCTATTTCTTGTCTTTTCCTCACTTGTTTCTCTTTTTCTCAACCCCTCATCCTTCGCTCTTTGGGCCTTCTTTGTTATGTCTCCCGGTATCGCTTTTGATCTTCTGGGGAAGGCGTACAGGAGGAGACGCCTTCGCACCGCAGGTATCTGTCTCATGCTCTCCCTAGCTCATTAGCTGCTGCCTGCTTGGCAGTCTCAGCTTTTATGACGGACTTGAATTTTGCCATTCGATGGGGCCTTGTCAATGGGCCATTCACTCTTGAGGTGTGAATTCTTTTCATTTCCTCTTTCTTCTTATTTTTCTGCTGCATTCCACGTGTCATCCGGGGGAGAAGGCAATATCCTTCAGTCCCTGGTACTTGCACGTTTCCCCATGTTCCCTCCTTTATTCATACTTTTCAAAACTTCCCCCAACTTTTCAGTTTCTCTTTGCTCAACTGCACACTTCCACTCGTTCTTCGCTCTTGTCTTCTTTGTTCTGGGTTCCCTTGATCTGAGGTGTGCTTTCATGTAAGGGTCACTACCACAGGTGGGTGGCAAGAATGGATTGAGGATGTATTTCAGAAAGGTGCATCCTCAAGGGAGCATCAAAGTTAGACAAGGGCGTGCGCTTTCAGATGTCGCTCTTGGACCTTCGGACTGCATGACATGGGGCATAGCGTCGCCTTTGGGACTGAACAGAGATACTTCATACTGCTACTACTGGGCAAGGTGTTGCCCTTTGATTGGACTGATGACGCCTTTAGAGTGTTGACACTGGCAGGGTGCCACATTCGAGATTAAACAAGGGAGCCTTCTATGTGTACCTTCGGTGCGCGCTTCCGTCGTGTGTGCTTTCGTCGTGCACGCTTTCGTTGTACGCCTTCGACTTCTGAGGGACAGTGACTCCCTTTCTCTTTGTTTTCTTCTCTGATGTGTTATAGGCTCTTTATTATTGTTGTTGTTCTTATCGCTTTTGCGGTGGAGTTATTATTCTGGGGAGCGACGTATGCTTTTCGGAGGTCGCTCTGGGACTTTCACACTTTATTCTCCTTTTCTTTTAGAGAGTTGCTACAGACTCTGTTCACTTCACTGTTGTTGTTCCTGTTGCTTCTGTTCATTAATTTTGAGATGTCAAGGAGGAATAGAGCGGTTGTCGCTGCTGGGGCAGAGGGGTACGCTCTCTCCTGTGTCGCTCCTGTGAGGAAACAAGGTGATGAAGAATGCTTCTCTGCTTCTCTGGTTCGTTTTTCCTTTCTTCTCTTGATATTGTGAAGAACTTGTGTTCCTCTATGTTGGTTTGTCGCTCTTGTGAGCTTGTGGAGTTGATGGAGTGCGCTTTGGTGCTTGATTTGGCAACAACTTCTCCTTCTTCAGCTTTCTCTAAGTGTTTTCTCACTCATTGTCTCTCTCATATTCCTTTTGGGTACAGGTGGCTCCGGTGGTCGTTCCTCGGCGTCGCCTTCGCCTCAGATTTCTGAAGGTGTCCATACTCCAGTCAGTTCTCCAACAATTTCATCCACCCCTGGCGGTGAGGGCTCCTTGGACTTCCGCCGTCATCCTTTTGTTAGTGGGGGCATTGCTCCCTTTGTTCCTTCTGAATCTGCTGTTGGTGAGGATACTGATTCTTTGATGCCCCCTGTTGGTGCTTTTAAGGGCGTTTCTATTATTTCCAAGGGCGTGCCTGTTGATGCTCCCTCAAGTATTACTGATGTTGGTGTTGTTGGTGAGAGCGTCCTTGATGCTCAAAAAATTGATGATATATTCGGTGAGACAGATGTCGTGTTTGATGGGATGGACACTGGGGCAGGTACTTCTGCTTCCAAGGAAAGCCAAGTCGAGGCCGCTGTTGAGATCCTAGTTGAGGAGCAGCTTGCCCCCAGGGATGACACTAGTTCTGTTCCTTCTTTGTTCTCTCTCCGCTTTGCAGCGGCATTTTTCGCCAAGTCTCGTGGCTCTCTTGATACGGAGGAGCAGTTTATGCTTGACTCGTTTTTTCTTGCCCATCCTGACTCAATGCCACCAGGTGCTTCGTTCCCTCGCTTTTTCAGGGAGTCCGCTGCACGTGCCATGGTGCAAATGCTGGGTTTGGTGAGCTCTGTTGACGTTGACGCCTTGCCATGGGAGGACAAGGTGGAGCTCTTGGACTGCCTTCATTCCCTTAAGTTTCAACACTATTCTGGTACTTGGCTTGATGATGCTATTGATAGATTGGAGAAGTTGCGCCCTCCCTTTGATGTTGCTGGCTTGACTGAAACCAAGCGCGCTTTGCAAGAGCGTCGTACTGCTTTGGCTACTCGTTCAAAGGAACTCTCAGCCCATCTTGCACAAGTGACTTTTGAATGCTCTTTTTAGTGTTTGATAGTTGCTGTTAGGCTATGTTGCTTTTGGACTTGTATTTCAGAATTTGTTTTGCTGAACTTCTTGAAGTTGTACTTATTTGTGGTGGTGCGCTCTTCAGGCTTAGACTCTGCTTTTGTATGCTTGCTGCCACCTTGACAATGTTTATGTATGTCTTGTCTTTGCCTTTTTATTTCTTTGTTCGCCTTGCGCCTAGGATTGCATTTGGATTTTACACTTTTGGCTCTTGTGCGCTTTGGCTGGCTTTGTCGCTTTGTCGATTGTGGCTTGAACTTTGTCTTGTAGCTTTATAATTGCTTGTTACTGCACTTGTGCTTGTTTCCATTCTTGTACGCTCTTTCCACCTTTGATGCCTTTTCTTCAAGTATTTTGATAGCGTACATCTCCTCTTTTTTCTTTTCTTTTCAAGTATAACAGTGGCCCCTCATGTCATTGGTGCCCAAAAGAGGTTTCCTCTCTCTCTCTCTTTTTTTTTTGTCAGAGCGCGCTTTGGGCGCTTCAAACTTGCTGCAGATTTCAGTGGCCCCTCATGTCATTGGTGCCAAAGATTTTCAGGTTATTTTCAGTAATGGCCCCTCATGTCATCGGTGCCAAAGATTTTATCTCAGGGTGCACGTTGGGCACGCTCTACAGATTTTGCCGCTTTGGGCTTTTTCTTTTCAGTTGCCGCTTTGGGCTTTTCAGCTTGCCGCTTTTGGGCTTTTCAGCTGCCGCTTTTGGGCTTTTTCTTTTCAGTTGCCGCTTTGGGCTTTTTCTTTTCAGTTGTCACTTTGGACTTTTTCAGTTTGCCGCTTTGGGCTTCATAAACTAACGGATCGCCTTGGATCTTGCGTTAGCCAACCTCTTTTTCTACAGATTTTCCGCCCGCGTTTAAGACTAGCGCCATTGTTTCCCGGGACCTTTTCTAGTCTCGCGATATGGCGTACTTCGCCCGCGTCTGTCCCGGAAATTTCTCTTTTTGAGGAGGTCTATCCGGGTACCACGATAAGGCGCTTGTGCCCGCGGTACGGTCCAACACCATTCTTTCTTTTCTTTTCTTTTTCTTCTTTTTTTTTGTGTGTGTTGGACCTCGCGATATGGCATTACTGACCATGTTTGAGGGGGTTTTGCTACAGCGATACCTCATGTCATCAGTATCATTTAAGCATTTTCTGGGGACACCTCATGTCATCAGTGTCGCTTCAAGCTTTAGTATTGGCACCTCTTGTCATAGGCACTACCTTGCTTCTGATTGATTGCTTAACTCTGACTGCTTGTGCTTCGTAACACCTCTTGTCATGGGTGCTACTTTTCTTTTAGTTCTTCTTGCAATTATCAGTGTGCAAATGCTTGGATTTCTTGATTGGCTTTGTGCTTATGCTTGCTTTCGCATGATCTGCTTTGACGTATGGATAAGCTCAGATGTGCCTTACTTCAGAGGCTTGTTATTATTATAGATTTCTTGGTTTCTCTTGCGTCAGGGTGCTTTGGCTTGCTTATGAGAGCAGACTGGGATGAACTAAAGATTTTAGCTTGGCAGTTGTTCAATCATCAGGTAAACTGAGCTCGCCTTGGTTATGTTATGTTTGGAACAGTTTTGGGTCAGTCACTTGTACGCTTTTTGGCTTGCTTTCGTCTTGCACCTTGCTCTCGCATCTGATTTAATGCTTCAGTGTTTAAGTATGCCTTTGAATAACATACTTTTCAGGATCTTTTACTCGTACTGGTCATTACAAAGCTTGCATTCGCCCTCACGTAGCATGTACGCCTTTTCATGTACGCCTTGCAGTTGTACGCCTTTGCAATTGTACGCCTTGCAGTTGTACGCCTTTGCGATTGTACGCCTTACAGTTGTACGCCTTTGCAATTGTGATCACATACAGTCGCCTTTAAGGTTCGCTTTTGACTTCTGGCTGGCTTTTTTGCTTGGAAATATCTTCTGCTTCATCCTTATTTACTCTTGGGTTTAGTTGTGTCAGCTTTTGCATATGTGCTTGCTCTTGCTCTTCAATTACTTTTCTTGCACGCTTTTGCTTCGAAGTCACCTTCGTCTATCTGGTTTGAATTCATTGTCAGCTTTTGCTTTCAGCTTTCGATATAACTTTTTTTTAGATTTTTGGCTTGACATTAGTAACATTCTGTTTTTGGTTTACTTCAGAATTTCTAGCTTCAACACTGTTTATTTTCTCCTGATGCGCCTTGGATTTCATCTTTGCAGCTTCACATGAGGCTTTCTGATTCAACTTTGCTTTTCTCGCCTTCGCTTTTTCTGCCTTCCATCTTGTCAATTAGTTTATACTAAATGCATGATTACTTCTGCTTGCAAGGCTGACATGTGCCCTGCCACCATGACTCTGTGTTCGCCTTCTGGTTTTGGATTTCATGCGTCTTACTATCAACTTCAGGGTTCGCCTTCTGGTGTGATTTAATTCTTTATCTTTGCTTGATTTTGTTTGTTTGATCTTTACTGATCTTTTCTATTTGTGTTGGGTTGCTTTCTCTTGAAACTTTGCTCTTGTTTCATTATTCGCTGTTTGATACTTCACTTTTGATCTCTTTCTCGAGAGCGCTTTTCCATTCTGGATAGCTCAGGTGTTTCTTGTTCTCAGTGGAGGAAGCGGTCCTCCCATGATATTGAGTGTCTTAGCGAAACATAGGAAATCATGGCCTAAGGGCATACTTAGGACTTCCCGAATGTGAGGAAGATATCATTTATTGTTCCTACACAAACAATTTTGATTTTTTTTTGTGCTATACATGTCTGTTTCACTAGTCGTCTCTAGTAAATTATGTACAAGATCATGCATCATTGTGTATCACTGCCAAGATCATATTTTCATGTAACGCTTTTCTAAAGCAAGCCTTCTCAACATTTAAATCACATAGCTTACAACAGGAAACATCGTTTTTTGCATGATGGAATTATGAAAAACAGTTTCTTTACATCGTGCCATGGTTGAGCCAAGAAAAGTTAACAATATTATGACAAGAATGACTAGTATGATATACTAATTTTAGTTCTACAGCAATCATTCAAATGCACAGAGTTATCTAATTATTGCTTTCCTAGTCAAATATTTGATACATATCAGAGCGACATCATTCATGATTTTGATCATTCATATGCAATTATAAGCCATGACATACTTAGTCTAAAAATCAAACCATACACATATCATATCCTGTCATGTCAGAACAATGCTATTCTAGACAAGGTAAAAATAAATCATTGTTATCGGGATAATCTTAGACATGAAACTAACTACGTAGAGCATGATATCATGTGAGAGCGATACTACCGAAAGCATATTAGGACATAGATGCAAAAAATGAGCATATAGTAGCTATGTTTCCTTAACTATACATACAGCTACTGATACGTGATTGGATACAACACACTTTTCATTTCATCACGATTCATATTTATTATAATCAAATTCATGGAAAGACTTACTAGCATATGAACGATAAATTAGACTGAGTTAAGGATTGTGTGTACTTAGCTTATAGTGCAGATAACATGAAGCATTTTCCATGTAAACTTTCTGGTTGCGCCTTTGCTCCTAAGTTCCTTCTTTCTGTAATGTGGCGCCTTCGTCAGTAAGAGCGTACTTTGTGTGGCGCCTTCGTCAATAAGAGCGTACTTTCGCCCTTTCAGTTGTGTGATTGCCTTCTGAAAAGCTAGGTAAAGCGAATGTTGTCGCCTTTTGAAACGTCGCCTTTCTAAACAGTTGGGCTCACAATAATCTAGGTCGCTTCCTGGACGAGTATCGTCGTCCTCTGCAAAGTTTGTATCAGAGCGAACCTAGTCGCCTTCTGTGAGCACGCCTTCTGGGGAGATCGCTCTCTGGGGAGCGCCTTCTAGGGAGCTCGCCTTTTGGGGAGCAGATCGCCTTTCGAGAAGGTCGCCTTTGGGCTGAAAAACAATCTCCTTGCTGAAACGCTTCTTTAGTTAGAGACTGTTGGTATCAGTGGAGCGCCTTCAGGAGCTATCTTTTGAGTAGCGCTTCTAGGAGCATTTCCTTCACCGTTTGGAGCCATAACTTCCCTGATTGGCTGGGCTAAAGCTCAACCTCCTAGAACCTGCTCCTGTTCCACGGCTTGTAAGACTGGGTGTTGGGTTTTGAATGGCAACTGCGGGTATCGCCTTCGGAGCGGCATCTCCCACAGGCACCTGCTGCACAACGTGAATCCCATTTCCTTCAAGGTTGGAAGCCATAGCTTCCCCAGTGGAGTCGCCAATTGTTTCGGACCGCTTTGTGCGATAAGTGAATGATTAAAGAAAAATAAATGGGTTCGTAAACTTAGTGAAGCTTTAGGCTTTCATTATATTGAAATAGAGTACGGAGAGATTCATACAAGGAAATGGCTTCCACACTTGTGGTATTTTACAAGGGGAGGGGTGTGCGCTTTGGCTTTTACACTCTCCTCTATGTTGCTGAGCCTAAGTTTCAGAGGAAGCTTCTATTCCTTTTCTCCCTTTTGTACTCTCTGTGTTTAGTGTTGTAGTGGTTGTTGTGTTTCTTGGTATTCTGGTTGCCCTTGTTCTGGTGGAGTTGAAGTTGTTGTTATGGTGGTTGCTGGAGGTGTGCGCTCTCTGGCTCACCTTCTTCTCTGTATCTCTCTCTCTCGTGTTCTGTCTCTAACATCTCTTCAGTGTTCCTTCTCTGAGACTTGGAGAAGAGAACTAGTGTTTCATGTGTTTATTGTGTTGTTTTCCTCCGTTCAGTTTCTCTTTTTCTCCCTTTTTGTTCGTGTTCTCCCTCTAAGTTGCAGAGGAGAGGACCTTGTGTTTTGTGTGTATTGCTTATTGTTGCTTTGGTGTACTGTTTCCCTCTCTCCCCTTTCTCTGTTGTCCCCTTGGAAGGAGAAGAACCTCCTATTTATAATGGTGCTTTAGACCAGTGGTCACTGGTTGCTCACCTTTTGTTCGCTGGGTAATAGCACTTTGCATCATGTGCTCAGGGCATCTTCTCAGTAGCTTTGTCTTCTTTATCATTTTGGGCATTGGCATTCAATGGCTGCAGGGAGAAGTTGTGCAAGTCATGCCATTCTTGGCTTTGCCTTGGGAGTGGCCAAGTGAGGTAAGCAAAGATTCTCTCTTGGCTTCCTACACAAGCCGTTGAAGTCTTAGGAGGCTGAGTTGCCTTTGTTTGTACGTGTGTGCGCCTTCCGCAAGCTCCACTCCCTGTTCGCTCTTGCTTATCATGACTTTCTCCCCAAGTTTCCATGACACCTGGGGCGCTTTGGGGGGACATGTTGTGCTTGCTGCCATCAGTACGTCTTGTTCTTTCTCCTGGGCACCTCATCAGAATGTGTCGCCTTGATGACTGTTGCTCTGGGCATGTGACGCTTTGGACAGCTCTTGGTGCTTGCATACCTTTCTAGAGTCTTTTATTGTTTTATTTCTGTTTGATGGTTTTGGGCCTCCATATGGATTGGGCCTTGTAATTTGGGCCACCAAACAATGTGGTACCAACAGAAGGTAAACTAGTGATACTAATATGCTCAATCCTGATTTGGAATGTCACATGATCAGCACAATATCACTTAGCTTCTTTCAAAATCAAGCTAGTTATAGTCTCGATAAAACAGTCTAAACAATAGATGGTGTAGAGTTTTCTATATACTCCCTCCGGTCCTATAGGTCACATTCTAGAAAGTTTTTTGTCCTAATTATAAGTCACTTTATATTTTCTATGCATCATTTATTAATTTTTCTCTTTTTTGCCCTTATTAAATGCTTTGACTATATGTGTTTTTTGTTGTTCATTAATGAGTGCAAATTTTCCAAGAAAAGTTAAGGGGGTAAAATTGTAATGTTACAATATATTCTCATAGAATTCATAAAACCAACCACTTTCCTTGATATGTGTAATTCGGTTAAGTATGCCCTATAATAAGGACCGGATGAAGTATTTTTTAAAATTATTCAAGAGGACTTTTCTACATCGAGATTTTCATAAATTACTACGTTTAGATCAAACAAGAGCAATAAACCAACGAAGCTTGGTTCAGTTGGTGTAAGGCCCCAACTGAAATTTTGGGAATGGGACACGGGTGCTAGTAGCCCCGGGTTCGATTCCCACTAAAAACATCTCGCTGGGAGAGCCAGCCACGCAGCTCGCTCCGAATTAGTCTCAAGGACTCCCTGATATTAAGGGTGCTCTTAGGGATACCGGTGATTCCGCAAGGAATACGGATAAAAAAAACAAGAGCAATAAATTACAAAGTATCAACAAAGATTTTAGAGGATTTCTCATGAAATAAATAATCACAAAAACAAGACTTGGTATATTAACATTTCATTTTCACAACGCCATCATAGGTATTGGGCACTTGCTTATATGAAATACATTGCTTAAGTTCCCAAAAATATACACACAGTACTAAAATAACGCAAGAGCGATCGAAGTGAACATCCACTAATGTATCAGAACTATCTGGTCTAACTAAAATAGCTAGATACACGACGTAAGGTTGTCTAGATTGCTCATGACAAGAAACTGATTGTGGGTGGTGTTGCACGATATGAATAAGTGTTCTCATGTGCTTGCTCATCATCAACCAATTGTGCATAATATTGTGGTTTAAGATAGTCCTAAGTAGAATTTCAATATAGCCCTCCATCCATACTAAACATTATAACTCAAAAACAATAAACTAAAGAGAGAGTTTAGTCTAATCAACTTATAATAACAGTAAATAACAACTAGAACAAAGTCTCATGCAACGATGTCAAAAACTTGATAGCGAGTAAGTGCACGTGTAACACCCTGATTTAGTAACTTGAATATACTTTCTTTAGTAAAAATCCATGATTTTTTTTACATTGATGACATGGGCATGAATTTATTTTTATAAAACATTCCTTTCGAAAACATTTGCATTACAAAGTTAAAGCATTCATGTCCCACGTCATCCATCAAATTCCAAATCGAGATGTTACCAACATCACGTTTTGAAACATGATCTACCACATGGTCATCAATATTTAAATCGTAAAGTTACTGTCTCACATATAGAGTTTAGAAAACTTCGGGAGTCACCATGGTATCTGAGCAAGGTTCATCTGAATAAATACAAGACCATATCAATCGTGCACTAAAGAGGACTAATGGACTTCAACGCTGGAAGCTGCTGCAAGCGCCTTCCGCTGGAAATGATCCTCCTTCGTACGTAGGTCCATCATCTAATTGGTCGACGAAAGACCGATAGAAACATAAAGCAGAAACATAGAGAGAGTCAGCTTTTCCGGGCGGATAAGTCGACGGTGTGGAATTACGGCAGACAACATATCAAGATAAAATAAAACAACAAACACATCAATTATATACATACACATCCCAATTTATCATTCCAATTATCATTTCCAATGTTACCATTGATCAATTCCATTTTTCCTCTAAATGGCCATTCTCACCATAATTCCAAGTCTTTCCTTTGCCTTTGTCATTGTTCCAAATCACCTCCATGCTCAAAGGCTCTCTTAATACCACATACTTTCCATAACTTTTATCTCACTATTAAGGGTTGTACTTTTATCTTCATATACTTTTTTTATTAAGTTTTATTGAAGCACATCCTTCGATGATAGGGGAATTAGGGAAAAGTCATCAAGGGGTTTAGTTAGCACACATACATCTCATTCAATCCTCCCGAGCCTAAACGGAAGCAAACGGGACGTACAAGAACCTTAACCCACGCAGGTCGAACAACCGAGAATCACAAACATGCTGCAACCACTCAGGGTCAGCCACAATAATTATACTCACAGTCATTGAAAATCAAAATTTCATTTTGTGCGATATCGCAAGGGCCCAAAACCAGTCGACTGCCCGCCTCGTTCAAGTTCCCTCTTACCGTTTCGAAATTGATCAAGGGGGCGACATTACTATTGTAGTGTGCATTGTGGAACACGCTACGATCCCTTGGATATTAATCCCCGATCACATATAGACTAGCTCCACCTAGAATAGCACTCTAGTTTACTTGACGAGTCACTGTCACTGCCCTCCTCTATCACAATCACTCACCTGAGTATCCGCAGATAATTAACAGGGTATCTTCCTCTCCACTACTTCACACTCAACTCGCCACATTATTCTATGTCTTTTAATATCTTACTAAAGTTTTATTAATCCTAAGGTACAGACAAGTCACTCTTGTTCATCCCTTCGATGAACCTCGACCTCTAATTAAATCTTTCACAATAATTTTTTCCTCGATCTTTCACTTTTTGACTTATAATAATGAGTTTTTGCATGCATTTGAAAAGTTGAATTTTTCTTACTCTTTCTTTCCTCCCCTACCATAGCACACGCACACATTAGATAGGATATAAGAATTTTCTTATACTTTAAGGAAAGCATTAAAAAACTATATCTTAATTTAATAGATGCTAAAATACTAAGGTTTTACATATAATCCTCAAAAATATAAATTTTACAAGGTAGAAAATTAATCATTCACACTTATCAAAATGAATTCTACATTTTAATACGATCATTTTGGCTACAAATTCGTTTGGTTCGAATGTATCAATCAAAAGTTATGAATTTTCAAAGTTAAATAAATCAAATAAATCAATAATCAACATAAGACAAAATAATTTAGCATTATAAAAATAATCCCAAAATAATTTTTTTCATTCGATCAAATTAATAATATATTTTTTTGCAACTCGAAATTAACTACCTAATCATAAATTCTAAAAAAACAGTTTATGAAAATAGGGAAAATTGTGGGTATTACAGCTCGAGTTATGTCAAGCAATATAAAAATATAGTATCCACAGAAACTTTGTTGTTAAGTACCAACAGATTACAAGTTTAATTATCTAAACAAATATATGAGTAAATAATAAAATAAAAGATTAATTGAATGAATTTCGAAACAAAATATAAATTGAAATTCTAATGATTAGTGTCACCACATATCACAGTAACAATCTAATAATGATACTCTCTTATCGTGATAGATTTATTATGAAGGCGAATTATCATAAAGCAGAATACTAGTTCATTTCAAAACCTATTAAGTTTCTTTCTATTTATGCCTAACTACTATTTTCATGATAATTAGGGCACATTAAACCCAGTTCTTTGATAATAAATGTTCAGTGAGTCCTCTCAAGAATTTGGTTATTAACGTTTCTAAATTCAATTTTGTATTTTTTTAATATTAACGTTCATCTTTCAGTTATTTCCTTATTATCTGGGATCATGCAATTATGGAGCTTTATATAGTTACAAGCAGTAAGAACACCAAAATTAAATCAACATAATATCTAGCATAAATAAGCGGTAAAATATTAAAACATCATGTCAATACCTCTACGAGCTAATCCTAATCATTTTAAACGAGAAACTACTCAATCATAGTCATAGTACAAAATAAAAATAGGAATAAGAATATAAGATTTAATAAAAACCAAAAGATGAATGAAGAAAAAATAATGTCTTCTTCAATCGCCTATGATTTTTGCCACGAGAGTGTTGCTGTCGTCATGAATCCTATTTCTAACTTGTCTATGCCCATGTTGATTTATTTCAGGATTTCTATCTTAATCTTTTTATTATTTTTGCCTTCCTCCAAATATTGAACCTAAAACAGCAAGATAAACCCAAAAACATGCTGCAGGCCAAGCTCCATGAGCAAAATCAAATAAAAGAAACTCAAATAATATGTTCAAAAACAAATAAAAAAAAACAATTAGATGAAAACATCAAATTCAATCATTTTATTTTATTTAATAATATAAACATGATATTAAAAAATAAATTTATTTATTTAGTATTTTTAATATATAATAATTTTATAATAATATTTTCAATGATGGGTCCTTGCCGAGGGTTAGGGGGTGGTTTAGTGGGCATGATGCCCGCCCTATTCCCCAAATCACCCCAAAGAGATTTTCTTCCTCATCCCCTCAAACATAGGTACAAATAGTCATTCCTAACATGTAAAATCATATGCAATTCAATAGTTATAATTTCCAACATCACACACACATATATATATATATATATAATATATATATATATATATATTTAAGAGAGCATCTTGAGTTTGTCACCTTTTTATTTTTATTTTTATAATAAATAAAAAACTATCATTCTATTACAATACATTTTAATGTATTAACTTAGAACAATATTTTCCTAATAAAAATGCAATAACAATAATAAAACCTAGGTTAAACAACTCACTTTTTTTTTCTTTATTTTTTTATCAAATTGATCTCTATATTTTTTTTACTATGTTGATCCTTCACATTTTTTTCGTTTGTACCATTTGTCACAAAGCTCAAATGCTAATGGAGAAATCACTGTTCATTCTACTATGTCATTTCTCTCTAACATGATAAAAAAAAATCATGTTTAGAAGTTGATTTGATCCAAATTTAAAAAAAAAAATTAAATGTTAATAAGGCGGTGCAGGCCAAACCGACCTCCAACATTCCAAAAAATATGTTACTAAATACTAACATTTTTAATATTGAAATATAAAACTACCCGACGAATTACAATAATTTTTTATAACATTGGAATAACTTTCTCGACTAAATTAGGTCTTTATTCATGAGTTATTAATAAGTGCATTAAAAATATTGTTTAAAATTTTTTAAAAAAAATAAAAAAAAATCAAACATATATTAAATGTATAATTTATCCAGATGAATATGTGTTTTTATTATTCAACAGATTTCTGTATGTTTTGCAGTGAGTGAAAGAAATGGCTGCGGTTGATGTTATCAAATCATGCATTGATTCCGTTTCACAGGTTTTCATTCCCTTGCTTCCTTCATATCTTTCTTAGGTATTAGTTTCTGCAATTCAATAACTATTTTTTTTTTTAAAAATGAATGGGTTTGCGGTTGCTGCACTTATGAAATTCTAATGTTTTGTTCACCCTAAAAAAAAAAATTGAATTTTTGTCTTCAGAATGTTAAAATTTAGTCTATTCTGGTTCTGGGTATGTTGAATTTTTGTTCAATTGGATTTATTTATTTATTTATTTATTTATTTTTGCAGATATCGGAGTATGTTGAAGGTGCTATTGTTTATTTAGATGCGGGATCCACGGAGAGTTTTCAGTTCATTGGGGCGTATCCTGTGCTTCTCAATCATGGAGCTCGCGCTGTTTGCAGTTTGGAAAACATGTCTTCGCTTGATGCCGTGAGTTGCAGTCATTAGATGCAAGTATTTTTGTTTTTTGAATATAATTGAGGTTATAAATATTACTATTTTTCTTTTGTTAAGCAGATTTATATAGTTCCTCTAGGAAAAAAAAATTTATATAGTTGATCCATGTCATGAAGATTTGACAGAGTGTTATGTTTTGGCTATCGACTGCCTAACATAACCCTCCTTTTCGAAGCACGATAAAGGCAAAAAGTTGGGGGAGCATTTGTTGTAGAAAAAGATGGTAGAATTCGCCTAGGGTGGTTTCGGCATGTGTGGATAAAAGTTGTGGAAGCCCTAGTAACGAGAGTACATCAGACTGAGGGTAGCCCAATAGTAAGAGGAAGAGGGAGACTGAGAAAAACTATTAGCGAAATCATTAAGAAGGATTTAGATTTAAATGGTTGGTCTATAATCATGATTTATGGTAGGACATTATGGCGTTGTATAATCCACATAAACAACCTCAAAGGCTTGCTTGTTGTTGTTGTAGGAAGATTTATGTAAGTTATATGCTTTTCATCTGCTGATTCTGATGTCCTTGTATGTCAAGTATGTTTGCACTGTTATAGTATAAAAAGATTATTAGGTCGGTGTCTTGAATTGCTATTTACTTTTATTTATGGTTCTCTTTTAGGTGGTTGATTGGAATTCATCTTCTGATCCTGCAAGGAAACTTGTGGTTATCACATCACGTCTGCTAAGTGATGCACATCGGTATATTTTACGCTGCCTGAGCTCACATCAAGGTGTTCGTCATTGCACTATATTTACGTCTATTTCTGAGGTGCTTATTTGTAAATTACTGCTCTTTGGCCTTTTTGTTTTCCTTGCTTGGCTTTATATTATTTTTTTAATGTTGTTTCAGTCTTATTTCTTTGCACTGCAACTTATGCATGTTTTGTGAGTGAATCATGGCTTCACCATGATCTGTGGTTTGTTCATTAGCATTCAGTTCAGAGTATTAGATGAATAATTGGTTCGATGCATAAGTGGCACCTTGAAGTAAAATGGTTTTCACTTTTCATAGTTGTTTGAGGGAATAAGTTACAGTTGTTATGGTAGAATGTAGATGCAGAATTGGTTAGCCCCTTTAAAATTGTTTGGGTCATCACCAGTTATTTTTTACCTATAAAATGATACTGCAGTACGTCATCAAGTTTATACATGGTTGAAATAGCTTATTTTGTAAGCAATGATAATGGTAGATTTCTTAAAAGTATCAGTCTGGGTGATAGGAGTTACTTTTGCTTGAATTCCATTCATCGGACATTATCAGCATAAGGGTGAAAGGTTTTATATAGAAGTATGATGATATTGAAGCAATTTTAGAGTTATTTTGTTCCAATTCCCTATTTTCTACTTGGTTTTTTCCCCTCATGCATTTGTTTTTATATTTCTAATTCTAGTTAAAATGCAGGTATCTCATGCAGTGTATCCTGATTCACCTCTGGGACCAGATGCATATCATGAATATGAATCCTTGCTGGTTCAAGATTATGAAGAACTAACTAAGAAATTTGGGACAACATCTGGGAAGTTTGGTAGCAACATACCCGAAAAGCTTAAATTTGGAGATGAAGGACATTCACGGTTTCCTTCCAGTGGTGAGGAGGTTCCACATCTTGAATCTAGTTCAAGTGGAAGAGGTTTTTATGAACATAACCCATTAGACTACAGTGAAGATGCAGGCCTGAAATTGGTTGTTTCTGTTCATCATTTTCCCATGATTCTTTGTCCTATTTCACCAAGAGTATTTGTTCTTCCTTCAGAAGGATTAGTGTCTGAAGCATACTTATCAGCTGAACGTGAAGATTCCATTAGTCCTGGTTTGCCTCCCTTAAGTACTGGTGCACTTTCTGATGCTGATGATGTGCCTCCAGGGGTAACGCTTACAGCCAACTTTCTCTATCATTTCGCAGCCAAGGTAACAAAATGCAGATTTGCTGAAAATTTCTGCTTTCTAGTGACTTGATTTCAGTCCCACATACAATCAAAGTAAAAATTCCAGTTTCTCTCCCATTCGAAATTTTTTTCAGCATATAAGACATGTGATAGAACTTCTGTATTGTACTTCTGAAGCTGTACACTATTTTGTAAATAAGACTAGAATAATTTTTCTGTTAAATTAATTTTTGGTGGTGAATTCTTGCCTGTTTAGAGTGTTAGTAATTGTTCCATAACAGTGATAGTATCTTACATTAGACCTTCTCTCTGGAACATTTGGTTTTGTAGGTTATTTCTCCTTTAATCTGCTACCTTGACCATTAATATTTTTTGTTTATGATGTAGATGGACTTGAAAATGGAAATTTTCTCCCTTGGTGATACGTCGAAAACCGTTGGAAAAATCTTGACAGACATGTCAAGTTTGTATGATGTAGGTCGCCGTAAGAGATCAGCCGGGCTGTTACTCATTGATCGCACACTTGACCTTCTTACTCCTTGCTGTCATGGGGACTCTCTTGTTGATCGCATGTTTTCTTCTTTGCCCCGTAGAACTAGAACCACATCCCAGACCCAGGGTAAAGTTACTGGAGTCTTACTCAAACACGGTTCTCCCTTCGTACAACGTGCTCCTTTAGATGTTCAGATACCACTTGCCCACGTCTTAAAAGAAGAAGATTGCCAAATAGACAACTTTCGGCTTATAGAAAGTGTTGAAGCTTTTCTGTGTGGGTGGAATCATGGTAACAGCGATTCTCAGATTGCAGATTTGATTAATCTTAGTCAGAAAATTCATGACAGGCCTCATCATTCTGACATAGAGATGCTTTCTGGGTCTTTTGTCTCCTCGGAAAATTTTCGTGGAACTCCATTATTGGAAGCTATATTAGACAGGAGGACAAAAGATGGGGCCTTACTGGTAAAGAAATGGTTACAAGAAACTCTCCGCAGGGAAAATGTAAGTTCGAATATCAAGTCTCGTCCTGGGCTTGTTACAAAACCTGAGTTGCTTGCTATGATCAAAGCGTTGGCCAGGAGCCAGTCATCTTTAGTGAGGAACAAGGGAATTATCCAATTAGCTTGTGCCACATCATCAGCCCTTGAGGAATCTAATTGTGCCAAATGGGATGCATTTATCAGTGCAGAGAAGATTCTGAGTGTAAGTTTGGGTGAAACCAGTCAAAATCTGGCTGCTCAAATTGGTGATCTCATCAATAAGAGTGCTTTGTTGGGATCACGTGTAAATAAAGGAAAAACAGATATGTCACAGGGGATACTTTCATTGCAAGATGCATTGCTGTTGATGATCGTTGGGTATATATTGGCTGGTGAGAATTTTCCAACATCTGGTTCCGATGGTCCATTTTCTTGGCAAGAGGAACGCTTGCTGAAAGAAGCTGTTGTAGATGCCCTTCTTGAAAACCCATCGGTAAAAAATCTCAAATTTCTAGATGGACTTGGGGAAGAGCTTGAAGCTAATGCCAACAAATTAAAATCAAAGGAAACTGCTGAAGAACCTTTAGAGCCACTAGACATTGATGATTTTGATGATGATCAGTGGGGTAAATGGGGCGATGAAGATGGTGATGATGATACTAAAAATGAGCAAGTCTATGATGATGTGCAGCTGAAGTTGGAGTTACGTGATAGGGTGGATAACTATTTCAAATTTCTTCATAAATTATCCACTCTGAAAATAAAGAATGTACCACTGAGGGGTGGATCATTGACGGTGGATGGCAATTTTGGAGAGGATGCCTATATGAATAAAGGATTACTTTATAAGCTGCTAACAAGGGTGTTGGGAAAGTACGATCTACCAGGGTTAGAATATCATTCTTCCACTGTGGGACGGCTTTTTAAGAGTGGGTTCGGAAGATTTGGCCTTGGCCAGGTAATATTGGTTTCTTAACCTATCCAGGATCTTGTTTTAACTGTCCAGTTCTTCAAATATGCTATTTGTTCTTTTTGTTCCTCTCATTTTTCTTCCTATGAATACAAAATGCTGCAGGCGAAACCAAGTCTTGCGGATCAAAATGTCATTTTGGTGTTTGTTATTGGGGGCATCAATGGGGTTGAGGTGAGATTCTTGAATGCCTTTGGTTTCCTCTTCCTTTCATTTTGTTCCCTCCATGTTCTTTATATTCTGGTTCAGTGAATACCAAGATGGTCATTTGTCATTGTATTGCCATACATTTTTTGTTAACTAGAATATTTTCTGAAAGATGATGACATCGTCTTTACCATTTTACTTTATATCCCTGTGGGCAAGGAACTAATCTCTTACGAGGGCTGTGTGGCTGCCCCTTCTACCTGTTGCCATTACTAGGGATCGGACTTCGCCCTTTGGTAACTTGGGGATCTAGCAGAGCCTTACACCATTGGACCAACTTAATGTTGACCCGTGTTTTAATTTAATACCTTATGAAAAAAAAAAAAAAACAAATGATCCTTTATTCATGGCATGGAAAGATAACAGTATATTTCTCATATTAGGTACGTGAAGCCCAGGAGGCGTTGTCTGAAAGTGGAAGACCTGATATTGAATTGCTTGTTGGTGGAACAACTTTTCTTACTCCTGATGACATGCTTGATTTACTGTTAGGGGATTCTAGTTACATCTAGTTCTTCCATCTGTAGAAAATAGGATATAGGAATTAAATTGAATTATGTTTTTAAACTCCTCTATTTTGTAACTAACATGTAATGTAACCAGTTCACATTTTGTTTTCTTTCTTCACAAGGGAAGAACCGATGTAAGTCAAAATTTAGATGAATTGCCCGTATTCTTTTTCATCAAAGGCACATGGTTGCTATAAAAGAAAAAGATCATTGAAACTGAAATTTTGGAACATCGCTAACTCTTAATGGGTTTGGAGAGGATAAATGTATACAACTTTACTTATCTTTAAAGTGAAGACTTTAAAAAAAAAAAAAAAAAGATTTGAACCCATGATATCAAATCATAAGGCAGCAGCCTTGGGTATAAAATTATAGATAATTTAATGTTGTATTAACTTATGAGCACCAAAAAAATACTCCCGTGTGATAAGTATTAGAGGAAATGAATAACCTCTACTGATATCACAGCAGCATAGCATTTAGTGTAATGGCTTATTAGTACTATAGTTCTATTAAACGAAATTTAAGGAGTGTATTAAAAGTAGCCTAAGCAAAAGTGCTACAAATGTAACCAAATTATTACGTAAACTAAAAAAATTAAAAAAAAATAATTCTCTTGGGTCTCTGACTTTGTTAAAAGTCATTCACGTTAGTCCCTGCCCCTAACCCTCATCAACGGACGTGTTAACAGAGTGATGACGGGGCTGACTGAGGGCCTTAAACGACGTTGTTTTTACGTCCTCGTGGCACTTATAACGGAATAAATTATCCCGTTAGTCCTATCGGCTGCACCAGTGCCATGTTCAACTGCACCAGTGCCATGTTTTGGAGAGCTGAACACTTCAAAATATGTACACTTCAAAACATAACATTGATGCATGCTGAACATGGGACTGGTGCAACTGAACATGGCATTGGTGCAGCTGATAAGATTATTAACGTGACAGTTTATTCCGTTATAAGTGCACGAGGACGCAAAAACGACCTCGTTTAAGGCCCCTAGTCAACCACGTTATCACTTCGTTAACGTCTGTTGACGGGGGTTAGAGACATGGACTAATGTGAATAACTTTTTAAAAAATCAGGGTTCTAAAAACATTCTTGCTAATTTCAAAGACTAAAGTAAAAATGCTGTGTAAATTCAAGGACCAAAGTGACAGTTTACTAAAAAAATCATAAGTTGTTGGTTTTAAAATAAGAAAGGGGGAGAGGCATAATGCCATAGCATTTGTCTGTTTGTTTGTTTATATGAAGGAGATTTTAATGAGGGTCACGTTCCACAATGGAACTGAGACTGAAAGCAATGGACAGGTTTTGTCCTATTGGGATTCAGGAGGAAATAGTCTTGCGTATTGACAGCTCTGTGCTAGCTCGTCCAATAAGGCCTGACAAACGAGCAGGCCTATGTTTCTTTGCATATTGCATCTCATGCCCCTCTCCTTTTCCCTTTTCTTTCCATTAATACTCCCTCCGTTTTCAGGATGGCTATGCTTCGCACTACTTATCGTATTTGGATTAGCAGATAAGATGAGACTATGCTTATTATCAGTTTATAATATGTAGGATTATAATTTATTTATGGTCGAGTATATAAGTAATCTAATTTTTTTTTGGGATAGTATAAAGAAGGTTATTTTTTATTAAGTAAAATACCAAAAAGGATATAGAGTGATAAGAGGATAGTTAATGCGTTGGAGTTATAAGGGTAGAATAAAAAAATTACATGAGTAAAAAAAAAACTTAAAAAAATAATCTTCAACCGCTAAAAGGGAGCTTTTAGCTTTTTATTATTTTTCAAAGAATATAAATTAAGATTATAATCTGCATTGCAAACAAACATATTAGCTTGTGAGTAAGTATAAAAATAGTTAAGTTTTCCTTAAAAAAAGTATAAAAATAAAATTGTGTTGAAAAACTAAAAATAAAATTTATTAGCTAAGTAACTATAAAAATAAAATTGTGTTGAAAAACTAAAATTTGTTTCTTGATTTACTAAACTTATCTTCTAAGAATGATTTATTCTATACACCTAATGCATAGGTTAAAAAAACTGATTTATTCTTGAGAGATATAATTACTTATAAATTATATTTATAAAATTAAAATTATGTAAAAATTAACATCACAATAATTAATTTTATGAAAGGGAATATAGTTAAAAATATATGGATAGTAATTAATAAGAATGAGCCTATTTCAATGGTATTTATGTCTCAAAATGAATTAATCTTTCAACATCGAAAAAGAATGAAATTATATTTTAAATTCATAAAATACTACAAAATGCAAATACGTTAATGTCATGCAAAGAAGTGATCATGAAATTGAAAATAAAACTATTTTTTATTTTAATGTGACAAGCTTTTTAGAAGGGTAGAAAGTGATGAGTTTAACATTTGTTTTTTTTTTAAATTTTCTAATTATTGTGTTTAATATATTAATATTTTTGAACAATTAATTAAAATTTAAAAATTATATTTTTTTTCAATAAAAAATAATACTAACTTAATTGCTTAATCAATACCCTTACTTGGGGAAAATCATGGGGAAGGAATGAAAATATACTCTAAAGTGAGGTTCTGTGGTAGAAAATAGAAATAGATGCAGTACCTAAATGCAAAGAAAAAGTGAAACACTATTCTCCGCGCCACAAAACAAAAACGAAGTGAGAAAGACTGAGTCAGTGACTGTCTTCAAACTCCAAAAAGCTCCATTCATTCTCTCTCTCTCTCTCTCTCTCTCTTCTTCTCGGTTCTCGCATTGAGCTTAAACTAAAATGGATGATGGGTACAGAAAAAAGGCCACGATTGCACTCGTCGCTATTCTAACGCTTGCTTCTCTGGCTGTTTTTGCTTTGCTTGTTGCCTTCACTTACTATTGCTACATTAGCTACAAGGTCTCCAACCGTCGCAAAACCCTCAAAGGTAATGTTTTTTTCTTCTTATTCTGTTCTTATGTTTGTGGTAAGGTTAACCGTTAAACTAACTGATAGGTGTTAAAATGGAACAAGTCCCTAGCTTTATAAGCTAGTGGCTTATCAAATACGAGCTTATAGGTTTGTAGCTTATTGCAATAAGTTCCTTTACTGAAAAAGCTAAAACCAATGATTAGTTTATTTTTGGTCAAATAAGCTAGTTGACTAACTTATAAGCTACTTGGTGGTGTTACCAAACACATACTAAGTCACAAGATGACAACTTTACTATTGTGGGACTAGGCTCACCCTTTGGAAGATTTGTATTTGAGTGTTTAGAAAATATTGAATTTAGCTGAGAAAAGACAGGGAAGATTTTGTTAATTGTTATATGTTTTTTAAACAATAAAAAAAAAGGCTTAAATATATTTTTGGTCTCTGAAAACTTAACGAGTTTTGGTTTTAGTTCTTATATGTTCCAAAATTTTGGTTTAAGTCCCGGTGGATGATGCTTTGATACAACAATTGGTCACGTTAACAATTATTACGACACGTGTCACATGCGGGAGTCATCCACGTTATCACTAGGGACTAAAACCAAACTTTGGAACCAACGGAAAAAATTTTCCAGGGATTAAAACCAAAAATCACTAAGTATCTAAGGATCAAAAACATATTTAAGCCAAAAAAATATTTATGTTGCAACTTGCAACTGCTTTGGTCGTATTTACATGTATTATTTCGTTGTCCAAAGTTTGGAAAACTTCGCTGGTTAGTTTCTGATTGCCACCCTTCCTTGTTTAATAAATCAAATTTCAACTGGGATGCATTATATTTCCTTTTGAAATCAGTTTTAATTAGTAATCAATCTCCACACATGAAAATAACAGGACTGTGATGCAGCCAATATTGATAATGCTTTAATGCTTCAGTACCTTTTGGTTGTTCACTCTTGAGATTTTTATTCTTTTCTTTTTCTGCCTTACATGAGCAAATTGATGGCCCACTTACTGATAGAGTATGATTGATTAACTTTTAGATGAAGATGCTTACCTTAACGAGAAAAGTGACTTTGCAAATCTGCAAGTTGTTGCTGAGAAAGGACTTCGGGTGTTTACTTTCAAGCAGCTGCATTCTGCAACGGGTGGCTTCAGCAAGTCCAATGTGGTAGGTCATGGTGGATTTGGACTTGTTTACCGAGGAGTGCTCAATGACGGCAGAAAAGTTGCGATTAAGTTCATGGATCAGGCAGGAAAGCAAGGAGAAGAAGAATTTAAAGTAGAGGTTCGTTCCCTCTTAGAACATTTTGGCCACTCTGTTTCCTTTCTAGAAATTGTGGGAAGGGAATGAATTATTTTTCAATTTTCATGCATATATACTTGTCTATCCTTGTAATCAAACAGTGAATTTTGTAGATTATGAACTGTCACTTGTTTGATTAAGTAGATAGTAATCGATTGCTTTTATACGAAATCCATTTTCTGAATTGAGTTAAAATTGGTTGATTACATTTCACTGTAGGTGGAATTGCTGAGTCGGTTGCATTCTCCGTATTTGCTGGCGTTGCACGGGTACTGCTCTGATAGTAATCATAAATTGTTGGTGTATGAGTTTATGGCAAATGGTGGCCTGCAGGAACATCTTTATCCTATCAGCAGTAAGTAATGAAATAAATGTTTACTAAATAGATCTTTTGTTCTTTGCTAACATGAAGTGTTATAAATGGATGAAATTATAGTGCCTGGTGATTTATATTGTGCTGCGATAACTTTTTTATAGCTGGCAGCAATAGCACCCAGATCCTCAAGTTGGGATAAAATTGAAAGATACGTCGCATCTCTGGAATTTTAATGTAACAATCTCTGCTTTTGCCATCATCTGTTTGCCCACTCAGGGTGCTCAGCAAGGAAGAATAGAAATTGAACTTTTTCTTCGGGTTAGAAGGAGTAACATTTTTCAAATCCATTGAGATTTGAGAATGAGAATACATCTAATGTTAGAGAAATACTCTGGCCTTTGTATTCATGATATTTTGCAGCACACTTTTTGATCCTTTCTTTTTGCTTTCCTAAACTCCTGTATTATACTGTAGCTTGTGCAGAAATATAGAAAATACTTCCGGAAAATAAATATTGTGGGCAATTGCAATGTGTATTGAACTGTACGTAGGAAATAAGTATTGTAGGCAACAGCAATTGTAGGAAAGTAAATGAAAATCTTACTACTGCAACATCAGTCATACTTGTTTCAACTTGTTTAATTTATGTCAGATAGTATGAAGTTGCATCATAATCCTTATATTTTGCATCATCCTGCTACTTGAACTCTAGAATGTCCAGACTCCAGTGTGTACGATGAAAATGTACAATTTTGGTGTAAAACGAAAAGTTTGATGGACCATGTTACATAAAGTTTGTTTTAAGTTGATTTTCATTCCTTTTTGCTTGTTAATTTGAGCTATAATGAGAATCTGATCAGAAATTGGAGCAATGGTCCCTATCTCTCTCGCATTACCATGAAAGCAAAATTTGCAATGATTTTTAATAGTGTATGAATTGTTTCTTCTTTTGTATTTCTTAAGTCTACATTAAAGATTATTGGGTTCCCTTAATGAGTCCCCATCTTGTATTCAGGATATTTCGAGATCATAGATACTTCTTTTGTCTTCCATTTTCTTCGGAACTTTTTTGAGTCAATGAGTTTGTTTTAGTATAAAATCCGTAGGTGGTGCATTTGCATCCATGTTTGCTATTTTTTCTTTTTTGTCCAATATTTCCTCTTAATTTGTATGTTGGAGTTCATTTCACGAGTTGGTTTTCTTGTAGATTCTAATGTCATGCCCATGAAGTTGGATTGGGAAACTCGACTAAGAATAGCACTTGAAGCTGCTAAGGGTTTGGAATATCTTCATGAACATGTCAGTCCCCCAGTAATTCACAGAGATTTCAAGAGCAGCAACATTCTCTTGGATAAAAAATTTCATGCTAAAGTTTCTGATTTTGGGCTGGCAAAGCTTGGACCTGATAGAGCTGGTGGACATGTTTCTACTCGGGTTTTAGGCACCCAAGGATATGTTTCCCCCGAGTACAAATCATTACTCATAATTTGCTTTTACATTGTATTTTTCATTCTGTTAGTATTGCGTGAGTTGTTCTTTGTGCAATTTCATCTCATGACAATCTTAAATGCTTGTGCTTTGGCCTGGTTGATTGAGCAGATATGCACTAACAGGGCACTTAACAACAAAATCCGATGTGTATAGTTATGGTGTTGTACTTCTGGAGCTGCTTACTGGCCGAGTGCCTGTCGATATGAAGAGACCCCCTGGAGAAGGAGTTCTTGTTTCTTGGGTGCGTATTTTTTTTGGTTCTTTTCAGCCATTAAGCTTTCTGTCTTGAACTCTTGATCCTGTTACTCGGTGAAAGTTATCAAGTCGATCAGTTTTTCTAAAGAATATTAAGTAACATTTGTATTTCATCACTTGTTCTTTCTAACAAACTTGCGTGTATTATTTATTTTATATTTAGGCTTTGCCCCTGCTGACTGATAGAGAAAAGGTTGTAAAGATTATGGATCCTGCATTGGAGGGACAGTACTCAATGAAAGAGGTTATCCAGGTAGCGGCAATTGCTGCAATGTGTGTACAACCAGAGGCTGATTATCGCCCACTCATGGCAGATGTCGTCCAGTCATTGGTTCCATTGGTGAAGACTCACAGACCCACCTCAAAGGTTGGTAGTTGCTCTAGTTTACATTCCCCTAAGTTGTCCCCTGCACAACATCCAGCTAACGCTAATGTATAATATGTAGCATATTACCAACTTTTTAATGAAGTATCAACTAGTTTATGCTTGACAATCTGTGGTTTCATTGTAATCTTAAGCCATATGATACCTTTTGGAGAAAGAAATGGTGTTTTAGATGCTAGTTGTTCAGCTTGATCAAAATATTTGAGTTGGTTATAATTTGGTTTGTAATTTAAGGTTTTGTTTAAAGATCACAAGTCTCCCTTAAGATCGAACATGGTGCTATACTAATCAGTAATTGTTCTCAATATTCAATTATTGAAGGCAAATGAAGAAAAAATTGAAAACTGAAACCAACTCAACACACCTTGGGGACTAGTCATCCTGGTACCCTTTAACATGGGGAAAACATCTGCTGTCTTATTCTGTGTCATAATCATGCAACACTTTATTTGATTGATTGAAAAATATATTTTCTCATTTTGATAATTAGTTATTCTAAGATTTGTGAAAACAATGAGGAATTGATTCAACTTGGTTGAATCAATGGTGTATAACTCAGCAAAGAAGATGTTAAACTCAATGGGTGAAGAATTAGTTAGATAGTTTGTTAAAGTTAGTTAGATATGTACAGCTGTAATTAGTTAGTTGGTTGTAATTAGAAGGTTGGAATTTAGGCTAGATTCATTTTCTCAACTTGTATATAAAGCTCTTATGAGCTTAGCTTGTAACTTAAGCAATTTCATTTTTCTTCATTCTCAATAAGATTGCATATCCAGTTTATCACTTTCTCTTCTGGATTCTTCTCTTGTTCAATGAGCATTCATTTCAACATGGTATCAGAGCTCTCTTTGTAGAGAGTTTCTGATACGCTTCCGCAATTCAACTCCAACTCTTCGATTCATTCAAGCTTCTCACGATTGATGCATATCTCGTGATTGATTGTGATTCTGATCATCTTCATCTTTGCGATTTTCTGATTCTGTGATTCTACTCCAGTTCCAGTTCCTCAAACTTGTTCAATTTTCTCACGATTGATTCTCATCTCGTGATCGTTTGTGAGTTTCGATTTTCTAACTATGAATTCTGCTGCAATTTCTAAATTTCTTCTTTAATTGATCAACACTATTTTTAGTAGAGACAATTAAACAAGATGAATAATCATAATATGAATCCGATTATGGATCCATCGAGTGTATACTACTTGCATCCGAATGAGAATCCAGGAACAAATCTTGTTAATGCGATTCTCATAGGAAGCAATTATCATTCATGGAATAGATCAATGACTATGGCGCTCAAGTCAAAGAACAAATTGTGTTTCGTTGATGGCACATTGCAAAGGCCACGTAACACTGATCCTTTATTTGAAGCTTGGGATAGATGCAATACACTAGTAATTTCATGGTTGAACAATTCAATTGATCCTGCGATTGTGCAAAGTGTTCTCTGGATGGATTCTGCTGTTGAGATATGGAATGATCTCTATGAGCGATTCTATCAAGGTGATGTGTTTCGAATTTCTGAATTACAAAAGGAATTATATATGCTGAAGCAAGGAGAACTATCTGTGAGTGCTTATTTTACTCAAATGAAAGGGATATGGCAAGAATTAGAGAATTTTAGGCCAATTCCTTCATGCTCATGTGAAATTACTTGTGAATTGGTTCCAATAATTCAACAATATAGGCAGAATGATTATGTAATCAGATTTCTGGATGGATTGAATGACATGTATGCTTCTGTCAAGTCTCAAATAATGCTCATGGATCCTTTACCTCCAATTAATCGAGTTTTCTCATTACTTATTCAGCAAGAAAGACAGCTGAATCTTAGTGTGAATTCTGACTATAACAGTAGTGCAATCAATATGATGAATGGTGATAGAGGTAGATCTAGAGGAAGAGGAAAACCTTATGATTCAGGCAGAAACAATAGTGGTGTTGGTAGAGGTCAGAATACTAGAGATTCTAGAGTTTGCACATATCGCAATAGAACTGGCCATACCATTGATACATGCTATAGGAAACATGGGTTTCCAACACACTGGAATAGAAGATCTGGCAATGTAAATCAATATTCCACAAATGACAATGAGTCTTATGAAGATCAGAATGAAGATAATGAAGATGATCACATTCAGGTCCAAAATCAGAAGGAAACTAGTAGGAATTCAAGTATGTTCTTTACACCTGACCAGCACAAGGCTTTGTTAGCATTACTACAGCAATCATCATCACATGTTTCTCAAGAATACAGTGCAAACCAAATCATAACCAAACCTATTGCACATTCTCAGGGTCATATACCCACAGGTATAACTTGTATGACTAAAACACCAAACTTTAAACATGATTCATGGATTTTAGATACAGGTGCCACAGACCATGTGTGCTACTCTTTATCTAAATTCCAAACTTACAAGAAAATAAGACCAATTTCAGTAAAACTTTCCAATGGCAATCAAATTAGTACTTGCATTGCTGGCACTGTGTTCTTTACCAATGAATTTTACCTTACTGATGTGTTGTATATCCCTGATTTTAATTTCAACCTAATCTCAGTTTCTAAACTAACCAAATCTTTGTCATGTAAATTGATTTTTTTGAAGAGCAAGTGTGTGATACAGGATTGCCATACCTTGAAGATGATTGGTGCAGCTGAAGCTGCAGGAGGCCTATATTCAGTGATTTCTTCAAGCTTACCAGTTGCTCAATGTCCTGTTGTTCATTCTGTAAATATGCATTCTTCTTCTAGTTTGTCTTGTAATTTGTGGCATTTAAGATTAGGCCACCCCTCTCATCATAAGCTTCTTGTTTTGAAATCCATTTTCCCTTTTATTCAGTGTAATAAAACTCTTGATCCTTGTGATGTATGCCACTTGGCAAGACAAAGAAAATTACCATTCAATGATAGTTTTTCAATTGCTGAGTCAATTTTTGATCTTATTCATATTGATATATGGGGTCCTCTTTCCATTCCTTCTACTTCAGGACACAAATACTTTCTTACTATTGTTGATGATAAGTCAAGGAATACATGGCTCTATTTTATGAAACAAAAATCAGAAACTGCTACTCATATTAGGAATTTTGTTACTCTCATTGAAAACCAATTTCACAAAACTGTTAAGTGCATCAGATCTGATAATGGCTTAGAGTTTAATTTAAATGAATTCTATGCCACTAAAGGTATCTTGCACCAACAAGTTTGTGTTGAGACTCCTCAACAAAATGGGATAGTTGAAAGAAAACATCAACACCTCTTGAGCATTGCTAGAGCATTAATTTTTCAATCCAATATACCAAAGTGTTTCTGGCATTATGCTGTTGGTTATGCTGTTCATATCATAAATCAATTACCTTCCACATTTCTTAAAAATCTGACCCTTTATCAAGTCCTGCACAACAAATTACCCAATTATGATGACTTGAAAGTCTTTGGATGTTTAGCATATGCATCAACTCTTGTTTCACATAGGAAGAAATTAGATCATAGATCTAAGAAATGTGTATTTCTTGGACTGAAACAAGGCACAAAAGGTTTTGTTCTCTATGATTTAGCAACAAGAGAGTGTTTTATTTCAAGAAATGTCAATTTTTATGAGCAGCACTTCCCTTATCATTCACTATCTCATTCCTCACACACAAAATCTACCAATGATGTTCCTACTCAGTCAGCATATTTTGATTTGTTTGATTCTTGTTTTCATAATCCTAATCCTTATAATCCATCAAACAATCAAATCTCTGACTCACAGCAATATTCCATTTCCAATAATCATGTCCCTGATCCTATTGATATTTCTGGTCATGCTGTTCAAGATAATCCTGAGCCTGAAAATCAAGTCATTGGTCCAAGACAATCTTTGAGAGTCAAAAGAGCTCCAAGTTACTTGAAAGATTATCACTGTTCATTGGCATCCACAGCAGCACCATCTTCTTCAGTAAGGTATCCTTTATCTCAGGTTTACTCTTTGCATAATTTTTCACCTAACCATCAAAACTACACATTAGCCATATCAACCACAAATGAGCCAACCTGTTTTAAAGAAGCTGTGAAGCATGAGTGCTGGAGGAATGCTATTAAATCTGAATTGCTGGCCCTTGAAAAGAACAACACTTGGACAATTACAAGTCTTCCTCCTGACAAGGATGTTATTGGTTTCAAATGGATCTTTAAGATCAAACACAAAGCTGATGGATCCATAGAAAGACATTAGGCTCGATTGGTGGCTCAGGGTTTTACACAAACTGAGGGCATCGATTATTTGGAGACATTTAGCCCTGTAGTCAAGATGACAACTGTGAGGTTATTGTTGGCTATTGCTGCTCAGAAACAATGGCATCTTCATCAATTGGATGTCAACACTGCGTTTTTACATGGTGACATTGACACTGACATTTATATGAAACTTCCTCATGGTGTTACATCTTCAATTCCTAATGCTGTGTGCAAGTTGAATAAATCTCTATATGGGTTGAAGCAAGCTAGTCGTCAATGGAATGCAAAGCTAACCGAATCTTTACTTGCTCTAGGATATCAACAGTGCAAAGCTGATTATTCTCTATTCACTAAATGCACTAACTCTACTTTCACTGCAATTCTAGTTTATGTAGATGATTTAGTAATTGCAGGAGACAACCTTACTGAAATTGAGCATGTCAAACGAACACTTGATGATCAATTCAGTATTAAAGACCTTGGAGCATTAAAGTATTTTTTGGGTTTTGAAATTGCTAGATCCTCTCAAGGCATTGCCATGTATCAACGCAAATATGCAATGGATTTGCTACATGATACAGGATTACTGGCTTCCAAACCTGCTTCAACACCTATGGAATCTAATGTCAAGTTGTCAAATCAAAGTGGAGAATTGCTCTCAGATCCTTTTCCATACAGAAGATTGCTTGGTCGATTATTGTACTTAACTCATACTCGACCCGATATCTCTTATGCAGTTAGTTCTCTTAGTAGATTCATTGCCAAACCTACAACTACTCATTATCAAGCTGCTTTAAGAGTTATTCGATACATTAAGCAATCTCCTTCTCAAGGGTTATACTTTCCTTCTACTTCCAATTTGAAACTTCAAGGCTTCACAGATTCTGATTGGGGTAGTTGCATTGACACAAGGAAATCGATCACTGGCTTTTGTTTCTTTCTTGGACCTTCTCTAATTTCCTGGAAAAGTAAGCAACAAAAGACTGTAGCTCGTTCTTCCTCAGAGGCTGAATATCGAGCATTGGCTGACGGTGGGTGTGAAGCACAGTGGTTGTTGTATATGCTACATGCTTTTCACATTGATCATTCTTCTCCAGTTGTGATCTATTGTGACAACAAGTCTGCATTGCATATTGCGAACAATCCAGTTTTTCATGAGCGCACAAAACATATCGAATTAGATTGCCATAGTATTCGTGAAAAAGCAACCTCTGGCATTGTTCACTTGCTTCCCATTTCAACCAAATCTCAGCTGGCTGATATTCTCACAAAACCCTTGGCTGTTGGTCTGTACAATTCAATCCATTCCAAGCTTGGTTTGCTTGACATATGCAATCCAGCTTGCGGGGGGTGTTAAACTCAATGGGTGAAGAATTAGTTAGATAGTTTGTTAAAGTTAGTTAGATAGTTTGTTAAAGTTAGTTAGATATGTACAGCTGTAATTAGTTAGTTGGTTGTAATTAGAAGGTTGGAATTTAGGCTAGATTCACTTTCTCAACTTGTATATAAAGCTCTTATGAGCTTAGCTTGTAACTTAAGCAATTTCATTTTTCTTCATTCTCAATAAGATTGCATATTCAGTTTATCACTTTCTCTTCTGGATTCTTCTCTTGTTCAATGAGCATTCATTTCAACAGAAGAAGCTAGAAGCTTCAGAGATAAGAGAGAAAAGAGAGAAGTAAAATCTAACTAAAACTCTTTTAAGAAAATGATTCAATCTTATTAGCCACATGGCAAAAATGAACTTATATATACATGGCTGGAACTACTAGCTAGCAACTGATCCAAGTAGTTGCATTCTAACTAACTAACTAACTTTTAACTAACTAGCTATTTATTACAAACAACTAACTAACTAATTTAGAGCTATATATAATGTAAAGTACAATTCACGTGATACTAGTATCTGCAGCTTTCAACTTCAATTTCTGCTCGGCCTCGGCAGCATTAGCATGCTTCAATTTCTGCTCATTTCTGCTCGGCCTCGGCCTCGGCCTCGGCCTCAGCTCCATGTGCTTTGTTTGATAGTTATTATAATCAACCAACCAATCAAGTTGAGTGGCAAATACTTGTGGTACTTGGAGTGGGACATTGTTAACCCCTTAGCATGACTTGTACCTTTACTAAAGGTTGAGGGCTATTACATCATATTGAACATTGCATGGGGACAATAGTTGGAATGGGTTTGGTTATATATGCAAATATGATGACCAAATGAATGTTAGATTCTCAATTATTAAGCCCCATTTCTTATTCTAGTACTTGAGTGAGAGCCAGCTTTAACGATCTGCCACATATGACCAATGATCCAAATTTGTCTGGTACCGAACCCTACTCTTTTTTTTTTTTTTTTAAATGACCGAACCCTACTCATTGCCATGCCATTGTATAGAATTTCACATCACTTTAACGTAGTTCAAGCAATGCTTATCGCTAACAAAGGCTATTGTCTAACAAAAGATGGGCCAAACCGCGTATAACTAGATTAACTTGGTCAAGGCAGACTGATTTAGTTTCAAATAATAATAATTAAAAAACTTAAATCTTAAACTAATTAAGTTACCTTCATGTTTAGGACTAGTGTAGTAGTGTTGTACCTAAAAACGAACATGATAGTGATCTGGATCGGAGACCTGGTCATTTGGCCCGCACTAATCTTTTGTTTGGATCTTGAGTTAGTCTATAACTATTAGGAAGCTTAGTGCAGAAAGTCAACTAGGCATCGAGCTCCACTAAGCGAATACAAATCCTGAAATAACCCATGTTAAGTTTTAATTGGCATTGATTTATTGGATATATTCCAAGAATAACCATACTCAACAAATAATGACAAGTGACGCACAATTATTTCTAACCTAGAAATAAATCCAAGAAAATACCACGATAACTCTCAAGCAATAGATAAATATTTCAATAGATTAGGTTCAGTCAATCAAGGATAAATGCTAAATTGTCTATAAAAATCGATGATTTATCCTCTTAAAATCTCTAAAGATCAAGAGAAGATTATTTGCTAAGATAAAAGTCTTGGCCGATAAGGAAACTTACGCTGTTTGGTTGCACACTAAGTTCTATAAATTATTTAAAAATAATTAATTTAACACATATTAAGAATGCTTGTTGAGTGCATTTAATTTTCTCAAATTTATAAAAAAAAAATTGTTAATAGGGGCACTGGTTAGGATATTAGAAAATATAAGTTTATCTCAAAAAATGATGAGTTTATGATATTAAAAACGACTTAAATACCAAAATGGACCCTGTAAATTTTGATTCATTTGAAATTGGTCCTTGCAAAAAAACTTTTTTGTTTTAGTCCCTGTATTTACAACACGTTTTGGTTTTGGTCTCTCCTATTAAATTTTAGTCCTCATAATTATGTTGGTAGTTTGTTTCGATCCCTCTGTTATTGGATTCATAGATTTTGGTCCCTCTATTGTCATGATTTTTGAATTGGTTCTCTTATATAATGGAATTGTATTTTTACCCTTGAGAATTAATACATCATGTTTTCGGTGTTTTCCATCCACATTTAACAGTAGGGACCAAAACCAAAACATTTTGTAAATGCATAACCAAAATTAAACCAAAACTTTTTTTTTTTGCAGGAACCAATTTCAAAGATGTCAATATTTACAGGCACCATTTTGGTATTTAAATCTATCGAAAACTAATAAACTTAGAATTCCAATATATTTTTTCTATCATTGTATTGTTAAACAATGCCCTTTTAGGGCATTGATTTGCAAGACTTGGGAAAAAAAATTAACGATACTTTAGGAAAATAACATTCTGAATGAACAAAAAATTAATGGCAAAACCCATGGTTTAGTCCTCTAAGTTATTTTCGTTTTTCAGTTTCGTCCTCTAACTTCTTTTTCTTTCAATTTCGTCCTATAAGTTTTTGTTTCTTACATAACTCCCTCAATTATTTTCAATCAAAATTCATGAAGGGATCATTAAATTCAAAATGAAATCATCTACAAAATGCATTCATAACTTTTTTTTTTATTATATTTTTATAATTTTACCATAAAGAAAATGAATTTTAGGATACATTTGGCTGGAATAAAAAATAAATTTTAGGACGAAATTGAAAGAAAAAATTAAAGGACGAAACTAAAAAACGAAAAATAACTTAGAGAATCAAAACGCGGTTTTGCCAAAATTAGTTGAGACAACTACTTTATAAAAGTAGTTTTAAAATGGTTATATTTAATATATAACATAGTTAGTTAATTTTTTCCTTATATTTGAATCTGTTAATGAGATTTTTTTTTCCCTTATAATCGAGATCGGAGGAAATAGTTTCCAAATTATTTTATTTATTATCATAACTTTAATTATTTAAGATAATATTTTACTATTTATATGAGATAGAAGGAGCAAAATTATCAATGGGAGTTGACTCAATTGGTTTTGTGAAACAAGCTGAAATCCTAAAAATAGTATTCTATATATCTAGTGTTAGTGGCTTCGAGTTTGATTTAAGAAAAAATATTTCACCGTAGAAAAGGAGTTATATTTTTTGTCTGAACTATGATGGCACAAATCAAAAACTACACTAGTTAATTAAGGTGATCCATATACTTCTTCCTTCATTCTACCTGCGATAATTATGGCGATAATTTTGTACACAACATTACAAATTTATTTATTAGGCAATTTTTTTTCTAAAGAAAAGGGAAATGAAAAAGTGTGCAACTGTGTGGTTTGATCCCAGACATTTGCAGTTCTAATAATTGAGTTGAGTCTTTTTTTTTTGTCCGTATTCCTTGCGGAACCACCGGTATCCCCAAGAGTACCCTTAATACCAGGGAGCCCTTGAGACTAATTCGAAGCGAGCTGCGTGGCTGGCTCTCCCAGCGGGATGTTTTTAGTGGGAATCGAATCCGGGGCTACTAGCACCCATGTCCCATTCCCAAGTAAAGTATTTTAATTTGATGGTTCAAAATTTCTGCTCATATGGAACCAAGTAAAGTTTCCAAAGGTATCAGTTGTAAATACACATCATGTGTGTCATATCTCTCATTTGTTGTTTGAAAAGAAATTAGAGTATATATGTAAAAAATAAATAAAATAAATGAAGCTAAATATAATTAAATGATTAAAAAATGTATAAACATAAAATAATGTATATGTAGAAGTTGAAATGTGTAAGTGTTATTTTGAGTTTGCAATTTGAATATCTATCCCTCGGGATAAACCCTTCACAGCATGCATGTGATGTGAGCTACGACCACAAGCTATCCTTGTCCAACCCAATTAATTTACGGCACATCTCTACAATAATTGACCAATGACCACTAAACGTTGACTGCATTTCTTTGTCACTCATGCAATTTTCATCGATCCGTTTGTCAACACGTCATTGCATGCCTTTGGGCTCACTTTAATTATTTAAACAGAATTTCCATAAAATGAATGATTTGTAAGAAATGTTGATGCAACTTGTTGAGAAAGAAAAGTAATAAACTAGTCCCACATTGACTAGAGCATAGTGAGTTGAACAATATATAAATAGAAAGATTCATGAACCTAAAATCTTAAGGCATTAGGTCCATGAGTCTTTCTACTTATATATTATTACAATTTTGTATATTTAGTATTAGGCCTTTTAATCCAAGTCCTTTGTTAATTGGGGAGTATGAATTAAATCAATTAATCATGTTTTATTAATGAGATTAAGTGAACAATAATATAAATGATTGGACACCATGTCTTAACCTAAAACCTTAAGGCATTAGGTTCATGGGTCTTTCTACTTATATATTGTTCAACTTACCATATTTTAGATGATGTGGGACTTGTTATATCTCAACACTCCCCCTCAAGTCCAACTAGGGAAATTGACCCTAGTTGTGACTTGTCATTAATTTTTGCCATGGGCTTGTGGTTCAAGTGAGTCTGCCTATCTAGGTCGCATTCATTCTTGAGTGTCAAGAGCTACTTTTTGTTTGTTTTTTTTATATGGTCCTTGGATCATTAGGCTCTGATACCATATTACAATCCAAGTCCTTTGTTAATTGGGGAGTATGAATTAAATCAATTAATCATGTTTTATTAATGAGGTTAAGTGAACAATAATATAAATGATTTGACACCATGTCTTAACCTAAAACCTTAAGACATTAGGTTCATGGGTCTTTCTACTTATATATTGTTCAACTTACCATATTTTAGATGATGTGGGACTTGTTATATCTCAACATATATTGTTCAACTCAATATGCTCTAGTCAATGTGAGACTAGTTTATTACTTTTCTTTCCCAACACAACTAACTAATCCTGAAATATAAGTAAAAAATACCATACTTTTTTTTTGTTTAAAATAATATTCCTTCTAGTTATATTTATAAGACCTTTTTGAGGTTTTTATTTTGGTCCTATTTATAAGACCCTTTTTCAATTTTCAATAGCATTTAATTACTTCTTTCCATTAACACCCCTATAAAATCAACACTTTTTAGAGTTCCAATAATTATTATAGGGGCAGTTTTGAAAAAGTATATCAAATTTTCACATTTCCAATGTCACTAACCAATTTATCCACTCTTCTTGGTGGGAGTGAAAAACCCCAAAAGGGTCTTATAAATAGGACCGGAGGGAGTATAAGCAAAATTATTCAACTTTCTTAAATTTTACTATTTCATTCCCAAGGCAACGTTTCTAAAATATTCCTAGAAAATTGTTACTTCTTTCATTTCACTATGTTTGGTCTTTTATCTTTTTTTTTCTTATTTCATATTGTTTGACCTTTTATATTTTCAATACACAAACATATTTTTTTTTTCCAATTTTAACCTTTTGATTCAATCATTTCTCTTACTCCTCATTAATTCTACTTTTATCATATCTCTCATCTCTAAACCACTATACATTAATTAATGGATACACTACTTACTAATAAAAATTAAATATTACTATAATTTTCAATAAGGATTAAATATAGCCATTTTGGATAAACTATACATAATACTTACAATAATTAATATTTTCTTAATCTGTGTACCCAAGTCTAAAGGGCCAATCATAGTGAAACGGAGGGAGTATCTTATTTAATTTTTGTTATTCTCGATGCAACTTTTCTAAAATACCTATATTCTTTTATAAATTTTAAAAAATTAAATACAATCAACTAATCTCCTTAATAAACACAAAAATTAATTAAAATTACTTATAATTTGAGTCGAATGGAGTGTATGTGACAAAAAAAAGGTGGATGCAAGTAACTTATTTTTTTTCTTCGTTATTATTGAATTTGAAAACTTCAAATATATCTTTGACTTTACGAGGCAAAACATGTCCCACATTATCTCATTGACTAAAAAAAAATTATAATCCGTTAAATTTTGAATTAATTTTAGAAAATCACAACTTTTACACATGAAGTTCAATATAGAAACTTTTTTCCTTATCTGACGATGCCCTAAGTATAATATCTGTGATGTTGTGTTTAATATAGCTATGTGTAGTTTTATTTAAGGATGTCTTGACACATGCGCTACGATCGCACATGACCCTTATTTTTTAGGGATTTTCAAATTCTTTTTTATCCTTTATACTATATTATAGTATACTTCTAAATATTAAAAAAACTATTACTAATTATTATTAATATATTTAAAAATTAAAATACTTAAACACAATCTTATATAACAACAGCTCTTAATCTCATAAATTTTTTGCCTTGAGCTAAAAGTAAAAAGAAAAAAATCTCCACCAAATATTTCATAGTAAACCTAAAGGGAGTGAAACATTTTCACTTTCACGTTACGAAATGAAAAGGTAATCAATAAATCATATTATTAGTGTCAATAATCAAGCTTCCTTTTAAACTCTTTCACCCCCAATTAACGTGTTTTTAGTTCCTTTCGAAAAAATCAGTGCAAACCTATAATCCACTCTCACCCCCACCCCCAACAAATTAAAAGTAGTCACCTCATAGTCTTACTCACACTCCTAACAATAGCAGTTGTCTCGTAGTCTCAATGTCACTCTCCAGTCCCCACTATCCCAAACTTGTATTCCACATATATCCCAACAAGAGCAGCTGCCTCACAGCCGGAATGTATTAACATCGATAATAACTAAGAATGAAATCTTAGAAAATGTTTAATACAAAGATGTAATTGATAACTTTGCTTCAAAGAAAGCTAGAAGAATGATACTTTTCAAGTGAAAGTTCAGATTTAATTGTAAAAATGAGTTAGGAAGTTATATAATAAAATATTTTGTATTCAATAATTATATATTTCAAATAATTTTTTTTTAAAATTATTTTATCTATTTTTTCAAGGGGGCCTCCCTATTTCGCACAGGGCCCCCGAAATGATTGAGACAACCCTGTGTAGTTTAATATTGTCTTATACAATACTATATTATACCAAAAAATAATATGTATAACATTAGTATAAATGTCCATTATATATTATTACATACAATTTTGTTAGTAAGTAAAATTGAAAAACATGAAGTGTTAGTCCTTATATATTATCTTATGTATAATTTATGTGTGCTCTTGTGTTTAATCTAAGTGTATATAATATTGAGTTGTAGCTTAATGCCATAAAAATTGTGAATTTTTTTTTTTGAGAATTTAGAGTAAATACATAAGAAATAATGTATGTGAGATTTTTTTTTGAGAATTATTAATTTATTTTATTTATTTCGATAAATCAATTAATAAGAGAACTTGATTTAAATTTATACAATATCAAAATAATACAAAAAAGTTAAAAGATCAAATTATGAAAATAATTACGTTTCGGAAGGAATTAGTCTTCGACTAATGGTTGAAGGATATCCTTGATGCACAATGTTTTTTTTTTTAATAAAAACAATATTTTTAATACCAAGGGAGACACCTTCTTTTGGAAAAAATAAAAAGAGAAATAGAAGAAATAAAAATTACATTTCAATTCTTTTTATTGAGGCAAAGTTATCCCCTTTTGTTCCCCCTTGATTGGTGTATAAGCGATTGGATTGAGCTATTCTGGATACTAAGAAGAAAAAAGCAACTTAATTTTCAATTAATTTAAGTGTCATATTTGCTGCAATGGGGTAAATTGAATGAAGCAAAGGTAAATATTATTAAGTACATGTAATGAAGTTAAACATAATAGAATTTATTGAAAAATACAATATTTTTTTTTAGATTCATGAAACACTAAGCAATATATATTTATGATTATTTATCAAATTCTAAAAATCTTAATAGATAGTCTTAAAATATTTATAAAGACACTTGTGAGCAAGATACTAAATTAAATTGTTACTCCTTCTAGTCTTATTTATAAGACTTTTTTAGGATTTTTCACTCCCTCCAAAGAGAGTGGATAAATTTGTTAGTAACATTGGAAATGTAAAAATTTGAGATACTTTTTCAAAACTATTCCTGTAATTATTATTGGAACTCTAAAAAGTGTTGACTTTATAGGGATGTTAGTGGAAAAAAGTAATTAAATACTATTGAAAATTGAAAAAGTGTCTTATAAATAGAACCAAAATAAAAACCCAAAAAAATCTTATAAATAAAACTGTGGGAGTAAAAAATATTTCCAAGAATTCTCACTCAGTCACGGTTCTAACTTCTATAATAAGTCGTAAACGTGAGCTGTCTAACATGTTTTACCACTTAATTTATGTTTATATTTTACGTACATCTACACGGGATAACCAAATGATATGCCACTTGTATTTTGGGATATTGTTTGAGATACAATGGACTAGCTACTTCATATTCCAAGTTTTTTGTCCTTTTTTCGTTTTGCACAATATTCAATAATACTGCGAGCTTTGCCTTGTTTGTTACCATGTCCTGGTAAGTCATATCTTCTTCATATTTGGTCCCTCTAGGTAGTTGCCGAGTAAGTCAACTGCTCTATTGGTGAGACATATCTTCTTTTTTGGTTCCCAGTTGCACCCCAAAATCTTAAAAAAAAAAAAAAAAAAAGGTAAAGCGCGTTTTGAGCAGACAAGTTTGAAAATTGGTACAAATTATTTTTCTCATAATTTCTTTTATTTATAATATTCTCGTGTATGCATGCACCGACATGCTGGCCTACCATGCATTCCGTGTATATATAGCCCAACTCTTTCAAAGGATTCTACACAACTCACACAATATACAACACTACTAGCTAAGAGCTTCACTATGGCCCCTCTTACCCACTTGTTCGTTACACTCAGCATTCTTTCTCTCCTTTCTTGTTCTATCAATGCACAACTTTCTCCTACCTTCTATGATAAAACTTGTCCTAACCTTCAAACCATTGTACGCAATGCAATGAGGCAAGCTCTCAATAAAGAAGCTCGGATGGGAGCCTCTATACTTCGATTGTTCTTCCATGACTGCTTCGTAAATGTAAATCCACAATCTCTTTTTCACTTCTATAAAGCTAACAACTATTTTTTAACCCATTTCGAACTCACATTTTGGCACATAACTAGTTCATGATTTTAAATTTTTTGCAATTGCGATTATAACGTGGTTGAAAATACTTTGAAAATCGTAATATTATAGTTTTGCGAACCTCGATTTAAAGTCATGCTTAGATAGAATTAGTGAAGTTCATATTTAGTTCACATTAATAGTTATTACATTATAAAAATTAATAGTTACTATATTTGAAAAATTAAGGAATTTAGTTTTCAAATGAACTTCACTATTAAGAAATATAGTAACCTTATAAACGTAACTATTTTCCTTAATTTTTATAATATAGTTAAGGGTCTTAAGTCATGAACTTCACTAATTCTAAGGTTACTACATTTGAAAACTATTTCTAAGGTTACTATATTTCTTAAGTTACTACATTTTACTAAATGTGAACAAAGCATACCCTAAAGTCACTTGTTAAGGTTATTACATTTGAAAAAAAAAAATCTTAAGTCCACAATAATCACTTTTTCAAAAATATAAAAAATCACACTTTCCAATAATTTTTATTCATAATTGATTCCTTGACAAGTTTGTTAGCATTTTCATATAGTTAAATATGACCAATAATTAAGAAAAAAAAGAGTAGTATTTTTTTTAGGAGGGAAAGAAAATACATTTAGCTGATTATAGGGACTCCATCCCAGAATACTAATAACTACATATATGATATTCAAATTTTTAAGCACGACTATATATACGTCTTATTAGCTAGTAAAAGTGAAACTGCAACAAACCTCGATTTGGCTCACATATATAGATTGCTTAAAATAAGTTTTAGCACATGTTTTGTTTTATCACTTTTGAAGGAGCCAAAACAAGAAAAGTAAAAAAAGAAAGACATACTCCTATTGAATATATGGTGGAAATAGAGTTATGTGTTTTTTATTATAATTTTTGATATTACACCTTTGCTGACAATAGTGACAAACAAAAATGTCACGGGCTTGATTTACAGGGCTGCGATGGATCAATTTTATTGGATGACACTGCCACCTTTGTTGGTGAGAAAAATGCAGCACCTAATCAAAATTCTGCGAGGGGATTTGAAGTGATTGATACCATTAAAACAAACGTTGAAGCAGCTTGCAGTGGCATAGTGTCCTGTGCAGATATTCTAGCACTTGCTACAAGAGATGGAATAGCTTTGGTAAGCGATTTTTTTTTTTAATTTGACCTTTTCTTAGCTTCTTTGTCTAACTAAATATGGGTCAAAATTTTGTGAATGGATAATCTCCATTTCCTATTCATTTCAATAATTCAGGTTAAGCATGGGTTAATTTTTACTTGATTAATTAGTATATAGTATAGTAGATTCAACTGTGCCAATAAAAATTTCCCAATCTTAGACAATTGTAATAACATACGTAACCTAGATAATGACGAAAGATTAAAAAATTGAGAGGAATTTTCACTAAATGTTACCTAAATTGCGATGAAGCTTATTTTAGTGTCTAAAAAGCTAGCTAGGCCAAACATTCTAAGTAAAGAATAAATGATTTTCACTTTAATATTTGAACACCAATTTATTATACAATATTATAATAATTGAAAAAATATGTTCTATTTTGTTAATTTCTTTTTAAGTTCCATTGTACATTTTTTTAATAGGTAACTGAGTACTGTATGTTTAACGTAGTCCAACTTGATTCGACCAAGTGTTTAATCCATATTAATCCCATTAAAAACCGGTTTAACCATTGAAATGGTGGAACCGGCCAAAAAGTGGTCAGCTCAAGATATAACCGGTTCAAATTTTATCCAGTCCAAACGGTAAAGAGGAGCTCATCATGTATTATGCAATGCCATGCTGAAATTCTAATACTTATTAATATCCCATGAATAATGCCTAACTACTTCACTTACCATAAATGGTGAGAATATTTTTGCCACCCCTTCGTTTCTATTTATCTGTCTTTTTTTTTAGAAATATTTTGTTTCTTTTTATATCTTTTGATAATTGTAAGAGTGTAATAAATGTTATTTTACTTGTTAGTTTGCCCTTATTTAATATATTTTGGTTTATGTAAGTAGTAAAAAAACTTAATGATTATAGAGAAAAATGGTACAGTGAAAAAAAAAAACATAATTAATGTATTGAAAATTTAATTCATGATTGAATTTCTTATAGAATATATTTTGTTTAAAAGTAAGAAGTACAATTTCTTTTTTCACAAGAAAATAAAATAACTTCTTTTACAAGAGATCATATTTTTCCTTATCCTAAGAATGTAACGTTGAAAGGAAAATGACAATGAGTGTCGTTCTCTTTAAAAAATTTAAATAAATAAGTTGATATTGTGAATTGTTGAAATCAATATACATGTTATCTATATGTTATATTCAATAAAATCTTACTCCATCCTTTTCACAATATAAGTTTTTCTATTTTTTTTTACAATAATATACTTTTTACAAAACCAGTGCAACATTAATTATGATTTTTACGATTATTGTAAAGCAATAATGAGTAGTGGAGAATTAATTATAGAGAAATGGTAAAGGACAGAAGATGATAAAAAAAAACAAAAATTTAATAATAGAAACATATTAATTATACTTTTTAATTTATATATCACAATCTTAAAAAACTTACTCCCTCCGTTTCATTTTAAGTGTCTTTTTGGACTTTTGCACGTAGATTAAGAAAGTGTTGATTATGATGATTATTGTAAGTTTTATGTGTATTTTATCAAAAATACCCCTATTTAATATTTTTATTTTGTCAATGCATCATTACTAGTATTACAAATTTCAAATATAAAACAACATTAAATGTAAGGGTAAATAAGGAAAAACAGTATTAAATGTTGCCTAGATTTGGTAGAAAGACACTTATTTTGAAACAAAATTTTGATGTTAAAAAGACACTTAAAGTGAAACAGAGGGAATATATTATTATAAAGCGGTGTGAGCATTCTTAAATTATTTATGGGTTTACTTAACCAAGACTGAGGATAAGAAGTTAAAAATAGTAAAAAAAACCTAGAAAAACTAAGTCCATTCTTAAATGTTTAGTTTTTTTTTATAAAAATGTACTTCTTTTAGTCTATTTAGGGCTGATGTTAAGAAAATCCATTATTTATTAAAGTGTTACATTATTGATGTGGAAATCTCACACACTAAGGTTCCAAAATCCAATTATTATTGCGAGTGGTTAACTGGATGTTGTTTTTTCCAAACATTTCTTGTGGCACGGGCTTGCTTTCAAGCCATGTTCCCCGCGTTCGGTATTCAATTTTCTCTCACATGAATAATTGTGTTTATTTTTCAAACTTTTCTCACATGAATAATTGTTGAACATGCGTACTCTTTAAAATCAGTAGGGCCTTTAAACATAAATTCTGATATGAGTCATTTTTTCCCTGTCTAAATCACGGATAATATGGTAGTTTAGAATTAATTAATATTTTTTTCCTAATATACATGTTACATAATTTATGACACACAAGAGAAAAATTATGACAATGATATTTTAACAACTTTTAATTTTCACATATATTCATATATTTTTTCTTATTATATTATATCAATAATCAATTTTTTTCTTTTCTCATTTCTCCCTTTTCTACGCCTCAAACATCTAAAAAATGTGGAAGTAACCTTTTCCAATAATTATTACATGGTTGTTCATGCATTCAAGTTTTTGTGGCCTCTTTTTAACACCTCCACTCATTTTTATTAGGGTTTTCTTAACCTCAATCCTAAAAGCATACAAAAAGGGAATGGTTTTTTTTTTTGGAAATTGATCCATTGAAAAAATTAAAAGTTTAAAATTTTAATTTTTCAAAAAACTTATTCATTTTGGAGTTTTTATCCTCAGCCTTAAGATCTAAGGTTAAGAAATTCTTTTTTATTAATAGCATTTCTGCTAGTCTTGGTGGCACTAAGAACACCTCTGGCCCTTTTTTTTAAAGCGTAATAGAACTTTATTAAATTTCTTTATTTTTTTTAGTAGTGCCCGTCTTTTTCTCAAAAAAAGTCATTCATTATTTTTGTACAAGAAAACTTTGACATGTGTTTTTCATTGAGTAAAATATAATCATTGATCAATTCAGGAATAACGTATTACTATCATTTAAAGATGACTATCATAGTGATTGATTATCATTATTACGCGCCAATGGAAGTAGAGTTTAATAAATATACAGGGTCTTGCTAACAAGAGACACTTGTTAAAGTTACTACATATGAAAAAAATCCTAATTATAAGTTCACATTCACCACTTTTTCGAAAACATAAAAAATAACATTTTTCAATAACTTTTATCTATAATGGGCTTCCTTAACAAGTACCCTTAAAACACTTATTAGCATTTTCCAAATATATATTAAAAATATAAATTTTACATTATCGATTAATTCATTATTATTCACTAATCATTCATGAGTTAATAATTATTAAATATTAGTAATATATATAAATGGTGAATGACAAGGACAAAATAAATTTTTTTTTCTTATCAAAGTATCATAAGATGATAGTGTAAACATATAATATAAGGTGACTTGATAAAAATAGTATATAAATTGATGAGTTTAACATGTAAGAATTGTTGGTGTAAAGTTTTAAACAATGTTTTACCTTATTCATATTCTTTATTTACAATGTTTTGTAGCTAGGAGGACCCTCATGGGCAGTGCCTCTAGGCCGAAGAGATGCAAGAACAGCAAGCCAAAGTGCAGCCAACAATGAAATCCCTTCACCATTCTCCGACCTACCCACCCTCAAATCCATGTTTGCAGACAAAGGTTTAAGTCCAAGTGACCTCACAGTGCTCTCTGGTGGCCACACCATTGGCCAAACAGAGTGCCAATTTTTCAGGACTCGCATTTACAATGAGACCAATAATATTGACACCCAATTTGCCACCTCTAGAAAGGCCAATTGCCCTGCATCTGGAGGTGACACCAACTTGGCACCTCTTGATTCAATCACTGCAACTCGTTTTGACAATAACTATTATAGAGACCTTGTGGCTAAGCGTGGACTTCTCCACTCAGATCAAGTGCTTTTTAATGGAGGGTCTCAAGATGCTTTGGTTAGGACTTATAGTACTAATAGTGTTGCCTTTTTTAGAGACTTTGCTGCTGCCATGGTGAAGATGAGCAAGATTAGTCCTCTCACTGGGACCAATGGGGAAATCCGAAAGAATTGCAGAGTTGTGAACTAATCATGAATAGTCTTTTTTTTTTTTTTTTTTTTAATGTTGTTCTTTTGTTTCAAGGTTTTTTTTTTTTTTTTTTTTTTGAAATAAATGTATCATTCATGGGAGATGATCCTCCTCATGCTAGTGACTTGATTTATTTTAAGGTATTGAATAGCAATTGAAGGTGACTAGATCTTGGATACACCAGCAACCAATGAATTTTGTTGCTTTTCTTTTAGTAATTTTGAATGTTTTGAATAGTAGAGTTGTGAATTAATCATGAATATAGTCTTTCTTGTTCTTGTTTTGTTTTAAGTTTTATTTTTATGAACTAAATGTATTGTTCATGGGAGGGGATCCTCCTCAAATCGGTAGGACCACTATGATCGATCAAAAACAGAAGGAAACATCAACACTTGGATAAATAATGTATAAGATGTTTGTCCAAAATTTGATTTAATTTATTACAAGATCTTGAGTCACAATTAAGGGTGACTAGATCTTGGATTCACCAATAACCCTGGAATCTTGTTGGTTTTCGTTTAGTAATTTGAATGTTTTTAATTACAGTTCATCAATTTATTTTGACAAGCAAATAAATTATATAAAAAAGCACAAGGGGTACAACCCGTATACAATGAAGGACCAAAGCCATGACTTAAGAAGAAGAAGAAAGGCTACATACATAGTTCGTTGAGTTCATTGGATTAGATCACCAAAGAACAAAATCAAAACTAAAATGCTCTACTGTAGCATCTAACCATCTCCAATATCTCAATTGAATTAAGTCTATGATTTATATACAAGATACCTTACTATCAAACATTTCCTGCAAAAACACAAATAAATAAATAAATAAAAAGGGTCTAATTATTCTGCCTGTAATAGATTACTGCAAATAAACACATACACACTAGAAGTCACGGGAGGAAGCAAGCTAGTTGCATTTCAGAAGTGGATCCACAGTTGGTAGTCTCCCTTGAAGCATTTTCCACACGAATACAGACACCTTTGAGGGGACAAACTACTTATTCCATAATATATACTTTCCTTAAGCTGTGATTGCGAGCCTCCATCTCATGATTTGGCACTGTAGTAGCCCCAGAAGCCATAGAGGCATGCATACGTTAGTTGATTTTACATAAAAAAGAAATCCCATCTGCAGCCAAATCCACTTATCAACATTTGATTGTGAGGAATAGCACAATTTTGACCAAAACAAAAAAAAAAAAAAATGCACACAAGCATGATTTAGTCTTAACATTTTTAGAAAAAATAAAAGAAAGGTAACCCGTACATGTTGCACACAATTTACTCAAAATCTAACCGACAAAGTTAGTTAACATGGGTTAATTACATTATATTGATCTAAAAATACTACTTCCTCTGCCACTATAAGACTTTTTGATAAATTTTACGTCTATGAAAAAAATTTGTTAATTTAGTTAATGATTACATTTTTTAAAAGATGTGTTTTATTTGAAATATGATAAATAAATAGGAATGAATAAAAGTTAACCATGACTCATAAAAATAATGGCATAGATAGATGCAGAACGTAAAAAAGTTACAATGTAGTTACTTTTTCAATTGCCCAAAGTTTCCCAAACACTATAGATGGAGACAATTCAACAAAGATCCTTCTTATAAAAGAAAGAGAAACCAAAACAGTGTGCAATTAGCATCAACAAAATAAAAAGTTTCTTTTTCAGATTCTCGTAACCTCCTTCATAATAATAATAATAATAATAAAAGAGCAATTGCGCCTAGCCATATTCTATAACCATAAGATAAAAGTTGAAAATCGTAATAAACATAATCTCAATTATATATTCACATACTTACTTACTGAATGAATGCTATAAGCTTAATCATAATCCCATTTAACACTACCAAGTGTCTCACCAAAACAAATTCTTCAGGTGCGGGCAAGAGTGTTGTAACAAACTCCTCAGTGTTCAAGTTAAAAGACACCCATTTCAAAAAAAAAAAAAAAAAAAAAAGTTAAAAGACACCAATAACAAACATATATTCGTCATAATTATATGTTTCACCCCACCAATGACAAACTCCATTCAATTACACCTCAACCCCTGTATATTTATAGTTACGAGAAGGCATATCTATATGAAGTATCTTCCAAGAATTACTAGTATTTCTTAAGCTATATATCTCCCAATAGGAAGGGGCTAGAAAAGTGACGCTAACATACCGAATAACCTTATAGTCATCTTTAATCGGGTCGTAACCAAATCCATGAACAATAAGGATAGAGGACATTTTGGGCAGAGGCTTTGAAGGAACGACCTTGAATTGCTGAGTAGTTGGGTTCCATAATACAATCTTAGAGAGTGTGCAGAGACAAATAGTGCCATTAATACCCGAACCAAATATAAAGATAGCGGTGTGATCATCTCGTAGGGGAGGTGGCCAATCTAATTTGACCTTGTCATTCTCGTTTGAACTTTGAAAGCTTGTACAACACGCAATTTTGTTTGCCGTTGGGCTCTATCTGCTTAAGGAGGAGACATGTATCCTCGTCAAAATAAGAATTGCAACAAGATCTGAAATTGTTGCGGAACATGGCCATGAAATAAGGGTTTTCAAATAGGAAAATATTTAAATGACATCCTTAATTGATATCTGGGGTGACATCTGCCTTTTTGGCTAAAAACTGGTGGGTCGTGTAAGAAAGAGCAGGACCCACCAGTTTTTGTCAAAGAAACAGGTGTCCCGTACAGATGTCAAATACAGATGTCAGAATTGTTTCAAATAAAAGAGACCATGATTTTCAAAGGCAGCTAAATCCTTCATAGATTTGAGAGGCAATTTGGAGAGAATAGAGAAGGCTACATCATCAGGTATCGCATGGTTGCCAATCGGAGCCATGCATAGATCAGCAAAGCAATGGTAAATCAAATTAACATACAGAGGGCTTGTGGATCGGTTGAAAACTTTCTTTTAAAACATAGTTAAGACAATCCTACCAACTTCAGAACTTGAGAATGGGGTCTGAGACTAAGAAATATTTGATACACCTTGTTGAAAAAGGCATAGGAACGTGACCTCGTGCAGATTAGTTTCAATTAAGGATTCAATAAGTTGAAAAAAATTAATTAATACACTTTTAAAATTTTTAAAGCCATAAATAATTTGGAACAAATTAAAAATACTAAAACGAGGACATATAAATCGTGAGTAATTGTAACCGCGTGGGCCATAGGAATGGCAACGGGACGGAGAACGTTCGGGGAGGCCTTTCCCATTCCTCATCCTTGGGTCTCATTTGCCCCCATCCCTATCCTCATTCCCTATGTCGGGGGTAGATTAACCACATCCCCATTCCCCACCATCCAACGGGTCCCCACGGGGAACCTAACTTCAATTTGACCTGTTATAAAATTCACAACGTAACGTCGAATAGCATTTTCAAACTTGTAAATTATAGAAAAATAATCGTTAAAATTCAAGAGATTCAATAAAAAAAATCGTTAAAATAATCGTTAATAATAATAATTATAATTATAATTATAATTATAATTATACATGTGAAGTTAATAAAAAAACCTATTTTTTAACTATATAAAACCTAAATATTTAAGGGCATATAAGTAAAATTGTCGGGGACGATGAACTCGCGGGGACAGGGGAACCAATCCCATTCCCCGCCCCGAAATCTGTTCGGGGAAAAATCCCCCTTATCCCCGCCCCCAATAGGAAAAAATCTCCGAACTTGGTTACCCGAACGGGGTGTTTTCCGCGGGGATCCCATCTGCAGTCTCCCATTGTCATCCCCACTGCAAAACCAAGTGTGAGACTGACCTTTTTGAATTGAGTGGCACATTAACGTAGTAAAAACTAGGAAAATGCTAACAAGTGCCCTAGTTAAGAAACTAAAAGTAGTATTATGACATAGAAAAATGTGATTTTTGAGATTTTCGAGAGAGTAATTAATACCAACATATGATTGTTTTACCACCTTTAGTAACCTTAACAATGCCCTTGGGCACTTGTTAGCAGGACCCTAAAAACTAAACCAAGCTGAGAAAGGATAAAATCAAGACTGCAGGTAGCATTTGTTAAGCTGGGTTATAAAGTTTATGTAAGAGAATGCATCACTGGAAGGGGAAAAATTGAGGAATAGCAAATTTAAAACCAAGTAAAACAAACATTAGTCATAGCAAAGTAACAATTTCCTAGTGAGAACTATGATGAGTGCGTGGTATGATCATTTTCATTTCACACAATTTATGGACCACTCTCATCAATGCCAACATCATTCTTATTAAGGTCAATAAAGATTGGTTTCTTCATGACAGGTTGAATAGTGAATATTTCATTGGCAGAGTGATTCTGTTCTTTGAAACATAAATTTGAGACAAAGGTTGGAATCAAATTTCTCTTGATCTATCCTACATAGATTTGGATGATGATGAATATGTTGGCATATCAAAGTACTGCAATAAATAAGATGATATGACTTCAAACAACCTAACAACACAAAAAAAATAAATAAATGATAAATAATAAATAATAAATTTAGGCAAAATTATTAGATTATTTTTAGGTTACAAATCAATCCCTTAAGATTTTTTTGTTTCAACTAAGTGTTTTAAGTTGCCGTCCAACAAATCAATCATTTTCTTTAATAATTTTTTTTTCCGTTAAGTGACACGCGACACGCGTCACCATAAAAAAAATTAAAAGAAAAATCACCAAATCAATTTTTTAACATGTTGTACCATTAGTTGAGTAAATCGTGTCACTTACAAAAATGACATATTTGTTAGAGATGGCAATAACTTATCACACTTATTTGAAACAAAAAAGTAAAAGACTAATTTGCTACCTAAAAATTACTTAAGGACCAATTAAATAGTTTTTTCATAAATATATCTATAAATCAGTTGAACAATATAGGTCATTTACAGGTTCAAGAACCGGTGGGGCAAGAATTCACAATCCTCAGCTGGAACATACAGGAAGGGTGGAGAAAACACAGCCGCCTAAGAATTAATCAAGGCATGATAATATGTGAGAAGAAAAATTAGGTATGAGCAGAAGTACAAACCAAATACAAAATAGATATTCAGTTAGTTTAAAAAGCTTCTTGATAATCAAACCTTAGCTTTTTGGAAACATAATTATTCATACCATAATCTTAAGTGCAATCATTTTGTTAGTAAGGTAAAATAAAAGATGTGAAGGGCACATATTAGGAATACAAAAAAAATAGGGAACAAAGCATGCTGTTATAAGTCCAACTCAAGGTATTATTATAAAGACCCAATATTGAGACAGAGCACAACATATTCAAATGAAGTGCAAAATAATTTGAGCAGCTAAAAGAGATTAAAGTGAGGGTGCAGTGATATCTAATCAGGGATGTAATTCATCAATAGAAGTAGTAGAAATCGCAGGAGATGATTATTTATAGATGAGTAGTTTCTAACATGATAGGATCCAACATAGAGCATCATTTCCACATAATTTCGAAGGCATGGAAGATTATCTCCCCCATTCATAAAAATACTTAATGTAATCGAACTTGAATAGGTGAAATGAGAAATATGCGTTAGTGCTTCACTATAAAGCAATGGCTATAAACTTGTATGTACTGAACCAGTTTACCTGAATGTACAAAGCTTGTGTCAATTTAACAAGCACTTGAATAAAACCACAAGATTATTTGGCAATAGAAAAGCACAGAAATACGCCTATACCTATTACAAATTGTATTTAATTTGTGATTAGTTAAGTTAGTTAGCTTTAGTTACTTGCTACTCAAGTAACCATTCAAGTTAGTTATGTTAGTTATACAGCTGGACAGTTAGTTAATGCAGCTGGTTGCTTGTATATAAACGGTAATTCTTTCCATTCAATACAAGTTGATCATTTTTCATTCACTTTAATAATACCATATCAGTAGTTGATCAGCATTGAAAATACAAGTGAAGAATGAATCAAACACATGAATAGAAAAGCGAAAAAAGGGGCAAACTAATTGTTACTGAAATAGAACCAATGTTGTTTACTCATCATAAGACACATAACCAAATGGTAAGGGAACCAAATTAAACTCCTGTCTTAGTATGATTTAGAAAGTGATAAACACAAAGGGCATTGAAAGTGGCTGTAGATCACTTTTAAGATTGGATCACCACTTTGGGCACAGAATGAAATCGTGCTGGGAAAAAAAAGAGTAGAAGACAGAATAAAAAAGGCAATAATAATGATTAATGGAGAAGGGATGAAAGTAAAATATAACAAACCAATGATATTTTCATGAAGAGGAGTAACTATAAAGCTAGCTTCATACATACTATACAAATAATGTTTCAGTTGCGAGAATTATAAAATGCTAAAAATAATATTATAAAATCTATTAGTTGTAGGCTTTTAGCATGATGGAGACAGTGAAATCACCTACAGTTCTTTTTTAGGTACCAAATGCATGTTTATGTCTCTATCTTTTAAATACTCCCCATCATTTGATATACTAGTCAAAAAACCCATGACATCTAAAAAATGAAAATGATGTCATATTCCAAGCACAAAACCTTAGCACAAATAGGGTAAGAGGTTAATGAAAGGAGTATAATATGCAAATTACCTACTAAATAGTCAGATTTAGTCTCCATTTTTGTGATTTTAGAAAATGCCACAGGTGTGACACCAAAATATTGTATAGTCGAACATTTACACATAAAGAAGCTTTTAACCATGCTTATTACGATGCATCAATTTTGCTGAACATCACTGCTACAACAACATTGAGCAAACAAGAAGTTCTTTTTTTTTTCCAAATAACAACTCAATAAGTGATTTCCTGTTTATTCGTGCAAATTGCAGAAAGCACATATCATCATGTTTGTGATCACATCACAACATTCACAAGTATCACACAAAACACTGCACACATGTCATAGTAGACACTTATGAAACATGCTATGATCTCCTACCGGCATCATAGTAGATTTTACTGTTCATGCTAATATCATCAGCGCAGCATCTCAGAGTGCAAATTAATTTGGTGCAGTTCGAAACAATTCAAACAACATCTCGATTTTGTTATCTATGAAACTCATTTTCAAAACAATTGCGGTTAAACTTTCCTTTGATAATTTGGAGTTTCAAAAAGATTTAAAAACAAAAATAAGGAAAAGGTATTTAGCTTAATTACATTTTAGTTCTTTTATCCGAGGAATTATTGTGTGGTCCGGGACCAATGGTTCTCAATTTTTTTACTTGTTTCGGGTTCTTTATGTTGTTAAAAAAAGTTCAATTTGGTCTTTTTGTCATGATAGTATTAGTTTTATCGAAATATTCTGGTTCATTACTCTGCAAATTAACTGAAATATTCTCGTCCATTACTGGTTTGGAGGTTTATTACTAATCCCGCAGCTCTTTGGGCTAGAGCTTTGATGGCAAAATACAAAGTCAATGATGTTTTTAAGATCCATGAGTGTCACACCACCTATGCATCAATGACTTGGAAAGCCATGGTTAGAGTTTGTGATAAGATTTATGAGAATTTTTTATGGGCTCTGGGCTCTGAAGTACTCCTATCTAGCTGTCGTACACGTATTGGGTACGTACCCGTATCCGGTACATTTTGGGTATTTTTGGGTATGTATCGGGTGTATACCCAAACAAAAAAAATGGGTACTTGAATGAGTACGTACCTACCGGACTTACCTACCATATGGTATGACTGAACATAATATTTTTTTTTTCCAAATGATGTGTTTTGTTGACAACGACAAGGGAAAACCATCTTTATTCAATATTTTTCAATTATCTTCTCACCCTCTTTCATTTTAACTCGAAAAAACATTCTCAAATTTCAAATTTCTTTCTCCTCTTGCTGACTTGATCCGCTCCAAAATTTCAAATTTCTTTTTCCTCTTGCTGACTTATCCGCTCCGTCCCTTACTATGCTTGACCCCCTCCACCGCTCGTTATGCTTGACCCCCTCTACCTCTCCTGGTACCCCTTATTATGCTTCCATCCTTCATTAGTTTGGTGTCTCCCTCTAAACTGTCTCCTAGTCTCTGTTTCCCCTTTCCTTGTTTTGTTCTCTTACTAAGAGGTACTTATGTTTTTCATGTTCTATAAATATTTCTCTGTTTTCTTTTTCTTCATTGTGATGGAATAATAAATACTATCTTGATTTAAAACAACAATAAAAAGTGGTTTGATGCTCATATTTTGTTTAGATTTTTTTTTGCATATCAAGTGTTTAAACTATTTTAGGAATTCAACCACTCTTTTTTTTCTATTATATATGCACCGTTTTTTTTTTCCTATTTTGTGTTATTTTTGGATGTTTTTTTTTAATTTTTTGATTAATTGTTACATAGTGCAAACATTATTATAGGTTGTGTGGTAGGAAATTATTAATTCCTATGAATTTCAATTTGTTGATTGTATTTTTATTTTTGCAATTTTCTATTTTTTAAATTTATTTATAATTATATTTATAAATTAAATATATATATATATATATATATATGAACGTACCCGTACCCTAATTTTTTTTTTAAAATGTCGTACCCCGTACACGTACCGGACACCGATACCGTACCCGTACTCATGCAACACAGGTCCTGGGTGATGGGAAAAGCACCAGGTTCTGGTTCGATGCTTGGATTCCTGAAACTCCTCCTCTTGTGCACATCTCAGGTATATCTATCCCTGCTTGGTATAGATTTCATTCGGTGGCTGACTTTGTGGATAATGGAAGGTGGCGGTGGGAGCTGTTAAATGATATTATTCCTCCTCAAATTTATTCTCTTATTGCAGTAGTCGTGCCTACTTCATTTGAATCTAGGGCTGTTTCAATTACTTGGGCAAAGGAGAATAATGGTGTCTTCTCAATAGCATCAGCTGCAACTCTAATACATGATACTTCGTTGCATGGGAATCCAAATGTTACTAGTTTACTTTTCCGTCTGGTTTGGAGGTGGCAGGGTCCTCAACGTATTCGTGCGCTCCTTTGGGAGATATGTCACGAGAGGTTTCTCACCAATACGGAGAGATGTAAGCGTAATATGGGGAATGATCAACTCTGTCCATGGTGCAACCAGGAACCGAAAACTCTAATGCATATGCTTAGAGATTGTGAGGAGATTCGAGAGTTTTGGAATGTGGTGATTACGGATGATGCTTGAGCGCGATTTTTTATGACTGACACCTGTAGTTGGCTTTTATATAATCTTTCTAAAAAAGATATTGGATCGAGTAATGTAAATTGGCCAATTCTTTTTGGTGTCTTGGTGTCTATGATCTGGTCTAGTAGAAATGAATTGGTTTTCAACCAGAACTGCATGAAGCTTTTTGATATCTTAATCCAAGCCTTATCTTATTCTCGCTTTATTAGTGATGTCAATCTTTCACAATGTGATCTGCATGACTTCAGAAAAGAGATCTTAGTTTCTTGGAAACCACCTGGGAATGGTCTTGTAAAGCTCAATGTCCATGGATCCTTTTGTTGGAATAGTCACACTGCTGCATGTGGAGGGTTAATTCGGGATCCTGTATTTCGATAAAAGCGGAGCTGCGTGGATTACTTTGGGGCTTGCGGCTAGCGCTTCACCTCCGCTATATGGATATTGAGGTTGAGATGGACTCAAGAGTAGAAATTTTGTTGGTTAACAACCATTGTGCAGCTAATCACCATTGTTTTCCAGTGGTTCGTGAAATAAGAAGGCTTTTGAGTCTTCAATGGCATGTTTCCGTTTCTCATATTTATCATGAAGCCAATAGGTGTGCTGATCTCTTGGCTAATATGGGCTATCTTTTGGTAGGATTTGATTGTAATTTTATTTCTCAATGTCCCCGTGATTTGTTTCCTCTTGTTTGTGAGGATGCTTACGGGATCGTTTTTCCCCGTTTAATTTAAGTTTCCTTGGGGTATTGCCCCGTTGATTATATAAAAAAAATGTTACCAAAATCTGGAAAACGTCCAGGCCACCACCCAACGATAACTAGGAACAGTGTTGTTGCTCCGTCAATGATGTAGCTAGCTGGCTCACAATGATGGTCGATCGATATATGGAGGGAGATGACAATGTGATAAAAATATGAATGAAGAGTTAGTTGGAGCTTTATCGATAAAATCGTGTGAATATATTTCAAACTCTATTAATTTAACGGTAATGGATGGGAATATTCCGGTAAAACTAATATTATTATGACGGATGGACCAAATAGAATTTAAAAAAAAATAAAGAACCAAAAAAGAAAAAAAATTAAGAACCAAAGCGAATCTTGAGAATAAGATAAATCACAAAAATATAGTTAAGCCTTTAATCTTTAGGGTCGATGATAAGTAGTTAAATAAATTAGTTTTATATTTAAAAAATCATATATTTAGTTGTTTGAGGATAATGAACTTAGTTTTTCATAAATTTTTTTATTAGTGATCGACCTTTTATTAGGGTTGAGGTTAAACAAATGTTTTTTTTTATTTCATTAATTAACTACTTTTTCTCGTTTGTAATATAACAAAAAAAATTGGTTTAAAATATAAAAAGAAATTAATTAACATTCTTAAATTTTGTTTCATTTTCAATATATACTACTTTCCTAAAAACATTCTTAGAAAGTTGTTATCTCATTTAATTTTTTTTCATTTCCAATATTATTTTTCTAAAATACCACTAATTTTTATTATAAATTTGAAAATATTAAATACAATTAACAAATCTCCTTAATAAATGTGAAATTAGTTTTTTTCCTTATATTTCAAACCAAGAAATTAATTAAGTAACTATGCACTCCCTCCGTCCCATTATCTTGGTAAAAGTCAAACAAGACAATGAAAATAAGAGAATATCTGTTTAACATAATGTTATGATTCACTCATTAATTATAAATTGATATTACACAAATTTTCATATCATTACAATTAATACATATTGCAATATTCCCTAAAAAAATCTTTAAATGTGTTTTCCTTATTTACTTATCAATCATTAATACAATATACAATCTTTAAGATTTTTCATTTATTTTTTTACTTTAATATGGGACAAAAAATTTTGCATTTTTTTACCAAGATAATGGGACGAAGGAAGTAATATAATATAACATGTCATTTTCAAACATTTTAATAATTTCTAACTACTTTCATAAGGAGTTTTCTCAAACAGTTTTACTTCATATAATTAGCTAAACAAATATAAACTCATAACTAGTTCTGCCAAACATATCTTCGGCAGTATTTTCCCCCTAATATCTAAAAGAAAACAGCTTCTTCTATTTTTTTCACTCTGAATTTTATTTTAAATCACATTTAATCAAATTACAAAATTAATAAAATTAGTTAAAATTTATTTATTGCTGCTCTCATCTTTTAACAAAAATACTACTCCTTTCAATCCGTACTTCCTTAGTATATATAGAAGATTGATTTTTTTTTTTTTATTATCTAAAAAATCTATTAAGTTATCTTTTTTTTTTTATATAATAAACGGGGCTAAAAGCCCAAGAACAACAAGAAAATTACACCATCCTTTGGAATGCTATACCATAAGCATCTTGACAGACTAAGCTAAATAAAGCAGAAGGGCAAGTTTCAAGCAAAGTGCAGCTATAAGCACTATGATGGCCAAAGTTTGCTAACAGATCTGCGCACTTGTTAGCTTCGCGGTACACATGAGAAAGAATCACACACCAATCCATCTGCAATAACTTCCTGATCTCACGAACTAATGTGTAGCAGTGATGAGACTTAGCACAATGTCCTTTCACTAGTGCTATAGCAGTCTTAGAATTCATATCCACTTCCAAAGCATTAGCATGAACTTCCCTTGCTAACCTAAGACCCCATAAAAGGCCCCATAATTCAGCCTTTGTTGAAGAACAGGACCCAAGGTTACAATAGAAGTCGCGAATGAATTTACCAGACTCATCACGAAGGAGACCGCCACATGCAGCAGACCGAGAATCCTTCTTGAAAGAGCCATCCACATTTAACTTTATCCAGCCATGAGGAGGAGATGACCAAGCAATAAGAACTTCCTTCTTGTAACACAAAGCTCCAGATCTATTCTGCAAGATAGTATCAGCCAGAAAACGGGTCTGAGACAGTGCTTGGAGGAGCATATCAGTACATTTCACCCTTACAGAATTAAACACAAGATCATTGCGAGCCTTCCAGATTAATGACACCATCACACCAAAAAAAGCTTCCACCCGCCAGGGACATCACCAACAGCATTATCCTCTAAGTTCAACTCTAGCCAACTCTTACATCCCGTCATGAAAAAAGGTGCCCAAACTCGATCAGCAACAACAACATTCCACAAGTCTGTGATCTCCTCACAATCCCGAAGCACATGCATAAGCGATTCTGGAGCATTTTGACACCTAGGACAAAGATCATCATCACTCATACTCCGTCGCTTCCTTTCCACGTTTGTCAATAACCTCCCATGGCTGACCTTCCAAAGGAGAGAACCTATTCTTGGCGGTCCAGGCCAATCCCACACAAGAGAAAACACCTTATCATTTGCACAAACGTCATGTGACTCACGCTGGTTTAAAATGACCTGCACTGCTGAAGATAACGAAAACTCCCCACTCGTTTCATGCGTCCAGGCAATACTGTCCTCATCAGCAGTAGAAATAGGAGGAACGATATTCGCAATGCATATATGCTGTAGCAGAAGGCCATCAAAGAGCTCCCAACGCCAGCAATCATTGTTGACATAACTAGACACCGTATACTGTTCACCCCATTGAGGAACAACAACTCCAGGCACCTCCTTAAGAGCGGGAAGATCAGGGATCCATGGGTCTAGCCAGAAACGGCATCGCGAGCCATTTCCCAGCACCCAGAAATAATTCGAATACACAATACTACAAGCCTTAGAAATGCCTCTCCAAGTCATTGTCGCAGGCATATTACGTTGCACAACTTGAAACACATTTGTAATCTTGTACTGTGCTGCCAGAGCTCTAGCCCAAATAGATGCAGGATTAGAGACAAACCGCCAAGCCAATTTTACCATATAAGCCTCATTCACCACACGAAGATTACGAAACCCCAGACCCCCTGCACTCTTTGGTAAACAAACACTCTCCCAAGAGACGAGATGAACACGGCGTTGCTCATTAGAGCTCCCCCATATAAAATTCCGACATAGTCTTTCCACTTCATCACAAACCGAAATAGGGATAACAGTGGACTGCATTATATAACTTGGAATGCTCATTATGCATGACTGAGCCAAAGTTACTCTACATGCAAAAGATAAGCTATTTAATTTCCATCCTGACAACTTCTTCACCTTATCAATAATAAAAGAATAAGCTGCAGCACTACACCGAGACTGTTTGATAGGAACGCCAAGGTAAGAGCCAAAATCCGCAGTAGTTGCAACTCCTAATGCTTCACTGATGGATTCTGCTAAATTAGATCCCGTGTTCTTAGAGAAGAACACTGTAGACTTGTTATAATTAATTTTATGCCCCGAAGCATCACTAAATTTGTCCAAAATACCAGCTATATTACAGGCTTGTTCAACCGACGCCTCAGACACAAGGATCAAGTCATCCGCAAACATTAATTGGGATATTTTTGGTCCATTACGACCAATCATAAATGGATACCAATCATTTACTTGAACACTATCTTGAATCAAATGAGCCAAATGATCCATGCACAACACAAATATATACGGAGAAAGCGGATCACCTTGTCGTAGACCTCTAGCTGGGTAAAACATGTCAGTTCTATCTCCATTCCAACTAACACACATTGAGGAAGTTGAGATGCATGACATGATCAGATTAACAAAACTCCTATCAAAACCAATCTTCATAAGAGTGTCCTCCACAAAACTCCATTTAAGACAGTCGTAGAGCAAGATCAAGCTTAATTGCCATAAACCCTTTCCTACCCTTGATTTTATTAAAAGAGTGAATGACTTCCTGTGGAAGGATAACATTATCAACACCTTGTCTACCTGGCACAAAACTACTCTACGTTTCAGAAATGAGAAGGTTCATAAGAGGGCGAATTCTATTTGCTATGACCTTTGTAACCACCTTGTAAATGACATTACATAAAGATATCGATCTAAAATCAGCAATCTTAGTAGGCGTACCAGACTTTGGAATCAAAGTGAGAAGAGTCTGGTTAACCTCCTTGATATTTGCAGGAGATACAAAAACATCTTGAACAAACCGAACAATTGAAGGTCCAACAATATCCCACTGTGACTTAAAGAAGAGAGCATGAAGGCCATCAGTACCAGGGGCTTTGAAGTTCCCCATGCTAAACAAAGCCTCCTTAACTTCACTAACCGTGACATTGTGCATAACATACTGTAAATCAGTCTCAGGGAGAGAAGGAAAAGACGTAACAGTATGAAGGATACATGGAAAAGGGTCATCATTTGCGTAGAAGTCAATAAAATAGGTATTTATCATGCTGCGAATGTCTCCCGGATCATAGACCCAGGTACCCTCATCATTCATAATCGCATCTACCCGATTCTTATGCCTACGATTTATTGCTGACTGGTGAAAGTATCGCGTATTACGATCCCCTAGCAAAAGCTTCTCAGTGCGAGCATGATGAAACCAGTATTCTTCCTCTTGTTGCTGTATAAGCAGATAATCCTTCCAAAGGGTATGACGGATAACCAACAAGTACGGGTTTATAGAGGAAGCTAATTCACTATGAATACCTTGCAGCCTATTCAGAATTCTGCGTTTCCTCTTGAAAATATTACTAAAGGATTCTCTATTCCAATCAGATATCCTTGTAGAAAATGTACTGATATTATTACTCCATGTTTCCGAGGATGACCAAGCATTCCGTACCTAATTAACGAAATCAGGGTGAGATAGCCAAGGGGAGAGAAACCTGAAGAACTTTGCCCTAGTAACATTATTAGGCAAAAGGCGAAACCACAGAGCTGTATGGTCAGAGAAAGGAAGCGGAACATTAATAAGAGAATAATCGGGAAAGGCAACTCTGAACAAAGCATTAGCAACCGCTCTATCCAGTCTAACTTGCAGGTCCCCTCTACTCCAAGTAAAAGGAGGGCCTTTAAATCCAATATCATACAAATTGCAATCCTCCAAGCATGAAGCAAAACGATTACTTGTCACATAGTTAAAATCAGCCCCTCCTAACTTTTCATGAGAATAAAGGGCTTGATTGAAATCACCTGCTACACACCAAGGTAAATCAATGGTTGAACTTAGGGCACGAAGCTCATCCCAAAGAATATTACGCAAACCTTCCTGAGGGTTGGCATAAACCACAGAGAAGAACCATTTCAAATTATCTTTTTGACATACCATATGTACAAAATAGGATGACGACTGAAGGACTTGGACATCAAGGGAAATATCATTCCAAAGACACCATATACCTCCCGAAAAACCAACCGCATGAACACAGAAGTGAGAAGAGAAACCCAGCTTTTGAATCACATCCATAACACGTTGGCCACTAATCCGAGGTTCCAAGATTGCCACAAAATCAACATGATGAAACTTCTTACAGTCCCTTATAATTCCAGGGAAACTTTTACTTCCAACTCCTCTACAATTTCAAATCATTGCATTCATTAGGAAACAATAATTGAAAAAGGAGAAATAAGTACCTATAAAAGAGGTTAACAAGCTGTGGAGCTAATAACAGCCCCTTTCTGCAACACTTCAGAGCTCTCAAGCTCATTGGCATTCTGATCACTTTTATTCCCATGTGCAACATGATCATGCGGTTCTTCACCAATTATTTCCCGCCACTTCTCCTTTTGAAGAAGTATTTGAATCTTAGCAAGCTCTTCATCTGATCGTTGTTGAACATGCTGACTAAGGATCTCATCAGAGATATTTCTCTCTGCAAGGAACTTTTTCCAAGCACTTTCTTGTTTCTGGCTCATAATTCTAAGAACAGTTTCCTCCCTTTTTTTCCTTTCCAGTGATGCGTCTTGGTTTTCATGTATGTTATTTTCCTCAACACCCTGCATGGGTTCAACAGTGGCCACAATACTTTTTTGATTTTTCTGAGCAATAGGCCTCTGCTGTTGTGGTGTTTTGGGCCTGTTATTCATTAGCTTGGCCTGTTTCTGGGTTCCAGCCTTCACACTTTTCCTGACTCGGGCTATATTCGGCCTTACCTCCTTGTCACGTGAGGAAATTGTTGCTGAGTCATGCTCATTGACTTCCATTTGAAGAGCATTGAATCTGTTGGCAGCATTACCATTAATTCCAGAATTATCAGCCCCTTTCCTCGAGATTGGTTTCCTGCGTTGAGGCCTGTGCACAATCATCCATGGGCCGAAATCCTCGGTTTCCTTAACGGTAACAGAATCTGCCAGATTCCCTGTTCCACTTCCTTCGGGAATGGCGTTACCTTTGGTCACCACTGGTGATGTCACTGCCAGTGTTGTCACCTGATCAGTAATCCTGCTCGCCACCTCAATCACCGCCCCAGAGGGGGCTGCATCTCCAATAGTTGGCTCACATACCAAACTTTTCTCTGGACACGGTTCCTTCTTATGGCCAAACCGACCACAATGGAAGCATATCATATGCAAACCTTCATATTCAAGTTTGAACACTTCCCCCATTGCTTCAACCTTAGGAACTAATTTCTTCCTTACATCCACTTCAACGCATATTCTAGCAAACTTTGCCCGTGAGTGAATTGTTGTGTGTTCATCAATACGCAACATTGTTCCTATTTTGCTACCTACACGCCATAGAAACCTCTGATTAGAAAGTTCAATTGGTAGCTTTGGAACTCGCACCCAAACAGCAATCTTTCTCACTTCATGATCTTCTGGCTTAAAAAATGGCCTCCAGCGCTGAACCTGTATATAATGATCCGCATGTTTCCAAGGCCCTTCAAAAAGCGCATGGTTGTAATCATTCTCATCAGCAAAACGTACTAGAAAGAAACCTTCACTAAGATCCATCACCTTTATCTCCGCTCTCAGTGCCCAGAGTTTCTGGAGTTTGGCCACCATGAACTTAAAAGCCACCCTTTTTCCAACTAGGTTGACAATTAAAGCCCTTTGCCATGGTCTACACCACTCTTCATATTCTTCCAATGAAACATCAATGCGAGGTTGACAATCAAATTCCTCACTATTGTCAATAGTCTTGTCCTCTTCCTCCAGCATAGGACATAATTCTTCCCTTACCATATTGATAATTTCCCGAGGCGTATGTTTGAATCCATCAACAGCCATTGCTACCTCACGATATGAAGGTTTAGACTTAGGAGCCATCGCATTGAGAAAGATGATCCTCCATAGAGACATCCTTTTCCCCTTCAACCTCATTAGGTTTAGCCTTCTTTGTACTCCGAACCTTTTGGTCATCCTCCTCAGTAGAACAGTCTGCATGATGCTCTGCTAGGGTCTGCATGATAACTTTATTAAATTATCTTTTAATTATAACTAACTTACATATTAAATTATCTTGTTAATTAAATCTAAAAACTGCATTCTGATATAAACTTTTATAGTAAAGATCATTCTTAAAATTTATATGAGGAGAGTATTGATAAGATTATCCTGAACTATATCCGCTATCTCACACAACTCCATTTGTTATCATTAATTTTGTTTGGTTATTAAAAAAATAAATTTTGAAGTAATACACATTGTTGAACTGCAGATATTGATTTGATTAGAGGAGGGATGAGATTGAGAGTTTGATTGATTTATTTTTATTGTGAGTTTCTTAATTACAGTTCTTAAGATTAAAGATAAGTATCCTTAAGTAAATAAATTTTTTTAAAAAAAAATAAAATATAAATCTTGTTATTTATTAGATATACATTTACCGTACCCATAAAACTTATCTATTTTGAGGTAGTTATTTTAAGCCAAGATTAAGAAAACTCTTTTAATTTAATAAATGTTTTGGTTGATTAAATTAAAACGTGATTTCAAATAAAAATATGTTATGTTAAAAAAAATCTTTTAAAATATCAATCTTTTATGAGATAGTATAACTCTATCTTAAATCTATTTTAAAAGAAAGTTTTCAAGTTTCAATCGAACTACAAGCCTCTGCTGTGTGTTAATTTGATCCCCCAGTCGTTACCATTGATTAGCCGATCTATGGCTCCGATTGGCAACCGCACAATACCTGATGACGTTGTCTTCTATATTCTCTCCAAATTACCTCTCAAATCTTTGAAGCGATTTAGCTGCGTTTGCAAATCATGGTCCCTTCTATTTCAAAACCCTTATTTCATGACCATGTTCCGTAACAACTTCATATCTTCTTCCAAGTCTTGTTTCGACCACGATACATGTCTCCTCCTCAAGCAGGCAAAGCCCAAGGACAACGACGAATACGAACACCATTCCGTGTTGTACATATGCTTTCGATCGAGAATGACAAGGTCAAGTTAGATTTGCCACCTCCGCTGCGAGAAGAGGAGACTTCTATCTTCATCTCCGGTTCGGCTATTAATGGCGTTGTTCACTTGTTTGTCTCTACTCACGCTATACGATCGTGTTATGGAACCCAGCCACTCGGCACTTCAAGTTCATTCCTACGAAGGCTTTGCCTAGTAAAGTGTACTCCACAGTTTGTTACCAACGAGGCTTGGTTAAATTGGTGTAAGACCCCAACTGAAATCTTGGGAATGGGCTAGTAGCCCCGGGTTCGATTCCCACTAAAAACAACTCGCTGGGAGAGCCAGTCATACAGCTCGCTCCGGATTAGTCTCAAGGGCTCCCTGGTATTAAGGGTGCTCTTGGAATACCGGTGTTTCCGCAAGGAATACGGACAAAAAAAAATTGTACTCTACCCTTATTGTTCATGGATTTGGTTACGACCCCGTTGAAGATGACTATAAGGTAATTGTGTATGTTAGCACCGATCGTCTAAACCCTTTCTTTTGGGAGATATATAGCTTAAAAAATAACTCTTGGAAGACACTTGATATCAATAATATGGCTTGTCGTAACTATAAATATGCAGGGGTTGAGGTGTACTTAAATGGAGTTTGTCATTGGTGGTGTGAATCATGTGGTCAAACATGTAATTATATATGGATCATGTTTTATGGTGTCATTTAACTTGAACACTGAGGAATTTGTTACGACAACCTTGCCCGTACCTAAGGATATGTCTTTGGTGAGACACTTGGTGGTGTTAAATGAGTCCATTGCTTTGATATCAAATTCAATAGATTCCATTACTACTTACAACATATGGATTTTGGGTGAATCATCCTATAGGAGTTGGGAAGAAGGCTGATATACTCTTTAGAAAACAAGATGATGGACTAGCCTGGTTTGATTTAAGTACACAAGTAATTGAGGACATTGGTCTTAAAGGAATGTATTTGAGTTATGATATAGTAGTTTATAAAAAAAAGTCTTCTTCCAATTGAAAGACTAAATAATTAAGATTAAATTTAAGCTTTTAGCGTTCACTCATTAAGTTTGTGAATTGAGATTATGTTTATTAAGATTATCAACTTGAATGTTGAAGGTTATGGTCTTTATTTTTTTTTTATTTATTTTTTTTGAAAATATTATGGTCTTTATTTTATGTTTATAGAATATGGCTAAACGCAATTGCTATTTATTTCTTCTTCCAATTTTATTTATAAGTCATTTTTATAAAATAATTCTTTAAATTTAATCATATTTATAAGTCACTTTATATTTTTTAAGAAACATTTATTGTTTTTCCTCTTATTTGTCATTTGTTCATTAATGTATTAAAACAATATATATGTGAAATTTTGAATACAAGTTAAAAGGACAAAATTGTAAATATGGTTGTCAAACTCGAGAGTTCAAGTAAATTTGTGGAGCCTAGGTAATCTCGACTAATAAATACATAAATACATTAGTGTTTGCAAATCTTTAAAATGTCAACTGATAACATATTATATGACATTGTTTACCCAATAATATTTGTAAACATTCAAATATTAAACTCCCTCCGTCCCTAATTATAAGGGCCTCTTAACACTTTTATTTTGTCCTTATTTATAAGGCTCTTTACCAATTTTCAATGAGCATTAATTATTTTTTTCCACAAACACCCCTATTTATGTAACACTTTTTAGATTCTCAATAATATTAATAGGGGTAATTTTGAAAATACATATCAAAAATTCACATTTTCAATACAATTAACTAAATTATTTCACTTTCTTAATGGACGTGAAATCTCCCAAGAGGGCCTTATAATTAGGGACGGATGTAGTAATAAAGTAAATAAAAATATAAAGTACAATCATAACTCAATATTTGCCCCAACTGTCATATGATTTTTAGTCGATCACATATTTTGTTTTGCGGTTGAATACAACAAAACAAAATAAATTTATCATATATTGTAATATATATATATATATATGTATGTATATAATTCAACCTAAATATCAGACAATAATCAGAAAAAATTAATTTTTTTAGACAAAATCAATGGCTCTGTTATTACATTTGATAGGTTTTAGTCCATCTAATATCGTGGTTTTTGAATTGGTTCTCTTATATAATGGAAGTTGTTTTTTTACCTTTGAAAATTAATGCAAGAATATCATCCTTAATTGGTCATAGAATGTAATACATTACATTTTCAATGTTTTCCATTTACATTTAATAGGAGGGACCAAAATCAAAACGTTTTTGTAAATGTAGGGACGGACCTCATTTTTTTCCAAGGACTAATTCCAAAGAGGTCAATATTTATAGAAACCATTTTTGTATTTAAACCATATTGTATAAGAGGTAAAATATTTTTGTTAGGGCGAACTATGCCACTCAAATTTCTCCATAGCCACCAAATAACCAGGATGACCCTCCCAAAATTTATTTGATTGAGATGGATAATGCGAGACGATAAATTTTGAGCGGATTATTTCTATGTTGTATATACATTAAATATAATGATATTTAGATGTATTTATCATATGATAAAATGAATTCTTCCTTTGCTTGCTTCAAGAAATCAAACTTGCTACAATACTAAATAAAAAAAAATAGCATAGATTACTCAATCCTCTTTAAATTTCGCATATGAAATCGAAACATTTCTCATTCTTATCCTTTAACTCCCTCACACAAGAGTATATAGCCTCATCACTCACACTATCCCCTCAACTCAAAGAAACAAAATAAATCATTAAGAAAAGCACATATTCTAATCAAATAAATATAATTCCTTTACTATTTATTCAAATAGCAATAATAAAAAGATTACATGTAACACAAGTCGGTATTCATAATTAAGCAATTCATAAAATACTCTTAAGCCTTTATCAAAACAATAATTCAATTGCATAAATAATCTTAAGAATTTTGTAAAAATAGCAAAAGAAAATTAATTGATCATCATAACATAATTCATAAAAAAAAATAAAAAATAACTTATCATATTAAAATAATGAACGTGTTTTTCTTATTTCTTTTTAGAGCTATTTGACTAGAAAATAAAATTAAAATTAAAAAATACAATGCTTCTTACGTAACAACGCTTGAAAAATTGAGTAACATGTTCGATCCAGTGGTCTAAAAAATTTATAAAATCGTGGACTGGATCATAAAGTAACGGTCTAGAAAAATTGAGACAGAACCGAAACATGAGACCACACTAGATCGCATTTTTCGGTTTAATTCGATTCAATTCCGGTGATTTCGCGGACTGATACGAAACCGCTTATATTGGACCCCTATTTGCCATTCAAAGTGTAAAGGTTATTGAGCCATAGTAATGTCTAGAATAGTTTTACAATAATAATTCCAGAAAGAAAATATTAATCTTTAATCGCATAGAAACTCTATTAATTAGTTCATAATAATAACGGAGATCATTAAGCAGAAATTAAAACTAATAAACATAAAATAACAGAAAAAATCAAATGAGTAGCCCATTAAAAATTAACCCGTCAAAAGTTATAATCGATTTGGTTTAAAATAAATGTTCAATAATAAAAATATCCCAAAACATGCTTCAACAACTACATACTCCCATGTTTTAGTTGGATATGAAATTACTTATATATGTTATGTGATCAACTTTAACCCTTGGTAACGATAAGATGCTAAACAAGCTAAGCTTGAACATACAATGATTTTATGGCAGCAAAACTTCCTCAGAACCAACCATAACTCTAGAAAATTATTCAAAAAATTAAAGGAAGCAGTTAAAAGAATTCCTGGTTTATAAAACTCGATTTTTTAATTGGTAATTCAAAAATTCAATCTTTAATATATAGTCCACTCTGCAGTGACATTTTTGTCACTTTTTTGCTGCAGCATCTAAAGTCTTTTTATAATTTTTTACACCAATTTTTTAATATTACCCTTATCTTACTACTCACATCCGTATATATCTATTATTTACGTTCACTCCTACTATTTACACCTGTAATCCTAAAAACCTATATATATCAATACTCACACCCTATGTATTACTACTCACACCCACTTTCTTCTCCATAAAAACCCTATTCACTCGAAACCTTGATCACCCAAAACTTTGCATACCTTCTTAATCACTGAAAATATTATTGTAAATTTTGTTGAAGCTTTGTTTTTAATCCAAAGATAACTTCTTCTTGTTTTTCTTTTTTGTGCCAAGTTTCAACCCAAAGAGAATTGCAAGTCGTGAAACATGCGGACGTCGTTCTATTTTATAAAAAATCTTCTGTTTCATAAATTTGGAAGCTGGATGACACTGAATTCAAAAATCCTTAAGCAAAATCTTACATTCCAGGAACCACTATTTACATTTGTAATATTTCTCATGTTGTTTTTAATCTAGAATAATTGTTCAATACATGTTGATAGTCGTTGAAGGAGCCGCAGCAGAAGCCCCCGTAGGAGCAGAAGTCCTAAAAGGAATAGAAAGTGATTTTATTTTCTATTATTGTTTATAGGTGTTCCTTTTTCGACATTTTTTTTACTTACGAAAAATTTTGCAACCTAAAAGTTAAAGAATGGGTGAAAAAAAATAGGTTTTAAGGTTGAATGTTTGAATAAAGTGGGTGTGGAGAAGAAAATATAAGGAAATGGGTAGTTTTAAAAGTAATGGGTGTAAATAAAAATGAAAAAATGTTTAGTTTTTTTAAAAAGAGAGTAATATTGAAAAGTTAGTGTAAAAATTTATAAAAACTGGGTGTATATAGCAATGTTAAGGGTGTAAATAACCTCTCCCTTATAATGTAGCTGACTGATTAGCTAAATTTGCTTGTAATAAGGGACTAAGGGAGAACATTTTTGGATAGAAGATGTTCCATCTTTCCTTCATTTTTCCCTGAACTTGAATGTTCGTGGTTTTTTCCCCTAATACTAATGAAAGTATCTTAACATAGAAAAAAAAAATCCGTCACTACATAATTCTTCAAGTACATCACTACCTTTATGTTTTAGTCTGAAGGCCCAAATTTAGTCCTCAAGTTTTTCGATTGAGACACTTTAATCTCTCAAAAATTATAATTTACTTTTAGTCCCTAAAGAATTTAAAAAATATCACTTTAGTCTCTGTTTTCATTCCGTTAACTACTGTCATATCATTGTTTTTTAGAAGCACAAGAGACATTTACTGGGAGACCAATAGCACCTGAGAATGAAATAATGTTACAGTTTATGCCAACATTGACAGTAGTTAACGAAATGAAAACAAAGACTAAAGTGATATTTTTTAAATTTTTTAGGGACTTAAAGTGAATTATAATTCTTGAGGGACTAAAGTGTCCCAATCGAAAAACTTGAGAGACAAAATTGGATCTTCACTCTATGTTTTATTAAGTATAGGCTTTCTATATCAACAATATGTACCTGTTTTGTGTAACATAATGGAAGATAAGAAAGGAAGAAGTAAAATACGCGGATCCCATTCACAAAGGGTATCCGCAACTGATAAAAAGTTTTAAATTCAGATTTTCTTTCAGAAACTCTCAAGACTTTGTTAATCTTCAAAATCTGATGGATAAGTTGAGTCTGTAAAATAACAAACTCAACTTAAAACTTTGTGAGACCCGTTTTTTATCTTTTTCTTCCCTTTTTTTACTTTATAATACCCTAATAAACAAATAATAATAATAATTAAATATTATTAACAATAAATAAATAATAAATAATAAGTACAAATAATAATAATAATAATCTTTTTTTAAAATAAAAATAATATTATTTTTAAATATATACTTTTTTCTTTTTTTCTATGATCTTAAATATATTGTCTTGTTATGGAAAAATAAATAAATAAATAAAAATACATATTTTTATATTCAAACAAATAAATAATTTGAAATCAATAACCGTTTAAGGATATACATCCAAAATCATGGGCGACTTCGTAATCGCACACATCATTATCAATTGCAAGCGGATTTAATGGAGCATTTGTGGTAACATTTTGGAGGACAAGAAAGAAACGTTAATTAAAGAGTGAAGGGACACTTTGGTCCCTCAAGTTTTTTGACAGGGACACTTTAGTCCCTCAAGAAATTTAATTCATTTTTAGTCCCCAAAGTTTTCCAAAAGTACCAATTTAGTCTCTGTCCTATTTCCGTTAGCCACTTTGTTGAGGGACTAAATTGGTACTTTTGGAAAACATGAGGGACTAAATTGGTACTTTTGGAAAACACGGGGACTAAAAATGAATTAAATTTCTTGAGGGACTAAAGTGTCCCTATCGAAAAACTTGAGGGACCAAAGTGTCCCTTCACTCTACAAATAAGAATTTGAATTATATTGTATTTTTTATGTACTTTATAATTTTTAGTAGGTACCATTAATTATTGTAATGTTAACTTTTATTTAACTTTAATATTTAAATATTATTTGGGATTATTTTTAAAAATTCTACGTAATTAATATTATTGAATTCGTATTACGTACAAAAGCATCATTGAAATAAAATTGTGTATAAAAGTACATGATGATGCAATGCTGATGCATGTTTGGTGAGTCTTATGTTAAGACTCTGCTGTGATGGAAGATAGGGGTGTAACGGTCCGGTCCGGTCCGGTCTTTGACGGACATTGGAGACCGGATCAATCAAATTAACATGGTCCGGTCCGGTCCCGATGTGTTTTATGTGTAAAGATCGGACCGGACCTCAACGGTCCGGACCGTTTCGGTCCGGTCCGGTCCGGTCTATTTAGACCATCAAAATTAAAATTCAAAATGCTGGAAATAAATCAAGGCAAATTCAATTAGGGCAAAATCAAATTCAATTAGGGCAAAATCAATTAGGGCAAATTCAAATTAGGGCAAAATCAAATTCAACTAACTGCAGAGAGAGGGCAAGAGGAACGAGCGGCGGCGGCGGATGGAGGAGAGAGAGAGAACGAATCGGAGGAGGGAGAGAGAGAACGAATCGGAGGAGAGAGGAACAAGTGGCTTCACCGGCGTCGGCGAGCACGAAGAAGAATAAGAAGAACGGCGGCGAGCATGGAGGAGGGAGAGAGAGAATGAATCGGCATGCTCCATGCGAGATGAGAGAGACAGAGACAGAGACAGAGACGGCGAGCTTCGATGGCGCGAGAGAAGAGAGCGCCAACGGTGAAGAGGACGCGAACGGCGCTGCGGTGAGCGGTTGACGGCGCTGCGGTGAGAGGTCGGGGGAATGAGAGGGAGAGAGAGGGTAGGGGTTAAGGGTTGTGACTTGTGAGTTGTGAGGCTGCTGGCTGTGGCTACTAGGTTAGACTGAGTGTGACAATGTGTTATGCGGTTTTCACATTTTAAGTATGTGGTCCGGTCCGGTCTGAACGGTCTCAAAATTTTTGAGATCGTGGACCGGACCATGTAACATCGGTCTATAATTTTTTTAGATCGGACCGGACCATGAGACCAGACCAGACTACATTTTTTGATCTGGTCCGGTCCGATCCGACCGGTCTCACGGTCCCAGATCGGATCATTTACACCCCTACTGGAAGATATGAAAAGTCTGAAGTTGAGTTTGATAACAAAATGATGATGTGATACTGATATGTCACAGTCTGATGAGTTAAATTAAGACTCTGTTGTGAATGCCCTGATAAATGAATATAATTTAAGTACAGAAGTGAGCAGAACAAAAAAATACATGTAACAACAACAATATTCCAAAATTAAAATATCACTGACAATCTCAACTACACAAATTGATACCCTATAATTTGACAATTTTAACTGTACACATCATCAGTACTTGATAAATTTGCTTGTGAGTAAAATTTTAGGGTTGGTAACTTGTTAACCAAAAATTATGTGACAAAATATCTTATATTTATTAGGATTTCTTCTTTAATAGGCATATGTTATGCCGAAAAATAGGAACTCGGACAAAAAACACCGTTTTGCAAACTAAATGACACGATTGTGCCGCTTGGAGGAAAAAGCTTTCAGAAGTTGAGTTAAGGTTTTTGATGATATGCAACAAGTGACACCGCCGTATTAAAGCACCGTTGTGACCAAAAAGCTGAATTTAGGTTCCTTCTTTAATAGGCAGATGTTATGCCCAAAACTGTGACAAAAAACACCGTTGTGCAAACTAAATGACATGATCGTGCCGTTTGGAGGTAAAAGCTTTCAGAAGCCGAGTTAAGGTTTATGATGATATGGAACAAGTGACACCGCTATATTAAAACACCATTGTGACAAGAAAGCTGAGTTAAGATTTCTTCCTTAATAGGTAGATGTCATGCCCAAAAAAAGGAACTGTGACAAAAAGCATCGTTGTGCAAACTAAATGACACGATTGTGCCGCTTTGAGGAAAAAACTTTCAAAAGCTGAGTTAAGGTTTTTGATGATATGCAACGAGTGACATCGCCGTATTAAAACATCGTTGTGACAAAACAACTGAGTTAAGGGTTCCTTCTTTAATAGGCAGATGTTATGCCCAAAATAGAAACTGTGACAAAAAACACCGTTGTGCAAACTAAATGACATGATCGTGCCGCTTGGAGGAAAAAGCTTTCAAAAGCCGAGTTATTGTTTCTGATGATATGAAACAAATGACACCACTATATTAAAATACCATTGTGACAAAAAAGCTGAGTTAAGATTTCTTCCTTAATAGGTAGATGTTATGCCCAAAAATAAGAACTATGACAAAAAAGCACCGTTGTGCAAACTAAATGACACGATTGTGCCGCTTGGAAGAAAAAACTTTCAGAAGCTGAGTTAAAGTTTCTGATAATATGCAACAAGTGACACCGCTATATTAAACATGTGACGTGACTATGCCTTTTAACTTGGATAAGAAGAATACAGAGCAACACGCAATAACCAATTGTAACAAACCTTCGATAAAAATCTCAAAAAAGTATTTCTTTCACCATGGCATAAAATAGAGAGTTTTTAGCAAAAAAAACTAGAGGACATTCTATTAGGATACTAAATAGTGAATTTCTAGTAAAATATTAAATAAAGAAATCATAGTGAAATACTAAAGATATTGAATTCTTTTCTATTAGGGTAATAATGGAAAAAATAACAAAAGACAAAAAAAAAACATACAAATTTAAAAGCAACAAGATTAAAAGCATAAAAAATGTTATAAGAGAAGTAAGAGAATGAAAATGATAATTTTTATTCACTCGTTATTTCTTTTTATTTGAAGTTAAGTATGATGAATTTTTTAAAATTATTGTCGACTTTCTTGGATATAGGGTGTTCAATGCACCCTATGAATTAGAGTTAGCAAAAAAGTTTGACACGATCGTAATGATTCGAAAAAAAATATAAAAATATAAGACTTGAACAATAAATTTAGAATCCAAATTATAATTGTGTTTGTTTAGCATGATTGTTTCATTTAACTTAGTAGAGTGGACAGAAAAACCCAATATGAGCGAGTTAGAATAAGTTAAAAAAAAAAAAACATAAGATCTACACAATAAAAGTGGAGTTAAAATTATACCCATTCTTTTTTAACACGATTCAATCATAATCCGAACCTGAACTTGTCCTATCCAAACATGATCACTGTTAGCAATTAGCACCGAATCGGTAACTCTACAAAGGAGCATAATATTTCGCAGTACACCTTGCCACACTAGATCAATGATCCCCACCGTTGGCTACCAATCTATAACCGTTTGATCATATCGTACATCTCACGCTCAAAAAACTGCGCGTGAGAACACCCTCCTCCTTCGCTCTTATATATATATATATGGACTTTTCTAATATGCAATCCAATTTTAGATTGTTGACATGCAATCTTCTCATCAACCAATAGCAAGTTGCCACTTAATTTACTTGTGCCATGTCATCATCTCAAGTAGTCAAATGTAATTTTTTGCAATTTGGTCCAACTTAAAAAGTAAATTACAATTTTAGTCCTTTGTACCTATTGATAAATTATAAGTTTTAATTTTAAAAAATATAATTTAAAAAAAAAAATCAAAGTAGCTTCTGGAGTGCTGGTGGTTCGTCTTCTTCCCCACCACCGGCCACCATCACCTCCGATCCAAATGCCTCTACTACCTAGAAGGAATTGGCGGACGATGTCTGAGGCATTTGGATCGGAGGTGATGGTGGTCGGTGGTGGTGGTGGGGAAGAAGACGAACCATCAGCACTCCAGAAGCTACTTTGATTTTTTTTAAATTATATTTTTTAAAATTAAAACTTATAATTTATCAATAGGTACAAAGGACTAAAATTATAATTTACTTTTTAAGTTGGGCCGGATTGCAAAAAATTATATTTGACTATTTGAGATGATGACATGGCACAAGTAAATTAAGTGACAACTTGCTATTGGTTGATGAGAAGATTGCATGCCAACAATCCAAAATTGGATTGCATGCTAGTAACTCCCTATATATATATATCTAAAGCCTGGACCCAACAAACACAAACACTATTCCTCCAGACACAGCAGAGAGAGAGAGAGTAAGAGAGAGAAAATAAAAATAAAAATAAAAAAGAGAGAAAGAGAGAGAGAGAGAGAAAAAGAAAAGAAAAAAAAAAAAATAGAAGTGTGTGAGAGTGTGAGAGCTTGTGTTTGTTTTGTGTGTGAGCATTTTCAATGGCCTCGCCGTTGGGGCCGCACCACCATGAACCACCGCAAGCAGTAGTAGGTCCTCCGCTACCGCAACCGCGACAACAACCGCCGCTAGCTGAGAATGACGCGTCGAAGCCGGCGGAGTCCTCCGGCAAGGTTGTACTTTCATTCTCTCATTGCTCTCTCATTGTACTGAGCGCATTGTTTTATCTATCGTTTTTGCCTTGCGAGGTTACCAATGCTTGGATCATGTTTGATCCACCTAACAAATTTCGGTTTCCGTCGATCTACCAATTTTCCGGCGTCTCTTTTCCTTGCCGGAAAAGAACTCCGGCCTACCTCCTTGAACGGAGCGGGGTAGTGCCGCTTAAAGGATATAATTTTGTTTTAATTTTCAACATTTTTGAAGTTTTTGAAATCTGTGTTTTAAAGGTGGAGATGGTAGTAGTAGTTTTGAAAAATGGAGGCTTAAGAAAGAAAATAGAAAGGGAGCCAAAAGGAATGAAAATGTGGAATCCTATCCTCTGCTTTAATTTTGGCTTATTAATTATTAATTATTAATGAGAATTATTCCTTTAAACGCACAAGAGAGTGATTGTCACTAGGACTAGGTACTTATTATGGCTCGGCATCAAGTTATTTTTCAGTTTTACTCTCCAGGTTGTGTGAACCTGAATTTCGCGGCCGCCGGCTTCCGTTCACTTTATAGGATTTTGTTTTGTTTATCTGCTCTATTTTTAGTTGTTTATAGTTTCTATTTAGGTCTTTGGGTTGTTGTATAAACCGTTTTAGCTTGCTTTGGAAATTGGAATCCAGTATCTTGAGATTCTCTTTGCATGGTCTCTTAATTGAAATCGAAGCTTTTCTTTGGCATGTGATGCTTTCTTGTGAACTGTGGTAACCTGAGTTAGCTTTATTTCTTTTGAGCTCTTTAAACTTAAACATTTCTTCAACTTTGCATTCCTTTCGGTGGTTGAGTTTTTCTGTTATCCAAATTCCAACTATTCATCCATTTCTGTCTTTTATGTTCTATTGCTGTGCGTTTCTCTGATCATATAATGCTTAGATTTAATCAATGCTTGAACTTGGAACTTAACATGCTATAACATGCATCAAATGAATAGGTGTCTAGACTATCGAATGCTAAATTGGCCATACATGCTATAACATGCTATAATATGTATATGCTTGTCGGTTAGCGACTTTGCCGAGTCATGCATGCGATAATGGATAGGCATACAGCGACCGTTGCAGCATTAAGTGAATTTTTTTCAATCAAATTGAAATAAAGCTTGTTGGTTAGCGACTTTGCCGAGTCATGCATGTGAATGATGTGATAATGGATAGGCATACACCGACACCATTGCTGCATTAAGTGAATGTTTTTAAATCAGATTGTTGATGATAAGTGCCATTAAGCCAAGCCTAAAAGTTAGTTAAATTGAATAAAGCTTGTCGGTTAGCGACTTTGTCGAGTCATGCATGTGATAATGGATTGGCATACACGGACACCGTTGCTGAACTTTGTCGGTTAGTGACTTTGCCGAGTCATGCATGTGATAATGGATAGGCATACACTGACACCGTTGCTGCATTAAGTGAATGTTTTTAAATCAAATTGTGGATGATAAGTGGCAATAAGCCAAGCCTAAAAGTTAGTTAAATTGAAATAAAGCTTGTCAGTTAGCGACTTTGACGAGTCATGCATGTGATAATGGATAGGCATACACCGACCCCGTTGCTGCATTAAGTGAATTTTTTAAATCAAATTGTTGATGATCAGTGCCATTAAGCCAAGCCTAAAAGTTAGTTAAATTGAAATAAAGCAGTCATGGTGACTATATAGATAATGGTCTGGCATTCTGTTTCCATATTAGTAGAATTGATTGATCATATTAAATATCTATTTGCTTCTATAAATTGCAGGAAATGTCATCTGGCGCCGAGGGGAACGATGAAGTTACTGGCAACATAATCTCAACCATAATTGGTGGCAAAAATGGTGAACCTAAACAGGTGCGGGCATTTCTTTAACATTAACTTTTGAGTTTTTAGTTTAAATCCTTATTTTTACCTCTTTTAGTTGTTTGTAATTGAATATGGTGACAATTGCTATCGAGAACAGTTTACTTTGGTGGGATGTAATTGAACTATGGGTTGGTGATTAAAGTTAAGAAATTACCCTTTTATGAAGGAATAAGGATTCATCCAAAAATGTAATACTATTAGGAAGGAGGCATTGTGATGGATTCTCATCACATGGCATGGTGAGAGGCTATCTGTACTGTTGTCAGGCATGTTTATGACACCTGTGCCCGGGTGATACAGCTGGACACGTGAACTTTGGGTGTTCACAACAACGCATCTCTACCTATACTGAAGTAGTGATCCCTTCTTCTGGTGACCACCAGCAACCGCTTGACCTTTTAACTCTTTCTGCTCGTCCTATCAAAGCATTTGACGTCAAGAGCATATATTTTGGAGAGTTAACTCTTTTTGTTTCTTACTTGGTTACGTTTTTGGAAAGTTAGCTCTCCTTTTTGTCTTGGTACCCAATTGTATCTATCGACTTTCTATTTTCCACAAAATCAGTACAAGTATTAAATACAATAATAGATTAAAAGAAAAGTCCAGAGTAAGAAACCGGTATAACATTTTTACGCATAAAAAAATAATTGAAATATGACAGACAACTAGATAAAATTTCCAAAATAAGATATGTAGTGGTAGTGAATAAGGATGATAAAATGAAATATGATCTTTTTCCTGTTTCTTTTTTCAAGTATTTTGTCATGTTAAGATGAGTTTATGTTAAATATTTTATATTTTTATGTTCAGGATATGCCATTTTGTAATTATGATTATTGATATTATTTTAGTATTTGACATGTCGAAGCTGTATGCTGTCCCATATTTTTTAGAAATGTGCCATGTCATCTAGTCCTCAATTAATTGTATCTGTGGCCTACGTAATCAACCACGCGCGATAGCAACACTATCACATCCGCCACAACTCTGCGCTATGTTGCCATGTGGATTTGCATTGCATCAGATTATGACTGCTTTTGCGGCCCACTGTGATTGGTTTCACGGTGGTCACGACCTCTATCTTCATGCGGCATCAGGAAACCTGCAAATCTTCATATGGCTGCTACGTTTGGGTATTTTTCCTGAATATTTTTGTTTCCCTAATTTTTTTTCCATTTTACCCTCACTTTAGTCATCAAAGTTCGATAGACATACTCTTCAACTTAGCACATCTCTATTATATCCGCACTTTAACTTATCAAATGTCATGTTTACCCTCATTTAAACTCGGTAAATCTCAATTTCATCCTTACTTTTACTGCCTCTTTCTAGTTCCACCAGATCCTCTTCATCCTCTCGCATAAATTATGGCAGAGATCCATATCACAGAGAAATTCTGCAACCTCCTTCTTCCTCACACTAACCCATTGCACAGGGTGGATTTTCAGTCTTCTTAATTAGGTTTTATCCCAGCAGCACCCTCTGCACTTATTTCGCACTCTCTGTTCTCAGTTTTGGCTATTTCCCTTCCCAGCAATCCATCATCTCGCACTTGTTACTAGCAGCTTTATGCACTATTTCAGCTTACCTTCTCTGACCAAACACACCTCTGAAATGTTATGGTTTTTTGTTGTTAATAGCTTATTGTTATTAGTCGTGCATCACACAAATGGTAAGTGGTAACAATGTCTGTAAATTATAAATTATGAGTATTAATTATTTATGTGTATGAAATATTTTGTTTACTGTATATGCTATCTTTGGTGTAGCTGTCATATACTGCTACCCACTCTAATCGCTATACTACTACAGCATTTTTGGGGTCTGTCGCTACTCGCCCCTATCTGGGATTGACTACATAGTTTGTGTCCCATGTTGCATCCGTGTTTTTTCCTATACTTGTAGCGTGACCTAGAAGAGATTTTTGTTTTTTTTTTCCTTTTTCTAACTGATTGTTTTTGGTTACCTCATTTTGGACTTCAGAAAGTTTAGTTTTGAAGAATTTTGATGTTCTGCATTGATGGTTCAATAAACTTGAATACTTAAATTTGATGATGATGGCCATTGCTTTCCATTTATACCTCTTGCAGACCGCCACTTACATGGCTGAACGCGTCGTTGGCACAGGATCATTTGGAGTTGTTTTCCAGGTAAGGATAAACTAAGCAATTTTATCAAAAAAAAAAAAAAACTCTTAGCTGATAACTATCCCTTCGTAGCTTTCTCTGCTGTATCTCAAATTGCTTTTCATCCCATGTGGGGGGTTTCTTTTTGTCCTGACAAAGGCAAGGTACTTGGAGACTGGGGAGGCGGTAGCTATAAAGAAGGTCTTGCAGGACCGGCGGTACAAAAATCGTGAGCTGCAGTTGATGCGTTTGATGGATCACCCAAATGTAATTTCCCTTAGGCACTGTTTCTTCTCTTCAACAAAAGATGAACTTTTTCTCAACTTGGTAATGGAATATGTCCCTGAGACGGTGTACCGTGCTCTAAAGCACTACACTAATGTGAACCTGAGAATGCCCCTAATCTATGTGAAAGTATATGCATACCAGGTATGTGCTTCCTCTATTTGCAATTAGATATTGATCTGCTATTCTTCACACTTTTTTTTGGGAACCTTGTAATGATTGAGTTGGGATATGATGTTTAGATCTTTAGGGGACTAGCATACATACATAATGTACTTGGAGTTTGCCATAGGGATTTGAAGCCTCAAAATCTTTTGGTACGTTATTTGGTGGCTGTTTTTCCTCAACAAATTGTATTCATTTATTCTAAACCTGTTGCATATTTGCTCTGTAGGTTGATCCTCTCACTCATCAAGTCAAGCTTTGTGATTTCGGGAGTGCAAAAATTCTGGTATGTTTGTCTGTGTTCTTCTGTACTTGTCATTACTTCTCACACACACACACACACACACATATATACATATACATATATATATATATATATATATATATATATATATATATGCTACAATGATAATGGTGGAATATTAAAATCATATACTGTCCAATGAACATAGAATGACAAGCTAATTAAGACCAGTCCACTCCACATTGTATATGTGATGATGACGTTTCAGTACATATACATTAAAATAAATGTTAATGTTGCCAATTAATGTCGAACACAACTCATTCTTTTCCCTATTTTAGACCAATGAATGGAAGAAAGTTTATTGGTTGGAGTCAAATGCAAATTTTGGTTACAACCGTCACTCTTATGAAATTTTTCAGTTTGGTATTAACTGCTGGAATTGTTTATAATGACAGGTCAAGGGTGAAGCTAACATTTCGTACATATGTTCACGTTACTATCGGGCTCCAGAACTAATATTTGGTGCGACAGAATACACAACTTCTGTTGATGTCTGGTCAGCTGGTTGTGTCCTTGCCGAACTTCTTATAGGCCAGGTTGTTATACTCTTTGGCAACCTATGCACTAATATTGCTTGTACATGTAACTGTTTTCTTTTCCCTTTGTTTTATAGATATGATTTGTTTACTCCTCTTTGTTTCAAATGTTTCTTTAGCCATTATTCCCAGGAGAAAATCAGGTTGACCAACTTGTGGAAATTATTAAGGTGATGCCTTGTCTATGTTGATGCTGCCTTGGGTTGCACGTGTATAGTCACAGAGAGATAATATAGGTGTCTCCTTGTAGGTTCTTGGTACTCCGACTCGAGAAGAAATTCGTTGTATGAATCCAAATTATACGGATTTCAGATTCCCTCAGGTTAAGGCTCATCCTTGGCATAAGGTAAAATACATTCACATTTCACTGTCTTTCACCCCAAAAAAGATATGTATTCATTGCCGATCCTCCTTTTGCTTTGTAACAATGTGATTTTTAGGGTGCATTTCTTTAGGTTATTAAAGCATTTTGTGCAATGATCCATGTTTCAGATTTTTCACAAGCGAATGCCCCCTGAAGCAATTGACCTTGCATCAAGGCTTCTTCAATATTCACCAAGTCTTCGCTGCAGTGCGGTGAGTAGGACCGACCCTTACATCAACCTCAAGCAACATACACTGAACAAGCATATTAGTAGTCTGGATATAAAAACTACATTTACACAAGTTCCCTTATTCCTTCTTTCTGAGAGATTTGATCCACATTCTTTGGAATATCATGTTTTAGTACTGTTTCAGTTAAATGAGGTTCCAGTATGCTTATTATTTATATATTATGTTTGATTTAAAATATTTATATAAGTTGGCATAAGTTTCACCAGTGGCTTTTATTTTTTTCAGCTGGAAGCTTGTGCCCACCCTTTCTTTGATGAGCTTCGTGAGCCTAATGCCCGACTACCTAATGGTCGTCCACTTCCCCCGCTTTTCAACTTTGAAGAAGAAGAAGTATGTATCTAATTGGCTTCTATTAAATCTGATATATTTTAGAATTTTGCATTGTTTACTGTTCAAGATAGAACTGCATAGTGTCTTCTGCATGTCACCCCAGTTTAATAACTAATGGTTACTCCTATATGTTTAAATTGCAAACAGTAACACAAAAATGTGAAAACAATATACAACACAGCAGAAATTGCAAATATATTGAATGTTGATACACATCTGAGTGCAATGAATGCCAGATTGTCAGCTAATCATGACAGTTTACTGCTGAATGGATTTTGTAATGCTTCTCATTATAATTAAGCTGCTATTGATTGTAACCTATGGGGTATATATAATTCTATACACCAATAATATGGTAATGAAAACTGACTGCAGCTAGATGGAGAATCCCCTGAACTGATCAATAAAATCATCCCAGAGCACATCAGGCGGCAAACTGGTCTTGGCTTCCCTCAATCAACCGGCGCATAGATGTTAAGAGATAATGAAACAATGCGTCAGCCGTTCTAGTGATTAATCTGAAACACATGATGGACTTTCAGTGGTCAATATAGCAGGGTTCAGGCCTAATCTGCAGTTTTCCTCCCCTTGTAAAGTTGTTTACATGTCCTGGCTGTTTAGGGTATCTTGGAGATCGTTTATTCTGTCTATTTCATATTTAGTAGTTGAAATGTACTTATTTCTCCCTGCATCTGTATATTGTTTTGGTCAGATATCAGAAATGTAGCCTAGGAGTATAAAATGATGGTGTTTATATCTACATAGGTAGGGCTTGCCAGAGCCCAGTAGAAATTGTAGGACCCTGGCTGTAGTTTGTCTTGCTTTTTAGATCATAATATTAATGGTGTTTTTTCCAATTATGTTTATAACAATCTCTTGGTTTCATTGTCCGATCCGCTAGACTCTAGGATATGAATGACATTCCCCATTTTGCAAAAGAAGTTATTGTCCATTTGGTCATGTGCAGAGCACTCAATTTGTGCCTGCAAACTTTTAGGCAAAGAATCACAAGATTTTGGACATGAGGAAAGAGCTGCCCACACAAACGCTGTTGGGATGTGTCTAATATACTCATAAAGTAAAGGTTGAGTAAAAAGGTGAAACAACCAGGTTTTGTTGTGTACAGACAAAGCCATGTCTTAAGTTTTTATTTCTGCCCAATAACCCTCCGCTTCTGCTGTTATTGTGTCTTAAATCTTATTTTTATAGAGCATAACAATATCTAGAGATGTTAGAATTGGAGATTATTGTAAAAGCACCGTAGTTTATTTAGTTTGGAAAAGGATGCTTTGGCCATTGAATTTTATTTTAGATTTTGTGACTTTTTTCTTTGGATTTGTAGCTCGTGTTTGATTTGTAATTCATACCAGCAAGTTGTTGTGGAAGTTGGGTCTTTGTTTATCTGGTTTCCACCAGTTTTCAACGTGCTGTTACATGCTTACATTTAGAGTTTTAATCTTTGGCCCCAGGATTGAATATTTGGTTTCCATTTTTTCGCGAAAAAGATCAAAATATCCTTAAAGTTAAATAGTTTTTGACTTTGACATGTTGGAAACAAAAAAGAAAAATACACATCTGATATGTCTCTATCGAAAATATATTTTGACTCATTAATGTTGGAAGTGCAAATTTTTATACTTAATTTACCAACGAGTGGGAAGTGACAAAAATTTGCATCCGCACTGAGATCCTAACTATTAAGTGTATTATGTCCTTCTTGTTTTTGATTTTGTATGGGCCATGCATTGGCTTTGGGGAGTAAAAGTGCGCGCCTCTCCTTCCCCTTCCAGTTCTGTGGCTAAGTTTATTGGGCTGAAATTCTCCATGTGCGTTTTCTATTCTCAATACAATCATTCTTAAAATATCTTAATAAAGTGATGGAGTAATTTAATTTTTGTTTCAATCTCCATACAAGTTTACTAAACTAGTTTACTTTTTTATGAATTTGAGAAAATTAAATGCATTTAACTATTTTTCTTAATACTTGTGTCGGTAGTTATTTTTGCTACTCCCTTCGGTTCTATATATAGGGCATAACTTAACCGTATTCCCCGGACCAAAGAAAGTGGTTAGTTTTGTGAATTTTATGAGAACATTACAATTTTGCCCCTCCACTTTACTTGGAAAGTTCACATTCATTAATGAATAACAAAAAAACATAGTCAAAACATTTAATAAGGGCAAAAAAAAGAAAAAACAATTAATGAAACATAGAAAATATAAAGTGCCCTATATATAGGATCACAGATTTCTTTTAGAAGGTGCCCTATATATAGGACCAGAGGGAGTAATAAACAAGACCGAAGGGAATACTATTGTTAATAGTATAAGTAGCTTTGTGTGTGATTTCACTTACTAAATTTGCGTAAATTTCAGAACTAGAGTGAAATTTAGCTATATTTTAATCCTTCCGATACTATAAGCTTGGAATGGAATTTAGCTAAAAATTTCACTTCCAACACTTAGTTGTCGAAAGTGTAAAAATTTACACATTGGATATTGGTGAGTCGGAACAAATTTTGATAAGGGTGTATAGAAAGTGTATTTTTAAAAATTTTCCATAACTTGAAGTCGGAAAGGATTTTACGATGAGAGTATTTTTGGTCTTTTTAAAGAAAAATGAGGGCCAAAAATAAAAACTCTACATTTAAACGTTGTTAATTTGTGAGCTTTAACTCGATCATGATATTTTGTGGGCTTTGGACAAAAACAAAATTTAGGGTCTTTATTTTATCAAAAAATTAATCAAGAAAAATTTTGACAACAAAATTTGAATAAAAATGGGAGTTTTATGCAAATTGAGATTGCAGAATAAAAATGAAGGTTCCTAGTTTATAATAATAAAAAAAATTATAGGAAACTTTTACATTAAAATTTGAATTAAAATGAGGATTTATATAAACTCTGAAGATCGAAGACTTTTTTTCCCTCAATTGTTATTACTTGTAGAAAACTTGTGGTTTGATATTAATGCCAATATTTTTTACTCTTTGGAGCTCTTTGGCCTTTGGGTGGTCGCACCTCTTGCCCTCCCCCAAGGCAGGCCTTTTTGACCCTCGATCATTTTTGGAAAATCCTAAAGTATCCATCCACTTTAATAAGATTGTCAAACTCACGAGTTTTAGAACTCATGGAGTCAAGGTAAACTTGACTCGCGAATTCGACTCGTAAAGTCGCACGAGTTTACTTATTTTAAAACAAATATGTACACAACATTCATAACATTCATAAAAATGCACCTTATGAATGTTAAGAGTGAGTAGTCGACGATTGAGCGTAATTGGTGGTTAAGACTTGAATCTTTACCGAAGAAGAGATGATTGAGATTTGATGATTGAGGTTTGAGACACGAAGAGAAACTCAGCAAAGAAAAAGAGATGATTGAAGAAGATGAAAGAGATTCGAGTAAGGTGTAAAAGGATTTTGAGAAATTAAGCCAAAATGACACCGTATTTGAGTTGAATTTCTATTTTTGAGTCAATTGAGCTAATTATTTCTATTTCTAGGCCAATTGGGATGACTCACGAGTTTGTACGAGTTAACTCGCAGTTCTATACAAGTTTGCCCGAGTTTATTCAAGTTTACCCAAGTTTACTCTGTTTCGAATTTTGAACCGATTTAACATGATTCTATGGTCTAAACTCGTTAACTCGTACAATTCTACGGGTTAACTCGCGAGTTTCACAATTATGCTCTTTAATACTCCAAAAACTTAATAATTAAAAATACCTATTTTTCATCTTCTAAATCGGTAATCTTATTTTATCTCCTTTATTACATTATTTCATCTTCACTTTTTGTAATTTTTTTGCACATCGTACGTCAACCTCCTGGAATGATCAATTTTGTGCGGTACTTTACGGTTAGAGCACTCTACATTTTTATGCAGTATGTCAAATCCCTGAAGTATTCAATTTTTGTGCAGTATTCCAATTTCTTGGGGTACTCAATCTTTTTGTACAATATTTCAACCCCTAGGATACTCAATCTTTTTATGCAGAACTTTAGGGGTTGGGGTTGGGGTTGGCGTACTAAGTATTTTTGCAACACTCTAGAGTTTGCAAATATTGACAAAATTATAGTATGCTATACTATACATAAACTATATATATATAAAAAAAAAGAGTAAGTATTTTTAATGTATAAGTGTTTGGATTATTATAAAGGACCTGTATTTTGGTACCTTCCAAAAAAGAAAAAAAAGGAGGGGGGGGGGGGGGGGGGACTGGTGATAAAATAACTAACTCCCTACTTAAAGTTATTCCAAGGCTCGAGCCGTTCATCAGATAAATTATTAGGTGGTTCAAGACTTCATGATCTAAGACGATCACCATCACTTATTATTTATTTTTAAATTTTTTTAACATAATGAATGGTTAATATGAGGTTAAAACGAGTTTGGACCACCATGGTTCAGGACCAACTAATAATTCTCTGTTCATAAGCCTCTTTTTTGTTTTAATTAGGAAACATGACAAAAAAGTGAATTGATTAAATAATTAATATTGAATTCAAAGCAGAGCATCTTCCACGGAACATAACCTTGACATCTAAATCATAAGTAATTTGCCGGTTCAGAAAAATTCCATCATAAACCAATCTAATATGCTAATATTCAAATTAAGAAATCTCTCGCATGGAGAGCATCAGATGGCACTTCTATATAAACCTTTTATCTAGCATATATTTCATGTACCAAAATCACAATCACATAGCAAACACCTCAAAAAAACTTCACTACCAATTTTATATATATATATATATATATATATATATATTCTTAGCCGTTACTGACTAAAAACATGGCTTCCACCACCCAAAGTCAGTATCTTGTAGCTCTATTCCTCATCATCACAACAGTTTTAAGTTCCTTGGCAATGTCCCGAAAGCTCCAAGATAATGCATCCTTATCCGGAAGACATGAACAGTGGATGGCAAAGTACAGCAAGCTCTACAAGAATGATGCTGAAAAGGAAAAACGTTTCATGATATTCAAAGAGAATGTGGAATACATTGAATCCTTCAATGCTGCTAACAACAAACCATACAAACTCAGTATTAATCAATTTGCTGATCAGACCAACGAAGAATTTAAGGCTTCCCGTAATGGTTTGAAGAGGTTACTGCATGGACTAAGGACTACTACAACAGCAACCTCATTTAAGTATGAAAATGTTACTGCTATTCCTACTGCCATAGATTGGAGGAAACGAGGGGCGGTTACTCCAATCAAGGACCAAGGGCAATGTGGTAAGATAAAGGACATACACCTTCTATTATTCTGCTCTCTTGGTTCACTGCTTCAAATTTCATTCCATCACATAGAAATATATTGATAAATCTAGTATATTCAAGTTTAATGCACTATCTCAATCACATCATTAGTATTTTTAGAAAGGTTTTTTTAATGTTTGCCCCACCATATGTCTGCATCGGGAATTAATGTAATTAATCTATATGAATTTTATAAATATGACAATTTTTAATACAGATTTATCCATTATGAGTTTCTTAACATATGCTTTAAGACAAACGTTAAAAAAACTTTTTTCAGGATTGTTTCTGTTAATTAATAATTAAGATCCGAAGTTATCATAATTAGTAATGTGATTCACCTTATGCACCTATCATAAGTATACTAAGTTTTATTCAAGTAATTTTTTTTTTTTTGGATAAGCTAAAAGATTGTATTTAAGCAATGAAGCATAAAATGTACTTCAAGCCAAAACAGAGAGACTTTTTATGCATGCAAGTATTTTGTGATAATAATGTTTGTGTTATATGTTTGCTTATGATTATAAATCTAGGTAGTTGTTGGGCATTTTCAACCGTGGCTGCAACAGAAGGTATACACCAATTGACAAGTGGAAAATTAGTCTCTCTATCAGAGCAAGAACTTGTGGATTGTGACACAAAGGGCGTAGACCAGGGATGTGAGGGTGGTTACATGGAAGATGGATTTGAGTTCATTATAAAAAATGGTGGAATCACCACTGAAGCAAATTATCCATACACAGGAGTTGATGGAACTTGTAACACTAAAAAGGAGGCCTCCAACATAGTTAAGATCAAGAGTTACGAGAAAGTCCCTGCTAATAGTGAAGATGCACTTCTGAAATCCGTGGCTAATCAACCCGTGTCGGTTTCTGTTGATGCTGGAGGAAATTTTCAATTTTATTCAAGTGGAATCTTTTCAGGAGAATGTGGAACTGAACTAGACCATGGTGTTACAGCAGTTGGTTATGGTACAACTAATGATGGCACTAAGTATTGGTTAGTGAAGAACTCGTGGGGTAATAGTTGGGGAGAGCAAGGGTACATAAGGATGAAACGAGACATAGATGCAAAGGAAGGCTTGTGTGGCATTGCAATGGATGCTTCTTACCCAATTGCCTAAATACTTCGTTTATGTTAATTGTGATTTAAACTTATAAATTTGTAAAATTATATGTATTGTGTAACAGGCTAAAGTATACGTATTATATGTATTAGTTATTAGTTATAAGCATCTTTTGTTTTTTTTTTCTTGTATTGTTTGGAAAATATCACAGGTGTCCTAAGAGCATCTTTAATACCAAAGAACCCTTGAAATCAATCTTGCATGAGATCGCGTTTCTAAGTCTCTCCCAGCGAGATGTGTTAAATCCAAATTCTCAATTTGACAGAATCGCACCACTTAAACTAACTCTGTTGCATCTTTGTTATATATGATAGTCATTAGTCAATTCGTATGTACGCATCCTTTACTATGATAGAGTCCTTAATCAAAGATTCCTGTCAGCATTAAATGAAATCCCAAAAAGTCTTTAAAAAAAAAAGATGTGTATACCAACGTCACAACTAGAGGGGGTAAAAAGAAAAAGGCTTATCTATGGTTTTGGTTCCTAAAAGTTCATCATGTTTTGGTTTTAGTCCCGATAAGTTATTTTGATCGGGATTGGTTCTTAATTTTTTAAACATTTTGGTTTTGGTCCCTTCCATTACAAAAAATCAGTTATTTGCCGACATGGTTAACGAAAAATCCACACCAGCTACCACGGGTGTGAGGTAGCGCCAAATAGGTGATGTGACATGGATGATTCAGGCCTACGAACTCAAAATTTTGCATACAAGACCATTTTGCGTATCGGACCATTTTGCGTCCGTGGATTTGTATCATCCACGTTATATCACCTATTTGGTTTCACTTCAGACCACATAGACTGCTGATATGATGTTCCGCTAGCTACACAAACAAATAACAAATTTTTACAAATGGAAGGGATCAAAACCAAAATGTTTGAAAATTTAAGGACTAGTCCCAATCAAAATAACTTATAAAGACTAAAACCAAAATACGCTAAACTTGTAGGTACCAAAGACATAAATAAGCCAAAAAGAAAAAAGAATATTAAGACATAAATGACCTAAACTCTTGTCATTGTTGTATGGCAATTGGAAAAACTTCCAAATGAGAGAGATCAAAACAACTACGTCTACGAGTACGTCACTTCCATAGTTTGCCACATTAGACATTCCACATTTGCCGCTGCATGATTTTTCTCTGTCGGCTTTTTTTTATTTGATTAACTTAAAAAGCTAATCTATTTTAGTACAACTTTATTTTGGGAACAACTCTGTTACATAAACATCAGTATTTGACATTTATATGGGACACTATTTTTTATCCAAAAAGACAAATGTCCCTCTCTAATGTCAAATACAGATGTCAAGCAAACATTTTCGTTTTGGAAATTTTATGGAAAGTTCAAAAAGTCAATTTTTTGATATAAGATGCTTGAACATAATCATTAAAATGTTTGAACTTAACCTCTTTTTAAATGATTTTTTTAGTATTGTATCGTCAGACTCCATTTCTAAGTGGAGTTGCATGAGTGGATCGAAAGTAATGTGATCCAACTTCCCTAGATTAATTTTGATCCTTCAAAGTGCAATTCCTATTGGTCTTCAACATTACTCCCTCCGTTTCAAAAGTATTGTTTTTTTAGCATATGTACCATGTTTTAAAAGTCTTGTTCTTTTACAGAATCCAATACATAATAAATGCTATTTTTCCCAACACACCCTTATTTATTACACTCTCTTTTTCACTTTCAATACTTTTCTCTTTCTTCAATAATGATTATATAAGGGCATTAGAGTCAAAACACCCTAAATTCTTACATCATTTAATCATTTCTTAAAATTCGTGCATAATCTTAAACAACACTACTTTTGAAACGGAGGGAGTATGTAAATAGATTACTAGGCCAAAAGCGGCACCCTATCCTCCATTGCCAATAATTACTTATAGTCCTGCTTCTCTTCCTGTGTCTATCACTGGACCACTCGTTATTTCTTACTCACTCCGTTTCACAATGTTTGGTCTTTTAGACTTTTTTTCTTGTTTCATAATGTTTGACCTTTTACATTTTCAATACACAAACATATTTTTTTTTCCAATATTAACCTTTCATTCAATCATTTCTCTTACTCCTTATTAATTCTACTTTTATCATCTCTCTCATCTCTAAACCACTATACATTAATTAATGGACACACTAACTAATAAAAATTAAATACTATTACAATTTTCAATAAGGATTAAATATGGGCATTTTAGACAAACTATACATAATACTTACAATAATTAACACTTTCTTAATCTGTGTGTCCAGACCTAAAAGGTCAAACATTGTGAAACGGAGGGAGTATTCACTAAAACAACATTATTTAAGTAATTTGGGTTGGTAAGAAAACCTTGTGTCAACCACATTATTAGAGCCTAGTGGCTAGTGCTAGTGCATTGTTAAATTATCAAGAAATCAGAAAACAAATAATTGAGGCAGGAGAAAGTGCCTAATGCACTTGGAATAAACAAATCAAAATTCTTTTGAGGAAATATTATGATCCAATGAAGATGGCGAAATGGACAAGTCAAAATTCGTAATAAGGGGAAAAATTATGTTCCAATCATATGTTTTTTTTTTTCCTCACGTAAATAAAAAAATGGAAGAAATATTGATTAAGGGACTAAAATGTTAAATAAACTTTAAAAAAAATAGAATTGGAGAATGTTCATCTGTAAAGTAGCAAATATCAAATCAAATGTGTTGAGCTCAGAAAAGCTACAAGATGCAACTGTGTTCATTGTTATTATCTTACAATGGATGCAACTGTGTGAGCCCAGAACCTAAGATTTTCCTTCATGTCAACCTCATTGCCCAAAGCTGGAACCCTCCAATTTAACATTAGTGGATTCACATTCTTCCTTTGGTCTAAAACACCCCAAGCTTCAGATAAATAAGGCCTGCAAATCACAGTCTCATCATCATTGTTCTGCTTATGTTCTGCACTCACACTAGTACTTCCATCCTTTATTCCTAGCCTTTGCAACCCTGGAATCAAAGAAACCAATCTTGAGTCCTTATCCTCCTCAGAAAACATAAAACCCAAATCCATAAACCCTTTTAGCTCCTTAAACTCAAGGTCTGAAAGGCTCCTAGTGCTTTTTCCATTCCTCAGTTTTCTTCTATGACCATGTGTTTGCCTTTTCATTTTGTGAACTACTTCATCTTCTTCCACTTCATTGTTTCCAGTAACATTATTTTCCCATTGGAATTGTTCCACTTCCTTCCCAGAAAGAATTGTTTGAAGCTTCTGTGGTGTGAGGACAGAGTTTGGTGATGGAGAATCAGAGAAATCACCTAATGTTGACCCCAAGTTTTGGTCACTAAAGGACCTCACTTGAAGTGTTGGAACTCTTAGAAGCTTTGTATCTAAAGGAAGCACTTGTTCCACCACATGGGTATGAAAAGGTGAAGGGGTTTTGTTGGTGAAAATTGTTGTCTCAAACCAGAAGGTATCCAACAAGTTCAGAACTTGTTCTGCTGCCATTATTACTTTCTATACAAATGAATGGTCTGGATCCTCCGAATATATGAGAACGTTGGAGAGGATCAGAGGTTTGAGGGTATGAAAAGAGCAAAGAGGACTCAGTAATCTAGAATTTATGCTGTGTGTGAGTGGCATTACATAATTCTTTCTGTTTATATGCACTTTATTTCTACGTGTGACATAATATTTGTACCCGTGTTTAAGGTCGTGACAAGAGAAAATCCTCAATAAAAATTAGGCTATTGAAAGGGGGGACCCGGATTCTTTGCAGTCGGCTACGTGGTACAGTCACTGCAGTCGGAAATTCAAGGATCCAGATTTTTTGAGTTTTATTTTTTATTTTAACTTTACCCAAGTTTTATTTTCTGTATGGCTAAGATCTCATGCAGTCACAATTTGGGGGATTAGGATCCACCTCGTGAGGTCTTTCTATCCACTAATTTTAATTTTTTTAATTCGTTATATATTTAACAACAATGTCACATGAACGTTTAATTTTGACATCTACATCCAACACCTACTTTTTTTTTAAGAAATAATGAGTTTTTCAAGAAAAATAAAATGGAGGGTTCATCATTCTTTGCCTAAAAAAGTAGGTGTTGAATTTAGATGTCAAGAAAAAATGTTCATGCAACATCTTTCCTTTTAATAAAAAAACATGTCCCAATGAAACCTCCACAATGCTCCATTTTGAATTCCTGCCTCCACATTAAAAGCTGAAGATTTCTCGATTGTTAAGGCATGCACGTGTCATTGCAGTTACATACAGTTTTTTCACAAACTAAAAAACTAAATTAAATTCTGTCTTAATAAAAGGAAACTGTTTGTGTTGAGTTAAATGTGAAGGAAGTTGAAGTGTTCTTTGTTTAGACAAAACCACCGCACATTTTCACTTTCTCTATACAATTATTTTTTCTCTTTATCCAAAAGTCTTCTTATAATTGCATCATAGTGAATTTTACGAAGCAATGAAAGGAAGTGCCTCCCAAACCTTTTATCCGCTCCATTGATTGTGCATGCATTAAAATATTAGATGTTTTTATCATGTTTTTTTTGTCTATCTCTTTTCTTTTTGTTATTATTTTACGTGGCAATTGTGCTATATTTTTTCACTGTGTTTGTCTGTCTCTACTCTTTTTGTTATATACCATTTTAAGTTAGTTTTTAGTCACTATTTTCGCTTAATATGAATCATGGATTATCTTCAATTGATACAGTGGGATTCTCGCTCTTAATTTTGCAAATCTCATTCTAAGCATCCTGATAATACCTTAATGTGACTTTCTATCTAAAACATATTCATAGGCAAAACAAGAGAACTAACCCATTGGATGGCATAAAAAATTAGGGCCACGATCGTTTATTGCACTGCCCAAGTTTTATTTTTTAAATAAAGTCATGATAGGAGTGCAATTTATTTATGCAAAGAATGATGTATTGTTTGGTTATTAATGATTTTGCCCTTCCACTCCATTGTTACATTCTTGATCAGTTACCTTGCCAGTTTGTTTTTCTTTAACTTTGTTCAAAGTTTTTTTTTTCAAATGAGAATTGTTTAAAGATAAATTTCATATTGGTCATGTAAATGGTTCAGGAGAAAATGGCCTAATTTTAAGTTCCAAGTTGCATGAGGCAAGTGGTTATGTTTAAATTCAAACTTTTTGTGGTATAATTATTAATAGTTATGTTTAAATTCAAATTGCTTATATTTTGATTATAAGTTATTTGTTATGCTATGAGATGATGATTGCATTTGTTTAGGAGTGGTTTTGAGGCAAGTGGTGGCTGGTGAGTGGTGTCCTCACTGTTACCATGTTCATCATGTTTGCTCTCTTTTGTAATATATAAATAGATATCTGTACAAAATGTGACTCAAGTTGAAAGATTTTTCCTCAACTTCTATTGGTTAATTTTGATGCAAATACAAATAGCCTTGGGTGGTATAACCATCAAAGCATTGTTGAATGATGTGATAGGAGAAGTTGGGGGGAAATTGCTGTTAGATTTTTATTACAGAATGAGTGACAGGATTTAAGTATATCTTTAATGATTCCTGAGTGATCTTCTCAGGTACAGTCTTAATTTGTTCTAGACTACTATACTTTTAAATGCTACTTCTCAATGTTAAATCCTCACGGTTTTAAATGAAAACTTGAGTTTTTTCAGGCATTATATCATCACATTGTTATTTTGACTCTTTCTAACTAATTTTGCAAGAATTTCGGGTAACTGTGTATGCCTCATTTACTAAACAGATATATTTTTTTTCAGGCAATAGTTATTATAATTTTAATAGTTGTTTGACAAAGCTTTGTTCGGCAATTGTTTTCAACATTTTTTATGTGGTATATTATATATCCTATTTAAGTTTATTCCTTCAATTCATTTTACTTTAAGTGTCATTTTAGGTATAACGTTCCCATTAAGAAATGTAATTAATGTATCATTTTGGATTAACTTTATATGATGTTTACTTAATTTGCAGTTTTCTCCCTTATAATTATATTTATTATATTTTTTCAATTATTATCTCTCTTCTTAATTAAGTGAGGGTAAAATTATAATATATATATATATATATATATATATATATATCTAATTAATGTTGTATCATTTTCTAAAAAGACACTTATATATTTAGAAATTAATTTTTTATGCTAAAAAAACACTTAAAGTAGAATGGAAGTGACCAAATGACTTTTCAAAGCGTTAGTTTTCAATTAGAAACAAAAAGCGGTTTGTTTCGTCAATTTATATGTTCTGTGTGTAACATCCTGAAAATTAATATTAAATAATATAATTTTAGTATATAAATATTTATTTAAGGATAGGATTAAGCCTTAGAAATTGTACAGGGTTAAAAGGGTAGTATAAGCATAGGTCGACCTAGGATGTAAGTATAGGACCTCGGTCCGATCCCGACCGAGCTAGATGGGTTTGTGCGCGTATGAACCGAGCTTAATGGGAACCAAATGCGGAATTTGTTGTCCAGTCCGGATTAGCCGACCTCAGCGCATCTCACAGTATCATCCGAGAAGGAAGTTCGGACTACTGCTGTTCCTACAAACCGAGCCGACGTATCCTAGCCGACGTACCCGAGCCGACACGTCCTAGCTCCTCCGTGCCAGCTCAGGTGGAGCTGTTAACTCTTTGGTTTTCGTACCGTCCGTACGGTACTATCCTTCACTTTATGTCATTGTCATTCACTTTATGTCACTATTGTTGCTTTATGTCCCTTTCAATGTACTATTCATGGCTTCCTTTGGAAGCCAATGAATCCTAGCCACATGTTTTGACTTCTCATGGAAGCCTCCAATGAGAGCCACACAAATATTCTCCCTAAAATAATAAAAGTGAAAACCAACCCACAACACTTCTCATTTTCACTCTTCTTCTCCCTACGTCTCACTGTCTTCCTCCCTCATTTACTCTCTCATTTTCTTCTCTGAAATCCAGCAACCAAACCCCCAACATATTTTCTTTCTCTCTCTCGAGCATCTCTTCTTCTCCTCCACCAAGCTATACTGGTTGGAGACTCTCCCTCCTTCTCTCTGTCCCTGTTCCAGTCTGGCGTTCCCTGGATCGTGTGGCAGCCGGCGTGCAGCTTGGAAGCAAGGATTCAAAGGGTGTGGAGCTCACAAGGTCAAGGTCAAGGAAAGCCATTCTCAAGCTCTCAACTCTTATCTCTCACGGTTTGAGGTAAGGAGTGAGTGTTACCTCTACTTGAGTTTGGGTTTCTAGGGTGTTCATAAAGGTTACTAAGAGTGGGTGTTAGATTAGCTAGGGAATGGATCTAGGTTAATGTTAGAAAGGAAATGGTAAAAAGGGTAAAAAAGGGAACTAATAAATGGACTAGAAACATGAGTTTGAAGTAGGGAGGAATATTGTTTTATGCTATACGTTGGTATTTACATGATGAATTGGTTGAATGGTTTTATTCTTATGGTTGTTGTTGTATAAGTGTTTGTGAACTTTGTGTATAAATGTTTATGAGCTTTGATATTTGTTATTCATATCTGTGGCCGAGCTGGGAGAGGTTGCGAATGGGTTGAGAAAATGGTAAATATGGATAGTAGGAGAGATAGAGTAATAAGTCAGATAATGAGAAGGGTCAAGGGAAAAAGGGGAATGGTTATTTAAAGGGTTGAGCCGAGATGGGCCGAACTAAAAGAGATGGTTAAAATGGACTAAGAGGAATTAAAGAGAAATGGTTGTGTGATCGGGTCATAGCAGACGCGTACTGGGTGCGTGCATTGATCGCGTCAGACGCATACTGGGTATGTGCAGCTGTAAGACGGGTACTGGGTACTCGCAGTTATGATTCACACAAGGTTCCGAGCACGGAACCGGTGGGAGGTGGTCCTGGTCATAGCAGACGCGTATTGGGTGCGTGCATTGATCGCGTAAGTCGCCGAGATGCGCCGCTGTAAGACGAGTACTGGGTGCTCGCAGTTATGGACTCTCCTTAACTTCATAGAATGATCGGCGGTAGTGCTCCTGGTCATAGCAGACGCGTACTGGGTGCGTGCATTGATCGCGTCAGACACATACTGGGTATGTGCAGCTGTAAGACAGGTACTGGGTACTCGCAATTATGGACACTCCGATATCCGACCTTAAATGGTGTAAGACATGCACTGGGTGTATGCATCCGAGAAGAGTAAAAGATTGTAAACCATGTGAAAATGGAATAATGAGTAATGAGTCCGAGATAGAGATGGTTTACCGAGGTGAGAGGATAGTGGCCGAGATGCCGAGTGTAAGATTTATGGAAAGAGTATCAGGGGAATATGTAGGATGTGCCGAGGTATAGCTAATAGGTAATGGATGAATTAGGTTATGATGTGAGCCGAGGTAAATTAGATGGTGGGATGTAAGTCGAGCTAATTGATGTTGTACGATGTGAACCGAGCTGAATGATGATATATGCAGGTGATATATGGTTTGAGTACTTGTTATTATATGCTAACTGTCTACTTGTGTTTGGCTTGGTAGTTCGGTATGACATTTTAGAAACTGCTTATTTAAGTTTTGTGCAATGCTCACCTCCTTACCATTTTTCAGGTACTGAGCCCGAGCAGACACAGTCCCCGGCCGAGCAGGATCACTCTCCCTCACAGGGAGAGTAAGTTATTTAGAGTAGGAGGATTTGTTGGGTCTCGACCAGTTGGGCCGAGCTAAAACACTTTTATATATTTTGACCTCGGATTACCCAGTTGGGCCGAGCTAAGACAATATTTTGTATTTTGATTGGCCGAACTGAATGTACCTAAACTTATACTTTATGTATTTGATGCAATTGAGTCTTCCACTTTATTAACTCTGATGTTTTTTTTTGTATTAATAAAAAGAAATTTTTTTTGAAATCCTAATTTTCGGGTTTTAAGGGTAATTATCATTTAGGGTGTTACATTTTGGTATCAGAGCAGTTTCTCCTCGGCCTATTGGAGTTGCAAAGGACTCAAGTGGTTACTCACCAAGAGAGTGACAAATAAGTAATGTCTAGAAGTCTAAGTTAGACAATAGAGCTCATAGGTATATATGTCTATGTATATATATTTACTTGATTATTTGGAAGTTAATTGGCTTTCTCTCCATGACCGAACATCATGGCTGGGAGAAGAGCCGATAACGACCGAATTGCTGCTGTGTTGGAAACTCTGGTTCAACTGCAGCAGAACCAAGCGCAGGCTCAGCAAAATCAGGCTGAGAACCTCGCTCAGAACATCGCCGCAGCCACAGCAACTGCAGCTGCAGCCCTTCAGCCTCAACCTCCGGCTCCGGTCGAGATCGACTGGCTGAGCCGATTTCGGAAGAATGAACCACCTCGGTTTGAAGGGGGTTACAATCCTGATGGGGCTCAGAGATGGCTCCAAGATGTTGAAAAGATCTTCCGATCTCTGCAGCCACCCTATGTGTACAGGGTGAGGTTGGCCGAGTTTGTGCTGGCTAGTGAAGCCGAGCACTGGTGGGAGCAACAGAGCCGAGGACTGGAAGCGGCTAATGAGGTCATCACTTGGGATTTGTTCCGAGCTCGATTCCTCGAAAAGTATTTTCCTGAGGATGTTAGGAGAGAGAAGGAGCTTGCTTTCCTCAAGCTGGAGTAGAGGAACTTGAGTGTCGGAGAATATGCCGCACAGTTCGAGGATTTAATCCGATATTCCGGAAGCTATCGAGATGCTGATGAGCGTACCAAGTGCATCAAGTTTGAGTCTGGCCTTCGTGATGATATTCGGCTCGCTTTTGAATATCAGAACGTGGCCAATCTCTCGCAATTGGTGAACATGGCTAGCACCTATGATAAGGGGCTCAAGAGGAAAGCGGAGCAGGTCGGCACAAAAGACAGTGGGGCCGATCAGGGGAAAAGGAGTTGCTCCGAGATCTACTCCCCATGTGAATTCGAGCTCCAGAATGTCAACAGCTCCGAGGAGCGGTGGTCAGATGGTGGTTGTTCCTGTCCCTTACCCGATATGCCAACACTGCGGAAGGCAGCACAGGGGTGAATGCTGGAGTCTGGATCCGACCAGAGCAAGAGGATCCTGTTTCCGATGTGGCAAGCCTGGTCATTTTGCAGCTCGGTGTACCGAGAACATGGTGAAGAAAGAGGTCAATGTGACCAAGGCTCAACAGACCGGTGTTAACCAACCAATGCAGAGAGGCAAAGTTTACACTATGGATGGTGAAGAGGTGACTGATGCTGACGAGCTGAACCGAGGTACTTGTCAAGTAGACAGCATTACATGTGCTGTGTTATTTGATTGTGGAGCCACCCATTCTTTCATTTCCCTTGACTGTATGAACAGACTAAAACAATCCCTAGTAGAAATGCCTTACAAACTATCCATTTCTACCCCAACCAATTCTTCTGTAATCACTTCTAAAATGTGTCTAGAGTGTCCTATCCAAGTATTAGGCAGAGAGTTTAAAGTCAATTTAATTTGCCTACCCTTAACCAAGCTAGATATTATCCTCGGCATGGACTGGATGTCTCAACACCATGTCCTGCTCGACTGCCGAGAGAAAACTGTCATCTTTAGTGGCCCTTCTGTTGCAAAGTTAGAGACAACAGAGGAACCGACCTTAGACCGAATCCCTGTAGTTGGAGAATTCCCAGAGGTTTTCTCGGGCGAAATGCCTGGCTTACCGCCGAGAAGAGAAGTAGTGTTCAGTATAGACCTTATTCCGGGAACTGGACCGATCTCAATTGCTCCGTACAGAATGGCGCCTCACGAACTGGAAGAACTTTTGGCCAAGAAGCTAATCCGACCAAGCGTCTCACCTTGGGGAGCTCCGATCCTGTTCGTTAAAAAGAAAGATGGTAGCCTCAGAATGTGTACTGATTATCGGAAGCTCAACGCGGTAACGGTGAAGAACAAATATCCCCTCCCTCGGATTGACGACTTGTTGGACCAGCTTAAGGGAGCGTCGGTATTCTCTAAGATTGACCTCCGATCTGGATACCACCAGATCCGTATCCAAGATGAAGATATTCCGAAGACAGCTTTCAGGACGAGGTATGGGCATTTTGAGCATGTGGTTATGCCCTTCGGACTTACCAACGCCCCTGCCATCTTTATGGACTACATGAATAGAATCTTCTGACCTTATCTAGACTCGTTTGTGATAGTCTTCATCGACGACATCCTCATCTACTCTCGGAGTCCGAGTGAACACGAGCAGCACTTGAGAACGGTGTTGCAGGTTTTGAAGGACAAGAAACTCTACGCCAAGCTTTCTAAGTGCAGTTTTTGGCTCAAAGAGGTTCATTTCCTCGGACATGTGATATCCGAGCACGGTGTAGCAGTTGATCCCTCTAAGGTGGAAGCGGTACTTAAGTGGGAGAGACCCAACTCGGTAACCGAGATCAGGAGTTTCCTCGGTCTTGCAGGGTACTACAGGAGGTTCATTGAAGGATTTTCTAAACTGGCTCTACCGTTGACTTCGTTAACCAGGAAGGAAACCCCTTACCAGTGGTCCGACGTGTGCGAACAGAGCTTTCAAGAGCTAAAGAAAAGGTTGACGAGCTCGCCCGTGTTGATCTTGCCCGATCCGACCAAAGCCTTTGACGTGTTCTGTGACGCCTTGAAGCAGGGCTTCGGCTGTGTGTTGATGCAACAGGGAAACGTGGTGGCATATGCCTCTCGGCAACTTCGGCAACACGAGCAGAATTACCCAACTCATGATCTGGAATTGGCAGCCGTGGTGTTTGCCCTTAAGATTTGGAGGCACTACTTGTATGGCACGAAATTCGAGGTGTTCAGTGATCACAAGAGTCTCGGCTATCTGTTCGACCAGAAGGAGCTGAACATGAGGCAGAGCAGATGGGTGGAATTTTTGAAAGACTATGATTTCAACTTGCAGTATCACCCCGGAAAAGCCAACGTGGTGGCCGACGCTGAATGATGATATATGCAGGTGATATATGGTTTGAGTACTTGTTAATATATGCTAACTGTCTACTTGTGTTTGGCTTGGTAGTTCGGTATGGCATTTTAGAAACTGCTTATTTAAGTTCTGTGCAATGCTCACCTCCTTACCATTTTTCAGGTACTGAGCCCGAGCAGACGCAGTCCCCGGCTGAGCAGGATCACTCTCCCTCACAAGGAGAGTAAGTTATTTAGAGTAGGAGAATTTGTTGGGTCTCGGCCAGTTGGGCCGAGCTAAAACACTTTTATATATTTTGACCTCGGATTACCCAGTTGGGCCGAGCTAAGACAATATTTTGTATTTTGATTGGCTGAACTGAATGTGCCTAAACTTATACTTTATGTATTTGATGCATTTGAGTCTTTCGCTTTATTAACTCTTATGTTTTTTTTTGTATTAATAAAAAGAAATTTTTTTTGAAATCCTAATTTCCGGGTTTTAAGGGTAATTATCATTTACGGTGTTACACTGCTCAAGACCTGTTTGATGAAAAATAAATTTAAGATCTTTTTAGTTTGGGAAAACCAAGACATAGATGTTGTGTGATGTGTTTTAACCTAAGATTTAGTGTCTATTTATCACGATAATGAGATTTTTATAGTAAGCAAAGAATATTTATTTATTTTGGGGTGATGAATCAAATTGTTCATGAATTTGTGATCCTTTATTTTATTATAGTAACCATTTTGAATTAGTACTTATTAAGAAACACTTTAAATTGAATTATTTTGAATGCAAAGGGAATAATAATAAGAATAATGATAATAATAACAATAATAATAGATTAATTCAATTTGAAAACCCAAATAATTTACAATTATTATTTATCCAATAGTAATTAGCTAACGACAAGCCAACAAACGTCCCGTGCAGTGCACGGGTCAAAAACTAGAATATAACTTATTAAATACAAAAAATTTAATACTCAATCATTAATACTTAACTATTAACAAAGTTCTAATATAAAAAACAAGATGGTTACAGACCCATGCAATGCACGAGGTAAAAACTAGTTATTGTATATTTAAAGTCAACAATATGTTATATGAGACTAACAAGAAAATGAATTTCATGTAATACATATTAACGAGGAAGCTCGGTAGATGAGTGAACACATTAAGCAAGATATAGTTATGAATGAATGCATTTGAGAGAGTTGGAGTTGCACCTATTATGAGGAAGATGATAGAATAATGCCTTAAGTGATTTGGATATGTGTGAAGGAGATCAGTGGTAGAAGCTTTAGTTAGAAGAATAGATCGAATGAATGATTTTTCATATGCCAGAGGCAGAAAAAACAAGAAAAATCATACGCAAAACAATTAGGAATGTCGAGATAAATACATTATCAATGCTGATTAAAAAAAACTTTATCATTGAACATTTTTTATAATGACTTATTATTAGAGTAGTTTGATGCATGTATATATCCAACTCTACTTGGTGAGACAAGGATTTGATTGTTGTGGTATGGTGGCGAATACAGTACGGTGGTTGGAGTTTTGGTGGTTAGAGAAGGTTGAAGATGAAGAGTTCTCGTGAGGGTGACTAGGATCACGGTGGTCCACGAGTGCAAAAATTGACTGAAATCCATCACAGGGGTAAATAGCAAATCGAAGATCAGTTTGAGTGTATAAACATTGCAAAAACTGGCCGGAATCTGTCACAGGGTCAAATATAGCAAACTGGAGATAGGTTTGAGAGCATATATCACTACAACATTTTTGATCTTAGGCCAAAGTTTTGTATAATCGTGGTTGAAGACAAAAAACTGTGACCTATTCGAATAGCCCACGGCTGAAGGTACTACGCACATAAAACCGTGTAAACTTTAGGCCACGGTTTTTTGGCTTTTAACCACGGTTCTCGAGCGTGGTCTAAGGCCAAAAATTGTTGTAGTGTATATTGGAAAAAAAATAAGAGTATTTAGCAAAACAAGCAACATATTTCAGGAACTTGTGACATAATTAAACTTATTTAAAGATTGGAAGAGTAAACTAAACCATGCAAACTATACGAGTGATCAAAATTTAAAGTTGCTTATCGATTGAACGATTACTTAAAAAAGTCACATACATCTATTTCTTTAATCTCATCCTTAAACTAAGATCCAATAATCTCATCACTCCCATATCTCATAATATTCGAATTCAAGCTTTCTCGCCTTAATAGTTCCCTGTAGACATAGGGCATCTATAATGAGCACACATCTCATTTCATCTCATTCTAAGAAATGAGGTAACAAATTATTTATTAGAGCATTACAACACTATATGGATGATTAAGATTAAAAGTTTTAAAGAGGTTGGATGATCACTTAAAAAATTGCTTGCTTTTATCAGTTAATATTGACCATTCAAAAAAGATTCAATGGTAAAAATACGTCTTTCTCATTTACTTCCTCATCTACATGAGGCATATATAATCATGCATAACTCATTTAAAAAAGGTATAGCACCACAAGAAAAGACCTTATTTGCTGCGGATAATTAAAACTGTTGTCGGTGATCAATTTTAAGTTCAATTTTGCGTCGGTTAAAGAACAACTGCAACTTGCAAGCTCCCACGTGTTGCTCGCACGTATCTTGTTTCATCATTCTCACTCGTTCCCTTCTCTCTCCCTCGGAGCGTTCACTCTCACTCGTTCCATTCTCTCTTTCTCTCTCTGGGCATTCAGCTTTCATTCTCTCTCTCTGCGTTCCATTGCATTATCGATCAGCTTTCTTTGCATTTTTGAATCCTCAATTCATTTTTCATTTTTGAAGAACCCTAATTGTTCTCTCACTCGTTCTGAATCCCTAATTCTTTTTTCATTTTTGCAGAACTAGCTTGATTGTTCTCTCAATCGTTGGAAGGTGAGTTTTCTGAATCCCTAATTTTTTTTTGCATTTTTTCATAACCCTAGTTGTTCTCTCACTCGTTCTAAATCTCTAATTCTTTTTGCATTTTTACAGAACCGGCTTGATTGTTCTCTCAATCGTTGGAAGGTCAGTTTTCTGAATCCCTAATTCTTTTTGCATTTTTTCATAACCCTAATTGTTCTCTCACTCGTTCTAAATCCCTATTTTTTGTGTTTTTGCAGTTGAAGGATGCACTAGTTATTGTTCTTATAAGGTTTGCTCTTTGCTAATTTCTAAATGATAGGTTTCTATAAGGTGATATGACATGGTCAAATCGGAAGGCTGTAGATTTGTAGTTGTTTCTTAAACTTCCTTTGAGTTTTACATTAGCATTTTTTTTAAGTCAAAATAATTTTAATTTATTGAATTGAGTTTTATATTAGCATTAATATACTTCACCAATTTCTCTTTACAAAATTCAGACGTTTTGGCTCTCATAATCTATATACATCTAGAAATCATTGTTATTTGCATAATTGAATTTACTAATCAATCCTTATATTACTTGAAATATATTATCTCAAGAATGTTACTATATAGTATGTTAAAATTGTAATCTTCATTCTAAATACATTGTGTTAGAAGAGTAATTGAGTAGCAAAGTGAAACTTGTCTGCACTATATAGGGGTGTTTGGTGTATATTAATGCTAATTTAGGAAAGGTTTTAATGGCAAGTTTATTACCTACTATAGTAACCATCCATCATAAGATCTTCATACCTAGCTTTGGAAAAGTGCAATTTTTCTGCTTTTGATGTGAAAATGATGTTAAACTATTATTGTGTAGTGCTACTTTCATATGGTCCATTCTCAAATTTTCAACATGGTAAAAGCTCTGTAGTCACAATCCTACCGGTAATATGTGTTTTAGGCTTTTTAATCTTTTAGTGTTATGTTTATGCAGAAACTTTGAATTATAGAAAATCTTAGTTTCCTAACAAAATCTAATTATACACACAACATATAGCAGGGAATTTAGTTTGTCTCAATATTGTTCATTGTAAAATCTTTGTTTAGTTTTCCTATTCCATTTCAGATGTTATGATAGACAAACAGAAGATAATCGGTTGCTTCTATCTCTTGGTCGTAGTCTTCATGTTGTCTAGCAACATTTATCTTAAGAGCTCATCCATAACTTCTTCAGAAAGTTGTTGTGTCCTTCTATAATTTCTTATTAAACATGCTTAGAATTTGTTCTTTGTGCTTAGAAACTGTATAACAATGAATAAAAAGGATTTTATAATCAGTTTCTTTACATCTTAATTTCTTTGGAGATTAATAATTTTATATATGACTCTGCAGTTGATTGGTGTCATTTTGAGTCATTTTTGGTGCTCAGAGTAAGTTTCTATTCCTATATCTGTTAATTCCAACAACTTTGACATGTATGTTTTCAACTGATATGTCTCAATTAAATATTTTGTGTTGAGGCACCCACAAATGAGAGGAAGAATTGAACTAATTCCCAAACAGAACAAACTTAGTAGGCCTTTAGTCAAATGGTAAATTTTGATTATGGATACTTATGAATTAGGGATTTGTATAGCATATTAGTATGACTTGTATGTCACACTAATTTTGGAATAATTTAATTATTGAGTTTGATCCTGATGTACATTATACTAATTTCAGGGCATGTATGAGGAAACATTTGATGCTCAACAAACCAAAGTTTTGATGGTAGATGCTATACATAGCAATTGGAAATCTTATTTTGAAATTCATTTGCCTATCAAATTGTAATAGGGTCTAGACATTAGATTGTTTTATTTGTTGGTCAACTTACATGCTTTCCATTTTTCATAATAAATTTGACAAGCATAGTATGTAAAACTTTGAACAGTGAAGTTACAAAAAATGAAAAAATTAATGAACATTTTGTTATAGTTCATACATTGCATTATATCTTTAATTCATATTGAACTTTTGTTTATATGCTAATATAATTTGAGAAAACATACCAGGAAAAACAGATATAGGGGTAGAAGGACGTTTTGTAGCAATATATTTTTTTTAAGATTCATTATCTGATCTATTTTAGCGGCAGTTTTAAATGTCGCAAACATTTTTCATAAAATATTAAGTTGCATCTTACGACGGTTACAAGTTGTCGCTATTTTAAAGGAATTTCAAGTTTGCTATTTGCGGCGGTTCAAAACCGTTGCAATTTTTCAGCGCAAAGTATAACCGCCGTAAATTTAATTCCCGACGGTCTACTCTGCATCTGTTACGGAACCGCTGCATAATTTTTTTTGCGGCAGTTAAAACTGCCACAAAAACCCTCCAAAAAACCGCCGCAAAATGCCCTTTTTTTTAGTGAGAAATAATATAGATCATAGAACAATACAAAAATGATCATGATAAAGCCTATAAAAAAATGATCATGATTAAAAAATTGTTTAATTATAGCCTTATTTATGTTTTTAGTCCCTAAATGTCGGAGGTGTTTTGATTTTAGTCCCTAAAAGTTTTTTTGATCTTGACTAATCCTTAATTATTTTGAAAATTTGGTTTTAGTCCTTGCCGTTAAGAAAAATCCGTTAACGGCTGATGTGGTTAACGGAATGTCACATCAACATAAATGTGTGCAAGTATTGCATACTATCGGTATGATGACGTGGATGATCTGGACCCGCAAGAGCAAAAGGGTCAAAGCCCAATTCACAAACATTTGGGTTGGGCTTTGACCCTTTTGCTCATGTGGGCTCGAATCATCCATGTCATCTTACTAGTGACATGCAGTACTTTCACACGTGTATGTCAATGTGATGTTTCATTAGTCACGTCAGCAGTTAACGAATGTTTTCTATCGGCAGAGACTAAAACCAAATTTTCAAAACAATTAAGAATGAATCAAGGTCAAAAAACTTTCAGGGAGCAAAATCAAAACACACCCAACTTTCAGGGACTAAAGACATAAATAAGCCTTAATTATATTTTTGGTCATTTATTTTATTTTCAAGATTCAATTTGGTCGTTAATTTTTTATTAATTATTTTGGTATTTTATTTTTTTCAAAAAATTCAATTTGGCCTTTCTATATATTAGTGTTAGTTCTGTTAAAATATTCATACCCATCACCAGAAACTAGAAAATGTTGTCAAAATTTGTAAAAAATTCCAAGCCACTGTCCAACAAAAGCTAAAAACAATAATGTTGTTCGATATGGTTTTCACATAACCACTTAAAAAAAAATAAGTTTATCTCTTAACCTTCATCATTAAAATAAGATTCATGATCTATCGTTCAAGTTTCTCAAAATTAATATTTCATATATAAATTTTTTTAATTAAATTTCTCACTTTTATTATTTTATTTAATTAATTAGAAGAATTAAACTTTATATTTTGAAACTTGATGTTTTATAATTGTTTTCAGTTTCAACTTATTATTTGAGTTTATTTTAACTTGATAAACTTGATTCTAACTTGTTGATGTATGATTGATTTTTATATTTACAAATTTATTAGTTTTATAGTGTATTTTTATATTTCATTGGATTTTAATCACCTTTTATTTTTTGGTTCACCATGGGAAAAGGGTTTGTTTCACCACATTAATTTATAAGGTTGCTGTCATCTCATACTAATACTATTTATCGAGAAATGTGAGATGATTGACACTCTTAAATTTCTACATTTTTTACCAATCATAATTCTATTAGAATAATTTTTTTAAAATTTATAATGTGTTGATATATATGGAGTGTGCCAGTGTGGATATGCAATTCTAAGTTAATTAAGCCTAAACCAAAATCAAAAGAAACTCATCAGTAATAAATTGATCAGGGTCATGCCATAAATTACTCCCTCCGTTTTATTATCTTTGGCCTATTAGTCTTTTTTTCTTGTTTCATATTATTTGATCTTTTACATTTTCAATATACAAACATTTTTTTTCAATTTTAACCTTTCATTCAATTATTTCTCTTACTCCACATTAATTCTACTTTTATCATCTCTCTCATCTTTAAACCACTATACATTAATTAATGGACACACTTACTAATAAAAATTGAATATTACTACAATTTTCAATAAGAATTAAATATGGACATTTTGGACAAATTATACATAATATTTACAATAATTAATAGTACTTTCTTAATCTGTGTGTTCGGGCCTAAAACGTGAAACATACTGAGGAGTACTGTTGAAGGCTTGTCTAGTTTAATGCAATGGCTAACCGGGTAGTTTGACCTATTTTTATCCTTGAATATAAGTTATGCAATGGTTTATTTATATCTTTAGTCCCTAAAAGTTGGGAGTGTTTTGATTTTGGTTTTTGGAAGTTTTTTTGACGTTGACTCGTCGTTAATTGTTTTGAAAATTTGGTTTTAGTCTCTGCCATTAGAAAAAATTCGTTAACTGCTGACGTGACTAATGGAACGCCACATTGACATACACGTGTGCAAGTACCGCATGACACCAATAGGATAATTTGGATGATTTGGGCCCACAGGAGCAAAAGGGTCAAAGTCCAACCCAAATGTATTTGTGAATTGGGCTTTGGCCCTTTTGCTCCTGCAGGTCCAGATCATCCACATCATCATACCGATAGAATGCAATACTTGCACACGTATATGTTGATGTGACATTCTGTTAACCACATCCGCAATTAACGGATTTTTCTTAACGGCATGGACTAAAACCAAATTTTCAAAATAATTAAAGATTAGTCAAAGTCAAAAAAATTTATAGGGACTAAAATCAAAACACCTCCAACTTTCAAGGACTAAAGAAATAAATAAGTCAATTTTTAAATATCAAACCTTCGTCCTCGAACCCACCTCTTAAATATCAAACCATCCAAAACCCTCTTTTGTGTCATTACTTGTGTGGTGTTTTTTTGTTTTTTTAATTTATTCGTATCTTCATCAATTTGATTCTCTATATAGCTATTTTCTTTCTTTAATTTGCGTGTGGTGATTGAATGTAGACGAATTTCCGTGAGAACATACTTTGATATATAAAGATGAAATTCCTTGAGCTGGATTCTATATTCGTGATGGTATGGTCGTTGGGTTGGAGGTGATGGATGGCATAGGATGGGATGCGATGGAGGAAGGCCAGGGTTGTTGAGGCTAAGATGAGATTTTCATAGATAGGCAAGAGAAAAATGGGATACATCTCTGAGTTCGTAATCAATCCACTACCCATGCACCCAAACATAATCAGTAGTGCATGGAAGTCAGCGCTTACATTTGGCATATTAAGCTATCTTCAATAGCGTACTTGTTAATGACCCTTGTATGTTATGCCCTTAGCACATTAGCTATACTTGGCTAACTAGAATGGAGTTGTTACACAATAGCAATACCGAGTGGAGAGCCCAAATATAGAAGGTCCAAGTATAGTGTTAGTATAATGTAATGAGAATTAATATGTTTAGACCCAAATGGGTTTGACCTAGTGGAAGCATGCTAGGATCATAAGGATATTGAGAACCCATAAGACCATAAGGTCAGAGGCTCAAATCCTTGTAGAGAACATCCCTTGGGGAGGCGGATTCAAATCTTCTGTCCCAAATCATGTCCCCAACCCTGTCTCCAATCAATCACATCTCATTATGGAAAATAACTTCCTAACTGTTATGGCATTTTTGTAATATTTAATGGAGTGTGATTGGTTGGGGACAGGGTTTTGGACAGGGGATCCTGATCCTGGGGAGACACCCCACTCATGTTGCTCCAGGTGCCGGGACTGTGAAGTTTCCCTCCACAGTTTTACGGACCAAGAAGAATTATGTACACGGACCAAGAATTAATAGGTTTAGTATAGTTGGTGAATTATTGTTAATTTGATACTTTGTTAGGAACCTATTGACAATGTAAGTTCTCTTTATATATTCTTTTGTGATGAATGAAAAAGGGAAGCAAAAAGTTAAGTCTATTATCTTCTCTATCAATTTCTTAGGAGGTACTCTGTCCTCGAAACGGAGATTATCCCGTCCTCGTTCATAACGGGAGTTCTTTACAAAGCATGCTCCATTTAGCATTTAGCATATACGCATGCTAAAGGGTTAATTTATTTGGATGAATAAAATGTTTTGAATGATAGATTATTCGAATCCACAACCATTTTTTACTTTATGAAAATGTATATATGCTAATTATAAAAGTTTTGAGTTGGTGAAGAGAGTATAGTTAAGAAATAGATTTTTTTTAATCGACAAAAGAAATTTTATTAAGATATCAAAGTATCAGAGGTAGTACTCTAATCCAGCGAGAATATAATTAGTAGGGAGGTGTTATTTGCACCCTGTTCATTACTCCATACACCCAACTTTTATAATTTTTTACACCAAATTTCCAATATTACCATAATCATTATTACTCACACCCATATATCTATTATTTACACCCAACACTAATATTTACACCCTTAATCCTAAACACATATATATATCAATCAATACTCACACCCTCTATATTACTACTCACACCCAACTTCTTCTTCTTCTCCATACAGATTCTCTTCTCCATAAAAACAATGTTCACCACTTTGCTCACTCAAAACCTTGCATACCTTTTTAATCATTGAAAACAAAAATCAAGAAGAAAGTGCTAGATAGAATTTACAATAATGTTTTCAATGATTAAAAAGGTATGCAAGGTTTTGAGTGAGTAAAGTGGTGAACATGGTTTTTATGGAGAAGAGAATATGTATGGAGAAAAAGAAGAAGAAGTTAGGTGTGAGTAGTAATATATAGGGTGTGAGTATTGATTGATATATATAGGTTTTTAAGATTAGGGGTGTAAATATTAGTAATATGTGTAAATAATAGATGTATTAGTGTGAGTAGTAATGATTAGGGTAATATTGGAAACTTGGTGTAAAAAATTATAAAAATTGGGTGTATAAAATAATGAACAGGGTGCAAATAACACCTCCCTAATTAGTATATAACATCTATTATACAAGAGATTGGATTTAAACACCAATTTTAAAAAAGACACATTCAAATTGTTTACAACTGAGAACCAAATTCAAGAACGGATTTTGATCAAATCCAAAAGCCAACAACATCAATAAAGCCTCCAAAATATAATACCATTCTGCAGCAACCATGCATATAAACCACACAACAGCATGCCAAAAAAATAAGGCCATAAAATTTATGCTTTTTTCCACCAGTAGGACTCTTAAATATATATGGTGCTGCATTCTGTGGTGCATAGAAAGCATCACATGCACCGGTACATGGTTGAGTAAATGAGTAAGGTGGCAGGTCCTTACGAAATTTATTTTTAAGTTCGGTGTAAATATGAAATTGCAATAAGGGTCGTGAACTATGAAATGTCGAATTTGACCTTATGAGAAGAGGTGAACGGAAGGGATGGGACGGGAGCCGCCGCCACCGACACCCCACTGCCACCCAACCGCCGTCGTGTACACTATCTTCGTCAACCACGTCGGCCACCATTCTTGATCAGCTCATCCGCCCCTCCACCACCGCGAGCATCATCATATCAACTCAACTCGGTGGAGACTATTCTTCAATCCACGAGGTAGGAAGTGAAGGGCGTCTGCTGGTGGCTGTTCGGAGGCTGTTGTTGCTTGTCTGTGGCAGGGCGGCGGGAGACTGGTTTGGTGATGAACCAAGGGTTCACGACGTCGGTGTGGCGGCGATCTGTTGAAGTCTTGTGCGATTTGGAGGAGAAAGGGGTTTAAGCAGAGACCACTTCGCTGCCTCCATCCTACTCCCCTTTAATCGTCATCGCTGTCTCCGTCCAACCGTCCAACCGTCTCTCATCTCCAGATCTGGCGATACAGAAGAAGAAGAAGAATCGCGATTCAGAAAAAACCAGAGGAAGAAGAGTCGAGCTGATGAAGAAGAATTGAGGTAACCAGATCTGCGATTTCTCATTGTGCAGTGGTAAGACGGCGACCGCGGGAGGCGAACCACCGCAATCAGACCCCGCTAGCTTGGTCTCAACCGCGAGGACCAGTAGTTGTGGCGGTGACGGTGGACCTTGGTGAAACGACGTCGTTTCATCCAGGGGATCCAGGGACTATCCAGCAAATTGAACAAGTAAAATTGGCAAAAAAAAAAGTCATCCAGGGACTATCCGGTAAATACTAATCTCAGCCGTTCATGCCATATCATCATTGATCTACGGATATATAGCTCACATGCACCGGTGCATGTGATGCTTTCTATGCACCATAGAATGCACCTTAAATATTGAATACAATTCAGATATGGATTGCGGCTGGTGTAAAGAAATACATGACTAGGCACAAAAAAAAATAAAAAAAAAAAAAAACCTAGCATATGCATGTAATGCTATGGGCAAGATCTCTGCCGGCTAATACGAGTTCCGCAAAAAATGGTTGGCCATCGGCAGTGTCCGGGAAAAAAAAATATTAGTTGGTCACGTATGATGTTACATGTGATAATTCAGATTAATAACAAATTAATATTTAGTAAATAATTAAAAATAAAATTATTATTATTAGATAGTATCATTTTTATTAAATATTATTTTTTTATTGACCTAAATCATAAATATGTTGTTTTAAAATCAATTACTCTAATAAATCGGAAAGAAATAGAAGCTCATCCACAAAGTTCGCGTGTTCCGCATATCGCATAATTAATGATTGCCATGATAGAAGTATATCATCGTCGTATTCTATGTTCTCATTATTTGTTTGACTATTTTTTTTTTAATATCACGTGCATGTTAGAATATGATAGCTAGGAGCCCGAACAATTTTTTTTTTTTTAAAGGAATATGATAGCTACGACTACCATACTTATATATAAACAAATCACGTAAAGTTGGTTAAGCGATAGTTTATTTGGTCCCTTAATCGACTGATTTCGAATTCGAGCCTAGAGTATGGAGCAACTTTCGCTGGGAGATCCTTATCGTTTAGTGCGAGCTCAGTTGGGTCGAACCGGATAAGTCGAATTTTGGATAAATCAAACCCGGGTACCGATTGGTGTAAAAAGAAAGGACAATGTGACTAATTATTAATTAATATTCTAAAGCTTTTACTCTACTATATATGATTGCATATTTTTTTTAAGGGGATTACAGTTTTGTACTTTTGTTGCATTTTTTTTAAGGGGATTGCAGTTTTGTTAAAAACTTATCTACCAACAAAGCCCAGCACAGTTGGTAGATAGCTGGGTTCCTTAAACATGATGTCAGAGGTTCGATCCCTGCCGTGGGCATGGAAATGGCTTTGTTGGTAGAGGCAAAACCCACTTCGGTGATCTCTACGCCTCGGAGGGGATTAGTCTTCGGCTGTCGGTTGGGGGATACCCTTGGTGTACACCCAAAAAAGAAAAAAACTTATCTATAAATAATACTAGCAGTTATTTTTAAAGGGTCCTTTCTGATATCTATTGTAGACTTTGTAGTCCAATGAGTACGGTACTCATGGTTTAAATGGATGGGTGCTGATGGTGGCACCTGCCCGGTCTTAGCCTATTTTGGGTGGGCGAAAAAAATTTTGAGGTCTTTATTCATAAAAAATTTATTAAAAATAATTTAATTAGAGTTTTAGATTCCAAACCCTATAAAGTATCCCCAAACCCCATTTTTATTTTTGAATTCCATAATTGCCCTTTGTAATTTTTCCACCAAATTCAAACCCCACAACCTTTCTTCTTCTCCTCCAAATACCTTTCTGTGTACTGAGGCGTGATTGGTCTTGGATATATATATCTTTCTAAATGCTAGTTCATTCACAATTCTGGTTTGTCAAATATCAAAAGAATGAAGATTAATGGTTCCAAACGTTATTATTGTTGTGCTTTGAGTATAGTACAAAGAAAACATTGATCATGTGCTTTGAACCCGATCGTATAGGTTGAACTAGCAATAGAATAAGAAATCCTAGCGGCTATAGAAAAGGATGCACATGCACAAACAGAAAATAAAATCTCAGACTCTCGAGCACCAAGCTATCAAGATTATTATTTGGCGAAGAGTTGAAGGATGGAGTTTGGAGGAAGAGGAAGGTGAGATTAGGATTAGGGTTTGAAAAAGGGAAATGATAATAAGAAGGTAGATGAAAGATTTTTGGAAGATAGAGTTGATGGATATTTTTAGGGGTTTGTAATCTAAAGTTTTTTAATTAAGAGACAATTAGGTATTTTACATATTAAAATTGGGGTTTGGGGATAATTAATGGGGTTCAGAATCTACAACTCATTTAATTAAAACATGAAATATTTATATATTTAATAAATTAAAATTAAAACAACAATAAAAATATTAAAATAGAGCTGAAATAAAATAAAAAAGTTAATATAGGTAATAAAAACCTTTTTTCATGTTACTCTTTTCGTCGTTATATATAAGACCATTTGATTGAATTCACGTCCATTAAGAAAGTTGGTTAATTTAGTTAGTTGCATTGTAAATGTGAACATTTGATATGTTTTTTTCTATTCAAAACTACCCTTATTATAAATATTATTGAGAATCTAAAAAGTGTTGAGTAAATAAGGATGTTTGTGAAAACAAAAAGTAATTGATTGTCATTGAAAATTGATATAAGGTATTATAAATATGGACAAAATAAAAATTTCAAAATGTTGTTATATTTAAGACTGAGGGAGTTAGTTATAAAAATAAAGTTAATTAGTTCACTTATTTATAAGTAAAGTGAGCATCAAATGAAAAAAAAAACAAATTAAGATATTATACTGAAAATCATTAATAATTGAAGGACAAAAAAACATATAACTACTAATTTTTTTTAACATAAAAGTACTATTAAAGAAAATTATGGGCCCCTAAAATTTGTGGGCCCTGGGCGGTCGCCCTCAAGGCCCTTGCCCAGGGTCGGCCCTGCCAACGGGATTCCTGAGATTGATTGATGGGAACCTAATATATATAAGTGTACGACCGGTTAGGTTAGGTGCACCATACGAGATAACCATATGTAGTGGTTTTCTTTTTTATTTTCTTTTTATTTTTATTTTTATTTTTTAGTGCAGTAGTACGTGTAAGTTAAATGTTTATAACGAAGCACTAACATCATTATATATTATTTTTTCTTATATTATTTAGTGTATAATAGTTATTGTATATATTATTGATAATGTAAGATAATTATTGTTTATAAATTAATTTAATTTGTTTAGAATAATTATGGTTTATAAATTAAAAAAAAAAGTATAATTTTGTTTTAAATTAGTGTGTATAGTAATTGCACATTGAGCAATTTGTCCGTTCCCTTTAACACTTGGTTCTCTAGTTGAGAAAACTATCTTGTTTCGGGGTCGTTGTCACCTTGGTACCTGAATGAGCAACATCTACATTAGTTGTGGGGTAGTGGATGGGGTGCCTCTAACACCTATATCATATTAATAACAGCCTCTATACAAGTGGGAGGGCCATTGCCATATAGGTCTCTACGAGCCTATATGTATCTATTATTAATATATATATATATATATATATATATATATATATATATATATATTCCCCCTGATTTTGTACGCAAGATCTTTTTAAAGAAATTTGTGTTTATCAAGAAAGTGATGAATTAAAATTGTTAGTGATATTGAAAATGTAAATATTTAATATATTTTTTCAAAATTACTCTTATAATTACGAAAGCCAAACACGTCATCCCACATAACAACTGACATTTGGACTAAGTCATGTGGGATGACTTGTTTAACTTCTGAAATTTTGACTTTGACTACCCAATTTTTGTAAATAGTTTTGTTGACTGTCCCATGTTATATAAATAGTTTCAAAACTATCCTATTTATGTAAACTGTTTGTAAAACTATCTCACTTAAGTAAAAAACTCACTTTTTCACAGCAGGTATGTTCTTCTTCTTGTTCCTTTTTTTTAAAATGTTTTCAGGGTATTTGTTTTTCATTTTTTTTCTTTCCAACTTGTTAATTTGAACATCAAATCTTGGCATAGGGGCTAGCCTATGGAGGTAGGGGACTTGTTGGTGGTAGGAACGGCGGGGGGTTGTGTTTATTTAGGGTTAGGGTGGAAATAGTGGTGGGTTTTGATGGTGGGTGGGGTGCATTAGGGTTTTTGTGAGGGTTTGGTTGATAAAGTTGTCCTGTACGCTTTAACAAGGGTGTTAATTGAAAAAAAATTATTCATAGGTTGAGCACCTGATGTATGAGTAAAAGTAAAAAGGACTAGGTACGTTGTTTTCTTGGTGTATTTGGGTAAAACACTTGTACATTCCTAGCAGAGCGTATGAAGTTTTCCCCCTTATTTTTGCTTAATTATTGTATTTTATATTTTTTGACATGTTTGTGTTGTGTATTTATTTCTTACAGTAATGGCCACTAGTACAAAGAACCCCATGTATAGGTGTAAGAAGTTTGTTCCTGCTGAAGAAGCTAAAGCTCGAGCACCCCAATAATATAATTGATTGTGAAGGGTCGTGGATCTCAACCATCAGCTAATCATTCAACAGTAATGAAGAAGTTGATGAGGAAGAAGTGGTGCATTTTGAAGATTCTTCTGAGAAAAAGAACAAGGATATCTTGAAGAAGAAATGGATAAGTTTAATTTGTATAGAAAAGATTATTGAGTAAACTATCAAATTGGACCTTAAGTTTGTGAGCATCGGTCAATATAGTTCTTGATTTTCACGAAATCTCAATTTAGTTTCTGACTTTGCACTTTGTCACTCATGTTGGTCCCTAACGTCTACCAAGCATTTATGGTGTAATATAAATGGCCACACCATGTGAGACATTAAACTGCACAAAACTATGTCGTTTTACTTTTTTTAAAAACAAAAAAAAAAAAAACAAAAAAAACTCTTCCACCACTTACACATTTCCAGAATATGATAGAGAATACTTCTCCAGGATCATCCACGGAGTCACCACCCAACTCCTCTTTAGAATCAGTATCAAAAGTAAAACGTCCCAGACAATGATACTACTTAATTTCTTCATAAACTTCATCATGCTTATGTTTCTTGTAATTTTCTAGAGACACCCTTGAAACACTCCTTTGCAAATCATCACCGGCTCCAAGACTCTTTGGTAGATTTTGAGGACAAGGAGGAGACATAGTATCCTACAAAAAATGGTTATGTAAAGCCAGGCTACAAAACCCTAACAAAATTTTCAGAATTCAGAACACACAAAGCCTAAAGAACATATGATATTATGAAATTAGAAGTATAAGGAATCATCAGCATGTACCAACTCAAATGAATAAGCAAATGGGAAAAAAAACCCTAGATGAGGTACCACCAGCACAACATCCAACTCTAACCATACAAATTGCAAGTGAAGTGAACCTTCTTCTTCCAACCAGATGAACCTTTCGTCTTCTACCAAGTGGAGCAGGGAGATCTATTTTTCTTTAGTAAAACGACGTCGTTTTGTACAGTTTAATGTCCCGCGTGGTGTGGCCATTACATTGTTAACGCTTGGTTGACTTCAGGGACTAACGTGACTGACGGAGTGCAAAGTCAGGAACTAAATTGACATTTTGTGAAAGTCAGAGAATGTATTGACTGATGCTTACAAACTCAGAAACCAATATGATAGTTTACTCAAAGTTATTCTTTCCCAAAGGTCAAGGGTCTCCAGGTTATAAGGGTCTCCGAGGGATTGATCATTTCCTAAAAGTTTGACAAATATTTGATTATGGATTCCCACATAAAAAGATGATTACAGAAAGCTCCTCAAGCAAGGCTGGATAATTCATTAAAGGAGATATTTACTCCTCACAAGGACCTTTTCAAATTGTTTGTTACCTTGGATGGATATCACATGTTTCACACTTTTGTGTTACTTCATGTGTTAAAATGTGAAAACTGATAAAAATAATAAAAAAAAAACTGCTCACTCCATTCCGAATTTTTTGGCATCTTAGACTTGAGTATACATATTAAAAAAGTAGTGTTGATTATTGTAAGTTTTATATGTTTTTTTGTCTAAAATATCTCTATTTAATCCTTATTGAAATTTGTAGTAGTATTTAATTTTTATTATGAAATGTGTCCATTAATTAATGTATAAAAGGTCGGAGATGAGAGAACGAATAAAAGTAGAATTAATGAGGAATAAAAAAATAATTGAATGAAGAGTTAAAATTAGGAAAAAAAATTATGTGTTGGAATTGTAAAAGGACAAAAATTAAGGAATGAAAAAAAAAACCTAAAACGCCAAAAGATTTGGAATGGAGAGAATGAAAAAAATGAGATTAATGGGTATGCAGATATAAAGTTTTTTACATCATCAATTTATCTCATTTGTATTATTTTTATCTAAAAGTCAATCACTATAAACACATCAATGATGAGTGATTCACTAATGATGTAAAAAACCTTTACACTATTAATACACCATCTATTTTCTCATGTAAAATATGAAATATTCAGTTAATTATTTTTTTTTTTTTACTGATTTCTATACTTTTACTTCATCACATGATATAAAGCCGAATAGCGTGCAGTTTATTATAGAGATACCAATCTCATGCTAGGACTCTTATAAATGCATGTTTGGAGGTTCATTATATTCCTTTAGAATTGATTTTAGAAAATAAAAATTACTCGTAGTTATTTTACATCAAACCTGATTTTAGGATTCAAAGTAATTTTTCATTGTAAAATGAAATATGCACTAAATAGGAAGTTGAAACAGGCAAAAAATGCGAGTTTAATCTTGGTCAAATTTTTCATCTCATTTACCTTGATGATCATATTGGGGTCATTTATTGGCTTTCACCGGACACCAGAAGTAAACAATGGCTCTAAATTTCGGAAAAAAATTATTGTTTTTGATTTTTATTATAGGACATACTTAATTAATAATTATATAACAAAATCAAAGAATAATTATATTTTTTGAAATTTTAAAAATATACTTTAACATTACAATTTTATTTTTTTAGTTTGTATTGAAAATTTCACAAATATATTATTTCACATTAATAATTAAAGAAAAAATAATATAAAAAAATATCTAAAAAATACAAAATGACTTATTTATAAAATTAATTTTTTTAAAAAATGATTTATAGATAAGACCAAAATGAGTAAAATAAAATAAAATAAACTCAATTAATAAAATGATTCTAACTCATTTTAATTTAAGTGCCCAAAGGCCAAAGTTCAAACATGATTAGGTGGGTTCGAAGACCCTTTGCTTTAAAATTGATGAATTATTTTTCTTGTTTAATTTCTCACCTACCCCGTCCAAGACTCCAAGGAAGAAAACAAATACGCTCTTGCTTAATCAAATCACTATTTTTTTAATCAAAATCAAATCACTATTTAATCCCAATCACATTGTAATGAAAACCAATGTATGTCTTCATGTCAGACTTAGTATTCTAATAATCGTTCATTATCAGAGTTATTATTATTGAGTTCATGAGAAAAATAATTGTATGATCATTAAGTGACAGCTGGTATACTTATCAAATAAGATTGCAACTATTTAAATGAATGATTAATTAATTAATCATATAGGAGTATAAATTATGCTTTAAAAAACTGCGGAGGGGAACTTCACAGTCCTGACACCTGGAGCAACATGGGTGGGGTGTCTCCCCAAGGGATGTTTTCACAAGGATTCGAGCCTCTGACCTTATGGTCTTATGGGTTCTCAATATTCTTATGGTCCTAGCATGTTTCCACTAGGCCAAACCAAAGGATAACTATATCCAAGCGAAAGAATGAGAGCATGCAACCGATATCATTTACAATTTACACTTAAATTTTCATTTTTTAACGAAGGGTATCCCTCATTTCATACATAAGGAATTAATAATCTATTTTAAGGTACGTGTTTATTTCTTTTTGTAAGTGTTGTTCGCAGAAATAAAAATTTGTTTACTTATAAAGCAACATAAATAATTGAATTACTCCATATTGTTAAACATGCATAGAGGAGATTTTTTTTAAAAGTAAAATTCACTTTGATAATTAACTTCACATCCCAAAAATAGCTAGTATTTGATTATCTTAAGGCAATTTGAGTGAGAGAAGTCTCACGTCAAGAAAGAGTAATGTGATGAACATATAAGTGGATGAACTAATGAACCTAATGTGTTAAGGTTTTGGATTTAATGTGGTGTACGATTTGTTTCTGATGGTTCTCAGCTTTGATCCATTTGTTATAGATCTCCTATATTATTGGGATGCACAGACCTAACAACCGGAATGAGATTCCATTTGGCCAGAGTATTATGGAAGATAATAATGAAGCTTTTAGTGATACCATCATAATAATCGAAAGGCATTTACTTAATAAGGGGGAGCATGTTGTCATGGGAAGGACTCACACTTATAAGGAAGAGATTGTTAAGAATAAATGTGAGGAAATTAAGTTTTACTTCATTAGGGAGATATGAGAAACATGTGAAACAAATGTAATAAGGTTTTGGGTTGAGACGCAATGTCCAATTTGCTTTTTGTGTTTCTCAATTTTGACCCACTGATAGTAGCTTTCCTTGGATATTGAGCTCCCCGGATAATAGATTAGTATATGGAACTCCCATATGAACCCTAAAACAATGTATGTTTGTCCAAGTGATCGAATCCTAGTATTGAGTCCCTTAAAATTATGATCCTTAATGAGATACATTGACTATGCGTAGGAATAGATTAGCTCGCTTGACATTGTTCTACAACCCGATAAAAAGCATGAATAATACATGAATTTATTGGCTATTAAACAAAGAAAATGACCATCAAATTCCTTAAAATTTAAAATGGCTATCATATTGATTCTTTTAAAGATTTTTTTTATGTTCATTTGAATCTTTCCAGTACTAATATTGACATGATGGTTGATATGGGCCAGTTTCCAAATCCAAATCTGAGACCCATCCCGATTTGCAACTCGTGAATAATACTTCGGGTAATGGGCCCTAGATAGTCCATAATCTTATTAGAATGAGAGTTTTGCCACCTAACTCAGCTCATGGACAAACACACCCCACATAGGGTGTTAAATACCTTAAATACCCTTAAAAAAATTTAAAAAAATCTCTCTATTTCGTGCAGCTTCACACCCCACTTTTCCCTTCAGTCTCACGCCTCCCTCACCCCACTCCCAACTTTTTCCTAAGACCCACAACCCTCCTTGGCCACTCTCTAACTTTCCCCACTTTAGGCCGTGACTCTAATCACGACTTGTTTTCTGTCACTGGTAGATCGTGATCTTAGCTTACGACGCAACTTTTAAGTTTAAGAAAATAAACTAGGTTTTATGCTTCACAACTATGTTTCCCATGTCTTGATATACAATCCACACTCAGTCACTTAAAATAATCCGTGTAATACATGCACATTGCTTGTCACATGCCCGTTCTAAGATTTTTTTATTTTTTTAAATTATTTACAAGGATGTGACCCTACATCATGACCTTAATACCAACAAGTGGTAATGAGCATGGTCCATGATTTCACTTATGACAAATGGGTCGTGACATAGGATCATAACGATGATAACAGCTTCTAAAAAAATTGAAAGTCGTTTCACAAAAATGGGGACATGTTTCCCATGTCTAAATCTACATTATACACCTTCACTCACTCATGTTAATTAAACATGGAAATACATGCTCATGGGCTTGACTATAACTTATGATCAAGCTTCTATTATAGGTCGTGAGCAAGGTTACGTTCACAACCCTAGCTTTATGCAAAAAAAAAAAAAGAGTAACAAGTCCTTCACGTCCAATGAAATAAATGAGTCACCATATATGGGATGTAATACAGAGATTCAATGATTTATTAATTAAAAGCCAAAGACATTAATGGTGATGAAAGTCTTCAAAAACAATAAGTTTAATCATGTTGTAAATATGGCTCACAACCCAAGCTTTTTTGAAGATCTTGAGTCTATTTCATGACTACTACATGACGTTAAAAAGCAAAGTCATGAACAACACCATGCACATACCTTGTTGCTCATGTGAAGGGTGGAATATTTGGAGTGTGGGGTTGGTGAGTGTTTCGAGTGTGAGGGTATCCGTGGATGGAGGAGAGGATGAGAAAGGTTTTTTCTTTTTCTTTTTTTTTTTTTTTGTGGGGGGTGTGGGAAAAGGTATTTTTGGAAAAGGAATGGTAAGTTGGAAAAATATTGGTTGAGTGCATTGGTCCATAAGTAAAATGGAAAAATTCTCACTCATCATATTGGGTTTGGAATGCCATCGGGAAGCCAGGCCCTATTCAGTTTTGCTGCCCGTTCCACATGCAAGCTAAGTATTATAATTAGGCAAATGTTAATAACAAAGAGTATTAGTTCCCAACCCCCATAGATTAGCCCCCAAACCCCCATTTTATTAATAATCCCAAAATACCCCTCCACATGACTTCCAATCACATTCCCCAAACCCCATTCCCACCATTACAGAACAAAGCAAACGCAACAGGAGGTTGTAGAATCTGGGAAGCATGAAAGTCTTGTTGTCGGGGAACAGTGTCGGACGCCACTAGCGATGGTGGTGGCTGATTGCACGAAGCGGTGGTTTCTGGACACGTTGAAAGAAGCCAAGGCTGGGGACAATGCTATGCAGGTTTTGATTGGTCAAATGTATTACAGTGGCTATGGTGTTCGCAGAGACCCTCGAAAGGTTCTTCTTCTTCTGTCTGTAGTAAAGATAAAAATCTTCTTCTTCTTCCCCGAAATTTGCATCTGATGAACAATTCTGACGAACCAGTGTCGGAATTTCTTGAAATTCCGACACGGGGTTCTCAGAAATTTGCATAACCCAGAAAAAAAACACAAAAAACTACGAACGAAAACCCTAAACACATACCTATTCCGACGAATCAGTGTCAGAATTTCTTGAAATTCCGACACGGGGTTCTCGGAAATTTGCATAACCCAGAAAAAAAAACACAAAACAACTACGAAAACCCTAAACACATACCTGACAGAGAGAGCAGCAGTGGCGTCGTGGGGTGAGCAGCGGCGGTGGTGACTGATCGGCGACGGCAGGGGGAATGAAGGGGAGAGAGAGACAATGGAAGGGTGAGGGAGATGAAGAGGTGGCTGCTGTTGGGGTTCAATGGGGTTTGGGGTTTGGAGTGTAAAGGTGGAAGATGAAGGAAGGGCATTTTTGACTTTTCGCGATTAAAATGGGGTTTGGGGCTAAAGTGAGGGGTTTGGGAACTAAAACTCAATAACAAATGCCCTTGTTAAGAACTTTGATGTAGGAAATTAATATGCATTGAAAAATGTATTTTTTTTAAGTTTTCAAGAAAATAGTAAATGTGAAATTATAATTATTTTTTCATAGTAATAACCTTAACGAATTTTCTAATGACACTTATTAACAAGACCCTCATAATTATCCTAAATTTAGTTATCTTTTTTCATTAAACGAATTTTGTTAACAATTGCTAATTCTTTGGTTATTCAATAAAAGAAAATTAACAATGTAAAGTAGTACTTAATCAAGAAATTGTAAAATTTAAGAAAATATATTTAAATTTCCAATATTAACAAGAACTTTTTCAAAAACAGAACACGGGTATATATAGTAACACGTTTGACTGCTTGAATACAGTTTTGCTCCACTTCCAACGTCTAATATGCAAGCAACGGGGAAAGGTTAATTAAATAAATAAAAGGTTAAATTATATGCCCAATTTTTTATTCAAAATTCTTATAATAAAGACATGAAGATAATATATTCCCTGAAATATGTCATGTAATTTTAGTATCAAAACTCATTCATTAAATAATAATACTAGCAAGAGCTTACATGATGAGTTGTTCTATCTTAACTTTAAGTATAGTACTTAGAAATACAACTATGTTAAATATTTATTAGAAGTGAAAATAGATGGTCCACCGACAGTGTAAAAGTTTTTTACACCATCAGTAAATCATCCACCATTTATGTATTTATGATCGGTTGTTAATTTTCACATAAAACTAATACAAATGAGTGGTGGATGATAGACTGATGATGTAAAAAACATTACACCGTCAATGCACACTCATTAATCTCTTATTAGAAATAGTATAATTATCTATAATAATTCTATCCATCTTGAACAAAAATTGCTTCTAGTTGATGACGATACATGTTATATATATATAAAAAAACAAAAACGTTTAATTAAACGAGTAATTAGTCATTTTGGTCCTCGAGGGTGTCATCATCGGTCATTTTAATCCCTCAGAGATCATAAATACATGTTTAGTCCCTGAGAGTGTACACTCTCACATCCGTCATTTTAGTCCCTCCGTCAACTGGGATTAAGTAACGGAGTTAATTTTTCCGTCATTCATTTTGGTCCCTGAAACATGCATACATAATTCATTTTGGTCCTTTTTAAATTGACAATTAATTCAATTTAATCCCTGAAAAATGTATACATAATTCAATTTGGTCCTTTATTTTTAAATAGCCAATTAATTCAATTTAATCCCTCATTTTTTTTATTCTATTCGTTTCATTTTGTTTTGTTGTTAAGGCTTTTTATCTTATTTCATGTTGTTTGACCTTTTACAATTTCAATGCATAAACAAATTTTTCTTTCCAGCTCTAACCCTTATTTCAATCATTTCTCTTACTCATCATTAATTACTTTTACCATCTCTCTCATCTCTAAACCATTATACATTAATTAAATTAAATACCGCTACAATTTTTTATAAGGATGAAATATAGGGGCATTTTAGACAAAATACACATAAAACTTACAATTATTAATACTTTCTTAATATATGTGCTCAGGCCTAAAAGGCCAAACAAAATGGAACAGAGAGATTAGAAAACAAATAACTCAACACATGGGGATATAATATTAAAACATGTATGTATGTAATATTTGAGCGAGCACATGTTCACAAAACTAATCTAAAAAATAACTATGTACAAAATATCTCTTAAAAGGACCAAATTGAATTATGTATACATTTTTCAGGGATTAAATTGAATTAATTGTCAATTTAAAAAGGACCAAAATGAATTATGCATGCATGTTTCAGGGACCGAAATGAATGACGTAAAAATTAACTCTGTTACTTAACCTAGTTGACGGAGGGATTAAAATGACTGATGTGAGGCTCTCTCAGAGACTAAACGTGTATTTATGATCTTTGAGGGACTAAAATGACCGATGGTCACACTTTCGGGGATCAAAATAACTAATTACTCTTAATTAAATACATAAAAGGGTAAATCTTAAGTCCATTTTTTTTACTCTCGAAGTTCTTGTTATCAAGCACATGCATGACGATTATATATTCCCGGAAAAATATCTGAAATACTACTGTATCATTTACTCCCTCCGGTCCTTATTATATGACATACTTAACCGAATTACACATACCAAGGAAAGTAGTTAGTTTTATAAATTTTATGAGAATATATTGTAACATTACAATTTTACCCTCTAAATTTTTATTGGAAAATTCACACTCATTAATGAACAACAAAAACACATAGATAGTCAAAGCATTTAATAAGGGCAAAAAAGAGAAAAATCAATAAATGATACATTGGAAATATAAAGTGACTTATAATTAGGACAAAAAAACCTTCTAGAATATGACCTATAATAAGGACCAGATGGAGTAATTCTAATATAAAAAATAAAATAAACCTTGTACCCTACCATACCAAGTACCAACCCATAATTCACAGACTAAAAGAACGAATTTGATAATTTCGTGTCACTTTGGTTCCTTCAATTTGGATGTGCCCTACCAAAAACAAGTAAACAACTTATGCACATATACGAAAATATGATAATAATATATATATATATATATATATATATATATATATTGCAGCCAGCACTACGTATTAAACTACTCCTTCCGGTCCTATTTATAAGACCCTTTCGGGGTTTTTCACTCCCACCAAGGAGAGTAGATAAATTGGTTAGTGACATTGGAAATGTGAAAATTTGATATACTTTTTCAAAACTACCCCTATAATTATTATTAGAACTCTAAAAAATGTTGACTTTATAGGGATGTTAATGGAAAGAAGTAATTAAATGATATTGAAAATTGAAAAGAGGTCTTATAAATAGGACCAAAATAAAAACCCCAAAATGATATTATAAATAGGACCGGAGGGAGTAATTAATTTACTAACCCCTAATCATACATAACATATACATAGAGTCATGCATCATTATTACATACCAACTAACCAATCAATGAATCCAAAACTTTGTTTAGTATGAACCTAACTCCATCAAATAAATCCCCTCCATATTCTAATGTTTTGATTTAATAATTGGGTATTTGCTCGCACGTCTTCAATAAACTACGCTGCTGCCAATCTGTCACCATGGCGGCTCATATTAAACATCAACCTACAACCCCTTCTTCTTCTTATTTCTCACTCTCACACCCACCTCCTTCTCTCATCACCACCTCTCCGGCTTCTTCATTTTCCGGCAACCCTATTCACATAATAATCACTCTTTCTAGCTAGCACACCTTATATTATATATTGACATTTTAAATCACATCTTTTATAAATTACCTAGATTTATTGCAAATTAAAGTTACACATCATGCACCACCGTACTAGATTCAATAAACAATCATTACATGTGGCTAACAAAGATGAGCTTGAGCCAACCTCAGAAGCTGGGCCTCCTTCTCCTTCCTCTTGTGATGACACAAAAATTGAAGAGCCATCACCAAAGAAAAGGTTGCAACTTTTTTTTTCTCCTTTCATTTTTTCCTCTCTCCTTTTCTTTTTTTACTAGGGTGAATTGGGAAGTTAATTAATTATTAACCGTTGAGGGTTTCATGTTCATGATACTATACGTAGGAGAGAGATGAAGAAGAGGGTTGTAACAATACCGATCGGTGACGTGGATGGATCTAAGAGCAAAGGAGAGAATTATCCACCGTCCGATTCATGGGCCTGGAGAAAGTACGGCCAGAAGCCTATCAAAGGTTCCCCTTATCCCAGGTACTATAAAATATTCTATAACCATTATTTTGTTACCTTAATTTCTAGTAAAAGCCCCTAAGAACCAGGTTAAGAAATTAATCAAATAATAAGCGTGAAGGTTTTAAATTGCGGTTCACAACCATAAAATTTAGAATTTTAGATTTTATAGCGCATATTATGATTGCATCGATTACATTTTTCCGAAATTTAAAATCATGTGAGTTTTTTCCGAATATAATTGGGAGTGCAAGACAGAATGTTACAAGGGTTGTGATTGAGCCGCCGGTGGCTGCAAAGTAGTGGAAAAGCCTGTTGGAGGCGGCTGTGCTAAAATGCGCATGTGAGTATATATTATCGTGGTAGTTGGGGACTTAGGTTGCGGTGATAGCACCCGCGAGCTCTAAACCGCGTTGCCGTCACGCCATAATTATTAGAGAATATAAAATATGAAGCCGTCATTATCTAAGTTTGATTTTTTAGAAATTTGAAAGAAAACAAATTTTTTTTTTCATTGTATGCACATTTCATTTCTAAGATGGTAGTATAGTTACAACTTAACCATTTTTGTAATCGTATTTTATACTCAAGTGTCACGCAGATAAAGTAATAAACAATTTGCATATGGATATATAATGTTGCAGAATAAGATCACGTGACTGTGCATCACGAAATGTTTTAAGGCAACACTGCATTTTCTGATACAGACAACTAAATAAAATCATGTAGTTGTCTCAACTGCCTAACCAATCAAGTTCGGATAATTCATACAAAAAAAGTTTTACAAGAAAAAAGAAATTATTTGCCTAGTCATTATCAATTTTGAATCAATAACAGAGGTTAACTTCGTACATTTTTGTCTATACATTACAATTTGCTACATTTAAATTTATAGCAAAATGAGCTCATTCGGATGAGCTAAAACCTTCAAGCTTCAATTCAACCATTTGTACTGAATATTTTTAATACTTTCAATTTTGGAAAAATAATATTTTTTTATACAGATTAATTATGAAAATTAATTTAAATCTCAGTTTGTGTAATGATTTAATTTTTGATTTTTGTAAAGAAAAAATTGCATTATCTTCTATAAAGAATAATATATCTAGTTGTAAAATCAACTTATAAATTGATCCACAGCAAAAAAAAAAAAACATATATTATTACAAAGCAATATTTTGCTATTAATAACCGATTAACAAGTGATTAATATTACTTTCTTGTTTTATAATCTAATCTATATATTAATTTGATTTATTTGTCACTATATCATCTGCTCTTGTATTTAATAAATTGTTATTAAAAGCTTAAAATTATCTCAAAAGTCACATCTATATAATGATGGACCCACGTGTAGCATAGTGAAGGCAAGTTGCCTCACTAGTCACTACCAATGGAAACTTATTTAATAATAAATCATAGAGTAGTTATTTGTTAATTATACTCGCATATTTTGTATTTGATATTTCATTTGTCTTCATTTCCTAAAATTTTTCTGTCCAAAATTCATAATTGTTCACGTCAATAATTTTTTTAATTTACAAGCTCTATGTCAATAATTGATTGATCAGTGATAAAAAAGAAGTTATTATAGTACATAAAAATTAAATTGTTGGGGAAATATATATTTTTTCTCTGAAAGATTTAATGTGTTAAGTCACCAAAGTATAATATAAAAATGGGTGTTGCTAATCTGTGTCCTAAGGGCATTGGTTAAGAAATTCATTAAGAGAAAACTTGCATTTAAAATATAAACTCAATAGTTCTCGATGTTTTTCAAGATAAAACTATCTCTTTTACTTTCTTAATCAATACCTTAAAAGTATTCTTAAGTATTCTCTTATAAAAATAGGTTATGCTTAAGGAATAAAAAAGTGTCTTTATTGAATAATAAAGTTCACGGTTTTTTTTATATAATGAATGCAATAGTTTTAATAATAAATTATTGTTTTTGAATTTTTTTAACCAATATCTTAGGGTATTTTGTTACTAGTGTCTTTCAATAAAAATAGTGACTGTTTGTTTTTAGTATAAATCAATCCTTATGAATTTAATAAATGGTTTGGTTAACTCCATAATGAACGAGTAATAATTTGAAGTAACCATACTTTTTTTTTTTTTTTTTTATAAACATATTACTCCATTATTTCGAAAAACATTGCATGACTGATTAGTAAGACAAAAAAAATGAAAGAAGCACCCAAATAAAGTACTTATTTTGTTGCGATTGAGAAACACGCTCTTCAAATATGGCAAATTCCATGAAATTGCCAGCCATAGTCTCTTTATTGTTTTGCACTATAAACACTTCATCACTATTCCTCAACTAATCCACGTTACTCTTCCTTCCTCTGTCATTTTCCATTTGCAATTTTTCTTTTCAATATAACTTTTTTAAAATAATTAATTACTTTTTCTATCCTATATGTAAGATTTTTTCAAAAAATTTACGTTTGTTAATAAAATACATTAACATTAATAATAATAATAATAATGTAAATATTTAATATATTTTTTCAAACTATCTTTATAATTATAATATTAATTAATTATTTTTGAAGAAAAATAAGTAATTAAATATTAGAAAAAATTGGAATAAAATTTTACTGTATATGACAATTTTAATTTCAATATAATATAATAATAGTAGTACTAATAAAATTGAATGTGGAAATGCATGCAGGGGATACTACCGATGCAGCAGTTCAAAAGGATGCCCAGCGAGGAAGCAAGTTGAGCGAAGCCGTGTGGACCCCACAAAGCTCCAAATCACCTACTCCCACCAACACAACCACTCTCTCCCCCTCCACAAATCCAATTCCACCTCCACCGCCGCTCCCGCCTCCGATTCCCCCGCCGTGTCGGACGCCGTGACCCCGACGGAGGAACGGACTGTTTTCGCCAGCCATCCGGATCTCGAATTCTCTATCGATTCGGCAGTCCTACTCCACCACCACTACGCGGCGGAGTTCGGGTGGTTCGAGGACGTGATCTCCGCCGGCGTTTTGGAAAGCCCGATCAGTGGGGTGTTGGAGGACGTGGCGTTTACGATGAGGGAGGAGGACGAGGAGGAGTCGTTGTTCGCCGATCTCGGAGAGTTGCCGGAGTGTTCGACGGTTTTCCGGCGGAGGAATATTCTTAGCATGAAAGCAATTCAGTGCGGTGGCGTCACAAGATAATGTGAAACTTTGCATAGGGATGTAAAACAATATTCACGGCCTGAAAATCGTGCGCTATTAAAAAACGAATTTATGTATTTAAATATATGTATTAAAGAAATAAATTATTTTATTATTCATGGAATCTTTTTTCTTTTATGTGCATTTGAATAAGTGATTTCATTATGGATTAATTATCAGCAAGGTACCACTTGTGTAGCATTGATCCATTCATCCATTTTTTTAAAAAAAAAAAAAAACAAACTATTTGGAGTTGGAATTTTATTTATCCTCCAACTTACTCTTTTTTCCTTAATTTTTGTCTTTTTAAGAATATTTTTTTCCAATGCCCTTGGTGATTTACTGATTTTATCCAAGTCCTCCGTACAAATGATAAGTTGAGAGGGCAATATGTGAATCTATTAGAGATTGATAAAGTTTGGCAGTATCGGTCTATTTGAAGTGGTTGTGATGGGTTCTTGGTGCACAGGGTGCAATAAACAAAAATTCCAAACATAGTTTAAAAACGTTTAAACAGAGCTTTTGTTAACCATAAATGGTGTGATTCTTAGCATTGTTTGAAAACCTCGAATCTCCCCTGACACAGGTCAGATCATAATCCGATTTTATTTGAGGCTAATAAGAAAGCCCGTGATCCGTATAGAAGAAGGAGAAAGCTTTATTGGTTTGAACAATTTTGGGCTTTTGGTGATAAATGTGAATCGGTTGTTACGAACTCTTGGCAACTGGGACGTAGTGTGATTCAAAATGTGAAGGGTGTCGGTCGCTGTTTACAGAATTGTGGTAAAGCAAAGTTTGGCAACATTCTGAAGGAAATTAAGGCGACTCATGAAAAATTGTCCAATCTCCAAGCTAAGTCTCAAACCAATATGTTGATCGATGAGGGAAGAGCTCTGGAATCTTATCTTGACAACTTACTAGAAAAAGAAGATATTATGTGGAAGCAAAGATCCAGAGCAAATTGGTTCGAGCATGGTGATAAAAATACTTCTTTCTTTCATAAGAAAGCTTCACAACGTCCCCAGGTAAATTCTATTGATTATATTAAAGATGACTCTGGTCTAATTTATGATGATGAGGATGCTGATTATTGGCCAGTACTTTCATGAGATTTTTACATCTTCTAACCCCTCAAACGATAATGCATTTGCGGCCCTTGCGAAAGATAGAGTTACACAAAGTCACCAATTCCTTCTTAACATGCCATTTACAAAGGAGGAAGCCAGACAAGCACTATTTTGTATGCATCCCAGAAAAGCTCTTGATTTAGATGGCACTTCTGCTTTATTTTATCAGAAGCACCGGCATATCATCGGTGATCAAGTCACAAAGCTGGTCCTAGAAATTCTGAATGGTGATCTGAACCAGAATCACATAATTCGCGGTACGTACCAATACGTGGTACGGGTACGGGTACGTGGTACGTCACTTCTATAAGAATGCGGTATGTTAGGGGTATACTTAATTGGTATGTATTTGGTTCGTGACACATTTTATTATATTTATTAGTATTTTTTAATATTTTTTATTCTATTTATTAATATAAGATCTTATAAATAGATATAAAATAAAAATTTTAAAAGATCTCATATAGTTATATATATATAGGAACCAAAATACTAGTAATATATTTTATGTCATGTATTCGCTGATTTTATATATCTGGTATCTTCAAAAAAAAAAAAAAATCAGTACTGGTAAGACCGAAATTAAAGCAACAACCCTCTAAGCCAATACTAACCCACCAGGCCACCAACACAGTAGTCAATAAAAAATCATTAAAGAACCAAACTCAAACCCAATGCAAAGAGATAAGACGACCAAGACTCATTCTCCACCACACACTTCACTCCACTACTATTCAACTTCCACATCCACCAACGTATCTTGTTCTTCTTTTCTTATCTTCTCCTTTCTTCCTTTTTCTTCTTCTTCTTCTTCTTTCTTCTTGCTTCTCCCGCCCCGAAAGTCGATCATTTCCTTTCTTCCTTCTTCTCCCTTCTTCTCATCTTCTCTTTTCTTTCTCTCTCGTTTTTAATTCGCTACTTCCATGGTATTCCGGCAAGAACCGAACCGTACTAATTTGCGAACGAACCGCGAATTCTCGGGTACGTACCAATTCGGAATTCGTATGTAAAACACACGAATTATGTGACTCTGATCTCAACCTATGTTTTATTAATCAAACTCTGCTTGTCCTTATTCTTAAGCAGGCCCGGTCATGATATTTGGGACCCTAGGACAAAATTATTTTTTGGTCCTAATAATTTGTTAATAAATTTTTTTTATGGAAAATAAATCAATAAAAACATATAATGTATTTATACTTCCTTTTTCCTATAAAGATGGTAAAAAATAGTAAATTTTTTGTCTCAAACTAAAATTAAAGTAATTAATAAAAATGCTTAAAACTTGTAAACTTTGTATTGTGATTAGTTGATTAATGCAAAATGCATTAAATTAGTTGTTTTGATAATTGTTTGATGTATTAGACAAACTATTAAATGCATGTTTGCTTTAGCTTTTTGACTTTTGCAAGTTTTCACAAGTATTTAACTTTCAAAATAGCAGCAATAACCCAAAAAAAAAAACCAATACTCGCTCCGGTCCTATATATAGGACATACTTAACCATATTCCCCGGATCAAGGAAAATGGTCAATTTTATGAATTTTATGAGAATATATTGTAACATTACAATTTTACCTCCTCCACTTTACATGGAAAGTTCACATTCATTAATGAATAACAAAAAAACATAGTTAGTCAAGACATTTTATAAGGGCAAAAAAGAGAAAAAACAATTAATGATGCATAGAAAATATAAAATGCGATATATATAGGACCAAAAATTTCTTCTAGAAGGTGCCCTATTGTTGTGTCGTAGGATTATTGATCTTAGTCTATCCGGCTAAGAATTCGGCAACCCCACTCTTGATATCAGACTTGAAAGTGGGCACCTTGAACACCAAGATACCCATACTCTTGTCGTTCTACTTTGATATGGTGTGTGTGTTTGTGTGAGATGAGATAGATCATACCTGCTTGCCTTACAAGACTTATATAAGCTTACCCACTTTATGGGTGTTGATTGCAGTCATCATGAAGCAGGTGTAATTCCTGTAAACGGTAGGAAATTATAGCGAGTATCATAACGTGTAGGATCCTATGCGCAAGGGATAACGGATTTCCTCGGATTCCTTCACACGTGTAGCCGACGTCTAGCATGTATAACGGTATAATAATATCAATCAGATTGTTGGAGAAGGATACATGTATGATGGTATGCGGGTATCAGCGTAAGTGGGCCAACAGGGCCTCTTGCCGGTATGCTGGTATCAGCGTAATTGGGCCACTTAGACCTCTTACCAGTATGTCGGTAGCAACATCCGGTATACCGGTATCAGCATAATTGGGCCACTTAGACCTCTTACCGGTATGCCGGTATCAGCGTAAGTGGGCCACTTAGACCTCTTACCAGTATGTCGGTATCACCATCCGGTATGCCGATATCAGCATAATTGGGCCACTTAAACCTCTTACCGGTATGCTGGTATCAGCGTCCGGTATGCCGGTATCAGCATAATTGGGCCACTTAGACCTCTCACCGGTATGCCGGTATCAGCATCCGGTATGCCGGTATCAGCATAGTTGGGCCAATAGGGCCTCTTGCCGATATCAGCATATTGGTATTCCGGTCTAATAGATGCGCTCCATAACACCTATATATAGGACCAGAGGGAGCAATAGGCTATTTTTTTTGAGACGGTGAAAAGTACCGTTTTAGTAATTGAGTTTTTTTCTCATTTTTTGTGCATAAGCTATTTATTCTGAACAAATATTGAGAGAGGGTGTTCCACAATAAGATTACGACTTCAAATATGTATTAAAGGATGCTTCTCAGTTCTCACATCCGTGTATGTGAGTGGAACCAGCGGAAGTTCAAAAGCCTAATAAAAATAAGCACAAATTGAAGTTGAAGGATCCCTTCTTGCTGCAAATGTACAACTGAATAAGCTGTCAAAAGGAGTAATTATTTTGTTTAAGATGAAATGGGGCCTCTTAATTTCTTGGACCCAGGGCGGGCGCCCCTATTGCCCCTGCCTTGGGCCGCGCCTGTTCTTAAGATTAAGAAAAGTGAGCATGGTTCTCAATTTAGGCCTATTAATTCTTGTAATGTAAAATTTAAAATTGTCACCAAAACAATTATTAATAGGCTTAAGCTGATTTTACCAAACATTGTGCATGATGCCCATAGTGCTTTTGTTCTAGGAAGATTAATAACTAATAATGCTCTTATTGCTTTCGAATGTTTCCACTATATGAAAAGGAAAAATAGAGGGATAAGGGGGAAGTCTTGGCTATTAAATTGGATAGACCACACAACAGCATGCCAAAAAATAAGACCAGTTATACCACTTCTGCTTTTTGCCACCAATACGACTTTTAAATATTGAAAACAAATCAGTTAGAGATTGCGATTGCTATAATGAAAAACCAACCCAAGTCAAAACAGAGCTCTATATACCAGTAACACAAGAGCAATTAAAAAATAAATGGAAAACAAATTCATCACATAAGTTGCAAAAAAATATATGTAGCATTCCCTCCAACCCCACATCCTAACAAGTTATCTTTCCTAGGTAAACAATTTTGAACAACTTGCTAAGCAAAAGCTTTAACCTTAGATGGCATGATTATCTCCCAAAAAGATGGAAAATTCGGCTTTAACTCCATAGGGAGTTGCTGCGATTCTCCTAAAATAGGTAAGTTATAGCATGGTGCCCAAAGTCAAGGCACCAGCTGTGAGGACGGTTTTTGAGACCATATGATTTTAGGTGCATTAATTGAATGTGTGAGATTTGTTACTCACGCTGCTCCCAACCGGAGAGCAATAATGCTAGCAACTGGGTGTAGTTTACTTACTTGATCCGTCCCGTTTTGTGCAGTCTCCTTCATGGACGTATTGGGCTTTTAGTGTAAATCATTATTGTGAAGCCCAATATTAGCAATTGTTGTGCTAAGTTTATTTGGTAGTGTTGAATAAATTAATGTATGTGTTTATGCTTGCCTGGCCGCATTAAATTAACAAGTGTATAATAAAAATGAATTTTACTTCTTCCGTCCCTAGTTATAAGGTCCTTAGGGAGATTTTAGGTCCATTAAGAAAGTTGATTAATTTAGTTAATTGTATTGAAAATGTGAACTTTTGATGTGTATTTTCAAAATTACCCCTATTAGTATTATTGGGAATCTAAGAAGTGTTAAATAAATAGGGGTGTTTGTGGAAAAAAGAGTAATTAATGATCATTGAAAATTGATATGAGGTCTTATAAATAGGGACAAAATAAAAGTGTCATTAGAGTCTTATAATTAGGGACGGAGGGAGTATTATCTGATTACTAGTTCAATTAGTGGTTAAGTTAATTAAAACATACATTAATGTTTCTTAATTAAATAATACTCCATCTGGTCTCATTTTAAAGCAAAAATAGCTAATTTCACATCTATTAAGAAAGTTAGTTGAGTGTATTTAATTTACATTGGGGATAAAAAAAATATACTACTTTAATAAATTTACATTGGGAATAAAACAAAAATTAAATAAGTCAACCACATTATGAGGATAATTTAAAAATGATCGAATTGGAAATTTGAAAGTTGGTTAATTTTTGCTTATATTTAAGACCATTAGTGGAGTGCCTTTTTTTTACTTATAAATGATATTTGAGAGAGTGCATTAATGTAATAATGTAATAATGCTAAATCACATGGTTGTGGTCTATCAATGACATTTGTCATAAATAAGCAACTCGTAAATGAGTTACCCATGTATATACATACTTCCTCTATTTTTTATATAGTGTTCATAAAGTTTTTGTCTCATGTTTTATATGTATTAGTGTTTTACAAAATCCAATACATAATTAATGTTATTTTTCTCAACACACCCCTATTTATCACACTCTCTTTTTCGCTTCCAATATGTTTCCATCTCTTCAACAATGATTATATTGGAGCATTAGACTCAAAATACTCGAAATTCTTACATCATTTTACCATTTTGTTAAAATACCCAAAATTCTTACTAATTAAAGTAGTTATAAAAAATAAGTATGCAAAATGAATTGAAGTAATTGTTGAGCCGGGAGTTGCGAAAAATTTTTAAAAGGGACCACTAACCCTAACCATAAACCATAAACCTTATAAATGTACCTTAACCTTAACCCTTAATTTATGGGCACTAAATGTTCACAAGCAATAGGTGTTTAAAGGCTGCATAAAATGAAAAAAAAATTTAAGTTGTAGTTTGTCGAAATTAATAGCTATTAGTATCAGAATTCTCTGTCCCAAACCATGTCCTCAACCCTATCCTTAACCAATCACATTTTATTAAATATTACAAAAATTCATGTCATAACAATTGGGAAGTTATTTTTCATAATGAGATATGTGATTGGCTGAGGACAGGGTCTCGTTCCTGAGTGATAAATCTAGTTAGAAGGTGATTACACAGAGTAGTTTGTTAACAACGTTATACAGTTCCTTCGTGCCTTGTTAGAAGCATTTTTTTTACTGGTGGTTTAAATATTCCACAAAACCCCTAACCATAACTCTAACCTTAAACCCAACTCATGCTTTTTGAAACAAAGCTAATTTAAAAAAGGTTTAAATTTAAAGTAGATGTTTAAATATACCCTATTTAAGGTTTTTTTATTTTTAAATTAATATTTTCAATAAACATTTTGATAAGCTTGTGAACAGATCTGAAATGTTGAACCTCAGAAGAAGATGAAGTTAACAAGCTAAGCTTCTCTCTTTAGCTGTGTTTAATCTTTATGTTCGATGGGCACTGTTTGTTTGAGGGAAACGGAGAACCGGAGAACGGAGAAGTTTTTGATTAAAGATACCCCTGTGCTAAGTTTATGATTTTATTTATTTTTTCACTTAGGCCCTTTAACAGTAAAAACTGGAAGCAGAAGGTAAAAATAGTGCACCACACGTGAGGCTTTGACCAAGGGCACCACACTATAAGGCACCCCTAAAATATCCTGCAAATGAAGATAACCACCTTGCACCATGTAACTTTATACATGCATAATAAATTCTTTTTTATCTTGTTCAGTCTATGAGTATGGTTTACAATTTATTTTTTTATTGTATTCTTATAATTTTATTTATGCCATTGGTTTAGATTTTTCTCAATAAATTATCTTTGCTTGTATGTATATTAACCTTAGGCTTTCTTTGCTTGTGTGAAAGAAAATGAAAAAAGAGAAATAGGGAAGATAAGTAGGGAAGAAAGATTATAAGGAGAAATTGAGTAGATTTTGTAGTTGTTTGGTATGAGAGAAAATTTGAAAAAATGGAGAAGAGAGAATAGTTGAGTTTTCTTTCGTTTTGTTTAGTTGGAGAGAACAGGGAAGAGAAAAAACAATAATTAAATTTGTCAAAAGACAACTACATCCTTGTTTAACAAAACAAAAATAAATATATTTTTTCTTTTTCACATGTATGTATATTTAACGTAGCCAAATTTTTTTTCTTTGCTTCAATTATTTATTACATAATAAAAATTCCGAGTCCAAAATATTAAAAAAAAATTTATTGAAATTAAAATGCTTTATTTTTTCAATTAAAAGAATTAAAAAAATAGTCAAACAAAGCGAATAAGTGAAGGACAGATGAATAATTTTACATGTCAATTTTCAATTTTATCTCTATTCTCTGTGCTATTGAGGAGAGAAAATTTTTTCTGGTGGGACCCACCACATTTTCTCTCCCCCTCATTTTTTTTCATGAACCAAACGAAGAGAAAACAAGTCTCTCCCCTCAATATCCCCTCCTCGAAAAATCACCCCAAACAAACAGAGTGAAAACATAATTTTAATCTTATTTTAGGTTTAGATAAAAATTATGTTTTGAGCTTTTTTCTTCAAAAATAATCATAATTTAATGTGTTTGTTTGCAAATGCATATTATAATTTTAGATTTTATTCTTAAATAAAATAATAAAATCCAACATCTCCCTCTCATAGTTGTTCTAAATTATTTTTGCTAAGATTATTTTTTGAGACCCATGTAATTTTTTAATTCTACCATCATCACTCCAACAATAGTAACTACCCCCTTATTATTTCATACCTTTTTTTTTTAAATTTATTCAGTTAAAATAATCTTTTCTATATTATCCAAACAAAACAGATAAACTTAAATTGATTTTTTAGCTAAAAGATCTAAACATAAATAGATTATAATTCTAACTAATTAATCACAAATAAAAATAATCATAATATAATTTTATCATCTATAATTTGTTTTTATTCAAAACCTGGGACTCACCCAGCCACATTGAACCTGGCGAGTCTTGCCAAATTGGGGAGAGTATCTACCTAGCCACTTTGGCGCTCCCCTTATAAATCGAAACATGTGCAGCTTCGCCAAAGATAAAACACCCGGAACCTTAGGTTCCTTTATGCTCACCCTTTACCAACTAGGCTATGCTTAGTGGACTTGAAATTTCTATCTTACTTATAAGTAAGACTTTATTTTACTTTTTAAAACTCCCTCCATTATACAGAAATACATAGTAATAAAAAAATTCAAAAGAAAGAGACATGTATTTGATAATTTGTTTAACACATGAATCAATTATCAAATAACTAATTTAATATATTTTACATTGATCAACCCGTTACAATTCAAAATTTGTAATTTTTTATTTATTAATTAATTATTTTAACTTTTATTTGGGACAAAACAATTTGTCATTTTTTACGGGACGAAGGGAGTAACATTTAGTTATTTCTCTTAAAAAATATCTTTATTAATTAAACACTTTTTATAATCTCAATACTAACAATTATAAGGACAATTTTAAAAAGTACTCCCTCCATTTCATATCTTTTAGCCTTTTAGGTTTTTTTTTTTCCATTCCATGGTTGTTGTCTTTTTACAATTCCAATGCATAAATATATTTTTCTTTCCAACTTTAACCATTTATTCAATCATTTTTCTTACTCCTCATTAATTCTACTTTTATCATCTCTCTCATATCTAAACCATTGTACATTAATTAATCGACACATTTACTATTAAAATTAAATACCACTACAATTTTCAGTAAGAATTAAATATTAGTATTTTAACCAAAATACATATAAAATTTACAATAATCAAGTGATTCAAGCATAAAAGGCCAAAAGACATGAAATGTAAGGAGTATACTCCATCCATCCTACAAATTGCCCTAACAAGTGTCCTTTCCCTTAGTAGGAAAAAACATTACAAGTTTTTATTTATTATTCTCTTGGAAACATCAAAAGTTACATTTTTCAAGAGTTTTTTTTACCACTTTTAAGTTTTAACTCTTTAACAAGTGTCGTATGTTAGCATTTTCCTTTGTGAGATAAAAAATATATTAAATGCTTATATTCTTATTTTTTAATATCATTAAAAAAAACAAAATTTGTTATGTTTCGAATGGATGAAGATTATTTTTTGGGCTTATTTTTCAAAAATAATCATAATCTGTTATGTTTGTTTACGGTATAGATTATAATTTTTATTTAGCTTATATTCTTGGAAAAATAATCAAAATTTATAAGCTCCCTCCTAGACGCTGGAGATTTTTTTTTAAATCCATGTAATTTTCCTAATTTACCCTTATAACTCCAACACATTAACTACCCACTTGTTACATCATGCTTTTTCTTTTAATTTACTCAGTAAAAATAATCTTCTTTACACTGTCTAAACAAAATAGATTAGCTTAAATTTATTTTTCAAGTAAGATACCCAAAAATAAACAAATTATAATCACAAAAAAAATATTCATAATCTCATTTACTAATTATACGAAATACGCACTACATTTTTTTTTATGAACTAAATTTTCTATATTTAGGACCTCAGATAAGAGTATTTGAGTGGTATGCATCATGAGCACCGTTTTAAGAAGGAGAGATACCTTGGATAACATTGGCAATTTGGGCGGGCAGGCGGGCGCGATTTTGGTGCCCGCCCATTAAAATTTTGTGGGCGAAAAATTGAGGCTCTGCCCGCCCATAGGGTGGGAGGGTTTGTGGGCAGCCCGCTTTAATTAAAAAAAATTTAAAAATTGAAAAAAAATACCCCATAAAAAGGTCAAAAATTGAAAAATGCTAAGGGTACGTAACTAACGCAAGACTGTAAATTACTCAAAATACTCAAAAAACACATAAAAACAATCAATGAAAGGTTGAAAGCAAAAAAATCGGTTAAGCAGTTAAATAAAAATTGAGCAATCAATTAAAATTTGTGCTGGATCAAAATGACAATCAATTTTTTTTTTTAAAAATAATCAGTACTTAGAAATTAGGAAACATATGACATTTTTTTTTTTAAAATTAATGGGCGTCCCGTGGGTAGGGATGGCAACGGGGCGGGGATAGGGCGGGGGGTACTTTCCCATTCCCCATCCTCGGGTCCCATTCCTCCCCCATCCCCATCCTCAAACCCCATCTGGGTAGAAATTGTTCCCCATCCCCATTCCCCACGGTCCCCACGGGGTCCCCAAACATACGCGAAATGAGTTTCATTTCAAATGAATTTTTTCTCAGGAACCAACATAAAAATGCAATTTTGACAAAAGCAAACAAAGATAATCAGTTACAAGTAAATCAAAAATTAAAGAACTAAACTCCAAAATAGAGCTACATTAACAGAGAGAAAAAGAAGAAGAAAGGTAACAACATTAACCACACACCTGAGAGGCTGAGATGGCAACGGTGGGTGGCGGACTGGCGGAACAGTGACGAGCTGAGAAGAACTGAGAAGAACGGTGGCGGAACAGTGAGAGTCGCGATAGGAAGAACTAAGAAGAGAAAGGGGCGGCGCGGTCTGGGCGGAGGCCGAAGGAGTCGCACGATGAAGGAGGACTGAGAAGAGAAAGGTGTGGCGGAAGAGTGAATCAGCACGGTGAAGGAGAAGAAGAAATTAGGGATTTAGTTGAAAGTGGAATGGGCGAATGGCTGCTGCAGTGCTGGTATGTAGTTGAAATTAGGGTTGAAAGGTGAAATTACCAAAAAAAACCAATTCTTTTAATTACATAAAAGTTAAAAACTAAGGGTGTATATGTAAAATAGGAGGGGAACGGGGCCCGCGGGGACGGGGGGACCTATCCCATTCCCCGCCCCGAAATCTGTACGGGGGAAAAATCCCCCCCATCCCCAACCCCGACGGGGAAAAATCCCCGAAATCGGGGACCCGAACGGGACGTTCCCCGCGGGGATCCCCGAATGGCATTCCCCATTGCCACCCCTACCCGTGGGCGACCCGCCGTCCGCCCGAGAATGCTCACTAAAAAAGGGGCGGGGCGAGCGGGCATTTTTTTTTTGCTGGGCTTAAAATCAATTCCCTGCCCGCAAAAAATTGCGGGCGGGCGGGCGGGCCCCATGGGCATCCGCCCTAATTACCAATGCTTACTTGGGACCATCACTTTGATCTATTTATTTGGTGGCTAAATTACTCATTTGTCCCTTGCGTTATTTTTCAATTTCAAATTGGTCCTTTACCTTTTTTTGGTTTCATATTGGTCCCTTATATTTTTTTCGATGTCAATTTGGTTTCAGAATCACTGTTCATCCTATGTGTCAATATCATATTGGTCCGCGTATATATTGTTGGAGAGAGAAAGTGACACGTGTCCATAACATATTGGTCCATATAGGATAAACCGTGATTCTGGGACCAAATTGACAGCGAAAAGAAATATAAGGGACCAATATAAAACAAAAAAAAAATGTAAGGAACCAATTTAAAATTGAAAAATGTGCCAAATGTAGTTTTGCCTTATTCAGTCAATCACACGCAATGACTCTGCAAACAGTTGCTCCAACCAGAAGAAGCAGTTATGGATTCATCATCAACTCCCTTTCCCATTGGTTAACGTTTGATGTGGTGCCACCAGTGAGGTCAAGCTTTATCATCATTGAATTGAGTGAAAAAAGTGATCAATGGCTGATGTTAACCAACCTATAACCTTATGTACATATTACCATGTATTATACGTATTCCATACATGTGTAACAAATCCAAAGGATAAAATTTCAGATCTTATGCGCACTATGCTGATCCAACTCTACTGGAGTATGTCCCAAGGGTAATATGCACTTAATTATTTTCATAGTAAAATTCTAGGTCACCGAATAAACGATGAAAAAGTAATAATTTTTCTTATAGTAACGATAATTTGCACTTGATAATTTTTAATTAGATTTAAAAAAAGACGTTTACTTATCATTTATACATCAAATTTAGAGACATCAAATTTATGTAAAATAATTAAGTAAACCTAGAAAATAATTAAGAAATTTTTTCTTAAATCTGAATGATTTCATACTATCTATGTTATTTTATTTTATAATTTTGATTAATAAATTTGTTTTATAGAATCTGACACTGTGAGTGTACTTAAAAAATTTTATAATGCAATATAATAATTAATTTTCTTGTATTAGAAATAGATTTACTCACTTAGCATTTTCCTTAATTTTATTTAAAGACTTATTCTTGCATTATTTATACACCAAATATCAAGAAATTAATTTGTTGAATATTTCCAAAACAACACAATCCACCGTTATGTGTCAATGATTAGTAGTAAAATTTGTGGGTGGAAGTTAAGCATATTTAAACACAGATAAAGATTATGGTAATAAAATTACAAAATGTAACTTGATTACTCTTAATCGTCAACACAAATAAGTGAAGCTACAGAGTTGTGGTTTGCGGGGAAATAAACAACTTGAAAGCAGATCCATAAATAATTTGCAAAAATTTTGCACTTTTCAGTACAATTTTATAAGAGTCTTATATTTAGGATCAAATTTTTTCACTCAAAGGGGTCCTATAATAAGGGATGGAGGGAGTATTATGCAACAATATAAATTAATTTTGGGCTGGACCGGTTGCTTATTTTTTCTAACCAGTGGAAGTTAGCACAGATGGTAAGGGATCAAAAGGACCCAGGACATGACATCATGTCCCCAACTACTATGATCTACTCTCCCTGTGAGGGAGAGTACTCCTGCTCAGCCGGGAACTGTGCTAGCTCGGTCTCAGTACCTGTGTAAAAACAACAAGGAGGTGAGCATTACACAATACTTAAAAAAATAGTTTCTAAATAGCTATAGTAATAAACTAAGCTTATTAAAGTTCCTGACATAATGCTACAACACAAATAAATCACATGCATATTCACACATAATCACACATATTCACCTTCCTTTATTTTTACCCCCATTAGGACATTTACACCTATTAGGACGTTTTCATCCAATAGGACATTTGCACCTGTTAGGACATTTATCACCCATCAGGACCTTTCCACATCCATTAGGACATTTATACCCGTTAGGACCTTTCATATTCATTTACCCTTATTAACCATTCACATCTTTTTCCCATCTTTTTATTTATTCTCTTTTAATTGCGCATAATGTTCCGTGGTGACACATTCTATGCCTAACAGGACCTTTTTCACCTAATGGGACATTTGCACCTGATGGGACCTTTACACCTAACGTGACCTTTGCACCGACTAGGACCTTTGTCACCTAACAGGACGTTTGCACCTAATGGGGCGTGTCACCCTACCAGATAATTATTTAGCGCTATAATTTATTGGGCCCTCATGGCCCTTCCCTCTTTCCTTCCTCAATTCAATTATCAATAAGTTCATGTTCAACACATACACAAACACTATCATTTTCCTCACTCTCTATCATCATTCCTTTTTACCATCCAAGGTTACACAATTAACTTTAAGTTATTTCCGGCATTCATTCATCACAAAATATTCATTCATATCATGCGTAAGCATCTCAAAGTCCTCATTTATATTATAATAACTAACCATTTCATATTACCTTATATTCATTTCAAACCCTAACATCTTACATACATCAACACCAACATAGTCATTCAAATATTTCTAATGCACATAACATATGCTCATAATTTCATAAATTCCTATTTAAGTTCATTTCCTTTATTTTACACTTATCTTAATATCAATATCAACTACCCTATGGTTTATTATCATAACTATTTTTCTACATATCCTCCTCTATCTTAGCTACCACTATAATCACCCTAGAATTCATCCTCTAAATAAGGGTAATACCCCCTTCTTACCTCAAAAGTGCTAAGAGGCAAGGAAACCTTGAACTTTGGCTTGGAGAGCTTTAGAGTCTAAACCTCCTAAGTCTTGCTTGCCACCTTAGAAGTGTCAATATCCAGTGAGTGTGAATAATCCTTTGATGATGGTTGTATGAGGGAAGGGAGCTTTCCTTCACTGGTTCTTGAGGATGAGGCATATATGTATATAAACCTCCATAGTTACCAAGCTTGAAAAACTCCAATGGAAATAGAAGGGAGAGGGGCGAATCTAAGATGTGAGGTATGAGTGATTTTTGGCTTATTTCCTTGCTTATGAATCGAGGGAGATGATGAAAATGATGGGTGTTCTTGATTTTGTTAGGTTTTGTGATGATGAAGATGCTTGAGCTTAATGGAAAATGGAGGAGATGATGAGTGTGATATGTGTGTTTTTGTTTGGTTGTTGTTGTTTACCTTATGTTTTCCCTTTTCTTGCATGAAGGAAAATAATATGTGATGCTTATTTAATGGCTTCTTCATGAAACTTCTCACGTGTGGTCCTTAATTGTTCTATTTTTTTTTCACTACTACAGACACTCACTAATCGATTAGAGGGACAGTCTAATAGATTAGACTGTTTCCTCTTCACTCCTTGCATTTCAAAATGTCATATATTCTTCGTTACCTGTCGGATCTTGCCAAAATTTGAAAGCAAGTTTCTCCACACCCTAATCTTCACATCCAACGGTGGATTCCATGTTTAGAGATGCACATCTTTTATTTCTAATTTTCTTAAAGTCGTATGTTTTTAATTCAAAACTACTCCTTTAATTTACTAGTTTTAATTAATATTATCATTCTCTTCACCCTAAGCTTATTACCACGTTACATCCTTTCCCATCGTGTCGCTTCGATGGTGCCACAACAGCCCCAGCCACCGCACTGCCTGTTCGGCCTCTTTCTCTCTTCTCACCGTCCCAGCCACTGCACCGCCCATCGTATTCCCTTTTTCTCTCCTCATCGTTCCAGGACAAATAGGAAGCATTTAAAGACCGATATGCATTTATCAGTTCAGAATCTCCGATGTTATTGAGAAGAAGTTGGGTTATATTACTCTCTTTGGGTTTGTGGTGTTGTCACATATGACCCTCTCCCATCCTCCTCGTATTTTAAATTTTAAATTTTTTTTTATCAATTTATTAAGTTTAAAAAAAATTAAAATAATTAATTTAAATTATTTTTTTTAAAAAAATTTATTTTGGATGGATTGGATATCCATCAGATATTTAGGATCCATCCAATTTTAAAACAATCCAATTGATCATATCCATTTAGATTCATTATTTTAAATGGATGAATTGGATGAATGAAAAATGTAATGGATTAGGATGACTCATGGATTATGGATAATTTTGCCACCCCTACTTGTAAATACATAACTTACAAATCTCCAACAAACTCAAATAAATAAACATTATTACTACTACTAAGCATATGAACATAACAAAGTTTACAAATCTGAAACAAAATCAAACAAGTAATAATAATGTTAACAAGCTCATCAATGTTGGAATTGATCAGATTTATGAACAACACAAAATGAATTATATTTTAGTTCTAAGTAATAGCTAACATATCCAACTAGCAGACGAATCCAAGATCCAGAATCAACACTGAAACTTATCAGATTCGAAACCTAAATAATTAATAAAGAGTGTGATTAATCACAATCACAAAAAAAAAATCACAATTTCAGAACCTACTCCCTAAAATAAAATTTCAATACAAATTCAGAACCCTAATCCCTAAAATTCAAATCACAAAATGAGAGAGAAGTCATACCGTTCAATAGAGAAGACAATGGTGGTTCGCTTTGGTAAGGAGGTGAAATGCGAAGGTGTGAGAAACAACGGCGGCGGTGGCGGCGGCGATGACAGAGGCATCGTTGTTGTGGGATGGTAGAAGGGAAGAAAAGTGTGGGAAGGTTTCGTGAGAACGAGAGAAAGTGAGATTCGCATGAGAGAGAGTGAGAAGATGAGAGAAGGATCGGAGTGACGACCGAGTGAGAGCAAGGGAATTTTTTATTTTTAAAAAGTTTTTATTAAATTGAGAGAAGAAGTTGCAAAAACAGTTACTAATTGTAACCGACGGACTTATGGTAGCTAATTGTGGTAACCAAAATACTCTTTTCTAGTAGTGATATAAGATAAGAGACGGATTTAAACACCAATTTCAAAAGGACACAATATAATCAAGTTTCCTACTGTTGAGAACTATATCCAAATCCAACAAGTCAACAACATTAAAAGCCTCCTGTCCGAATATCACACCATTTCTGCAGAAACCATATAAACTATACAATAGGGGTGAGCATGACCCGGCCCTACCCGGAGACCCGTCCCAACCCGGCGGGTTCGGGTCGGGTCAAACCCGTCCTTGAACAAATGAATGGACAAACCCGTTCCTGAAGAGGCCAGACCCGATTCTATTAAGGACGGGTTCGGGTTCATGCCCGGGTCACCCGGCCCCGGCCCGAACATATTAATTTATATATATATATATAATTAATTATAAATTTATAATTATTATTATTATTATACTAACTTCTAAAAACTAAAATAGTGAAAATAAAACCCGTAAATAAAAAAAATTAAACAAAGATAACCGAGAGTGTGTGTGTGATAATTGAGAGTGTGAGACTCCGAGACTCTTTAGTGTGTAACAACAAATACCAAAAAAATGGAGGTCAGAAATACAACAACATTTGCAATGCCTTTTCACACTTCTGTATTTTAATGAATACCTTACTTTTTTATATGGTAAACCCGACTTTTTTTTTAATGTTATTCATCCGTCCCGGGTAAACCCGGACCCGTCCCTATTTGGACCCGTCCTTACCTTGTCCCTCTATAATTAGGGACGGGTTCAGGTTGAAAATTTGACCCGAACAACATTTCGGGTCGGGTACGGGCCAAGCCAAACCCGTCTCAACCCGTCCCATGCTCACCCCTACTATACAACAACATACCAAAAAATAAGCGTATAAAAGCTTTTTGTAGGAGAGATTGGTCAATCCAATTCAACCATACTCTTCGTGAAGGAAATTCTTGTGCTGACTACTTAGCAAACAAAGGTTTATCTATGGATATAGGATGTCATATCTTACACAATCCAGATAGCTCTTTAAGGAGTTTTCTAGCTACTGATTATAGGGGAGCTGCAGCTCCTAGGTCCCATGTAATTTCTTAGTTTTTTGTGTTTTGCCCCTTATGTTTCAAAAAAAAAAAAAAAAACATACCAAAAAATAAGACCATACCACTTCTGTTTTCTACCACCAACTCTCAAATATTGAAAACGAATTTTCGATTGCTGTAATCAGTGGTGGGAGCACCTGTTCCTCTTGAACTTTTTAAATATATACATATATTAGTAGTAAATGAAAACATAACTTTGTCATGGCTCAGTGGTTATGCGCTCTGCGCTTAGAGTGCTATGTGCTGGGCTCGAATCCTGCTTCCACGAAGCACCTTAGATAGTATTTGAAGGTCTCCCAAAAAGAAGAAAAAATCAACCCTAACTTCGCAGGGATGCCGTTAGTCCCTCTGCCCATAAATCCGTTAGTCAAACTTTTTAGTGTCACGTGTCACATTCTCATTGGTTATTTTCGATGCACATATTTAGACACGAACCACCGGATTATTCCCTGATAAAATCTCAACCGTTGCTTATATCTGACGGTCAAAATTTAAAAATGAAAAATAAAATAATAAAACTATATTTAATATTATTAAAAATTCGAAAAAATATTAAAAAATTATTAAAAATTCGGAAAAATATTTTTTTAAAAAAATACAGATTTTTTTTATATTTTCAAAATTAAAAAAATTCAGAAAATAATAAAAAATTCAGAAAATTAAAAACAAATCTGTAAAATATTTTTTAAAAAATACTGAAATTTTTTTATATTTTAAAAATTAATAATAATTCAGAAAATAATAAAAAATTAATAAAATTTTTAAAAAATCTGTAAAATATTTTTTAAAAAAATAATGATTTTTTTAAATCTTAAAAATTAATAAAAATTTAGAAACTAATAAAATAATTCATAAAATTTTTAAAAAAATCGGTAAAATATTTTTTTAAAATATTTTTGAAAACAATAAAAAATAATAAATATATTTTTAAATCGGTATCATGCGAATATTTTTTTAAATATTTTTGAAAATAATAAAAAAATCATAAAAATATTTTTAAAAAATCGGTAAATATTTATAAAAAAATATGATTTTTTTTTATTTTTCAAAATTTTATAAACTAAATCTGCTTTTAAAAATTTTAAAATAGTTAAATTGTTTTCAAAAACTTTTCTTATTTTTTTAATTATTTCTCTGAATTTTTAATAATATTTTACAAAAATTTTAATAATTTTTAGAAAATTTTAATTATTTTTAAGAATTTTCTATTACTTTTTAGATTATAAAAAAACGAAAAAAAATAAATTTTCAGATTTTTTTTAAAAAAATATTAATGTATTATTTTTATTTTCAGAAATTTTTAAAAAATATATTTGCATGTTTTTTAAAATTTTTTTGACTTTTTCATTTTAACTATTTTATAAATATTTAAAAAAAAGGAAGGACACTTTTTCATAATTTTTTAAAATATTTTACCGATTTTTTAAAAATTTTATGAATTTTTTTTATTATTTTATGAATTTTGTATTAATTTTTAAAATATAAAAAATTTAAGTATTTTTAAAAAATATTTTACAGATTTTTCAAAAATTTTCTGAATTTTTTATTATTTTATGAATTTTTTAAATATAAAAAAATCAGTATTTTTTTTGAAAAAAATTTTACTGATTTTTCAAAAATTTTATGAGTTTTTTAGTAGTTTCTGAATTTTTTTTATTAATTTTTAAAATATAAAAAAAATTTCAGTACTTTTTTAAAAAATATTTTACAGATTTTTTAAAATTTTTATGAATTTTTTTATTTTTTTATTATTTTCTGATTTTTTTATTAATTTTAAAAATATAAAAAAATTCAGTATTTTTTTAAAAAATATTTTACGGATTTTTTTTTAAATTTTCTGAATTTTTTATTAATTTTTAAAATATAAAAAAAATTCAGTATTTTCTTAAAAAATATTTTTCCGAATTTTTAATAATATTTTTCTGAATTTTTTAAATATTTTTTCGAATTTTTAATAATATTAAATATAGTTTTATTATTTTATTTTTCATTTTTAAATTTTGACCGTCGGATATAAGCAACGGTTGAGATTTTACGAGGGAATAATCCTATTGTTCGTGTCTAAATATGTGCACCGGAAATAACTAATGAGAATGTGACACGTCGCACTAAAAAGGCTCACTAACGGATTTATGGACGGAGGTACTGACGGGATGTCATTCCGATCTTTGGGGGACTAAATTGATTCTTAAAATTTTTCGGGGACTAAATGGATGTCAGGTGTATCTTCGGGAGACCAAATAGACCATTTTCTCTTATTTATCTTCTCAGTCCATGAGTATGGTTTACAATTATTTCTTTCCTGTAATCTTTTAATTTTATTTTTGTTATTGATTTAGGTTTTTCCTAATGAATTAATGAATTATCACTATAATTATCTATTAACCTTAATCTTAATCTTAATAAAAACATAACCTTATTAACATAATCAAAAACTATAATTATCACTAAAATTATGTTGAGCTTTTTTTTTTAAAATATCGTAATCCTATGTGTTTGGTTGCTAATGTAGATTATAATTTTATACTCATATTATTGAAAAAATAATCAAAATTTAACATCCCCCATAGGTGATGTTAATTATTTTTGCTAAGATTATTTTTTTAGACCCATGTAATTTTTCTATTTTATCTTTGTCACTTCAACAACAATAACTATCCCTTATTATTCCATATTTTTTTTTATAATTCACTCGGTAAATTTAAAATATTTTTTTTAATATTATCCAAATAAACATATTAACTTAAATTTACTTTTTAATTAAGAAATCCAAATTTTACATACATATAATGATTAAATAAATTTAAATAATTTATTTAATTTTAAATTATAATTTTGATTAGAGATAATGATTATCTACCTACAAACTCTCTGGTGCGAGGAAAGCTTCACGGGACAAACATGGTGCCTCAAAAATTTTCTGGCAAACGTGGTACCTTGAAAATGGATCCTTTTATATATAGATAGTAGATTAGTTAATTAATACTCCAACCAATTATCAAACCAATAATTTAATACTTTTTGCATTCATCAATCAATCCTAATTGAAATGTTATGATTTCTAAATTTTTTTATTAATTAATTTTAGAGTGAAGGCCCAGTTTGGTCCCTCAAATTATTCGACTGGGACACTTTAGTCCCTCAAGAATTATAATTCACTTTTGGTCCCTAAAGAATTTGAAAAATACCGCTTTAGCCCATGTTTTCATTCCGTTAACTATCGTCATTGTTTCCAGAAGCACCAGAGGCATTTACTGGGAGATCATTAGCACTTGGGAATGAAATGTTACAGTTTATGTCAACAGTGACAGTAGTTAACAGAATGAAAACATGGACTAAAGTGGTATTTTTAAAAATCTTTAAAGACTAAAAATGAATTATAATTTTTGAGGGACTAAAGTGTTCCATTCGGAAAACTTGATGGACCAAATTGAATTTTCACTCTTAATTTTATTTTATTTTGAAAAAAAAATTAACCATTTTTTATAATATTTGTGAGATAAAAAAAATATTAAATACTTATATTTTGAATATCATTGAAAAAACAATATTACCCATTTTTCATGGACTAAATTGTCTATATTTAGGATGGTTGATAAGGAGGAGTTATTAGTTGCTCTGACCATTATGTTATTTGTGATTCAAGTCAATTATAATTTGACAAATAAAAAAATAAAATATGGACTAATCATTTATATTATATATCAAATAATAATTAATTTGAACCATAAATATAATGGTGAACCTGGATTAACTAATAATTTCTCATTATTTGAGTGCTATGCATCTTCACGAGTAGGGATGAGCAAAATACTCATGCCCGCGGGTACCCGCAACGGGTACCCTACTATTCCTTTGCGGGTGGGTACGAGTATTGTGATACCCGCCCCGCGGGTACCCGCATATATAAAATAATATTTTATTAATAAATATTATATATATATATTAATATTTTTTTATTACTTTGAGAATATATACATTTTATTTTGTTTATATTTCACATTGAATTTTAATGATAAAATTATAATGATAAACATTTATCATATGTATGTAATTATTTATCTTATAATTATTTTTATTTATAATAATTATTACAAAATATATAATTATATAATAAAAGTTTAAAATCGTGAGTACCTGCGAGTATCCGTTACCCGCACTAATACCTGTGAATACCCGCGGGTAGGATCATGGGTATGCACTACCCGTGCTAGTGGGTACCCATGCCCATCCCTGTTCACGAGCAGCATTTTAAAAAGACCAGATACCTTAGGACATCACTTTGATTTATTTATTCAGTCAATCACGAGCAAAGACTCTGCAAACAGTTTGTCCAACAGAAGCAGCAGCTATGGATTCATCATCATCATCATCATCTCCCTTTCACATTGCAATGTTTCCATGGTTTGCTATGGGCCACCTCACCCCATTTCTCCACCTCTCTAACAAACTAGCAAAGAGAGGCCACAAAATCTCATTCTTCACCCCCAAAAAAACACAATCAAAGTTAGATCAATTCAATCTCCACCCTCACCTCATCACCTTCTACCCTATCAACGTTCCTCATGTTGAAGGCCTTCCCCATGGTGCAGAAACCACTTCTGACGTGTCCTTATCCTTAGGTCCATTGATCATGACCGCTATGGACCGTACTGAGAAGGACATAGGGCTTCTCCTCACTGAGCTTAAGCCTCAAGTTGTGTTCTTTGATTTCACATATTGGATACCAAGCTTGGCACGTCGCTTGGGGATCAAGTCTTTTCATTACTTGATCATTAGTCCCGCGACAACATCGTACTCCACATCACCATCGAGGATGAAACTTGGTCGCAATATAACTGAACATGATCTGCTTCAACCCCCTCCAGGGTACCCTGTTGCATCCATTAGTCTTCATGCACATGAAGCAAGGTTCCTTGCTAAGAAAAGAACATGGGAGTTTGGAAGTGGTGTTCTTTTTTATGACAGGATTTACGGTGGTTTGAGCCTCTCAGATGCAATAGGGTTCAAAGGCTGCAGAGAAATTGAAGGGCCTTTTGTTGATTACCTTCAAGAGCAGCTTGGGAAGCCTGTCTTGCTTTCAGGACCTGTCCTTCCAGAGAGACCAAACAATGTTTTAGATGAAAAATGGTCTCAGTGGCTTGGAGGATTCAAGGGTGGTTCTGTAATTTATTGTGCTCTTGGAAGTGAATGGATATTAGAGATCGATCAATTCCATGAACTCTTGTTGGGTCTTGAACTAACAGGGTTTCCATTTCTAGCAGTTCTTAGACCCCCTATTGGGTTTGAGACAATTGAAGCTGCTCTTCCAGAAGGGTTTGAAGAAAGGGTTCAAGGGAGAGGGGTTGCACATAGTGGATGGATACAGCAGCAGTTGATTTTGGAACATGAGTCTGTGGGGTGCTTTTTGACACACTGTGGTGCTGGTTCTTTAACCGAGGCACTGATAAACAAGTGTCAGATAGTGTTGCTGCCACATGTGGATGGTGATCACATTATTAATGCAAGGATGATGGGTAGAAACTTGAAGGTTGGGGTTGAGATTGAGAAAGGTGAAGAAGATGGATGGTTCACTAGGGAAAGTGTAAGCAAAGCTGTGAAAATTGTGATGGATGATGAGAATGAGATTGCAAGTGATTTAAGGGCAAATCATACCAAAGTGAGGGATCTTTTACTGAGCGACAATTTTGAATCAGCGTGTGTTGATAGTTTCTGTCAAAAGCTGCAAGACTTGCTCACATGATTTCTATGTTTTCAAGCTCCATTGCACAGAACTGGTTCAATATTTTTGAAGGTATGCTTTGATTTTTATTTTTTTTTTAAATATGATTTTAGTATTGGTAATTGGTAAATATTGATGATTTCAATTTTAATTTTAGTCTTTATTGATGTTGTAACTAATACCTGCAAGATGTGTCTCACTGATGAATGTAATGGCCAATTTTACTTAAAAGGAAGTTTTAAAAAATACTATTTTTTAAGTGAAAAATCATATTTAGTTTTGGGTAGTAATTGAGATTGTATATGATGATTAAATTATATGATGATTATTAAATATTTTATCTCCTTTTATTTTTAAAAGGACCTCATTATTGTTACTTATTTTCGCATAACATCCCAAGATGTTTGAGACAACACTCTCTACCATGATGATTTGACTCTCTTACTTGTACTAAAAAAAAATTACGGTGAAAGTTGTTGCTTCCTTCTCCATACCATAATGTCTCATATCATCATGTTCTCTCATGCTTTGCTAGTTTGATTTGTAGTTTACAAAATCTAAATCCCAAAGTCAAACCCGGTTGCAGCGCGGATAAAATATTCCCTCACGCAATTCACGCCCCTTCTACTAATAATAATAATAATAATAATAATAATAATAATAATAATAATAATAATAATAATAATAAAGGGTTTTCAAAAATGGAAAAAATTTATAAGTCCAAATTATTTATTTTCTCGAGAATTTAAAAAAGTGCATTTTTTCTATAACTTAATTATTTTTAATCTCTTAACAAGTGCCATAAGGTAGTGCACTTTTTAGCATTTTCCATTAATTAATAAATAATAGAAAGAAGTTAATTTACTTGTCTGTCTCATGCATGATTAAATAAATAAATACAGGCTACTTTTTATTTTTGGAGTTGTATTTGTTAATTCCCACTTTCTTGATTTTTGTAATACTCTCATGTATGCAATAATATTTGTGTCGACCCCTTGTATTAGATTAATATTTTTTTGCTAATAAAAAAATTCAGGTTGCTTTTTTTCTTACCTTATTTTAATTTAATTATTATTCATATTATTCACATTTAATTTAAGAAACACTTGCGTGAACAAGTAAATCAGTTCTCTGTTCAATTTATAGACAAAATAATGTTCCTCTTTTAAGGGTTAGGAAAGTTGCCTACTTAACATCCCATAAGAGGTACTTAAACCAATTAGGGATTTTATTACTTTGCTGTCTCGGTTTATTTTTCTGAAGATTTAGTGTGCAGAGTAGGGCCGGGGCGGGCATGTGTTTCTGCAGCATTATAGTGTCGAGAGTAGGTTGGTGCTTTTTGGTTTGGTATATATGTACTATCTATTTTGGATTTTTGCTAGAAGTACCTCCTGTACTTCTAGTTTTTTGAAAAAAAAAAAAAAATCTCTTATAAAAATACTACTCTTGTACTTTAGTCCTATGTTTTATAAGGAGCTTTAATTTTACTTTAGTCCCATTTACTCTTCCCCTTATTTCAAGGTCACACAAAAAAATCCTACGCCAAGACCGACCGCGACAATAGGTATTGGCGGATCATACCTATATTATGAGAGAAACAATAATGTGAGACTTTTATCATGCCTATAAAAGACATTTATTGGTTGTGGTAAGGTAACTATTGACCCATAACAATCCGAAAGAAGGTGGGCTCTGGTCCTGGTATCATGTTAAAATTGTGTAGGCTAGGCTTAACTCAATCCCAAAAGCTAGCTCGTAAAAATAGAATGCCTTAGCCTTTATAAGTATTGGTCATACCGTATTCCTATCAAATGTGGGACTTTAACAATTCCAAGAAAGGAAAAGCTTGTGCAGATTATAAAATTGATTATTAAGCACTGGTCATACCGTATTCCTATAGAATGTGGGACTTACTTTAACAATTCCAAGAAAGGAAAAGCGTGTGCAGATTATGAAATTGATTATTGTGTGTTCTGAGGAACCTTAAAATAGAAGGTCCTCCCATGACCTCTCAACCTCCTAACGAGGACCGGTCACATTGTTGGAAAGCAACAAGCGGCTCAATATAGTCTAGAGGGGGGGGGGGTGAATAGAATATTGAAGCCTTATTACAGATTTTTCGTTCACCTAAGAGAATGGTTTTATGAAAATAAAATTTCTTAAAAATTCAAGTCAGATTACTCGAGTAACTCAAGACTTCACTCGAGTAATACGCAAGCAAAAATAATTTCACTCGAGTATTCAGCAAATCACTCGAGTATTACGAAAGCTATTTTTAAATCACTCGAGTAACAGAAAACCTACTCGAGTATTGTTCATAAACTGAAAGCAGATTACTCGAGTGACAAGAACTTTACTCGAGTAAACTGGGTAAAATTCAATTAAAACTCAGTTTTCAATGGAGTTCTTCAAGAATAACAATGCTATGATGATTCAACAAATTATGAATGATTAATATGAACAATTTCAAGTAATATTAACATGCAATTTTAGATCAAATGAGTAGAATTAAGAAAACCCCAATTCTAACCTAAAAATGCAATTGTTAATGAATTAATGCAATACAAGGAATGAAAATAAAAGAGACACAAGGATTTATCCTGGTTCACTTTCACCCACTTGAAAGCTACTCCAGTCCCCTCTTGAATCAAGAGAGATTCTTCACTAGAAATCTTCAAATGTAGATTTTACAATGTTTTAAGATGCAACTAGATTCTTAGTTCTCCTATCTTAAAACCCAACTCAAAGTGTGTACCAAACACTTTGATCTAATCTACCCCTTTTGAGAATTCTAGATTTCCTTGCTAATTGATTGAAGATGCTTCCAACCAATCCTCTTTTCTTGCTTTGATTTGATCCTCAAAGTCATCCTTGTGAGATTCTTCACTTGTGTTGAAACTTCAATGATGCAATCACAAATTGCAAATCTTCAACAACCACTAAGAACAAAAATTATGATCTCAAGAATATTTGAACAATGAGAGAAATAGAGTGAAGAATGAAAAGTTCTTTGTTGAATCTTGATAGCTCTTGAAAGAAGTAAAATAGCTCTTGAATTGCTTTTGAAAGTGTATAGAAAATTGTAAGAATGAATGTGTATATCTTGTGAAAGAGAAAATTAAGTCCTTTTAAAATTTTCAAAACACTGATTGAATTACTCGAGTAAACCATATAACATCACTCGATTAAAACATGTCAGATTAAGTTACTCGAGTGATGTGTAAACCATTACTCGATTAACCTGTCATGACATAAATTACTCGAGTGATCCAATACTCATTACTCGAGTGAACTGATCAGAATCTGAATAAAAACAAGGTTTTTCTAAAAGGATTTTCACAAAACTTTTAATAGATCTATTTAATCAAGATTTAAAGTATCTTCACTCTTAATCAAACATTATTTAAATATTCTTAAAATCATCTAAGCTACCCACACCAATGAGATGCATTGCATAAAAATAAAGATTACATTGAAATAGAATTAATAAAAATCCTAATTCTAATCTTCATGTGGTGTAGCTTGCTTGTTGCCAATGTTGTTGCTTGGAGAGAGATTGTTAGCATCAAAACATGAGAATCCTACAAACTCCCCCTTTTTGATGATGACAAACCTCCTTTTCAATTAAGCACTAAGTTTTAACATACTCCCCCTAAATGTAAAACACCTAGGAAAAATATAATAAAACTTAACCTACAAGAACAACATCAACAAAATATTCTCCCCCTTTTGGCATCATTAAAAAGATAAGAATTGTGAGAAAAGTCCTTTGCCAAAAGTGGAAGGTAAGTAGTTCACAATGGTATAAAAAAAATATAACAATAAAGACAATACCAAAATAAACCACAATAGTGCCTCAACGAATAAAAACGTACAACGAATATAGCACCATAATCCATAATATCAGAGTATCACACTAAGCAGCAAATCATAGTGTAAAGCAAAAAGACATCAACCATAGCAAATAATCAAACGAAACTAACCAAACTAGACCATACACAAGGTCCGAAAACATAGTAGCAACAGAGTCATAAACATGAAACAAAAACATAAACATAACATAGTCAGAAATATGCATATGAAACATGAAACAGAAATCAACATCAAACATCATCAGCATCCACAGGTCTAGGAATCAGGTGAAGGAGGAGGGAAATGGTGAGAAAAGAGGTCAGACATATAATCCATTAAACGATGCTCCATGGCAATATTCTTCACATCCTGTCTCATCTCCAACCGAGTGAATTGAGCATTGATGTGTTCAACCAATGACTCATGAGCAGCCTGTGCATCAAATGGAGTACCAAGATTGTCCAAATTGATATAGTCCTCAACGCGATCGGTATCCATCGGATCAGTAGAAGAAGGAGGAGCAGAAGAAGATGCACCAGCCCTATCACCAAGTAAAGTCCTTTTCCTAGAACCTGAAGCTCTTGCAGTCTTTGCAGCTTCAGCCATTTCCTTAATCTGTGATTTCCATAACCAAGTGCGACTTTCCCTATGCCAAGCAATTTTCATATAACTAATGTGTGAATCATTAAGACACCAGTTATTTTTCTTTTCCGTTACAGCTGGCTCATCATCAGGGATTGGAACTCGATAATACCTCATGATCTTGGTAACATGCATAGGATATGGCAAGAATTGGGTAGGAGGAGATTGAGCAGCAGCTTCCATACGAGCTAAAAACATTTTATTCCAATTCATCTCATATCTCTTTTTGATTCCATGAAACAAAATAAGATCATCATCTCCCAATTGCGCATAATTTTGATTGCATTTTGGAATCAAACAATAAGAAACAATGTACATGAGCACTCTATCCACAGCATGCAAAGGTGATACAGTTCTAGTAGACCTATCACTCCAAGATTCACCAGTACGCAACAAATCAGTATAAATCTTATTAGTATCCACATCCAAATCCAGACAGTCATCATCACCAATAAAAGTTCCCTTGTTTTCTAAACCAAACAACATTGTCAAATCTTCAGGCTTTATAACAAAATGATGTCCTCTAACCATTGTTTGATACTCACCATCTAGCTTAGTAAAATTCTGATAAAATTGTCGGACAAGCCTAGGATAATAATGAGTCTCAAATTCTAAAAACCTCTTCAAATTCTGAAATTCTAAATCCTCTACAAATGGAAATTGCTCCTTATACAACCAAGCAAACTTAACATACCGTGTAAGACCAAAAGAGCGATTGATAAAAGTTGGTTCCCGCAAGTCTCGGTTGATTCCAGAAAACCAGGGATCATTACGGCCTGCTCCTTGCTTTGCTTTCTTTCAAGGAGGTTGAGATTGTGAGGAAGAAGACATTGATTCAGAAAGTGCAGATTCGGTTTTGGGGTTAGGGTTTTGGTTTGGGAATTTTCGGATTTTGGGTATAATTGGTGAAAATGATGAATGAAATGAGTAGAAATGATGATATAATGATGAAATATGGAAGAAATTTGTATGATTTGAGAAGTTTTGTGGCTGAAAATGATGATTTGATGAAGAACCATATGAGAGAGAAGAGAGAAATACGAACAAGAGAGAGAAAGAAACGTGAAAAATGATGCAGTTTTCAACAGTTCAGATTTTAAAATCACGTAAGTTACTCGAGTGATGTTCATGCGTTACTCGAGTGATTCGAGCAGTAATCGAGTGAAAAGAAATGTTACTCGAGTATGCCGAAGATTAAAAAAATTTTACTCGAGTGATGGATGAACTAATCGAGTGATACGAAAGTCATTTTAAAATTAATCGAGTGACAAACAGAATTACTCGAGTAATACGAAAGAGATTTTAAAATTACTCGAGTGAAATATCTGTTACTCGAGTGAACTGTCCAGAATTTTAAAAATTTCAATTTTTCATGCAAAAACATTTTTCATACACAAACACATAGAAACACTTAGCATTTAGCAAGTAACACACATACAAATAAAGCAATTAACATATTATAGAAAACATACACACATAACTACATATCACCAAAAATAAGAAACACTTTAATAAGATACAACAACTCAAAATACAAATCACATTGAAATAGGCTTGAAGGTGATTTCGAAAAGCATCAAATATAATTAGCTAATAGTTGATTCATCAAAAATACCAAGTTCTCTTCGAATCTTATAAAATGTGTCCCTTGGTAATGATTTTGTAAAGATATCAGCTAATTGATCCGAAGTTTGTACAAACTCAATAACACAATCACCTTTTTGAACATGATCTCTCAAAAAGTGATGCCTAATTTCAATATGCTTTGTCCTTGATTGTAATACTGGATTTTTAGTCAAATTAATTGCCGAAGTGTTATCACACTTTATAGGGATTTTTGTCAAATTTAAACCAAAGTCAGATAATTGTTGTTTCATCCATAAAAGTTGTGCACAACAACTACCTGCAGCTATGTATTCGGCCTCCGCGGTTGATAAAGCAACACAGTTTTGCTTTTTGGAAAACCACGATACAAGTGAATTACCAATTAAATGGCATGTTCCGCTTGTACTTTTTCGCTCAACTTTACAACCAGAAAAGTCAGAGTCCGAATAACCTATAAGTTTTAGAAAAGCATCCCTAGGATAATAAAGTCCAGTATTCATTGTACCCTTTAAGTATTTCATTATTCTTTTGACAGCAGTTAGATGCGACTCTTTCGGTTTTGCTTGAAAACGTGCACACATACATACACTAAACATGATGTCAGGCCTAGATGCAGTTAAGTATAACAAACTACCAATAATACCACGATACTTCGTTACCTCTACCGCTTTTCCAGCCTCATCTTGATCTAGGTAGCATGCAACGCTCATTGGTGTAGAAGCGGATTTGCACGAATCCATCCCAAAACGTTTGAGAAGCTCTCTACAATATTTACTCTGATGAATATAAATGCCATCATTAAGCTGCTTTATTTGAAGGCCAAGAAAGAATGTAAGCTCTCCCATCATCGACATCTCGAATTCGCTTTGCATCAAGTCTGAAAACTTCTTACACAAGTTATCGTTAGTAGCACCAAATATAACATCGTCAACATATATTTGAACCAATAAAATATCCTTACCGGAACGTTCAATAAAAAGTGTAGTGTCAACAGTGCCTCGTTTAAAACCTTTTCGTAATAAAAAATTGCTTAGTCGGTCGTACCAAGCTCTAGGAGCTTGTATCAAACCGTACAAAGCCTTTTTCAGTTTGAAAACGTAGTCCGGATGCTCAAAACTCTCGAATCCGGGAGGTTGTGACACGTAAACTTCCTCTTGAATGTATCCGTTAAGAAAGGCGCTCTTAACATTCATTTGATACAATTTAAAATTCATTATCGAAGCAAAAGCGAGAAGAATACGAATAGCTTCTAGTCTAGCAACAGGAGCATATGTCTCATCGTAATCGATTCCTTCTTCTTGACTATAACCTTGTGCTACCAACCTAGCTTTATTCCTAACAATAATACCCGATTCATCTAACTTATTCCTATAGACCCATCGAGTACCGATTTCAGGACGATCATAGGGTTTTGGCACAAGCTCCCAAACTTGGTTTCTTTCAAATTGATTTAATTCTTCTTGCATGGCCATAATCCAATGATCATCTTGAAGAGCCTCTTTGATATTCTTAGGTTCTATTTGAGATACAAAGGCAACATAATAACAAAAATTATTTAAAGTGCGTCGGGTTACCACTCCCTTCGCAATGTCACCTAAGATGTTAGAAATCGGATGATTTTTGTTTGATTTCCAAGCTATTGGTAATTGAGATTGAATCTCTTGTGCTAAGTCTTTATCTTGTGCTTGCACCTCTCCATCTTCAATTTGATTCTCTTCCATTTGTTGTGGTGTTGACTTCTTATGATCCAAAAATGTACCTATATTATCATCATCACAAGAAACAACACAATCTCCTTTCGAAGATTCATCAAATACAACATGCACGGATTCCTCAGCGGTTAATGTTCTTTTATTGTAGACTCTATATGCTTTGCTATGGGTTGAATAACCTATGAATATGCCTTCGTCGGCTTTGGAGTCAAACTTGCCGATCGGTTCCTTTCCGTTATTTAAAACAAACACCTTACACCCAAAAACATGAAAATGTGAAATATTTGGCTTTCGCCCTTTTAAAAGTTCATAAGGTGTTTTATTTAAATGCGGACGAATAAGAACCCTATTAAGAACATAACAAGCAGTGTTTACCGCATCGGCCCAAAAATATTTAGGAACAATTGATTCTATCAACATAGTACGAGCAAGTTCCACTAATATTCTATTTTTCCTTTCTACAACTCCGTTTTGCTCCGGAGTCCTAGGAGCCGAAAATTGATGATCAATACCAAACTTATCACAAAACGCATCAATCCTAGTGTTTTCAAACTCACCTCCGTGGTCACTTCTAATAGACACAATTTTCAAACTTAGTTGATTTTGGATGAGTTTGGCAAACTTTTTAAAACATTTATAAACTTCACTTTTTGCGGATAAAAATAAAGTCCATGTGAATCTAGTAAAATCGTCTACTAAAACAAATCCATAGTAATTGCCACCTAAACTTTTAATTTGTGAAGGGCCAAACAAATCCATATGGATGAGCTCCAAAGGCTTTGTTGTGCTTATCACATTTTTAGGTTTAAAAGAACTTTTAACTTGCTTGCACTTTTGACAAGAGTCACAAATGCCATCAAGCTTAAAATTTAGTTTAGGCAAACCAATCACTAAATCTTTTCGTAAAAGTTTGTTTAATTGATTCACATGAGCAATTCGTCTATGCCAAAGACGAATTTCATCATCAAAAGATTTGAAACATTTTGAAAATAGTGAAGTTATCTCATCCAAATCAATTAAGTAAGTGTTATTAGAGCGACGACCAACAAACTTAACACTATCATCTATAGAAGACTTAATGAAGCATAATTCCGGAGTAAAAGTCACATAATTGCCCATATCGCATAATTGACTTATACTAAGCAAGTTGTGTTCTAAGCCTTCTACGTATAGGACATTTTCTATGACAAGGTTAGATACGTTACCGATCTTCCCGACTCCTAGAATTTTGCCCTTGTTGTTGTCGCCGTATGTCACAAATCCACCATTTTTCGGAGTAAGTTCCATGAAGTGCGTTTTGTCTCCCGTCATGTGTCTCGAACAACCACTATCCAAGTACCATTTGCGCCCTTTGGTTCGAAGACACACCTACAAGAAAGATATCATTTGGTTGACTTAGGTACCCAAGTGGTCTTGGGTCCTTTGTTGTTAGCATGGGGAGAAGTCCCCTTAACAATCCAAATATATTCTCCGCTTGGTATACCAAATTTCTTTATATTACATTTATTCGTGGTATGCCCAAAGATCCCACAATAATGGCAAGTTGGGTTTTTAGAAATCTTATTCTTTGAAAATCCACCAACTTTGCGATAATTGCGTTTCTTAGGTTTGGTATAGCCAAGACCGGATCTATTGCTATTGTTCCTTTGAGTTGAAAGCAAATGATCTAATGAAGTATCTCCTTTCATGAGCCTTGCAAGTCGATCATTCAAATTAAAAACTTCTTTTTCCAAAGACTTGCAATTTTCACAAGATGGAGTCTCATTTGATTTCAATTCACAATTGCATGTAGAGTTTGCATAAATGAGTTCAAGAGTTTCATTTTGAAGCTTAAGTTCTTCTAAATCTTTTTGAAGTTCAATTATCTTTTCATGTTGCTTCATTATGAAATTCTTTCTTTCAACATTTATTTTAGCAAGTTTCTTCAACTCTTTATGCATCTCTACATACACATTGTACAATTCATTGAATGAAGGAGAATTAGAACTAGAGCTAGCATCGGAAAGATAATCTACCTCATTGACGTTCTCACTTGATTTAATGCTCGAAGATTCCTCTTCACCAAGCTTCGTCATCAAACATAGATTTGCAAGTTCTTCATCATCCAATGAGCTAGATGTTGATTGACTCTCCTCTTCATCCCATACTATGTAAGCCCTTTTTCCTTTAGATGAGTTGAACTTAGAGTTGTCACCTTCCGACTTCTTAGAATGAGTTGGGCATTTTGATCGATAGTGACCAAGCTTTCCACACCCATGACACTTGATGTGATCCTTGTTAGTCTTATTTCTTGGTTGAGAGTCCTTAGAATCTCTTTGTCTATTCTTATTAAAGTTTCCCTTTCTCTTAAAGAACCTACCAAGCTTTTTAACTAGCAAGCCAAGGGTCTCATCATCTATATCGGAGTCCGAGTCATCCACTTGAGAGTTTTCCTCTTGTGCCTTAAGAGATTTTGAAGTTGATTTAAGAGCAACCCCCTTTTTCTTTCTATCGGCATCTTCATTCATGGATAACGGTCCAAGCTCCATTTCATGCTCTTGAAGCTTTCCGAATAGAGTTGCTAAGTCAATTTGATCCACGTCTCTAGCTTCCATAATGGCCGTCACCTTAGGTTGCCATTCCCTGCTAAGACATCTCAAAATCTTATTAACAACTTCACCATTAGTAATAACTTTTCCAAGTGCAGAAAGATGATTTATGATATGAGTGAACCGCTTTTGCATGTCACTTATATTTTCATTAGGTAACATACGAAAGAGTTCATATTCATGCATGAGTGTATTTAGCCTAGCCCTTCTAACCTCCGAAGTGCCCTCATGTGTGACTTGTAATGTGTCCCACATTTGTTTAGCATCGACACATTGAGATACTCGAAAGAACTCATCATAAGAAAGAGCGGACGTGATGATATTTTTAGCTTTTAAATCAAATGCAACTTTCTTCTTATCATCATTGTCCCAACTCGATTGTGGTTTGACTGAAACAACATCATTTACTTTCGTTTGAGGAACAAAAGGTCCATTCTCTATGGCGTTCCAAATTTCCATATCTATGGCTTGAATAAAAATTTTCATGCGGACCTTCCAATAAGCGTAACCCTCACCATTGAATAGTGGAGGACGATTAATGGAAGTTCCTTCACCACCAAAAGGATTTGAAATTGAGCCCATTGTTTCCAAGTAAAAGGATCTTTTCGAAAAAGCTTTTTAAGGCTCGGATTTTTCGTCCGAGCTCTGATACCACTTGTTGGAAAGCAACAAGCGGCTCAATATAGTCTAGAGGGGGGGTGAATAGAATATTGAAGCCTTATTACAGATTTTTCGTTCACCTAAGAGAATGGTTTTATGAAAATAAAATTTCTTAAAAATTCAAGTCAGATTACTCGAGTAACTCAAGACTTCACTCGAGTAATACGCAAGCAAAAATAATTTCACTCGAGTATTCAGCAAATCACTCGAGTATTACGAAAGCTATTTTTAAATCACTCGAGTAACAGAAAACCTACTCGAGTATTGTTCATAAACTGAAAGCAGATTACTCGAGTGACAAGAACTTTACTCGAGTAAACTGGGTAAAATTCAATTAAAACTCAGTTTTCAATGGAGTTCTTCAAGAATAACAATGCTATGATGATTCAACAAATTATGAATGATTAATATGAACAATTTCAAGTAATATTAACATGCAATTTTAGATCAAATGAGTAGAATTAAGAAAACCCCAATTCTAACCTAAAAATGCAATTGTTAATGAATTAATGCAATACAAGGAATGAAAATAAAAGAGACACAAGGATTTATCCTGGTTCACTTTCACCCACTTGAAAGCTACTCCAGTCCCCTCTTGAATCAAGAGAGATTCTTCACTAGAAATCTTCAAATGTAGATTTTACAATGTTTTAAGATGCAACTAGATTCTTAGTTCTCCTATCTTAAAACCCAACTCAAAGTGTGTACCAAACACTTTGATCTAATCTACCCCTTTTGAGAATTCTAGATTTCCTTGCTAATTGATTGAAGATGCTTCCAACCAATCCTCTTTTCTTGCTTTGATTTGATCCTCAAAGTCTTCCTTGTGAGATTCTTCACTTGTGTTGAAACTTCAATGATGCAATCACAAATTGCAAATCTTCAACAACCACTAAGAACAAAAATTATGATCTCAAGAATATTTGAACAATGAGAGAAATAGAGTGAAGAATGAAAAGTTCTTTGTTGAATCTTGATAGCTCTTGAAAGAAGTAAAATAGCTCTTGAATTGCTTTTGAAAGTGTATAGAAAATTGTAAGAATGAATGTGTATATCTTGTGAAAGAGAAAATTAAGTCCTTTTAAAATTTTCAAAACACTGATTGAATTACTCGAGTAAACCATATAACATCACTCGATTAAAACATGTCAGATTAAGTTACTCGAGTGATGTGTAAACCATTACTCGATTAACCTGTCATGACATAAATTACTCGAGTGATCCAATACTCATTACTCGAGTGAACTGATCAGAATCTGAATAAAAACAAGGTTTTTCTAAAAGGATTTTCACAAAACTTTTAATAGAGCTATTTAATCAAGATTTAAAGTATCTTCACTCTTAATCAAACATTATTTAAATATTCTTAAAATCACCTAAGCTACCCACACCAATGAGATGCATTGCATAAAAATAAAGATTACATTGAAATAGAATTAATAAAAATCCTAATTCTAATCTTCATGTGGTGTAGCTTGCTTGTTGCCAATGTTGTTGCTTGGAGAGAGATTGTTAGCATCAAAACATGAGAATCCTACACACATGACCTCCCAACCTCCTAACGAGGACCGGTCCCATGACCTCCCAACCTCCTAACGAGGACCGGTCACACGACCTCCCAACATCCTAACGAGGACCGGTCCCACAACCTCCCAACCTCCTAACGAGGACCGGTTCCACGACCTCCCAACAAGGACCGGTTGAGGGAAGGTCTCCCATGACCTCCCAACCTCCTAACGAGGACCGGTCCCACGACCTCCCAATAAGGACCGGTTGAGGGAAGGTCTCCCATGACCTCCCAACCTCCTAACGAGGACCGGTCACATGACCTCCCAACATCCTAACGAGGACCGGTCCCACAACCTCCCAACCTCCTAACGAGGACCGGTCCCACGACCTCCCAACAAGGACCGGTTGAGGGAAGGTCTCCCATGACCTCCCAACCTCCTAACGATGACCGGTCCCACAACCTCCCAACAAGTACTGGTTGAGGGAAGGTCTCCCATGACCTCCCAACCTCCTAACGAGGACCGGTCACATGACCTCCCAACATCCTAACGAGGACCGGTCCCACAACCTCCCAACCTCCTAACGAGGACCGGTCCCACGACCTCCCAACAAGGACCGGTTGAGGGAAGGTCTCCCATGACCTCCCAACCTCCTAACGAGGACCGGTCCCACAACCTCCCAACAAGTACTGGTTGAGGGAAGGTCTCCCATGACCTCCCAACCTCCTAACTAGGACCGGTCCCACGACCTCCCAACTTCCTGACGAGGACGGTCCCACGACCTCCCAATAAGGACCGGTTGAGGGAAGGTCTCCCATGACCTCCCAACCTCCTAACGAGGACCGGTCCCACGACCTCCCAACGAGGACCGGTTGAGGGAAGGTCTCCCATGACCTCCCAACCTCCTAACGAGGACCGGTCCCACGACCTACCAACAAGGACCGGTTGAGGGATGGTCTCCCATGACCTCCCAACCTCCTAACGAGGACCGGTCCCACGACATCCCAGCTAGGACCGGCCAAAGGAAGGTCCTCCCTTTCGACCTCTCAACCGGACCGGCCCATAAAGGAAGGTTTCTCTTGACCTTCCTCGAGCATACATCGAAGACCTATTGAGGTCCCCACGACAGGACCGGTCCCAACCGTCGCGGTAGGTCCGGTCCAAAACACGGTCCTTCCTTACTTGCTCCACGACCACCCGGTCGCAGTGAGTCACATCAAGTGTCACTTCCAAACCTCTGGCTCTAACTGACTCCGCCGACTGACAAGGGCGACAACGTCTAATCGACGACATGACCCCTGATGGCCATCACAACCCATTTTCCACTATAAATACCCTTCACCTGAATGGTGCCAGGGGGGCCAGAGGCAACCTCTCCCCCTCACTCCTCCTTCCGGGCCGACCTGATTCGCCCCTCTCCCACTTCTCTCCCTCTATTCTCAAGAACTACGTGTGGCTTGATCCCCTTTTCACTAGGGGTACGTAGGACCGGGGCCACCCCCGTCAGCTACAATAACCCACGACCCACGTCGCGATGTTCCATCAAGACCAGATCAACTGACCCGGTTCGCTTCTTCTCGCTCGGACCGGTCAACCTCCCCAGCCAAAGCATCCACGTCAGCAAGTCAATCCATCCTACCTCAGAGACTTAACAATTAGCTGGACCAGCCAAGGAGACAACCTCCCAGTCTACCGACCGGACAACCTTCCAGTCAACCTTCGAGTCAACCTCCCACCATAAACTACAGAACATTGGCGCCCACCGTGGGGTGATTCATTTGGACAAGATGAATTTCACTCGGCCCGGTATCCAGCGGTTAAATCTCTTGTAAAAATTCTAATTTTCACTCGGTCCGGTACGGGGTGGTGAAATTCATGTGGAAAAGTTTTCACTCGGCCGGTGCTCGATGGTGATTCATTTGGACATGAATTTTCACTCGGCCCGGTAATCGGCGGTGAAATCTCGTGAAAAATTCTATTTCTCTCTCTCTTTTTTTTTTGGGACCTTTGCCTCCTTGTACTTAATAGCTTCTTCTCGTAATACACAACTTTTAGATTTTTCAGCCGAAAAAAATCTTTAAGTACCTCAACTCTTCCCTTTTATGGGTGGGGGTTGTGCGTTTGCGTTTCATTTATGGCCCTTCCTTACCTTTTAAGAAGGTTGGAGGTTTAGCCACGCTCATTCGACCGGTGGCTAGTCGGGCGACGGGAACGCCTGTTTGAGAGGGTCGCACGATGATGATAAATCTTTCTATCTCTTTGACATTATGCCAGGAGAGGTGGTCAACCTTCCAGCATTTTACACTGATGGTCGACCTTTTTAATTTAAGTCTTGCAATGGAGTCACATTGAGCATAGGTGGAGTCTTGCATCAGGAACCGAACGGTAATGGTTCATTGCCTTATGGAATTATTGTGCGAAATTATGAAGTTACATTGAGTGGGTCACCCGGCTATGATAAGAGGGGTCTACCTCTACAGGTGGTTCACCCGAACATAAAATGGAGGAGGCACCCGGCCATGATAAGGGGGGTTGACCTCTATGATTTGAATAGGAGGTCGCCCGACCATGATATGGAGGGTCAAGCTCTACGTCGTGGACGGGTGGTTCACCCGGACATAAAATGGAGGAGGTCACCCGGCCATGATAAGGGGGGTTGACCTCCACGGGTGGTTCACCCGGACATAACATGGAGGAGGTCACCCGGCCATGATATGAGGGGGTCCACCTCTATGATTTGAATAGGAGGTCGCCCGACCATGATATGGGGGGTCGAGCTCTACGTCGTGGACGGGTGGTTCACCCGGACATAAAATGGAGGAGGTCACCCGGCCATGATAAGGGGGGTTGGCCTCCACGGGTGGTTCACCCGGACATAACATGGAGGAGGTCACCCGACCATGATATGAGGGGGTCCACCTCTATGATTTGAATAGGCGGTTGCCCGACCATGATATGGGGGGTCGAGCTCTACGTCGTGAACGGGTGGTTACCCATAGAGGGTCTACGTGTCGTCTCGGAAGTGGTGTCTTCGTTTCGGGATTGTGGATTCTTCTTCGCTAGAATCTGGTTAATATAGGTAGGTAAGACCATGGTGGGCGCCAATGTTCTGTAGTTTATGGTGGGAGGTTGACTCGAAGGTTGACTGGAAGGTTGTCCGATCGGTAGACTGGGAGGTTGTCTCCTTGGCTGGTCCAGCTAATTGTTAAGTCTCTGAGGTAGGGTGGATTGACTTGCTGACGTGGATGCTTTGGCTGGGGAGGTTGACCGGTCCGAGCGAGCAAAAGTGAACCGGGTCAGTTGATCCGGTTCCTCCACCTCCCAAGGGAGGACCGGTCCCTCGACCTCCCAAGGGAGGACCGGTTCCTCCACCTCCCAAGGGAGGACCGGTCCCTCAACCTCCCATGGAAGGGCCGGTCCCTCAACCTCCCAAGGAAGGGCCGGTCCCCCCACCTCCCAAGGGAGGACCGGTCCCTCGACCTCCCAAGGGAGGACCGGTTCCTCCAAATGAATCACCACCGGTACCGGGCAGAGTGAAAAATAGAATTTTTACAAGAGATTTCACCACCGGGTACCGGGCGGAGTGAAAATTTTTGTCCAAATGAATCACCACCCGGTATCGGGCAGAGTGAAAAATAGAATTTTTACAAGAGATTTAACCGCTGGATACCGGGCCGAGTGAAATTCATCTTGTCCAAATGAATCACCGCCGGGTACCGGGCCGAGTGAAAATCAGAATTTTTCAACGAGATTTCACTGCCGAGTGTCGGGCCGAGTGTCGGGCCGAGTGAAAAATCGTCCAAATGAATTTCACCACCGGATACCGGGCCGAGTGAAAAATCGTCCAAAGGAATTTCACCACCGGATACCGGGCCGAGTGAAAAATCGTCCAAAGGAATTTCACCACCGGATACCGGGCCGAGTGAAAAATTCGATTTCACCGCCGAGTACCGGGCCGAGTGAAAAATCGCCCAAATGAATTTCACCACCGGGTACCGGGCCGAGTGAAAATTCGTCTAAAAGAATTCACCACCGGATACCGGGCCGGGTGAAAAATAGAATATCTCTCAGGTTTCACCACCGATTACCGGTCCACACCACCTAGTACAGGGCAGAGTAAAAAAAAAATCATCACCAACATGTACCGAATTTTTATGAGAGTACTCCTTACTTAGTACCGGGCCGAGTGAAAAATTTCAAGCAAAATCACTCTCCCACCTGGTACCAGGGTGAGATAATATCCACATTACTTAAAGAAGACATTACCATCAATGCGAATAAATACAAACCCGAAAGAGAGCTCCCCCACCACCATTTTACCTTGAGCTCCCCCCATCTTACAGTAATGGGACTAACCATGAGTTGAGTGTTCCTTACGTTTAAAATAGAACTACGTGGCTTTGATTCCCACCTCATAAGGGATACGTAGGAGCAGAACCTCACTTCTGTCAAGCCAAAACCAAATTTTATCCAATCATGTGAAAACGAAAATATCCACAAGTTTACAAATAGTTAGACCAGCAGGCTGATCACAAATATCGAACAGGCCACAAGTTTACAAATTCCTACCCCGCGTCTCAATAAGCAAGACCGTGAGCCCGGACTGACTGCGCAACCGGCCTCCCGTCCTGGGAGGCATATGGGAAAATCCCCTATGGGACCTACTGGTAACCATGCCCTACGTCGCACGTTGACATGGACCCAACCGAGGCGTTCACCCGTTCGCTCGGACCGGTCTCTTAGACCTCACACGGACACGCCTTCCCTACACGGAAGCAGGTGCGGACTAGGCTATAAAAAGAGTGGCTTCCCTCCGCCCACACAGACCCGGCCCTTTGTCCACACGTACCAGCATCTCAATCAAGCATAGCTTACCCGGTCTAGCTCAAGCTCCCTAAAGGGGCGCCAGCTAGCTCGGCCTTCTCAACCCCGAGAGGGGAGAAGCCGAGTAAAGGCTCCACACCCGGACCGGTCAAGGAGAACCCGACCTGGACGAAGTGATTGACCCGCCACTAATTCCACGCGGAACGGTACCGATTTCATGCGGCACCCAAGCTTTAACCACATCAGTAAGACAGGCAACCCGCTTCACCACGTGAACGGCTTCCCGTCTGGAGGGCAACTGTTATGGAGGTACCTAAGTCAAATCACGCACACGTGGCATCCCCCCGTAGTGTCCAACCGGACCGGGCCGGGTCGTGGCGTTTCCCTAGTGTCCGACCGGACCAGGCCGGCTAATGACGTTTTCCTTAGTGTCCAAAAAATACATTCCTAAAATACTTGGAAGGTCGTGTACTTGGAAGGTCGTGGACTTAGATCGGCAACTCGCTCGGACACCGACCGACCTACCAGTCTGGGGGCAACTGTTCTGAGGAACCTTAAAATGGAAGGTCCTCCCATGACCTCTCAACCTCCTAACGAGGACGGTCACATGACCTCCCAACCTCCTAACGAGGACCGGTCCCATGACCTCCCAACCTCCTAACGAGGACCGGTCCCACAACCTCCCAACCTCCTAACGAGGACCGGTCCCACGACCTCCCAACCTCCTAACGAGGACCGGTCCCACGACCTCCCAACAAGGACCGGTTGAGGGAAGGTCTCCCATGACCTCCCAACCTCATAAAGAGGACCGGTCCCACAACCTCCCAACAAGTACTGGTTGAGGGAAGGTTTCCCATGACCTCCCAACCTCCTAACGAGGACCGGTCACATGACCTCCCAACATCCTAACGAGGACCGGTCCCACAACCTCCCAACCTCATAACGAGGACCGGTCCCACGACCTCCCAACAAGGACCGGTTGAGGGAAGGTCTCCCATGACCTCCCAACATCCTAACGAGGACCGGTCCCACAACCTCCCAACCTCCTAACGAGGACCGGTCCCACGACCTCCCAACAAGGACCGGTTGAGGGAAGGTCTCCCATGACCTCCCAACCTCCTAACGAGGACCGGTCCCACAACCTCCCAACAAGTACTGGTTGAGGGAAGGTCTCCCATGACCTCCCAACCTCCTAACGAGGACCGGTCCCACGACCTCCCAACAAGGACCGGTTGAGGGAAGGTCTCTCATGACCTCCCAACCTCCTAACGAGGACCGGTCCCACGACCTCCCAACAAGGACCGGTTGAGGGAAGGTCTCCCATGACCTCCCAACCTCCTAACGAGGACCGGTCCCACGACATCCCAGCTAGGACCGGCCAAAGGAAGGTCCTCCCTTTCGACCTCTCAACCGGACCGGCCCATAAAGGAAGGTTTCTCTTGACCTTCCTCGAGCATACATCGAAGACCTATTGAGGTCCCCACGACAGGACCGGTCCCAACCGTCGCGGTAGGTCCGGTCCAAAACACGGTCCTTCCTTACTTGCTCCACGACCACCCGGTCGCAGTGAGTCACATCAAGTGTCACTTCCAAACCTCTGGCTCTAACTGACTCCGCCGACTGACAAGGGCGACAACGTCTAATCGACGACATGACCCCTGATGGCCATCACAACCCATTTTCCACTATAAATACCCTTCACCTGAATGGTGCCAGGGGGGCCAGAGGCAACCTCTCCCCCTCACTCCTCCTTCCGGGCCGACCTGATTCGCCCCTCTCCCACTTCTCTCCCTCTATTCTCAAGAACTACGTGTGGCTTGATCCCCTTTTCACTAGGGGTACGTAGGACCGGGGCCACCCCCGTCAGCTACAATAACCCACGACCCACGTCGCGATGTTCCATCAAGACCAGATCAACTGACCCGGTTCGCTTCTGCTCGCTCGGACCGGTCAACCTCCCCAGCCAAAGCATCCACGTCAGCAAGTCAATCCACCCTACCTCAGAGACTTAACAATTAGCTGGACCAGCCAAGGAGACAACCTCCCAGTCTACCGACCGGACAACCTTCCAGTCAACCTTCGAGTCAACCTCCCACCATAAACTACAGAACATTGTGAATTCTCTCCAAACATATATGGTTTTATTTGATTAACGAAGAGTCTAGGAAGGTCTCATGCCTGATCTATGTTTACCATTCAGGTTTAGATGTGTGATGCCACATTTTTCTCTCTGTAGATTAGTGCTTATGTTTTCTTTTTCCTTCTTTTTGCCTGTAACTCTTATTATGTTTTCCTAGCTTTCTTTCTTTCTTCCTCCGTCCATAGATATTTTCAATTTGAAGGTTTAGGGTGTATATAGATTTGTAACCGGAGAGTATTGTATGTTGTTTGTCGGTTGTATATACTATTGTGTTCATTGACATTAGGTCGAATATCATGTGCAAATTTATACAACCTGTATCCATGGTTAAGTTGTTTAAAATCTCTTAATATTTTGGTTGATTTTTATGCTACGTGTCTTTCTTTGTTTTTTAATATTTTTGTGCTGGTTAAGTTAAGTAATATATATATTACTTACTTGAACGGAGTGTTTTCTTTTTTCATTGCTGTTATGGATTGATGTTCAATATCACTTTCATATGCATGGATTAATGTTCAATTTGTGCAGAGATTGAAACAATATTTGGAATTTTCTGATAAAGTACAAGACCAAAGTTGCAATTTCAATCACAAAGAAGAACTTGTTATTAAACTACATGACTGGAGCAAGCACATCAAACACTTAATGAATTATTTGTGGAACCGTGTAATATTGAATTTCAGTACTTGTACAATGATAAAACAAAAAATGTGATTGCAATCAAATTATATTTGATGTGTAATTCCACAAAAGCTAACATCAATACAAACAAAAGAAAAAACTCCATACAATAGTCCAACACGCTGCAAGAGGGACCACAATTAGCATTGTAGCAGTGTTACACAGCAGCTCCTCTGCATAAAAAGAAAGCTAATTTTGCTATATCTAAGTACAACAAGTACATGACCCAGACCCCCACAAATTTTGTGCCACGCCAATAAGATCAGATCTTAATACCACTGTCGTTCTAAAAGGATAAAACTTGTACAGATAGTCTTGATGCAGACCCATCCATACATCAAGTTTCTTTATGAGTGCTTGAGTTTCCTTCTTGAAAAAATGACACAATATTAATGCACTTGTTATAGTTTTAAGTTATATAAATTTTATCAAGAAAATTTTATGTTCTTTTAATTAATTAAGAAAGAAAAACAATTACTACGTATTATACAGTACTTGATTCAAATATAAATGACTATGGCTAGATTTGGTGATGAAAATTTAGTAAGTACACGAAGTAATTACAAAGTTCATAGTAATTTTTTTTTCTCACAAGGCGGGGCAACAACCCAAAAAGCTAAGCTAAACTAAGCTAAATCTTAAATATGGTAAACTAAATTAATGATGTAATTGGACATTATTGTGATGTCCTAGACGGAGAGGACCTCAAGGTAAGGGAAGAAGACCTTAAGGAAGCCTCTATCTAGGGTTTATCTGTGATGTTTGTGGGTGTCCTCAGGTGGCAAGGTTAGGAGTCAAGAAGTAACCCTAATCACTGGTGTGTGAAGGTGACAATTAGGGTTAGAGGACATACCTGAGCCCCATGTAGTACGGAGCTACTTATAGGGGGGAGCTGGTTGCCCTAATGGGCTTGCTTGAGGCCCAAGTAGGGTCAGCCTGTAATGAGCTATGAGTGGATGAGCTGTCCTTGTGGATAAGGTGCGCACGTCATCCTGTCCTTGGTATCAGAATCTCTGCGGGGTGTCGGACAAGGAAGTCGGACCTTAGTAGGAGCATGAGGTCGGCCCGTGTCCGGTGTCTGTTCGGCCGTTGAGCTTTGAGCTCGGCCAAGCACACAGAGGGCTTCCTAAAGGGTCCTCAGGCCCTGAGTGAGGGCCACGGGGAGCTCGGCCAAGCCGAGTCCACCACATAAGCCCCCCAGCTCGGTCAAGGCTATTTGAGCCTTGTTCCGAGGTCTTGGTTCAGGTCCTTTTTCCAAGTCCACCACATAAGCCCCCCAGCTCGGTCAAGGCTATTCAGGCCTTGTTTCGAGGTTCTAGGGAGTTCGGAAGATGAGTTGCCGAGAGTTGGATCCAGCTGTCTCTGACGTCCTTTCACTTTGACGGAGCAGATTTGAAAGCTGTCCTTTCACCTGCTCCGATGTGACGTTTGCCTTCTCCATATCTGACACGTGTCAGAAATTATGTTCAACGAAGCGTTGCCATTATTGCAACGTTGCTCGAGGTCTGCTGTTCCGCTCACTTTGTGCCACGTGTCCATTGGTATGCAGTAGTAAGTTGGGTTTGGCTGTTGGGTCGAGCCCATCTAGCAAATAGAAGGGGGGAAACTGCCTATTTAAACCCCCCTACCCCTTCACTGCCTCCTTTTCGCCATTTCCGCTTCTTTTGTGCTCTGAAACTGTTCTTCTTCCTTTGCAAACTCTCACACCCGTTCCTCTCCCATACCCGCAACCGTTTCATTTTTTCTGCGAACCCCATTTTCTCTGCAACTTCCCTTGTAACCTCCTTCTCTTCTTCTCCCCTACCGACTCCGTTTGATCTTGCTCGCAGCGTCGGCTCCATTCTCCTTCATACTCCTACTTTTAAGGTAATGTCTCTTCTATTTCTTTATTTTTCTTATGTTACTGCGTTTTGGTTTGCATGGGAGGGGTTGATATTTTGTTGTATTTGCCTCTGTTTTTATGGAAATGGGGTGGTGTTTCCCTGGTTAAGTTGCTAAGGTCCTGGGTTTTGGAATTTTTGGTTTTGGGGCATAATATTGGGGTTTTGGCGTTCTTAGGTTTGGGGTGTTTTAGGCCTTTGGAGGGTTTTTGATTTTTGTTTTTGTTCTTGTTTTTCAGAAACCCAGAGGAGTGGATTGGGGAAGTAGGAAGATGAGTAGGAGTAGAGAGTGGTTTAGGAAATGGGTAGGGGTAGTTTCACTGTCAACCAGCAGTAGTGAGGAGGAGGACGTCCTCATCCTCGTCCTGCTCCTCGACGGAGGTAGAGGAGGCGCTTCGTCGCCAGAAGGAATATAGGCAAAGGTATGAGAAACAAGTCCTGGAGGTCGATCCCCTTGAGGTCGTCTATCCTCGGGATGGGAAAGAGCAGAGAGAGTGGATAAAACAGTATGCCTGGGCCGAGTATGTTGATGGTAGGGAGCGTTGCGATTTTGAATGATGGAGAGAGAGAGGCTGTATGAACGGGGGGTTCCTGTGGAAGAGGGGAGATGCTCGCCCATCGGAACAACTTCGAGGGGATTTTCTGGGGGGTTATTTTTCGTAACCCGTAGGACTAACGCCGAGCTCCCCTGTTCTTCCACAGGTAACATGCCACCCCGGAAGTGCATCAGCTGACTCGAGCTCTACTCCGCACCCCCTAATGCTGATCAATACCAGTGGGTTGATGTTGAGCCCAAAGGAGTTCGGTCCAACTTAGATTTCGAAGAGAAGCTTGCGGACGTGAAGAGAGTTGTGCTGCCATGCTCTGGGGATACCACTGGGACTTCTTATGAGGTTTTGCCTTGCTCGGCGAACGATAGGATATGTTCGCGGACTGATGATAACTCTTTCTTCTTCCACGCCGACCTGATACACAACCTCGGTGTGACCCTCCCATTCACCGACTTGGAGATGAGGGTTTTAAACGAACTCGGACTGGCTCCTTCGCAATTACACCCCAACACTTGGTCGTTTCTTCGAGCCTTCCAAAAATATTGTGGAGCCAAAGGGTTGGTGTGTACAGTTCGGCTCTTCTTATGGCTGTACAACCCATTTGTGAGTAATAAAGAAGGGGTGAGTGGCCGGCTCTGGGTGTCGACCAAGGCCCGAGGTCACTTCGGGCTCTTCGGTATGTTCACGGATTCTTGGAAGCATTTCAAGCCCAGATTTTTTAAGTATAAGTATGTGGGCACAGGACGACCTCGGTTTCGAGCCGAGACGGGGCCAAAATTCCCCTTGGAATGGACCCAGGAGTTCTTCACTCGCCACGTCGGCACACCGCAGAGGTGGTCGGGTGCCAAACTTGATGTCGATGAAGCTGTCACGGCCAACCACTTCCAGTCCGAGTACCGGGCTAGGAAATTCCAGCTCGACATCGGAGTGTTCATGAAGTGTCCCGATAATGAAGTCATTACCAAAATTGGTAGTTAACTCTACTCTTGCACTTATATTTTTGTCTTTCAACTTTCTGAATGATTTTCTTTACTTTTTTGTTTTCAGAGGAATACTGGTCGGACATGTCGTCCAAGGCACTCAAAGCAGCAATGGAAGCCCGAAAAAGGAAGAGGACTGAGAGCTCTTCCAATGAAGTCGTGCCTGCCGAAGTCTCGACCGACACGGCCTCCACTGACTCGGCTCCTCTGCAACCTACTCCTCCTACAGTGATTCTCGCCCCTCCTCCTCGGTCTCCGAGCATCAATACTGAGGTGGTTATTGCTGCCGATCCTCCCCCTTCGTCGTCAGGTTCGAGGAAGGGAACTGATATCCTCCCGAGGCCGCAGACCACCACGGCCAAACCCTCAGTCAAGGAGACTCTGATAAAGATGTCAGGGGCTGAATGGAAGAGGATGGCCGAAGAGCTTGCCTGCCAATTAAAGCGGTCGACCACTATGTTCAATGTATTGGCGGAGGTCGCGGATGATGTGGCGGAGGGTGTTTCACCTGCTAAGAAGAAGGCCAGAGCCGAGCTGGCGGCGGATGTGGGTGAGTTGAGGAGTAGTCGGAATGCTGCCGACCAAAAACTGGCCGAGTTGGAAGAGAAGCACCGCCAGCAAATGGAGGAGCTTCTCAAAAATCATGAGGAGGCACTGGCCCAAGTCAAAGAGGATGCTCGAAATGCAGAGGAGGCTGCTAAAGAAGCAGGTCGGCAGGAGGGCCTTGCCGAGGTTGAAACAGTCCGCTCCATGCTGAAGAAAAGAGCTGCTCAAGCACTTAAGCACAAGGTAGCTTCAGCCGAGGCAACCTTCGATTTTGAAAAGGGGGGGAGCAAGATTTTTGCCAGTGCTATCGAGCAGGTTCAATTCTTAAACAAGGAGATCCGACTTCGGGTTATCGGTGCCAGTGCTGGGTTTGCGGTCGAAGATGGGAAGATGGTGGATTTTGAGAAAGATGGGGCCGAGGTAGATCTCGACCAACCTGAAGAGAACCTTCCCAACCCCTTGGAAGAGAAACCCGAGGAGGAATTTGATCCGAGCCAGGTCGTGCTTTCCGATATTGAAGATGACGCAGTGTAAGTCCCTTATGCTGGGCAGCTTGCAATTTGTCAATGTTCTTGTATAACATGTTTGACAATATTAATTTTATCTTGCTGGTTATGTATAACATTTCTTTTAATTTAATGCAAGTTCTCTTTTGTTCAACTTGTTGCATGTTTGCCATTGATACCTCGGATCCGAATTGTGATTAGATGTTGGATCATCCCGGAAATTCATTTTGTTAAAAACGCAAGTCCTTGGGACTTGTTGCATTTTGTTTAGTAGCCTATTGTGATCGGTCGTACTCGGAGCTGAGCTGTTTTCAACTGTTAGATAACCAAGTAAAATTGTTCTTAAGAATACAAGTCCTTTTTTACTTGTTGTGTTCGGATTTAATCGGACCTGGAAAACTCATGATAAAGACACTTGTGTTGTCCTGTGTTAGAACTTGATAATTTGGTTAATCTCGGACGACTCAGTAAGTGCAGTAATCTTATAAGTTTTCCTCTGAAAAAAGGTACTGTATATAAGTGCATACGGTAGGGATCTCGGATCCACCCACCATAGCCAAGGTGGGTGTCCTCGTCCCCGATGTGAAAGAGGTTGCTGAGTGAAGTTATGTGAAAACATTTCACAGCAAGTTGTACTTTATCGGGTGTCCCTTATACACTGTGCATATGAGCCGATCTCATTTACAAGATGTTGACTGTACATAGCGCCATGCAACATTTAGGTGGCTAGTGCTAAATGAGAAGCTAGTACGTACGTATATAAAATTGTTGCACTTGAGTAAGGGCAAGTTTGTACTGTTTCATTGATCACACATATGAGTACATTGTCATTTAGGGAATTGAAAAGTGAGTATATAACAATGGAACAAGATGTGAATACAGGAAGCAGATGTAAAGACTTTAATAGAAACTAAAATGAACTTAAATTCGAACTTGAACTGAAGATGCAGGTGATTGCTGATAATATCCGAGGTAAACCTAGCTGGAATAGGTTCTCAGTTTCGCAACGTTCCAGGAATTCTTGAGCTCGACTCCTTCGAGGGTTTCTAACTTGTATGCCCCAGAGTATGTTTTTGAAACGACTCTGTAGGGGCCCTCCCAATTCTGGGCAAACTTTCCATCCCTTCAATTCTTGAGACCAATGTCCGCTCTTCGAAGTACGAGGTCTCCGACCTCGAAGGACCTGGGTTGCACTGACTTGTTGTATTGTTTTGCTTGTCTTTCCTTCGCTTTCTTCTCTCTTACTGAAGCAACTTCTCGGATCTCCTCGGCCAATACTAGGTCTTCTTTGATTAGATTCTCATTTTGTTCCTCGGACCTGTCCCTCATTCGGAAGGTATGGATCCTTCGTTCGATGGGGATGACCGCGTCACAGCCATAAGTGAGTCTAAAAGGGGTCTCCCCTGTTGAGGTCTGTACTGTGGTCCTGATCGACCAGAGGACCTCAGGTAGCAGATCGGCCCATACTCCTTTAGCCTGTGTAATTCTCTTTTTGAGACCATCCACAATAGCCCGATTAGCCGCTTCGGCTTGCCCATTAGTCTGGGGGTTTTCGACCGAGGAGAACCGATGAGAGATTCCGAGGTTTTCAGCCAATAATTGGAAGTTGTTGGCAGCAAACTGGCTACCATTATCCGTAATCAGGGTGAGTGGAAGTCCGAAACGAGAAATGACTTGTTTCAGGAAATTTTTTTGGATTCTTGCAGAAGTGATGGTTGCTAATGGTTCGGCCTCAATCCATTTAGTAAAGTATTCTACTGCTACCACAATGAACTTTAGCTGACTTGGAGCTGTTGGGAACTGTCCCACAATGTCCATTCCCCACATACTGAAAGGCCAGGGGGAAGCTAGAGAATGGAGTTCCTCAGCGGGTTTCTGATACACATCACTAAAAAATTGGCATTGAGGACACTTTCTACATGATCGATGGAATCTGTTACCAAGGTAGGCCAAAAGTAACCAGCCCTTAATACCTTCCTTGCTAAGGACTTGCCTCCCACATGGTGGCTCCCCATTCCTTCATGAACCTCGTTCAAGGTTTCTTGGGCTTCCTCGGAGGTGAGACATCGGAGGAGTGGGGAAGACATTCCTCTCCTGTAGAGGATTCCATCAACAATGACGTACTCGGCCGCTTTTCTAGTCAGTTTCTTTGCTTCCTTCTGACCGGCGGGGAGTATTCCATGCTCTAAATAGGCCCTGATCGGATGCATCCAGTTTGGTGATAGAGCAATAGTCATTATTACACTAGGGGCCGAAATCTGTTCTTGAATGAGGCTTCTGTTATTCCCTGCTCCTTTCGTGCTCGCCAACTTGGAAAGCACATCGGCGCGGGAATTTGAGCAACGGGGAATGTGAGTGATGGAGAATTTGGCAAAGTCCTGAGCCAGAGTCTTAACTTTATCGAGATATTTTTGCAGGACGGGCTCTTTCGCTTGGTAGTCTCCGATGACTTGGGAAACTACTAACTGGGAGTCACTTAGTATTTGAACTTCAACTGCGCCGAGCTCTTTAGTCATACGGAGGCCAGCAAGGACTGCTTCGTACTCAGCCTGATTGTTCGAGGTTAAGAACTCGAATTTCAGGGAATATTCGATGCTGAGACCTTCCGCGTTCTCCAAGATCACCCCAGCTCCTACTCCCTTTTGATTGCTTGATCCATCAACATATATTACCCAAGTGTCCGATCTAGAGCTTTGGTGGGGCTCTGTGAACTCGGACACGAAATCTGCCAATGCTTGTGATTTAATTGCCCTCTTCGGTTCGTAGGAAATTTCGAACTCGGAAAGTTCGATTGCCCATGCCATCATTCTCCCGGCGAGGTCGGGCTTCTGAAGAACTTGCTTAATGGGCTGGGCGGTTCTTACGACAATGGGATGACTCTGGAAGTATTGCCGTAGCCGCCGTGCAGCGAGGATCAGACAAAATGCGAATTTTTCGACCTTGGAATACTGGAGCTCGGGACCTTGTAGAGCTCGGCTTATAAAGTAAATGAGAAATTCATTTCTGCCCTCCTCTCGGACCAACACCGAGCTGAGGGCCAAATCACCAACAGACAAATAAATGAAAAGACTCTCTCCCTGCAGAGGACTGGAGAGAACTGAAGGAGAAGCGAGATACTCTTTAAGTGCCAGGAAAGATGCTTCACAGTTTTGATCCCAATTAAAAGGTGTTCCTTTTTTCAAAAGTTGGTACCAGGGTAAGGCCTTTTTCGCGGCTTGAGGGAGAAACCTTGACAGTGCTGTCATTATGCCTGTTAACTGTTGCACCCCTTTAAGATCGGCAGGACTCCTCATCTCCAAGATAGCTCGGCACTTATCTGGGTTTGCTTCTATCCCCCTTTCGGATAGCATGAAGCCGAGGAAGGCGCCCGCGGGGACCCCGAAGGTGCACTTCTCTGGGTTCAACCTCATACTGTGTGCCCTTACCCTTTCCAGTAGGGGTGTTCGCGGATCGGTTCGATTCGGTTTTGAGGCAAAATATGATCCGAACCGATTACAAAATATACGTGCGGTTCGGTTTGGATCGGTCCATTATATTAGACAATCCAATTAGATCCAATCCAAAAAAAACCTTGCGGTTTCGGTCCGGTTTGGATCGGTTTCACATTTCTTTGTTTCCCCCTGTTTTGAATCAATATTTAATCCCTTACAGTTACATTGTACAGTGGCAAATACTTGAATCAGCTACTTGAATACAAGTCAAATAGTGCAATAGTGAATACTTGAATAGTTAATCCCTTACATTGTACAGTGGCAAATACTTTAATCCACAACAAACAGTCAAATACAAGTCTAACAATAGTGCAATACTTGAATCAGCTACTTGAACAATGCAATACTTCAATAAAAGTTTAACAATAATGCACATACAATATTTAATTACTATCGTTAATCATAGATATAGAAGGAAAAAAATAAGCTATTATTTCAGTTTGAGTTCGGATCTATGCATGAGGACAGAGGACATACGAGTTTCATGTTTATTTTTTATTGAAAAAAATTATTTGTCTTTTTTTTATGCTTCCTGGCTCCTTTTTTTTACATGAATATTACCTATTAAGATCTTATTAAATATGAAAAATAAAAAAAAATTAGTGAAATGGGTGTTGAAATTACCTCCATTGAAGTAGCAGGAGCAGCGAGGGATGAAGCTTCCTAGGCTAGCAGGAGGAGCGACGGCGTCGGCAGCGGAGAGTCGGCGACGGCGCGGGTTCGGCGGTGACAGGCTGACAGCGACGAGTCGTCGAGGTATCAGGAGCCAGGCGCCAGGAGGAGCAGCGGCAGCGAGGGGAGGAGGCGAGGAGCGATCGATCGGTGGACGGTGGTGGTCTGGTGGAGGAGCGGCGGCGGTAGGGTCTGAAAATGGCTATGGTCTGTGCCTCTGGTCTCTGGAGAAGTGAATGTGTGGAGAAGTGAAATTAGGTCTGAAGTACAACACAATTCAAGAGTATAAAATTAAAACGCAGCGTTCCATACTTGTAGGCATGAAGCGGTTTGGTTTGGTTCGGTTCGGTTTTTCAACTGAAACCGAAAACCGAACCGAACCGAACCGATCGGTTCTCAGAGAATGAGTCCAAAAAAAAACCAATAAATGCGGTTTTTTTCGGTTTTCGGTTTTTTTGGACCGGTTTGCGGTTTTTAATTGGACCGGTTCGGTTTTGAACACTCCTACTTTCCAGCACCATGGTCAGATCTCGGACGTGGTCTTCCTTCTTCCTGCTCTTTGTAATCATGTCATCAATGTAAACCTCCATGGTGGTACCGATGATACCATCAAAGACCTTGTTCATCATTCTTTAATAGGTTGCTCCCGCATTCTTCATACCGAAAGGCATAACAGTATAGCAGTATGTCGTCTTTCTAGTCGTGAATGTGGTTTTATCCTGGTCAGGAGGATACATTGGGATCTGATTGTATCCTGAATAGGCATCTGTAAACGACAACAGTTGGTAGCCTGCCGAACTATCAACGAGCTGATCTATAATCGGCAGCGGGTACTGATCCTTGGGGCAGGCCTTATTGAGGTCGGTGTTATCCACACACATCCTCCAACTGCCGTTTGCCTTCCTTACCAAGACTGTGTTTGCAACCCACTCAGCATATGGCACCTCTCTGACTAACCCAGCTTCGAGTAACTCGGAGACCTTCTCCTGAATAACTTTTGCTTTTTCTACTCCAACTCTCTTTTTCCTTTGTGCTACTGGCTTTGCTTTCGGGTCCACGCTGAGCTTGTGACAGATGAAATTCGGATCGATCCCCGGCATATCGGCCGAGGTCCAAGCAAACAAATCTCGGTTGGCCCTTAACAGGTTGATGATCTCGGCTTGGATTTCCTAAGGGAGGTCGGCTCCCACCTTAACAGTTTTATTGGGATCGGAAGGATCAATGGGAACTGCCAACCACTCCCCTTGAGGAGAAGGCCTACGATCGTCCTGTTCGGCCCGAACATCAGCTCAGCTAATAAAACTCTTCCTTTGGCCAACGTCGGACCAGTCAGCTCTTCTTGTTTCTTTTTTATTCCCCGTAGACTCGCGTTGTAGCAGAGTCGAGCCCTGACCTGGTCGGCCTTGACAGTGACGACCTTGTCTTCTGAACCAACAAATTTCATAGCTAAATGCACCGTTGAAACAACCGCCCCAAAGTCTTGCAGACAAGTTCTCCCCAGTATCACATTATAGGGAGATTCGGAATTGACAACAAGAAATTTAATGATCTCCGTTCGGGCCGAAGGCTGCTTACCTAAGGTCACCGGGAGGTGGATGGCTCCTAGGGGGCGAATCGCCTCTCCCGTGAAGCTAATAAGATTACCTTCAAATTCGACGAGGTCAGCAGACCTCAACTTTAGTGCTTGAAAGGTGTGGAGAAAAAGAATGTCGGCCGAGCTTCCTTGATCAATGAAAACTCGGGCTTCCTTGTACCAAAAACTACTTGATACAAATGGTTTTAAAAAAATACAGTTTTTAATGGCAAAATATAGAATTTGAAATCTTGATGAATGACCTAGTAAGAAACTAGGAAGAAGTTATCGTACTTGTTAAAAAAAAAAAGGGATACTTTTAACTTTCAAACCACACCAACACATAAAATATCAGAATAAAGGAGAAAAAGTAAAAAAATTATTTAGACCTGCAAAGCCCATTGAGGAAGCTTCATGCAAATTTCGAATACTGTTGCTCTGGTAGCAATTGAAGCAGATCTGCGAGGTTCAGAGACATTCTGTTTGTTGCCCTCATTGTTTAGTTGTGTATGAACTAGTTTCCTCTAAACCCAGAATCAAAAAGAGGGAAAATCAAAAACCCTAAACCCAGAATCAAAAAGTGGAAAAATCAAAAACCCTAAACCTCTACTATATTACCAGAATCAAAAGAAGGGGAGAATCGAAAGAGCAGAGTTACTCCTATCACTGCAGCAGATGCACCGTCGCCGTCGCTCCTCATTGCAGCAACGAACCGAAAGCAGCAACGAATCAACCGGATCGGGAGCGAGCAGCAGCGAAACAAAGCAGGAAATCGAGAGCAGAAGCACGACAGCAACAAGTCTTGGATTTGCAGAGGAAGATGAACGGGCAGTGAGAGATGAGGTAGGTGGTGGCAGAGAAGAGGGAGTCGTGGTTGAGAGAGGGAGAGTTTCTGAGGCCTAACAAGGAAGTAAAGACAATGACACTAGCGGGAGAGTGAAAATTTTCGCGGGGTAAGCTAAAAATTAGGGAAACTTAAGTTAGCTACAGAATATTTCCTAGCAAACTCATCAGCTACAGAATTTTATATCATTAGAAATATTCCCTAGCAAGGTCATAGCTGTTCCATAGTTGTTTTCCTGATAATAAATGGTTTTTAAGTTATCGAAAAATAACTACGGAAATTATTTTCGTATCTAATTCGTATCGGATTTGATATAAAATTGCAATGGAATTATTCCCTAGCAAAATTCCGTAACTGTCCGAGAAAATTCTTGTAGTGATGGAAGCAAAGAGCACCAGTCAAGCTAGGCTGACCGCTGATGTCGAGATAGGTGCTTACATTGAATGAATAGGTTTGGCTCACAGTAGTTGTGGTTGATAAACGTAACATTGCCAAAAGAGTCGCCGTCAATATAGAACTCGTCGGTTCAGTTTCTGCTATATTTTTGTCACCCAAAGAGTCCGTGGGCAATGCTACATGACCCCACCGTCTCTAAAGAAAAAATTCATTGCAAAAGTATGTTAATATCACTCAATCATAAAATGTAATATATATATATATATATATATATATACACACACACTTCATTGCAAAATTACAAAAGTATAACCTATACTTTTGTGCTTTTGGAATGAAATTTTTCTTATCCAATAAAAGAATGTAATATATCTATATGTTGCACTAATATAGGTCTGGTATCGATATCAGGAAAGGATACAAGTAAGGGATATGACAGTTTCTAAAAAAACCAAGGTATAGGTACTACAATTTCTAAAACACTAGGGTATAGGCACGACAATAATTTTCAATGTGGGTAAAAGAAATTTCATGTTGGATAATAATGAATTCATTGAAGTGTAAATAAGTGATAAAACTTAGACTCGTTGCCTTAGGATTTTGGATCAATTCGTAGTGTCAAATCCACTTCTGTTTTACTTCACTTATAGCTCATTATTTCAAACCTCCCACTCGCTCATTACATGAGTTAAATTTGGAAGAAAAAAAAAGAAAAAAACACACATGTTCTGAGACAATAAAGATAATTTTGAAATGATTCACATCCAAAGTGTACCCACGAGTACCTTACGTGTACCGGTGCTCAACAATGAATATCCACTTGATTTAGAGTACCCATATTTCACATAAAGTATCAAAGAAAACTAATCCAAACAAGGATATACTATGATTATATATTCATGGTTTTATTATGTTCAAGGGCATTTCAAATCCTACTTTGGGGTATGTATACATAGCAAAATTTCCATAGATTAGCTATGAAAAAATTCCATATATAGCTAATCAAGAATTTTCTTGTAGTGTATTACGTAATAGTGCAAAGTTCTCTAACTCTGTTTAGATTTGGTGTTATAATTGGTTGGGTCTCAATTTTCTTATGCTAGTAATTAACTCTAGTCATTTTTACATCATCCTGGTGTGAAGGTTTAGAAAAGATGGGTCCAATAACATGAAGAATTTTTTAATTTGCAGTTGTATCTAGGGTCGCTTTGGTTGTTAGGAATATGTTTGTAGATTTTCTTAATATTCTAGATTTGATCCATGTGTGTTCCTCGAGATGGTTTTATGCTAGTTTTAAGTTAGTTCTTATATCATTTTCTAATCGGTGTGCATGAGCATTTAACATTTGTTAAAAAATAACTACTCAATATAATATCAAACATTAAACCAGAAAAGATACGTCATTAGAAAAAATAAAGAAATTAAAATGTTAAATGAAAGAATATTTTCATCCTTACCTCTCTTCCATCCAACCCATTGATAGTTTGCTTACAATCAATCCAAAAAATGTGGCTATATCATTGTGATGATGTACTTCATTCATTCTCCTTAGTACACCGGTATATTCCCAAATTAAACCATTGCACCAGACATAATCTTCTCCAGTGTTCTAACACCCCACCCTTTGTTAGGAGTATGGAAAACCTATTCAAAGGATGTGATATTATGATGAGTATGAAAAAATTATAGTGAAATCAAACATTAATGATGGAATAAAGGTGTAGAAAATTAGAAAAAATGACCAGGAGTTTGTGCTTTATTCCCCTTGGGAAAATTCTATTATTGCCACTATTTGGTCCACATTTACATAAAGCACAACATTATTTAAAACAAATTTTCCCTTTCCATCTTGCCCGGTAACACTATCAAGTTGGTAAGCATGGTTGTATGTAGGTTCCAGTCAAAACAATAGATTCCATCTTATAACAAATTCAATAATAAAATAGTTATTCTAAATATGTACAATTATTGAGATGGAAGTAAACACTGAAAGCTTTGTGTTCTCTGCAACTAAGGATCTTCAGGATCAACACAAGAATGACCCCCTGACAAGGATGGTAGTGGTGAGTCTATTAAAGGAAGCCCTCACTTGGTGCAAGCGGGGGTGTCTTTTCGGGATAAAACTATGGGTGGGAAATCTCCCCCTCCCAGGATGGATGATGTTGATCTTATAAAGACAAACCTCATGAAGATTGTTCCTGATGGGGGTAATAGACTCAAACCACGCGTGTACCTAGATGATAAAGTTTTCGAAAACATGTGTTTACCATGGAAGGATGCGTTGGTGGTTAAACTTCTAGGGAAAAACTTGGGTTACCTAACCATGAGGGATCGATTGAAAAGTGTATGGAAGCTCAACAGTGGTTTTGATCTTATGGATGTTGGCAATGGCTTTTACATGGTTAAGTTTGAGGAGGAAGTGGCAAGGGAGAGAGTAATGGTGGGAGGTCCGTGGATGATCTTTGACCATTGTTTGTCTGTTCAAAAGTGGGATCCTGACTTTGTGTCTCCGGCTACCCAGGTCAATCGCACTTTGGTTTGGATTAGATTTCCAGGATTAAACCTAATGTTTTATGAGAAAAGTTTCTTGCTAGGTTTAGCTTCTGCGGTGGGTGTTCCGCAGCGTGTTGACATGCAGACGGTCAATGTTACCAGAGGGAAGTTTGCTCGTGTTTGTGTTGAAATTGACTTGACTTTGCCGGTGGTGGGGAAGGTGTGGTTAAGAGATCATTGGTATAAGGTGGAGTATGAGGGGCTACATTTGATCTGTTCCTCCTGCGGTTGTTATGGTCATCTTAGTCGCAATTGTACGAATATTCCGATGAAGGCCTTAGTGCCTCAACCTCCAGTGACTGGAGAGACGGAATCTCAGAACAAGGAGTTAGGGACAGAGAAGAATCTGGCTGATGATTTGGCTGTCGTAATTCCTGGAAATGTGATTAATGCTAATGATTCTGATGAGGAATTGCATGGGGATTGGTTAGTTGTTAGGAGGAGAAAAGAGGGGGGAAATGATAGGAAGAGAGATTTGACTTCAGAGAAAAACAAGGAGTCTGGCAACCAATCATTACGGAATAATCAATTTTCATATATGCCTCATGAAAATGATAATTTCGAGGGCCCTCCTTTGTTCAGTCAGTCGAATGTGGTGCAGTGCACACCTAATGATACAACACGTGGTAAAGGGCAAGAAAGTAAAAAGAAGAGAGCTCGAAAAGACTCCCATGTGGCTCATTCAAGAGTGACCGTTAGTAAGACGGAGGATTCCATGCATGTAACCAGTTTGGGGAACGTACGACTCAGTGAGTCAACCCAGCGGAACCGAGTTCCCTCCAATATCCAAGTATCTTCTCGTGGTACCGAGGGTGGAAATAATCAGGTGACTGTTGTAGGCAAGATAATTCACCAGAAAGGCTTTGCAATCTTCTAAGAGGTGTTGTAAGTAGTGGAAACAAGGGCAATGGTCTTAAGAATAAACCACCTGACCCTAAAACTTTGTCGAGTTGTAACAATTCCAGGAAGAATGGTAGCATGGGAGTTTTAGAGGTTGTGGATGAAGTTATTCCATTTAAGGAAGGTTTGACAGTGAGCGGTGGCTCTGGGTCAGCTGAGATGGTTTTGGACTCTGGTCAATAAATAATTTTGGGTGTTTATTCCTTTGTTTATTTTGATGGAGTTTCAAGGCTTTAAAGTTATTTCGTGGAATGTTCGTGGCGCTGCTAAGAAGAGTGGTAAGCGTCAAGTGAGGAATCTCATTCATCAATTTGACCCCTCTGTTTTTATTATTCTGAAACCTCATGTTCAGTTTTCTATGGTCTCCCGTTTTTGGAATTCTCTGGGGTTGTTCCTGGTGCAATCTGCGAGGCACATGGCCACTCTGGTGGCATTTGGGTGCTTTGTAAGGAGAATGCAGGATTTAGGATGGATATTGTGGAGAATTTTTATCAGTATGTTACGGTCAAAATTTCTGCTCAACATTCGTCCTGGCTTTGTAGTGCTGTTTATGGAAGTCCTATCCCGACTCTCAGGGAACAGTTATGGAACTATCTCACTACACTCCGTGCATCTATTATTTTACGTTGGTTTTTGATGGGAGATTTTAATGAAATCCTTCTTCCGTCTGAAGTGAGTGGTGGTATTTAAGAGCTTTTCAATAAATCATGTTTTATTTTTGTCCTTCAATTTTTTTTTAATGAAATTACATTAAATAAAAATTAACAAACAAATAAATATTATATATATATATCCTTCCAAATCATTTAACTAATTTTACCTAATTTTGCCAAACATATTTAATTCAATATACTTGCTCGACAACTTTAAGTATTCAATCACTTTTACATCTAACGGTTACAAGCTCACTAACAATCATTTAATTTTGTCGAATAGACTCTTACTATTCCCTATGTTCCATTTTATACGTCGTTTTAGCATTTTCAACTTATTCCAAATTATTTTTCTTTTTAGAATGTGAGGTGAATGAAATAATCATTAAAGTGAGAAAGTGAATAATTAATTATGTTATTAAAATAAAGTAATTTAGGTTTAATTTTAAGAAAATTCAATTAAGGGTAGTTTGAAAAAAGAAATCAAAATTGATGAATTGAGAGTATTAATATTTCTCTAGTAGAATTTATGAGTGCTAGTAGCCCCACCCCGTGAAATGATATTGGTTAATGGTTCAGAAATAAAAATTATGTATCAAAAAGTGATGTATTAAATATATTTTAAAAAAAAATATATATATGCTTAACTTCCTACTTCTAACAAAATTTTTTTTTAAATGTCCTAATTACTTTTTCTTCTGAAAGGGCATGTTTGGTTTTGCTTAAAATTGTTGTTTTGGTTTTTTTTTTTAAATAATGATAATTTAACTTGTTTGTTTACCAATGTATTATAATCTTAGATTTTATTCTCCGAAAAATAATCAAAATTTAAAAGTTCCCTAATAGCTGCCGGAGATTATTTTTTTAAGATTATTATTTTTAAATCCATGTAATTTTTCTATTCTACCCATTTTCACTCCAACACATTAACTAACCATTTTCACTCCATACCCTTTTTTTATAATTTACTCAAAAAAAAATAATCTTTTATACACAATCCAAACAAAACAGATTAACTTAAATTTATTTTTCAGCTAAAATACATAAACATAAATATATTATAATTTTAATATATTTTAATCTTAAAAAAATAATCATAATCTCATTTTATTATCTATACCAAACACGCATTGTCATACAAAGCATTCATGGAAAACAATCGTATTTGGGCAAATAATATTTATAATATAATAAAGCTAATTCTTCCCACCAAGATTTTCTCCATGCCAAAAGAATGGGACTTAGGACCAAGACTTTGCTCAAGGAGAACCACAAATGATAACTTTTTTTTTTATCGATCAAAGTCATGTTAGTGTTAGTGGTTAGTAAATCGTCTTTCATAAACTCCTACCAAACGCCTAAGAAGAAAATCGTCATAAGGGGGCTCGAACCCAAAACCTCCCTATGGAATACAACCCTCCTTACCACTGGGGCAATACCCCATGGCAAAAAATATATTATAAGAAGAAAAATGAAAACAAATAAACGATAACTTGTTTATTTTTATCTTTATGATCATATACACCCATTTCAAACATATATTATAAGAAGAAAAACGAAAACAAAAATTTGCTGCAGTACCATATTCTGGAATGAAGAGATTTGCAAGATTTTAAGAAGTTTTAGAAAAGAGGATATATAATCATAAATACATTAACATTTTCTGAACACCATGCCTATATTAAGACTTAAGAGACCTTGTTGGAAAGGCATAGCATATAGCACAAGATAATAGTAGTAACTGAAACAAAGAAGTTACAGTAAATTTTGAAGCTTGTGACAAAAATTATCAACACAAGACGACTCGAAATTGTTGCTTAGTAACAAGTTCCTCACTTTGGTATGATTTGTCCTAACTTCTTTGCCAAGCTCATTCTCATCATCCATCACAATTTTCACAGCATTGGATACACTTTCTTTAGTAAACAAGCCATCTTCTTCACCTTTTTTCACTTCCACCCCAACTTTTAACTTCATACTCATCTTCCTAGCATTAATAATATGATCACCATATGGACCTGGTAACAACACCAATTGACACTTACTCACAAGTGCCTCTGTCATAGAAGCTGCTCCACAATGTGTTATAAAGCACCCAATAGATGGATGTCCTAAAATTAATTGTTGCTGCACCCATCCACCATATGCAATCCCTTTTCCTCCAACCCTTTCCACGAACCCTTCCGGAAGAGCTTCGCGGATAGACTCGAATCCAATAGGGGGCTTAAGAGCTGCAAGAAATGGAAACCCTGTTAGCTCAAGACCAAGTAACAACTCTTGGAATTGATTTTGCTTTAAAGGGCTTTCACTTCCTAATGCACAATAAATCACTGAACCCTCCTTGAACCCTCCAAGCCAAGAAGACCATTTTTCTTCCAAAGTATCTTTCGGCGAATCCGGTAAAAGAGGCCCTGAAAGCCACACTGGCTTCCCATATTCTGTTTCGAGATAATCCACATAAGGCCCGTCGATATCTCTGCAACCTTTGAACCCAATAGCGTCCGATAAGGTCGAACCGGTGCTGGTGCGGTCATAGAACAGAACACCACTTCCAAACTCCACTTTCCTCATCGCCGCAAGGTATCGAAGTTCGTGAGGATATAGCTTAATGGAAGAATCAGGGAACCCTGTTGGTGGTTTGATGAGATCATCTTGGCTTATCTCTCGTCCCTGGCTCATGCGCGCTGGGGACGAGAGATAAGCTGCTGTGGCTGGATTGATTATCAAGTATTGGACGCTCTTGATGCCAAGCCTTCTAGTGAGGTTTGGTAGCCAAAAAGAGGAGAAGTCAAAGAAAACAATATGAGGCTTTAGCTCTTTGAGGAGAAGTTCTATGTCCTTCTCTGTGAGATCCATGGCTGTGGCTATAAGTGAGTATAAAGGGAAGGGCACATCGAAAGTGGTTTCTGCATCATGAGGAAGGCCATCAACATGAGGAACGGTTAAAGGGACAAAAGTAATAAGATGTGGGTGGTGGTTGAGATGCTGTAACTTGGTTTGTGTTTTTTTGGGTACAATTAAGGAGATTTTGTGGCCTCTCTCGGCTAACTTATTAGAGAGCTGAAGAAACGGGATTAGATGCCCCATAGCAAACCATGGATACATTGCTATGTGGAGTGGAGCTGAATCCATGGTCGATTAGGGAGTGCCGCCTGTGAAAAACTGAAAATAATTGTATAGTAGATTTGCAGTGCAGTGTATCAAACTATCAATCAATCTATTTGAAATGTTAAGAAAAACGTACTAGTCTTAAAAGTTCAAAATTACCCCACTACTCACTAGGTTTAAATATGTTTTTACGGAGGGGAAAATTTAGTGCTTCTTCTAGTCTTGTATATAGGGCACATTTTAGAAAAAATATTTGGTCCTATATATAGGGCAATTTATATTTCCTATGCATCATTAATTGTTTTTCTCTTTTTTGCTTTTATTAAATGTTTTGACTAACTATGTTTTTTTGTTATTCATTAATGAATGTGAACTTTCCAAGTAAAGTGGAGGGGTAAAATTGTAATGTTACAATATATTCTCAAAAAATTCACAAAACTAACAACTTTCCTTGATCCTGGAAATACGGTTAAGTATGTTCTATATATAAGATCGGAAGGAGTAATATTTTGTTTTCGTCTCTAAACAATATATTTATTTTTTATTTTTATAAGTAAAGTTTTTGACATAAAAGATATATGAGATTAATGGGTACTCACTTTTTACACCGTCGATTCATCAATCATCATCGATCATTTTTTTTATATTATTTTTAACTAAAAATCAACAACCATAAATATGTGGATGATGAATTGATGATGTAAAAATGCTTTACAGTACCACTGCACCAACTATTTTCTCAAGATATAAACCAATAGTTTTTTTTATCATGCATCAAGATAATGACGCGGAGATGAAAAATTGTATAATTATGTTAAAAAAGTCAAATATTTATAACTTATGTTTTACAACTCTATCAACTTAACTACTTACTAATAATATACTTCATCCGACTCGAATTATAATCAAAAGTAACTAATTTTACGCTTATTAAAGATGTTAGTCAATTATATTTAATTTTCTCAAATTTATAAAAGAATAGAGATATTTTAGGAAAGTTGCATTGGGAATGAAACAAAAATTAAATAAAATAACAATTTTTTAGGGATGTTTTGGTAAAGTGGCATTGGGAATGAAATAAAATTTAAGAAAGTAAGTTAATTTTACTTATATTTTAAACCTAGACAGATATGTTTTTTGTTGGTTATATTTTAAGCAGGAGGGAGTATATAAATATATAAATATGTAATATTTTTTTTTGGGTTCTCCCATTTTTTCTTGTCATACGTCACGTGTTATGCTTTATTCATCCTCCTACCTTTGTTTTCCATTTTTTACATACACCACACCACGCACTCATCATATTTTTATCTTTTCTTGGTATCCGCTTTACATCTTGCACTGACCAACAAGAAATGTGAGTGAACCTATATCCTATCTAAAACGGACATTTAAAAGTGAGATTAATTTGGACTAATTTGAAGCTGCCTATACCTTGAAAGAGAAAATATTAATAAAATAAGAAATAAGATAAGCATATTAAATCATGCACAAGAAACACGTAACTATTTTTTTTACACAAAATGTGTCCTCTAGCTCTAACACAAAATATAAAGTTATCGAAATGATTTTATCACGGGCATCTAAGCCCAAACGTCATACGCCAGTTATCAGTTTTTTTAATGAAAAAATAGTTGATGTATTGATAATGTAAAAATTATGGATCATCTATCATTTATGTTTTTATTTTCATTAATTTATAAATAAAAACAATGTTCATAAATGATGGATCATATTCTAACAGTATAAAAACTGTTATAAAATAATTATTTTTAATTTTCAAAACATTTTTTTTAAAGATTGAATTTATTTTAAAGTTGAATATATTAATTATTTATTCGAACAATAATTACACAATTCAATTATTTATTCAGGTGATAATCACACATTATCATCATCACTATTATTAAGTTTTATAACCTACCAACAAAAGGCCCAGCACAGTTGGTAGATAGCTAAGTTCCTTAATCGGTTAGGGGTTCGATCTCTGTCGTTGGTAGAGGCAAAACCCCCTTCAGTACGCTTCAGAGGAGATTAGTCTTCGACTATATATCGGCTATAGGGTACCCTTGGTGCACACCAAAAATTAAGTTTTATAACCTCCATATGGTACGTAAATTTTTATTGATATTAAATAGTTTTAATTTTAAGGTTGCTATTCATCTTAACTACTAGTGTTTTTGTGATATCTATGCTCTGATCTTTTTGTTTCTGGTCGTAACAAAGGACCAGCATATATATATATATATATATATATATATAGGCACATAGTGTTTATTTTACTTATTCTCGATTTTTTTTATTGATCTTGAGTTACATGGTAGAAGGTTAAGATTAATTATGATTAAAATAATTATTAGGCTTATTTGGAGAAAAGGAATAGGATAAAAACAAACAAAAAGGGGGAGCCAATGCTCACTTCATTTTTCATTCCTTCCTTGGTAAAGGATAATACAAGACTTATATAGTAATTACTCAAACCCTAAAGTACCCCTAAGAACATTCTAGAGGAATACTAATAATAACAATAATAGTAATATAATAATAATAATAATACTTACTTAATTATTAACCTAAATATTTATCATATTCCTTTTCTCCAAATAAGCCTAATAATTATTTTAATCATAATTAATCTTAACCTTCTACCATTACATTATAAACAATAGTATTATCAATTTAAGTATCATGTGTTTGTGTTTAAAGACAAGCACAAAAAAGTAAATTGAAAATTATATCATAGTTATTATGGTTTGAAAATTATTTCGAACATGCCACATTCCAAGTTTTGGATATCGGATATCGAGACGAATCTTTTTAGAAAAAAAAAGTTTTAACTCACTGCTCTTTCCAACTCGAATTATAAGCAATTCTAACTACTTTTACGCTTATTAAGGAGGTTAGTTGATTGTATTTAATTTTTTCAAATTTATAAAAAAAATAGAGGTTTTTTAGGAAAGTAGTATTGGGAATGAAACAAAAATTAATTAAGATTACAATTTTCTAGAGATATTTTAGGAAAGTGACATTGGGAATGAAACAAAATTTAATAAAGTTAGTTAATTTTGCTTATATTTTAAACCAAGAGAAATATGTTTTTTGTTGCTTATAATTCAAGTCGAAGGGATTATTTCTCACCTTTTATTCCATTTAGGAGTATTAAATTAATTTAATGTCATACCAATGAGGTGAGGTGGTTGTTGTTGTTCATCTATTTGTATTAGCTGAACGAATCACCTTGCATGGCAAAAGCGACATAACTCAAGACACAATTTAGAAGGAAGCTGGTAAAGATTAAAATATTGTTCAACCTGGAAAATCCAATCCAAGATCTGAACCTGAAAAATAACCTAATTGTAGTTTGGGTGATTTTGGGGTGTGAGATGTGGAGAAGGAATTAGGATTGTGGCGGTGGGTAAAGGAAGTATTAGAAGAAAATCCAGAGGGTGGGTGTGGGGTTTTGTAGGGTTAGATTAGATATTTTTTCCAGCATCTACCAACAAGGCATTATGGTGTACGTTCATATTAATTGCTGAGAAGTGCTAAGTAAATGCAGATATGATGTCATTGTTACTACTCATTTGGTAAGATGGAGTGAGAGAAATGAAAGCACCCAATTTGGTACTCCTTCCGGTCTCGAATATAAGCAAATAAAAACATCTTTTTTATGGTCTTAAATATAAACAAAATTTAACTAACTTTCTATTTTCAATACAATTATTTCTAAAATATCTCAACAAAGTGGTTGTATCATTTAATTTTTGTTTCATTCTCAATACATCTTTTCTAAAATGGTCTATTTCTTTTGTGAATTCAAAAAAATTAAATACACTCAACTAATTTTTTTAATACTTGCAAAATTAGTTATTTTGACATATATGGGAGGAAGTAGAGTTAACTCAGCCAAAGAAATTTGACCTAGAAGTGAGAAGGTCAATCTTAGTCACATAGGCCTACAGGTCCATTAATAGACAGACATGTGAGCTTCCTCATTAACATTAATTGGGCCTACAGGTCCATTAATACATACTCCATAAGACTTACAGTATTAATTTATTGAATAAATTATCTCCTAACGAAAATTTACTTCTTTTGATTCATTATAGCATCTCGAGAAATTTCGTTAGTATTTTTTTAAATTTAATGAAAGTTAACTTATGTTGCATGTCATCCTTTCCATTGGAAATTTTTTTTCTTAATTATGACAGAAGTTCCTGAAGTTTAAGGTACTTTTGTCAAATACCTTATTCTTATATTTTTCAATATCTGATTCCCCGAAGTTACTTCTGAGTTTGTCATATACCCCCACTATCAATTCTGACCAATTTTGCTAACACGTAACATCGAAATCCTGGTCAGACGTACGAGGTTGGTCATGTGGTGTCGCGTGATGTCAGATGGGCGAAGACGACCTCTCTCTTCAATCATTTCTTTTCTTTTTTTATTTAACTAAAAATATAAAAATATTAAGTTTTTTACTTTTTTTAATTTAAAGAAAAAAAGGATCTTCGCCACAGGGCACCATGTGTCTAACCTCCTGCGTCTGACCAGGATTCTGATATTACATGTCAGCAAAATTGGTCAGAATTGGTAGTAGGGGTATATGACAAACCCAGAAGTAACTTCGGGGAGTCAGACATTGAAAAAATAAGAATAAGGGTATCTGACAAAAGTACCCCAAACTTCAGGGACTTGTGACATAATTAAGCCTTTTTTTCCTACAATTTTCAACTGCGCTTATGAATCAAAAGTAAAAATCAGAAAATAAAAGTAATATGGAATAAAGAAAAATAAAGAATTTTTCAAAAAGATAACTTCGAAGAAAAGGATACCAAATTGTTATGGACCAGGTCTTGAAGGATACTTCATGAAACCGGGTTACCGGTATTGAAGGCCCTTTAAAGGCCCAAGTCCTCATGAAACCGGATTACCAGTAATGGAGGCCCACTAAGGGTCCCAGACTTCACGAAACCGGTTTATCAGTATAAAAGCTCTCTAAGGGCCCAATACCTCTTGAAGCCGGTTTACCGGTATAGGAGGCCCACTAATGGGCCAAATCCTCCACTCAACCGAATTGACAGAAAATAAGCTTAGTAGTTGATAAGCATAGGAAGAAGATTCTCCTACCTCGTGATACCGGTATAACGGTTACTAAGAAGACAATGGAGTAAAGCCAGTTTCCTAGGATCCCTTTGGCAATGAAGTTAGCAGCAAAGCTGGTGTACCCGTTTATCATAGAATTCACTCTTTATTCTTGTCATTAACCACCTACCGTTAGTTGGAATCACGAAAAACCCATTGATAAGGAGGAAACATAACGGTAATGATGAAAGCTTATATAAGTGGACTGGAGGTAACCAGGTATGTACCTTACTCACTCACACAAACATACACCACACCTAAGTAAACAACAATAGAGTTGGTATCTTAGTAATCAGGGTGTCATTCTTCAGTCTGAAAGCAACAAGAATAAGCATTGGACACTTGACCGCATAGTTCAAGTACCAAAGATTCTACGACAGAACATTGGCGACCACAGTGGGAGCGAGAAACTTATTCCCACCACCCTTTAAAGATGGAGAACCGGTCTAATGGGAAGAATGCAGAGCCAAGCCATCACAATGTGGTGGACTTGAGAGACCGTCTAAGCAATGGAAGGGCACCCTCTTGCCATTTGGATTTGAGGGATCAGTTAAGCGAACAAAGGAGGCATACTGAAGCCGAGCGCTCGAAGCGGAGAGATCACCCTCAAAGTGACCAAGAGAAATCACATCAGCGGATTCCCCCATGGAGAGGGAGTTCCTCGTGTTCCCGTCATGAGGATAGAGGATCATCTATTGGACATTCAAAGAGAGGGCCGAATTTGGGGGAGGAACTCTTACGGTTGAGGAAGCGCCTAGACGCCCAAGACAAGTTGATTAATGAGTTGAAGAAGGGAGCAGCCTCCCATTGGCAGATGGAAGGGAGTAAGGAGACACTGTTGAAATCAAGCTATGAAGAGGGGGAGGGTTCTGATCACCCATTTTCTGAGGCTATAATGGCGTATCTGATGCCCCAAAACCATAAAGCTCCAGCGAATGTAGAGCCTTACCATGGTAACACTGACCCCCAAGAGCACGTGGACAGTTTCTTAGTGGCGATTACTTGCCCTGGAGCTAAGTATGCATACAAGTGCAGGACGTTTCCATTAACATTGAAGAAGGAAGCACTGCGATAGTATACCAAGCTAGAGCCAAACTCGATCGGTTGCTGGAAGGATTTGGCTTCCAATTTTTTTGGACACTTCACAACTACGACTAGCAAGGCACAATCGAAGTCTGAGCATCACCTTTCCCAGATCAAGCAGGAGGAAGGAGAATCTTTGAGGGATTTCCTTACGCGGTTCAACACCGAGTATTTGTCAATTAATGACATCGAATCGTCAGTTGTAGTACATCTTCTCATGATGGCACTCAAACCAGGGAAGTTCACTAACTATCTGGTGATGCACAAGATAAAATCCGTTGATGAGATCATGAAAAAGGCTGAAGCATATATACACTTGGATGAATATGGAAGGATATACTAGGAGGATGAGTTCAAAGGAAATTGGAGAAGGCAAATAAAGTAGTTGGGTTCCGTTAATATCCACGAAAGGTGCGACGAAGTTAGTACTTTATGTTTGAATAAACTATTTTACGATTGATTTCAAGCTGTTTAGAAATAAAGGTCACGTAAAATAAATTGTAATTTAGCATTGTTCCAAATAATAAAAAAAATGATCTTATTCAACCCTTGAAAAAAAAATCCTAAGAAAGTCTTGAGCAGCCCAACATCTCTACTACTCAAAATAAGTACACCCTCCACTCGACTAGCCACCAGGGGGATAGGCAAATGGGAAGTGATTACCCGCACAGCGGTCACCACCCATGTACCAAATTTATGACACCGTCCGAGCGATATAAAGCAACTCGGTCAGCGTAAGCATACCACCTTGGCTAAGGTAAAGTTATTCATGTCAAAATAAAGATTTTGAGTAATAATTAGAAGCAATCAAATAAAGAACCCCGACCAGAGTGGCTCCTCTCTCAAACTGGCTTTACGAATTTCTTGTGGACCAGACTCCTGCACCCCCATATACCGGCAATTCAGCCAAGAGGCCCCATAAAGGCTTAGACTGTTGCAAACCGGTATACCGGCAATTCGGTCAAGAGGCCCCATAGAGTCCAAACATGGTATGAAACCGGCATACCGGTAAACCGGATTGAGCCTTACCAACTGGTAACGCTGGGGCATCTAACCGGTGAGAAGCCTTCCGTTGAACATTGGATACTCCAACTAGTAACCATACTGATACAAGCAAGATCACAAGATCAGCGATTTAACAACCACCAACCAGTTATCTGGTTAACCGACCTACTAGGCATTAGAGGCTAACCGGTTAAACCTTGAAGTTCATTCCTGGGAGTATAAGGATAAAGAGTATCCATTTCTTAAGAGAACAATAAAACCACGGTTCATCAAAATAAACCATGGTCTGGGGGGCAACTGTTATGGACCAGATCTTGAAGGATACTTCACGAAACCGGGTTACCAGTATTAAAGGCCCTTTAAAGGCCCAAATCCTCATTACCGGTAATGGATGCCCAAGTGTCCCAGACTTCACGAAACCGGTTTATCAGTATAAAAGCTCTCTAAGGGCCCAATACCTCTTGAAGTCGGTTTACCGGTATAGGAGGCCCACTAATGGCCCAAATCCTCCACTCAATCGAATTGACAGAAAATAAGCTTAGTAGTTGATAAGCATAGGAAGAAGATTCTCCTACCTCGTGATACCGGTATAACGGTTACTAAGAAGACAAGGGAGTAAAGCCAGTTTCCTAGGATCCCTTTGGCAATGAAGTTAGCAGTAAAGCTGGTGTACCCGTTTATCATAGAATTCACTCTTTATTCTTGCCATTAACCACCTACCGTTAGTTGGAATCCGGCAAAACCCATTGATAATGAGGAAACACAACGGTAAGGATGAAGGCTTATATAAGTGGACTGGAGGTAACCAGGTATGTACCTTATTCACTCACACAAACACACACCACACCTAAGTAAACGACAATAGAGTTGGTATCCTAGTAATCAGGGTGTCATTCTTCAGTCTGAAAGCAACAAGTATAAGCGTTGGACACTTGACTGCATAGTTCAAGTACCAAAGATTCTACGACAGAACACAAATTATGTAATTTATCATATTTTTTTTATCAATGGTATTATCCACTCTTTAAGCAATGAACTAATTCTTTTTGGATTACATGATTTCCCTCGTGAAAGTATTGCTTTTAAGGATTAAACATTGATACTTAGTCTTAAATGATGCTTGAGGATCTAACAGAATTTAACGTCACTGGATCAACTCTTATTGATTGTAATTTACAGAAGAGAAAATAGTGTATGCATAGGTAGTGTAAAGATCTTTTACACTGTCAGTATATCATCCACCGTTGATGGGTTAGCTATGATTGAATTTTGAGTAAAAGTAATGCACATGAATGATGAAGGATATATCGACAATATAAAAAATTTTACATTATCAGTGAACATATATTAAACTCCTTACGAAATCTATTTTCTTTCTACTATTTTTATTTCTATAAAAAGACCCTTCTTTTAAGTTTTACTCATTAGGTCACTTATATAAGATTTTTTTGGGTAATTTCGCGTCTATTAAGAAAAGTAATTAATATTACTAGTCATATTGGAATTCTAAAAAGTGTTGATTAAATATAAGTGTTTATGAAAATAAGTAATAAATGTAAATGTTATTAGAAAGTAAAATTGAGTCTTATAAATAGAGGAAAAACAAATTTACAAAAGGATCTTATATTAAGATAAGGAAGGAATGTTATTTATTGAATTAATCATCTACTCAAATAATACATAGACAAGCAAGTTTTATATTTTCATACGTGGTGACACGAGCTGTTGAATATATTTGATGAAATAATCATAATAGAGCTTAATTATGTATTCACTTTTTGAATTTTAGGATCATTTTGTAATATATATTTTTTTATTCAATGTTTGATTCTCCGAAATTATTTATGGGTTTGTCATATACTACCAATTCGGGTCAAATTTTGCGGATATGTTACATTGAAATCCTAGATACAAGAGGTTAGTCACGTAGTATCACATGGGTGAAGATCTTTTATTTTAAATTAAAAAAGCAAAAAAAATATTTTTATATTTTCAGTTTTTAAAAAAAAATAAATAAAGAAAGATCATCTTTACCCACGTGTCACCACATGATACTACGTGGTTAACTAACCTCCTGTGTCGTCTGATTAGAATTACGGAAAGACACGTTAACAAAAATTAACAGAAATTGGTAACATGAATGTAAAGCAAATTTGAAAATAACTTCGAAAAATCAGTCACTAAAAAAAAAAGAACAAACATCAATAACAAAACAATCACAAAATTAAAGGAGTGAATACATAATTAAGCCTAAGTAATAGCTAAACAATGAGATCCCAAAACTGATAATTCTTAGTTTCTTATTACAAGCTTCCAATGCTGGCAGGTCAAAAGCAAAGGGTACGGGACTCCTGTATGAATGCTTCATGTGCCATTTCATCATCAATATGTTAATTAATCTTGACAAGGATAATTAAGTGTTGAAAGAGCCATTCCTCTAACCACTTGTGGGATTCAAGATTAGACACATCTTTGAAAACGTTAATAGAGGTATTTGACCTAAATTTAGGAAATTTCTTCAGAAATCATGTTAGTTGGGTCCCCACTAAAAGTAGTGGCCTCAACTCAATGGTCATGTCATTGACATTAAGATTCATCTAATTAAAAATATTCCTATATTTGAATTTGAAATTGAAACTAATACAGAAAATTATTGCCTAGCATATGGATGACTTATTTTTTGTTTTGATAAACCGTATGGATGACTTATAATATCTCCCACAATTTGGTTACCACATCTTAGGCCTATAGCCCTGTCGTCATGGACTATTATTCTACTATATGATGAAACATATACATTGTCAACAACATCAAATGATCAAATTGATAGATACCCAACAAATTATATTAGGGGTAAAGTGTTTTTTTTTCCTTTTTGGAACGAAAAAGGTTTAAACCATGTGTCTTGCTCTACTTACTTTATATTTTATGGTTTATTTGTCAGAATCAAATCTACATGACCAATATCGTATATTTTTTAGAATGATAAGGCGTATGCTAAGTCAAAAAATGATAAATTAGCCTCTTGGCATAAGGACCAACAGGAGTTGACTCAAGTGATGTGATTCTACTAACTTGAGAATTTGGGAATGGGGTCTGAGACTAAGAAGTCACAAGTTCGATTCCCGGTTAACACACCCGCTGGGAGAGGTATTAAGGTGCTCTTGGGGACACCTGTGATACTGGCCAAAGAGTATAGAAAAAAAAAGCATCTTGGCATAAGGTTGATCAATAATTAAATTTTTTGGTCAGATATAATGTATGTAGATTACTAAACTCGGGTTATAACTTATGGCCAAGGGTTATGAAATGAGATTTGTAATATAATTAAGGCCGTGGCATTGTACTTTTGGTAATCTCCATAATTACATTATGATTCCCATTATGGATTCATCGGCCACATTTTCTTTCAACGATATGCATATATGTTTGCTTAGAAAGATGACAAAGGTAGTCTAGTATAGTAGTATGGGCCACATTTGTTTGGAAAGTTCCATCACTAGTTATCTAATTCAAAATTAAAACACATAACTTTGACTTATTTTAAGGAAACAAATCAACTTGGTTTAGCTAGTGCTTCAATATTTCACTTTAAGAGGCACGTAAAGACTTGTCTCTCCATCTTTCTCATTAAAAATTGAGAACATAGAATTCATCTGCCTAAACACACACATATATGTTTATACGGTTTTATATACTCAGTCTTAGGGCTGGGTTGAGTTTAAGCAATAAATTACTTTCCTTTTTCATCTTTTATTAACAACAATTTTAATTAGCATTAATTAAAAAATTATTTGTATTTTGTATTTTTTAATCTTCTCATTTCATATTTTTAAATTGTTTTTATACCCTTTTATCTTTTTCTCTTCCTTTTTTATTGGTGCTGCCCATGCTACTAGAAAGAGATCCATGATTAATTAAGTATTGCCGTTGTCTGTCGCGACATCGCCGTTGTTTACCGTGACTGTGAATGTCTATTCCTCACACTGCCGTTGTAGCATGTTCTTTCATGAACAACTTTTCCATTATTTTAAACTTAGATTTGTGGATGAAATATTATCATTCTACGTGTGCTTCGAGTATGAAAAAAGAGAATATATACTATTATACTATTGGTAGAGAAAAGAAATTGTAGTTCTTCTATATGATTGTTGTGAAGGAAAAAATGTCATCTGATCCACAACTGCGGCAAACCTAATTTCAACCAAGTTGTAGTTCTTTTTTACTCTCTTTTTTTCTTTTTTTTTTATTCTTTTATATTCTCTTTTCTTTTATGCATTCAATCATGGTAAATAATGACCGTGTCGCAGAAAATATTGGCAGTGCTTTTCAAGAACATGGTATGAATCTTGAACCTGCTTCTAGTGGCATGAGCATGGCACCGGTGAAAAGGGAAGAGAAAAATATTTAAAAGGCAACTTAAAAATATGAAATGGGAAGAATCAAACATATAAAATAAAAATAATATTTCTAATTTTTTTTTATACATCTGAAAAGTAAAAACAGCAACAAAAAGAGAAGGCTAGCGCCTAACAAAAAGAATTCTCATCCTGTCGGCAAGAAGTAAAGGCAAAGCAACAGCAGGAGGAGAGATCCAGATCTTCAAAACGTCCGAATTTGAAGCTCCATACTTGGCAAACCAATCAGCACAAGAGTTTCCTTCTCTCAAGGTATGGACCAAACACGAGTAACTAAAAAACAATAATAGCTCCTTAATCTCTTTGATATAGCATGCATAACGATGCAGAGGAGGGTGATCATTCTGAATCAACCTTAGAACTTCCAAAGAATCAGTTTGACATTGTAACCTGGTAATACCTCTTTGAAGAGCAATCTTTAAACCTTGTAACAAAGCTAATAACTCCACTTGAAGAGAAGTGGTGTGACCAAGAAAACCAGAAAAAGCACTCACCCAGTTACCATGCACATCACGGAAGATACCCCCAAAGCCCGATGGACCAGGATTACCAAGAGATGAACCATCAATGTTCAGAATAAAATCAGCATTCATATCAGGACACCAAGAAACCAGACGAGGGTGAAGCGTGGCATGAGGGGTTAGAGGAGTAGCATGACCCAAAGTAATAACATCAGAAACCATCCAGTTGATGTTGCGAATAACATCATAAAAGGACCAGGATACAGGCTAATGTACAGCATGGTTTCTGAAGCGCCAAATCCACCACAGAACGATGAGAAAGATACTGCTCCTTTCGCTAGTAGCATAAAATTTCAGCCAGCTACCAAAATCCAAAGACAAGAAATCACCATTAGAGTTGAAACCATAGAATTCCCACACTCGCTTCGCCATAGAGCAGTCCCGTAAGCAGTGGACTTGGCTTTCTGAAGGACAAGAGCAAAGAGGGCAAGCCGCAGATAATGAAATATGTCTCCTGAACCTGAAATCATTAGTGGGAAGAGCCGAATGCCAGCAAAGCCACACAAGGAAACGGATTTTTTCCAGCGTTGCTAGTTTCCAAATCCACAGCCAAGAATCAGTACCTGTCATAACATTAAAATCACAGGACAACCAGGTATAACCAGTAGAAACAGAGTATAAACCATTCTCAGCAGCAGCCCAAATCACAGAATCAAGAACATTATGATTTTTCAAAACAGGAACCAGCTTAATGGCATCTTTAATCCAAGCAGGAAATAAAGTCACAAGTCTATTAAAATGCCAACCATTGTCAAAGACATCAACAATAGATAGTTGTGTATCCTGTATATCAACAAAGGGTACTAAATTGCATAGCGGACCAATGTCAATCCATTTATCAAACCAAAAGGAAACATTACCCTCTCCAATACGAATTCGAAAACCAGCTTTCAAAACCTGCACTGCCTTATAGATAGCCTTCCAAATATGAGAAACCCCGTTGTGAAGAGGAGCTTGAAGGACATTAAGAGACCCCAAGTACTTAATACGGAGTATTTGAACCCATAATTTAGAGTGATCATGCAAAAGAGCCCAGACAAGTTTCCCAAGTAAAGCTATATTAGACATTCGAGCTTGTCGAATTCCGAGACCCCCAAATTTCTTAGGGCAAGCTACCTTGTCCCATTTCACAAGGGAAAAGCTTCTATTGTTAGCGGATTTAGAACCCCAAAGAAAGGATCTAGAAAGGGAGTCAATCGATTCACAGATAGCAGAGGGAAACCAAAAAAGTTGCATTGGGTAAACAGGAATAGCAGTCATCACAGAACGGACCAAAGTAAGTTTACCTGCCCTATTAAGAAGCAAGTTTTTCCAGCCAGCCAATCTCTGCTGAAGTTTGTCAATAATAAACTGAAAATCCTGTTTCTTAACTTTACCAACTAGCATAGGAAAACCAAGGTATTTACCTATATTAGAAGAGAAAGGAATAGAGGAAATACCATGGAACTTATCACATTTTGAACGAGGAACATTCGCAGATGCCATTGCTCGAGATTTCTCCAAGTTAACCTTTAAACCAGAAGCACGGCAAAAGTCGGAGATGGTTTGGGCAGCCAGGCGAACTTGAGAAGCATTTGCTTTCATGAATAGAAGACAATCATCAGCAAAAAAGAGATGGGATAATTTAGGACCATTCCTCGAAATCTGAAGCGGCTGCCAGGATCCTGAATTGACCTTATCACCAATCAATAAAGCAAGCTTCTCCATACATAGAACAAACAAATAAGGTGACAGAGGGTCACCTTGGCGAAGGCCTCTAGTTGGCGAGAAAGTCGGGAGTCTACTTCCATTCCAAACCAGAGACAAAGTAGTAGAGGAAACACAATGCATAATGAGACTAACAGTGGAAGCAGGAAACCCAAAATCCATAAGGGTAGACCGTAAGAAATCCCAGTTAACACAATCATACGCTTTCTCTAAGTCAAGTTTGAAGAGAAGATCACCTGATTTTCCTTTTTTCTTTTGCATGTAATGGATAACTTCTTGTGCAATGATGGCATTATCTGAAGCACCTCTTCCAGGAATGAAGCTACTTTGCAATGGGCCAATGATGTCACTAAGGAAGGGTCTCAATCTGTTCACAATGACCTTTGTAATAAGTTTCATAATCACATTACATAAGCTTATCGGCCTAAACTCTTTAAACCGTGTAGGATGATCAACCTTTGGGATTAAAACAATCAAAGTCTCCGCAAGAGATGGATCAAAGTAACCAGCTGTCACGACGTTGTTAACCACCCTCCAAACGTCATCCCCAACAACATTCCAAAAAGATTTGAAGAAGATCGGTTGGAACCCATCCGGCCCAGGCGACTTATACGAACCCATAGAAGATAAAGCAACATGAACTTCCTCTTTAGAGACAGGGCTCACTAAAGAGTCACAAGCTGTTCGGCTGAGCTGGGGAACCGAATTAAGAGCAAAGGTCGAGGGCAAACACGTAGAGGAGCAGGAAAATAAACCTTTGAAGAACTTCAAAGCCTCAACCTGCAGAACAGCACTGTCTGTACACCAATTATCATCAATAAACAAGCCATGAATGTGACTTCTTCGCCGTCTAACAATCGTTTGAGTGTGGAAAAACTTAGTGTTGCGGTCCCCAAATTTTACCCATTTCTCACGGGACTTTTGGTACCAAAGCATCTCTTCTCTGTAAAGGACATCATTATACTCTTTTAGAAGAATTTTCTCAAGACGAAGCAAGTCAGCGGAGAAAATATAATTCCCATGATTTTGGACCCCTTTTAAACGAGCTTCCAGAAGCCTTTTTTGACGGAAAATATCACCAAACACTTCTGTATTAAACTGAATAGACTTACTTTTGACAGCAACTAGTTTCCTTGCAACAGTCAAATCAGTTTCATCTCAAGCATTTTTAACAACTGCAAAATAAGAGGGATGGGAGAGCCAGGCAGCCTCAAATCTAAAAGGGCGATTATTGCTTTTAGTAGACAAAACACCACACCGCAGTAAAAGGGGATTATGGTCAGAATGATTGCGAAGCAAGTGCTCAACAACTGCATTTGGGAAAGACACACGCCAGTTACAATCACCCAAAGCTCTGTCCAACCTTTTCTCAATACGCATACCACCGCGACAGTTACGAACCTAAGAGAATTTGCAGCCAACATTACCAAGATCCACCATGTTACACGCCATCAACATATTATTAAAAGCTGCTGAATGAGAAGAATAGAAATTGCCACCCCTAACTTCAGAGGAGTTCGAGATGTCATTAAAGTCTCCAAACAATAGCCAAGGAACTGTAACATTGCCACGAAAATTGATCAAATAATCCCAAAGAGGAAGCCTATCCGCAGGGGTAGGACTCGCATAAATTGCAGTTATGAACCAGGAGCTTCCTCCCTTAGAAATTTGAATCGTTATGGCATGTTTAACATTGTCAACCACAGAGTAAACAAAAGAGTCCTTAGAAGCTAGAACCCACAAACCCCCTGACTGTCCCACAGCCTCCTGGATTGCAATTTCAAAATACCCAAGACGATTCCAGAAACTTCGAACCTTACTAAATTGAACATGAGTTTCACAAATAGCTAACAGAGATGGTTTAAAACGAAGTACCATCCCTTTTACTACCCGTTTAGCTTCCTTACTAGCAGCTCCTCTGATATTCCAGAACAGCACTGAAAAATCTTTGAAAGACTGCATCATAAATAAGAATAAAAAGGAAGCTAACCGGATAGGAAAGAGCTCTACGTCTTGGCTGCAGAACCCATAAGCTCCATAGAAGTATCACCTTTCTCATTATCTTGCGGATTGCACTGAACAGTGAGGTTCGGTTGCTCAGGCTGCTGTTCAAATTCGTCACCTGCATACTGGAATCGCACCGAGGACTTGCGGATCAGATCGATTGTTGACCGTGTGCCGTCGGCATGGACATACACGGTATCTGATGTTCCAGGACGAAGGAGATTGGGAATCACCGTCGCAACTCCTCTGCCCAGAGTAGAAGAAGACTGCACCGGTTTATCAATTATCAATGGATTTCCAGAATTACCCTCACCTGAGCAAATAGGAAAATCATTCACGCAGGAACCATCAAGGCCGTCTGGTGATCTTTGTGACACCTTACGGGCTTTCTTTTTTTTGGCCCAGATGGAGGATGGAGTTTTTGGAGGAGGGTCAACTTGGGCTTTAGGAACCGCAGGCCCAGCAAGGTTCAAACCTTTTTTTCCCTTAGCCATCACTTTAGTGGGACCTCTAGAATTAAAACTCACGTGGGATTCTTTTTTAGGGAAATCAGAATTTTTATATTTCCACTTTTTTCTCTGCACAATCATCCAATCCCCATGTAACTGATCCTCTAAATTAATCACAGATTCCAAATCACCAATATTCTCTCCCTTATTCCCTGATATCTGCACATTCCCTTCACGTGGAATTTTTTCTCCATGCACGTTCGAAACTTTCAAATTAATTCTAATTAATTCTAATTAAAGTTGTTGTTGACAAAAGATAAAAAAGGAAAGCAATTTATTACTTAAACTCAGCTCTTAGAGCTGAGTATATCAAAACCGATATTTATATATTTATAATGTGTTGTTTTTTTTTAAGAGACGGTAGGGTAGGAGGGATTTTAATTACAATAATTCTCTGGTTTAGAAATTTTCGATGGGGAAAATGGATTAAAATCTATATTATTCCATTTTGTTTTCCTATAAATTAAAAGTCAATTTTTTTTTTAACATTTTTCTTAAGAGTGTGAATTTTGTTCAAACCGAAAACATTTTTATTTAGTAAAATTATAGCTTTTCTAGCGAAAATTCAGATGGAGTAGCACATAGTTATGACACATAAAATAAAACAAAAAAATGTTATACCTAACCAAACACACCGTTGAAATGAACAAAAATATCACATTAAAATATACAGTAATAGAAAATAAACACACTTGAAAATATACCCAATCCCAATCACCCACTTGTAATTAAATGTGAGATTAATCTCATCATCATTTTCTTAACCACATGTGCAATATTCACTTATGGGGATCAATCATTCTTGAACTAGTATAATCATTATATAGACTATAAAGTTTTCTCTACCAATTTGAGGAAACCGCAATTGGTGGTTGGAGAGACAAAGGAACCCTAGGAATACACCTAGAAGGGGGGGTTGAATAGGTGTCTAAGCTACCTTGAAAGATTTTCGAACGAAAGAAATCGAAACAATCAAAACAAAAGATTTTTGCAATTTTGTTCAGGTTTACTCGAGTAAAGTTCAGAATACTCGATTAAAGACTCGTTTACTCGAGTATATCTGACAGAAACCAGAAAAATCAAGTTTTCATTCGCATACGAAAATCAATCAATTCACATGAAAGATCAGAGATTCAACGGAGATGATTAACACCTATATTCTTATTGATTAACCTAGTTATGAAAATGATTTTCCCTTTATCAATTTGAACAATTAAAGATTCAATTCAATCAATTATGAAAATCAATCTTTCTAGGTTTTCAACCAAGAACGCAGTCAAATGACTTGAATATAAAGAGTAAGGGTTTAGAGATACGACACAGCGATTTATCCTGGTTCACTTTCACCCGCTTGAAAGCTACATCCAGTCCCCTCTTCAACCAAGAGAGATTCTTCACTATGAGGAATTAGAGTTCTCAAATTACAAGTGATTGCCTCACAAGACTTCCTTCTTGCTAGCCTACAAGAGATAACCGACACCCTTGCCTTGTAATCCTATTGATCTTCTCTCTAATCTAACCTCTACCCCTTGTTGATAATCGACACAACAAGTCTTCAATTGCTTGATGATAATCCACACATCAAGGCTTCTCCTTGCTTGATTCACAACCAAGACTTCTTCTTCTTCAATGAACGTTGCTTGATGATAATCGACACACCAAGGCTTCTTGTTTGTTGTAGTGGCTTGCCTTATTGCAAAGATTACAACTCAATGAATAAACATAACAATCCTAATGAATCTCAATCAATAGCTATGACAAATCACACAAGAGATTCAAAGGTTCTTGATCAAAGAATATGAAAATAGAAAAGCTTTGATCTTTTAAAATTGAGAGAGAATAGAGTGGCTTGATTCTTTGTAAAATGAATATCAAAATGATGGGTTATGATCACAAAGGTTAGGAAAAGGTTTTTATAGAATACCCAAAAGTTATGGCACTTGAAAACTGATTTTGAGAAGTGAAAATCGTATTTTAAAAATCAGTTCAGCAGTGTTTACTCGAGTAAATTGCAGCATACTCGAGTACTACTCGATTAAATCTTGATTTACTAGAGTAGATTGATACTGCACTTGTTTAAAACTTGTTTTCTCAAAAACCAACCTTTCCTTTAAAACCTTTAAGCCACCTATTGATTCTAGGTTAAGTGAAAACTCAAATTATGATTAAATCATGACTTATGAATGAGATTCACTACCCTCTAAACAAACTACCCAAATGAAAACCTATGAAGCTTGAGAGGCAAAAGATAAAACAAAAACAATTACACTCAAACTTAAGTCTTCATGAGCTTGTTCTCTCTTCTTCACTTGATGTTTGTTGTTGCTTGTTGAACTTGAACTTGATCATCACATGATAGCTTGTTCAAAACACTTTGTCATTATCAAAACATTCATCATGGAACTTACAATCTCCCCCTTTTTGAAAATGACAAACCATGTTTTGAAGTTCTCCAAAAGTTCTTTGAAGTTGTTGATGCTTTAACAATTTGATCACTTGGTGAGACTCTTGCTCCCCCTCAATAAATGCTTTTGACATTTGAATCCAATTGAGATAGAAGCTTGATTCTCCCCCTATCTTCAACAACTTATCTCAACCTACATAAAAACAACAAAAACAACCTTTCTCCAAACAAACATCTAAAAATCATATTATTTCTCCAACAATCATTTCTCCACCTTTGAGAAACATTCCAATCAATTCAAAACATCATTTTTCTCCCTCTTTGGCATTATCAAAAAGTAATATATACCAATTGAAATATAACATCTAAGCCAAGGTAAGAAATCAATGATCATTTCTTTACAACATTGATACCAATTAAACAAATACAATAGAACTATACTTTGCAATGTGATACCAATTGGCAAGAGAATATAACAATGTAATATGATACCAATTGAGAACTAAAATATCATAATATCACTTAAAAAAGAAGATATCAATTGTAAAGAAGTACATATATCAACAAATATTTGATACCAATTGTGATATTTCTTTAATAACAACCAAAGCATGTCACTATATCATGATAACCATCTATGGATCTACTCAATAATACCAAATGATTTAATTAAACATTTAGAAAAGTAATACCAATTGAGAAGATACCATATGAAGTTCACAAACTAACCATAACATTTGTACCATATTGTAGGACTTCTTTTGATACCAATTGAAGATGCAAATATGAATAACACTTGTAAGCTCTCTTTGCTCTTCAATCATACCTACAAAACAATCATGCTTTGCTTTTTGGTATCCAAATAGTTTTGGATCCATTTTTGTTAGTGTAGGGACTTTCACCCTTTTTCATCCAAACAAAATCTCCTTTAGGTATACCATGCACTTTAACATAACACACATTTGAAGTATGTCCATGAGTACCACAATAGAAACATGTTGGTGCATTTGAGAAATCAACTTTAGAAAAATCAACAACATTTCTATGAGAATTACTCTTAGCATTAGTATAACCCAAACCAAACTTGTTTGAATTTTCTCTTTGAAAATTTAACAATGTGCGCAATTTAATATCACCACTTGTGAAACTTGCAAGCTTATTTTTCAAAATAGCATTTTCATCTTTAAGCAACTTGCAATTCTCACAATCAACCACAATATTCACTCTACTAGCACAATCACAAGAAGAACTAGCATATATAAGATCAAGAGTTTCATTTTCAAGATTAAGCTCATCAACTTGTTTTTGAAGTTCTAAAATATCTTTTTGATGTTTCAAAATGAGCTTCTTTCTTTCAATATTTTTCAAAGCTAGTTTTTCAAGTTGTTCATGCATTTCTTCATAAGCATTGTATAACAATTCATATTTAGAAGAAATTTCGGATTTAGTATGACTTACATCGCTATCCTCGCTTTGATAACTTGATTCATCATTTGAACTTTGTTCTTCATCATCTACTAGAGTTATCAAGTTGAGACAAGCGGCTTCTTCATTATCCGATGAACTACTCGATGTGCTTTTCTTCTCTTCTACATCACTATCCCAAACTATGTATGCTCTTTTAGATTTAGAATTTTTCTTGTCTTTCTCCTTTTTCTTGAGATACTTAGAGCACGAATACTTGAGATGACCGGGCTTTCCACATTCATGGCAAACTACACCTTCTCTTGAAGTTTTGGTATTGTAGTGTGGGGAATCCTTCTCTTTACTTTTGTCTTTGTTCAACCTTTCTTTTCTCCTTAGAAATTTGTCAAACTTCCTTAGCAAAAGTTTCATGTCTTTTTCATCAATATCAGAATCGGAATCTTCACTATCATCATCATCGGAACTCTCTTTCTTTTTATATGATCTATTGACTTTAAGAGCAAGTCCCTTTCTTTCTTTGTTCTTATCTGACTCTTCATTGATACTTAATCGTCCAAGCTCCATTTCATGTTCTTGAAGCTTTCCGAAAAGTGTTGCTAGATCCATAGCATCCAAATCTTTAGATTCAACGATAGCCGTTACTTTTGGTTGCCAATTCCTGTCTAAACATCTCAACACTTTGTTAGAAAGTTCACCTTGTAAGGAAGTCTTACCAAGAGCAAGTAAATGGTTAATAATATGAGTAAAACGCTTTTGCATATCATTTATAGATTCATTTGGAAGCATTTGAAACAATTCATAATCACGCATTAAAGCATTCAATCTAGCTCTCCTAACCTCACTAGTTCCTTCATGAGTCACTTGTAAAGTGTCCCACATTTCCTTAGCACTAGAACATTGAGAAACTCTAAAGAACTCGTCATAGGATAAAGTGGAGGTAATGATATTCTTTGCTTTATAATCATATTGAACTTTCTTTCTATCATTATCCTTCCACTTATCCTCGGGGATCAATTGTTCTACACCTTCAACTAAACTAGAGGGGATATGAGGACCTTTTTCAACTACTTTCCAAATTTCACTATCTATGGCTTGGATAAAGATTTTCATTCTAACTTTCCAATATGCATAGCCTTCTCCGGTAAACAATGGAGGACGACTTATTGAAGCACCTTCACCACCAAAGGGATTCGTAGAACCCATTGCGGTTACTTAACTAGGATCTTTACGAAAAAGCTCTTATGCTCGTGTCTTTCGACCGAGCTCTGATACCAATTGAGGAAACCGCAATTGGTGGTTGGAGAGACAAAGGAACCCTAGGAATACACCTAGAAGGGGGGGTTGAATAGGTGTCTAAGCTACCTTGAAAGATTTTCGAACGAAACAAATCGAAACAATCAAAACAAAAGATTTTTGCAATTTTGTTCAGGTTTACTCGAGTAAATTTCAGAATACTCGATTAAAGACTCGTTTACTCGAGTATATCTGACAGAAACCAGAAAAATCAAGTTTTCATTCGCATACGAAAATCAATCAATTCACATGAAAGATCAGAGATTCAACGGAGATGATTAACACCTATATTCTTATTGATTAACCTAGTTATGAAAATGATTTTCCCTTTATCAATTTGAACAATTAAAGATTCAATTCAATCAATTATGAAAATCAATCTTTCTAGGTTTTCAACCAAGAACGCAATCAAATGACTTGAATATAAAGAGTAAGGGTTTAGAGATACGACACAGCGATTTATCCTGGTTCATTTTCACCCGCTTGAAAGCTACATCCAGTCCCCTCTTCAACCAAGAGAGATTCTTCACTATGAGGAATTAGAGTTCTCAAATTACAAGTGATTGCCTCACAAGACTTCCTTCTTGCTAGCCTACAAGAGATAACCGACACCCTTGCCTTGTAATCCTATTGATCTTCTCTCTAATCTAACCTCTACCCCTTGTTGATAATCGACACAACAAGTCTTCAATTGCTTGATGATAATCCACACATCAAGGCTTCTCCTTGCTTGATTCACAACCAAGACTTCTTCTTCTTCAATGAACGTTGCTTGATGATAATCGACACACCAAGGCTTCTTGTTTGTTGTAGTGGCTTGCCTTATTGCAAAGATTACAACTCAATGAATACACATAACAATCCTAATGAATCTCAATCAATATCTATGACAAATCACACAAGAGATTCAAAGGTTCTTGATCAAAGAATATGAAAATAGAAAAGCTTTGATCTTTTAAAATTGAGAGAGAATAGAGTGGCTTGATTCTTTGTAAAATGAATATCAAAATGATGGGTTATGATCACAAAGGTTAGGAAAAGGTTTTTATAGAATACCCAAAAGTTATGGCACTTGAAAACTGATTTTGAGAAGTGAAAATCGTATTTTAAAAATCAGTTCAGCAGTGTTTACTCGAGTAAATTGCAGCATACTCGAGTACTACTCGATTAAATCTTGATTTACTCGAGTAGATTGATACTGCACTTGTTTAAAACTTGTTTTCTCAAAAACCAACCTTTCCTTTAAAACCTTTAAGCCACCTATTGATTCTAGGTTAAGTGAAAACTCAAATTATGATTAAATCATGACTTATGAATGAGATTCACTACCCTCTAAACAAACTACCCAAATGAAAACCTATGAAGCTTGAGAGGCAAAAGATAAAACAAAAACAATTACACTCAAACTTAAGTCTTCATGAGCTTGTTCTCTCTTCTTCACTTGATGTTTGTTGTTGCTTGTTGAACTTGAACTTGATCATCACATGATAGCTTGTTCAAAACACTTTGTCATTATCAAAACATTCATCATGGAACTTACACAATTAATATGTAGTTCAGATTTATTTTTTAGAGATTCAAGCTTGATATTTTTGGATTCTGGGTAAGCTAGAGCAACTTCCACCAATTGATCTATACATTTATCGGTATTCCATCAAATGTTTGCATATGTGAAATATTAGTTGAACATTTTCTCTAGCATTAAAATCCAATTAATTATGATGATTTTTGGCCAACAAAAACTTTACACCACCAATAACCATTCATTTTTCAATACTAAAAATAGTAAAACAACCTTTAAATGTATCATATCCTCATTTCTTTTTTCATCAACTTTTATCATTCATATTATTGAATTTCGATAAAAATTATGTTGGTTATCAACTATCTAACATAATCTTCATTTTTATTTCGAGTTTAGAATTAACTATGTAAAACATAAGCAGGACAATATGATTTGATTTATGTCCTGAGTTATTTTGTTGGATCATTATTTTTGTTCATGTCACCTATAAACTTACTCTTAGTAATGAGATTTTAAAAACTACCCCCCAAAAATAATTAGAGATACAAAAAGTTCAGTATATATGATAGAGATGTAACGGTGTGGTTCGATACAGTTTTTTTAAAAAAATTTGAAATCGAACCGAACAAAAGTATATAGTTCAGTTTGGTTCAATTTTTGCCATTTTATGTTACAAAAACCAAGCCAAATTGAACTAAACAACATATGGTTCGGCCCAATTCGGCTCGACTATTTGGTTCCCCTATTTTTTTCTTAAATGCTTCAAAAATGGATTATCAACATAACCTAGATACGGAATTGAATTGCATACTCACTAACACCGTAACGAAATCAATTTTTTACGAGGTAGATGTTCGATATTTAGTTTATCTAAGTTGTTTCCGAATGGAACGAGGTTGATGTGAATCTAGGTTACTCTTAGGTCTACCATAGAGGTTTGGTGAAGCATCTCATTGAATCGGGGATTGCTTTACTCTAACAACACTCTATATGTGAAGTATCAAATCGATTTTGATCGTTGTTGAAGAGGAGGTAGGATGATCGAAGGAGGCCCAGAGGTGATTAGAGAGGCCCGCGAGAGTAAGAATAGATGGATTGAGGGACACAATTGAGATTTGAGAGTGATAACAGAAATAGAGGGAGATGTCAATTGAATAGGAAAGATGGATTGATGGATTAAGATTTTTACTTAGTGGGAAAGAGGTAAGGCAAATGAATGGGTTTACAATACTAGGTTTTTTTTAATGTTTTTGGTTCAGTTTGGTTTGTGCGGTTTATAAAAATATGAAACCATCCATGAATCGAACCAAATACAATCCATTCGTCACAAAAATAATCGAACCGAACTTTTTGGATGTAACTGAACCAAACCTCAATTTTCAATTTGGTTTGATTCAATTTCATCAGCTTTGCAGTTTAATTCAGAACCGTTTACATTCCTAAAATACAGAGTTGCTTTGCTGGATAGGCTCATATACATTACAACCTTTATAAATTATTTTTGGGACCATGAAAATTTATTAATTTAGAGAGGTATTAATTAATCTATAAATAAATAATTTACTATTTTATAGAGTACATCCCCCTTTCTACGAATGTAAATTATATTTTTCATAAAAATCATTGAATTGTAAAGTTATATGTATCATATTCACTTATTGCATCTAAAACTCTACAATTTTTTGAATGCAATAAGAAAAATCGTATTTTTGAGCTCGACCTAGATCTAAGTTTGAAGAAAAAGTTAGCCACAATAGAATCATATTTACTAAATTGACTTAGATATGTTTGTAATTTTCAAGAATTAAGAATTTATGATATTTGCGGGACCATGAATTTATATAAGGATCTTTCCAAAATATATTACCTTATTAATTGATGGAAATTGATGCTGTTTTGAACAGGCCCAAGTCAGAACCGAAGAAAATTAATATTTTAGAAAGTTTATTGATTTATTGAGTATTAATTTAAAGAGGTTCTACATACGGTATGTTTTAACCTAGACAAAATTATCTCCCACCTTTATTTATTGATTTAATTTTCTTAAGGGTTGATAATAAGTTTCTAAAGTATATAGGTTTCACTGGATATTGAATATTTAAGAAGTTAAAAATTTTACCTCCTCCAATCCTCAATATAAGACTTTTATGGGGGAGAAATTCATGTTCATCAAGAAAGTTAGTTAATTTTGTTAGTAATATTGAAAATGTGAAAATTTGATATATTTTTTTTAAAATTGATCCTATAATTATTATTAGAATTCTAAAAATTGTTGATTAATTAAGAGTATTTGTGAAAAGAAGCAATTAAATTCCATTGAAAATTGGAATAAAGTCTTATAAATATAATCAAAATAAAATTCTTAAATAGATCTTATATATAAAATCCAAGGAATTATATGTTTAATTTTCCAATAAAATACTTTTCATTTTATTAGTTTTTACTAGTAAATTTTCCATGCAATGCACTGGTTTTAATTGTTTTTTCTATACATTGATTTGAGTATAGATTTTGAAAATGTGTTTTTTAGATGATAAGTTGATATAGACTTTTTTTAATGATGAATGACATGTATTTTATTTGAGTAGTAATATAATTGCAAGCAACTTAGCAAAATGCTCTAGATAATAAGTTATCCCCAAAGCTCTTCATAAGAAAGAATGTATATGAAATCCGTGAACAAATTGCTTCCGTGATGGTACAATCACCGTCGTGATCAATACAAAATAAATCTCTCAATCTCATTGTATCTCCTTGACTCAACTCTTATTAGTAGCGTTTACACTTCTTCACTTCTTCAAATAATCTCATCTCACCTAATAATTTAGCATTATAATCAAATTCTTTCAAATTTTGATCTTTCTCATTGCTAGAAGACAAAGCAGAGCAATGTTAAAATAAATCTTACAACAAATAACGTAAAGATTGAAATCATAAATAAATCTCGTCAAAGAGAAAAATTATGAACCTGCAGCTTTTCATTACACTATGGTGTGAACAATACATAATCAAGGAACGAAAAAAAAAGACCTTGCTTCAACATAAAGGATGATTTAGAGAATATCTCTAAAAACTACATAAGAAAGAGTAATGGATGATTTACCGTGATTCAGCATAGACTGATATAAGTCATCATAGGCCTCAGGTAGGTTCAAAAGAATCCTAAACCTGTCACATAAGGAGCAGACCCTCCAACCTACAATGATATAATCATCATCACCCAAAAATCGCCTAATAGAAATTCTACAGGATTACCAACTGTTACAGAATCACATACCCTACATAATTTTTATTCTTAATTTAAACTTTTTTTTTGACATAAAAATACCTGTTTGAAAAAAAAAACCATTCGAAAAAAAAAACCAAAATTCAAAAAATCAAAGGATTTGTGCCAAAAACGTTAAAAAAAAGAAGAAGAGAGAGTCTTCACCAATTTGTGCCAAATCAAAAACCCATTATAGCTTTTCCTTCATTCACTGATTTGGAAATTTGTAAAAAAAATACTCAAATCAAAAATCCATAAAAAAAAAGCAAATCAAATCTTTAGGGTCACAAAAGAAGAAAAAGAAGAAAAAAAAAGAATGATAGAAGAAAAAAAGAAAAGAAGAAGAATAAGAACGATGGAAAAAGGAAAAAAGAAAAAGAAGAAGAAAAAGAGCGATGGAAGAAGAAAAGAAAAAGAAAAAGAAGAAAGTGTGTCAAATGCGATGACATACTCATAATAGAATTTAGCAATTGAAGAAAAATTACATCAGTGATTGCATTTGAACTGAATGAAAAAAATAACAAAAATATTACAATTTTGAATAAAAGAGAATGAAATGGACGATTGAGATTTAATTTTAAAAACACCTCATGGACAGCTGAGATTAACAATTAGATACTCTTCATTAATAACATGTTTAGGAGGGAAAAACCACCATTAGAAGGGAAAAGGCAACATCAAAGGAGGGAAATGTTTTTTGCCCTCATACTTCTCCTATTTTAATATATGTTGACAAGAGTTAAGGTTAATAAAACTCTTATTTATTTTTAGAAATTTTGCTAGTATGCTGTGGTCCGTTTCTTTTATGGGTAAACCCTTTGAAGTGATCAGTACGTAGATTACTTTAAAATGCTGATGGTCCTCCAATTTTAATTTTTGGTTAAAGGAGAGTAAATCGATGGTCCTCTTCAATGAAACCAATTCGGTGCAGATTATTGCATCATTTATGCCATGATCCTGTCCTACATATTGGGTATGGGTACTTTCATGTTGCCAGAAAGCTACCAACACCAAATAGTTGTTGTGCAGCCAGTTATGCTACTCCTCAGTAGTAGTTAAGAAGTTGTGTCGTCCTTTTGACTTTGGTTTATGAATATTCCAATCTAAATTAAATTTAATGCTACCCCTAGTCTTTATTAAGTTTATCTTTTGTATATATGATGAGCTCATTACCTCTTATTTTTAATTACAAATTTTTTTTTATCAGCAAATAAAAAATTTATTAAAAAAAACATAGTATAAGCCATACTCTGAAAATATACATCAACTGATCAAAGTATAATCTCCAGCAACTAATCTATACTCCCAGGGATAAATTATATACTCCAAGCCAAAATTAATTACAAAAATTATATACAAATTCAACAATCAAGTTCATTTTTGGTTGGTTATTATGCATTTCTTATTAATACAATGGGTTGAGTTTTTTTTTACTGTCCTTATTAATAAAGTTTTGATCATTAAAAAGATAATATATTAAAGTTAATGACATGAGCTTAAAGGTATTGAGGATTTTTTTAATCTAGCATCTTACCTTTGACATAATGATATTGTGAAAAACTTGTTTTGAAGGACTTATTAGTACTCCTTATACTTCATATTAATAATATATATATATATTTTGCATATTGATAAACTTGTTTTGAAGGACTTAGTACCCCTTATACTTCATATTAATATATTTATTTTGGCATATTGAAAAAATCATAGTTTTTTTACAAGCCAAAATATATTATTAAAATTATACGTATTACACATAAAAAACAGTGTATTATTAAAACTACACGGATTCTCAAAATCTTAACATCGATTAAGTGTCTTTCACGTAACAAAACATATCCAGAATTAATGAACATAAGAAGTCACGTAATTAAAGATGCAAGAATAATATATTTTTTTTATAGGCTAAATTTTTTACAGAAAAAGGAAGAAATGAGCAGATGCAAGAATACCGCATATCAGTATTCTCACTAAATTGGAGCGATTTTTGGGATAGTAAGGTCTAGCACACATACACAGAAGAGTAGTGGAGCCACCAAATAATAGGGATATATAATGACGTAATTTTGAAAGGCGAATACCATAACTAATTATGAAGCTAACGTCATCAATTATGGAACAAGTCCTTAAACAAATTGGCCAACAACAAAGACCAAAGTCACCAACTATTTTTATTATTTTCTAAACGATTCCTTCTTTTAATATACTTTTGTTTATGCATTTAGTCAACAAACTCGAACCCTGGATACATCATTCCATCCAATGATACGAGGAATCATTAGATGGTTCGGAATTTCATGATCGAGGACAATCACATTATTTATTATTTATTTTTAAAAAAATTTAACATGATAAACGATTAAGATTGAGATGAGTTCGGACTACCATAATCCGGGACAAACTAATAATTTTTCCCAAATAGTTATTCTTTTCAACGAATTAGTACCTCTTAATTAAATTAAAGGAAGAAACATAAAGTGAGCGAACTAACGCTCTTTTTATTAACTTCTCTTTGGTTCTCGACTTCTCGTGAGATTTTCAAGATCCTGCTTCAAAGAGAAGTAGATGATTCTGAAGGTAGTCGCTTAAATTTTTGTCCTCTTCATTCTATCCTTATGATATTGAAATACAAAATGATTATAAAAAAAATACAAAATATATTTACACACACGTATAAAAGGCGTGCGTACACTATCTGATTTTTGAAAAAATAAACAAAGATCGAATATATTAAAAAAATAATAATAAGAGAAAATTGCACTTAACTCCCCTAAAATTTGCACTAACAAGACAAATTAAACACCCCTTTTAGTTTAAGAAATGACAATCACCATCCCTCCTAAACAATCAGCATCGCATTTACACTCTCTCTTATAATAAATGGCTAATTTAATTTATTAACGGAAAAATTATACTTAGAATTGAAAAGACATTTATACTTAAAAAAGAAGTCTCACACAAATTTCAAGTGTAGTATGTGGTGCATTTTTTCTTTACAATTATATTACAAAATTAACCGGTATTAATTTTGTCGTTGTTCCTTTGATATTTGGATATAGATATAACATGTTCAATCTTTATGTAGAGTTTATGTATCAATAATGATGTTAGGTTTTTTGCATTATTTTAAAATCATTTGGATAAAATTTGTATACAAGAATATATGTTTTAGTAAAAAAAAATTGAATTTAATATACGTGTACTAATAGTGCAAAGTTTTTTACATTGCCGATACATAATCCATGATCCATGTGCATTACTTTTACTTGCATGTCGATCATTGCCAACCCATCAACGATCAATAACATGTTGACAGTGTAAAGACATATACTATTTTCTCAATAAAGTTTATCATAAAAAATTATTACGTTTTCTTGAAAAAAAATTATTAATTTTATCATATTTATGTAATGAAAAAATACACCAAATACATTTGAAATGTTTTTTTCAATTCTAAGTATAACATTTTTGTTAGTAAGCTAACTATATATTATAAGGAAGGGGTGTAAATGCAATGTTGATTGCTAAAGAAGGGAGGGAAGGTAAGTGTCATTTTCTATATTAAAAGAAGTGTCTTTATCGTTAGTGCAAATCTCAGAGATGATGAGTGCAACTTTCCTGCATAATAAATTAGCGTCAATTTTAAAAAATAGGCAAATTAAATGCTAACAAGTGCTCTTGGTGCACTTGTTAAGAAATTAAATGTAGTAAATAATCATTGAAAAATGCATTTTTTAGATTCTCGAGACACGAAGTAATGTGCATTGATGATTGTTTTTCTGAGTATAGGAACCATAATAACAAGACCCTAAAAAATAATATGCGTCTAAGTTATTAAAATAAGGAAATGCCCTCTTTTTAAGGTTTTGGCTAAAAAACACGAGATATTTTTGGTGTTTAAATGCACTATGTGTTAGTTGAATAATTGGATCTACCTGCAACCTGTTGTATAAGTAATATGTATGGGCTTAATGAATTTGGAAATATAGACCTCATTAATTAACTTATTTATTGTTTGCATTTAAAGATTTTTTATTAATAAGTAATAAATAAAAATATCTACATACTAATTTTTTTTATTATCATTTATGCTATAAGTTATTTAAAATTATTTATTTTAAAAAAAATCAAAAATTCTAATTTCACTAAATTATTTTTGACATATTAATTTATGAGCATGTAAATCAATTAATTATTTTTATTTAAATATTTCTAACACATGAAATGTAAATTAAATAATTAGGATTATCATGAACTTTCAGGGTATAAATTAAATAATTTACTTATACCAAGGTTATTTTGTCGTTTTGTATAGTATAATTTATTTTTTATTTTTAGTATATTAGATTTTAAATCTACATTAAAAAATAATTTTAGCAAAATATAATTTTAGATTATATTCTTGGAAAAATAATCAAAATTTAACATCTCCTTCATAAACGCAACAGATTATTTTTGGTAATATTATTTTTTAAGACCTATGTAATTTTCCTATTCTACCCTTATCACTCCAACAACAATAATTAACTCCATACCTTTTTTGTATTTTACTCAATAAAAATAATATTTTTTACACTATCCAAACAAAATAGATCAATTTAAATTCATTTTTCTGCTAAGAGACCCAAATATAAACATATTATAATTTTAACGGATTATAAACTTACCGGATTATAATCATAGATAAAAATAATCATAATCTAATTTTTTCAGCTATATCAAACACACTTAAATGACGATCCATGTATCATTCATATGACAAGTTAATATAGTAGATCATGATACCTAATGTAAACTTATAAGATGACTCAACATCCCAAAATCATGATTTATTAGATGCGGTCGTCAATCTATTACATATCATTTTCAATGCATTATGCATTGCTTTATTAACTTTAATATTTGAATATCAATATTCATAGTTAATGTTATTATTGAGGAAATATATTTCCACAAAACACTTAAGGCTATTTTTGTCTACAATAATATGTTATGCTATGTTAATTTGTTTCAACTGAAAAATTATCTTTTTCATACCATATTTTTTAATTATCTATGCGATAATTTTTTTTATAATTATTTATTTTTAAAAAATCATAAATTTATTAATTAACATATTTATACAAAACACTTAAGGTATTTTTTGTCTACAATAACCTGTTATGCTATGTTAATTTGTTCCATATGAAAAATCACATTTCTATATTATATTTTTTAATCATCTATGCTAAAAGTTTTTTTTAATAATTATTTATTTTTAAAATATCATAATTTTTATAACTAACATATTTCTACAAAACACATAAGGAAATTTTTGTCTACAAATGATATGTTATACTCCATCTGTCCCGTTATGTTGGTAAAAATCAAAGTAGTCAACAAAAATAAGAGAATATATTTTTCATATAATGCATGATTTTATTTTCAAAATAAAATATAATGCATCATTCATTCATTAATTACAAATTTCTATCACACAAATTTCTTTCCATATTATTTTTGCAATCTTTAAGATTTTCCATTAATTATTTTTAAGATTTTTTATATAATATACAATCTTTAAGATTTTTCATTAATTAATTTTACTTTGATTTGGGACGAAAAACACTACATTTTATTTACCAAGATAATGGGACAAAGGGAGTACTATGTTAATTTGTTCCAACTGAAAAATCATCTTTCTCATATTATGTTTTTTTAATAATTATTTATTTTTAAAAAATTCATAATTTTTTTCTGATTAACATATTTCTACAAAACACATAAGGTATTGTTGTCTATAATAACTTGTTATATTATGTTAATTTGTTTCAATTGAAAAATCACCTTTCTCATATTAAATACTTTTAATTATCTATGGTTTCTATTTTTTTAAAATAATTATTTAAAAAAATCATAAATTCTAATTTAACTAAATTATGGTGTGTTTGAATTTTTGAATAAAAAAATCAATAAAGAAAATCATTACTTTCTAAATTTATGATGTAAGTAAAAAATAATTAAAAATAAAAGTTTCTAAAATCTTTGAAAGATATAGTAATAAACAATGGGTAACCTTCTATACATATTATAAGAAGTAAAAAATAGCGGTGTTTGTGAATACCAAAACAAAATCAAGTGTATCTTAGCCTTCACCCGCTTTTAAAATTTAATACTTACTATATCCATATTCAGAACATCATCCATTTTCTTGCCATTATTTAGATAAGTTTAAAATAGCATATCAAAAGTCAAAACAAATAATAAATATAATATATATATATATATATATATATACCAACATATTTATGTATTTTTAATATTTTTAAGGTAAATACAAGAAGCAAACATATATTTCAAATTAACAGCAGTAGATATCAATTAAAGAATTAAGAAAAATTAAGAATGTTAAAGTAAATAATAAAGAAAAAAAAAGAATGAAGTTTTGTACGTAATCTAATAAGGAACTGATTTTAAAAATTTTAAAAATTTAGTTCTTATCATTTAGTTAGTTCTGTCCTAAATTAATTAGTTATTTGTAAAATAATCTAAGAAAAATTTATCTACTATACTTATATAAAAACATCCCTTTTCGAGACATCACGTTTGTCGCGTGAAACAATCCTCGCACCAGAGCGTTTGTACGTAAATAATCATTATTTCCAACCAAAATTACAATTTGAAATTAAATAAATTATTCAAATTTATTTAATGATTATCTCTAACCAAAATTACAATGTGAAATTAAATATATTTTTCAAATTTATTTAATCATTATCCTCAGTTTAATTTGTTGAAAAAAGAAGTAATTATTATCCTAAAAAAATATTTAAAAACAATCACTATATATAACATGATCTCACCTTCATTCTTTCATTCTTTACCTTCGTTTCACATTCAGATCTAAGAATTCTCTCATTTTACTATTTCATATTTGATGTTTTTAATTATTTATTTCTTATTTTACATTTGATGTTTGTTTGTGTGTTTGTAGGATAACCGCATTGAGAGTTAAATGACCTGGTGTTAAGGTTCTTAACGCTGTGAGGCTAAGGATTACTACCTTGGAAGGTTCTATATATGAAATTGGTAATGCTACTCAACATGATACTTGGATCGTTGCCACTGGTGTCCCTTACTCACCTGACTCACTCGCCTAATTATAATCGCTCCCCAATTAATCATGCAGCTTAATCGATCAAAATCAATGATTCATCACTTTCAATTAATCAAATAGTTCTATTTGTGTGTAGCTAGCCATTTGATCTTTGTATGTATGCATGCTCCTCAGATCAATGCCTACTACCCTTTTGACATTTAATTATTGTTTCGTGTATCCTTGATTACGGAAAACTCACCAATGTACTATTTGTTATCTTTTTTATTTTTTTTCCTAATGAATTTTCATTTATGGTTAAAATTGTCACTCTCATAATAAGATACAGATGAGTTAGGAAAAAATATGGCAAATGCTAACGAGTGTCTTTGATGTTAGCTCATTTTTTAATTTTACCTAAGACAATGTTATCGAAATTTAAAAGTAAAACAAATTAAATACTAATAAAGTATAGATTTTTTCAAACATTACAAATAATATGGATATATGATTAAATATAATGATTATCATTTTGTAAAAAGTTTGCAATGGATAAATACTTTAGTTGTTATAATCTCTACCAAAAAAACTATAACAGATTAAAAACAAAGGTACATATATTTCAAAAATTGAAAAAAAAAATAATAATTCGAGATGATTAGAACAATTACGATAAAGATTTTTTAGGATCAAATCTTATGATTAACTTGAGATAAGATAAACGATGAAAAATATCTAAATATTTAAATATGAATAATAATAAATGTGATAATCATATTAAAAAGATGATAATTTATATTCAAAAAATACTAAATTATCATGTCCCATAAAATAGGAAATATTTTGATTTATCCTTAAATATACTCATAATTGTAGGGTCTGCCGACCGTATAAGGACTAAGTCTTACTTAAGGGATTCTTCAAGGACCCTTCCCTCGGTTTACTCAGCACAAACGTCCCTCGCTCGGACTTGTTGGCTCCGAGCGCGCTAAAGGACCAGGCTCGGACTTGATGGGGCCGAGCCTCACAAACGGTTTTCAACCCATCGGCTCGAGACTCTAGGGCCGAGACATAACGTCGGCTGGTAGATGGACTCAGTCTTTACCAAGGCTTCCTATCCCTTCCGCAAATCTCTCCTAGATTCTCGCTAACAGCCTAGACATGAGATCTTGAGCTGATCTTATCCAGATTCTAAGAGCATAAACTTCCGGTATTATCTCATAGAATCCTAGCTCAGCTCAACCCTGATACAAGGCCCATACGGCCCATATCAGCCTCCTCCAAACCCTATAAATAGCTCATAACGGCTAGGGTTTCAGGTACGTACTCTCATCCCTAAGTTGACACTCTGCACACACCTGTTGATTGGGGAGACCCTGCTTTTCCCAACTGGAACTGCAGAAACACCATAAACTCACATATTAACACTTGATCCTCTCTTGGGCTCCTGGTTCCATAATCTTGAGCACTTAGAGGGTTAAGGACATAGTGTTCCTGGACACTACATTGGCGCCGTCTGTGGGGAACGAATAATCAGTATTCCCACCACTCACTGCATTAATGGCAAATGATAATGACAACAACCAAGGAGACCTCCGCCGTCGCCTTAAGGGAAGGCCACCTAAGAACGCTGGACCAAGGAATGCTGGTGGAAGGAATGTAAGGGACAGACTTGCCCCTGGAGGACCCCCTGAGGATAACCAGGTAGAAAATCCCCAGGATCCTCCAGTTGTCCAGCCTACTGATCCAGTTGTTCCGGAGGTCCAAGCGCCAGCCACCGTCCCTCCGGTTGTTGAAGGCCACGAACGACGATCTCAGCCGCGTCGCGTTTCTGATGGCCATGTGTCGGAATGGCGTGACACAGCGGATTCTGGGCCACACCAATCTAGGAGGGCCCCTGCTGGATCGTGAACTGGGGAGGAGCGACGAGTCGAACGTCATGCTCGCGATAACTCCCGAGCCGAACGATCTGATAGGGGAGTACCACACTTTACTAGAGGCCGCTTTGGAACGCTTCAGGGTGGCGAACGTTCCGAATCTCAAGGAAGATCCTACATGACAACCTCTTCAGCCAGGAGGAGAGAAGAGTCAATTATGGAAATATTGAGAACCCAAACTTCATTTTTTTCAAAAGCAAAACCAGGCTATTGCTACTCTACAGCAGCAAAGCATTGCTAGACTTGCCGAGCAAGGCCCTCGCGTGGCTCTCGGCAACCCAATTAACCTTCCCCCACCTCCACCCCTCAATTCGAATGTGACTCCCGAACCAGTAGTTACAGAACCCCATCCTGGACACCCCTTTACAACAACAATTATGGCATTTCGGACACCACAAACTTATATGGGCCATCAGAATGTCTCCCGGTACAATGGGACGACCGATCCGATGGATCACATTGCATCTTACGAGTCTTCCATGATGTTTTATGGAGGAGAAGATGAAATGAAATGCTGAGCTTTCTCAATGACGTTAGGCCCGGCGCCGTTGAGATGGTTCAACTCCCTACCAGCTAATTCCATTAGTTCTTGGGCTGAGCTTAGAAGAGTTTTCCTGAATCGATATACAGCCAGTATGTCACAGCCCAAATCAGACCATTCATTAGCTGGAGTTGCACAAAGACCTGGCGAGTCTTTACGCGACTATCTGGCTCGGTATCAGCAAGAGGCCAGTGGCATATCTGGTTTGCAGTCGGGGGTATCTGTTCTTCTGCTTACCCAAGGTCTGCAAGATGGAGACTTCAAGGATTGTCTGATCGGGGAACCACTTAATAACATGGCGGAACTTAGAGAAAGATCCAGGAAATATGTTAATCTAGAGGAGTTCCGAAGGATTAGCACTGCAGCAAGGAGTGCCGAAGGACGACATGAGCAACGTCCTCGCCAAAACGAGGCTCGTCAGAATGATCGTTTCCGAGATAGGGAAAGGAAAGACAAGAGAGAACAAGAGAGAGGAGAAAAACTGCCTCCCAAAGGCAAGTATGATGAATATACCCAGTTAACAGTCCCGAGGAGTCAAATCCTTCGTGAGACTATGCATACAGAGATGCGTAACATCACTCGGCCACCAGCCTTGAGAAAGGCAGCCCAAAAAGATAGGACGAAGTATTGCGATCATCATGGCGGATGGGGGCATGCCACCGACCAATGTATCCAACTGAAGGATTTGATCGAAGATATGGTAAGGGATGGTAAGCTTCAACACTATATTGGAGAAGCGTTACGCAAGCGTTCCAGAAGGAAAAGCCCCTCGCCTCCTAAAACTGAACAGAAGAGGAATAAAAGCCCTTCACCACCAGCGGGGGGAGCCCCTATCCAGCAATCCGAGAAAGACAACGATTTCCTCATTGGCACCATTGCTGGAGGATTTGCTGGTGGTGGGGAAAAGAAGTGTGATCGCAAGAAATATGTGGGACAAGTTCTCTCGGCGGCGAGCCGACCGATACAAAAACCCAGGAAGAAAAATGTGGTCATCGGTTTTAGCGATGAGGATTTTGAAGACATCCTACAGGACCACAATGACCCAATGGTCGTCACGGCAAGGATTGACAACTATGAAGTAAGAAGAATTCTCGTTGATCAAGGGAGTTCGGCGGACATCATGTTTTTGGATTTGTTTGAAAAATTGAAGTTGAAAAGGTCTGATCTCACCCCGTTCGAGGGAAGCTTGATTGGCTTCACGGGACATTCAATTGTTCCTTTAGGCCATATCCACCTTCCAGTGACCATGGGGGAACCACCTTCTGCTCGGACCGAAATGGTGAAGTGGTTAGTTGTCCAGGCTCCCTCGGCGTACAATGCTATCTTTGGCCGAACGACGCTCCAGTCCTTCGGCGCCGTTGTTTCAACGGTACACTTGGCCATGAAATTCCCGGGGTCGGATGACAAGGTAGTAACAGTACGGTCCGAACAGGAGTTGGCTCGGAAGTGCTACAACGTCAGTTTGGGGAAGCTAAAGCTGGATGATGAGAAAATTATGCAGGAACCATTGAACAAAGGAAGTGTCAACTTGGCTGATCTTGACGTAAGAGAGGAGGATGAAACTAGGCCGACCCCTCAGGGGGACTTCAAAAAGGTAATCCTAGGCCCCAAGCCATCTCGTTGCGTCAAGATCGGAGTTGGCCTGTCTGAGGAACTAGAAAAGGAGCTTACTGAATTACTAGTGAAAAACAAGGACTTGTTTGCCTGGACTTCGGCAGACATGCCGGGAATCGATCCTAACTTCATCTGCCACAAGTTAAGTGTGTATCCTGGCGCTAAGCCAGTATGTCAAAAAAAGAGAAGGGTCGGAATCGAGAAGGCCCAGGCGACTGATGAGAAGGTAGCCGAGCTATTGGAAGCTGGATTTATCAGAGAGGTAGTGTACACTGATTGGTTAGCCAATCCCGTGCTAGTCAAGAAACCCAATGGAAAATGGAGGATGTGCGTGGACTACACAGATTTGAACAAGGTTTGCCCCAAGGACCAATACCCACTTCCTTGCATTGATAAACTGGTGGATAGCTCGGCAGGTTATCAAAGGCTATCCTTTATGGATGCTTACTCGGGATACAATCAGATCCCAATGTACCCCCCGGATCAGGTAAAGACCTCGTTTATCACAGAAAACACCACATATTGTTACAATGTGATGCCGTTCGGGTTGAAGAACGCTGGGGCAACTTACCAGCGGATGATGAACAAGGTGTTTGGTCCTCTGATTGGGCCGAGGATGGAGGTTTACATAGACGATATGATAGCAAAGAGCTTAAAGGAGGAAGATCATGCTAAAGATTTGAAGGAAATCATAGGAAGGATCCGGCAATTTGATATGAGATTGAACCCGGAAAAATGCACATTCGGAGTTCCGGCGGGGTCCTTCCTCGGATTCATGCTTACAGAACGAGGAATCGAGGCAAATCCAGAAAAGTGTCGAGCTATTCTGAAGATGAAGAGTCCGTCGGATATCAAGGGTGTACAGCAACTGACGGGTCGAGTTGCAGCTCTCTCAAGGTTTCTATCTCAATCAACTAGGAAGGCCCTTCCCTGGTATAAGCTGTTGAGGAAGGAGAAGGAAAAGGCATTTGAGTGGGATGAAGCATGCGAAAAGGCCTTTACTGACCTTAAGCATTATTTGGCATCACCTCCAATTTTGTCTAGTCCGAACAGTGGTGAAACTCTTTTCTTGTACTTATCAGTGGGAGACTCGGTGATCAATTCGGTTTTGGTTCGAGAGGAATCTGGTAAAGAGTTGCCCATCTATTTTGTTAGCCGAGCTCTCCAGGGACCAGAGTTGAGATATCAGAAAGTGGAGAAATTAGCTTTCTGCTTGATTATTACTGCCAGACGACTGCGCCAGTATTTCCAGAGCCACCATATCACGGTCAGAACAGCCCAGCCGATCCGTCAAATATTGCAGAAACCTGATTTGGCTGGAAGGATGGTAACCTAGGCTATTGAGCTTTCCGAGTTTGAAATCACTTTCGAACCAAGAAAGGCGATGAAGTCTCAGGCTTTGGCTGATTTCCTCACCGAGTTTACTGAGCCATTGACGAGCTCAAACTCGGATTGGAACATTTATGTGGATGGATCAAGTAACAAACTTGGAGCGGGGGCATGAATAATTTTGGAGAACTCCGAGGGAGTCACCCTCGAGTACTCTTTGAAGTTCGGATTTTCAACGTCGAACAATCAAGCGGAGTATGAAGCCGTTTTGGCAGGATTGAGGATGGCGAAAGAGGTGGGGGCCCGAGAGGTGAAAATTTTCAGTGATTCTCAGTTGGTGGTTTCACAGGTCAAGGGCGAGTACCAGGCTAAGGAACCCATCCTTCAAAAATACATGGAAAAGCGTTGTCCTCTCCATTTCAGTGGATCCAAGCTGGATCACTCCAATTGCAGGTTATTTGGAACAAGGGATTTTGCCAACCGACTCGGTGGAAGCCAGGAAACTTGTCAGAAAAGCATCTCAGTTTGCACTAGTTGATGGAATCCTTTTTCGCCGAGGGGTCAGCGGTCCAATGCTCAGATGTCTTGACCCTGCCGAAGCAAAGCTGACGCTAGAAGAGGTTCATGGAGGTATAGGAAGTCACCATGTTGGAGGGAAGTCACTGGCAAAAAAGGTTCTAAGAGCAGGATACTACTGGCCTACCCTTCAACAAGATGCAATCAATCACGTGAAAATGTGTGATAAATGCCAATTTCATAGTGATGTTTATCAAAAACCAGTTGAGGAACTCCATTCTCTTTCATCTCCTTATCCTTTCTATCAATGGGGAATGGATTTGATTGGACAATTCCCCACTGCTCCGGGACAGCTAAAGTGGGTGATTGTAGCCATAGACTATTTCACAAAGTGGGTTGAGGCCGAGCCTTTGGCGACCATCTCCTCAGCCAAGGTGCAGAAGTTCTTTGAAAGACAAGTCGTAGCTCGGTTCGGAGTGCCACAGGTATTGGTGACCGACAATGGAACCCAGTTTGCAGCAAAGGCGTTCCAGGATCTGGTCAGTGCTTTGGATATTAAACACTACTTCTCTTCAGTTGAGCACCCTCAAACTAACGGCCAGGTAGAATCAGTGAACCGATCAATCATTCAGGGGATCAAGAGAAGATTGGAAGGCGCAAAAGGGAATTGGGTGGAAAACCTGCATGAAGTGCTTTGGTCGTACCGCACCACCATACAAACTTCAACAGGTGAAACACCTTATCGACTCACCTATGGTTGTGATGCAGTCATCCCCATTGAAAAAATCATCCCTTCATTCCGAGCCATGCAACAGCCCAATCCTCTAAACAACACTTTACTGTGTGAGGATCTTGTTTTATCGGAAGAGGTCAGGGACTTAGCCGCCGAGCGAGAAAAGCATGCTAAGATTATGCAAGAAAAAGGGTATAATCGCTCGGTTGTGGCCAGGGAGTTCGAGGTAGGCGACCTTGTATTGAGGAGAGCTGATATTGGTCTCAAAAATTCAAAGGATGGAAAATTGGCCCAAAGCTGGGAAGGACCATACCGAGTTGCCTCCAAGACGGGAACAGGAGCCTACAAGCTCGAAACCCTCTCGGGTGCCCTCATCAACAACACATGGAACGTGGCGAAACTTCGAGCTTATTACAGTTAGTTTTTCATTTCGTTTTCAATAGTTTTAGTTGCTTTATTACATTTTGCTTTTTGAATTCTTTTTTGATAATGGAGTACGCTCGGTGCAACTCCGAGCCCATTGTAATTTGCTTCAAATGAATAAAAGTTCGTTATTGAATTCATTGTATCACGTACTTTTCCTCGTAACCGATTAGCCACCGATTATGACGCGAACGATTATAAACAGCTCTAACAAGAGCTTATAACTCGTCTGGTACTTTTAATAAGATTCCCGATTAAATCATGATTTTTTCAAATCATTTTATATTGCGGATAGAGGAACCCACCTCGGCTAAAGTGATGGAGTTCCGAGGTCTTAACACTTGAATTCTTAACAAAGAGCATAAAAAGAAGCATAACATGATTACAGATATTATAAAATATTCCAAACGAAACAGCAATATAAGTTTAAACCCATCTACTAGGGCAATTACAAAAAAGGTAGCAGAATAATCAAACTATTCTAAATCGGACAATACAATGTTGTCAGCATTGAATGTGTCCTCTTCTTCCTCTTCACCTTCAGCATCCTCGGCTCCTTCCCCCTCGGAATCTTCGGCCAAATGGTCAGGAAGGTCGGCGTTGTTCAGATCTATGGGGACCCCACTCGGGCCGACAATTCGACCTTTTTTCACAGCAAAATTAGGGTCAGCACCCTTGGTCACGAGCCCAGGATTCAGAACGCGGAGTTGCTCGGCAGTGTTGTAGAAAGAATCTTCAATTGCATGGTCCCAATTGAACAGATTCTCCTTGGCTGCCCTCTTATGTTTGAGAGCTTTTGCCCTCATCTTCTCCAAGGAAGCTCGAAGCCCGAGTATCTCATCCTTTCCATACTCGTGCTGCTCCTGTGCCAAGGCAGTAGCTTGCTCGGCTTTCCGAGCTTTCTCAATAGCTACCTGAAGAGCAGCGGCATCCTCCTCAGCCTTTTTCTGAACCCCCTGAAGTGCTTCCTCGGCCCGATTTTTTGCCCCCTCGGAATCTTGTGCTGCCTTTTGAAGTTGTTCATTTTCGGCAGCGAGCGTTTGGACTTTCCTGTTAAGGCCTTGGACCTAAAGTTCCAGATAATCCTCTCGCTCGTCTGCCTCACTTTTTCTCTTCTTTTCCTCGGCTGCCAGTCCGGTATGAGCGTCATCAGCATGGTGACCGAGGTGGTGAAGAATGCTCGCACCTCTCAAAAAACTCCTCACTAGGGATTTACAGTTGTTTTCCCAGGTCCCAGGGGTCCAGGCCTCAATCACCTCAGCATCCTCGGGAGGGAAGACAGAGGCAATGAGGGAATCGGACATCTTCTTACCCCACACCGTCTTGGCAGCGGCATCGTCTTTACCCTCGGGGATTTCTATCCCTTTCTTGGACTTGCTCAAATTTAACCAGTCCCCAGCAAGGCCCTTCCCTTTATCCAGCCGAGGCTTCTTGTGGGGGGGCTCGGGTGTGCATTGAGGGGCTGTTTGAACATGCGCTTCGACGTTCACAACGTCAATGACGCGATCCCCCTTAACCACTTGTTCAACACCGGTGACCTTAACGGTCGGAGGCACTTTGGGGATGGCGGCTGGATTTTTAGGAGACGTCGGCTGAAAAGACTGGCCCATGCTTGGAGACCCAGATGCACTTTCTTTGATCGCAGCTACTTGTGATACTCTAGTTGCCCGAGCTTCACTCTTCTTGGCCTTGGTTGCCTTCTTTCCCATTGCTTCTGCAAGAAAAATGGGTTAGCACACCAAAAAAAAATAGTAATACCCAGCTCGGCTTTCACTTCATCCCGTGTTCCTTTCAACAAGATTCTCTTAGTATCTATTTGCCCATAGGCTTGAAGATACTTCCAAGCCTCATCGCATAATCGCCGTTCGGCTTTCGTGAGCTCGGTCTTATAATTAAATTGATATAGAGCAGGCCCTCGGGTATAAATATCAGTCGTCCAACTCAGAGGGAATCGAGGCACAATCTTATCCTCCCCATCAACAACAACTTGTTCCATGAACCAACATTCCCCAATCCCCGTATGCTCATACTGGAAGAAGAGAGGCTTGAAGGATTTCCATGAATTAGTTACCTTGGCGAACAGGGCATGTTCCCTCCGAGCCTTTAGCGATACCCAAAGTCCCTTTGAATCACCAAATTTGTTCACTTGGGGTGCGTACAACCAGAAGAAAGATCGCAGTGTTGCCGTCAAATCCTCGGCATCGCAAAACTGCTGAAAAGCTCGGACGAATGCCCAGCCGCTCGGATGTAGTTGACTCGGAGCGATGCCTAAATGGTTTAGAACTTCCATTTCAAAGGTGGAGAAGGGCATCCGAATGCCAATTCTAGTGGCTATTTCTTCATATAAATAGAAAAATTTTCTACCTTCAGGTACTTGTAAGCATATCCGATCATCAATGCCTAAAGGTCTCAACACAAAGTCTGAGGCATTTTCATCAGCGCTCGGGGGTGTCAAAGTCGGTCGGAGATGATTGAGACTATTTTCCGTCAGCAGTGACGGTCTTGTTCCTAGTACCTCCCGATCGAAAACGGCATCATACTGCGCGTGATTGGGTGGCAAAGGATACTCTTCTGGGTTGGTAACACACCTGCGTTCCACCATATCTGGGGAAAAAGCAAAAGGCTCGGCGTTAGGATTTTTTATAGCACGAGTTTTTATTTTTAACTTGAAACCGAGCCCTGGACTTTTTCCCCCCTCCCCCGGTACACTCTCCAAAGGTTCTTTCCCCCTGGTGTCAGAGTCGGGGCTAAGCCTAACTTGGGCTCGACGCTCGGCAAATCTATAAGCTAACAACCACTTATTCTCATCTGCGGGATTCGATGGGTATTCTACAGCTAACGGTTTTACCTCGGTGGATCCCTGATTAGTTGGGGGAGTAGCAGAAGGGTGTATAGAATCATCGATATCAAAATTTCCCTCATTCCCAGAATTCCCAGAAAAACCAGAAAAACTTGAAGAACTCGAATCACTATCACTAGAGGGTTCTTCTCCTAATCTCCTACAAAGTTCACGATAAATTCTCCGTAAACCTCTCCATCCTCTCATGATTAGCTAACTACTTACCCAGAAATCCCAAGTTACCCAGAAATACTAAACAACACTCAGACCTAGAAATCCCCTAAAGTCCAGACACCCTGCAAAACCCAGAAATGCAAAACCCTCTCAAAAAATAAAAAGAAAAAGGGAAAAAAAGAACATAATCAAAATGAGTTATACTTGAGTTAGAAGGAGGACAATTACCTGCTTGTGATTGCTAATTTCTGGAAAAAGCTGGAAACAGCTAAGGAGGAGGAAGGGAAATGCGCATGGAAGGAGAGAGAAAGAGAGGTTCTGCTTTGGGTTCTGATGAGAAAGGAGTGAAAGGTGATGAGGGGAAGTAAGGGATTTGACAGAGAGAGTTTTCTGGGATGAGATTCTGATGAAAAATGGTTGATGGGATTCTGATGAAAATTGGAAAGTGATGAAGGGAAGTATGGGATTCAAACAAATCCCTAAGTCTTTTCGGTTTCCCTCCACGTTGCACGTGTGGGCCGAAAGCCCACTAACCCACTCAGCCACTCGCAGGATGAGACGTGGCAGTTACAAGAGGTACTTTTTCAAATTTCAAAATTTGAAATGATTTGGCACAACTTACAAGCGAACGCGCCGTACCTAGAGAACCCAAAACGTCACCTCGAGACAGGCTGCATAATTACAGTTGTCACACAATACCGAACTAGGACATCCGGAAAGGTCAACCCTAAGCACTTGCTACCTCGTCACAGACTTCCCAAAGTCTTACGAGCTGGGGGGCTTGTAGGGTCTGCCGACCGTATAAGGACTAAGTCTTACTTAAGGGATTCTTCAAGGACCCTTCCCTCGGTTTACTCAGTACAAACGTCCCTCGCTCGGACTTGTTGGCTTCGAGCGCGCTAAAGGACCAGGCTCGGACTTGATGGGGCCGAGCCTCACAAACGGTTTTCAACCCATCGGCTCGAGACTCTAGGGCCGAGACATAACGTCGGCTGGTAGATGGACTCAGTCTTTACCAAGGCTTCCTATCCCTTCCGCAAATCTCTCCTAGATTCTCGCTAACAGCCTAGACATGAGATCTTGAGCTGATCTTATCCAGATTCTAAGAGCATAAACTTCCGGTATTATCTCATAGAATCCTAGCTCAGCTCAACCCTGATACAAGGCCCATACGGCCCATATCAGCCTCCTCCAAACCCTATAAATAGCTCATAACGGCTAGGGTTTCAGGTACGTACTCTCATCCCTAAGTTGACACTCTGCACACACCTGTTGACTGCGGAGACCCTGCTTTTCCCAACTGGAACTGCAGAAACACCATAAAGTCACATATTAACACTTGATCCTCTCTTGGGCTCCTGGTTCCATAATCTTGAGCACTTAGAGGGTTAAGGACATAGTGTTCCTGGACACTACAATAATACTATCAAACAAAAAAATATTAAAAAAAGTTTAATTTTGATTCCACTCCAATTAATTATAATATCATAATAAACATAATAATGATATATAAAAATGTGTTAATTCATTGATCAACTAAATAAGAAATACATTAATTTAATATTCATCTATCCATAAACAAATATAATATTAAAAATATAAAAAAAACAATTATTATATCCTTATAAAATGCAATGTGTTAATCAAGACAGTCAAGAATAAAAAATTCATCATGTCCTATGAAATAGGAATATTCTAATTTATCCTTAAATTCCCTCATAATACCACCAAACAAAACAATGAAAATAGTTAAATATGATTTACTTTTGATTCTTTAAAATAAAGTTTATAATCATATAAAAATGCTAATTTATCTATTAAATAAATAAGGAATATATCAGATAACAAATATACTTTTTATTTATACAAGAAAGTACAATATTTCTCAACAAACTCATTTAAATTATTTCTTTTTTAAGTTTAATGTTTGATTTAAGTCTCTGCCTTTTGTATAATTATTTTTTTTATTTTTGTGTAATAATAATCTTTACTTTAAAATAAAAACAATCTTTACTTTAATATATTTAATATAAAAAATTAAATTATCAATAAACTGTGCATTGCACGGGGTGAGAGCTAGTTATATATATATGTGTGTGTTAGTTCTGACCTAAATTAGTTATTTATAAAATTATCTAATAAAAATTTATTATATATATATATATATATATATATATATGAATACTTGTGTGAAAGTGCTAAGTTTTAATTGACACGTGATGCTATGGATAACAATCATCTTTATGCCATAAATATTTTTCTTTTAAAAAAATTTAAAAAATGTTAAAGGGAAAAAATGGAATTTAAAAAAGAGTTGTTTGAATTTAAAACATGTTGAATTGTTTAAGAGATGACACGTGACATGATTTTATGGGAAAAACTTTTTTTGCATATGGTTTTTTTATACTATGCATTACGTATATAGGATAAATAAATTTTAAAAAAGCATGGTTTGTTAGGAGATAATACACTTAATAAATTAAAAAATAATTATTGAGTTTTTTAATATAAGTTTATTTTTTATATTTTTTTATCCTATGCATAAGATGTATAAATAAAAAAACTCTTTATATATATATATATATATATATATATATGATAATTGATAACAGATTTATAGAAATAGAAAAATGTATTAAGAGTTATGAAACTTACTTTCAGTTAGTTGATTAGTTTCAGTTAGTTATTAGCTACCTTTAAAAAAAAAATTAATTGGTTATTAGCTGAATCAGGAAAATTAAACTTAACTAAGAAAATAAGTTTTATAAGTGTTAATACATTCTTCTATTTCTAATACATATTGACATAATTGATATGTAGATAAGAAGAGGGATAAACCAACGAGTGATGGCTCAAGTTGTGCGATTTTGTCAACTTGGGAATGTGAAAAGTTTCAGGTTTCATTTCTGGTTAAAACATCCCGCTGGGAGAGGCATAGGAGGCATAGGAACGCGACATCGTGCAGGATTAGTCTGAAAGGTTCCCCGGTAATAAGGGTGTCCTTGGGAACACCTGTGATACTGGTCAAATAGTAAATGACTAATTCAAAGCATTAATATTAGAGTCAAAAAAATATGATAGCGACATACAATCGACAAATTAAAACCTAATTACAATTCAATTTCTCCCGAGATATGATATTAGGGCATTACTTCCATGCAACCTAATTTTGGGTTGTTGTCATACAATCTTTTGTTTAACCAATAATACTTTGTCATCTCACATATTTTTGGGTTGACACTTATGAGTTTTGACTTTTTAAAAAATGACATAACAACAATACATGAGGTGACAATGTATCATTGGTTCATACAAAGGATTGTTTAGCAACAACCCAAAATTAGGTTGCATAATAGAAATATCCATGATATTATTTCAAGTTAGCAGAAAGACCACTTCTACTTCTCCAGGGTGATTAAATGACTAATTCAAAGCATTAATATTTAATAGAAAGTTAAGTCCACCATATACCGAAAATTTTGGAAAATCTATGTTGGGGAATACTCACCCGAATTTGGATATTCTAAACCATTTTTTTTTTTATATTTTATCCAATCTTATTTACAGGTGACATTTTAGAATTTTTTTCTTATTTATAAGCTATTTTGAAAAAATTAAATACACCCAATTTATTTCCTTAATAAATGTGTAATTTTTATTTTCTTAGTACTCCCTTTGATCTTATATATAAGATCTTTTTACCAACGAGAGTTGGTTCAAGTTGTGCGATCCAGCCACTTGAGAACGTTGGCAAGGGCCTGAGACTAATATTCTCGGGTTCGATTCCTAGTTAAAACATCCTGCTGGGAGAGGCATAGGACGCGACCTCGTGCAAGATTAGTCTCAAGGGTTCCCTAGTATTAAGGATGCTCTTGGCGACACCTGTGGTACTGACCAAAGAGTACAGACAATATATATATATATATATATATATAAAAGATCTTGTTGTGATTTTCATTTTGGTCTTATTTATAAGATTTCATTTAAATTTTAATAGCATTTAATTACTCATTTCCCACTAACATCTCTATTTAATCAACATTTTTTTAAAATTCTTATAATAATTATAAGAGTAATTTTGAAAATGTATATCAAATTTTCATATTTCTAATACTACTAACAAATTTAACTATTTTTCTTAATAAAAGTGAAAAGTCCCAAAAAAAATTTACATATCAGACCAAAAGAAATAAAATAGAGATCGGAAATTTATTTTATATAAGTCTAAATACCAAATTGATCCCTACATTTTTTTTTTGGAGTTTTGGTCTCTATTTTTCTGTTTAATTCGAGTTTTGATCCCCTTTATTAACTATGATTTAGGATAATGTAAATATAGTTTAATTTTGGTCCATGTTTTCAGGGAAGTATCTTCTTGGGAGCAGCTCCCACATGCTCTCCCTCAAATTCAGTACTTCCTCCCTCCCACTTACAAGGATGGTAAAAATTTGCAAAAGTCAAAAAAATTAAAAAGACATGTATTTAATAGTTTGTTTAACGCATAAACCAATTATTAAATAATTAATTTAATGCATTTTGCATTGATCAACCAATCACATTCAAAGTTAACGATTTTTAAGTTTTTTCATTAATACTTTAACTTTAGTTTGGGACAAAAATTTTGGTCATTTTTTTCTCAGTACCCTTCGATCCTATATATAAGATCATGTTGAGACTTTCATTTTGGTCTTATTTATAAGACTTCTTGTCAATTTTTAATAGAATTTAATTTCTTATTTCCCACAAATATCTCTATTTAATCAACATTACTTAGAGTGTCAATAATAATTTATCGGATTAATTTTTAAAAAATATATCAAATTTTCACATTTCCGATGTTAGTAACGTTGAAAGTCCCATGTCGCCTGCTTTATACATTGTGGTATGATTTACATATTTGTTGGGATACTTCTCCCAATGCAAATTGGTTGTGAAACAGAACCATAACATGATATCAAAGTGAGAACCCATCTTCTTTTCGATTCTTATGACATGCTCATTTATGATGATATTGTTTAAATACATGTTGGACCTGAAAATTACAATATTCTAAATTTCTAATTGTGTAAAGAATTCTTATGTATCATCCATTTTCCCTTTCAAATTATATATGGATGCAAAACCAAAATTATTTTATAATTATTTTCTACTATATATATATACTTTCACTCTGTGGTGAGACTTGCATTTTCTGAACTAGCCAGCCACCAAACCCCACTACACCGACATATTTACATCATCATTGTTCATCTTCTATAGAAAAACTGCCAAAAATGAGTTCCATAAGCAAAGCCTCCCCATCCAAGAATATGGCTAATGATGATGAGTCCCATGAGGAGAGTGGTTGGACTACGTACTTTGAGGATTTCTTTAACAACCAGAATATTATTGATGAGAATCGTGATGAATGTTCTATGTCTAGCTTATCCTCCTCCCTTGTATCTGATGCTGCTTCCTTGGCTGCAAGAAAATTAGCCCACACCGCCGGAATTTTGGAGTTTCCTATGACTAAAAATGGTACTAAGAACAGTTTGAGTTTCAAGAAAAGGAAGAAGATAAGAACAGCTTTGGTTGATGAAGCTTTGGAAGATACTGCAAGTTCTCCTGTCAATAGCCCCAAGGTTCTTTAATTTGTTCTACATTGTAATTTTTTTTTTTATGTATAATTAAGTTAATTTAAAACTTCGTTGATGGTTTACTTAGTTCTATAATTTATGTATTTTAGGTTTATTTTGACAACCCGTTCTTCAAGGAAAAACAGAAGGAAGAAATAGACTTTTATCAGGTTTGATCATTTCTATTTAACATATTCTTGATGATATTGTTTATTTTTATTTCCAATAAAGAAAGTTATCTTTAAGCAATTTAGAAGGGAAAGGAAAATACATGATGAGAACTATGTACTTAAATATAGACCGTTTCCAATTGAATTCTTTTTTTTTTTTTTTTTTAATTCTCAAAGCAAAGAAGATTATTAATGAATATTGGTAGTGAATTAAAAGTGAATGATTTATGTAATTTTTCAACTAACAAGTTGCATTTTGTGTTTTTTTAGGAGAAAGGAAACACCTCAGGACAAAGAGATGAGATAAAAAAATTGGGTCTTAATAATGGGAAGGATGGTGACTGCACAGAACTGAAGAAGAGAGGCCTTTGCTTAGTTCCTTTGTCTATGTTTGTGAACTATATCTAGGGTAATTAATTTCATGTCAAAGTACTCATATGCTTCTCTTTGTTTGCTCACAAAGATAATCATGCTAGACAGCTAGAGCATGCTGTATAAGAAATTGAACCATTTGTTTTCAATTTCCACTCTATAGAGCAATTGGAACACAATTTATGTATTCAGTTTCGTTGAATGTACATTACCGGTTTTTTTATGAGGAAAAGTTTACGTGAGTTAGGTTCCGGATGCTTATCAGGGTCAGAGCAGATCTTTGAGCTCAAAAAGCGCTTACAAAGGTATTCAAAGATTATTCACCAACATACATCGTCCTCACATCGGTGAGATTCGAACCCAAGACGTTCCCTCTCAACCCCGGACTCAATCTTTACCAAGTGAGCCAACGGTTGTTGGCAACATTACCGGTTTTAAGCTAAAATAATTATCATATATGTGGGACTATAACATTTCATTTCATTTTTTTTCTTTCTAAATAAAGTAAGTATATTCTCAAACCACTAACATTTAGAGTGATAAGCATATATATTAGAGTGTGATATCAAATAATCATAATGTCACCAAGGAGAAATTGAGAACAAAACGCAGCGGAATAAACACATAGGCTTTTTTATCTTTTTCTTATATTTGTAATTATATAATTGAGAAGTATCAGCAGCCTTTTATACTAATAGGAGGTTACAAGTTTAGAACAAACTGTTGCATGAATCCAGGAAACAAAACACGGAAACAACACGGAATGAAGTTGTTGTTATACTATTCTTATATATATATATATATAATTTTTTTAGCTTGTTATTCAAACAAGCTTGATTTACTATTTATTTATTTTTTTAATATCACATTGCCTCCCTTAAATCAAGCTTTTATCATTCCAAGCAAGTGTTTTAGCTTATAGAATAATTCTGCCTTTAATGGTTTGGTAAATATGTCGGCAATTTGATCTCCTGTATGATAGTACTTGATCGACATTTCTTTTTCTTCAACTAATTCACGGATTTTATGAAAGCGAATGTCTATGTGTTTGGAACGCCCATGAAAGACTGGATGTTTGGATAGTGTTATAGCATACTTATTGTCACAAAATATTTCAGTAGGAGTATCTTGCTTATGATGTAGCATTTCAAGAATTCTTCCTAACCATACTGCTTGTGTTGCACAATTAGTTGCTGCTATGTATTCTGCTTCGGCCGTAGATAGTGCCATAACTGGTTGTTTCTTGGACGACCATGATATTGCGCCCGATCCTAGATGAAATATATATCCTGACGTGCTTTTCCTTGTATCAATGTCTCCAGCTCAATCACTATCAGTATAGGCAACAAGATTTACATTTTTATTATTGCCATAAAAAATTCCATCAGATAAGGTACCTTTGATATATCGGAGGATTCTTTTAGCTCCTATTAAATGACAAGTACGTGGTTCTTCCATGAATCTGCTTAGTAACCCAACTCCAAATACTATATCTGGTCTAGTTGCAGTCAGATATCTGAGGCTTCCAATTAGACTCTTGTAATAAGTCGAATCTATTCTTTTACCTTCATTTTCTCTTGTTAGCTTTAACTTTTCTTCTACTGGTGTGGAAATTGATTTTGAATTTTCCATCTTGAACTTCTTTAAAATATCATTAGCATATTTCTTTTGAGAAATAAATACTCCATCATTGTGTTGAACAATTTCGATGCCAAGAAAGTAAGACATTAACCCTAAATCAGTCATTTCAAAAGATTTTATCATAGCCTCCCTAAATTCTGTTATCATGTTTGAATTATTCCCGGTGAAAATTAGATCGTCGACGTAGAGACACACTACTAGAACATCTCCAGGCTTAACACATTTAATATATAAAGTGTGCTCATAAGGACATCGTTCAAACCTGTGCTCCACAAAATATGAATCAATCTTCTTATACCATGCTCTCGGTGTTTGTTTTAATCCATACAGTGCTTTATTTAACTTATAAACTTTATTTTCATTTCCGTTTATCACGTAACCCTCAGGTTGCTCGACATATACTTCTTCCTCCAAGTTACCATTTAAAAAGGCAGATTTAACATCCATTTGATATATTTTCCAATTACGTTGAGCAGAGAGTGAAATAATCATTCGAATAGTGTCAAGTCTAGCAACAGGAGCAAATACCTCGAAATAATCGATACCTGGTTTTTGCTTATATCCTTTTGCAACCAACCTTGCTTTGAAACGATCTACATCGCCATTGGGCTTGTACTTTGTTTTGTACACCCACTTTACTCCAATGGGCTTCTTGTCTCCGGGCAAATCGGTTAGCTTCCATGTATCATTCTTTTCTATAGAATGAATTTCCTCGTCCATCGCCGTTCTCCAATGCTGGTGATTAGTGGCTTCCTTAAATGTTAAAGGATCACAATCTGCAAATAAAGCAAAATTAATAATTTCTTCATCGTCTGATGGGTCATTGTCATTCCCCAGAATGCAATCTTGAAGTCTGGCTGGTAATTGATGTTGTCGTCGTGGTCTTCCCGATGCTTCATCTTGACGTTCGGGACACATTTGATTGTTAGGAGGTGGACTATCATGATTATTGGGTGCTCGACCTTCACCATCGTCTTCTGCTTCATGATCTTCTGGAATTACCACTTGCTTCTTTTCAGCTTTGGTGGTTCAATCTCATATGTCTTCTTCATTAAATGTTACATCTTGACTAATAATAACTTTCCTAGTTTCTGGATTATACAATTTATAAGCTTTTGAATTTGTACTATATCCAATAAAAATACATTTTTCACCTTTATCATCTAACTTCTTCCTTAGTTGATCAGGTACTCGGGCGTATGCAACACACCCAAAAACTCGGAGGTGTCGTATTGATGGTCGCCTTCCACTCCAAGCTTCTTCTGGAGTTTTATCACTGACGCTCTTCGTCGGGCACCTGTTCAAAATATATATAGCAGTAGCAACTGCTTTTGCCCAAAATTCTTTAGGCATCTTCTTAGCTCTCAGCATGCATCTTACCATATCCATGATTGTCCTGTTCTTCCTTTCTGCTACTCCATTTTGTTGGGGTGTGTATCTAGTGGTCATCTGGTGTTGAATTCCATATTGCTCAAAGAAATCGGAACATGCGAGGTACTCCTGTCCTCTATCGGTTCTCAGTGCTTTAATCTTGCACCCACTTTGGTTTTCGACAAATGATTTAAATGATTTGAAAGCATCACAAGCTTCCGACTTTTGCTTTAAAAAGTATACCCAAGCCTTTCTGCTAAAATCATCAATGAAATGATAAAATACCTGCAGCCTCCATTAGTTGGAATTTCAACCATACATAAATCTGAATGGATAATCTCCAATAGCTTCCTTGCTTGCCAAGATTTTCCAACTGGAAATGTATCTCGATGCTTCTTTCCCAATTGGCAAGTTTCACATACACAATTAGGAACATTTATTATAGGCAAACCGGAAACAAGCTCTTTCCTTGATAAATAATTCAATCCAGAAAAATGAAAATGACCAAAACGCATATGCCACAACCAATCATCATCAGGTATGATCGAATTTAAACACGAAATTTTTTCATGTTGTATTTTCAAGGGGAATAAACGGTTCGAGGTCATATTTACCTTTGTTACAAATCTACCATGTCTGTCAATTATCGTACAGATACCATGATGAATTTGCATGTTGAAACCTTTCTCTGATAGTTGTCCAATACTTAGAAAATTGTAATGAAGACCAGGAGCATAGAAAACATCAGAGATAAAATTTTTAGAACCGTCTTTTAATTTAAAAGTAATTTGGCCTTTCCCCAAAATAGGTATATTAGTATCGTTGCCAAATTTCACCACTGAGTTAACACTTTCATCTAATGTAGAAAATAACTCTTTCTTCCCACACATATGATTACTACACCCGGTATCCAAATACCAAATATTTTCATCTTCTGAGAAAAAACTACTTGCACAAAATAAACTTTCATGATTATAGGATCTTTCACCAGTATCATGACTTTGATTTCCTGCCAGATTTGCCTGATAATTGTTCTGAAATCTAGATCGACAATCTGAAGCTTTGTGGCCATATTTACCACACTGAAAACAAATAAAATTACCTCCTTCTTGATTTAAATTACCTCGTCCTCTTCCACGATTTGGAGACCCGAAATTGTTTTCACCTCTGCCTCGACCAGGAGGTCTATAGTTGTTGTCTCACCATTGATTGAAATTGCCACGTCCTCTTCCTCGAAAGTTTCCTCGGCCTCTGCCTCTGTAACTACCTCTTCCTCCATTATTAAAGTTACGATCTCTGCCATATGCGCTTTGGCTAGATTCAGCCATATTGACTTGGCTTTTTAAAGCCTCTTCTTTTGATCTTTCTGTCTTCTCTAAAATTCTGTTCACGTGGCTTTCAATACTCCCTTGCAACTCTGCTACTGTCATTGTGTTTGTGTCATGTGACTCGATTATTGTAGTCACCACATGATCAAATTTAATCGGCATGGTGCGAAGGATTTTCTCTACCACCATACTTTCTGAAATATCTTCTCCATACATTCTCATTTTATTAACGAGGTCTGTAACTCGTGAGAAGTATTGCTCAATACTTTCTGAACTGGACATCTCGTATCTTTCATATTCTCTACGCAATGATTGTAGTTTGGACTTTTGAGTTTTGTCCACACCTTTATATGATAATTTTAAGGTCTCCCATGCTTGCTTCGCAGTCTTGGCATTGGCTATTTTGCCAAATACCAAATAGTCCACTCCTTGGTGAATTTCCGTCAGTGCCAATTGGTCCCTCCTTTGAGCAATTTCATTAGCTCCTTCTTCAATTCCTGGTTCAATAAGACTCCAAAGGTTTTGAGCTTTTAAGTGTGTAGTCATTAAAAGCTCCTAGTAATTGTAGTCAAGTTTCCCGTCTAATTTGGGACCTGACCAAACAACATTAAAATTGTTTGACATTTTTCACTTTTTATGTATATATAAAATAATAATATGAGAACACTCTTGTTCCTCACAAACACCTCTTTTTTTTTTAAAACCAGGCGCTGGACTAAGCCAACTCTGATACCAATTTGATATCAAATAATCATAATGTCACCAAGGAGAAATTGAGAACAAAACGCAGCGGAATAAACATAGAGGCTTTTTTCTCTTTTTCTTATATTTGTAATTATATAATTGAGAAGTATCAGCCTCCTTTTATACTAATAGGAGGTTACAAGTTTAGAACAAACTGTTGCATGAATCCAGGAAACAAAACACGGAAACAACACGGAATGAAGTTGTTGTTATACTATTCTTATATATATATATATATTTTTTTAGCTTGTTATTCAAACAAGCTTGATTTATTATTTATTTATTTTTTAATATCACAGAGTGTAACCTTAAAATTCTGCTTCGAACACAAATTAAATTATTTATCCTTATCCATATTAATAAAGGGAATTGGTACTTGATGGTGGTAATTTCTTTTTATCCTATTTTATTCCTAAATCTTTTATGGGTTATTTTAATAGGGTTGACATCTAAAAGTGGATAATTTCTTTTAGGAGTTGATGATATACGGAGAAAATAAAAAAAATTATGTTTTTTGTTTTTATAATTATCCATTTTTATTCCTTTTTTAAGTTACATGAGGTGAGTTTTTTTTTCTAGCATAAAGGATGTAAGTTGAAAATATACTCCCTATAACCCAAATGGGTTTGGCCTAGTGAAAGTATGTTAGGACTATAAGGATATTGAGAACCCATAAGACCATAAGGTTAGAGGCTCGAATCCTTGTGGAGAACATCCCTTGGGAAGGCATTCCACCCATGTTGCTCCAGGTACCGGGACTATGAAGTTCCCCTCCACAGTTTTAAAAAACAAAAAAATAAAATATACTCCCTATATACTTATTTTGGTTTCAAATATAAGAAAAACTAACTAATTTTCATTTCTCAATACAATTATTCAAAAAAATATTTTTTAGAAAGTAGTGGTCACATTTAATTTTTGTTTCATTCCAATACAATTTTCCTAAAATAATAGCTATCTTTTTTTTTTATGAATTTGATAAAATTAAATATACTCAACTAATTTTCTTAATAAGTGTAATTTCGATTATTTTCTCTAGGGACGTGAGGGAGTATGTTATTAACAAGGATAAAATAGGGCCAAAGGCATTTACTAATTGCATAAATTATTAATATTTAGATATAAAACCAATCTTGAAGATGAATCCACTCCTTGACAATTACTCCCTTCGTACTGGATCAGGTCACATGTTATAAGAATTATTTGTCCTATGTGCATGCCATTTTATATTTTTTTAGGAGGTGTTTAATTCTTTTTTCATAACTACCCCATTAAATGAGTAGTGTAAAATTATCAACATTTTGATGTTTTATAATTTTTATAAAAGAAACTATGCAAGTAAAATAGTAAAAGTGCGAAATTAATTATTTTTAAAATAAAAAAACAAAAAGTTAACTCCCTACATTGATTCGTTTGTGTATTTTAGTTAAGTGTGACTTATAAACTGGAAAAACAGAGAGTATTATATTATCCACCAAACATTTTATTATCTAATAATACCACAACTATCAACATTTTGATGTTTTATGTCTTTGTTTTCAAACAACCTCAATAACAATAATTTTATAAGTTTTATAAAATATAAATGTCTAAACTCTAATAATCATGCTTGACTTAATTTTCAATTCCATTTTTTTATTTTCTCAAATTTATATTTTGTGTAATAATAATAATAAGCAAGAAAAAAATGTAGATCGGCACGTACTTTATGTTCTTGCAACACGTTAGTTTTTTTTTTTCTTAAATAAAATTTAGGTAAGTTGGATTTTGGGAGTTCACCAGGGTTAGGATGTGCCCGCAGGCTCAAGAGAGCATTTACAGATTACCCATAAAATATTATTCTTACATTGATAAGATTCGAATATATATGGGATCTTTTACTACCCCGAACTCAACATTTGCCCCTGCGCAAGGACATCCGATAAAACTGGAACGACATATAGAAGATTAGCATGGCCCCTACGCAAGGATGACATCCACAAATCGACAAATATTTTTCGATTATTGATGAACTTAATGTATATATTATTATATTATTCTAAGAATATATTAATCTTTATTGTACAACAAATGGGGTCATAATTTGATTTTACTTTACTTTTGTTAGGTAGTTATGAAATATCTATATTCAAATAAGATAAAAGTAAATATAAAAGTTTAAAAAAAAAAACAAGATTATCAAATATAATATTTAAAATCTTATCTATAAGGGTGGTTTAGGTAGCATATCAAAGGGCTATAACCCTTGCTTACTTTTTTTTTTTTTTCCTTTTTGGAGACAGACTAAGATTTTGAGAATTCAATTATGTACCCGAGGCTGATTTTTTGAAGAGTAGTTAAACTTATTTATGTACTATTTTTTTGTTACATAATATAATATTTTTGAAGGTTATATCTTTTTTAATATAAAAAGTTGTAGTTTGATATCTTGAATGGTATGCCTGTTTTGATAATTGAGGTCGAGTCAATTGAAAAAATTATATTATGTGTAATTTCGTTTATCTTGTGATCTCAAATTTTTTTATTCATTGCAGTCAAGTTTCAGCAATCATTAGTAAGCACCTCAATAAGTTTTCATAACTCTTAACTCTGCAAGCTTGACTAGCTATAGTAGCTAATTGAACTCTCACATTATTCAAGTGATTCCTTCCTCCAACGTAACGAAGGTGTTTATTAATTACTGTATTAATAAGTACCTTGGTTAGTTCCTTCACAATATTGTGCAGTGGTCTTCCAAATCATGCATCAACGTACAAATTAAAGCTGAAGCCATGAAAAGGAAGGAAACTACATTAATTGTGCAGAAGTTCCTCTACCTTGTGGAGCATCTTTATTTTCACTACTTGCTCCATTATTATGTTTTGATATAACTATAATACATGTAGTACAAACTATAGGTAGCATCTCAATAATTTAGTTCCAGGATTAGCTAGGTTTTAACAGACGCCTAACAACTCTATTCTTTTTTTTCTAATACTCCATCAATTTCATTGTATCTTTCCTTCTAAGAGTTTCACATATATTAATTTTTTTTTGGAGAAGGCAAATATTGTAAATTAAATTAATAGTTGTAAATTGTAAGAGTCAATACCAAGAATAAAATTAATTATATTATTTTTGACAAAAAAAAAATCCTAACATCTCATACTTTCTTTTCTTTCTTGTTTTTTTTTTTTTTTGAAAGCAAATAAATTTTAGGGTTTTCTTAGGGTTGAGGATAAGAGTTCAAAAGTTGACATCTTTCATTGGAAAGTGTTGTTCAGATTGAATAAAAAGACTCTGTATCTATTTTTTTTTAATGAAAGTTATCCATTTTTAGGCTCTTATTTTTAGCCTTAAGGGCTGAGGTTAAAAAAACCCTAAATTTTATTGATAAAATACCAAACTCGAAAAAAACATAATGTAAGACTTAATACATAGAATAAGGTGAGGGCGTGAGGGTGAGGGTGAGGGTGAGGGTGAGAGAGTAAAGCGATTTTTATATTTTAAAAATAATCAATTTATATAATTAATTTATTTATTCCGGTTGAAGTAAAAGAAAGGAATAAATAAAGTTTGTGTGATTTTTAATTTTTTAAAAATAAAAATTATTTATGTATGTTATAATACTGATCCCTGTTCCATGTTTTTTTTTTTTACCGGGATCAACAGCTTCAAGGTATTTTTTGTTATATCTCAATGAATATTTATTTATTTTTAATTATGATTTGTCTTTTGAACCCGGTTCCTTAATGGAATCGGAATTAATATCCGGCTATTTTTTTACTTTTTGTAGTAGTAAAACCCAATCAAAGAGTGATGAGTAAATGAATCATTTCAACTTAGCTTTTAGCCATAACCATGAATGCAATTGGATAGAGTCAATAGCTTCCTCAAAATCGAAGGATCCACTGTCAAAAATAATTCTATTCCTTGTTAGCCAAATGATCCATACTATTGATGAATACCATATTGTTTTCCATACTGGTCTACTGGAGCAGCCCTTACCCTAGAAATTAGCCCTTCATATTGTAGACGGTGTTCTTGACAATTCTTTATCCAAGTGATGAACATAATTAAAAGTAGATCGTGATGATGGTTTGATTTAATATGCTCAAAGTTGGATCTCATGTTTATGATTTTGGTCAACGGTGCATAGACCTTTAATCATATATTACATCTACCGTGAATACTCTATGTGTTAGTTTGTGTGCAATGAGTTAATCATCATTGTATAAGGGTTGAGAACCTTTTTGTGCTCCCTTAGCTTGTTTTATTTCCTTTTTTTTTTAATATTAAAAAATTTAGTAAGAAACTAGAAAGTGCTTGGTGTTTACCAAAAAAAAAAGAAAGTGCTTGGAGAATAATATAGACACATAAATTATGAAAATAACTACCGACACATACAGAGCAGCAACTAAGTAGATCGGTAGGTAATTCCTCCAAGTTCCAACCAAGCAAGGAGAAGATATGGAAAATGGAAATTAAAGAAACACATTACTGCCAAACTTTTCTAGTTATATTTAACTTTCTAAGGCGTAGCTAAGCTAGCTAGTTTAGTATTTTTGAAAATGATTGGAAACTTTGATACATATCATGCTCTATAAATTAAGAAAGATTCTGGCATCATACTTTTGACAAAGCCTCTGTGGCCCTCAGCCAGCCATGCATGTTAGCTTAGCTTTCGCCTATATGTATGTAGCTAATTAAGTAGAGCATATTTCAATTTTTTTTTTTTCCAAAAAAATTTAAGTTTATTAGGTTTATGAGATTCACCAGAACAAGATCATGGCTCACGATTTTATATATGCTTAAAATTATAAACTTACATTATAATTATATTTTATTATCGGCAACGAAATTTGAATTCACAACTTTATTATGTATTATAAATTATACTAAATCAGTTCTTTATAAAAATAAACCAACCTCTGTTAGCTAGCGGAACCCTTTTATTCATTAAAAAGGATGACAAAGAAGCCAAGCACACATGAGATGCCCATATTCAAAATGTGTCACCTAACATAATAAATATTCCGGGAATGGCTTTATGATGACCTGATCAATGGGATCCACTAATTGAGAAGAGGTGTGTTGGTGGTTAGGAATTTCATGTGTAGCTACTAGGCACTAGCTATAGTTAGCTAGGTGCACGATGGACAATATTCTTAATTCTATTTGGCATTTAAGTGAATTTGGTCACCATTAGGAACCTCTGAAGGTACACACCGGGGTTCGATTCTCCGATGGACAGCCTTGTCCCGTGCTGGTGATATTTGCCGTCCTTCGATGGGGACCTGCCCCTTGTGATCATACATTTCAAGTTTTTTTTTTAAAGTTACATTTATTGTTACTTTATGTTATTTACAGAGAAAAATGGAAATATTTACTTTGAACTTTAACCTATTGTGTCTCAATAATACATTGGCAATGCATCACTTCGTGAATTTTTAGCGCAATAAAAAATATTTAAAATAACAAAAAACTTGCGCATCCGGGGAATCGAACCCCGGTCAGTACCGTGGGAGGGTACTATGATACCACTACACTAGATGCGCTTGATAATTTACCAGCACACTTTTTATTATATGTACTTTGATAGAGAATCAGCAGTTTTGATACCCAAAATTAGGTGTGACAAATACCTTTTTTCAGAACTTATGTCATCCATAATATAGTCTTTACATCAAACTCATCGTATCTTGACTCATAAGTATTACATCATTATTTCATTATTCTGCTTATTATAAAACTCAATTTCAAATTTCATATCTTCCACTACAACACCTAAGATTTATCAAGACTTATGTATGTACCAGCATTACATCAGCTTGTACTTTTAAACTTAATTTCATTTTAATAATGTTTTTGTAATGTAATTTTAATAATGTTAGCTATCTATTAATTTTAAAAATAATTTAAAATATTTATTTATAACATCAATATTTATAAATTTCTACAAACTATATTTGCATTCCTGTTATATTTAAAAATTAAAATATTCAATTTTATGTTTAATAATGTGCCATAACCATTTTTAGAAGAAAAAAAAATGTGCAACAATATTTTCAAAAGCTCTGAGTTTTTTACATATCAATTTTTTAAATGTTTTATATATATATATATATTCAAATATATTTAATATATCCATTTATTTTTTTATGATAAAAATATTATGTCAAGACTTTTCATCATACTTTCTCAAAACTTTGTTGTGATTGTCCTTGTGCATTATGGTTCATTGCTGCCTTTCACATGCTTGATTCACCCCTAACGGTAGGTTGGTTGCCCCTCTTAATTTTGATAAATTACAATATAAGGTTTGAATTTTTTTTATTTTTAGAATATATGCTTTTTGATTTTGTTGGATTGAAAACAAGGGCTTAAAGGAAGGGCAAGTGCTGGTATGATTGTAAGGCTGCAATTTTTTCCCTATTTAAATTAATTAATTTTAGGACCTTATATTACATGATTTCAGAAATTCTTATTTTTTTTATAAATAAAGTATTGAAATATGATTTGAAAAATGTTGTTATATAATCATGTTATAACTTAGTAAAGTTATAAGCTATCTAAATTAACTATTATAAGATATGATTTTAAATAATTATTTATTTTATTTTAGTTATTTAATTGAATTTAAAAGATTCGTATGATTTTGGTAATTTCAAATATTTTTTATAGTTAATCCAAGTTGAATGATTTAAGAGTCAAAATATTTATATGATTTTTTTTTTATGGTTTATTATTCAACTACAACTTTGGTGTACTATTTTTTTATGACTTTCATATATGAATGATTTTATAAACCAAAGTTATTTTTTGGGATGAAACTTTTTATGATACATGAAATTAGCTCATACTTACATGTATGCAAACTTCATTTTTTTCTTATGCTCTAGTGCAAAATAAAATATAAACAAATAATAGATCTAATAAAAACAAAAATCAAAACATAATTAAATAAAATAAAGCACATCTCATATTCTTCCTAGTATAAAAAAAATTATGCACCCATTCTGCTTACACGATTGACAATAAAACTATCAAATTTGTGAAAAGAATAACATCAACAAATAAAAAAAACATGGTTAAAAAATAGAAGATGCAATGAAGCAAAAAATGAACTTTAGACATTCGTCTTTGTTCATCACTTAAATTAGTGGTTGGTGGTCGATTCAATCCCCAACCCTTATTTATGAAAAAAAGGCCACCTAAAAAGGTCATCCACTTTCGGTCAATATTTTGTCATGGAAAAAAATTAAAAAAAGCACAACATAATGATAAACAAATCAAAATATAGAGTCCATTAGGTATTACATAACTTTTTACCCTAAAAAAACCCAAAAGTTAGCTAGATTAAGAGTTTCTTGAACGATAAAAAAAAGTTTTTTTTGACAAAATCGAAAATAAAAGGTATTAAAGAGGATAAAATCTTCTGAATATACAAATTGATGAAGAAATAAAATCAATCACATGTCAAAATCATGCAGGATTAGGAATGCGACCTCCTGCATGATTAGTCTCAAGGGTTCCTTGATATTAAAGATGCTCTTAGGGACAACTGTGGTACTGGCCAAAGAGTACAGACAAAAAAAAAATGTCAACATCCTTTTGAATTTAACCAACCAAGTAAAATACTAAAAACCGAAAATTTGTAAAAATACTTGGAACCCTGTCATTATTCTATCTTATGAAAAACTATCATTTTAATACATATATATTTGATAATTGGTTAATATTTCAAAAGAATTTTTAATTTTTTTTTTACCATTTTCAAACTTGAAGTTCTACTACATAACTTTAATTTCTATTGCTTTTATCATGATTTATTTATTTACATATCTCCTTCAATTATTTGGTAGTTTTAAACATTTAATTTTCTTCTAAAAAACTTTTATTTTAAACTTTTTTTATAGAATAAAGAATAAAAAAATTTTAAAAAAAATAATTTGGTTGGTTGTTTAGATTAAATTAACTCTTTTGTACTTATCCAAAATTAAGAAGGAAAAAAATTGGAAAGAAAAATTGATAAAGCGACACATGACCATTCTATATATTTTAGGTATCCTCTTTTTATTACATGTAATTGACATTTGGTAGTTTTAAACATATATTTTTCTTCTAAAAAAACATTTATTTTATTTTTTTTAGAAGAAAAAAGTGGCTCCAACAATTTAAACTTTTTAGTTAAACTTTTAATGATTATCCATCAATTTATTAAGGAGAAATTTTTTTCGTTATTGTCCATAGAATGAAGAAAAAAAAAGAATAAAATAAATTATTTGATTAGTTGTTTAGATTAGACTCTTTTGTAATTATCACAATTAAAAAAGAAAAGAAAAGAAAATATAGAAAAGATAAATTGTTAAAGCGGCACGATGCACATCATCATTTTATAGATTTCAAATATCCTCTTTTTATAACATGTAATTGATATTTGGTAGTTTTAACAATTTATTTTTCTTCTAAAAAAATTTACTATTTTAAACTTTTTTTTGAACATTTCCATTAATTTGTTGAGAAGAAAAAGCGGCTCCAACAATTTAAAGTTTTTGTATTAAATTTTCAATGATTATCCATCAATTTATTGAGGAAAATATTTTTCATTATTATTCATAGAATCAAGAAAAAAAATTATTTGGTTAGTTGTTTAGATTAGACTCTTTTGTAATTATCATCAATTAAGAAGAACAAAAAGAAAAAATTGAAAAGAAAAATTGTTAAAGGGACACATATATAAGCATCTATAAATTTTTTTTTTTGGTCCGTATTCCTTGCGGAACTACCGGTAATACCAGGGAGCCCTTGAGACTAATCCAGAGTGAGCTGCGTGGCTGGCTCTCCCAGCGAGATGTTTTTAGTGGGAATCGAACTCGGGGCTACTAGCATCTATAAATTTTAGATATCCTCTTTTTATTACATATAATTGATTGATGATGTGAAATAATAATATATTTGTAGAATTTTCAATACAAGTTAAGAGGCAAAACTATAATATTAAAATATATTCTTTTCTTAATTTTCAAAAAATGTAATTACTACTTTTTTTTTAAAATCAAATGACCTTACCTCTATCTTTACACATTAAAAAGGGAAAGAAAATGAAGAATGGAAGACACAATTTTCTAAGCATGCAAGCAAAATCATATTTTTATCCAAACTCAACTTTTAATTAATAAAATGTCTAATTAAATTATTATTTATGGAATTTTAAACTTATAAGTTCCTAGTCAAGAATAATGAGCTAAAATTGAAAAATGAAATATTTAATAATAGTTTAAAGTTAATAAATTTAATTTATAAAAATATTTTTACTATTAATTAACATATTATTATTGCGATTTTCATATTAATCTTAGATCATAGATCATAGACAACACACAAGCTTAATCATAGATCATAGATCATAGATCATAGACAACACGCAACCGCGGATTGGGAAAAAAAAAAAAAAAGGAATTTCACAGTGTCGACACCTGGAGCAATATGAGTGAGGTGTCTTTCCAAGGGATGTTCTTCACAAGGATTCGAACTTCTGATCTTATGGTTTTATGAGTTCTCAGTATTCTTACGGTCCTAACATGCTTCCACCAAACTTATTTGGGTAAAAAAAAAATTTAAAAAAAAAAGGAAAAAAAATAAGAAAAAAACTACACTTGAAGAAACCTTCTTCGATCTATTTCCTCATTGGCATTTGCGATTATCATTATCGTAACGCTCTCAAATCTCATTCATTTGGGATTTGAGCTCTCTTCTATTATTTTCTCTTCTTTCTCCCTCAAAATCTCATTTCCTCGCAACAATGGTTTCATCAAACAAAATCAAATCCTTCGATTTTTACAGGTCAGGGATCGACCTCCCTTCCATTTTTCATTTTTCATTTTTTTCCCTTCCACATTTCTGCATTTGGCGTTTCAGTTCTATTTGAATTCACCAACTCGCATTTTATTCGCGCGCGAAACTCTATTTACAACAATGCCATTGTTGCTTGTGTTATTTTTATTTGATCAAGAATGCGTGTGATTCAATTGCTTGTCATGCATCTCGCTCGAAGATTTTGAATGAAATGCACATCGTAATGGAATAAAGAATGTGGCGTTTATTCTATGCGCTGTTTCGTTTGCGAAAATATTTTCTGTTTTCGTTCAATACTTAAAAATACGTTACCTTGTTTTTGTGTTCCGTGTTTTAAAATTTTTTTACAAAAAAATAAAATACAGATGTCTGTCTTTGCTGCAAAACAAGCTAACATCATTGTAATTATTAACGGAAAATGAAAAAGGAAACATTTTCGAAACCAAACAAGTCCTTAATGAATGAAGGATTTTGTTTTTTAATATTTTTACTGAAATTTGAAAAATCCCTTTATAATGTGGTACTTTCTCGTTTGTTGTAAGTTTGAGAAGTTTTATGATGACAACACAATCATATTCGGTCAAAGTTAATTATCACGCGGATAATGCAACCCTCCTCATTTATGCTGACAATTCATTAAATTTAAAATGGGAAATTACAGCAACCTTCCATGAGGTTTATATTGTAAGGGGTGCAAGTATAATGATAATATAAATTTGAAGGAGAGTTAAGTGTAAGGACAACATAAACTACAAGGGAGGTTGGTATAATTTCGAAAACCAGATGAGTTTTGAGTGTAATTAAGCTATACCTCAAGGAAGGACAGTGTAATTTCCCCTGCAAAAAAATGGTGGTATATGTGGTCTGCATAATGGTTTCACTTCTATTAACAGTGATAATATGTGAATGCATGCATGACATTTTCGATTTGCTGATAGATAGGTTTGTTTTGCACATTTTTCTTTTCTCTGCAGAAAAATCCCAAGAGATTTAACTGAGGCATCATTATCTGGAGCAGGGTTATCCATAGTTGCAGCTCTCTCTATGATGTTTTTATTTGGAATGGTCAGTAGCTTTTACCATTTCTATTTTATGTTAATGACCTGGAACTGTCGAACATATCTCATATCACATATCACATATGCATCTGTTCTGGATTGATATTAGGTCTTAACTCTTAAGCTGTTTATGCCTTGTTTCGGTTGTCAAATTTCATTCTGATATATATCATGCAACCTTGCTGCAGGAACTTAATCATTATATATCTTTCGACACCTCTACATCTGTGATTGTCGACAAGAGTGCTGATGGGGAATTTTTGCGTATATCTTTCAATATCAGGTAGGGTATTTGCTATTTTTGAGTGTTTATTGAATATGATGTTTCTTTACATGTGCTTGGCATACTGCAAAGAACTTGGGCTTGAGTCTACATGTATTTGTAATCTGTGACTCTTGCTGTCAAGAATGCATTACTGTCTATTGGAGAATTTATAAAGGTTACCTCTTCAAGGGTTTTATAAGTTGACCACAAAAGTCTTGGTTAATTCCTTGAAGAAAATGGTTAGTAATTTCAATTAGCTTTTCATTAGAGAAAAGTTATTTTCTCAGGGGAAGAGGTTATAACTTTACTGTTCATTTGAAATGATATAGTACTCTCCTTTCTTCGTTTCTAGCTCATTCACGAATGGGATCTGTTATGGGGATTTTGCAAGAGGGGAATTCAATTTTAATTTGTTGTTTAGAGATGGTTTGTGAAATTGACATGCAATCAAGGATTGCCAATGCAATAATTCTGTTTCTCATATATCATGATTTTTCTATTAGTTTCCGTTCCTTGTTCAACTTGTTAAACAACTGCAGCTAGATATAGTATTACTCTGAGTATATTTAAATAATCTTTGGCTGTTTATAAACTCTCTGTTTCTCCCTCAATTGTCTCTGGCTGATGAGTCCAATTTATTCTTGTAGTTTTCCTGCGCTCTCATGTGAGTTTGCATCAGTTGATGTCAAAGACGTGCTTGGAACAGTAAGTTTCTTATATTCCATTTTTCCATCTGATCGTTTCTAGCAAAAAGGATTTGACCTTCTGGTTTAAGAAATTTTACTCACTTTGGTGTTTAATTAATTAAATGTGTTATTTCCTTTCAGTTAATGTGACTGAGGTCATAAAATCTTTTTCTGTTCTTTTAATTATCCTATCAATGGAGATATAATTATAACTGAATAACGAAGTGAAGGCTACTAATAGACTCAGGAATTAAACACACTGAAATACATATGTATTATTGAAATTAATCTGGATTTTAGGCCAGATCTGCAGTACTAGAAATGAGATACACAGGGTTTCCCCTTAATAAACAAGGATTCCCCCTAACAAGGAGTCTGAGTCTCCTCCTTCAACTATTTTCATACAATGGATACCACCCTACACACCCCTGGACACATAAATACCACCAATAACTGTCGTATAACCCCATAACTGTCGTACTAACTGCCTTATACAGAAATAACTGCCTCCTACAGATCTCACACCACATATACAACAATATACCTGACATATCTTAAAACATGGTAATATCCTAATGTACAAAATCATTGGGCCTGTCTTTTATGTTATCCTAACATAAACCTTCAAAGGCCTGTTAGTTACAAAATGAGGATACTGTTCACTTAAGGGTGCTTATTTTTTAAATTTTGTGAATCCAGTACCTAACCAACCTGTAATTAACCACTAGAACATGCTGTTTATTGGATCTGCTTGAAACTCGGTTGTTGTTTTGCAAAGCTACATGTAACCTTCATAACATGTATTCATCAATGGACTTCCAAAATTGCTTGTGTCACATCCTTGACATAATTTGCCTGTGAAGTGTGAACCCATATAAGAGGTACATGAGATGGATTTAGCACTTCATTTATGTACTATTCTCTTAATTAAAAATGACAAAATCTTCAGTTTCTTGTGCATTTTATGATTTCATAGGTAATGATTGCCGATGCTACCCTAAGATACCTGATCTCTGTTTCCTTGATATTTTATCACATGTTCTTAATTTGTGAGCTATTGTTTTCAGAACAGGCTGAATATTACAAAAACAGTACGCAAGTTTTCTATTGATTCAAATTTAAGACCCACTGGGGCTGAATTTCATTCAGGGCCAGCTGCAAATATCATTAAACATGATACTGAAGTAGATGAAGAATCCATTGAAGGTTCTATAGTACTCACTGAACACAATTTTGATAAATATGTTCATCAGTAAGTGGCTCAATTATTAGATTCATTCATTTGATTTTTATTTTTATGAGTTTTGGTCAAGTGAGAGTTGAACAGTTCTTTCCTTCTTTTTCCTCACTCTCTCTTGAAATGAACAATAGTTATGCATCATTGACACCATTTTGTATAATCTCTTGTCAGGTTTCCGCTTACTGTTGTAAACTTTTATGCTCCTTGGTGTTTCTGGAGTCAACGCTTGGTAATTATTTTATTCATGTCTTGCTTCCTCTTCACTTTAGGAATTAAAATGGTTCCTGGTGTCTTTATTGTTTTCTAAATATATTTACTTTTTTGCTTCTATCATCAACACCTTATTGTTCCTCAAAACACAAATGTCCGCTTAGGTACAAACCATGTTGTGCCGGTAATGGCTAATTTGAGTTCAGTTTAACCTCGCCAACATTTACATGACTAATTTGGTGTCATGATGCAGAAGATTCAGTGATATGACACGCCAAGGGTGTAATAGCTTCATATCATCTGCCCATATAAGATGTTTGGCCAATTACTTAGTCATGATGAAAAACATTATGTAGAAGTTCTTCTGTTTAATTCTTGATGGTGTTTATATAACTCTTTCATTTCCTTTCTTGCAGAGACCTTCATGGGAGAAGGCAGCTAAAATAATAAAAGAGAGGTACTTCAATTTTTAGCGTGTTTCTCCCACTTCCTAGGAATTACATTTTAGAAAGTCTAATATGTTATCTCTTTTGTGAAATTGATTATCTTCACGCCACTATACTTATTCAATGTCCCAATTGTATGATTGCATTTTAATTTAGATATGATCCACAAGTGGATGGCCGTATTATTTTAGGGAAGGTGGACTGCACTGTAGATGGAGACTTATGCAGGAGGTACTATTAAATTCATGAATTGTATTTTTGATAGTAATCTGTCTTTCCCCTCTATCTTTCTCTTTCCCTTGACTTTCTCCCCTCCCGTTCGAAGTTAGTCTTTGAATAGTTTCTCCTATATCCCAAGTATTTTACTAGAAATGCATTGATTTAATTATTTTTGACAGAAAAAGAATTTCATTAAGAAAGAAGAGGATCACAAAGATCAGAAAACTACTAAAAAAGGAAGTTCCAAAGAAAACAGTAGAACAAACTACAGAGTAACTATGCACAATGGTAGCCTAATCTGAAATCAGATTGGACATAGTAGAAATGCATGTTGCTGTCTCCTTTGGTTTTTTAAGATATTCACTCTATGTCCATGCTATGTATTCTGTCATTGCAGACAGGAATTACATCAAGTAGGTCTTAATCGTTTCAAGATTACGTATTGTCATGAAACAGATTTCATGAAATAGGTTTGTAGATATGCTAAGCATAATCTGAAGAGATAAACTTTAAACATTTAATCTACTTGTTGAGCATGAAATTGAAAATACTTGTTCTTAATTGTAATTCTCTATTTGTATCGCCGTTTTCTGCTAATTTTGCTATTTTTCTGGTCATTTTCCTTCTATGCTTCTCCTTTTGCCACTCATCCATATCTCGTTACCAATATATAGGCATCACATACAAGGGTATCCATCGATTCGTATCTTTCGCAAAGGAAGTGATGTCAGGTAATTTATAAGGGATCTTTTTTACCTTTCATTTTTGGTATATAATCAGTATGTACTTGTCTGCTTATCCTTTTAGGGGTACTATGAGCTTGTTTATATTGGGTTTTCCCATGAGTATGATATTATTGTTTTTAGTCCTTTCAATGAATCATAGCAACAGTACTAAAATTCATGTCTAGAAGGGCTAATAGTAAAAAGACAGAAGCAGTGAGTGAAAGGATGCAAGTATTGAAATTGGTAGATCAGCTAAATATTGAAAGAAAGATTATATGGGATGTGAGTCTTAATCCATGTAGTAGTAACAAATCCAAAGGTAATTGGGGTTTTTACTTTTTACTGGCACAGTGGTACTTTTCCTCCATGAACTTCCCAATGAACCAATTTAATTGTTGGGAATGTTTATTTTGCCTATTTATATGTCTCTCAATTCATTATCAGTGAAATTTTTTGTGATCAGTATCCCAATAGTTTTGTGTATGTGCATCCTGAATATTGTAATACTTTTTGTCTATGATCGAGTCTTTGAAGTTTTAGATTTTTTCATGAAATCTAGTTTTTTGAAATCTTTTTCCCATTTCAGAAGTGACCATGGACATCATGAACACGAGTCGTATTATGGAGATCGTGATACAGAAACCCTTGTAAAGGTAAACATTAAATTTAGTTTAAATTAAGCATAATTTGAATCTGGTATAACTTAGACGTGCATACTTGATACTTTTAAATGTAATTAAGTACCATTGCTTACCTTTAAAGAGTGCAACATTGCTAATATGAAATATCTCCACTGCAGACAATGGAGAATTTAGTGGCATCTCTACCATCAGAATCTCAGAAGCTAGCTTTGGAGGATAAATCCAATGTTACAGAGCATACAAAAAGGCCAGCACCATCAGCGGGGGGATGTAGAATTGAAGGACATGTGCGTGTGAAAAAGGTAAAGAAATACTTTGTTGGTGCTTCCTAGTTTTCAGATAGGCTTAATTATGTCACAAGTCCCTGAAGTTTAGGGTACTTTTGTCAAATACGCTTATTCTTTTTTTGCGATGTCTGACTTCCCGAAGTTTACTTCTGGATTTGTCATATACCCATACTACCAATTCTGGCCAATTTTGCTGACATGTAACATCGGAATCCTGGTCAGACGCAGGAGGTTAGGCACGTGGTGTCCCGTGGGCGAATATTTTTTTTTTTTTTTTTTAAATTAAAAAACTAAAAAACTTAATATTTTTGTTAGATATGATAGCTTTATGTTAGTAGACAGCTCAGCAATTGTAAATTAAGCTGTTCTCATCTTCTATAAATAGAAGTGTGTGAATCAGCACCTGTAACGAACTTTCCAATTCTGAAATAGATTTCAGATTTCAGATTCTCTCTCCTCTCTCTCACATTCTCTCATATCTTCATAATTTTTATATTTTTAGTTAAATAAAAAAAGAAAAAAAAAAGATTGAAAAGAGAGATCGTTTTCGCCCGTGTGATATCACGCGGAATCACATGACCAACCTCCTGTGTCCGTGTGACATCACGCGACATCACATGACCAACCTCCTGCGTCTGACGAGGATTCTGATGTTACATGTTAGCAAAATTGGCCAGAATTGGTTGTAGGGGTATATGACAAACCCAGAAGTAACTTCGGGGAGTCAAACATTGAAGAAAAAAAAAGAATAAGGGTATCTGGCAAAAATACCCAAAACTTCAGGGACTTGTGACATATTTAAGCCTTTCAGATATGAGTATGAACTAAGGTTCTTTACTTTACTTTGGAAATAACTAATACCTTTGATTCCTAGGTTGTTTTTAAATTATGTCACTAGACACTTCAGTGGCTAATAATAGAAATAAATGTAATAAAGGAATGATCTCGTTTTTTTTCCCCTCTAGATTTTATGTATTATGCTGAAATATAAGCTGTTTCACACTCGGCAGGTTCCAGGAAACTTGATCATCTCGGCTAGATCTGATGCTCATTCCTTTGATATTTCTCAAATGAATATGTCGCATGTCATACACCATTTATCTTTTGGAAGGAAAGTGTCACCCAGGGTCTTCAGTGATATGAAGCGCTTGATACCTTATATTGGTAGCAGCCATGACAGGCTGAATGGTCGGTCATTCATCAATACACGTGATTTAGGAAATATTACTGTAAGTATTTTAAATAAATACTTCTAATTTAGCACTCCCTCTATCCCATAAGTTATGTAGTTTTGGCCATCAAGCTCAGATAAAGGCGTGGTCTGCATACAATCCATGATACTTAATCATGAAGTGAATCTCTTTCAGATATTGATAGACTTTAGGAAGATAAACGAATGATTTATTCCAATAATCCGGAGATAATGGAAAAATATGTTATTTATCCTATATTAGAGATGGATCTTAAAAAGTATCTCGAGAAGATCATTCCTCAATAATAGGAGATATTATAGGATCGATAATCTAATATGCTCAAAGGAGATAAGATAAAGGGAAATTATCCTCACAAATAAAAGATTTATCGGGGGAATACATCAGGCCCTACAGCCCATAAAGACCCTATAAACATTAGTCTCTACCAATTCCAACACAATTGCAACCACAACTAGAGTATACACGACATACCCCATCCATACTTCCGAGAGAGAGATCCCCCGCAGAAAATACCGAGAGACTCCTCTCGCCAGACTAAACGCCCTTCATAAGGACCTCTGTCTCATCAAGACATAGAGCAATACAATTATTATTACTCTCCAATTACTTAATAGGGTAATTTTAGTTAAAATATACCAAATTTTTATATTATTAATCATTTCTTAATTTGTGTGCATAACCTTAAACTACTTAACTTATGGGCCGGAAGGAGTATTAACTTTTCTATTTGAGCATTTGAGTTTTTATGGTTAACATCAGTATGTTTGATTGTTTATGTTTAAATGAGAAAGGTATATTCATCTGCATCTACTGATCTACAATAGTAAGATGCGACCGCTAGCATTAATGTCCAGGTCCTAAGAAGGTTACTTACTTTTTGGTACTATAATACCTTAATAGTCCTTATAATCCTACTTTTCCATAGATATCATACACCAACCTGGCACCAATTGTAGGATAGGTTAAGCCTTCTTCTTCCTCCTCACCCATCTGTTTGGGTTATCAATCAGCCTGAAATCACTTTCTTCTTACATTATTACAATTTGCTGCTAGACTTCTAAAATAACCAGCACAAAAATAAATAAAAGCTTTGCATCCCATGCATATTGAAGTTATAGTAACTAAAAGACCATCCTAAATCGTCACTCTTCTCCACTGTAAGTTTCACTTTTTAAAATGTGCAAACTTGGAGTAAAATTTGTTTGGTTATCCTGTATACATTCCTATTCTGTTTGAAGCACCCCATGGGAGGAAAATAAAAAGAAAGTAACATGGATTGGGGGCGATAAAACCATTTAGAAGTTCCCTCATTAGGTGTTAGTTTCCACTGAGATAACATAACTACTCACTAATACAATCTCTTATCATTTGATGACTCTGATCATGGTTATTTCTTTCTGTATGGATGCTGCTAGCTATTGAAAGATGAGCACCTCCGATGTTTAAATGTTACACATTTAGGATCTATCTGATATCTGCGTCTGCCTGCAGGTGGAGCACCACCTTCAGATAGTTAAAACAGAGGTGATAACTCGAAACGATCATAAATTACTTGAGGAGTACGAATACACAGCACACAGTAGTGTGGCACGCAGTATATACCTTCCTGTTGCAAAGTTCCATCTTGAGCTCTCCCCCATGCAGGTCCGCATATCGAGATTGAAGATTTAAATGAGTTTCTGCTTTCTTTTTAATTTCTTGGTGGTTTACTATGTTTTTGTGAGCAGGTCTTAATAAAAGAAAACCACAAGTCTTTTTCACATTTTATTACAAACGTCTGCGCTATTATTGGCGGTGTCTTCACGGTATGTATCTCAGATACCATAATTCTATTCTTGTATTGTTCACCAATTGTATTGTTGACTATTCTTCTCTATTGTTTCAGGTTGCAGGAATTTTAGACTCAATTCTGCACAACACTATTAGACTAGTGAAAAAAGTTGAGCTTGGCAAAAATTATTGATAGATAGTTGAAAATTTTATCTAGGTTTTTGCTGGACCCACTTTAACTGGAAGGCCTTTCAGCAGGTTGTTCTTTATAAATATGGTATAAAGCATAAAAATGTAATTTTTGAGTTGTTAATTCAGTAAAATGATCATTGCAGGAATTGCTAGCTCCACAAATTCACATCATGTACAAGTTCATGGTTGAGAAAAGAATGTTGATATGAATATAGGATGATGAATTATTATGAATGTAAAATTCTTACTGAATTGATTATAATCGGGAATGGTAAAAATCCCTTTTTGCTCTCCTGTTATATCTTCCATTTTTTTTTCCTGATTAGATTATTATTTTCAACTTGTTTATGACCCAATTAATATACGATAATGGCTTAAGTCGCTATACAAACTTCTTGGTTAACTCTAGATTTGTCTTGGTGGTAAATGACCATGTGATACAGTGATGCTTAGGTAAAGACACATTAATCTGTGATCAAGTGATTTTACTTTTAGCCCAAACCAGAAATGGAAATTTGTTGAGGTGCGAGTACTCTAGAATTTGAGCTACAATCTTATTGGATCATTAACTAACTTCTGCCTCAACAGACAACACTATGCATGTTAGTAAAAGAAAATGTTTGACATATTCAATGACTGTGTGTATTAGTGATTGACTAAAATAATGGTTTTATTTCTTATGATTTTCAACGTATAGAATATTACACATTGAAGTCCAAAGCACACAAAAGGTTACTTACTGTCAACTTATTTCTCAATCCACACAAACAAATATCATGTAGCATCCCAACATTGAACCAATAACACTGAACTCAAAGTATATGAAGCCATGGGAAAAAAAAATTTAAAGAAAAATTATTCTCAGTCATTCATATATACTCCACTTAGAGTGATAAAACTAGAACTGAGGCCATGAATGCTCCAACATAGTTAGCACAGCTGACCAAGATTGAAGAAGCAGCATTAGGAGGAGGAGGAGGTTCACTGACTGGAGCTGGAGTTGGGTTTGGCACCACAGTCCCTGCTGTTGGAGTTGGAGCCTCTTGCTGAGAAGGTGCTGGAGTCCCCACACCCCCTACTGGTGGAGATGCTGGAAGTACTTGCTGAGCAGGTGGTGTTGTAGGAGCTAATGACGCTTGTGTAACTGTGGGTAAAGGAGAAGGAGATGGTGAAGCAGTGGTTGTTTGGTTGGTGTTTGAGTTTCTGTTACTCCTGTCAGCCATCACAATCACCACCAACTTCTCATTCTTGAGGCAATTGTTTTTGTTTCCACTTATAAAGTAGTGAGGCCCAGATTGATTGAGTTTGAAGACTGTGTGACCATCAGAGAATTTTGCGGAATATGCATCAGTGTTGCAATTGGCAAAGTCATTGCTGTTTACTTGAACCACTGAATCTTGGCCAGATGGATAGTTGAACACTGCAATTTGCATTTATATAACTTGAAATATAAGTCTATGCTTTTCTTGACGTGCAATTGAAATTTTTTTAATCTGTACTACTGTATCATTTATTTAATCTGTACAATTCTTTAAGTACTTGAGCTGAATGTTATGTTTTTATTGCAAAACAACACTAAATATATGAAGAATTGAAGCTAAATTGCTCTTTTGATAATTACAGAGTTTTGATATTCTAGTCTTCTAAAGCTTTAGACAGAATCATCCTACTTTGAATTAATATAATAAATCCGGAACAAGTGAAAGTAGAGAGTTTCTTTATCCGTAAAAGAGAAAGAAGAAAGAACTATTTCCTTTTGATTTAATTAAGCATAATTTATATCAGACAAATGACATCTTTTACGTGCAAGTAACTTCTTGTGAAATTCTGAGCCAGGAGGTGATTATTAACGTTCTTAAAATAATGGCAACAGAATTTAAACAACCGATATGGCTGATAAAGTTTACATTGAATCAAATCTATTTCTATAGCAACCAACTATTAGTACATACACTAATGATGTGTGTGTGTGAAAAAACTATATATGTTGTAACAAGTTAATTAATTCCCTTCCCTTAAAAAAAAAAAGTTAATTAATTCCCTAGAGTCAAGAAAAATATATGCCATATAAGTTATAATTAATTCAAAATAAATCATCCTTAGACAAAATCAACGAAGACATGCAAGGTTTTAAATTACAGTTTACAAACACAATTATGATCGCAATGTTGTTGCATGCAATCGGATTGGCTGCATTATCCAAAATTGCATACAATGTTACCACAATCACAACCGTAGTCATGATTTAAAACCCTTAAGACATGTATCGGATTGAATAAAAATTTACCTAGGGAGTCTCCTATTTGAAATCGGCTCTTTTCTGCCCATTGATTGTAAGGATTGGAGTTGGGGTCACTTGGAACACTCCAACCCTTTTGACCCCCAACTACAAATTGATAGGCATCACCCTTGTGCACCAACAGCAGGATACAAAACCAGCCCAATGCATGAACAACTTCATTAGACCTTAAAATGATGGTAGCCATTGGGAGAGGATCAATGAAGAACAGAAAAAGGGGCAATTGTTTATTACAATCAAAATGCTTGAAATGTTGAAGCTATAGAGATATGAAGTGAAGTGGATCATCATATATATGGGTTTATGTAGGTTTCAAATGCATGGAAACTTTACAAACTGTGCCAGGGAAGCATTTGAAACTTTTTCTTATTCTCCCCTCTCCTTTGAGTTTTCTTTGATTCTGCTGCAAAGCATAAATTCTATTTCATTGTTTAGAGTCTGAGTCTCTTTGAATCTTTCATCTTATGCTTTGCTTCACTGTTATAGGAATGTTTTTTCCCATCTTCTTTTTGAATAATCTTTTTTAGAAGAGAGGAGATTGTTTCATTTTAATGCATGTGACAAGCTTAAAGGAAAGTTTACAATCTTAGTTACATAACTCAATCATTCCAAAGTCCAACACATGGATTATATTGGATCGGAGGAAAATATTATAACATACAAATATACAATTGATGTATGGTCTAGAAGGAATTTCTAGGTTTACTTGACATACTTAAGTAACTTTTTAAGTCACTGATTTAAAAATGAATAATGTTATTTAATTTGTACTACTATCTCCCATGTCTAACTCCAACAACGTAACTTTCACTATAGTGAAAATTGAAGAACAAAAATTTCTCTTTTTTTTTTAATTATTTCTTACAATTTTTTATTTAAGATAATAGTTGTAAGAGTTGAGTATGGGAAATAAATGTATAAATAACATAGATGTTTAAAAATAAAGATAGTTTATATTTAAATATATCATAATTAAACGTGTCGAGCATGAATTAATAATTATATGCAAAATATAATTTGATCCAGTGGTATAAAGCGTTGTTAGATTTTCAGATATAGTAATAAAAGACAATTTCACATTCCAAAAAATTAATTCATTTATCATAAAGTTTGGGAATTCCATTAGTTTTTTTTTTGGTGAAATATCAATTTAGTCCATATGTTTTTTGATTATACCAATTTAGTCTCTAAAAATTAATAAATACACATTTAATCCTCAAGATTTTCGGATGTATCAATTTGGTCCATAAGATTTTCTTACATACCAATAACTTGGTCCTTCATATTTTAAGGATCAAATTGGTACTTCCGAAAAGCTCGAGGAACTAAATTGGTACAACTGAAAATTTTGAAGGACTAAATATGTATTTATAAATTTTCAAAGACTAAGTTGATATAATGAAAAAACATCATAGACTAAATTGATACTTTACTCCAATTTTTTTTAGAGTTAATACCAAAATAAAACAAAATTTTGTCTTTCATTTAAAGTTTTTTATATTTTATACAAACAAATCCATGAAAATCTCAAAATTCAAAACTTTTTGTTTGTTATAAACTAAGATGAATATATATGAGAGCAAAAGCAAGATGAGGAGAGTATAAGGAGAAAATGATAAGAAGAGAAGAGTTTTCATTCATGGAAAATTCTTTCATACTTCCCTTTTCGATTAAGCTAGGATCCATGCATCCTTTCTTATTTTTGTTTATGAAAAAAATTTAGCCTCATCAAATAGTTTAACATCATTCATCCTACTTGATCATCATTATAGCCATATCCCGTTGTATCAAGGTTCATTTAAGAAAATTATTTCATTAACGTGACAACATTATTGATCTTAACAATTTTCAGAAAAATGATAGTAGATGTCACCATCTCCTGGCCTACTTATCTTAAGATCAATTTAACAATTTGTCATTATTTCAACTTTTAATCTTAGTTATTGAAGTTTTTAATTACTAAATCAATAATATTATGAAAAAGGAACATTAAAATAAAATTAAAAGGGGAGTATCAAAGAGTCACCCTTTATTCATACTGTGTTAATAAAACAATGGGTACCAAATTTATAGATATAAAAATATACGATCCGAAGGTAACATATATTCATTAGGAGAAGATGAACAAATGGAAATTATTAAGGAATGGGAAAAGAGGGTGAGAGATGAACATTCACCAAATTAGTACTATTATTTTTTATAACATTGTTGTACACAAAATTCTACGTAAAATATTGTTCTTTCTTATATTTCATGTTTGAGGACTTTCAAGTTTCAACCTTGACCCTACTCTTCTTTATCTTCTCCCTTTCTGTAAATTTCATGAACTCTTTCATAAATAGATTTCACCTGATAGCTAGATTGAGATATAAATGAAGGTTAATTTTCATTTTAGTACCAACTTCAAGCAAAACATTCGATCACTTGAAATTTGTTCTAAACAATTTTTATTTTCTTTTCAATGATATTTATGACAATTTAACTGGATTTTTGTCGAAAGACAAAATCAATTTCTCGTTAATAATTTGGTAAGAAAAATCAATTCCCCCCAAAGTTCATAGGTATCGTGTTAAAACAAGACAGTATTGACAATATATCAAAATTGTCTCGTAAAGTTACAATCGTCACCTACTTAATCTTAAAAAAATGCCCACCAACTTAGCCCCTTAAAAATATCAATATTTTTTTTGGCTTAATTGCACTTTTGGTCCCCCAATTTTCTCAATTTGGCGATTTTGGTCCCCCAACTTTTAATTTGGCGATTTTGGTCCCCAATTTACGATTTGTAGTGATTTTGGTCCCTCCGTCAATTGCACCGTTAACGGTGCTGACGTGGCTGCTAACACGTGTCCATCTAGTAAATTGGGGGACCAAAATCCCTACAAATCGTAAATTGGGGGACCAAAATCGCCAAAATAAAAGTTGGGGGACCAAAATCGCCAAATTGACAAAATTGAGGAACTAAAAATGCAATTAAGCCAAAAAAACAAAAAATAAAAATAGCGAGTACATGTTTCGAATACAAAATTAATAAAATTTGTTTTAAAAATTTTATGTATCTCATAAAGTATAGAAAAAGTTAAAGTTAAAATATAACCAGTTATGTTATAATTGAAATTGAAAAATGACATAAAGTAATTGAAAACTGACATAAAGTATTATATCTCATCTTAAAGTACATAAAGAAATTGAAAAATGAAAAATATCCTATGAGGAAAAAAATTAAAATTATTTTTAATAAGGAAAAATTAACATATACTCCCTTCAATTTATAAGGCAAAAAAAATTAAAATTACGTTTATTAAGGAGATTAATTGGTTGTATTTAATTTTATCAAATTTATAAAAAAAAATAGAGGTGTTTTAAAAAAATAGAATTAGAAACAACATTTAAACTATATTTAGTCTCTTAACAAATACGCGCGTGTTAGCCTTCTCCTTAATTTTTGTGACAATTTACTTGTCAAGGAAATCTGATTGCATATTTTAAAAAGGAATTACAAATTTTGCTAATCCAAATTGTCATCACTCACACAGTCACACACCTTGTAATTAGTGACAATGGACTCTCAAATAGAGTTTTAGCATAATGCCAAGATTAACTTCAAATTAATCTCAAGAGAAATATTAGAGTATAAATTACCGCAACTGAAAAAACTTGTAGAATTTCAACTAATATAAACTCTTATTAATAGATTACAATTTTTTTAGCTAATCACAATATTTTAGCAAATAAAGTTGTGCACAAAGTGTGAGATCATAAATTTTCTCTTATCAGTCCGCGTAAGACAGCCCAGTTGGTGGCTGCAGGGACATTTAGGATTTCCCCCTCCCCAAGTCATGGGTTCTAGTCCCAGACCTCCCATGTAAACCAAAAAAAAAAAAAATCTCTTATCTAATACACAATAATAACATGGGCTTTTAGAAAGGCCATTGATTATTAAAAGCTTTTAGAAAGGTCATTGATTATTAAAAAAAAGGTTTAATTGCACTTTTGGTCCCCAAATTTTCTCAATTTAACGATTTTGGTCCCCCAACTTTTAATTTGGCGATTTTGGTCCCCCAATTTACGATTTGTAGCGATTTTGGTCCTCCAATTTACCAGAGGGACACGTGTCAGCAGCCACATCAGCACCGTTAACGGTGGAATTGACGGAGGGACCAAAATCGCTACAAATCGTAAATTGGGGGACCAAAATCGCTAAATTAAAAGTTGGGGACCAAAATCGCCAAATTGAGAAAATTGGGGGACCAAAAGTGCAATTAAGCCTATTTTTTTTAATGTATGTCTTGCTTAATCCTGAAATCAAATATTTTGAGAAAAACTTCATTTAACTATCACGCTATCCTGATTATCTCACATCTATCACGGTATAATTTCAGTGAAAAGAAAAAAACATCAGTTAAAAAATTTGAACGTTAGAATATGGTAACGCCTCTAGTAGTGGATCTTTCTTCTATGAGTTTTTCTTGTTGAATTGTACTAGTGATTTTTTGACTCCCATTTCATATTTTAATGGACTATTATGACTTTGAATATTTTTTAACTTCCAACTCTAAAAAAATCGAAAAAATCATCCCGATTTTCGTTAATCCAAAACAAAGTTATCACTTTTCCAAAATGCAAAAGTCAAATTTTTTTTTGATAATTTCCGACTAATTTAGAGTAGAAAATAAATTTGTTTAGTTTAAAGAGACTACCAAGAAGCTGAACCGCATGAACAAAATGAGCACGAAGGGTGCTAGTCCATCTCATTCTAGGAGCTCTGATGCTTCTTTTTACAACTCTTGCATTTCGTTGGAAATCGCGCCTAGAGATTTGTGGCTGATAGTTATGGAGCTGGTGATGTTTAAATTAAAATTTCTTGAGAATGAAAGACCTATTGATTCAAATCTGTGGTTTCAGATAATCCTAAGCTTAATGTTAGTTCACAATTGCTGGCACTACCAGAATCAGAGGTTGTTGTTGAGGAATTAGTGAATAACACTTATCATAGTAAAATGTTTTGCTGCTAGTTAATGTTAATCTATTGTGATCTCCAATTCCATTAATGGCTTCATTATATATCATAGGCTTAATTACTTTTTGTCCTTTATCTTATTTTTAGGTCTCAATTTGGTCCTTTATTTTTAAAAAGAGTGAATTTAGTCCTTCATGTTTTTGACATTTGTCAATTTCATCCTTCCGTTATGATGATGTTAAATTTTCACCGAAATATATTGATTTTGTCATAGATTTCTTCCAATCACCCGAATATGATTTTTCTTCGTATTTGGCACTTTGTTTGATAAAATTTCAATGTCGTTGCACTTTTTTAGGGTGAAATTTTACTCACACTTTTGCCTTTTTTGTTTTGAAAATTGCAAATTCTGGCGATAAAATGCAGATTCTGATGATTGAAAAAAGAATTTTAGGCAAAATCAATATATTCTAGTAAAAATTTAACGCTGCCATGATAAAATGATGAAATTGACAAATGTTAGAAACATAGAAGACTAAATTAACTCTTTTTAAAAATAAAGGATCAAATTGAAACCTTAAAATAAGATAAAGGACCAAAAGAATATCTAAGCCTATATCATAATCAGAAATGAAGGGTTGGCTAATGTTTAAGGAGAGGTTTGGCTCTATCAAAGATGCTAAGGTTGGCAACTGAGGAATGGTAGAGATATCTATAGGTTTTCCGACTCTGAGTAGTTGGAAAATAAAACTAGACTCTTTAAACAAAACAAATTTATTCAATTTATTTCTGACTCTAAGTAGTTAAAAATTATCAAAAAAATTTTTGATTTTTGCATTTCGAAAAAGTGATAATTTTGTTTCCGATTAACGAAAATCGGGATGATTCTTTCAATTTTTTAGAGTTGGAGGTTAAAAAAAACTCAAAATTATAATAGTCTGTTAAAAAGCGAAATAAGGGCAAAAATCATTGGTGGAGTTAAAAAGAAAAACTCTTCTTCTATAACTACTATATATATTCACAGAAGGAAATGACCATCCTAATTTTTTTAACAATAATATATAAAACGATTTTTTTTTCACCTTTGAAATGTAAAATGAACTTCCATTTGAGTGTAAATATTTGACTAGGACAAATATTTTTGGTAAAGTCTGTCTCTATAAGCTTCAGATTATCAACTGAACCAGCCAACCAGGCATGGTCCTTAGTGACTGCTGGCTCTGTTCCTGCTTCCTGGTAAAAGCTTGGTCAGCAGAGTCATCACAATTCACAAGACCCAGTCCCACGGTTACGCCCCAAAGCTCATCGTGGTTGGCCTCACTTTATACGTAGTATTTATTCCCTACGTTGGTAAATGAAGGTTATATTTATTTATTTTTTAAATTATCTTTATTAAATAAGTATCATTAATTTTTTATTAACCAAAATCAATTTCTCATAAAAGGAGTAATGTAAATAAAATGAATAAAAATATAAATTAATATTTTTTTTTTTAAAAAAATAAGGAATTAATTACATGCCTTGGTTCGTGTATTTCGGTTACATGTAACTTATAAATAGTAACAAATAGAGGGAGTAGTATACTCACTCCGGTCCTTATTATAAGTCTCCTTTCTCTCACACAAAAAGGGTTGAGATTAAAAATGGTGCTTATAATAAAGATCGGAGGGAGTAGTATTTATATGTTTTTTTATTAAAAAGAAAGTACTATCATATTCATAAAAATTGTGTATTTAAGAAGTTAAAAGTTTTATATTTAATTAATTTTTTTAAAAAAATCATTTTTATTTAGGTTCTTATCCTTAATTATAAGGGTTGAGATTAAAAAAAATCCTAGATATAAATTTATTGAAATATCATTGAATATATGTATATAAAAATTAGAATCGGTCCCTCAAAATTTTATGGTTTCACTTTAGTTATTAAAAATTAATAAATCTTAGTTCACCAAAAAAAATAATAATAAATCTTATATCGGTTCTTATAAATTTTAAATGTTGATCAAATTGATCCCCTGTCGCAACAACGTTGGGAGAGGAATAAAACTTTAACCCCGGGACCCCCCTCGAACTGGATTAGTCGGCCCAGTGAGCCGGATACCAGGGTGCAAACCAAAAAAAAAAAATGATCCCCTGTTAAGGAAAAAAGACCAATTTAACTTGCTTTAGAAATTGTGAACTAATTTGAATTTTTTATTTTTCAAAAATCATTGATATATACGAAAATTTTGAGAATAAAAATATTTTTTTTATTTATAAAGTTATGAATGTTTCATTTGACAAGATTTTCTCTCTCTCTCTCTCTTTTTTTTTGAAAAATTGTTAATGAGAGTTCTTAAAACATTTTTTTTTCTACGGTTACTGAAGAAATGAATCAAATTCTGGAAAAACCTTTTACTGCAGTGGAAGTAAAGGAGGCTATTTCTGAAATGTTTCCGACGAAATCCCCGGGTCCTGATGGTTTTCCGCCGTTTTTCTATCAAAATTATTGGCATGTTGTGGGTTCAGATATTACAGCTAGCATTCTCAACTTCCTTAACGGAGGTAATTTTTTTGAAGCTCTTAATTACACTCATATTGCTCTAATCCCTAAGAAGCAAGATCCTGATGTTATGCCTCAATTTAGGCCTATAAGCTTATGTAATGTTTATTACAAAATAATCTCTAAAATGCTTGCTAATAGGCTTAAATTGATCCTTCCTGATATTATATCTGAATACCAAAGTGCGTTTGTGCCTGGGCGTCAAATATCTGATAATATTATTGTGGGTTATGAGTTGACTCATATGATAAAAAATAAAAAGATAGGAAAGCAAGGGTGGATGGCTCTCAAGCTTGATATGAGCAAAGCCTATGACAGGGTAGAGTGGAATTTTCTTGAGTCTATGATGAAGAAGCTTGGTTTTTCGGAAAAATGGATTTCTTTGATTATGGACTGTGTTAGATCTGTTTCCTTCTCAGTTATTTTGAATGGAAAGGTCTATGGAAATTTCAAGCCAAATCGTGGTCTTCGTCAAGGAGATCCTTTATCCCCATATCTCTTTATTATTGTGGCTGAGGCCCTATCTGCTATGTTTTCTCAAGCTGAAATTTCAGGTGCCCTCCAGGGAGCAAAAGCTTCTAAATATGGCCCGTCCGTGTCTCATTTATTTTTTGCGGATGACAGCCTCATTTTCTCAAAGGCTAATGTCCAAGGTGCTCTGGAGATTAAAAGTATAATTGAGAAATATAGTTTAGCATCGGGTCAGATGATTAACTTTTACAAATCCTCGATAATGTTCAGTCCTAATTGTCCTGAGGTGTTAAGGGAGGAAATCATGGACTTATTTGAAATTCAGAATCAAGATTTTTCGGAAAAGTACTTGGGTCTGCCTACCTATCTGGGGAAATCAAAAAACGTCTCTTTTCAACCTATTATTGAGAAGGTTTTGAAGCGTATAAAAGGCTGGAAAGAGAAACTTTTATCAAAAGCTGGGAAGGAGGTTCTTATAAAAGTTGTAGCTCAGGCTATTCCGGCCTATGCTATGAGCGTTTTTAAACTTCCGGTGAGTTTCTGTTCTCAGCTCAGTGGATACTTGAACAAATTTTGGTGGGGTTCGTCAGAAGAAGAGAGGAAGATTCACTGGATGAGTTGGAGAAGAATGTGTCAACCTAAGAGCAGAGGGGGCTTGGGCTTCAGAGATATTGAAACTTTTAATCTTTCTCTTCTAGCCAAACAGGGTTGGAGAATTCTTCAGAGTCCGGAATCTTTAGTGTTAAGAGTTCTGAAAGCTAGATATTTCCCTTTCCAATCGTTCATGGAAGCTTCTGTGGGAAACAATCCTAGCTATATTTGGCGGAGTATTATTGAAGGAAGGAAAGTGTTGCAATTGGGCCTTAGATGGAGGGTGGGTGACGGTTTTAATATCCGGGTTTGGAAAGATCCTTGGCTGCCCAATCCTTGGTCTTTTAAACCAGTGACTCCGAATCGCTTTCCTCAAGCTCATCTTCTGGTTTCCGCTCTTCTCTCAAATGATGGAGTGCATTGGAATAAACAGATTATTGATGAGTATTTCCTGCCTTGTGACAGAGATATAATCTTCAACATTCCCTGTGTTTCAACCAATGTGAAGGATCAACTCATTTGGCACTTTACATCAGATGGGATCTATACGGTTAGAAGTGGCTATCAGACAGCTTTGCAGCATTCAGATATGATAAATGGGGGTCTTGGTGCTTCTGCAGGAAATTCAAACTCGGTGTGGAAGGATTTTTGGTCTTTGAAGATTCATGAAAAGGTTAAAATCTTTTGGTGGCGAGCTCTTCATAATATTCTCCCAACAAAAGATAACCTTGTTCGGAAGAAGATTGATATTAATCCTATTTGTAGCCGCTGTGGTGAGGGAGTAGAGTCCAGTCTGCATGTTTTTTGGGATTGCAGTTTTGCAAAAGATGTGTGGAATCGTTTATGTATCCGTGCAAAAATTGATCCTGACTGTATATCAAATTGTGTGGATTGGTTTGACATTCTTTATCATAATAATTCTAAACAGGAGCTGAGCTTCATGATCTGTGCTATGTGGACCCTCTAGAATGCTAGGAACTTTGGAGAATTCAGAGGAAAATGGAAGACTGATAAGGAAGTGATGATTGAATGTAGTTCTTTTTGGGAGGATTGGAAGAAAGCAACTTCTGTTAACAATCAGAGATCGCTTTTTGGGTCTGTTTCAAAAGCAATTTCCGGTCCTACTCATTCTCCGGTTCCTACTAATTCAGTGCAGCTGTTCTGTGATGGCGCTTTCAACATCTCTTCGGATGTGGGTGGAAGCTGGTTTGTTCTGTTGGACTCAAGCAGTCGTTTTATCCAAGCAGGGGCGGTCAAGAATGATTCTTTAATGTCAGCTACTCATCAAGAAGCACTTGCAATCATCCATGGTTTGGAAATGGCTCAACAAGTTGGCACTTCAAATGTCATTGTTAAGTCTGATTGTAAGGTGTTAATAGATGGTTTAAATTCTTCCAACCCTGATGTCTCTGAGCTAGGCGTTCTGAAGAGAAAAATTAGAGACTTAGCTAGCTCTTTTTCATATTGCCTGTTTTCTTTTGTAAATAGATCAGGTAACAAGGTTGCACATACTCTAGCTAATTGGGTAGTGCACAACATTGTTCCCAGGGTCAGGTATCAAACCCCCCTGTCTATTTGGTTGACCTGCTTTGTCAGGCTTAATAAAAAATGACTTACATTTAAAAAAAAACCATTTTTTTAAGAAATCCAAAACAGTGAATTGTCATAAAAAAAGGGCTTCCAATTTAAGGCCAACCACTACCATTTCTCACTTGTTCCCAAGGTACATAATAGTATCAACATAGATGTTAGTTTAGGGTTTTACTTCGGTACCCTTTCAAAATAAAGGGTTTTGGTACCCTCTGATATTTATCCAATCAAATTATGACTACTGTAATATACTTCCATGTGAAAAAGTGTATAAGTTTAATAAAATTTTGCAATCAACTCTGTGTGATCTTATTTGCAATATTTTTTAACTAAATCAATTCAGAACCACTCCCAAATCATGAACTTTAGTATCAAGTTTTTATTCATCTTAGGCCGGCAACATCAACATCACTGATATCAATTTTCTTGCTAGATAAAAATGAAAAAAAAACACTTCACTGTATTTTTATTTTTCTGATCAGTTTAAAAATTTGTATTGCTGTAGTTGAGATATAATCTTCAGCACACAAGAAAATATATTTTCGTCTAAATTTAGCGTAGATTTTTTAGCACCAAAAATATATAAAAAGTGGAGAACGTCTTAACATATAATTTTTGGTTTTTATTGAGTGTCAAGAATATCTCAATGTTTTTTGACATGGTAATATATTGTACTTGTCATAATTTGATTGGAAAAATACGAGAGAGTACCAAAACCCTTTATTTTGAAAGGATACCGAAGTAAAACCCGAGAATCAAGGTTTCAAATTTTGACGAAAATACTAGTCCGGAAAACAAACATAACTATGTTTATTGTTTAAGAGATCATTAGAAAAAAAACTATGTTCAAGAGATTAATTTTTTACCTTGATAATAAGATAAAAAGAACATGATAAAAGTAAATTAAAAAAAAAAGTACTACATAGTAGTACTTATTTGAAAAAGTAATCATAGCAGAAAATGTTTAAACTCAAGCATTAACAATTAAAAAAACGTAAAAATTTAGATAAATTATACAAAAAAAAAAGATAAAGAAACAAACAAATATTATTTTATACATTGTTTAAATAATATTTCACTTATATTTATAACTGGTATGTTCATTTTAATTAAATATTAAACTTAATTATTTAATATTATTTAATTTCGTAACATAAATATAAATGTAACAATTTTTTTTATAAACATGTAACAAAATTTATGAGCCATGAAATTAAAATGTACAAGAATATACTATTTTCCAAAAAAAAAAGAATATTTGATAAGAAATTTTGATCTTGAATCAGCACAATGAATAATTCTAACAATTTCCTAAAAAGAATTCTAACTATTTTTCTTTCTTTTCACTACCAAAAACTTCTAACTATTTCCTAAAAAGAAAAACATATTCACATCTCTTTCAGTTTTCTGTATTAATCAAGGATATTCTTATCGTATGGATAATGAATAAGGTTTGATTTAATTACTACATTAACTGATTGAAAATTTATATTGTAACTGTAATGAATATAAATTAACAAGGTTAAACTTAATTGATAAACTTAATTGATAAACTTAATTGATAGATGATTGAATTATTTAAATACAATGTCAGTGGTTCAATTATTGCCGTATGGAAAAGGCTTTATTAATAGAAACAAAATCACTTCGATGATTTTTACGTCTCGAAGAAGATTGGTCATCAATTATTGCTGAAAAAATATCTTTAGTGCAAAAAATATATATATAACGAATATATATAAGTGTAACAAAAAATAGAATAAAAGGCTTGTCCTAACCCTACTAAATCCTCGGAATTTGACTTACCTAAACTTTAATGATAAAAAAAATTTAATAATGATAAGAACCAAATCCTTATTATTATTCCTTTCAAAAAATAAAACCTTATTATTATAATCTTAAATTTCTTTTTAAAAATATATTTTCTACATTTTAAAAGTACAGAAAGAAAGTATCGAAGAGTTCTGGTTCAACCAATACATGCTTATTTTTCTTTAAGCAGAGACATTTGTTTGAGACTTCTGTATTAAAAAAAAAATTCTCGTTAAAAGAATTAACCCTATTTTATTGTGGATTTTTTCGATTTGAACGTTATTGCTTCATATACAATATACATATGATTTAAAAAAGGGTTTGTTTAACTCCAATCCTAAAAAATCAGGGATAAGAAATCAATTAATATTTAAAATATTTTGAAAAACTAAGTCCATTTTTCTCAAAATATTAAATATATCGTTTTTAATTTACAACTACTTCACTTATATCCTTATTATTAGTTGAGGTTTAAAAAATAATTAAAAAAAAACTAGAAGAGTGTGGGAAAAAATACAAGGGAGAGAAAAAAACACAAACTTTGTGCAAACTCATTATTATATTATTTTTTCCATTTTATAAAAATAATAAAAAATTGTAAAAGTCATAAAATCAAAGAAATATAAATTTAATAATTTGTCTAGCTACTAATTTTTTGTTACTATTAAACAATTAATTTAATATATTTTATATTATCAATCAATTAAAATTCAAAATTTACTATTTTTTATTTTTTTTATTATTTAATTTAATTTTAGTTTGTGACAAAAATCTTCCTATATTGTTACCATTTATTGGATTTGAGGGAGTATTAAACAACGAGCGACTTCGTCGCGGGATTGGAAAATGAAGTCTTCCATTTCCACAGAGCTTCCCCTCAAAGTCTCAAACACCATCCCCACTACCAACCAACCAACCCCACCCCACAACTATAACTACAACTACAACACACGCACGCATTCTAATCAATACTAATTAATAATCAATATACAAAAAGATACAACTAAAAAGAAAAAAAAAACATCTTTTGTTATTTATTTTTTTTGCTATATAGCTTTGTGGAGCTGGATCCCCATTGTTTTATTTACCTGACAAGTTTTTTGTATCTGGGTTTACTTCATCTTTTCAAAGGGTTCCAGCTTCTGTGTGCCAGCAAGGATCATTCATACCAAACAAAAAAACAAAAATTATAACTTTTTGATTTTTCTGAGTACCCTTTTGGCTGTTTGGGATGTGGAGAGATTATGGAGTTTCAGCTGATTCTTTCTATGAAATCCGTCCTGAGTGCACCTCTGATGTTCCCATTACAAGATTTAAGATCAAGGTCTGTTCTTTTTTTGCTTTTCTTTTTTTGATAAATATTTGTTTGTTTGGTAGCTTGATTCATTGGTGAATACTATGTATTATTGAGTTCATGTTAAAGTGAGTTTGGGATCTGTTTGTCTTATTCTAAGTTAGATGAATTGAGCTTTTTTAAGTTTGAGTACTGAAGAAAGTTTTGATCATTTGAGGGATAGCATGTGATTTCAAATGATTGAAAATCTTACATGAGTTTAAGCATGTTGAATGTGTTTTGAATTTTTCAAAGTTGTTAACAATGATTTTGTTGATAAAAGGAGGTTTTGGTGATGATAGCTTTTAGGATTTTGTATCTTTTGCTTATTGTGAACTTCAAATTCAGTTATGTCATTGAGCTTAATCAATGAAATTCGAATTTATTGTACTGAAATTACTTTAAATGTAAAATTGAATGTTGATGTTATTGATTATATGACTCTCCCCAGTCTTCTGATGGATAATTCATGATTATGTTGCCAGTTTCATGGATTTGGGAGATTTATTAAGTTAAATCATCAAGTGGAACTCACTGTATTAAGATTTCTATTTCACTATTGCCGTGTTAAATATTGTAGCATATGGGCTGGTTATTACTTGGTTGTTTGTTGTATTAGTTCAAAACATATATAACAATTAAATCTGTGTATGGATAAAATACACTTGGTAACTTTAATGGTTCATGACAAATAACAAACGATCAGTGGTCCTTGTTGGTCATCTTAAGAGAATGAAACATTAAATATATAAATTAATTAGATAGACCTACACCTTCATATGCCTTCACCTTAGAACTTTTACATTTATTTTGGATTGCCATTCTATTTATATAATGTTATTTTATTTTTAACTTCCAGTTGTTATGTGGTCCAGGCTGGTAAAACACTAAGTGCAAGAAAATGGCATGCTGCATTTACTCCAGAAGGTTATCTGGATATAGGCAGGACTCTAAAGCGAATCTACCGAGGGGTAATCGCATTTTTATAGTTAGAACGTTGCTTCAATATATTTTAGGATGTGAAATTTTGTATATATCCTACTTTCAGTTACATTATAGTCAGGTGCAATAGGGATCTCTAGCTTGTGACAGTTGTCAGAGCATCTGTCTTGTAATACAAGCTTTGTTGGACTGATTCTGGGAATATAACTGAAATTTTTTGTTGGTCTCTTTTGGTTTTTCTTTAGTACATGATATCCTATTACCATGGCTCATGGCTTTGATTTTGATGCGTACAGATAACTAAGTATCAGATATAAATCAGACTTTTGTCTGAGTGTGATTATTCTGATAGTGATGTCTTTTGTTTTTCGGCAGGCTTTTGTCCATATATAATTATAATATTCATTTCCTACGCTATCCATCTAGTAGGCTTTATGCTTACATATGTATACACATAAATAGGTAATAAGCATTCATAAATGACAAATGATAGTCATGGAAAGTTCTCCGCTTGATGTATTTTCTTCATATTTAATCTTTTTCCTTCCTCCATGGCCATGAGTAATGCAGTGCTATGCTAATCAAATATATCTTTTTCATGCTCCTAAAGTTAGTGATGGTTATTGTTTGCTTTTGTACATGAATGCATAAAACCAAGGATTTGTCTGAATATGTAGCTGTGGTTGGATGGTTACCTTAATTTTTTTTTGAACCAGGGAATTCATCCATCTATCAGGGGAGAAGTTTGGGAATTTTTACTTGGTTGCTATGATCCCAAGAGTACATTTGAGGAAAGAGATCAGATAAGACAGCTTCGAAGGTAATTGGTTTTCCCATTTCATAATTATATTTGACAAGACTCATCCCTTTTCACCCTTATTACCATCATAGCATCCTAGAATATTTGAATTTTTGATGGTATTGCACAGAGCTGTGATCGAGGTTTTCCTTTTAAATTAAAAAGTAATGTCTATAATATCTCCCCACTGGCTTTATATGGCTTGAAAAATGTAGCAATAATTGGTTCTACATCCTTTGCACAGGAATTAGGATAATGCATAATATATTTTGTAGTTTAAAAATGCTGTCTCTAAATTTTAAATCTAATAGATCATTACCAAACTTATGTAATTTATGCTATATTGTCAGGAGGCAATATGCTACTTGGAAGGAAGAATGTCGCCAATTGTTTCCTCTTGTTGGAAGTGGCAGATATATCGCAGCACCTGTAATTACTGAAGATGGTCGGCCAATTCAAGATCCCCTGGATCTGTTAGAAACGAATCCAGACAAGGGATTGGTTGTATTTCCACAAGATAATAATAGGCCTTCAGGCGTAGATGCTGTAAATAATTTAGAAAAGATGACAGACAATAGAGTAGTCCAGTGGATGTTAACTCTCCATCAAATAGGTTCGTGAATATATTCTTAATTCACAGTTTGTGATATTTCTCATGCTTCATGTTTTTTATATTTTTGGCATAAAGTTTTAGGCAGAACCCTTTCCTGTTATTATTTTCTTCGTAAATCCATTATACCAGAATTGCATTGTTGCAATCTGATTTGTATGTTATGATTTAGTTGGCTTTGGCTTCTTTAAATAGGTAAGAAGATAGTCAGTGTTATCTTTTGCAAGTTTTTTCATGTAATAAGGTATAATTCTGATGGTGAATGACCTTTTTTTCTTGCCCAAAAAACACATTTCAGGTCTTGATGTGGTTCGCACTGATAGGACATTAGTTTTTTATGAGAAGCAGGAGAACTTGTCGAAACTATGGGATATTCTTGCCATTTATGCTTGGATAGATAAAGATGTTGGCTACGGTCAAGGTGGGTTTCACATGAGTCATCCATTTGAATCTTTACATATTTGCCTCTTTTGGGCATACACCAATACTATTTACATATCTGATGTTCCTATTGAATCAAGTTCTTAGATCTTACCTCTATACATGTGATGATTCCATGTAACTAGTTTCCACTGTTGTATCATATATTTGACTAGTTACTGACCCTAATGTTTACCTCAAAATCCCTGGCTCCAAAGGGAGGCTAATGTTCATACAATATTTTTATTTAATGTATGGTACCTGTATTTTCAAGTATTGTGGGATTTGGAAATAACAATGCTGCTAAAGAAATAAAAATATTCATAAATTTTCATTGAAGAAAAAATGTGAACCAAGTCAAGAAATCTGAGCCATTGGAGATGAAAAAAATCAACTAGGTTAATGGGTTTCTTTATGGAAAAAAGAATATATGTAGTACCACTTGCTCATTTATGCATTAATTCATTTATGTTTGCGAAGTCTTATTCACACTTGTCAGATTAGTCATCCGACCGTGTATTAACATTATTGGATAAGCTATCTGCTTTTTTTTTTTTTTATAAAATTTTACACAGTTAGATGGCTCATCTGACGGGTAAGTAATAGGGTCACGGGTGTGAATAAGATTTCCCTTTCTGTTTTTCTTGCAATCATGCAAGAAATAAGTTGCAGCCACAATTTGCAGCTGACCGCAGCTTTCGGTTTTAACATCATACATTGTGAACAGGAATGAGTGACCTGTGCTCCCCTATGATAGTTCTTCTTGATGATGAAGCAGATGCATTTTGGTGCTTTGAGCGTCTGATGCGCAGACTTGTAAATGTCTTATCTCTATGTTCTCTTTTATTATTAACTTAATTTTTAGCACATTTTTTATGCAATATTTGTTGGAAAATTGAACAAACATAAATAGTTATTGTGTTCCGTTATTGGATTTTCACTGTTAATACACGGGTTTTTAGGGGATCAAGTACTGCAGTTTGAGCTATAGGTTTTTCTATAAAATTTAGTATTCCTAGTTGCCTTCACCCTCATTGTTCACTTTTAAATTGTACGATGCATATAGACTTGTTAAAATCTGGGCTTGAGTTGTGACAGGTTTAATGATTCTGAGAAATCCTTTCATCATGATATTGAGAACAAGTTACGGTCTCCTTTTTTTATTTTATGATTTTAATCTTTAGCATGTGTATTCTTCCCTGACTCACTCTTTTCTTGTGCATGCCTTGTCAGATATTCATGTTACAATTGCCTACTTCAATTGGACTTATCCTAAAATTGAAAGATGGTCCTTGTATTACCTTATAACAACTTCAATGCTTACTGATATATAAATTGAAGGAGTTCTTTAGTGTTTTTAAATGTGTTAAAGATGTCTTGAAGTCTTCACCAGCTTAAGCTTTGGGGGAAGTTGGTTCAAGACTTAGATCCTTGCTGTCCCCATACATTTAAGGGTTTGCTTAACCTCAGCGCTTGATAAGAAGTCAAAAAATAGCAAGAAGACATAGGGAAACTAAGTCCACCATCACTTGAAGTATTAAATGTTTAGTTTTTCCATACAATAACACTTCTTTATTAGAATTCTACTTTTAAATAAAAGTTGTCTTTCAGCGCATGCTTAAAAAAATTTGCTTGTACATTCTCCTCGTTTCAAGTCCAGTGGGCTCTTGCATGAGGGTCTGTTAGATATGAAATAAAACCATTCATGATCGTACATCTAACAGCTTAAGCTTTTAAGAGATTCGTTGTAGACTGCATAAGGATTTCATGTGATCAGTTAAATTTACACTTCATGGCAACATTTTTTTTGTTTTTTTTGGAAGACACTACAAATTTTATTGTTAGTAATTCTAACATTCAACTTTTCTCAGTTTCTTATGATATGTGTTCTTGAATTTTTACAGCGAGGAAATTTCAGATGTACTGGTAGCTCTGTTGGGGTGGAGGCTCAACTAAGTCATTTGGCTTCGATTACACAAGTAATTGATCCAAAACTTCATAAACATTTAGGTATTTTCTTTCATATGTCCTTTTGTATTTTATTTATGGTGAAATATGAAAAAGTTTTCTGACTCTATTTGTGTGTTTTTTGGGCAATTTTTGTGCTAAGAATGATGACTGCAAGAACATGTTTTGTTATGATCATGGTTATATGGTCACTCAAAGTTTTTGATTAAATCCCTCTTCTACTTTTTTTCCCTGTTGCCAATGTTCTCAATTGGCATTTGAAAATGGAAAAATTAATAATGTGCTGGTGTCTTTTAATTTTGGATCACAGAGCATGTTGGTGGAGGTGACTATCTATTCGCTTTTCGGATGCTAATGGTTTTGTTTCGTCGAGAATTCTCCTTCTGTGATTCATTGTACCTTTGGGAGGTGTGTTTGGCTTGGCTTCCTTTGTAGATCTTCCCTCAGAATGAATATGATTTTAAATTTTTGTTTTGCCATAACTGTTATTTTCTATATGAAGTTTTTGGATGAAATCAGTGATGTTATATCTAATACTCCCTCCGTCCCATTATCTAGGTAAAAGTCAACCAAGTCAATGAAAATAAGAGAGTATCTGTTTAATATAATGCATGATTCATTCATTAATTACAAATTGATATTATACAAAATTTCATATCATTACAATTAATACATATTGCAATATTGTCTCCAAAAAAAATCTTTAAATGTATTTTCCTTACTTACTTATCAATCATCGATGCAATATATAATCTTTAAGATTTTTCATTTATTTTTTTTCTTTAATATGGGAAAAATTTTTTAGCATTTTTTTACCAAGATAATGGGACGGAGGGAGTAGTATCTTTTATGAGACTAATTTTATGTTATTCCCTTCATGTTAATATATTATATATGTATAATGTGTGTGCTCTTGCGGAGTGATTTTTTTCTCCTTCATGATAACAGTCTATGGAATCTGATTCCTTTCTTTTTCTCTTTGGGAGATGGTATCTTTAGAATCTTTCTAAAGTGATGATTTGGAACTAATTACTTGAAATTTTAACAGATGATGTGGGCTCTAGAATATGATCCCGACTTGTTCTCGATGTATGAGAAGGCTCGATTAGCTTCTGTAAGAGCAGAGGACTATAAAGGAAAAGCAAAGTCAATACGTCAATGTGGAAAATTTGAGAGAGAAAATAAGAAAAATGGAGCAAAGAATGCTGAAGCTCCTCTTCCTATATCTCTCTTCCTTGTTGCTAGTGTGTTGAAAGATAAAAGTGCAAAACTACTCCAGGAAGCACGAGGCCTTGATGATGTTGTAAAGGTTGGTCTTGTGACATCTAAGTTTCGGCTTCTCTAAATTACATTGATCTATCACTTTGACATCTAATTATTTAACTATCTATTAGATTGTTAGTGTTGATTCATTTCTTGTTTTGTATCGATTAACTTCTTTCGTCGGTATTCTGATTCAATTCTTCTCAGATATTGAATGACATGACTGGGAATCTTGATGCCAAAAAGGCTTGCAATGGGGCTATGAAACTTCACAAGAAATATTTGAAGAAGGTAATATGTCCTCTACAACTCTGTTTCCCCATATTTTCATGTAATGGATCTTTTTCCTTATTGCACAAATTATTAGGAAATTCTACCCGCATCCACCTTTTTAGGTTGTAAGCTCCCAAAGCCTTTCGGAATGCTTGTCCGAATGGTTTATTGGGTGCCAAACCCAAAAAGGTGGGTGCTGTAGAGTTCCCCCACCACATCATCACTCATTGCACAAGAAGGAAGCAAAATAATAATCCATTTTTTTCCTTCTTGGTTAAATAACTAACTACAAGTCAGGTTATTGATTACGTGATGCATCTTTGTCTGTTCTCTTTGCACTTTACTTGCTCTTAGAACATCTACAAAATGGTTTGGTTTGGTGCTTGGTTAATCCAAACAAAAAGTGCTGCTACTTTAAAATGCGGCCTTACATATGGCTTGGAACTTGATGTCTACCTTTGCTCGTAATCATATTGTTTCTCGATAAACAAAAATCATATATATTTGTTTTTGTTCTTTTTCCCGTTCTATTTATTGTTTCCAATAAAATTTCATATAGTTATGTCCTTAATATACAAGCATTTGGTAATTGCTGCAGGCCAAGAAACACTAGCACAAAAAATATCCTATGATTCTTTTTCGTTGATCAAGTGGTATGTTGCTTCTTGCATGGCACCATTTCATCCCTGGGAGACAATAATGGAGTCCATCACATTGGACTGCAGTTTTCACAATTGAAAAAAAGGAATTGAAGTGTCCAACCATCAAATCTTCCTTCATAGATCAACTGTTGTATGTGAAATTAATTTAATTTTTTTTGCTGTGTATCCCCAAAGAATAATTCTGTATATGAATGAAATTTGTACAACCATCTATTTGTATTTGTAATATATTTGTTGTTGCAAAAGCCCCCAAAAAAAAAACGCAGTAAAACAGCCATTGCCCATTGGCCATTGGTGTCAATGAATTGACTTTGATATTCATTTATTTATCACCTTCAATATTCTTCATGTGTATGACAAATAGTTACATTATTATCATTCATGGAAGGGCAAGAAAATGTAATGCATGTGTATGACAAATACTTCCAAATGGAATGCACTCAAATGATGATTTTGTTGTTGTCATTGGAGTTAGAAGTTCCCTGGGAGTTATGATGATTTTGATTTAATGGGTAGCCATCCAAAAATTAACCAGACATATGTAATGCATGTGTTGTGTTTTCATTGGGAAGTTTGAATTTTCAATGCAATAATGGTATGTTGGTGTTCTAACTTCTACCTTCTTTCCCTCGACTATACGAATTGTTTATTTTTTATTTTTAAAATCTAGCATTTAGATAATTTAATACTATGATGATTATCAAAATATGCATATGAAATAAGTGTAAAGAAATAATTTACCTAACTGAGAATTGGTCCCCCCACCCCCCACAAGACTATGAAAGTTCTGTGAATAAAAAGGTAGATACTTTGTTTACGTATCTACTTGAACTAATCCATACACTATATATAATTACGTTGGTATAAGACAAAAAAAAAAAGGCCATCTAATGTGTAATATGAACTAGATATGTACTGAACTTATAAGTTCCACACACAATCTTTTTTTTTTTTTTTATCACATACACTGTTATGTACTTTTACACACAAAACAGACTGCACCACTCACTCATCACATGTTCTTTCTTATGCATTGTTAAGCTTATGATCTGCCCCTTTTTGTTGATGAGACATCGATAGCCCTGAAGGATCAGAAAAAAAGCTATTTAATGCAGATCTTTTTATCAAAGCCAAACTCTCATTTTTGGGTAGATAGTGTCTGGTTATATTAAGTCAGTAGAAGTAAAAAGTGTTCTGTTTCATGTCATGAACAAGAAGGACACCAATGCTGTGATCATAACTGCAATGAGACTAACTGAAGATTGATGATTTCCCCCTGAATTAGTAGTCCTCATTGGTCTCATTGGTGGAAGTGCACACTCTTCTCCATTGAAGTAAATCTTCGAAGGGAACCCATCGCGCGTTATATCAAATTGTTTGGTGTTTTTCTTATTGAAAGAGATCACTGACTGCTGCTTCCCTGGAACCCTTGGATCACCAGGACGAGTTCCGTTGGTCTCTCCGGCCAAGTAATTCATATCCTTCAACCCTTGCAAGAAGATGGTTTTAAGACCCGGAATTCGCGTCCCGTTGAACGAATACACATCTTCGAAATCTTCGAAATACTTATCGAACTTGATAGCGGCAAACCAATCTTCGAACGAATCGTCTAGCCAGTTGAAAATCGTGATCCTCGCGGTCCACCCAGCCTTGTGATCTGTGTTCACATGCCAGTTTATGCTGACTGGGCAGTTATCACCACAGGGCAATTTGGCAGGTACCTTCCTGTGCTTGAGTTTAGCCCAAGCCAATGTCTTCACTGTTCTATTAGCAAAAGGGACTAATAGAGCATCTGGTGGAATAAGCAATGATTTGGCTTTGTCATTACACTTTCTAGTGTCATCACAACCACATGCACAAGTGTTGCAAGGGATGGCAGATTCATTGTAGAAAGCTGAGAAAGAGACACAACATCTGTTTGTTTGAGGTTTTGGTTTTGTTATGTTACAAACCACTTGCCAACTTGCAACAGCTGTTTGAATTGCCTTGAGGCCAGTAGGGTCAGGGAAGACTTGTGGGTCAACCCTGACAGGTGGACCGCATTTGTATTGAGGGTTGATGACTCCATCAATTTGCCACTTCATAGGAGGAGTGATAGCAGTTCTGTTATCATCAGTTGGCATTTTAAAGACTTGTACCTGAAACAAAGACCTGGCTTTGCTCTTATCCATAATAGGAGGTAAAACAGTGCCATTCCTACAACACCAAGGGAGCTTCCCAACTTTCTCATCTTCTTTTCTCTCAGATGGTAGATCAGAAAGGATGGGCCTCTTTTGACAATTGGCAACTTGAGAGAAATCCATGGCAGCATAATATTTGCCAGCTGGGCCATAGAGACACTCTGAAGGGTCCTTGATTCTGGCATAGGCACCTTTCAAGGAGTAAATGAACTCACCTTTCTGCCATTCCCATGTCAAGTTCCAATGATCAAGACGGCCTAATGGGTGGAAGTTGTCAATGGTTACTTGGGCGAAGTAGTTGTTTGTGAAAGCTTGAAGTATATCATATTGAATGGTGAGGTCTCCTTTGCGACGTGGAAGGAACTTGGTTTTCTTTGTTAGCTTGGCCTTGAATTTTGGGTCCTTTCTACAGCATGTAGTCATTCTCGACCCTGCATCTCAAAACAAATCACATATTATATATTATATATGCACAAACTATTTAGTATTCTCTAATCCAAACAAAAATCATATACTCCCTCCCGCTTGAAAATTGAAATATAAGCAAAAATAAACACACTTTTCTTGATTTAAAATATAAGCAAAACTAATCAACTTTCTTAAATTTTATTTCATTTTCAATATTATTTTCCTAAAAAATTGTTATCTTATTTAATTTTTGTTTTATTCTCAATGCAACTTTCGAATTTGAGAAAATTAAATACAATCAACTAACCTCTTTAGGAACCTTAAAATTAGTTATTTTTGTTTTTAATTCGAGTAAGAGGGAATATATGACATAGATACTTAGCGAATAATGATAGATATTTATATTTAGATTGTTTTTACTCTTGAACATTGATGATTAGGTCAATTAATAGAATGTAATACAAATTAGTTATCGAGCAAATTGTATGTTACAAACAAGCATGAAATAGATAACTAATTCCACATTTATTTTTATGGTTTGTTAATTTTGTTAGGATGTGTAAAGTTATAGGATTATTTTTATCCACCATGTATTATAGCCAATTGTCATATACCAATACATTTGGATTAGAAACTCGGTACTCTGTCAACTATGTTGATTTCGTTGATATTGATATGAAAATTTTGCTCAAAAATAATTATTGTAAAAATAAATTTTTTTATTATATGAGGTTTAATATGCATCATCTAACCAAAAATAATACTATACACTAATTTTTTTTAAGGCAAAACCTTATCTATAATAATACTATATATGCTATAAAAAACATTGATTAAGAAAGCATCTATAAGAAGACATCATGCAAATACAAATCAAAATCCAAAAGCAAAGCATGTATATAAAATAAGGCATGCATGTTTATACCTTTAATACGAGCCGGGGGACATTTGAAGCCATCATTTACAAGCTTAAGACTCTTAGGCATGGGTTTGCCTTTAGCACCAAGACCAAATTGTGTGCCAGTCATCATAACCCTCACAGTCATCTGATTAAAATCATTAGCCGTATCAATAGAAGTTTTCAAGTCCGTTACGGGATTTCCTACAAGGGTGGTCCCCTTCCCAACGGGTGCTGGGAAGTCATCAGCATCGATGGGAGTGGCACCATCCGCGGAGACCAAGATCTCCCTATTGTGGAACCCTATGAACATCTTCCAATCTTTGAGTTCCTCATCCCCAACGTTGATCAAAGTTGCTTCTGATTTAAACGCCCATGCTTGCTTTGACACATTCTTCACGTGTGGATATTCCTTCATCCTCGAGTTCAAAGTGTACGTCAAGAATATGCCGTTGCAGTTCTCCATCTCCATGTTCTTTTTCGACCTCTTCCCGAGAGCCGAAAGATCATATTCTTGTTCGAATTGGCCATAAGAAACCTCAAAACTCAAAAAACAAATGAAAAGAAAACATATTAGGTACCATGAAGCTGCTTCATGCAAAGCAACTTTCATGACTCCTTATAAAGTCAAATTATTATTTTATTTTTTTTGTTGTCTTTTATTTTTAATGTTTGGTTGGTGATTAGATTGAAGATAACAAGGACGAGGAGGAGAGAAGGGTTGCGGCCGCGACAGATCGCGGCACACGACGAGAGAAAATGAAGAAGAGAGAGAAGTGAAAAGGGTGTATATATAAATATGGGAGAGGAGAATGGAAGGAGAAGGTCAAGGTGAAAATTGTGTTCCGCTGGTTTTAGCGATGGTTTCGGAGGACGTGTGATATATTTGGAATGAAAGCAAACCTTTGGTTATTGTAGACAACAAATGTTTTCTAGCAAAAAAAAACAAATTTGATTGTTTTCATTAGTTTGAAATAGTGTCAACTTAAACAACCATTATGGCTGTTATGTTAACTAACGTACCAGCATGTGATTTTTAGTTAAAAAGTTTTGCCACGAACGAGAAATAAGGTAACTTCAATTGAAGCTAAAAGCACTTGATACAAACTAATTCAGCTAAAATTAGTAAGTTAGTTGTCCATACATATACAACAAAATAAAGTATACAACAAATTTCATGGTATTCTTATATTTCATTGAGAAATAAATATCACATACAAATCACATATGAACTATGTTCATTGCACCACACTTTGTATTATTATTATACCAAAGTGTGGAGCTTGGTCAAAAACTTACGTTTTATTGAATTTTTAATCAAATTTATTGAATATAATAAGGGGCATTTTCAAAATAAAATTTAGATGTAGAAAGGGCATTTTATAAGTGAATGTGATGATTCATTAATATCGGTTTGCATGTTTTTAGGAACCTCTTATCAAAATGCTTATTATAAAACTGGATAAGATTTATGGTGTGAGAAATTTTTGTTTAACCTCGAAAATTTAAAAAAAAAAAAAACAATAACCTGCCACTTTAGTGTACTTTTTTTTTCCAAAGAAGTCGTGGTGTGCAATATATCATGCCACACATCATCTATTATTATTTTATGTAATATTTTTTTAAAAAAAAAAATTAATTATGAATGACGGGGTGATTTGAGACCGGCTAATAATTTCACCATGCCAAAATATAGATCCAAACCCTAGTTACCTTTTTTCCTCCTCCCCTAAAGTAAGAAAATTTAAAAAAAAAAAAAACATTTGTCTATAAAAAAAATTTAATTCCTTCACCTTTCGATCTTTAATAGAAGACCATATAAAACTTTTTTTTAGTTTTGTCTTTTATAAAACAATTGGTTCAAAGTCCACTTAATATGGTTTATTTAGATTTTAGAATTTAGATTGTCACTTAACTAAATCCATTAAGTGTTGAAATTACTGATAAAGGATCACAATGTTTTGCACGGAAGATCTGTGCGCAGTGACGGAGAATGAACATGTCAATGACCCAACAGTGGCTCCTATTTCCAACGGACTCGTGTTTTTTGCCAATGGCTCCTATTAAATGACCTTTGATAATGATGGTTCAGGACCAACTAATAATTTCTCGATGATGAGAGATACACAGGTAATGGCAGTTGAGAAAGGATGGATCAAAAAAAGCAAAATGGAGATACGAAGAGAGAGAGAGAAGGATGAAAGTGTGTGGTAGCTATGCTTCCGGAGGCGTGGCTAGGGTGGTGCTGGCCATGGATTTGGTGGCGGTGTTAAAGACGAGGGGGTGGCAGCAACCCACCAACTAATAGAACCCATTATTTTTCTACTTCTCTTTTTTAGTAGGGTTTTTTTTTTATTTATTTTTTTAAATATTTTTCTCTTATTTTATGCAACATAAACACTCGTGTTTCATAACCGTGTTAATCCATATTTTATTCAGGTCCTATCCGGTTTGGCACAGTTTTTTATGTCCTAAACCGGTTCAACCCCAATACCCCTAAACCAAAGCTAAATAGATTAAGGGTCCGTTCGGAAAAATTAGTTTGTAACTGTGAGCTTGTAACTTGTAGCTGTTAAGTTAGCTATGAGCTATGAGCTTGTAGCTCTGAACTTGTAGCTGTTAAGCTATCTAGGAGCTATAAGCTTATAGCTTTGAGCTTATAACTGTTTGGCTAACTATTTGAAATAGTGTTGTTCGGCAAAACCAACTTTTGATGTAGCTGAAAGTTATTAAATGACCAAAAAAGACATACTACATTATATTATTTATATTACATATTTTATTTTTTTTTATTATTTCTTTATTTATTAAATAGATAGTTAATTAATTAATTAATAAAGTATAAAAATGATTAAATTATAATTAATTAAATTAATTATTTTATTTATTTATTAATTATGTAGTTAATTAATTTATTATAACAAAAATTTGAATTATAATTAATAATTAAGGGTAGGTAAATAATTTTAAAATTTGTTTGAGGGTATAATTAGTATATGAATTAAACTCCTTTTATAAAAGCTATAAGCTCTTTCTAATTTTTGTTCACTGGCTGAACGGGCTAGTAGTTTATTGACTGAATCTAAAAGCTCCTAGCTAGCTAAAAAGCTCCTAAATCGTATTGCCAAACAGAGCCTAAATTACAACCCTGACATAATAGATTAAGCTAAGACTTTTCAAAAGGTAGTTTATGTGTGAAATGGAAAAGTAAAAAGTGAACAATCCTTAATTAGTCTACCATCTATTCAGAACCATTGGTTCTCCCAAGCATGCCTTGTAGAATAGGAAAGCAGTGTCCTAAGCATTGACTGATCTTATTCAATAAATACCAAATCCATTCTATAAATAACGAAAATTTTAAAATTAATCCCTACAAGTTTGTTTAAATTGTTATCCTCGCTATTTTGTTTTATTTTGGTTTTGGTCACATCATCAACTATGAATCTATGATTAAGGATAATACAAATGTAATTTTGATTTTAATCCTCATATTTTCAATATCCGAAGATTTTGGTCCTTATATTATTAACATTTTTCATCCGTGATTAATGTCGGGGACCAAAACAAAAACAAAAAAAGTAACAACCAAAACCCGAAAAAATAAAATAGACACACTAATTTAGACGAGATAAACATTTATAGGCACCAATTTGTTATTTAAGCCTTTTTTTTTCCCCTCTACGTATAAGCATAAATAAAGTTACAGGAAACAAGATGTGTTTGCAGGAAGAAACTGAAAATCTAATTTTATACTAAAGTTGTTTAAACTTCAAATTCATGTACCAAATCCTAGGCAAAACAATTCTTGCATTCTTCTCTAGGGTAAAAATATTACTTTCCTCCGCCCATAAATAAAAAACCCACGTCAGTTGACTGTTACCTCCTCCACATTACTTAAGTCATGGATGTAATTATCTTTTGGCTCTAAATCGATGAACTGGTTTGATTTACTAGCTAGGTGGGAAATGCTAACCCTCCCTTGTCGCTTAATATAATCAGCAACAGCTTTCATCTCTTCTTGTGAGATGTAAATATATTTTCCTCTATCATCCATGACACCTGATAGTCGACCTGATGCATAAAATAAATTCATTATTATATTTGTTGGAAATAGACCCCCAAAAAAAGGCACTTTTGCATTAAAAAAGCCAACGACATTATAATACAGTAGTACAAAGAATTTAATTGAGTACGTAGTTACAAATTATCATGGAAATTGAACAATAAAGAATTAAACAATTTTGAAGCAACAAGCAATAATCAAGTAGCGGCCGCAATGCTGATTATAGGCTTTTCAATGGGCAATGAATAGAGATAACAAAATTCAAGATAAATATGGCAACATTAAAGATGAAAAATTATCCGCAACTCTAAAACAGTATCTTCACCTTGACAGTTTTTTTTATTTTCTTTTTTGGTGCAGAAAAAGCAAATGAGACTTATGACCTCAAATATAATGCATAATGTATGCACCTTAACTCAGCATAGATTTTTTTTTTTTTTTTTTTAAAAAAGTACTGCTAGTTAATAGCCTAAAAACCTATTGTGTTGAGTAACATAATGCTTAATAGTTAATATAGATTATAGACATTCCCATTATTACCTTTTAACATTATATCTAGTCACTCTATGCCGGAAGTTCTAATATTAGGGCAGCAAATAAGATAATGGGGTATGATAAATTTTAAAAATCATTTGGATTCCCATTCGAATCAAACATTTCTTCACTTATTGAAGCCCTTTGGTCATCTATTATGGCAATTGGCTATATATCAGTAGTTTTAAAGGAGACCATGGAGATGGTGAAGACAAAAAATCAAAAAGAAAAAAATAAAACAGCAATGATAGAAGCTACTTCTTTTGATGGATGAGAATTTAAAAGCAAAGGCTCTTACCCATACTTTCCAAAGAGGTGATGCGATTGATACATTCCTGCATCAGATTAAGGTGTTAAAAAAGGAAGTCCTCGGGAAATAAAAAATTTATAAAATCAACACTTAAAAGTACAAACAATAACAATCTACACTTATAAGGAGTCGAAGTATAAATTGGGCTTAATCACTTATAAACATTGGAAAGGGATCTCACCAGTTGCACAAGTATAATGAACCATTCTTAGTAGAATATTCTGTTCTCACTCTACCTCACATCTTATTTTTATTAACCTTCCTCTTTTCTGCTATAAGAATCTTACTTTTATTAAAGATGGTATCAAGCAGTACCATCCATCTTGAACTATAGGTTCTCCTAAGCATTCCTTATGAAATATGGGGAAAAATCAATGCCTCATGATAGACTAATCTTTCTAATATATCTTTACATAATTAGAACTATAGGATAAGGTTATCAATGATCAACTCCCGTACTGAGTCAATCAAATTAATCAGTAATATGTGTTCCCTCTGCCACATCTCTTTTTCCTTTCTCTTTCTTTTTGATACTCTTGTTTTCTTTCAACACTACTGAAGATTTCTCCCACCAAATATAAGCAGAAAAATAAAACTAAATACTAGCTAATCATGCACATAAACCATAAAACTTATTAGCAAAGTATAATTTATCATTATGTTACACTGTTTGTCCCATAAAATTTGTGGTAACAACCAATATAAGAAGAAAAAAAAAAGAAGTGGTCAAGGATGAAATATAAAGACTAACTAAGATAATGGAATAGAAGAGTAAATAATACCTGAGTACGCAATTTAAATTCTGCAGCAAGATCTTCTAAGGGAATGCATTTGTGCTTCTGAATGATTACACAAAAATAGTTTATAAGTTAGAATGGCTACAAAACATTATCAAAGGTGAAATGAAAATCCAAGCTTAATGCTATTAGTTTTTGATGCCCAACTGAAATATATAAATTTCAGCAAAAATAGAAAGGAGGAGAATGTAGAAAGTACAAGAGAGATAACCTTTATATATTCAACAAAATTGGATACCAAATCTTCAGTATTATCCTCAACTTCATCAAGGGTACCTTCATCATCAACTGAGAATTCACCTTTCCACTTCTCAAACTCTAATGCAGCAGCTGCCTCCTCCTTAGCCTTCTGAGCTTTGGCTTCCTCTTCCTATATTAATCATGGCCAATTAACAAACCATAAGAAAGTTAAATACTAATATAAAATAAAGAGCAAGATACGCACCAACATACGTTCCTGTGCCTCACGCTCTTCATCCTTCCTCCTCCTCATCTCTGAATAACGATCCTGTTTGACCTGCTTTGACTCTCGTGCAGCTTCTTCAGCCTTCCAAAAAGATGAAACATAATGCATTTAACTATCTAAATTTCAATGAACATTATAAAATAAAAGAAAAGCTAAAAATAAGCATAGAAATTCAAGGAAAACATAACAATAAAAACAGATCAATGTGTTGGTTACTCCCCCAAGCCCCGTGGATCTTTTCAATAAGTCACTTGTCACCAATATCTGAATATAAAGTCTGTTAAATATTCTTCGAAGTCCTTGTATCTGATACTTAATAGCTTAAAATTTGTTTGAGAATTGAATACAGATTAAAAATGTCAGTGTCCTTATTAAACCTTCAAATGCATGTAAGGTCTTTCTTTTTTATGTTGACCTTCCTCTTCGTTCGGTAAGTCAAAATCAAATTATTACACCCTTTGGTATTCAAGGCTACAATGATGGTGCAAATGACAAAAAGCAGGCAAAAAGTATATCCAAACATATTTAATTAATAAAAAGAATCATCAGTTTTTTTACACATGTGAATGAAATAATACCTGTCGACGTGCTTCCCTCTCTTGCCTTTTGATTTCCTTTTTCTTTGATGCTTTAGCCTCATAGTATTCACCACCACCAGCTTCATTGTCACTTTCATCGGCAGATTCTGTTCACATTTATACAGTTGATCACTTTACAAATGCAACTCAGTTTTGAGAAGCAATAATATCTACATATATACTTCCAAATAGAAATGTATATATCATGCTTTATAGAACATAACAGTCTAATAATACTTCCATACAATAGAAAAAATAAGCCATATAGCAATTCCAAATAGCAGCTTTCATAGAACATAATATTCTAATAAAAGTACTTCTATACATTAGACAAAATAAGAAATACAACAATTCCAAATAGTCAACTCAACAAATACACAAATCCATAAACAACATTCTTGATTCTAGCCTAAACACTTGAATAACAGCAATTATACAACAATGTAACAAAGTACAGACTTGAATACACGAAAGATCACCAAATCACAACAATTTAAAAGGTAACATGAGACTTATTATTTTTAATTTCCTTCGCTATCACATGACAGTTACTTCCTCCATGAGTTTCACGTATAAATTAAAATTTACATCTCTGATTATTTAAATTCAGCAACGCAACTCATTCAAAGCATTCCTCTGATCATTCTACAGTGCGATAAAATTTCGAGTTCAACAATGCATCATGCCAGGCACGAATTTTACATGACCAAAAAAATATCGACACTCATATAACACCAGATGCAAATTAAATAAAAAACGCAAAACTACTAAATTGGTCCTAGCATTAGGTTTTTTCTCACACCTCTCTCGATTCTTAGCCAAAATTCACAATTTTGGTGTCAACTAGTTCAGAATGAAAATTTCTACAAAATTCATCTATTAGTTATTCGTTCCATTAAAAAAATTGTATTCTAAGCTCCAAGACAAATGAAAAAAATAACTTTTAGGACCAATTTGAAAACAGAAATAACTTAAAGGACCACTTTGAAAACATAAAAATAATTATGAGAAACCTTCTTGCGTTGGAGGTGGAGCTGACGAAGTGCTAGCTCCGGAAGCAGCAGGTCTCCGACGCATACGAGCACGAGCGCCGCCGGTGGCGCCGCGAACAACGGCTTCCCTCCGCGGAGCCTGAGGAATAATTGCATGTTATAATCTAACAATTCCTTTATGAATAATTTTATTAGGGTTTTGAAGAAGAATGCAAAACCTGGAGAGGTTCGTCGTGGTGGTTAAGTGGTTGCTGAGAATCGTGGCGGCGTTTCCATAGATAGAGAGGGATGAGTGCTACCACTAGAAGCATCGATAGAATACCTACCAATAGTTCATCCATTGCTGCAAACAATAATCAAATGAAGGAAGGAACCAAGCTTTCAGAATTTTTCCTTTGTTTTGGATTTCGATTTTGTTCACGATATTAGTGATTGATTGATTTCTCAACCAAGAGAAGAGAGAAGAGAGAAGAGAGTAATTTTTCTCATCTCGTACTCAACGACGTCGCTTCTTTCTTTATTTTTCTTCCATCCGTGCGTGGCACTGGCACCCTTTATTATGCTTAAATTATAGAGTTTTTCTTTTTAACCCCATCTATTATTTTTTGGCCCCCATTGGACATTGCGTTGACGGAATTGCCCTTAATGTATCGACTGATACAAGGCGAGACTTTCTTTCCGCCTATAAGTAGGCGGTAAAGAATAAAATAATGAAACCGACTGCGTAAAGGCGGAATTATTCCGCTTTGTTAAAGTCGACAGTAATTTTGAACTTCCGCCGTGCTAAAAGCGGAATAAATTAAAAAATTGTTAAATTCCCAAACTGCCCCTCCGTTCAATGACTTACCAATCAAAAGCAACAACTTCATTCTTCATTTCTTCATTCATAAGCTACGGACATGAATACGTGAAGATAAGAAAGAGAAAAAAAAAAGAAAAAAAGCTCCCCCGAGTAGTGTTTGAAGAAGAGGAAATCAAGTGAAGCAACTTCAAGCTAAGCATTGAAGCAACATTGAGAACTCTTTGCACAAGAATATATTTCATTTAAGGTATTTGAAAACCTTTTATTTTAGTTTCAATAATATTATTTGAAAGAGGTTATATCATAGTTATGTTTAGGTTATAGTTGCATTGAATATATGTTTCTCTGTGTATTTATTGCTTTGTGAATGGTGGCACTCCATTAATGGAACAGTAATGGCTGCCATTAATTCTGTCGCCAACCCTGTGTCGGAATTCTTTCCGCCAACCCATAGTCGGAATTCTTCACGACTTGTTAACGGCGGTAACAGTATTAGAGTCACTTATATGCATGGATTGGTAATAACGTCAATTAACCTTGCATGCAGATACAATGGTGATAGATGTCGAAGACCCTCCTCATGAAAAGGTTCTGAAGACAGAGTATCCCGATTTTAGCACATCGTTTTGCATGAAAGATATGTTTAAGAATCGTGATGAGCTTATTGATTGGGTTCCCGGAGTCGGCTATAGTCTAGGGTTTGTCCTGAAAGTATTGAAATCTGATTTAGGACTAGGCAAAAGTAAGCGGCAAAGGATTGTATTTGCTTGTGAGCACAGTGGTGTTTACAAGCGTACCAAGGTAGTCCTTAAATATGAGACTGGGAGTAAGAAAATTAATTGCCCATTCAGATTGTATGCAAAGCGGAGTCGTTCTGATGATAGGTGGGATTTAAAGGTCAAATGTGGTTTCCATAACCATAAGGGATACGAGTCATTGGTTGGTCATCCATTTCCTGGAAGGCTAACTTCAAAACAACACGCTCTTGTTGTTGACTTGACGAAGAAGATAATGATTACCCTTCAAGAACGATATCCTGGGAATGTGACGACGATGAAGCAAATATACAATGTTCGTGGCCGATACAAAAAAGAGGTGAGACACCCGCGTACACAGATGCAACATCTGTTGCTATGTTTGGCGAGGGAAGGATACCAGTATTCTTACAGGACTTTGCCAGATTCTGATGTGGATAAGGATATCTTTTGGGCTCATCCTGACAGCATTGCTCTAGTCCGCAACTTCAGTCTTGTGCTAGTAATGGACAACACGTACAAGACAAACCGTTATAGAGTGTCGTTGCTTGAGATTGTGCCGTAAAAGAATAATGCTTAAATTATTCTTTTCTTTCTTCTTTCACTGTATTTTATTTTAGGCTTATTTATGGTTTTAGTCTCTAAAAGTCCAGGATGTTTTGGTTTTAGTCCCTAAAAGTTATTTTGACCGGGACCAGTCCTTAAATTTTCAAACATTTTGGTTTTGATCCCTTTCATTAGTAAAAATATGTTATTTGCTGACATGGTTAACGAAAATCTACACCAGCAGCCGCGTGGTGTGAGGTAGCGCCAAATAAGTGATGTGACATGGATGATTCAGGCTCATGAACTGTCACCCCAGATCACATAGACTTGTTGATGTGATGTTTTGCTAGTCATGTCAGCAAATTACAGATTTTTAGTAATGAAAGGGACCAAAACCAAAATGTTTGAAAATTTAAGGACTAGTCCCAGTCAAAATAACTTATAGGGACTAAAACCAAAACACACTAAACTTTTAGGGACTAAAACCATAAATAAGCCTTTATTTTATTTTGGCTTAAATATAGTAGTATTTTGATCATTATTTTTTTAAAAGAGTTCTATTTTGATTTTTTTATTTATTTTGGTTTTTTATTTCTTAAAAAAAATATTTTGATCTTTTTGTTGTGCATAATAATGATTTTAACAAAAATGTTTCAAGAGTTTAAAAATACAAATCTCACTTTTTATTCTCAAACTTTATTTTTATCCACAATTTTAAATTATCTCAAAATATTATTTACCTTTTTCCTTTCTTTCTTTTTTTTTTTTCCAAATTCACCACCATCACCATTTCGAAAGAAAAAAAGGAAAAAAGAGGAGAAATTGATAAGGTAATTTTGGATAAAAATTATGTTTGATAATACAAAAATAGATTTGTAGTTCAGGATTGTGTCTCAAAACAACATTATTTTACTCCAAAAGATATTGTTCGTCACCTTCTTCCATCTCTCAATTCCTCTCCATCTTTTTAAATCACCATATTTGTCGTAAGGAATATCGGCAGAATTAAAGTTCATCGATTCAAATATAAAAGTTACATGAGGTTTGGTTTGATTTAATTTGTACCAAAATCAATATGATCTAATTCAAACAATACTCATAGTTATCGTCCGATTTGTTTTTATATTTTACAGTTATATATGTTTTTCATATTCAAAATACAAAATTAAATAATTCGATACGATATATTAGATTTCTATTTCAAAAGGAAAAATTAAGAATATGACGAATTTTTTAATGTGTATTCTATGTCACGTTTATATTTGAGTGGCTAAATTATTATGGGAAAACTAGAAATACCACATCCCATTCACATGCAAATTTACTTTAAAAAAAAAAAAACTTAACATGAGCTTTAAGACACACATTATAAAAACCAATATCATATTATATAAAATAATATATGCAAATAAAAACAGTAATGATATACAACAATAACACAAAGTAAATTTATAACTCTAGAGTAAAACAATGTATAAATGTGGTAAGTGTGGATTGGTTTGGTTCGATTCTATTTGATTTGATTCGATTTATAACTAAATGGTAAAATTGTTTTATTAGTTCCTTAAGTTATTTATTTGTTTCAAAATGGTCCCTCAATTTTATTTTTTTTTGAAAGTGGACTCTCAACTTTACTTCGATTAGCATGTTTGGTTCTTCAATTAATTTTTTCATCTCCGGTCATTTTTTTTCGGCAATTAAGCTCTATTTTTTCTACTTCGCTCATTCTCCGCTAATAAATGTTAAGATCGGGCCACTAATCTTTCCATCACTCTCCACCACGTCCAAAAGGTGGTGTGATGGTATTAGTGGGGTTGGAGATAAAAGATATTTGTCGAAAAAATGTAGTTTCACGAGAGAAGATGACTCTCAAAAAATAGAAATCAAAGAAATCAAAGAAAAACTTGAGGGACCACTTTAAACAAATAAATAACTTAAGAAATCAAAGAAGCAGTTCCGCCTAACTGCATTCGAAAACTGATCCAACATAAGAATTTTTTTTAGTTTTTTAGCAAATCGATCCAAAAAGAAGCAATTTTGATCGATTTTCGATTTTTTTTAATACATTAGAGGTTTTCTTTAGGAGTTAAACACACCTGATAAACGTAATGTTAAAAACACATTACGGTTATTAGGAAAAAAACAATGTTAAATTTATGATAAAATCGCTAGACAGAAGAGCAAGTTTAAGCAATGTGGAGAAGTAAATCTTCCACCTTTTGTATCTGGGTTGGAGGATACAAAGTTTTAAAAAAAAGTATTTTACCGTTTTTAATCAAAAAATTATCTATAACCTTTATCCATATTATATTGAAAACGTAAATTAGATCCTCAAATATTACACAGCCACCAAGTTAGTATTTAGAAAAGAAGAGCAAACCCCGAGCGTGTGGTTCAGTGGTAGGGATTGATCCACGCTTAAGCAAGGTCAGGTGTTCGAATCCTGCCTTAATCTCGGGGTCAGCTATCCCACCCATTAGAGGTGCCTACAAGTCAGCGAGGAGATTAGTCACTGCGGTCGGCGGTGGATACTCCGGTCATGGACAAAAAAAAAAGAAAAGAAGAGCAAGACCCAACTCATTTTATCAACTCGTCTCGATCCAAATCTCATTTTGATAAATTCGAGTTTCAAAAAATAAACCTAATATACTTTTGGGCCAAATTAGCTTAATACATCGTGTCGTCCTAACTTGTCTTAGTGTCTCACATTTTTTTCAAAAATATATATTTTGCAAAAAGTAATAAAAAATCTTCACTTAAATCCCTAAGCTTTTTTGAAATACTTATTGATATTATTCATAATCGGAATATATATCGTAAAATATACTTTAGTGTTAATTTTTTTCTTTTTTAATTTTATGATTAATTCATTTATAATGTTCAAATTTATTCATTATATTGGGTTGGAATGTGTTGATACCTCAATACTCGGTAGCCCAAATTTCAAGGCCCAAATCATATGAAGGCCCAAGAATCGTCAAACAAAAAAATGAAACAATAAAGGACACCGAGAAAGGCGTGCAAGCTCCAAGAGTTGCCCAAAGCGACACGTGCCCAAGGCGACACATCCCGACGAGGCACCCAAGAGAAAGAGCAAGACGTACTGATGGCAGCAAGTACAACGTGGTCTCCCAAAGCGTCCCAGGCGTCATGGAAACCCGGGGAGAAGATCACGATAAGCGGAGGCGAACGGGAAGTTGAGCTTGCGGAAGGCACACACATGTCCAGGAAAAGCAACACAACTGCCCAAGACTCCAACGACTTGCAGAGGAAGCCAAGAGGGAATCTTTTGGCTATTCAAGACAAAGCTAGGAGTGGTAAGACTTGAGCCCCTCTCCTTCCCTGTAATCATCAATGCCAAAGCCAAAGACGATAAAGAGGACAAAGCTGCTGGAAAGATACCCTGAGCACATGATGAAAAGGCTATTAACCAGCGGACAAGGGTAAATAGCCAAGGACCACCAGTCCGAAGGACCATCATAAATAGGGGATACTTCTCCTTCTCGAGAGGAGGAGGGGGGAGGACAGAGAAAAAAGGAAGGGAGCATGGGAAGAACACAGACGGAGGAAAGGCAATACATCAGAGCGACAATAATACAATACACACAAAAACACAAGGTTCTCTCCTCTGAAACTTAGAGGAAGAACGAGACAAAAAGAGGAATTCGATGGAGGAGAACAATACACTACCCTCTCCTCGAAACACCCTTCGAGAAGGGGCACCAAAGAAAAAAAACAGGAAACAGAATGAGAAAGGAAGAAGCCCGGAAAGGAGAAAGCCAGAGGGCGCACATCTCCAACATTCACCGTCATGGCCAGGACAAGGGTGATCAGAATACTTAAGACACAACGATCAACAGCAACCACAATATATAGAGCGTGCAATGAGAGGAAAAGGAATAGAGGCCCCCTCTGAAACTCAGGATCAATAACATAGAAGAAAGGGTGAAAGCCAAAGCACACACCTATACCCCTGTAAAACACCATAAATATGGGAGCCATTTTCTTGTATCAACCTCTCTGTATCTCATTTCAATATAATGAAAGCCTAAAGCTTCGCTAAGCTTACGAACCCATTATCTCTTTTCATTAATTATTGTTTATCGCACAAAGCAGTCCGAAACATAATGATTCTATGGATCAAACTCGGACCGAGTTCAAATAAATAACATTGCCTAACTTTTGGGTTAGTTCAAGTTATTCCAAAAAGACTTAGTCTCCAGCCTCCCTTTTTTACTCCTCAGCCCCCAAACAAATTTTAATCTCAAAAATACCCTCACCTTTCCCAAACCCTTTCCCTGCTGCTACTTCTGCGGCGACCACCTCGCCGTCGCTTTAACTATTGTTGTAGTCTATGATCACCCAATGAAGTGAGCATGCTCGAGGATGTGGTGAAGTAAGCCTTGCAACTCTTGCAACGACTGCTTCAGATTTTGGGTTGAACTTCGTCTTCTTTCTTCGCTATTGTTTCCCCTATCAGGGTTTATGTTCTTTAATTTATTGGTGCTACGTTAGAGCTGCTGACTGCTGTTGTTTTCCCCTATTAGGGTTTCTGTAGTTTTATTGGGGGAGGGTGACTGTGGAAGAACAAGAACTATCCGAGTTTGGGTTTGGAAAAAAAAATATTGGAAAAAAAAAGGAAGGGGTATCTCATTTCAATTAGAGAAAATGGGTAATGCACCAAGGTGTAAAGTTTTTTACACTATCAATGCATCATCCACTATTCATCCATTTATGGTTGTTGACTTTTAAATTAAAGTAATACAAATAAATTGTGGATGATAAAATGATATTTTTTTAGACAGTTTTTGACAAGAACAGAAGAGGTGAAATCAAAGCAACAAATAATCCACCAACCGAAATACCCGAGGATCAATCCCAAGACCTCAAACTCTCAAGCCTTTAAAAGACTTGGTGCATCGCCAAGTCCAAAAGGTGGAGGGGAGAGACTACAGATCATTTGATTATTATTAACATTTTATCTACTATATTATACGCAAAAGGCATATTTACAGGCTGTATGAAGAAGGGGGAAAAACATGGCCGATATATCAGATTTATCGCATCCAAGTATGTGATATCTGAAATGAGATTGTATAGCAGTATAAGACTCCATTAAACTGGATTGATACATGTTATTAAAGCAAACAGAATATAATGTCATAGATTCCATAATCCCACATCACAATGATAAAACACCAGTACCAAAACACAAGAAATACCACAATACCACAATCACATATATATGCCACAACTCAAAGTGTGCCAGATAAGACTTGACACTCAAGTTTCTAGCAGCTTAGAAACCATGAATCTTGATATGCTCCTTCTTCACAATGCCAACCTGTTCAGGTCAGAGTAAAAAGGTGTTGATTAGGAAGATGAGTGTTCTATGGACATGTCTTTTCAATATAATAAAAAAATACTAGTTTTTTCATACGAAGATAGTCATAAATCAATTTTTACTTCTAACAATAAGAGCAAGTATGACTGCTTTCAGCTTTTGATGATTGCAAATAAAATAAATTACAATATCACTTGACATTGTCCAGACCCAATTTCCACAAAATTTAATCTAAACCATTTCTTACTCTTGTGGCATAGATTGTCCCAAAAGTTGAACATTGACACCACTAACATGCCTAATCATGCCACTCTGCCAGCATGCTTGTCAAAAGTTCAACTAGAAAAATTTACAATTTGCAAAACCAAACACTTCTCATAGGTTTTTTAAAAACATATGCAGTTGCCTACATGATCATTAATCATTGATCATTTCAAAAACAAGAGAAACGGCAGGCCCGAGGGGGGAAGACGAAGAAAAAGTCAAACCATGGATTGATACTTAGAACAGAGAAAATCATCCAGATAACATTGCTAACTGCATAGCACATAAGATGCGGTAATAATCACCTGGACTAGGAAGGTAGATACATTTTTCCTCTGATCACCTTGAAGTTGAATAACCTACACAAACAAGCATGTTATTTGACACAGCAAGGGATAGGTCATTGTGTTACAACAGTAAAAGCACAACACATACCTGTCCTAGTTCTGGGTCCTGAACAACTGTACCATTGCAACAGAACTCCTTCTTAAGGTCTTTAAGAATCTTGTTATAGCTGAAATCTTTCTTCAATCCCTGGACAGTTGTCAAGCTTTTTCTCCCGTTCCGTTGCTGTATGCGAATGTGCACATACTCCTTTGACCCAGCACCTGAGTCCTCAGCATTTGCCTCAGCAAAAGGATCTACAAAACAAATGACGCACAACCAAATAATCATATATTGCCTATATAATTAATCATCAACCACTAAACTCGGATGCCATAATCAAAGCAACCACGTACTCACAATACAAACACAATCTGATAGTCTATAAAGAAACTATCTGTAGTTAAAAGTTAAAATTGAAGAACTGCGAGTCTGTGACAAACACCGTGCCTAGACTGTAAGAAGGCAAACCAGATAGAAATTACATTTCTAGAGTGATATAGAAGGTATAACTTACAGTTTCAAATATGAAGTGCATATTATTTTAGGTATTCACTAAAGGTTTTTACACTATTAGTTTATCATCCACCGTTGTGTAGTTTTTTACTCTAATCCACCATTCAAATGTATGACTTATACCTAAAACTAAAAGTCAATGAAGGTTAACACTTGAAAGGCAAATGATGCACTGAAAATGTTAACAAACCCATACACCGTCACCAAACAACCTAATTTCAAATATTACATGGCTAAGAATTTATAGTCACAGTATATTAAAAGGCATGTGCTCTTCAAAAATTAAGAAACGGTACACCTTGTCAACCTAAATCAACCTAAATCGATCCCCGCATAAAGGACTGCATAGCTAGATAACATGAACAAGGCAATTGATTCACAGATAATAATTGTTGAAAAGTTCAACCATACCAAAGGCAGTAGGAATCTGATCGTCTAACTCAGACATGAAAGTTAACTCTCCCGAGACAAGAGGTCCTACCAACCAGATAGCTGAAACATGAATTCAGAACCAACATGTTAGCTGACTTACTATGACTTAATAATCCTCCAAATATATATATATATATATATATATATATATATATATATAAATTGTCCATGTTTTAAGAGTAACACCAAAAACAATAAAAAATCAGCAATGAAAAAATGAATATAATTATTTTAAAAATGACTTGCCCTTAGTTTCAAATACTAATAAATTATAACAAGATCTTAATTAAAAGCAAATTCCAGAAAATAAATACTCGGACTAAAAATTAAAACAAGAAAAATTACCAATGAAACAAAATTAAATTTTTAGACAGCAGCTATATCACCGATTCATCAAAGGAGATTTATATTAAATGGATCTAAATTAAAACGCTAGATCAGCCAAATCACTCTACGAAGACACAAATTATAAAGAAAAATTAACAATTTTTAGGGTTCTAACAAAATACACAGTTTTTACCGAGAAAATCAGATCAAAATCAAATAAAACACCCAAAAATTATGAGATTCATCCATCAAATTCAAATAAACCCAAACCCTAAAATCGACTCGAACGAAAATTAGATCCAGAAACGTAACAAGTAAGATTATGTTACCTGATTATAGATTAGGATTTCGAACTGATATGCAAAGAAAGGGGGAAAACTTGAAACCCTAATTTGGATAAGGTAGAAACCCTTACTCTCTCTCTCTCTCTCTCACTAAGGCTCTGTTTGGAAAAGAGAGAAAGCAGGGAATGGGATATCGATTGGGAAGAGAGAATATAAAGGTGAATGGAAACGCTACCTTCAATGGGCAACACGTGTGAAGAAACATTTGTACTCTCGTAAGTGGGTTTGGAATGCACGCGCGGTACAAGTTGAGTGGCATGTAGAAATGGCAATTCGGGCTACCTAATTAGATTTGGGCCGGTCTACTTTGGTCTCGAGTCATGATTGGGCCAGGCTAAAAATACCTGGATAAAATTCGGGCCAAGAATCATTTTACTAACCTAGTCGTGAGCCTATTTTTAAATTAGTTTGAGTCTTTTTTAGGTAAATTTAGCCGGTCTGTCCGGACTATTTAGTGACTGCGGTTTGGGCTTTATTAATCGGGTTAAAAAGGTACGGAAGATATAGATTGTGTGATGTCCTAGACGGTGGAGGTCCACTGAAACCAGGGAATGGTCTAATGGAGACCACAATCTAGGGTTGCTGTAGGATCTTTGAGGTCCTCCTAGTATCAAATAGGGATATCAGGGGTTGCCCTAATCACAGAGTGTGTGAACTTGCAGTTAGGGTTAGAAGACGTACCTGAGCCCCTTGTAGCACGGTACTACTTATAGGGGTGGCTGCGAGTCCTATGAAGGGAGGCCCATTAGGGCGAGCTTGGATGTGAGTTGTATTGGGATAAGAACACTGAATCACCTTATTCTGATCTTGTACTGGTAAGTCGGTTGGGACAGCTGTAGATGAGGGGCGGGGCGCTCTCGGCCAGGCATCTGGCGGGATAATAGTGTGTCATGCTCGACCTAGGGTGCATGTGCTGACCACATGACTAAAGATTTCGGCCCTGGGCGAGGTCCACCACATGTTGCATTTTGAAAAGTCTTTTTTTTTTTAAAGGACATTTTAAAAGTCTAAACTTGTTTATATATCGAATTTATTTGGGCAGAATATTTTTTAGGCTCTAGTGGCATGTCAAATTAGCTGATTTGATTTATCTACTATACTTATATAAAAACATCCCTTTTCGAGGTATTACGTTTGTCGCGAGAAACATTTTTTGCACGAGAGCGTTTGTAGGTAGATAATCATTATCTCCAACAAAAATTACAATTTAAAATTAAATAAATTATTCAAATTTATTTAATCATTATTTGTATGTGAAATCATTATCCTCAATTTGTTAAAAAAAAAATCATTATCCTCAACAAAATTTTTTAAAAAAAAATATTAAAAAATTACCATATATAATAGGCTCTCCCCTTCAATCTTTACAAAAAAAATTTCACCTGAGAATTCCCTCTTTCAATTATTTCTTATTTTATATTCATTATTTGATTTTGTTGTGTGTTTGCAGCAATAGAGAATGCCAATTTAGTACTCTTAGGTCTGTTTATTTTGCAACCTTCGCAAATCTCAAGGTATTCTATTCTTTCTTTTATTTTATTTTTTACTCCATTCATCTAAAATCTAAATCTAATTTATTTTATATCCATCCATCCATCATGAATTCTTCTTCATACATACCATTGATTTCTATGTCATGTTCGTTATTTTTACCGCCTTCGTCCAGGTAGTACTTTATTAGATCTACCGTTATTATTTTTCCCGTTAATATTTTTTTAAATGTTCATTACGATGGAGCAAGACGTGTTTTGTTTCAAGTTGCACATGTGTTGTCATTGTGAATGTGTTGAAATCAAAATTGCAAAGGTTGCTAAATGTTGGTCTTTCACCAAATAGTCGGATAGGTAAATAATTATTTTTTTCCATATTTGATCTTTACATTTTTTTCATCTCTAAATTTATATTATTTTATTTTTTAGTTCCTCTCTAATTACTTACTTCAATTTAACATTTAATTTATATTATTTTATTTTTCAGTTCCTCTCTAATTACGACTCCAATTTAACATTTAACTTATTCAATATTTATGAAGAATAGTTCCACAATTTTCAAGATATTTTGCGAGGGATTGGTCACAAATCGAGATTAAATATTTAAAATATTTACCAAACACTAAGGAAAAAAGTTTTGGTTTTGTTATTGTTGGATAAAATGTCAAATTTATTTATTTATATAAGATTTATTTTTTTTATATTTATTTATTATTTTATCGTATATTCATCTTAATTTTAAAATTATGTCTTTTTGAACCACCACATTTATTGTTGAAATTTTCTTTGCATCAAAGTCATTATAGGTAAATAATCATTATCTCCAACTAAAATATTACAATTAGAAATTAAATAAGTTATTCAAATTCTCCATATCATTATCCCCAACAAAATATTACATTTTGAAATTAAATTAATAATAAATAAATAGATTATTTATTTTGGATTAATACGACTTAAATCTATAAGATTGGTTAAGAAAAATAACTAAACAGATAGCCACAAATAACTGCCAACAAAATCAAAATTCCACGATTTAAGGAACTATAAGGAAATTGGCAAGATATAGTTGTTAACAGAGAGAAATTTAGATAAAAGATAATAAAAAAATATAATTAGATATCGACCGATATAAGATAAATAAATTTAAATCATTAGTTTTTTTAAAAAATTTAAATCATTATGTTAAACTAATTTATCCTTCCTATCATATAAAAAAAAATTATTTTAGCATTCACATCTCCTCTTGAAGATTTCCTCAGAGAAGAAAAATTCCAAGAAAAATTCAACGTCTTGAATTATCCTCCTGCAACAAAGATTATCTTGAAAAATAAATAATTTTTTTTATTGTAACACTAAGTTTCAAATTTCCTTCTCAAAATAAATTAGAGATATTCTGTTTTATTATTAATTATGTTCATAATACTAAAAAATAATGTTAAAATGTTAATTCTAATTTAATTTTGATTTATCACAATAAAGTAGATAATCATATAAAAATATTAATTTATCCATAAAATAAATAAGGAATATCTCAGATAAAAAGTGTTATTTTTGATTCATATGGATAAGTACAAAATTTATCAACAAGATCATTTAGATTAATTTTTTTATCGGCAGGGTTTGATTTGAACCCCTACCTTCTTATATGATTATATTCTTTTGTTTAATTTAAAATATTTAATATATAAAAATTAAAATATCAACTACCCGTGCATTGCACGGGTAAGAACTCTTGAAATAATTTAATTAGAAACTCGATAGTGTTTGATCATAACTATTTTTTCACAAACAACGGGGCTTGGTTCAGTTGGTGTAAGACCTCAACTGAAATCTTGGGAATGAAACACAAGTGCTAGTAGTCACGAGTTCGATTCCCACTAAAAAGATCCCGTTGGGAGAGCCAGCCACGCAACTCGCTCCGGATTAGTCTCAAGGGCTCCATGATATTAAGGGTGCTCTTGGGGATATCGGTGGTTCCGCAAAGAATACGGAAAAAAAAAACTATTTTTTCCCAAACTATTCAATTCAATTCGTAATTTCAAATTTGTCTAGTGTGCTAGCTAAAATAATTATAAGTTTTACATAAAATATTCCTTTCGATCTTATATATAAGCTTATTTGACTAAAAATTACACCCATTAAGAAAGTTAATAATTAATATTGTCAGTGTCATAAAAAATGTAAATATTTGATATATTTTTTTCAAAATTACCCCTATAATCATTATTATTGAAAATCTAAAAAATATTGAGTAAGTATGAATGTTTGTGAAAATTAATCAGTTAATATCATTAAAAATTAAAAATGAAGCTTATATTAAGAAAAAATTCAAAAAGGGTTTATATGCAGAAGAGAGGAGAGAGTACATTACATTAAAAATAATTAAATTAAATGAATTTTCCAAAATATAAACCCTATGCCACTTCCATTTTAAATTCTATCATTATGACTTTATTTTTTCTTTTACTTTATTTATATCTTTTTATTTTAATTTTTTATCTCTTTTTTTTTAAGTTTTTTTAATATAAACTTTTTTTTTATCTTTATTAGTTATGATTTTAATTTTTTATGTTTCGTTACGCTTTATAGTATATCTCAAATATTTTTTTAATCACTACACTTTTTCTAAAAGAGATTAATGAGTATGTACTGACGGTGTAAAATTTTTTACACCATCAGTACATCATCCACCATTCATTTGTATTACTTTAATCTAAAAGTCAATGATCATAAACCGATTAACGGTGGATGATGCATTGATGGTGTAAAAATCCTTTACATTGTCGGTGCATTCTCCATTTTATATATCTAAAATATTCTCGTACAATTTAATTTCTATTCTTTTTCTTAATATTATTTTTAAAATAAAAAATTTAAGAATTGATTATAACTTTCATATATTTTTAGAAAGTTACTTTTATACATATATATGTATATACACACATGTACATTATCGAGCCAATCATGAGCAAACGAGTTAAACTATTCTTAATCCAAATTCAGTTCATTCAGCTCGTGAGTTAAGTTCTCGAGCTACTAAAACAAATTAAGTTCGGAACGAATTTTGAGTTGCTCGATTCATTTGACCCCTGATTAATGGCAAGTACATTAGCTTGAGGACACATGTAAAAATACAGCAATAGAGTTTAAAGTGACTATTCTTTTTAAAGAGCAAAACATCAAGATGGTCTTTCAAATATATATTGTTCAGGAATTTGACCCTCCAAAACAAATAACCACGAAATAAGTTCATGAAAGTTTAAACGACCGTTATATTGGTCCTTCCAAAGATTTATATGGAGGCCAAATAAATTTTTCGGGGACGAAAAATAATTACACTACGTGGTGATCATTTAAATTTTTAGGAATTTATTTTGTGACAATTTTCTTTGGCCTCTGTATTGCATGCTGAATAAACAATATGATGTTCTAGTCTATGTTTTTATTTATCTTTGATGGATATTTTTTTTTTGGAAACTTCTATTTTTGTATAGTGTTTTTTTTATTTTTTATTTTGAAGACTAAACTAACTAGCGTGAATTTTGAAGACTAAAACAATATGGTGTCAATCACAAGAAGAGTTATAGAATTTGGACTTTTTTTTTAAGAAACCATTGCATTTGCAAACTACAGAGGACATGGGCTAGCTAAAATAACAAATCTTGAATCAACATAAACACCCATCTTTGCAAGAAAATTTGCGCATTGGAGTATGCATTGATTGGACTCTATAATCTCTATTCACATCATCACCTCTAATACCTGCAATAATCGCAGCATACCATTGATAGATTGATCTTTTCCCCACCTTCAAAAAAAAAAAAAAAAAAAAGATCTTTTCCCCTCAATCAGAGCTAGATCATCCAAACAACTACATTTGATATTTCGGTAACCACAATCTCACGCAAGCTCTTAACCATAGAAAATTGCTAGCAATTTCATGTGAATAGACATGCAAAAGAACCCCACAAAACCACGAATCCATGTATTCTTTGAGATACCCACAGTAACCAGCTTGACCTAGCTAGATTACCATATGAGCTGTCATCAAAATTTAAAGTCACTATGTTCTCACGTGGATGAGACCAAGAAGCACATGAGGTTCGCCATTGATGAAATTAATGGCATTTACATTATAAACATTAGTTTCACATTGACCAATTTATGAAGATCTTAAACCTTTATATTTTATTTTTCTCTACACCCTTACAAATAAGATATTGGGTTTTGATAATGGATTTGTTGGACCCAATATGCGCGTATGCGCAGCTGTGGTGCGGGTGCACGAGTCCTATTTTTGGAATGCCACTGGCCAAACGTTTTTTTTTATTTTTTTTGGTAGAAGCCACACGTTTTTTTTTTTTTTTAATTTACCATGTTTTTAAAACTTGGTCGTTGCAATTTTTATGGACCTTTATTTCTGCAGTTTCAGTTAGGCCATAATGGCATTTTATTGGCCATAAATTTCTTGTCTTGTGGTGGTTTGAACCTAAGGCTATATCATGGTGTTCCTTCTTTCTGGTTGGGATATAGAAATTCGACCCCCTTTTCTTCTTCCTTTGTTTTTCTTTCTTCCTTCTCTTTCAAAAGCGACCTAACTTTGTGAGTTTCCAAGTTCTCTGCCTCGAGTGCACGAATTAAAGAACTGTTGTGCTAACCTTGAGAACAAGAACCGGTGTGTATAATTACACCTCGGTTATCGAAAATCTTAGTTTTAAGGCAATAGATTATACCACAACACAGCCATCCAACAACGATTTGTTACAGGGACAACAATGAAACACTTTTCATTATCATCACTAGCGTGCCGACAGGCACGGGGAGTGTCTGTCGTCCCGCATTCTCATTTTCGTGTTTTTGTTGTAAAGAGTTATTTATAGTAAAATGGTGTATTGAAAAATCGGTCTTTTTGAATGTTATTTATTTGTTAAAGATGTTCATTTTCGTGTAAATTGCTATCATTGAGTGTATGCATTCTTAATTGTCATGTTCAAGAATATGGATCCATAAATTTAAACGAAATTATACATGCATTGTTATTTTGTTAATCTTCAATTTAATTTCCATTTATAAGTTTCAATTAAAAATTAAACTTTTTAATTAAATTCTTATCTTTAAGCCAAGAGATATTCAATCCTAAGAAATAAGATACTAGGTTATTAAAAGTACTAATCCTACAACTGTCATTGGTGTGGATGGAATGCTGAAACTGTTAAATAGGAGAAACAATGCAATATCCAGTCCACCGTATTTTATTTACAAAAAACCAAAGGTTAAAACTGAAAACTAAGTTCACATAATAAAACAAAATCTGAAAACTAAGTTATTTTTTTAACTACTACTTGCAGTTCCAATAACTGCTCTCTCATGGCAGTTCCAGCAAACTAAGTATACTTTTTTTTTTCAATTCAATCATGGCTCGCACAAAGCAAACTGCTACGAAGTCCACCGGTGGCAAGGCTCCAAGGGCATCACTTGTCTGGTTCTTCTTCATAAAAAAAAAAAAAAAAAAGCAAGCATTAGTTGGTACTTAATTTTTTTTTTTCATTTTTATGCTTTCTATTCTTCTTTGCTGCTATGGTTTTTTTTTTTCAAGAATTGATGATTTTATGCTTTCTATGCTTCTCTGCTCCTATGGTTTTTTTTTAAGAATTGATGAAGAGAATGAGGGAGATAGATACAAACCATATGTAATCAGTGTGGTTTTTTTTCCTAAATCATATGAACTCTTCAAGTAATCTCTCTAAATCATCATCTTCACTTGTTGTGTTACTTTTTGTCTCATCATCAAGAGCATCATCAGTAGAATCTAATATACAGATTGAAACTACCGTTTGGAATTGACAAATCCAGGGAATTAGATTCAAATATTCAACTTTATCAATTTTAGAATAAAATAAAGCATACATTTCTTCCTATAAATTCCTCTTTGTGCTAGCATTGTTACTTATATACCTGCACTTGCACTTACACATATTCTTGTGAGCAAAAAACCAAGAAATAACAATGCTGCGCTCCCAGGACTACCATGCCCACATTTCAAAAGTGCAAAGGACACCCAGTGTTCTCACCGACGTCCCTCAAACCTTATGGTTTTTTTTCTTATTCTCAAACCTTATGGTTTTTTTTCAAGTGCTCTTGGTTGGTAGTTTTATAATTATGTAAAACAGTTATTAAAATTATAAGGGTATTCTGGGAATTACAAAATTACATACATTTTAACTGTTTTATAAAAAGTGTGTTTTCTTTATATAATAGTATAGATGAAGCTGTGAGATTGAAATATAAATAGCATGCGCAATGAAAGGATCATTAGCCCAACACTCACTATAGCGTGCCCTCCAAATCCACCAAATGATAATAATAATAATGTCGTGTTTCATCTTATATATTATTATTGGTAATATTATTATCTCGTAAATACAAAAGTACAATTAATTAAATTGAAATAATCTAATTTTTATGTTGAACCAAACAATATAAAAATGAATTTTGATTTTTTTTAAACAATAACATGACAATAATATGTAAGGTGACAAAATATCATTGGTCTAACATAGAATTGTTCAGTAACAACTCAAAATTAAGTTGCATAATAGAAATATATTTTAAAAAAAAAATCATAATTGATGCAGTACATTCAATTTAAATAGGACAATCATCGACAAACTTATAAATTAACTACTGATGAGTGTTGTTCTAGTTTAACTAAAGATTACAAAGTCAAATTTTTGAAAGAGAAAATACAAATTTGTTAAATACGTGCTATAAGAAGAGATTTATCACCTATAATAATTTCGGTTATTTTATCCTATACATCATGTTTATAGCATAAATTAACCTTATATTAATTAAAAATAAATTAATATAGAAAAAAGATATATTTAATGAATTAATATGGACTAACTGTCACTTTAGTCCCTCATTTTGTAAGGAGCTTTCATTTTAGTCTTTGACTTTTCAATAATTCCTTTTTAGTCCCTCACTTTGAAAAAAGTTACTCACGTTAGTCCCTGACAACGTTTTCCGTTTATGGACGTTAACGTCGCCGTTAACTTACAATATCGTATTTCATTTTAGTCCCTAACTTAAAATTTTTAATTCACTTTAGTCCCTCATTATATCATGTTTATTTTAGTCCCCAACTTAAAAATTTTAATTCACTTTAGTCCCTCACTATAATAACAATGATGTTTCTTTCGTTTTTCTCTTGTAGTGTGACTACCATAAAAGTATTATTGACTGTATGTTCTTCTTGCTATTCTGTAAACTAACTTTATAGTTTATATAAGCATTGACTCCAAGCTTTGCATTTGAAGGTATCAATAGTTTTTATTCAAAAATATTCTATTGAGTTCTGTGTTTAGGAGTCATTACCAAAATGTTGTAAACTCCCCCAATTTGTTTAGCTTGATATTCAAACGTCATACCTCAAAAATTCCTCCACATGCCTAGGCAAAGGAGCAGCTCTTGATAGCAAGATACGAACTCGTTCACCTAGAGCTTGTTTTGTCTATCAATACATACAATGTTTTAGTTTCTTTTGGTTACAACAATGATTTAGTTTTGAAATCAAACTATGTGCAAATTTCATAAGTGTAAAGTGAATATGGAATACATTGTTAAACATAAGCCTATCAAACAAAGGCGCTGCTTTGTATTATGGAAGACCCTTCAAATATTTTAACTTGTTGTCCGTAGAATTTCGGTTAGTTCACACATGGATAGATAACTAAAACACTAAAGAACTTATAAAAAAAAACTAAAACATTAAAGAGTTTAGAGTAAAAACATACTAGTTATATGGATAATGAAATAATGTACTTTGAAGTGTTCATCCGAAAGAAACTTTCCTATTGATGCCTTCAGGTGCAAAGTTTTGCTTATATAAACTATAAAGTTAGTTTACAGAATAACAAGAAGAACGGTCAATATTTTTAAGGTAGTCACACTACAAGAGAAAAGAGAAAGAAATATCATTGTTATTATAGTGAGGGACTAAAGTGAATTAAAATTTTTAAGTTAGGGACTAAAATGAAACATGATATAATGATGGACTAAAGTGAATTAAAAATTTTAAGTTAGGGACTAAAATGAAATACGATATTGTAAGTTAACGGCGACGTTAACGTCCATAAACGGAAAACGTTGCCAGGGACTAACGTGAGTAACTTTTTTCAAAGTGAGGGACTAAAAAGGAATAATTATTGAAAAGTCAAGGACTAAAAGGAAAGCTCCTTACAAAGTGAAGGACTAAAGTGACAGTTTAGTCAATTAATATGCGTCAGGTGTACATGTTTGATAAATCCTAATATTTTTACTCAGGTTGACAAACATTACCTCCAAAATATATATATATATATATACACACACGAGGTTTGCTAACATGTATAAAGTGTTTTTTTAGTTGGAACATTTTAGCATGATGTATCATATTATTGTAGACAAAAATACCCTTATACATTTAAAAAAAATGAGTTTTAAAGACTGTGATATTTTAATAATTTTATTATTGAAAATTAAAAAAATTCCAGAAATCCAATCTTCTCTCTCCTTTCTCTCTCCACAAAACCTAATCTTTTCACTACTCCGAACCATCACCGCCTCGCCCCACCATCGACGACATTGCCTAGCTCTGGTCCAACCTCTTCTTGTCACCCTCCTTCATTCCTTCTTTTACCTGCAAGCCCCATCGTTGCCCTCATCCCTTTTGCCCCCTCTTCGAACTTCGACCACAATCAGTGATATAAAAGAGCTTTCTAGAACAAGGAGTGGTGGGGTGACGACGGCTTTGTCATGAGTGGGTTTCTAATTGAACCAAGGATGGAGTGGGTGTGGGAAGGATGGGTTTTGGCGCTGCCATGGTGGGGCGACGACAACTCTCGCAGATTTGTCAAAGGAGTGAGACGATAGAATTGAGAATGGGTTTGAGGGTATTTTTATTTTTTTTAATTTTAGAAATGATATATATATATATATATATATATAATACACAATGTTTTGAAAACCGGATCGGTTATTGAACCGATCAAGGTATTGGTTCATGGTTCAGTGGTTGGATCGTGATTGAACCGTGGTTTAACCGATCTTAACGTACGCGTGTGTATATTATATATATAACAATATAATAACATAATAAGAAAATATTATTAATTATTAATTAACAAGCACTGTACAATATACAATGTTGATTCAGGAATAAAATAAATCAAATATACAATGTTAGTAAATTAAAGAAATAAGCCACTTCTAATTTAATATACAATGTTCCTAGTTTCTTTAATTTAATATACAATGCTAGTAAATATATACAATATTCATTCATGAAGAAAATAAATCAAATATACAATGCTAAAAAACAAATTAAATATCAAGTTTACAAAAGAACTTTCTTTATTTAATGGAGTTGGATCCTCTATTTTTTTTTAATTTGGTATTTTTTTAAGGCTTAAATATTCTTTTGGTCATTTATTTTATATTTAGGTTTTAATTTGGTCCTTTATTATCTTTAAAATGAGTCAATTTAGTCTTATACATTTCTAACATTTATCAATCTCATCATTGTGTCATAACAGTGTTAAATTTACACTGAAATAAACTGATTTTGCCTGATATTCCCTTTCTAATCCTCAAAATCTATATTTTATTATCATAATTTATAATTTTTAAAACCGAAAAGTCAAAAAAAGATAGGGAAATTTCACCTAAAAAAGTGGAACGACATTGATATTTTATCAATTAAAGTGTCAAATATGATGAAAAATGCAGATTTTGACGAAAAAATGGAGATTTTGATGACCGAAATAACAAACCTATGACAAAATCAGTTTATTTTGGTGAAAATTTAACATTAGAAGGATGAAATTGACAAATATAAAAAATATGAAAGACTAAATTGACTTTTTTAAAAAATAAAGTACCAAATTATTAAAACATAAAAAATAAGATAAAGGACAAAAAATACTTAAGCTTTTTTAACTTACAAATTTTCTTCATTAAATATTTTTCTGATTTAAATTCAAAAGAATTTAAAGTGATAATGATTAAAAAAGTGAATTAGAGAGAGTTTTTTTTTTAAAAAAAAAACTAAGTTTAAATTCAAAAGAATTTAAAGTGATAATGATTAAAAAAGTGAATAAAAAAAAACTAAGTTATGCCCAATTTATTTCATTTATAATATTGAGCAACAAGTCAGGAATCAGATCCTCTGTTCTAAATTATGTCCCAAATACTGTCATCAACCAATCACATCTCATAATAAATTCACAACTGCCATAATATTTTTATAATATTTAATAAAATAGGATTGTTTGATGACAAGATTTAGGACATGTTTTGAGAGATAGAATCTTCTCCGCAACAAGCCAACAACTTCACTATTCATCTTCTTCTGAGTGAGAGACAAGGAAATCCAAGCCATGTGGTTGTTAAAGACAAAACGAAATCACCCTGTCATCCTGAGTCACTATATGCATGAAACTGACGTGGAAGCACAACAACAAGCATCAAAGCAAACACAGCCACCCCACCAATTTAAAACCATCAACCCCCACTCTCCTTCCACGTACCTTACATGCAACACCCCCAACTCTTCTATAAAGAACACTTCTACATAATACACTCTCACTCCATCAAACCCATCATCACCACCAAAGTTTTTAAAAAAAATAAAAATACAAATGGCTAGGCTCACTATTCTCATTGCCTTTCTTGCTGCACTTGTTCTTGTTGTCCACACCAACGCCTCCTTTCTATCTAAACAAATCTGCGACAAGCAAATCCAGCAGATTAACCTGAAGCACTGTGAGAAACACATAATGCACAGGATCCAACAGCAGCAGCAACAGCAGCAAGGCCAAGGAGAAGAGGAAGAAGGGGAAGAGGAAGAGAATGTTCTGAAACTAAGAGGAATTCGAAGAAATTGGGGTACAAGTGGCAGCAGCCGCCAACAGCAAATACTCGAGAAGTGCTGTAACCAGCTCAGTGAGCTTGACAACCCAAGATGCCAGTGCCGTGCATTGCAACAGATATTTGAGAACCAGAGTGAGATGTTGCAGGGGAGGCAGCAGACTAAGATAATGGAGCAACAGCTGAAGAACCTGCCTCAGACTTGTGGATTGGGATCCATTCGCAAGTGTGATGTGAATCCAGAAGAACAAGACTGAAAAAAAACGTACGTAGTACCGAGTATGATGATGATAGCTTATACTAGTGGAAAGTTGTTATAAGCTATCTTTTATGGTTTGTAATAATAAAAGATCGGTCATGCATGCAATGTATGTATGAATGAACCCACGGTATGTAATCTAATGTAAGCACTTAGAGTGTGCTTTCTTTATGGCTTTGCCTGTGTTTTGTTAATGGAGCAAATTTTTTAGTTAAAATATTTGCTTATTATCTGCTCCCCGTTCCCACAGGAACAGTAAGGTGCAGCATTTACTTGGTCGCTTACCAAGTCATTCCTTCGATTCTAGAAGTTATCAGTTGGTAGATTTAATTTTCCTACTTTTTATTTTTTTAAAAATCAAAAAAATACTTTGTCTAAAAAAATGCAAAAAAGTTCGTCCTAATTTAAAAAAATAAATGAAAAGTCTTAAATATTTTATCGATGATTGATAAATAAGTAAGGAAAATATATTTAAAGAATTTTTTAGGAAATATTACAATATGTGTTATTTGTAATGATATGAAAATTTGAGTAATATTAATTTGTAATTAATGAGTAAATTATGCATTGTATTGAACAGATATTCTTTTATTTTCATTGACTTACTTTGATTTTTACTAAGATAATGGTACTAATAATGGTCCCATAATTTTTTCCCTTAAAAATTTGGGCATTATTTCTGTACAATCAAATTACCAATTTTGGATGGTTGCATGCATGACAATTTTTTGATGAACCAATAATTGCTTGACAAATTATTCCGTAAATATATATTATTAACACGTCAGAGAATAAAACTAAATTGAAATAATCAAATTTTGATATTAGGTCAAATTGCAAGAATTTAATTTTTGATTTATATAAAACTGAAGTAATCATTTTATTTTTATCTTTTTCTCTCTCATTAATAAACATCACTTAAAAAAAAATGTATGATCACAAATTTTTTTTATGTACAACTCCTACTAAACAAATATATTATACATCTTCATTTTCATCAAATTTTATACAATTTCATAAAATATTTTCACCAATATTCCATTAGCAAAATTAAACCATGCACTTTTGAAAATCAAGTCAAAAATTTTCCTTTTAATAACTTCTTATATCACATATTCTAATAATACGACACCTTCACATTTTAAAAATATGATTTATATTTAATATATAAAAATTAAATTTTTCATCACAAAAATCAAATTTTTCATCACATCACCCAATACATATTCATAGACCATCAAAATATATTATATCAAATGTTTTTTTAAATATAATTTATATTCAATATATAAAAATTAAATTTTTCATCACATCACCCAATCCAGATACATAGACCATCAAAATATATTTTATCAAATGTTTTGGTATGCGGAGAACATTGGTTAATGAGATAAGTTTCCCACAGGCCCGGCTCAGCGGGAGGGCGACAAGGGCACCCGCCCTGGGCCCATGATTTTTAGGGGCCCAATATATATATATATATAAACGTTAAAAATATTGATATCAGTACTATCCAGCACAATTGGTAATTGAGACTTGTGCTTTTCATAGTAATTAGAGTTCGAGTCTCATTATTGGCATCTTTTTTTTTTTTTTAAACTTATTTATATATGTTCAAATTAAATGCACTTTTTATTTTTTTTCTTCTTCCATTTTTATTATGAGTCATACTTAACTATATTATAAATATCAATGAAAATAGTTATATTTCTTAAATTTTAAAAAATACTTTAATATTACAATTTTATATCTTAATTTATTTTAAAAATTTCACAAATATATTATTTTACATTAATGAATAAAAAACAAATATGGTTAAACAAAACCAATAAGTGTATTGTAAATAATACAAAGTAACTTAGAAATAGAACAAATAATTCATTTAAAAAACAATTTATAAAAAAAAAACCCGAAAGAAGTATTTATTTCTAAATTTCAAGTTTAGTTGAATTGATTGTTATTTTTATGCATAATAGAATGAAAGTATACAACTGTTAGAGAAATGTTGTTTAATTTTTGCTGATTAATCAACATTAAAATAGATAATTTTGGAATCAGTTTAAATGATAATATAAGATTGCATTGTGGAACAATGTTTGCCAAAGTTATAACCTAGGGTTATAAAGTAGATTTCGAACATTAAGTAATGATATTATTAAGATATATAATTATATTATTGCATAATATTTTATTTCACCTCCCTTTAACTTTTTGCCAAGTTTCTTTACTAATTATGGTTTTGAAACACCTCTTTATTCTCAAACTTCTCTACTAATAGAATTGTTGAAGCGGTTGAAGCCTATGTGATTTATTTATGGTTGATTGTATTTTTGCAAATTTATAAAGTTATAAGCATTAACAATATTTTAGAAAAGTCCCTATATTAAGAGAGATTTTATTGTTAAAATTTTATTTATTTACAAGTTTTTTTATAATTTAAGGGCCCAAAAAAAATTTCACCCCGGACCTATAAGATGTCAGGACCGAACCTAGTTTCCATAGATGAATTTTTAAATTCACCGTTCATTCTTTTACAAAGGGGAAGACATTCCTTTTTTCCCTCACGAGAGGGAGAGGGCAGGAGGTAATTTCTTTTTTTTTTTTGGGTGAAAGGCAGGAGGTAATTTCTTTGTATCTATATTAGGGATGAATCACATATCTATCATTCAATAAAGTAAATAATTTATCATGCTTGCTTGAAGACATCACCTTGCTCATTGAAAACAATATATAGATTGCTCAATCCTTTCTCATTCATGCATAGATAATTGAAATGTTATTCATTGAGTAAATTGTTACTTTGTTCTTCGAATTTACACAACACTTTTACTTTAATCCTTGAAATTAATAAAAACGCTCTTAGATCCCTGACTTTATAAAAAGTCATTCACATTAGTCTATGTCCCTAACCCCCATCAACAAACGTTAACAGAGTGATAACGTGACTGACTGGGGGCCTTAATGATGTCGTTTTTGCGTCCCCGTGCACTTATAACGGAGTAAAATGTCATGTTAGTCCTATCAGCTGCACCAGTGTCATGTTCAGTTGCACCAATCCCCGGTTCAGCTGCATCAGTGTCATGTTTTGAAGTGTGCATATTTTGAAGTGTCCAGCTTCAAAACATAGGACTGGTGCAACTGAACATGCATTGATGCAGCCAATAGGACTAACAGGACAATTTACTCCATTATAAGTGTCACGAGGTCGCAAAAACAACGCCGTTTAAGCCCCCCAGTCAGTCACGTTATCACTCTGCTAACGTTTGTTGATGGGGGTTAGGGACATGGACTAATGTGAATGACTTTTTACAAAGTTAGGGATCTAAAAGCATTTTTGTTAATTTTAAGGACTAAAGTTAAAGTGCTATATAAATTCAGGAACCAAAGTGACAGTTTGCTCGTTATTCATTCCTATTCTTTATCTTCCTCGCACAAGAACTTGCAGACTTGTCACTCGCATTAACGCTCTCAAATCAAAAAAATGAAATGAATCATTAAAAAAAGCAAATATTGTAATCAAGTAACTATAATTCTTCTATTTTTTTTAAATAGCACTAATAAAAATTTAGCTTGTAAAATCAAGTTTGTGTTGATAGTTAAGGAAATCATAAAATAATCTTAAGATTATTAGAAAAATAGCAAAATAAATTAAATAATCACTAATAACATAATTTGTAAAGAAAAATAAAAATGAATATCAAATATAATTTAATTGAGGTATGCACAAGTGCACTGAGTTTAAGAGTATTAGTCGTGAATTACTTACTATAAAGGTTTTATATTGTTTAATACTTTTCAAGATATAACAATCACTTTCTCAAATAACTCTATATATAAAAAAACAATTTGTACAAAGGGAAAACTAAATATTTAGACCTTTTCTTTTTGAACCATGTTACCGACTTTTTGGCCCCCATTTCACTTTTTAATGGACTATTATGATCCTCAGGTAGTTATAACTTCCGCCTCTAAATCGTCATAAAATACATTCCAATTCGAATAAGTCGGAAACAAAAATAATCATTTTTTTCGACTTATGTAAGTCAGATCCATTTTCGTGTTGTAACAATCGGAAATAAAATTGAATATTCCAACTTTCCACGGTCGGAAACATTAATGTTAGTATTATGACCCTCATATCATAGTGTTGCTCTTGACATGGTGCATGATCATCCCATGGTGAGCTCTAGTTCTAAACCAAAGGATGAAGAAGAAATATTAAAAGGCCATCACTGTTTCTATCATTTTGATCTTAAAGCATTAAAAAAGAGAGTCAGAGAAATCACAGAACAATTTGCAAGAAGAATCTCATTCAAGCCAAAATCTGAGATAATATTCAAGCATCAGAGAATACAAAGCCCATTTCCATTGAACATATGATACAAATAATAATCCTAATGTAAGTCAGAATATTAATGTATTTCCGACTTTCCTCAGGTATTAATGTATCTGACTGTGTTAAGTCAGAATATTTCCGACTGTTACAACACGGAAATGGATCTGACTTACGTAAGTCGGAAAAATGATTATTTTTGTTTTAGACTTATTCAAATCGGAATGTATTTTCGACGATTTAAAGACCGAAGTTATAATTACCCGAGGGTCATAATATATATAGTACCTTAAAAATGAAATGGGACAAAAAATCGGTAACGGGGTTCAAAAAGAAAAAATCAATATTTTTTCTGCCACTTCCTTATCATTGTATCACTTCTCTATGATACGTTTATGTAGCACGTGCACATGTTTTCATTAAGAGCAAGAGCATGACGAAACAAAGTATTAAAGACTTCGCAACGGAAAGAAAAAGAATTGAATCGGAAATTATTAGGCAACAACGGAAAGAAAACATTAATATTATGCAACGGAAAAAATATTTAATATACAATTAATTGAATAATAAATAATAACAAATCTTAATTTTTAAATAAATACATTAAAAACAAAATGAATAATAATTTTTTTTTTATAAAAGTTTAGATAAGTTGGATTACGAGGTTCTTTAAGGCAGATCTTTAAGTTCAAAAAATCTCACGGATTAGGAATCAAACACAAAATCTCTCTCAATACCGGACTCAACCTTTAATAATCGAACCACGATTGTTGGCAAAATAAATAATAAATTCAATAATTAAACAAAAGTAGTTTTGAAATAAAATTTCCAACATAAAATGCCACCACCATGCATATCGATCTCCAACCTTAAAACAAAGCATATTATATATTCCATTATATGGCCAAGTTCTTTATTATTCATGTAGCTCTTTTTGCTGCACTTGTTTTGGTGATCCACACCAGCGCTTCTCAATCCATAGAAAGCTGCGAGAGCGTGAACTTGATTCACTGCGAGAGACACATAATGCATAGGATTCGTCAACAACAGAGGGAAGAGGAGGAAGAGCCTCTTGTTATTCGACGTCACCGCATTAGTGCCGAAGATTCACAAGAACTACATCAATGTTGTGACCAACTGAATAAAATTAACAGCCCAAGATGCAAGTGCCGTGCATTGCAGCAGATATATGAGAATCGAAGGGAGCAATGGGAGGGAAGGAAGATTGAACAAGAGTTGAAGAAATTGCCTAACACTTGCGGGTTAGGATCCCTTCGCAGGTGTGATGTGAAATTGCCTAGCTAACTGCTAGATAGATATCTCTTGTCTTGTGCCCTTGCTGTTTTTTTAATAGAAATTTTATGTTATCAAAATAAATAATAAAAATTTGATATCTATTTAACATATAAAGCCATTACAATGATACTTAATCACACTACATACAAGCATCACAAAATTAGAGTTATCTAATAGGAACATACGATCTCAACCCAATTTTCGTATCAATATCATCGAAAGATTGTATTGTCCTGCTTTAATTTATTTAATTATGTTGAGTATGGCTCATAGGTGCTACAAAAGGGCAAAGGGTCACATGGGCCACGAAGTAATACGGAACTATAGCTTTATGGGCTTTATGTAATCTGTTTTATACTATATATGCGTGTACTCTGTAACCCTAATAAGCACAAGAAATAATACAGAACTATAGCTGCTCTATAGTCGCAGACGTATGCATTATTGACCAATTCTGCGTGACCAATTCTGAATGAATGGTGAATGATAGACCGATAGTGTAAAAAAACTTTACACCGTCAGTGCATATCATTAATCTCATGTACATTATGTTAATTTTTTCTAATACATTCTTAGTTATCACCATCAAACCATCTTGATCAATAACACACAGGAGATGATCACAGCATCTTATGTATAAAAAAACTTTTCATTAAACAACAAGCTATTTTTTGTCAATCCTAAATGTTGTTTCGATGTATTTTTCATGCCATTATTTGAAGAGGCATTATCCAAAATGAAGAAAAAAACCTTTCTTTCTACACCCTAATCCTTAAGAAAGTCCAACACCTTATTAAGAAAGTCCAACACCTTATTAACTAATTTTTGCGTGCATGTGGTCCACCAATCGGAGCTCAAACAAACTCTTCCTAAAATTTCAGCCAATATGTGTTATATTTTTTTTTCTCAATCTCATGATCTATCAACACATGAACTTTAGCGGTATTTCTAGAAATAAACATATAATCAATATTCAAAAATTTTTAGTATTTTCTAAATACATTGCACTCAACCATATACTAAATGGAATGACCTGTGAAATAATTGATTCAAACAAAATTTCGCAATTAACCTTAGAGTTAAACATTTTTTTATGTCAAGCTTTCAATTGCACTAGTTAATAAATCTCCTATATCATGATATTTTTTACGAGCTAAATCACAATCGATTATATGACGGAATAATGCTTAGTTCATAATGATGATTTACATCCGACACTACTGGAAAAAACACTTTTAAAATCAGTCGCTGAGTCGATGTGGAAAGCGCTGGTGCTAAAAACTGACACTTTTAAAATCGGTCGTACGATTGATTTAAAAAGTATTTTCCAAATCGGTCGTTCCTGTGACCGATTTTGAAACTCTGTTTTTTTAAAATTGGTCATTCTTTATGGACGAGTTAAAAAAATTGACTTTTAATATCGGTTGTTACAAACAACCGATTTCGTAAGTCCTTTTTTTTAGCTCTAAACATGCTTTCCATTTTGCTGATGGCATAAAAAACCATATTTGATTCAAGATTTAAATAACCAACACTCATTCATATCACAAGAAGTAAACCATACTCATATATACCAGTAGAGTTCTCAATCAATTAGCAATTCTGATTTCGGAACCGGGATTAAATCACTTTTTTTAGTAGTGAATGTAAAGAAGGATATGATGATTGTAGTGGAGAGGCCGAAATCATGGTTTTAAGGCTTGCTGTTATTCGACATTATGATTCGGTTGTCATCGTTGTGATTCGGCATCATGGATGGTGAAGGAACGATTGCTTGCTTCGAATGCAAAGTGATGTGGTTATGAAAGAGAAGAGGAAGTTGTTTTGTCTTTTTGAGGAAAAAAATGTAAACCTAAACCCCCACAACAATGATGATCAACTTTTATTGGGCCTTTATATTTTTGTAAATTTTTTTCGTACACCTTCAGTTACATTTAACTTCATCTTTTTTCCTTTCACATCACACCATCAATCACTTAGGTTGCGTTTGGGATGGTTGTCAGTTTCTGATTTGATTTCAAAATTATATTTTCAAAACAAAATTTGTTTAGCAAAATTTGAGTTTAAATTTTTTTTTTACTTATTTTCAGAACAATTTCACCTCTATTTATAAAACAAAAAATAATGGTTTCATAATTTCAGTTTTGAGTTACAGACTTATGCCACTTCACCTTTTGTGTCACTCAACCACCACCACCATCATCACTCCTCTCACTACCAGAATCGTTATGGTCACTGGTACCACTATGACTGTCACCCAACTAACACCCTTGTGATTGCCTAAACCCTAACCACCACTGCGACCACCACAACAACCCTAACCACTATCGTCCCTGATGATAATCACCACCATGTCATAGTCACCCCAACAGCCACCAAATCCTTACCTGCTACTATTGCTCTTCCTTGTACCACCATCATCACCACTTAAACCAACATCACCCAACCACCACCATAGTGACCACCCCAACCACCTATACCCTCGAATGACCACCACCATCCCTCAATGACACCATCATAGACACCACCACCACCTTCACGACCACCCTAACTATCATCTTTCATCACCATCACCATCACCATCACCACCACCACATCCTCACCCCTCTCCCTCACCATCTCTCCTTATACCAGCACCACAAAAATTGCAACCAATCATCGCTTAAACTATTACCTCCGCTATCAAGAGTCCAAGACCATCATTGTCTATCTGGTCACCATCCTACAATTATCATCACCACCACAGCCATCGCTTTAGACTGCAACCAGTATTACAACGAATAATTACTGCCTCCAACTAATAATGACAACGACCACATAGAAGTTGTTATTAAATAGTGATGTAGTATACAAGATGGTGATGCATAATATGATATGAGAGCTATAAAAATGAAAAGTTTAGAGATAATTTTGAAAACCGAATTTTTTTTTTGAAACCGACATTATAAAACTGGAAATTTATTTTAGTTTTTTAAAATTTTAAAACTAAAAACCACCCCAAACAGGCTATCTATTTATTTTTCCTATCTTTTTCCTCCATACACCTCCTATACCTCAAAATGAGGTGAAAAAGTATTATTTTTCATTTTTTATCTAATATTCCTTCCAATCCTTATTATAGGTCGTACTTAACCGAATTACACATACTAAGGAAAATAGTTAATTTTATGAATTCTATGAGAATAATTTGTAACATTACAATTTTACTCTCAACGTTTTTAGAAAATTCACTCTCATTCATGAACAACAATAAACAAATAAATCGTCAAAGTATTTAATAAGGGTAAAAAAAGAAAAAACAATAAATGATGCATAGGAAATATAAAATGACTTATAATTAGGACAAAAAAATCTTCTAAAATATGACCTATAATAAAGATCGGATGGAGTATATTCTCACTATATATTAATTAACATTACACCATTATCCTAATCCACCATGCATATATATGACCCTTATCATCGACTCTACCATTTTCACCAAGGGAGTTGTCCAACTCCCTTTTGGGATTTTAACCCTTTTTAATTTTTATATTCAAAATACTCTTTTTCTTCTCACTTACACCTACTCATTTACCCCACTCTTATACATAATTTCATACACACTCACTCACATTCACACCTCATATATTTTAATCCACTATTTTTTTTTCGTGTAAAATGTATCATAAACTAGTACACTTTTATAAGGGCATATGTGAAAAATAGATAAAAAATGTCCCCTATGCCATTGCCGAAGTGTATGATTTTTTTTGCCCAGTATTCTAGGACCTTGGCATACATGGTACTCGAAGAGCTTCTAGTAATATAAATTTAACATGTACTGTAGTGTACTAGCATACGTGTACCATAGCAACATAAACCAACAAGGCTTTTTTACTTAAGCGAGGTAGTTTTGCAAACAATTTACGAAAATGAAGTAATTCTGAAATTATTTACATTATATTAGGTAGTCAACAAAACTATTTCCAAAAATGGGGCAGTCAAAGTCAAAATTCCCCAAGTCAAACAAGTCATCCGGAATGACTTCTTCTAAATGACACGTGGCGCAACCAGGTGGGTTGAGTCACTCCGGTTGACTTAACCTGTTGCGTCAACCGGAGAGACTCAACTCCCTGGTTGCGCCACGTGTCCCGCCTGTCTTCCCCCGGTCTCCAACGAGTTCCACCGCTATTTCCCCTGTCTCCTCTAATTCAATATATCTTCTTGTCAAAATTTTTTTCTCAATCATCAATTTATACAAATTTTCGGTATACTTTTCGAGGTAAATTTTTAAACTATGCAATTATTTTTTATTTTAATTTTAAGTAAATTTAAATTTATACACCGGTCTACAAGAAGTAATAATTTTTTTAATTTTTTAAAATTTTTTATTTTTACGCATTAATACATAGAGTGTGACATTGTTATTTATATAAATAAATTACAAATAATAAATTAAAAACAATAAATAAATAAGTGCATTAAAATAGCTAAATAAATAAGTGCATTAAAATAAATTACAAATAAGTGCATTAGAAATAATAAATAAATAAGTGCATTAAAATAGCTAAACATTAATAACAATGTAAAAGCACAAAATTAAAAATAAATTAAATATATAAAAAAATTAAAATAAAAAACTATAAGAAAAATATAAAAAAATTACACATAAACATTATAATAATAAATAAAAGCACAACAATAACGATAAAATAATTATGTACATATAAATTTAAAAAATTAAAAATATAAGGTGAATTTTATCTTTTGATGCTAGTGAGTAGTGGCATTGGTTACACTATTGTTTTTCTTGGACATTGAACAGTATTTTATGTCAACTACTATATGAAGGGATAAAAATGTAAATGTTATGTATGTTTTTTTTTTTAAATCTAGGAATAAACTACTTTTAACTATATTAATTGGTCCGAGAGATTTAGTTAAATATGACCTATATATATGACCGCAAGGAGTAAAATATAAAAAAAATAAAAATAAATGAGAGAATTACTATCTATGCACAATAGCATAAAAATAAAAAACACAATTATATATATATATATATATAAATAACATTGCTAATGTATAAAACTAAAAAGCATAAAAAAAATTAAATAAGAGTATCACTTTTTTATAAACTGGTGCATAAATTTAACATTATTAAATTAAAAAAAAAAATTAATAAAAATAAAGCTATAAAAATTTACCTCAAAAAATATATCGCATATTTCTGTAGAAAGATGATTGACAAAAAAAATAAATATATGAAAAATATATATTAAAGTATGATATGTGTGTTGGAATGTTGGGAGACCGGGGGGAGACAGGCAGGACACGTGGCGCAACCAGGTGGGTTGAGTGACTCCGGTTGACGCAACAGGTTGAGTCAACCGGAGTGACTTAACCCACCTGGTTGCGCCACGTGTCATTTAGAAGAAGTCATTCCGGATGACTTGTTTGACTTGGGGAATTTTGACTTTGATTGCCCCATTTTTGGAAATAGTTTTGTTGACTACCCATGTTATGTAAATAGTTTCAAAATTATCCCATTTTCGTAAATTGTTTGCAAAACTACCTCGCTTAAGTAAAAAAGCCCTAATAATTGGGAATAAACGACAAATGGTTCATGAATGACACGTGACCGTATCAACTATACCAACATCGTTAGTAATTGCTCTTAACTAGCAAAGAGATTTAAGTGACTGATGATAAATTTAGGGATTAATTACAGGGAGTTACTAACATGCAATCTAAATTTGGATGGTTGTCATGCAACCTTTTGTTAGACTCATAAGAATTTACCACCTAATACATGTATGTCATGCATTGCTTAAAGCATAATGCTGAGAACGTGAAGAAGAAGAAGAAGGATGAGCATTTCTAGCAAAATTGAAACAACTTTAATTTCTTTTTTCTAAGTAAGGTTTTTGAAAATTAAAAGTTATAATTTATGTAAAGGTACAAAGGACTAAGTTAAAATAATCTAGTTTTTATGTTGGATTAGATTGCAAAAATCAATTTTGACTACTTTAAGCAACACTACAAGAAAATCATTGATAACCGAGGGCCAAATCCCTCGGTAATAAACCAAAATCCGTCGGTACCCGTTATTACCGAGGGCCAACCGACGACCTCTATTCTCTCGGTAAAAGTGGCGTTGGTAATATTTATCGAGGGAAATGCCCTCGGTAATTTACCGAGGGCCTTACCGAGGGCTGATTCCTCGGAAAAAATTTGTTTTAGCGAGGGCTTATCCCTTGGTATTACCGAGGGCTTTACAGAGGGCAAGCGCCCTCGGAAAAATTTTTCATTTAGCGAGGGGCTTGGCCCTCGGTAATTGAAACTTTTACCGAGAGGTACAACCCTCGGTAACTGGAACGAAAATTGCTTAAAATACCGACGGAATTGGCCCTCGGTAATTTAAAAGAAAAAAAAAACCTAGGGCTTATTTTAAATTATGTAAATTTTTTAGTACCTGATTAACATTTTTATAAATCAACAATGATGTAAAAATTTTTTTAATAAGAAAAACAATTATCATATACTCCCAAGGATAAAACTTACTAATTCAGGAATTACTAAAAAGTTAATGAAATTTTAAATACAAGGCAACAAAATATTCGAAGGGTACCTAACATCCAAAGTTATTATTACCCAATATCCAAACTACGAAAATACCAAATATGAGACATCTTATTACATAAACCATATGTTTTAATCATTATAACTATCATAACCATCATCGTCATCTGAGCCCAAGTTCTGGTCATGGTCATGCGGGCTAGGTGGAGGTGAGCGAGGCAAAATGTTTTGCATGACGATCTGCTCAAGACTAGCCAATCTTTCTTTCAGTGTTTGATTTTCTAAAGTCAAGGTATCGACTCGATCTTCAAGATGCTTCTGGGTGGTAGTAGATCCTGATGGCTGGGTAAGTGGTTTTTGACCTCGGACAACATAAGAAACTGCACTTCCGGTACCATATACTTTCCCTTTTTTTTTCCCACCAGCTGCTTCCAACCAACAACGAGTCTTCAATTCATCTAGATTATTTGAGGCAGAACTCTCTGGTGACTGCGACGATATAGCTTGCTCAAGCCTCATCATATAATCCTCCTGCAATTGAGGATTAAATAATACACAAATTGAAACTCTTAACAACAAGTGAACAATCAGCCATATTATACTATGCACAACAACCTGCTACAAACTTACATTGTGAAAACAACATTCACACCTTAGTATTCCAGAGTGATGAAATGAAGAAAATAGGGTAGCTGGTCAGAGTGAAATGAGTATAAAAAAGATTTACCGAGGGCATGCACAATTTCTTATTACCGAGGGCCACAATCCCTCGGTAATACCAAGGGATTTTTATTTTTACCGACGACTAATGTTCTTCGGTAACTTTTATTGATTAAAATTTAATATTTATTTATTTATTTTGATATTTCCGAGGGAATTTCCAACGGGAAGGCCCTCGGTAATTTTTCACGAAGGCGGGAAATTTTTTTATTGTTACCGAGGGCTCATTCTCTCGGTAATTCTATTTTTACCGACGGCCACGAGGGCCCTCAGTAATTGGCGTCGGTAATAGTGTTAATTCTTGTAGTGCAATGACATGGCATACATGCATTAGGTGACAAATTCTTATTAGTCTAACAAAAGATTGCATAGCAACCATCCAAATTTAGATTGCATGTTAGAAATATTCTTAGTTATATAGTTTCAATTTAAAGATTAAATTGATTGATGTCTACTGTGCCAATCATCAAAGAAACTATTTACTCTTGTTATTATTATAGAGAAAAAAGGGAATAACTCATTTTTCTACTTTCATCATTTTTTAACAATTGCATTCATAATAACGATTTCTTTTTGGTACATATTTTTTTTCTTCTTATTTTGGGAGGGGAAGAATTCACTTCAGTTTAAACTCGAATCTCACATTTTATATCTTTCAGCTTTATCATTTGAGATATTCTTGAGGATGCATGATAACGAATTAAAGCATCATTATTTTGAATATTATTAACAATTCATCCATTTTATCTTTGTTTTTTTCATAATCTTCTAAAATATTGAAAATGATAATAAATCTAATTTTATCAATGAATGTTAAAATAATACTTTTTTCGATTCTAAATGTAGTAAGAATTTTTTGAGAATTTTTTTATTCTATTTGTAAGATCTTATTTCTATTTTTAATAATATTTAATTGTTTTATTTTTGTCAAAAATACCCCTATTAAAAATTACTCCATCCGTCTCGCAAAGATGGTAAAAAATGACAAAAATTTTTGTCACAAACTAAAGTTAAAGTAGTTAGTAAAAATGTTTAGAAAATGCAAACTTTAAATATGATTAGTTGATCTTTGCAAAATGCATTAAATTAATTGTTCGATACTCACCCCATCTCACAAACATGATAAAAAAATTTCAAAAATTTAAAAAATTAAAGATATATGTATTTAAGAATTTATTTTACGCATCAACGTAACCAATGACTGACTCAACCCCACGTACCAGTCCTATATATAGGTCACATTCTAGAAAGTTTTCTTAGTCCTTATGATAAGTCGATCATTTTATATTTCCTATGCATCATTTATTGATTTTTTTTTCTTTTTTGCCCTTATTAAATGCTTTGATTATCTATGTGTTTTTTGTTGTTCAGTGCAAATTTTCCAAGAAAAGTTAAGCGGGTAAAATTGTAATGTTATAATATATTCTCGTAGAATTCATAAAATCAACCACTTTCCTTGATATGTGTAATTCGGTTAAGTATGCCCTATAATAGTGAGTAGAGGGAGTAATAAAAATGACATTAAATGAATAAGTTTATTCTTCACGCAATCACACATGAAGCAAAGCCAACACGCTGTTGTCGGGGACATACAAACCAAAATTAAATCACAGCGGGGCATGGCCTCCTCCGTCAGTATCTGCATGAAACTGTGACGTGGAAGCACAAAAGCAAGCATTGAAGCATACACAGCCACCATATAAAAACACCAAAACACTCCACCCATTTCCCTTCCACGTACCTTACATGCATGCAATGCAAGCCCCCTCAAATCTTCTATAAAATGCAAAACCATGCACCATGCATATGCACTCCATCCCCATCAACACACAACTTATAATAACAAGCATAGTACTCATCATATTCCACTGAAATATGGCTAAGCTCACTTTTCTTATAGCTCTGCTTGCCGTGCTGGTTTTGGCGGTCCACGCCAGCACCACCCTACGGTCCAGAGAAAGCAGCTGCAAGAAGCAAATCGAGAGGGCGAACTTGAAGCACTGCGAGAGGCACGTGATGCAAAGGATTCAGGAGCAAGAGGAGGAAGAAGAGGAAGGTGAAGGTGAAGAGGATCGCATTCGTAAATTGCGAGGTATAATCAAACACCATCATCATGTTGTTAAATCGCTACGTCACCGTAACAGCCAGCAACAGCAGCAGCAAGAAGAAGAAGAGGCACAGGAACAGTTCGAGAAATGCTGCGAGGAACTGAATGATATTAACAGCCAAAGGTGCAAGTGCCGTGCATTGCAGCAGATTTTTGAGAACCAGAGCCAGCAATTAGAGGGGAGGGAGCAGGAGGAACAGTTGGAGAGAGAGGTCGAGAAATTGCCAAGGTCTTGTGGCTTGAGGCCCATTCGCGGGTGTGAGGTGAACCCAGATGAAGAGGAGTGAAGAAATTTATAACCGGATATGATGTGATAGATGGCTTATGCTAGAATGTTATAAGCTATCTTTATGCCTTGTAATAATAATAAAGATCTACGGCAATGTAAGCACTTAGAATGTGCCTATGCTTTGTTAACGTAGAGGATGCAATAATGATGATGTTTAATCCAAAATCTTTGCTTTGGCAAATATGGTTTTAATTTGCTCTATCGTAATTAGTTATGGTTAGATACTTAGATATCCATTGTTAGCGTATAAAATTCCTTAAACAATCACCTTTGCGAATTAGGAGAAGTATTGCACATACAATATAATAATCTTATAATATATATATATGCAGAGAAAGTGTGTAACCGTTCGTAACTTGTAATATGGAAATGATTTTCAAAATTAAAAATTGAAAACTAAAGATTTAATTTGAAATTTGAAAAGATGGAAGCTCCTCCACTGGATGTTTTTTTTTTTTTTTTTTTTTGTGAGCTTCTCCACTGGATGCTTTTATTAAATAGAAAGCTATATTTGTACAAAGTTGTACATACAAAAGAAAGATTTTATAGATAAAAGAAAGATTTTTTCAAATTGTGAAATGTTAAAGGCTTTTTTAAGGGACTTAATTCGGTTCAGATTTTTCTTATTAAATGACATAACCGAATCTTCTCTCATAATTATCTTCAAAAATTTTGAAATTTTGAAAAGTTAAAATATAATAGCAATTTTTGAAAATTTGACATAACCGAATCTTTCCTCATAATTATTCCCAAAAATTATGAAATTTTGAAAAGTTAAAATATAATATAACATCAAATTTTGAAAAATTGAAAACTGTGAATGACAAGTGGACACTACTTTCATTATGCAAAGTGCTCCTACTTTTGTTTTCAGGAAAGTAAATCCTTAACAATGAATGTGGGAGATCAAAATGTATATATTATTATAATGTATGAATGATATTCAATTATCTCATGGATTGATATGCGTTTTCGCTTTAATTATTTGGGTCAAGCTAAAATCATTTTTTAAGATGTTTAGAAGTAGAAAAACAATCATATAATTACCATTATTAATTAATAATATTGAGAATCTAAAAAAAATGTATTTTTTTTTTATTTTTTTACTTATTAACAAGTGAAATAAAAATATTTATTAGTAAGAGAATTCGACAAGGATCAATTTAAAATTTCGAAAATTCTAAGGATTAAATTGATCAGTTCTTCCAAAATCAGAGACAAATATAACATATTACTCCATAATTAATCCATTGTGGTAATATAGTATTCATTTTACATGATATACATATAATTTCTTCAAACACAATCATGTGAAATATATTTGTATCATAAAAAATATAATATATTAAAGCTTTGAAAAAAAAAACATATTTCTACACCAGCCACCACCATAGTCCTCCGAACCCTTTTCCCCTTTTCTCTCTTTCAAGTTTTTCTGTCTCTTTCTCTCATCACCTCTCTTACCTTCTATGAAAAACTATATTTTATTGGAAAAAAATTATTTCAGGTTTAATCTATTAGGGAAATGGACTTAAAATAAATTACGACAAACATTCATAATGGCTTACGAGTTAAGGACTCGTTTGTTTAGGCTTCGAGAAAAAAAATCAGAAATGATTTTGATAAAAACGACTAGAGTAAAGTCAGAAATTATTGTGTTTGCCTGTTTGGTTACAAGTTTATTAAAGCGATTTTAGTTTGCAATTTTATTTTGAATTGTTTGAACATACATAATATTGCAAAGTGAAAATGGGTAATGCACCGACGGTGTAAAATTTTTTACACCATCAGTGCATCATCCACCATTTATCCGTTTATGGTTGTTGACTTTTAAATCAAAGTAATCCAAATGAATGGTGGATGATGGACCGTTGATGTAAAAAAATTTACACCATCGGTGCATACCCGTTAATCTCTATTGCAAAAAAGTTTTCTCCTTGCTATGAAATTACCATGATCGATTTTGAATTCAACTGGTTTTGGATTCTTTCTCCATTTTCTCAAAAATGATTATGACAAAAACTATTCTCATCAACTTCTCAAATAATCTTTTTTTAGAAAGCTAACCAAACACATGTTGAAATTACATGAAGGAAATTTACATGGTATAAACCAAATGGTTCAGCTAGAAGTAGAATTGATAGAATCATGGTCAGTGAAGATTTATTTCAGATTTGGGCAAATGTTTTGCAGGTCGCATTAAATAGAGATTACTCAGATTATTGTCCGTTATTGCTTAAAAGGGACATCAAAGATTGGGGTCCAAAACCGTTTAGAACACTAAATTGCTGGTTGTTAGAACCGGGTTTTGATAGTGTTGTAAAGCAAGAATGGGAAAGAATGAATTTTCAAGGCTGGGGGCTTTTATACTAAAAGAAACGCTGAAAAGGATGAAAGATGTTTTGAAGGAATGGAATAAAAACACTTTTGGCAAACTGGATCTTCAGATAGCAGAAGAGATCAACAAAATAAATGGCTTCGATCTGATTTCTGATTGTCTGGATCTAGAGGAGGAAGAAAGGATACAAAGAAGAAGGGCAAATGAGGAGATTTGGAGACTTTCTAAACAAAAGGTAAGTATTTTGATGCAGAAGTCTAGAATAAAATGGATAAGAGAAGGATATTCAAAAATTCGAGATTTTTTCATGCAACAAACAACAGGAATAGGATGATAAACAGAGTGACAGGTTATAGATAAGGGGGAGATCCCTGGAGGATCCTGATGAAATAAAAAAATCATGTAAAGGAGTTCTTCGAGCAACGCTTCAAGGAAGAGCAGTGGAACAGACCGGTGCTTGGTGGAATAAACTTTAATATGTTATCACAATCAGATAGAGAATTGTTGACAGCAAAATTCCATGAGGAAGAAATAAAAGAGGTTGTATGGAACTGTGAAGGCGATAAAAGTCCAAGCCCGGACGGGTTTAACTTCAATTTCATTAAGAAATTCTGGCTGACTATGAAGGATGATATATGTAAGATGGTTAAGGAGTTCCATGCTAACAGAAAATTTCCCAAAGGTAGCAATGCTTCTTTTATTGTGCTTATCCCAAAGATTGACAACCCAATTGGCCTTGGGGACTTCAGACCTATATCCTTGATTGGGTGCATGTATAAGATTGTTGCAAAGCTACTAGCAGGGAGGATGAAGAAGGTAATCACATCATTAATTTCAGAAGAACAGTCAGCGTTTGTTGGGTCAAGATTTATATTGGATGGAGTGGTAATAGCAAACGAGGTAATTGAGGAGGCTAAAAGTAAGAAAGACCCTTGTGTTATTTTAAAATTTGATTTTGAAAAAGCTTACGACTCAGTGTGTTGGACCTTCCTTGATTATATGCTAAATAGGATGGGATTTTGTCCAAAATGGAGAGGGTGGATTAGGAGCTGTTTACAATCGGCTTCAGTGTCAGTTTTGGTAAATGGAAGTCCGGGAGGAGAATTTCGTATGAGACGAAGACTTAGGTAGGGCGATGCAATGGCTCAGTTTCTCTTCTTAATTGTCGCAGAAGGCCTAAGTGGGCTCATGAAAGTGGAAAAGAATTTGTTTAAGGGGTTCAAAGTGGGAAGAAATAGGTTGGAGATTTCTCATCTACAATATGCTGATGATACTTTGATAGTAGGAAAGGTTACTGAAAACAATATTAGGATTGCTAAAAGCATCCTGAGATGGTTTGAGCTGATTTTTGGTTTAAAGGTGAATTATCACAAGAGTAATCTTATTGGAATCAGGGTGGATAATGAGGTCTTAAATCACATGACGGATATTCTAAATTGTAAAGTTGGAAATGTACCTTTCAAGTATCTTGGCCTACCTCTTGGTGCTAATCCTGGAAGGACTTATACCTGTAATCTCATTATCCGATCCTTGCAACTCAAGCTGTCATCTTGGAAACAAAGAAATATCCTCCTTTGGTGGACGATTGAATCTCCTGAAATCAGAACTCTCTTCCCTACCTTTATATTTTTTTATCCTTTTTTAAAGCACCTAAATCTGTTAAAGTTATAACTATTATCCAAAGGAACTTTCTGGGGGGGGGGGAGACTTAACAAAACGAAAGGTGAGATGGGTAAAATGGGAACATGTGTGCAAACAAAAGAGAGTGGAGGGCTAGGAGTGAGAAATGTAGAACTCTTTAATGTAGCATTGTTAAGAAAGTAGAGGTGGCGATTATTGATGAATAGAGAATCCCTTTGATGTAAGGTGATTAGATCAAAATATGGGGATGTAGCGTGTGGGGTAGGAGGTGTACAGGGGGAGGATATCTTTAGGAAGGGATCTAGGTGGTGAAGGGTTAGGTAATTTATGTCCAAGAGGGAGGGGAGAGAATTTGATACAAGAAGGTGTAGAGAGTGTGCTAGGAGATGGAGAGGAGATAAGGATTTGGAATGAGGAATGGGGGGGGGGGGAGAAGCTGAAATTAATTTATCCAAGATTGTATTTATTATCCTCAAAAAAAGAGGGAACTGTTAGGGAGATGGGTGAATGGAGGGAGGGGTATTGGGAGTGGAAGCTTGAGTGGAGGAGGGAGATGTTTCAATGGGAAAAAGATTGTGCAACTGAATTAGGCAGGTACATTGAGAACATGAAACCAAAATAGGAAAACAAAGATTCATGGAGATGGAGGTTCGAGGTATCAGGAGTTTATTCTGTTCGCAGCGCATATCAGGCTCTACAACAAGAACATAATCAAGGAGGCGAGGTTTTTTTTTGTAGGAAATTTTGGTCTAACTTGGTGCCATCAAAGATACAAGTGTAAGTTCCATTGAGAATGTTTTGATAATGACAAAAGGTTTTGAACAAGCTACAAAGATATTGATCAAGTTTCAAGTTCAACAAGCAACAACAAACATCAAGTGAAGAAGAGAGAACAAGCTCATGAAGACTTGAAGATCTAGTTTGAGTTTTGTTATTGTTTTATCTTTTGCCTCTCTAGACTTAGTCTTTTATTTGATGAGTTTGGGTAGAGTTCTATAGAGGGTAGTGAATCTCTATCATAGTCATGATTAAATCATAATTTGAGTTTTCACTTAACCTAAAATCAATAGGTGGCTTAAAGGTTTGAAAGGAAAGGTTTAGTTTTGAGAAAAAAAGTTTCTAACAAGTTTCTACAGGGCTTAATCGATTAAGAATAAATCTAATCGATTAATAATCGATTAAGTGAAGATCTAATCGATTAAACACTGCTGAACTGGTTTTTTAAAATACAATTTTCACTTCTCAAAATCAGTTTTTAAGTGCTCTAACTTTTGGGTATTCTACATAAACTTTTTCCTAATCTTTGTGATCATCTAGAATCATTTTCATACAAGTTTTACAAGAAATCAAGCCACTCTATTCTCTCTCAATTTCAAAGATCAAAAGCTTTCTATTTTCATATTCTTTGATCAAGAACTCTAGAATCTCTCATGTTGATTTTGTCATAGCTATTGGAAGAGATTCATAGGAGTGTCATTGTGTTTTCAATTGTGTTGTAATCTTTGCAAGAGGCAAGCCATCTACAACAAACAAGAAGACTTGGTGTGTCGATTATCATCAAGCAAATTTCTCATTGAAGAAGAAGTCTTGGTTGTGAATCAAGCAAAGTGAAGTCTTGGTGTGTGGATTATCATCAAGCAAGTGAAGACTTGTTGTGTGGATTATCAACAAGGGGTAGAGGTTAGATTAGAGAGAAGATAAATAGGATTACAAGGCAAGGGTGTGGAGTATCTCTTGTAGGCTATCAAGAAGGGAGTCTTGAGAGGCATTTACTTGTAATTTGAGAACTCTAATTCCTCATAGTGAAGAATCTCTCTTGGTTGAAGAGGGGACTAGATGTAGCTTTCAAGTGGATGAAAGTGAACCAGGATAATTCACTGTGTTGTATCTCTAAACCCTTACTCTTTATATTCAAGTCATTTCATTGTGTTCTTGGTTGAAAACCTAGAAAAAGATTGATTTTCATAATTGATTGAATTGAATCTTAATTGTTCAAATTAAGTTGGGGAAAATCATTTTCATAACCTAGGTAATTAATAAGAATATAGGTGTTAATTGTTTCCGCTGAATCTCTGATCTTACGTGTTGATTGATTGATTGATTTTCGTATTCGATTGAAAAGTGATTTTTCAGTTTTTAACTGTCATAATCGATTATTAATCGATTAAGTGAAATTGTGTTTTCTGACCTTAATCGATTAAATTGCAGGTTAATCGATTAAATCTCAGTTTAATCGATTAAGTGCTGACAAATTTGCAAAAATCATTCGTTTTGATTGTTTCGATTTGTTTCGTTCGAAAATCTTTCAAGGTTTCTTTTACACCTATTCAACCCCCCCTTCTAGGTGTTCTTCTAGGGTTCCTTAGTTGTTTCAACCACCAATTGTGGTTTCCTCAATTGGTATCAGAGCTCGGTCGAAAGACACGAACATAAGAGCTTTTTCGTAAAGATCCTTTAAGAAAATCGCAATGGATTCCATGAATCCCTTTGGTGGTGAAGGTGCTTCGATAAGTCGTCCTCCACTCTTTAATGGTGAGGGATACGCTTATTGGAAATTTAGAATGAAAATCTTTATCCAAGCCATAGATAGTGAAATTTGGAAAGTAGTTGCAAAAGATCCTCATATCCCCTCTAGTTTAGTTGAAGGTGTAGTACATTTAATCCCCGAGGATAAGTGGAAGGATGATGATAGAAAGAAAGTTCAATATGATTATAAAGCAAAGAATATCATTACCTCCGCTTTATCTTATGATGAGTTCTTTAGAGTTTCCCAATGTACTAGTGCTAAGGAAATGTGGGACACTTTACAAGTGACTCATGAAGGAACTAGTGAGGTTAGGAGAGCTAGATTGAATGCTTTAATGCGTGATTATGAATTGTTTCAAATGCTTCCAAATGAATCTATTAATGATATGCAAAAGCGTTTTACTCATATTATTAACCATTTACTTGCTCTTGGTAAGACTTTCTTACAAGGTGAACTTTCTAACAAAGTGTTGAGATGTTTAGACAGGAATTGGCAACCAAAAGTAACGGCTATTGTTGAATCTAAGAATTTGGATGCTATGGATCTAGCAACACTTTTCGGAAAGCTTCAAGAACATGAAATGGAGCTTGGACGTTTAAGTATCAATGAAGAGTCAGATAAGAACAATGGAAGAAAGGGACTTGCTCTTAAAGTCAATAGATCATAAAATAAGAAAGAGAGTTCCGATGATGATGATAGTGAAGATTCCGATTCGGATGTTGATGAAAAAGAAATGAAACTTTTACTAAGGAAGTTTGACAAGTTTCTAAGGAGAAAAGGGAGGTTGAACAAAGACAAAGGTAAAGAGAAGGATTCCCCACACTACAAGACCAAGACATCAAAAGAAGGTGTAGTTTGCCATGAATGTGGAAAACCCGATCATCTCAAGTACTCATGCTCTAGGTATCTCAAGAAGAAGGAGAAAGACAAGAAAAATTCAAAACACAAAAGAGCATATATAGTTTGGGATAGTGATGTAGAAGAGAAGAAAAACACATCGAGTAGTTCGTCGGATGATGAAGAAGTTGCTAATCTCAACTTGCTTGTTCAAGTAGATGAAGAGGAAAGTTCAAATGATGAATCAAGTGAATTAAGCGAGGATAGCAATGTAAGTCATACTAAATCCGAAATTTCTTCTAAATATGAATTGTTATATAATGCTTAAGAAGAAATGCATGAACAACTTGAAAAACTAGTTTTGAAAAACATTGAAAGAAAGAAGCTCATTTTGAAACATCAAAAAGAGATTTTAGAACTTCAAAAACAAGTTGATGAGCTTAATCTTGAAAATGAAACCCTTGATCTCATTTATGCTAGTTCTTCTTGTGATTGTGCTAGTAGATTGAATATTGTGGTTGATTGTGAGAGTTGCAAGTTGAATAAAGATGAAAATGTTATTTTGAAAAATAAGCTTGCAAGTTTCACAAATGGTGATATTAGATTGCGCACATTGTTAAATTTTCAAAGAGGAAATTCAAACAAGTTTGGTTTGGGTTATACTAATGCTAAGAGTAATTCTCATAGAAATGTTGTTGATTTTTCTAAAGTTGATTTCTCAAATGCACCAACATGTTTCTATTGTGGTACTCATGGACATACTTCAAATGTGTGTTATGTTAAAGTGCATGGTATACCTAAAGGAAAGTTTGTTTGGGTTAAGAAGGGTGAGATTCCCTTAACTAACAAAAATGGATCCAAAACCATTTGGATACCAAAAGGCAAAGCATGATTGTTTTGTAGGTATGATTGAAGAGCAAAGGGCTTACAAGTGTTATTCATACATTTGCATCTTCAATTGGTATTACATTTGCATCTCAAGTGAATGACCTACAAAGTGGTAAAATTTGGTACAAGTGATATTGTTGAATATTCTTATTTGGTATCAATTATAGTCTTCTCAATTGGTATAATTGAATTGTTCTCAATTGGTATTACTTTTTTTAAAGTTCAATTGGTATCATTGAGTGATGATTAGATGATTATCATGCCTTTGTGATATTTTTTGTCAATTAGTGAGAATTAGCTTTTCAATTGGTATCATTGATTATTTTTGGTTCTTATCTTTCAATTGGTATCAATGTTGAAAAGGAATGATTGGTGATTTCTCTTATTTTGGCTAAGCATTTTATATTTCAATTGGTATATATTACTTTTTGATAATGCCAAAGGGGGAGAAATAGTTTGTTTTGGGAGAATGGTTGTTTTTGTATAGGTTGAGCAAAGTTGTTAAAGATAGGGGGAGAATCAAGCTTTTATCAAGTGATCAAATATTTAAAGCATCAACAACTTCAAACAACTTCAAAACATGTTTGTCATTTTCAAAAAGGGGGAGATTGTAAGTTCCATTGAGAATGTTTTGATAATGACAAAAGGTTTTGAACAAGCTACAAAGATATTGATCAAGTTTCAAGTTCAACAAGCAACAACAAATATCAAGTGAAGAAGAGAGAACAAGCTCACGAAGACTTGAAGATCTAGTTTGAGTTTTGTTATTGTTTTATCTTTTGCCTCTCTAGACTTAGTCTTTTATTTGATGAGTTTGGGTAGAGTTCTATAGAGGGTAGTGAATCTCTATCATAGTCATGATTAAATCATAATTTGAGTTTTCACTTAACCTAAAATCAATAGGTGGCTTAAAGGTTTGAAAGGAAAGGTTTAGTTTTGAGAAAACAAGTTTCTAACAAGTTTCTACAGGGCTTAATCGATTAAGAATAAATCTAATCGATTACTAATCGATTAAGTGAAGATCTAATCGATTAAATACTGCTGAACTGGTTTTTTAAAATACGATTTTCACTTCTCAAAATCAGTTTTTAAGTGCTCTAACTTTTGGGTATTCTACATAAACTTTTTCCTAATCTTTGTGATCATCTAGAATCATTTTCATACAAGTTTTACAAGAAATCAAACCACTCTATTCTCTCTCAATTTCAAAGATCAAAAGCTTTCTATTTTCATATTCTTTGATCAAGAACTCTAGAATCTCTCATGTTGATTTTGTCATAGCTATTGGAAGAGATTCATAGGAGTGTCATTGTGTTTTCAATTGTGTTGTAATCTTTGCAAGAGGCAAGCCATCTACAACAAACAAGAAGACTTGGTGTGTCGATTATCATCAAGCAAATTTATCATTGAAGAAGAAGTCTTGGTTGTGAATCAAGCAAAGTGAAGCCTTGGTGTGTGGATTATCATCAAGCAAGTGAAGACTTGTTGTGTGGATTATCAACAAGGGGTAGAGGTTAGATTAGAGAGAAGATAAATAGGATTACAAGGCAAGGGTGTGGAGTATCTCTTGTAGGCTATCAAGAAGGGAGTCTTGAGAGGCATTTACTTGTAATTTGAGAACTCTAATTCCTCATAGTGAAGAATCTCTCTTGGTTGAAGAGGGGACTGGATGTAGCTTTCAAGTGGATGAAAGTGAACCAGGATAAATCACTGTGTTGTATCTCTAAACCCTTACTCTTTATATTCAAGTCATTTCATTGTGTTCTTGGTTGAAAACCTAGAAAAAGATTGATTTTCATAATTGATTGAATTGAATCTTAATTGTTCAAATTAAGTTGGGGAAAATCATTTTCATAACCTAGGTAATTAATAAGAATATAGGTGTTAATTGTTTCCGCTGAATCTCTGATCTTACGTGTTGATTGATTGATTGATTTTCGTATTTGATTGAAAAGTGATTTTTCAGTTTTTAACTGTCATAATCGATTATTAATCGATTAAGTGAAATTGTGTTTTCTGACCTTAATCGATTAAATTGCAGGTTAATCGATTAAATCTCAGTTTAATCGATTAAGTGCTGACAAATTTGCAAAAATCATTCGTTTTGATTGTTTCGATTTGTTTCGTTCGAAAATCTTTCAAGGTTTCTTTTACACCTATTCAACCTCCCTTCTAGGTGTTCTTCTAGGGTTCCTTAGTTGTTTCAACCACCAATTGCGGTTTCCTCAACAAGGTTTCGCGTGGAAGGCTTTGAGAAACGACATCCCTACAAGGATAAATTTACAAAGAGGGATTATTGCGGATGAAGGTGATACAACTTGTGCACTTTGTGATGAACATGAGGAATCTACCAACCACTTACTCTTTTGTTGCAGGATATCTTATCAAATTTGGCAAAAATGCTATGATTGGTTTGAATTAAAGACTCCTCTAATAAATGAAGGAAATCAACACTTTTTAAACCATTTGGGTCTGATCTGTCTGTAAAAGAAAAGCAGGAAAATATGGGCAACACTTTGGTTTGTAATTGTGTGGGCACTATGGTTAGCATGGAATTGAATAAACATATTTTTGAGCAGGAGATAATTGACACTGAATGGGTAGTCCAATGCATAAAGCTATTTGTTTTGGAGAGTTATCAAAGTAAAGAAAAATAGGGAATGCTATACATTTGAAGACTAGTTACTAAATCCACTGATGTTTTTGAATAAATTTGGAAAATCTATTGTTTGCTTACTCTGCTTATGTATGGGGTGTTTTATATTTTGCTGTAGGAGTATATATAAATTATAGACATCAATTTTTTTTTGGTGTGGTAGGGGTCTCCCAGCGGGGTTGTTCCATACCCAAGACTCGAACTCGAGACCAGTTGATTAAGGGACAAAGTGAGCTACCACTTGATTAATCCCACATTGGTAGGAACAGGTTTTATGCTGATGTTATGTTGTTACTGGTTGGCCGAGTATTTCTTGTACTCTGGCCTATTGAATAAAATCTTTCTTCTTTGTTGAAAAAAAGAAACATGTTGAAATTATAAAAGCATATATTTTTTTAAAAAGTAAGCAAAATTGAATGCACTCTAAATTCTTTTAATTTTGTTGAGATAAGTGACTAAGTGCTTATCAATTATTATCATAAGTTAATATTTTTAAATCATTAGTTGATACTTGACATGATTTTTTTTATAAGAGATACTTTACATGAATTATTAATCCTAAGTCCATCATCAAAGGTCCAGACAATTAATTATTGGTAAAAAAATAAAAAAAAATTGTCTTAAATTAAAATAAAAAATATAAATGAAAAATCTTAAGATTTTATATTATATATATATATATATTCATGATTGAGTAAGTAAGGAAATATACATTTAATTACCAAAAAAATAAATATAATGATCCATTAATTTTTAAAGTCTTATTGTTATCCTCAATTTTCTAAATGTTTATGAAAAATTAGTGTAAAATGTATTCATTATAATGATATGAAAATTTATTTAATTAACAATTTGTAATTAATGAATGAATAATTATGTATTATCTTAAAAAATGCTCCATTATTTTCGAACATTGATATTGATATGGGTTAGTAGTCAGATAATTATGAGGATCAATCGATCACTAGTAATGACATGTTGATATGTATAGTAGCATAATAATTTTTTGAACTTTCGGTAGTTTTGGTGCTATTAAATTGTTAAATTGCGTAGTCAAATACATAAACAGTCAACTCATCATTTCCATGTGAGGAAATATTCGAATTTAATTTATAAAATTTCCATGAACAATTGAGAATGACATCAAGCTCAAATGAGGAGAAATTATGGGAGAACGCACGATTAATTCTGAGTTCAAGACAGTGTTGTTAAAATTATATAATAGAGGTTGGTCTTATACTCTTATACTCTTCACCCGGCTTAATGAATTTCCTCTTTTCTTATAAATATATATATATATATATATATATATATAATAGAGGTTGGTAAATAATAATTCTAATTAATAATTAGAAACACACAATTAGTTTGGGTGCACCATTCATCACCTTCTACAGTTTCACGTTCTTATTATTGTTTGAAAAAAAATAAAGTCAAAGTGCATATATATAGATGGATAACAAATTGAAAAGATAATGATTAACTAACTTAACAGTTGCGGTTGCAAATAACATAGTTATCTCTCATGTCACTAATATCTATTACAACTAAACAGAAAGACAACATCTTATGTCCCAAAAGGTAAGTCATTTTAAAAGTTTTGATGGCCTTCGTAAGTCTGTCCGAATTGCCAATTGGTAGGAGCAATATTATCGAACTCCAACCTTTTCCCATCACTTGTAGTAACCTGGAATGACAAGGCTTGTCCTACCATCCGAGTATCCGTAACCCAATGTTGTCCCCAATTGTGTGACATAGGAATCCATAGACCATTATTAGACCCTTTGATGCTAACACTTGAAACATCACCAGCATTACCAACATTGTACACCAACACAAGCGACCAATAAGGATTCCCTCTGATCTCAAACTTAACACCGCCAACTTTGGTGCATGGAACACGGCGATATTGCACCGGAATTATGCCTGCTTTATATATGGCAATGGTGGTGAACATTTTCTTTGACAAATCAAAGTGCTTTTGTGGAGGATTGCACCAATTGTCATTAGGTTTAGAATAATTGGGAGGACAAAAATTTGTTGCCGTAACTATAACTGAACGTGGACCCTTTAAACACCATTGGGGATCATTGACACATTTGATCTCGTAACATGAACCACATGCAAGTCCATCATTGAATAGAGCAGTGCTTAGGGCTGTTGTTGAAAGCCCATACCCTTGTTCAAAGAGATTACCATAGCCACAAGCACCCTCTGCATATAAAAAAATAATATTCACACAAAAACATTGAAAATAATATATATTAGACAAGAATTAATAAATTAAGGTAAATAATAATTATTATTACTATTATAATATACTTACGCATGGTTTCTCCACCACGCATATCTCCGTAGAAAGTTGCATGAGCATCATACCAATTGCCGTCAATGCCAGTTGACTTGGCTTGAACCAAGAGGGCAATGAAAAATGCCAAAGTAACAAAAGAGTACAACTTAGCCATGTCTAAGGTAAGGAAATGGAGAAAAGATAAGGTTCTAAGTCAAATTTGTTGCAATTTATAGGGGGGTGAGTGATACTTGCTGTGGATAAGCGGCTCATTTTTCATACTTAATGATTGAGTGAAAAAAAAAAGAGAGAAAAAGATATGCTTGGATTTGATTATTATTACAAAAACTAATCGAAAACTTCTCCAAATGTTAATATTAATAAGACGGGATAACGCTGTTCAAAAAAACAAAAAAAAAAGAGACGGGATAACTTCTCCAAATGTTAATACGAAAACTTTAACAATTCTGTTATTCAAACATATGTATTTGACATTTATACGGGACATCTGTCTTTTTTGGCAAAAACTAGTGAACCCTGCAAGTTCTCTTTCTTACAGGACCCGCCAATTTTTACCCAAAAAGACAGACAGATGTCACCCCAAATGTCAAATATGAATGTCATTTAAACATTTCCCTAACTCTAATTTATGTGGTAGTAACGCTTATCGTTTACAAAATCTAAAATGTTAGCGTGTCATCAATTGGGATAACTTTAATCAGAATATCACGCAAATATTGCACTTTACAAAGCATGAAACAAGCTAAGTGATAAACATGTTCTTACGTTTCAAATAATTGTTTTTCAGTGTAAACTTTGTATTATATATATAAAAATAAAAATATTTCTTAATTTCACAACTGGTTCATCACTATTCACTTGTACTCCCTCTGATCCTTATTATAAGCACTTTTTGTGTGAGAGAGAGAAAGGGAGCATTATCAAAAAAAACAAAAAAGGTAAAAATTTGTTTTTTAAAAAAAAAAGTTTAAAAATTCGTTACTGTATCAACACAAGATATTGTTTCTTAATACAAACGTGTAATATCACATTTGAAATTAAATAAACAGTATATCAAGATATTATTACTTAATGAAATTACTTTGCATTATTTTTTTTCGTGAATAAAAGTTTAGGTAAATTGGGCTCCAGTTGCTCATCATGGTCAGGACAACTTTCGAGTTCAAAAAGCGCTTACACAGGTACTTACGGATTACCTGCCAATACCGTCCTCATATTGGTAAAATTTGAATCCAAGATCTCTCACAATTCCAAACTCAATCTTTACCAATTGAGCCAATGCGATATTGGCACTTTGCATTTTATTTTGAAACAATACTTTTAAATAAGTTCCATTATAACAATCTTTTTGCAGTAATATACTAATATTCTCTCGTGGTTAGGCAAAGTTTGATCTCTAAGATCAAATAAAGGTCAGAGATCCATGAAATTAAAGTAACATTTATTAGAGTAGGAGGTAACCAAAGTATCTTGAAGGAAATACATGACTAAGAAATATCCTGGCAATAACTTTAAAATATTTCCTATTTATGTTAAAGTTATAACATAGTTCTCCATTTGTTTCAAAATCTTGATAAAAGTTTGAATTATCAAATAAAATAAAAATTAATGTAGTGCATTAATTACAAATGAATATTATACTTTCTCCGGTTTTATATATAAGATTTTTTTTGGAATTTTTCTCTCCCATCAATGAATGTAGTTAAACTTGTTAGTGATATTGGAAATGTGAAAATTTGATATATTTTTACAAAACTAAAAATGTACAGTTAATAGGGGTATTAGTGAAAAAAATTAATTAAATGTTATTGAAAATTGAAATCAGATCTTTTACAAATGACCAAAATAATAATCCAAAAGGGATTATAGACTATCTTGAGATAAGATAAACGATGAATATATATATATATATATATATATATATATATATATAATATAAACAACAAATAAATCAAATATAAGATCAGGGATTATAGACTATCTTTAATTAAATATTAATTTAAAAAAATTAGGGTTAATTACACTTAACCTCCCTGTGGTTTGACCAAAATTCAGTTTACCCCTGTGGTTTCAACTTTAACATATTGCCCCCCTGTGGTTTGTATTACTAACACTTTGCCCCCCTTTAGCCAAAACCGGTGAACCAGTTCCTGAACCGATTAACCAATGGATGAACCGGTTTCCTATAAATCTCTTAATTTTTTTTTAAAAAAAATGTCATGATGGGAGTCTCCCCCATTTATCATTTATAGAACTGGATTTGTCACTGCACCACCAATATTTTTAATGCTATGTTTTTGAAATAAAGTATTTATTGTATTATTTAATTTTTTAACATTATTTCACCTTAATATATTTACATATTTATATAAATATATGAATAATGACCGATATAGGGTCTTATCAACCTGGTAGCATTTCAACATTTCAATTAATGCTTATTGAAAATTGGTACATGGTCTTATCAAATAATGTCTATTTATAAGACTCTAATTAAACTGCATATCAATTAGCATCAATATATAACAGAGTTTTCAGAAATTATTGTGCCAAAATAAAATTCATTTCACATCCCAAATAATTGCAAGTATCATCAAATTTCACAGTTATCATTTAGACATTTCTATAAAATCAGTTAGCATCAAGTACATTTAATATCAAACATACACAGTTATGCACATTTTTCATTTTTATTTATCCTAAGGTTTCACAAACACTACACTAATAGTCTAATACCATAGACCTAGCAAATCACTACAACTATCTAGGACTGCTTTTCTAGGACTAAGTAACACCTACTACGCTTCCGCTGCGCTACTCTGATTCAAAAATATCCAGAACATACAATCTGGCACCTATACTAATGACCCTTACATCTCCTAAATTTGGGACATCCCTAAATTCCCAAAATACTCACCGAAACTTAAGGACGAGATGATTATATCTCCCAATAGATGTACACTTGAGGTGATCAGGCTCAACCATACACCATATCAGTGATATGACCATTCTCATTTCGCTTAAGTTTGGGTTAGGTGATTCTTCCGTTTCAAAAATATCGAAGTCTTGAATTGTGTTGTCACATTTAGAATTGGCTTGCTTGGCCCGAGACTAAAGATCACTTTCTCCCAGTGGGGTAGCAACTTAGTGCTCTAGCCCGTTGGGGTATTTCAGTTCCTTAGTCCCACCATTTATCCACTTCTAAATATGACCCACTTTTTATTCACAAGATTTCGGGTTTTGCTGATAATTATTGAATAACTTAAACAAAATTTAAAAGAAAGCTCAAAAACTCACTATGCTTCTCAGATAGCTTAAGCAACTTAAAAGAAATCTTAAATACTCACTATGCTATACTCAGCAACCGACACTATCATTATGCTAGCAACGACACTTATTTACGTCATAAAACATGTCTATTCCTAACTACAAGTTACTCGCTTGGTGAGTAAACAACAGGAGTAATGAGTTACTCCAAGGACGAGGAAAAACTGCTCTGATACCAAAATGTAACACCCTCACTTTTAATTAGTTAAAATTAGGTTTTATTAAAATTCGTTCTTGAAAATTTCGACGAGAATCCGGCAAAGTTTCCTCTGTTTATCAGACCTCACAAAAATTTGCATCTTTTAAACCCGCCAGTCCAGAATATTACAAAACCTAAAATTATATTTAACTTCGGCTACCTCGCACTAATGCCCTTTTCAAAAATAATATAAGTTTCTAGGCTTCTAAAAAAAATAAACCATAATAATTACACCAAATTAATTTAGGTTCTCTCGTGACTAAATTACACTTTACGGTGTGGAGTGTACCCCTGTTCGGTCATGACTTGTGTAAACTCCACTTCTGTACCTGTAAAAATATAGCAAGAAGGGTAGCATTACACAGAACATAGGAAATAATTTCTAAGAAGTCATAATAATAAACTAAGTCTAACATTTATATTTAAATCGTAATAATCATAATCATTTTCAAGTATTTCACAACACAAACATGCATCATTCACAATCATAAAATGTGGCATTTCCTTCAAAATTATTTTCTTAACTTTCTTTTTCAGCTTTCTTAGTTTTTCTCATCTTTCTTCTTTCCTTTCTTCTTTTCTTTCCTTTCTTGTCTTTTCTTATAAAGTACCATTAGGTATTTTTGTATGCACCTGTTAGGATGGTGTCTTCACCCAATAGGATTTCTTACCTTCACCCAGGATTTTCTTACCGCATAGACCATTAGCTCGTTAGGGCCTTTTCTTTGTTCTTTTCTTTCGTGCTTCCTTACATGTTTCATTATTTATTTTATTGATTTACCAGGCAGCTATTGATCTCGCGCGGGTCCCAAACACCTAACGAGACTTTGGATCTATGGGATTTACTTACCTAAGTGAGGACTTCACCTATTGGGAATTCGAGTCTATTCCTTAAAATAGACTCTGTCCTAACAGGACACCTAATGGGTACGGATACCCGTCACACGATCAATAGCTGCTGCCTTTTATTTAATTCGTTTATCTCAATGACAATTCAGTCCAGTTTAATTCAAACATATTTGATTCACAATAACATGCAGCAGTCAAATTTTTACTTCATAATTAAATACCAACCGTATATCATCCAATAATCAATAAAGATAATCAATACAATTAATCAATTCATAACCAATTTTAAGTTCACCAAAAATTAACCAAATAATCAATTAATCAATAATCAATCAAAATAATCAATTCATCAAACATAAGCGTATTCATTTCTTTAATTTAATAACAGACTTATTATCAACATTAACTACCCTATTGTTCATTTTTCTAATTAATCTTTTCTATTCCTAGTCATCACTATAAACAACCTAGAAATCATGCCCTAAATTAAGGTAATACAACCCTCTTACCTGAGATCCTAGCAATAGAAACAATATAATGTTCGCGTCCGCGCCTTACTCGAGGGTCAGGGTCAACAATAACGTGTTGGATCTAAACAGGGACACACGTTAAAACTAATTATAACGTTAAAAGTGTGTGTGTGTGTGTATATATATATATATATATATATAATCAACTAATTGCATTTTTGTCAAAATAATAAATACATATCATTATACAATAAAAATATATCACTTTTCCTCAAAACGTCTCTTTATTTGAAAATATAGGGATAATAATAATATTGATGGATCATGGAATAAATTACATAAATGAGTAAAGGGAGTTAAGAAGGTTATTTACCTAAGACGGATTTGAGATTGAACGGTCGGATCTTGAGTTATTGGACCGGAAAAAACAAAATTTCCCTTTTGGTTACTCGCCTCCCTCTCCTCTCTCTATTCCCGTCACCTCCTCTGTTTGTTTGTTTGTTTGTTTTTTTTTTTTTTGGTTTACATGAGAGGTCTGAGACTAGAACCCATGATCTGGGGGAGAATCCTAAGTGTCACTGCAGCCACCTCCTCTGATTTCTTTTAATTTTTCATCTACTCCTCATGCTGCTTCGTTTCTTTTCTTTCCCCTCTTGATAGTTTTTTTTTTCTTTACATGGGTTCTGCTGGGCTTAGGGTAGTTAATTAGGAAAAATATACTATTTTATGTTTTGCTTTTTTTCGTGGGTTAATGTGTGTAAGTATTTTGAATTATAACCAAAAGTTGGATGATACTAAAAATAAAATACATTTCATTATAATATTGTATTTTTAATTACTCAAAACTGATTTAAAAATAATAAAGTTACCGATCTCTACAGATAGCTATTGGATAAAAAAAAAGTATCAAAATTCAAAAATAAATATATTTTCTCAATCCTAATATAAAACTTGATAAAATATAATATTTATAATTTTGAAATAGAAAATTATTATATATATAACTTTTGCTGGTAATATATTAAATCAGTCTAGAAGCTAAAAATAAAACAGCCTCCGAATACTATGAAAATTTACAGGGACGCTCAAAATATTAAGTTAAACATATTTCTCTAAAGAAACTATTTATAAAAATTCCTCTAAGGCTTGTCACTTGAGCTCCCTGTCAAAATGTTAATTAAATTAAATAAAAGTACTATTTTATTTTTGAAAAAAAGTATGATAACAGGTTTATAGTTATTTTGACTACAAAACATACTTCAATTAAAATGATGAAATCAAAATTTTATTACAACACTCAAATCTTGAAAATATCATATTAAATTATTTAATTATTTTGCTAAGGATATTCGAAATAACGGGATTTTACACCACTACTTAGTGATTACAAAGTCCTTAATCCATTTAGGAAGTCTCTTGTCAGATTGGGTCTTCCTCTAACATATTTTGGTTCAGGAGTTTCCAAAGCCCACTACTCATGCTTATCTACATACTCTGTCATCTTCTGAAACTCTATCAATATGACAATATGACAATTGATATACTCCATAACAAACTATACACTTGTTACTTTTCAATTGCGAGAGGATACCGATCCCTTTCTAAACTAAGGGGCTCAGAAATAATATAGATAAACAAAATTATTGAAATGCTAAAATTTTCCCCGTTTACATAGCCAACAACATAGGAAGAAATTGGACTCTTGACTGAGGCTGAGGGAGCTCCTAATGTCACACTATACACACATGCTCACTCTCACTCTTCTGGCAATTCATTTCTTAGTACTCTCCCTGCACCATTGATCACGCATTCACTTTCACGGTCTTTCCATGGCTCCTGTTGTTCCTCGATCCGGTGACACCATTTTTGCTAATATCGAGCACGTGGTAATACCGTATCTCTCTCTTTTCTTTTATTTCTATTGATAATCTATCGTGTTGTTGATCTCTTATTCAGAAACAGCTTTGAATTTCACCTATTCTTCGTTTTGTTTCGTTCAATGTATCTTTTTGAATTTTTGCAATTGATTATGATTACTAATTAATTTTGCAGAACGTGGAGCTGTTTAGTTTGACTTATGGAGCGATTGTGCGTCAGTTGATTACGGATCTGGAAGAGGTTGATGATGTCAACAAGCAGCTTGATCAAATGTAACTTTTCACATTCTCTTTTCCATTTCCATTTTTTTTACATTTAATTGACTTCATTTCTTATTCTAATTTTCTATTCTCATGTAATAGAATTTCATTCAAAAATAGTGTTATCTTTACACTATCTGTGCATCATCTCTCATTTCCTTTTAACATGTGAATGAAGATTAATGATGGCATGACATATGAATCATGGATGATGCCATGATTCCATGAAATTAAAGAGTAAAAAAACATTGGGTTAAAAATGCTTATTTGGTCCATTGCCTTCTTTTTTTTACTATCAAATTGGTTCTTAACATTTTTTTGATGTCATATTGGTTTTTCACGTTTCTTTTTGTCATTAAATTGGTTTTTGGGCCATTGTTCATCTTACGTGTCAATATGATTTTGATCCACATTTGCATAGTTGAAGATACAAATGACACATGTGCGTATCATATTGGTTCATATAGGATGAACAGTGACTCAGAAACTAAAATGATAGTGAAAAGAAACATGACAGATAAAAAAAAAGTGAGAGACCAATTTGATAGCGAAAAATAAGGTGAAAAACCAAATGAGTAGTTTAGTTAAAACATTTATGCTTTCATTGCATGCTCATTAAACTCATTATTTATTTTTGTTTGCAATCTCAATTTGAAAGCAAAATTGCTTATTTGGCCCCTCAACTTATTGTTTGTCTCAATTTGGTCCTAATGTTAGTTTTTAACATATTCCGTTGGAATATTTTGTAAATTGATTAAAATAATTTTTTTCTCTAACGGAATATTTCGTTTTTTAATCAATTTAACGGAATATGCTAATGGAATATGCCAAACACTAACATTAAGGACCAAATCGAGACAAACAATCAAGTCGATGGACCAAAATGACTCCAACAAAAAATGAGGGTCCATTTTGAAACAAATAAATAAGATAAGGAACCAAATGAACGGTTTTACCCAATTTATATTATTCATTTAATATATATTATTTTTTCTGTTTTCAGGGGTTATAATATTGGTGTCCGTTTGATTGATGAGTTTTTAGCTAAATCTAGTGTCTCAACCTGCACGGATTTCAAAGAAACTGCTGAAGTTATAGCCAAGGTATTCTAGATTTTTATTTATTTATTTATTTATTTACATGGAAGGAGCAAAGGTGACATATGTTATTGTTCACTTTATTGGTGTCGTTGTAATTCTTTAATTTTATTTTGTCATGCTTTCCCTCAGAGACCTTAAGTGCATAATATGATCTTTGTGAGTTCATCATGTGAGGTTTTGAAGTAATCAAGCTGAAACGTTTCTATTAATTTAACAACTTGCTAAGTAAGTCAGTTGCTTCAGGCAGTGCTTTGTGAGTAGAGAGAACAGGACAAATGATATTTGAGTATCAAATGATCAATTCTGAAAATCTGCGCCATACATTTGTGACTTAGAGCAGGCTTTAATGAAGCATATAATTTATAGATAAAAATAGGCGTAAGCCTTAATATTTGGAGAGAGTTGACACCCAAATAAGGCAAAAAGTATTCTGGTAGAGCCCAACATAATGTGTAGTTGACATGAACTGCTGTGAGCAAGGAGGGCGAATTGCATATCCATTGTATGTCCTGCCATCTTGAATAATTATAACTTTGAGCACTCAATAACTTAAAAGCATTACATTGTAGCTGTGCATAAATTACCTTCCTTGTCAACAATTGATTATTATGTCATTTAGAAGTTAAGAACTAAGAAGTAAGAACTCTGATTGACTATTTTCTTTTTTTCAAATCAAATGACATTCAACCTAAATTTGTCATCACCTATCATTTCATCAGACATCACTAAAATCAGTATTAACTCTCTTTTGGGAAATTGTTCTGTAAAAACACATAGGAAGGCAATTTGCTTTATCTTTTAAATTACATTTCATTGACTTTTGTTGGTATGATACAACTTTCTCCTAAACGCAAAGTTTTTTTCTTTTTTTTACGGGGACCATGGAGATTAAAGCCACCAATAATCTACCAAATGGTGATGTCCAAGGATCGAATTTGGGACCTTCAACTTCCAAGCCTTAAAGGCTTGGTACATGATGATTTGGGCTTCACCCAGATTTGGCCAATTGTTGTTCGGTTTCAAAATTAAAGAGCTAGGTAACTGTAACACATTTTAAAATAGGCATGATTTTTATAAGTATGGGCTATGTATTGATTCTTGGTTGGTTGACTAATATGTATGTATTCCGATACTAAATATAGTTATTGAAAAATTTGATTAACATTGTAAGCTTTTAACAACCTCAATAATGCTTTTATGCAGGTTGGTTTTAAAATGTTCCTCGGTGTCACTGCAAATGTGGTTAATTGGAACGCTGATGGGACATCTTGCAGTATTGTTTTGGATGATAATCCCTTGGTAGACTTTGTTGAACTTCCTGATACCTGCCAAGGTCTGTACTATTGCAACATCTTAAGTGGAGTCCTTAGAGGAGCTTTAGAGATGGTGAGTTTATGTTACTATCTTATACCTTAATTCACAAATTACTCAGACTTTGTAAAACTTCTGTTTATCTGTTTATCAGTTTATCTTTTCACTTCCACACTTGATAAACTTATAGTCTTATACAATACCATTGTGAATTGCTGCTGCCTTCTGCTTGGGCATCTGATGCATTGCGCATTAACTCAGATGAAATGAATTACTCATATGATTGCATGATATATAGAAATTATTAACTCAATGGTGAAATAAATTTTGCACATGGTTACACGATATCGAAACGATGGAACTGAAATTGCTATCAACGATTAGCATTTTGGGTTGGCATTTCACATTTTTATAAATCATTCTGTATGCTCTTAAACCCACACCCCATTGGGATAGACAAACTGAAGTTGTTATATTTACCTTGTGACAGTTCCATGTGCGGGAAATTTAGCTTGCCTAGACCTTTGTAAAATTCATACTGAACTCCATGAAATTAAATAGGGAAACAACTGTAAGATGTTTCATTTTCACGGAGCAAAATGAAGCATGGTATGCAATGCGCAATTTTCTTTTATGTTTTTGGGCATTTTGGGTGTCATTGTGAAAGCTTAAATCTTATTATTTTTGTACCATATGCACGATGCTGCATGTTAAAATAGCAATGACTATTTCTCCCGTGCATTTACCTTAATTCAAGGAATAGCAATGTTGTTTTACTTATATTGTTTTTGCTATATTTGTTTGTGGTAAACATATTTTCACCGATAGTTTAGTTTCCTTAATTTTAGAAATTCTAACTACTATAAATTCTTGTAACGAGGCAATGTAAATATAATAACACAGAGAATAAAAAGAAGCATTCTAGGTGCTGTGCATCCAAAGTTCTTCCCTCCACTTATTTATTATTCAACATTTGGTATTAGAGCAAAAGGTCAAGGGCCGCCTTGCTCTAGCTAGCATATAGTGCGCATTTTCTTTATGATCAGGGACCGTTGTGAAGTATTGTCGGTGACGTATAGTCAAGGGACTGCAGTGTTCATATTTGTTGGTCTGGGACCATGTCAGATATTGCGACCGCTCGATGGAGAAGTTGAACAATGACAACTACGATACGTGGAGCACACGTATTAAATACTATATGCTTGGACAAGACTTGTGGGGTGTTTTTGGTGGTGATGAAACAACCGCACCAACTGACGAGGGAGAGAAAAATATATGGCAAATCAAAGCTGGAAAAGCTATGTATGTATTTTCCATCACCATGGAGGATGAGTTCCTGCAGCGAATCAAGGACTTTAAAACACCGAAAAAAGCTTGGGATGCACTGGCAACTTTATTTGCAAGGAAGAGTGACGCAAAATTGCAGCTATTGGAGAACGAACTCATGTCAACTCAGCAAGATGACATAACAATAAGCCAATATTTTACAAAGGTGAAGTCCATTTGTAATGAAATTGCAAAGCTGGATGCAGAGAGTGCAATTAATGACGCCAGAAAAAGAAGGATCATTATTCATGGTTTGAATCCCAAATATCACGGGATTGTTACAGCCACTAGAGGATGGACAAATGAACCTACTTTGACGGAGCTGGAAAATATTCTGGCTAACCAAGAAGCTTTAGACAAGCAAATGTCTAAAGTGTCAATAAATGATGAGGATAAAGCTCTCTTTGCCAAAAAGAGAGTTCATTGGAATGACAAGCTAGTAGTACGGTCCAACAACGGAGGTGCAAGCTCAAGTAGAAGCTAGCAAGGTTGGCATAGAGGCCAACAAGGTTGGTAGAGAGGCCGACGTGGGGGAGGTCCACAGCGAGGGGGAGCTAGACCAACCCGATATAGAAATGAGAGAGATGAAAAGAGATATCGACAACAAGAGGACCTATGTTATAAATGTGGAAGGATTGGCCACTATGCTCGAGATTGCAGAAGCAAGAAGATAGAAGGTAATGCTGCTACGCTCAATGAAAGTGAAAAAGAATGGGACTTTCAAGCATCATTTGCTTTAGAAGTGTCTAGTTCTAGACAAGAACTAGATAATGGAGGACAATGCCAATGGAGTAGCAATAAGGAGATTGCAGCATCGTGCATGGAGGGACCAGCAGAGGAGATCGCATTAGTTTCAATGAGTGACAAAGCAATTGATTATGATAGTGATTGGATTGTTGATTCAGGTTGTTTTAACCATATGACAGGAGATGACGAGAAACTCTTAAATAAGGAAGAGTGCAAAGGAGAACGTGTGGTGGTTACAGCCAACAACTCTAGATTGCCTGTTATATTGCTCATATTGGGAAGACAACTATTGTTCCTCGCTTTGGACAGCATCAAGTGCAAGTGGATCAGGTGTATCATGTACCTGGAATGAAGAAAAACTTATTGTCAGTTTCTCAACTAACGTCTTCAGGCAATTACGTGGTGTTTAGGCCTAAAGATGTAAAAGTTTATCGAAGTTTGAAGCCTTCAGGTCAACCATTGATGGAGGGGAGACGACTTGGGTTTGTTTATGTGATGACAGCCCGAGAGGCATACGTAGACAAGACAAGAAAGAATGAGACAGTAGATTTGTGGCATGCAAGGCTTGGACATGTGAGTTATAATAAGTTGAAGGCAATGATGAAGAAATAAATGTTAAGGGGCCTACCGAATTTGGAAATATGAGACAACATTATTTGTGCAGGATGTCAGTATGGCAAAGCTCATGAGCTTCCTTATGAAGAATCGAGATATAGAGCAGAGACACCACTGGAGTTAATACATTCAGATGTTTTTGAACCTGTGAAGCAACCTTCAATAAGTAAAAATCTATATATGATCGATCACATTTATCGATGATTTCTCAAGATATGTATGGGTGGACTTTATAAAAGAGAAATCAGAAGCTTTCATGAAGTTCAAGGAATTTAAAGAGAAGACTGAGAAGGAACTGAATGTAGCATTCGTTGCTTACGCACAGATAATGGTGGAGAATATACTTCAAAAAAGTTTACAGAGTACCTTCATAGATGTGGAATAAGGCGACAGTTAACTTACCCAAATACTCCGCAGCAAAACGGAGTCGCTGAAAGGAAGAATCGGCATCTGGTAGAAACTTGTAGGAGCATGTTGCATGCTAAGAATGTTCCGCCTAAGTTTTGGGCAGAGTGTATGAAGGCGATTGCTTATGTTATTAATAGGCTACCTCAAGCTAGGCTTGATTTCATTTCAACGTATGAGAAATTACTAGGGAAAAAGCCATCGGTGAGTTACTTTCGTGTATTGGGATGTGTTTGCTATGTGTTTATACCAAGTCAACAACGTAGCAAATTTGATAAGAAGGCAGTTCGTTATATATTTGTTGGCTATGATAGTCAGCGAAACCGATGGAGATGTTGTGACCCAACAAAAGTACGTTGTTATGTTTCAAGGAATGTAGTATTTGATGAAGCATCTTCTTGGTGGTCTTCTCAAGCAGTATCGTTGCCAGATTCCAAGGAGATCGAGGAAAAAGTACAAGAGCAATTGGAAGAACAACAAGAAGTTAAGGAAATTATCCCAATAAGAGAAGGGACAGTAATTGCTGATCAAGAAAGAGAAATTTCACCAGATAAAATAAAAAGACCTTGGCAAATAGGAGTGCATACTAGGTCTTTTGAAGAGGAAAGACCAAGCCAAATAGAAGAGACAGTGGAGGAAGTACCTCGGTTACAGCCTAGGATATCAACGAGAATTCAAAAGGCAAATCCAAAATATGCTAACGCGACATTAATTGAAGACATTGGTGTGAAAGAGCCAAATACATATGAAGAAGCAGCCCAATCTAAGGAGTGGATAGATGCAACGGAGGAGGAGCTTAAGGCGCTAAATCAAAATGAAACTTGGGAGTTAGTGCCACAGCCTGCTAAAGTACAACCTGTCTCTTGTAAATGGGTTTATAAGGTGAAGACTAATCCAGATGGATCGGTGGAAAGGTATAAGGCTCATTTAGTGGCTCGAGGATTTTCACAAAAATACGGGTTGGACTATGATGAAACGTTTAGTCCAGTGGCTAAGATAACTACAGTACGTGTGCTTTTAGCATTAGCAAGTAGCAACTAGCAAGTCATGGAAGCTATGGCAGATGGACGTCAAAAATGCATTTTTGCATGGTGAGTTAGATCGGGAAATATATATGGAGTAGCCCAAGGGGTTTGAGAGCAGCATTCACCCAAGTTAATGTTTGTAAGCTGAAGAAAGCATTGTATGGGTTAAAGCAAGCACCTAGAGCATGGTATGGAAAAATTGCAGAATTTTTAGTACAAAGTGGATATCAAGTGGCACCAGCAGATTCAAGCTTGTTCGTAAAAGAACGAAGGGGTAAGTTAGCGATAGTCCTAGTTTATGTTGATGATCTCATTATCACAGGAGATGATGTAGAAGAAGTTCAGCAGACAAGAGGCAATTTGTCAGTGCGCTTTCAAATGTAGGAGCTTGGAGAATTAAAGCACTTTCTGGGATGAACCAATGATGGGATATTTCTGTGTCAGCGGAAGTATGCTCAAGATTTATTGGAAAAATTTGGTTTATTAGATTGTAAACCAATCTCAACACCTTTAGAGATTAACACAAGGTTATGCTCAGCTGAAAGAAAAGACTTAGAAGAAGACATGATGTATAGAGAGTTAGTAGGGAGTCTAATCTACCTTACTTTAACTCGACCTGACATATCATATGCAGTGGGTGTGGTTAGTCGATTTATGCAGAGTCCAAAGAAGTCACATTTGGAAACAGCTCGCCTAATTTTGCGATATATCAAGGGTATTATTGATTATGGTGCCTTTTACAAGAAGGGTGTACGGTGTGAAGTCATAGGATATTGCGATGCAGATTATGCTGGCGATCATGACACTCATTGTTCAACTACAGGTTATATGCTTTCACTGGGATCAGGAATAATATCTTGGTGTAGCAAGAGACAACCAACGGTTTCTTTGTCCAGTACAGAAGCAGAGTATAGAGCAGCAACTATGGCAGCTCAGGAATGTGTGTGGTTAATGCAGTTAATACAGGATCTACATCAGCCGACTGATTATGCAGTAATATTATATTGTGATAATCAGTCTGCAATTCGTTTGGCAGAAAATCCTGTCTTTCATGCCAGAACCAAGCGTGTAGAGGTGCATTATCATTTTATCAGAGAAAAAGTGCTACGAGGTGAAATTGAGATGAAGTATGTCACCACTGAAGGTCAAGTAGCCGATGTATTTACCAAAGGTCATAGAGGTTCAAAGTTTAAAGAGTTTAGGAGGCAACTCGGTATGACAACAAGGTCTACTTTCAGAGGAAATAATCATTGAGGGATAGAATTAAAATAACAATGACTATTTCTCCCATGCATTTACCTTAATTCCAGTAATAGCAATGTTACGTTGTTTTACTTATATTGTTTTTGCTATATTTGTTTGTGGTAAACATATTTTTGTTGGAAACCAACAAGCGGCCTAACACTTTACTAGAGGGGGGGGCGTGAATAGTAAATTGAAGTAACGATATTAAATTTTCGAATGTAATTGATATTAAAAAAATAACACGCTTACTGTTTTAAAACAAAATTAATTTTCTGTCCAAAATGTGATGAACTACTCGATTAGTTCAGGGACTACTCGAGTAGTACGTTCAGATTCAGACAGAGAACAGAGTTTTCAAAGAAAGGGTTTCGCTAGCACGAAGCCAAGAACAGAAGCGAGATAATTTGCTAACATGAGGTTCAGATGGAGAGATTTAATATGTGGAAATAAATTAAAGCAATAAGAAGATAACACAGAGAATTATTATACTGGTCTACTCAAAATCAGTTAAAATTGGCTACAATAGGAGATACAAGTGAACTTCACTCTATCACACCTATCCCTTTCAAGAGTGTACCAAACTCTTGAAGTCTACCCCAATTTTGCTGATCTTGACGGTTGAAGAACCTCTTCAACGCTTCCAATTGCAGGACTCCTTGAAACCTTCAAGAGATCCTTCCTTTCTTCAATGGAGAAATCAAATCACAGCGAAGCGGCTCCAAACAATCTCAATTGACAATGAGTAAGAAAGCTAGAATACTAGAATGAGATTGATTCTTAGAAAGGGATTAGATCAAAGGTTCTTTTTGGGTGCAAGGTTTGAAAATGTTTTTGCCAAAGATAATCCGTGTCTCTCTTGTTGAAGAGGTAATCAATATATTGTGTTTTCAAATCGCTAGAATCAGGGAGGAGCTTGAGAAAACTAATTAGGAAAGATTCTCCCTTGATTGCCTCTTCAACAGCCATATAAGAATCTGAAAATTGACTGATCTGACTCGTACTACTCGAGTAGTTGGGGCACTACTCAAGTAGTGTGAGCAGACAGGGAAATGGTGGACTTACTGTTTCTCAAACTACTCAATTAGTGCAGCAACTAATCGATTAGTTGAGAACTAATAGAGTAGTCAACAGACTAATCGAGTAGTTAGGGGAAACAGTGAGAAAGCCATTTTTCTGCTTGGCAGGCTACTCGAGTAGTGCACAAGCTACTCGAGTAGTCACTGCTACTTTCTTAAAAATTATGTCAAAATTGATTTTCCAGAAGTCCTAGTCCCTTTCTAAGCTTTTTCAAATATTTAACTTAACTAGTATTCATGCTAACTAACTCATAATCGCTTGAGTAAAAATCTAAGTCTACCACCCACACTCAACATAAATATAAATTATTTCAAGGGAGCGGGAAAAGGAAAACTTCTAAATGGTTATTGTTGTTTTGTCTTCATCAAAAACAACTTGTTGATTTATTTGTCTTCATCAAAACCTTTTTGATTCTACAATTTTCACCGATAGTTTAGTTTCCTTAATTTTAGAAATTTTAACTACTATAAATTCTTGTAACGGGACAATGTAAATATAATAACAGAGAATAAAAAAAGCATTCTAGGTGCTGAGCACCCAAAGTTCTTCCCTCCCACTTATTTATTATTCAACACTGCATTCTCTTCTTTTCAAGAACTCAACTCACCATGGTTCCTGTTTATCCATATTCAGGTGTCAATGAAGACTGAGGTCACATGGGTCCGTGATATGCTTCGAGGCGATGATGTGTTCGAGTTGCAAGTAAAACTTCTCAAGCAAGTTTCGGAAGAGTATCCATACAAGGATGACGAGTGACATTCTGCTTTGCATTGTAACTTGTATGCCTCTTGACTTTGTTATTTCATTCTTTACTTAGCTATCTTTTGAATGCTATGTATACGTGATGAAGTTTTAAATGCAATAAAAATTCTTAGATACTCCCTCTGTTCTTAAATATAAGATCTTTTTACATTTTTATTTTGTCCCTATTTATGAAAACTTTTACTAATTTTTATCGATCATTAATTACTTTTTTAAAAACGCATATCAAAAATTCACATTTTCAATACAATTAACTAAATTTTTAAACTGAAATCTCTCAAAGTCCTATATTTAGGAACGGAGAAAGTACCTTTTAATGATATTGGCACTGAGAGTGAGAGGTGACTACAGTATTGAGTCTATACTGATTTCTGGGAGGTATTCACACCGTCGCGGTTAAAACACTGATAACCAAAACATATTTGATAAATCTGGACTGATAATTAGGTAGTTCTGATATCCTTTGTCTTAAATCCCCATATTAGTTGGTGGATGATGGATACAAAACAAAAGTACAAATAAATCTTGCTATTGATTTATAATGTCAGCAATCATTATTTGCACAAAAGTTTGCACTTCAAAATAGTGAAGTTCTTGGCAGGACGCATTTTTTATTTTTTTTTTACACTTTATTGGCTTATTTAAGTTTTTAGTTCCTGAACTTAGATGTTATTTTGGAATTGATCCTCAAACTTTTTTTTCGATGTTTTGAGTCCCTAAACTATGTTCAAATTTTGGAAATGGTCCTTTTATCACTTAAGTGATGATATGACCGAGGATATGTCATGTCACTTTCGCCACATCCAGGGCCGGCCCTGAAGGAGGGCGACGAGAGCGGTCGCCCTGGGTCCAAAAAATTCAAGGGCCCATAATTTTTTTAATAGTATATTTATTTTTGAAAAAAAATTAATAGTTGCAAGTTTTTTTTATCTCTTAATCATCAATGATTTTTAGCATAAAACTTCAATTTGTCTTTTTCATTTACTCATTTAATTTATAAAGAGTTGTAGATTACAAACCCCACCTTATATCCCCAAACCTCAATTTTAAAAGTGAAATTACCATAATGCCTTAATTAAAAAAAAAAACTAGAATACAAACCCCTTTTTTTATCCCCAAACCCCAAAACCCTTGTCACCTTCCTAAAATTATCCATAAACCTCAAACCCCTTTTTTCATATATCCTATTATAAAAACTTCATACTCCTTATTTTCTCAAAAAAAAAAAAAAAAACCCCTCCTCTCCCTTTTATCACTCAACCTCTCTCTCTCCCTTCTCCAAAAGTAATAGTTTTTTGGCATCCACTTTCATCGACATCGAGTTTTTGGTGCATCACTGGAGTAGTGTTCGTGTTGGCGATTGCATTGCCACTAAGGTACTAAAAAAAAAAAAAAAAAACTGGACGTACGTTTTTCGACTGTCCAGTCTCGGAAAACCAAATTCCAACTCGAGACTCTCGGAAATCTTATACACAATAAAGTCAAATCATATTTTTCGAGATACGTGCGTTGGAAATTAAGCATGATTTTCGAGAGTCCCGAGTTGGAATTTGGTTTTCCGAGACTGAACAGTCGGAAAACGTACGTCCGGTTTTTTTTTTTTTTAAAGTACCTTAGTGGCAACACAATCGCCAACACGAACACTACTCCAGTGATGCACCAAAAACTCAATGTTGATGAAAGTGGATGCCAAAAAACTATTACTTTTGGAGAAGAGAGAGAAAGAAAGATGTTGAGTGATAAAAGGGAGAGGAAGAGGTTTTTTTTTTTTTTGGAGAAAATAAGGAGTAGGAAGTTTCTATAATAGGATATATGAAAAAAGGGGTTTGGGGTTTATGGATAATTTTAAGAAGGTGAAAGGGGTTTTGGGATAAAAAAAGGGGTTTGTATTCTAGTTTTTTTTTTAATTGAGGCATTATGGTAATTTCACTTTTAAAATTAGGGTTTAGGGATATAAGGTGGGGTTTGTAATCTACAACTCATTTATAAATAAATGAAGTAATAAACTTTAACTTTGCAACCCAACATAAAAAAAAGTTTTTTATTACATCTTTACTTGATAACTTTTTATTTTATTTCAAATCTTATTTTTTAACAATTAGTTTTATTATTGATTGATGTCATTATTTTAATTGATATACGTATATATACTACATTTTTAATTGATTTTTTTTTTTTTATGAATTAGGGATCCCAAATTCTTTTTTCCGTCATAGAGCCCAAAATAGGTTAGGACCGGGCCTGGTAGTACCTCACTACTACGACACTAAAAAAAAAAAAAACTAAAATCATGAATAACATCATGCACCTAGTTCATTACTCATTTATTTATTCAAACTTTGTAAGAATGGTGGATTATTTTGAGGTTTGGGATAGTACTATATGAAGAAGTATATTACAGATCTGAAAAGAAGAAGGTAAACAAATTGGATATATTTTTTTTTAAATTTTAGGGTTAGTTTAGGAAAAATAAAAATAATTGGTGTGTGCTAAGTTACTAGTGGGGTGACAAAACCCCACTCAAAAATTATTAAAAAGGGAAAAGATTTGAGCCCAAGGTTACTCTAGTCTACATCCGTCTCTGACGGCAGTCATTTTTTGGAAGTGTATGATGACAAAAATTGACCCAACATAATTAGTTAGGACGATAATTTAAAAATGCCTGCTTTTTATTTCTTTACTTCCCGGTTTTAATACGAAACCTTTTTCATTTTCCTAAATAAATTTTTAATAAAACTAACTTCTTCATTTCCATCATTGTGCAAGGCATATATTCCTGTCGGCAGAGTCATAAGCTCATAATGTGATTAGCTTTTGGCCATCACGATGATATGAATCATGTGATATGACATCAATAAATCATAATCATATACCTAGAAGGAATATGAATTATGGTCTTAAATTACTCCAACAATTATAAGTATAAAAATATCTCAAGTATTATAATATATGGTAAGTATAATATGAAAGATAATATGCATAAATGGGTATCCATCGTTATTGTAAACTTTGGTACAGTCTTATGAATTTCATTTAAAAGTCAATAATGTTTAACGTATGAATGTTGAATAATGTTGTATCAGATGAAAAAAATATGGCTTATTTATGTGTTCAGTCCTTAAAAGTTCAGCATGTTTTGATTTTAGTCCCTATAAGTTATTTTGACCGAGACTAGTCCTTAAATTTTCAAACATTTTGGTTTTGGTCCCTTCCGTTAGTAAAAATTTGTTATTTGTTTGTGTAACTGGTGGAACATCACATTAGCAGTCCAAGTGGTCCGATGTGAGTCCAAGTGGTCCGATGTGATGCCAAATATGTGACATAACGTGGATGATACAGATCCACAAACGCAAAATGGTCTGATCCACCAGTTACACAAACAAATAACAAATTTTTACTAACGGAAGGGACCAAAACCAAAATGTTTGAAAAATTTAAGGGTAGTCCCGGTCAAAATAATTTTAGGGACTAAAAACAAAACACGTTGAACTTTTAGGGACCAAAATCATAAATAAGCCAAAAAATATTTACAATCTTATCATTACACAACACTTGTTTTTTTTTTAAAGAAAAATGGACCAAGTGTAATAAGTATAATTTGCAATTACTCAATTTAGCTTATAAGAACATAAGTCCTAATGTTGTGTTCCCTCGTTTAAATTAGTCTCATCAGTCTTTGGGATATTGTACATTAAAAAATGTTTAAAGTTACTCTTTCAATATTTATGGATATTTCACTTCATCATGACTATCATCATCACCAATTAATTCACCATCTAAATTTTCATTTTAATTGTGAGGAGCATCGTGTATGACAAGAATGAAGTGGGCATAAATTCATCGTTTCTTCTCGGGATAAGATCTTACCCTTACCTTAACTGAATAAGATATTTTTCCTGAATTTTTCAAACATATTATAGTTTGTGAAGAGTTTCTCAATCTCTACGCATCTTTTAGATGTCTCGGTGTCCAAGCTTTTAGATTGTGTACTGCAGTAGCAGATCACTGGCTTGACTATAAATATCTTTGTATCCTTCTCTTTTCAATTAATGAAAATCAGAAAGTTTAATAACAAAACTAACAGATCTCAAATTCAATTTTCTCTTTGGTTTCTATTTCTTCTTTCAAGTTCATTATCTTAAGAAATCTATTATGGTATCAAGAGCTCATTTCGATCCTCCTTTACAATCCGCGACGTTTCCGCCGTTGTGTATCAAACTTGATGATCGCAATTATAAGGTTTGGAAGCAACAAGTATCAGCTGCAATCAGAATTTCACGAGTTTCTCAGCACAAATCAACGAATTCCGTCGTATTTCATTGAAGATGCTGATGACGACGGCTCCAAAATCTATTATGTATAAAAGGATCAATATTCATCCATGATAAACGCTAAGCCTCAAGCACTCCTCTTCCACTCAAAACCTTTTCAACCCGACATCCCAAGTCATAATGTAATATTTCCTCTCTTTTACTAACAAGCTATGTCATATATAATATAATTTTTCCTTTTCATCTTGCCAATAACTTTTTTCAATTTAAATGATAATTATTTTTATTAAAGAGACACTATATAAATAATTTTAAAGTAATAAATTAATTCCTTATTATTTCAATGCAAATACAAAAATTAACCACATTTTTTTCTAAAAAAAAATTTTCTTAAAAAATTTTCTTACATTACGGACAAGGACAAAATTAATATAAAACAGTGTTAAAAGCATCCACCACGGGCAACTCAACAATATAGCTCAAATGGACCCATAACATATTTTACACCTCCGGTTATCATTGTGTATACTAGAATAGTGCTCATGGGAACCATAAATTATTACACAATTTAGGATCAATATAGTTTTCGCCTTTGTTAAACTTGGGGATTTGTAGTTTTACGCCTTGGGTGTTAAGATTTTTATTACCATTACTCATGATTAAGTGGGGGTTGATTGGTTTGTTTGGTAGGTGATATCTTACACACAAAACTCATGTAGATGCATAATTGTTGCATGTACATGTATATCCCTATTTTGTTTTTGATGTTCTATTTTCGGCTTTTTCGCTAGAGTTTTGTATTCTGTACTATTTTCGTGAAGAATATACATCTTCACTTATGTAATGATTTTTTTTGCCTTATAAAAAAAGGATCGATATAGTTTTAATCTCATCCAGATTATGCATTGATTTAAAATATTTTTATGTAAATTCTCATAAAATATTCTAAATCAAGGATCTAGAAAGGATTATAATCATTGGTCCTGAATCATGGAATAATTTCTTTCATACAGACACAGGCTACTAGGTATGCTTAAACTTATTAAAAATTAAGTTCATTTCATTATTTTAATCATTTATATTTTATATGAACTTTGGAAGAATGTATATAAAAAAATAAAGACAAAAGATCATTATTATAAATAAACAATTATATTATTTTGATAATGTTTAAAGTGTAGAATCAAAAAGGTTTCGATGAAGACAATTAAATCAGCTCGCTGTGTCGATGAAGTCGAGCTCGGTCCTCAGCCATTGATGAAGCTCGCTGTGTTGATGAAGTCGAGCTCGGTCCTCGGCAATCGATGGAGACAAATGAATCAGCTCATTGTTCAGATGAAGTCAATTACTTTGATGAGCTCGGTTCTCGACACCTAGCTTGGTGCTCGGTGTGCTATGAATCTCAGTGCTATCTGGTCGGATCGATCGATGCTCAGAATCTCAGTTCTATCTGGTCAGATCGATCGATGCTCATAATCTCAGGTCTATCTTGTCTGCAGAAGATCGGATCGATCAATGCTCATAATCTCAGTGCTATTTGGTCGGCAGAAGATCGGATCGATCCGTGCTCATAATCTTAGTGCAAAATGATCAGCGTAAGATCAGCTAGCTCAGTCAGACTTTGATCAGATCAGCTATACAAGTCCCCTAGCTCGGCAGGGCGTTTTGACAGATGCCGAGTTCACTAACTGTTGTTCAGCTTTTTTCAACAAACAACATTTAAGACGGGATTGATTGAAATCAAATCTGATTCGAAAGTGACTGTTGGAAAGGCAATTACTCCCAAAATCTTTCGTAATTCGGTGAATCCATTTCCTCCCTGATCTTTGGGGATTTTGGAGATCATAAAGGGAGCGTATGAAGAAGACAGGATGAGAAGAAACACGCGAAACTCATATTGTTAATCATCTCTGTCAATTCTTTTCCCAACCTGATACTCAATTGGTTTTCACACTTTCTGATTAATATTCTGTTGAGTTTCTGGTTGGAACCATATTCACGTTTCTTACTGTTCATTGAAGAGAGGATGAACTATTGAAGGTTTCAAGGAGCTCCGTCTGTGGAAGTGCTGAAGAGGTTCTTCAGCCATCAAAATCAATTGGGGTAGATTTCAAGAGTTTGGTACACTCTTGAAAGGGTTAGGAGTTAGCGAGTGAGGTTCACTGTAATTCCTTTGTAACTGATTGAATTGATTTTGAGTAAAAAGCTCCCTAAGGTTTAGGGGGGACTGGACATAGCTCTCAAGGGTGAGAGTGAACCATTATAAAATTTATGCGCCTTTTCTATTTACTGCTTTCTGCATTGTCCGAGTGTTTTAGTCGTCTTTGTTGAACCTTAAATTTGCTTAAATCGTGCTAGTTGTGAAACTGCTGCAAATTTGGTTTTTGTGTGTTGCAGCTCGGATAATCGATTATCGGTATAGATAATCGATTATCACTTACTGCTCGGCACAAAATCCGCTCTTTTATATAAAAACAGCAAGCATTATTCATCTCTTTCAATTATATTCGAAAAATTGATATTATTGTTTCCAACTACTATTCACCCCCTCTAGTAGATTGTTAGGCCGCTTGTTGATTTCCAACATAAAGTTTGTTAATCCTAGCCCAATGTATGTGTAAGAACAAATTAAAAATATTAATAAGCTCATGTGTACTAAATATTATATGGAATTTTTATTCTAAACTCCACAAATTAAATTAAATAAGCAACATAGTTCGTATTAAATAATTTGAGCGGTACCTTAACTTTAATCATTCTCCTGAGTAACTAAATACACAAAATACTAGTCGTTCAATCTTTTATATAATATCATTCTGATAATTTTATTTTAATTTTATTTATAAGACAACTTTAATTTTCAAGTTAAAATTTATAGTCATATTTAAGTACTTTCCTTTCAACAAGTATTCATATTTATTTTATACTTTCTAGACTCCAAAAAATAATCATTTTGAAAAAGTATATCAAATATTAACATATTTAATGTAACTGACAATTACTTTTTTTTATTTGTCGGTATGGAATACACAACAAAAAAGTTGGAATTATTTTGAAGTGACCAATAGTGACATAGTGACATGTAAAAAAAATGGAAAGATATGGTGTAGTAAATGGTAATGTTCGAGGCGATTGTGTTTGTGCAGCAACAGAAATTGATACGTAGAATTGAAGATAGAAAGAGTGGAGAATAAAAATTGTCCTTAACAAATATCAGAAGATTAAATTAATTGTAGTAGCTGTACTGGGAATGTAGGTTGAATCCTGCTTACACTCTCTAAGTTCACATGTCCATCTGCACAAGGATATGGCAAGCAGTATATCGTTCCGTTGGATTTTCTGTGCTCGTGCTCCGTTTATGTAATGCTACACACTTTGATTAAGATACGAACATACGCATGCTGGAGGGGAGAATAAATATGATGAAAGAATGGTCCCTAATATGGTTAAAGTATATTTGGGTAAACAGGAACAAAATGCTGTTTGCTCACGAGACTTTTACCATTGATGAGGTGGTAGAGAAAATAAAAAGATAGGAACTAGATTTGGCTGAAAGGAAAAAAGAATAGGTGGTGTATATCTCTATTTTTAGTGAATGTCTAATCCATTTCTTTCTTTACGATACTGCTGTAATCATATGTGAGCCAGCAGAAGCTTCTTAAGAGTAGTGCAGTATAATTGGCTGGGGAATTGGTAAACACAAATTTGTGACGGGTGGGTAGTAGATGAGAAAATGAGAATACATGATAGTATATATGAGTTGGTTTAAGAATACATGATAGTAGATATGAGTTGGTTTAAAACATTCATTCATAGTATGTATTATGTATCATGGACTTCAAGACCGGGTGTATACCTTATACTTCTAATCCCTTCGTGTTGAAATAAAATTGTTGTCTTATAGTTTAGTTGGTAAAGTTATAGGACATAAAGTGCAAGTATTTGGATTTAATCCATCGCAATTGCACAATTTTCCCCTCCTCGTTCTCGTCAAAACTTTGCTTGTAAAAAAATGAAAGATGTTTTTTTTTAATTTAAAAAAAAAAATAGTTTTGAATGTTGGAAACCAACAAGCGGCTTAACAATTTACTAGAGGGGGTGAATAGTTAATGAAAACAACTATATTATCAAAAAAAAAATCGAATGTAATTGAAACAGATTAAAGCGGAAACAAATATTAACAAAAATCACGACCTAATAGATTAAAGCTTAGAACTAATAGATTAAAACTTAAAGTTCTAATCGATTAGGATATAGTCTTAATCGATTAGACTATTCACAACGCAGAAAAGAATACGATTCTAAACACAGAGAAAATGAAATAATCAAAATGAATTATAGTACCATCACCAAGCATATAAAGAAAGCAGTAAAAAGATGAACACATGGAAATTTTATACTGATTCACTCTCAAACCTTGAGAGTTACGTCCAGTCCTCCCTTCCGAATTGAGAGATTTGCTATTAATCAAATTGTTGTAAATACAAAGGATTACTTGAATGAACCTCCCTCAACCTAACCATTCCAAGAGAGTACCAAACTCTTGGATTCTACCCCAAATTTGATTCCCGTAGGAAGAACCTCTTCCAAAGCCTCCTTGAAACCTTCAAGTAGCTCCACCGAGCGAAGAACCTCTTCGTCTTGTGCTTATGAACCTCCTAAGGCTTCAATCCTCCTAAGAACCTCTTAGGCTAGCTTGGAAACCTTCCAAGACTTCTTTACAACAAGCAATGAATGGATAAAACTCAGCAACTCACTCAATCTAACAAGAATAACATATATGAACAATTGAGAGAGTATGAATATGCACATGAGAGAGTGTAAATTCGTGTATAGCTTTGATATATGCTTGTGTGTGTGAAAAACAAGGCTATGAAGCTTCAATTTATAGGCAAGGAAATCAGAGGAGCCTCTGATGATTTTATTGCCCCAATGTTCACCCACGAATTCTTCCAAGAAATCAACAAAAACGTGTTTTTTATTTACAGATCTGGTGTCGATCTAATCGATTAGAGGAAAGTCTTAATCGATTAGACAAAGGTCCTAATCGATTAGACCAGTGACAGATTTGCAAAAATTGTTTTCTTTGATTATTTTTATATCTCTCAAATGTTTATCACTTATTAACTCGATCAATAATGCATATTAATTATTCTAAATTAAATAAAGGATAATATCATATTTCTACCACCCTCACTCATAAAGATATAATAATTAAAATTACAATGATAGTGAATAAATAGAGTAGGAAGTTTCTTGTTTGTTTGATGTTGTTGATCTTCAAGGCAAATGACTTCATCAAAACAACTTGTTGATTTATTTGTATTCATCAAAACCTTTTTAATTCTACATTGATAATTTATATCAAGACATTTTTAATGTCACTAGCAAAATTAACTAAATTTTTTATTTCTCCCGTGGAAAAAATATTAAAAAGTTGCAAGTGATTTGAAATCACCAATATTGACACTCGAAAAAAAAAGGAAAGATAATGTGTAGCTAATAGTGATATTTGATGTGACTGTTATTTCTAAATATATATATATATATATATATATATATATATATATAATAGAAAAGGTTGAAGGAGAATAAAAGGTCTACAAAATACGTAACTTAGTTGAAAGAGTTACGAGACATAAAATGCGAGCATCTCGATTCAATCTCTAGCAACTATATAATTTTCTCCCTCTCCATTCTCTTCAAAACTTTGCTTTTGAAAAAAAAAAAGATTTTTTATGTGTAAAAAAAAAGAAAAGAAATGAATAAGCAATCTCGGAAGGAAATTTTTGCACCAATTACTTTTTTATTTCTTGTGAATTTTTTCAAAAAAAATATTATAAAAAATGCCAAAGGAAATATTAAAATGTTGAAAGTGATTCACAGTAACCAGTAGCTAGTAACTAGAAATACCCAAATAAAAAAAAGGAGGAAATTCAATATGTAGTCAATAATGACATTTGAGATAACCTTCTTTGTGAAGCAAGAAAAGAATGCAATTTTGGGTTCAATCTCTAATAGCCGCATAATTTTCCCTTCCTACTTTTCTATCAAAACTTTGTTTAAAAAAAAATGAATAAAAAATGTTCTTTTCTTGTAAAAAAAAAAAGAAATAAGTAAAAATTTTGCACCAAAAAGTTATAATCCAGGACCTACTAAGACTTAAAAAAAAAAAGGAAAGAATTAAATAAAATTATTATTGATATTAAAAATGTAAAATATTTAATATATATTTTTCAAATCATCTCTATAATTATTACACTATTATTAAAATACTAAAAAAATTGATTAAATAAAAACATTTCTAAAAAAAATAGTAAAATATCATTAAAAATTAAAAAAAGTTTTATAAATGAAATAAAAAGATTCTCAAGAATTTAAAAAAAAAAAAACAGCAATCAGGCTGTAAAATATTTCCCAGCCCATTGACAGTTGTCCCCTCATGGACCTTGTTTTATATGGAGACTAGGTCTTATCCCGTGCACGGGTTATTAAAATTTTAAAATTTTGATATTAAATATGTTAAAGCAAAGATTAGTAGTAAATAATAGTTTAAAATAATTATAAAAAAGGTAAGATTTCAAATCATACTTTATCCTTAAAAAAATTAATCTAAATTGTTTTGTTGATAAATTTTGTACTTTTTTATATGTATAAAAAATTAAACATTTTATCTGAGACATTCCTTATTTATTTGATGAATAAATTAACATTTTTTTTATGATTATCAACTTTATTATAATGAATCAAAATTAAATAAGAATTAAACATTTTGATTTTTCGTTTCATGGTATTATGAGCTTAATAATATCCCAAAATATCACTTACTTCATTGAATATGAATTCATTAGAAGATAATAATAATTGTTCATTTTTTAAATATTATATTTGTTTATGCATAAATCAATATTAAATCAAAGTATTCTTTATTTATTTGATGAACAAATTAAAATATTTTTGGATTGCTTTATCACATTTATTATGATTAATTGAAATCAAATAAGCATTAAACATTCTGATTTTTTATTTATGATAATGATAATAATAATTTATAATTATAATTGTATAATATAATAATTATAATTTAGATTTAGAAGAATTAAAAATATGAGTAATAATTGATATTGATTTTTCTTTTTAATTGATTAGAACATGTGGAAACTTAGACAAACTTTAAGCAATACTTTTAATAAAAATAATTAAATATAAAGTGAGTTCTAATGTATTTATAATGGAATATGTAATTTGTCCATTTTAATTTGTGCAATATTCATACTCATACATCAATTGAATAATAATTATTAAAAACATAATACTTATATATATATATATATATATATATATATATATATATTTCATTTGTACCATTTTAAAAGGTATCGATTTAGTGATTCATCGCTTCATTGCTAAAACAACATGTCATCCCTATTTCAAAAGGTTACCAAGTTAGTGCAGTGTATCACACTTCATTGTTGTTGAAACGATATATAACTTCATGTTGAAATGACATATCACTTCATCATTGAAATGATCTATCACTTCAGTGTTGAAATAATGTATCACTTCATTTATAAAACGACATATCACTTCTGATAATTTTTTTTAATTTGTAATTTTTTTAAATTTGTAAATTTTTAGGACATGTGACATGCCTCATTATCTTTTATTTTCTCAACTTTTGATGTGAGAGTCCTATTGGGTGAGATATTTTCTGGTTGCAAGGAATATACTCAAACATATATAATAGAGTTTGATAAATAGAAGCCACCATTTTAACATGTATCCTTATTCATTGATAAAAAACAATAAATTTGTGTTATTTTCAAATAAATTTAAAATGATAAAGTTAAAATGTTATAATATCTTTTTAAAATATCAAGAATATTAACCTCTTATCAATATGTATTTTTTGGTTAATAAGAAAAATTAAGCATTCATTGATACCTTTTCCATTTTATATGTAAGATTTTCTTTGATATTTTTATTTTATTTCTATTTATAAGGTTTTTATATCAATTTTTAATGGTAATTAATACTTCTTTTTATTAACATTTTATTTATTCAACATTTTTTAGATTCCCAATAATATTTATAAGGGTAATTTTAAAAAAATATATAAATTGTTTAATTTTCAATATTATTAACTAAATTAATAAACTTTTCAAATAAATGTAAATTTCTTTAAAAAAAAGTCTTATATTTGGAGACATAAAGAGTAACATAGAGATTAACCTTTAATCTACTATAGTTATATGAAAAGATCCTTTTTCGAGACACCACGTTTGTCCGTTTAAGGAATACTCGCACCAGAGCGATTGTAAGAAGATGATCATCATCTATATGTGAAATAATTATCCTTAATTGCCGAAAATTAAATAAATAATTCAAATTGATTTAATCTTATCTGTGAAATCATTCTTATTTTTAAAATTTATTTAATCTTATATGTTAAATCATTATCCTTGGTTTTACAAGTTTTCCAAATCATTATATATAGTACACAATATGCATTGAATGACTCCTTAACAATATTTTAGCATTTATGTGAATTGACTTATAAACTTATGAATATTCAGGTAAACAACAATCTCACAATTATATGTGCCTTCAAATTTTTTATTTTTTTCGTCATTAAATTTTTCTAATTCTAATAATTCTCGCTCATTTTAATTTATATTATTATTTTATTCTTAAGTTTCTCCCCACTTACTTACTTTAATTCAACAATTTGTGTGTACCGTTGATCGTTTGCTCAAAATTTTGATCTGGGTGTAACCAATTGTGCTGTTAGGGAGTGGAGAAAGACAAGTGGAGGAGTCCATCCCGGAAAAATAAATAATGCTCAACCAATTTGTGTTTTTAGTGATTGATTCTTCAATTGCGGCTGACAATAGAGTGCATCAAAATCTAATGTTGCATTGTTTCAGGTTGGCTATTATAAACTACTAAGGAAGATGGTTATTTATTGTTATATGCACCAATGGACTCTTTTTAATTAATCACGTAAATAGTGGAAGATGGCGGGAAGATGGCGTATGACGAAGGTCGATATACCCAATCCTACCGTTTCATCTTTTTAAGAGATTCAAACTTTAATTTAAGAAGACTTAATTTATGACCGCGGCAATATAATAATAGAATTTTATTTTTCTTCTATAATATATTTTGTCTATTGTAATAGATAAAAATCATCCAATGTAAAAATAGGATTTGATTTTATGTTTGATATAAATAATTTTTTTTTTGTTTTTTGTTTTTTATTGTGAGAAGAGAATTAAAACTATTAATAACAAACCAAATGTAATCATCCGATATAATATTAGGATTTGATTTTCCTTCTATAATATATTTTGTCTATTGTCATAGATAAAAATCATCCTATATAAAAATAGGATTTGATTTTATGCTTGATTTAAATATTTTTTGTTTTTTGTTTTTTTATTGTGACAAGAAAATTAAAACTATTTATAACAAACGAAATGTTTGTAACAATATTATCTTTCTATTTTTTTTCCTCATATGATATGGACTATTAGTCAGAGATCAATTGATAATTTTAAATACCAATTGCGAAAAAACTAAAAATTACGTTGATAAACTAAATTTATGTTTAGTCATTCACATCGCTACTAAGATTTATATTATTAAATCTTTTCTATATTATGTTGTTGTTGATTTTTATATTAATTTATGTTTATATTGTTGAGTTCCAAAAAAAGAGTCTTCCTAGTGCGTATATTCTTATATTCCTAAGCTCCAATGACAAGTACCAAATTGCTAACTAATAGATGACATCATCTTTGCATAAAAAATTTAAATCAAAATGATTATAACAATAAGAATAAAGATTTTGAGGATTCGATCTTATTATTAACCTGAGATAAAATAATCGATGAAAAAGATAAAATTTTTTAATTATGATTAATAAGAATAAATGTGATAATCATAATTAAAAAAAAACTAATTGTAAAGAAAAACTATTTCATCCATCACATAAATATAAGATTTATCTTATAATATCATCAAACAAAAAAAATTAGAATGTTTAATTCTGATTTAATTTTGATTTATCATAATAAAGTCGATAATCATATATAAAAATGTCAATTTATCATAAAATAAATAAGGAATATATGAGATAAAAAAGTGTTACGTTTTTATTCATAGGAGGAAGTACAAAATTTATCAACAAAATCATATAAATTAATTTTTTTTTAAAGTGTAGGGTGTGGTTCGAACTCCTACCTTTTATATAGTTATTTTTTGTTGTTTAATAATAATAATTACTTTATAATAAAAATAATAATAATAATCTTTAATTTAAAATATTTAATATAAAAAAATTAAATATCAACAAGGAATTCGTGTATTGCACATATAATAGCTAGTTATAACATGCAGTAATTTTTAGCCGTAATTAGACCAGTAAATTTGCTAGCCATTTAACGTTGTCTGTTCTATTGGTCACATCAGCTACGTACGCCTCAATTTTTGATTATATGTCATGTCGTGATACTGTGTCTCCCCCTTTTCTCTGATGCTATCCTTAGCTGCGTGTTCTCTATTTTAGCCATGAAATACTGAAACCATTACCCTTTCCATATAAATATGAGTGAAACCATTACCCTTTCCATCATCGAGTAGCCTTATCCATTATTCTTCTTCTCATGAGAGTTGAATCCCATTCAACTCATTTCTTAAATTGCTTGATTCCACCTTCAAAACCCCCGAAAAAAAAGGTGTGATTCCGGAATTAGCAGTTGCTACTTGCTAGCTAGGGCCTAGGAATTGAATATAATTGTGACCTGCTGTTTTCAAGCAATTAGAATAAATCTAGTTTCTTCATTATTAATTCCTAGCCACACTACCAAAAAAAAAAAAAAAAATCCTAGCTAGCTACAAAGGATCTGTTTTCCCGTTCAAAAAAAAAAAAAGAAGTTATATTCCCTTTCATTTTATATTTACTAATATTACTTCAGAAGTTGCCTTTGGACGCTAAATATGAAGTTGGTTGATATATAGGCCGTAATCATCAGTTCAAACTCAAGCACAGGTGAAAGTTTGATCTTCTGTATTTTTTACTGTCAATTTATTATGTGTCCATATGTCATTTTTCAGACATGATAAAGCCATTCAGTTTTTCACTCAAGGTTTATTTATCAACAACTCTAACACTTATATTTTCATAATTTTGTTTCATTTTTTTTTATTTTCTTCTTATTATCCTTAGTCCCTAAATATAAGACTCTTTTGACACATTTATTTTGTTCCTATTTCTAAGACCCTTTATCAATTTTCAGTGAGCATTAATTACTTTTTCCCACAAACGCTCTTATTTATTTAACACTTTTTACATTCCCAATAGTATTAATAGGGGTAATTTTGAAAATACATATCAAAAATTCACATTTCTAATACAATTAATTAAATTATTTCACTTTCTTAATGGATGTGAAATCTCCCAAACCCTTATATTTAGAGACGAATGGATTATTTCTTTTTCTTACATCTCTTGCATCTCAAAAAGTGATAGATATATATGAAGCATATCATTTTTCATTATATTTATCAAATGATCAAGAATAAGGAAAGTCTAACCCTTATCATATATTAACCTCTTATCAATATGAAACAAAATTATGATCAAGAACTGTTGATCATAATATATAAGGAAAGTCTTAGAGGTTAATATATATCAAGGTTAACTTGTAGGAAGTATATAAGGAAAGTCTAACCCATATCTTTTTTTTCTTTTTTTTTTTCATTTTATTTATCAAATGATCAAGAATAAGGAAAGTCTAACCCTTATATACTTCCTACAAGTAAAAAGAAAAAAGAAAAAAAAGAAAGAAAAGGTAGCTTTGACAAGAAACATCTCTATGATCGATGTTCTTGCGTTTTAAATATTAATTAATTAACTTGCTTCTCTCATAAAGGCGGCTATGGCTTAGTATTGGACTGCAGCTTCTTGTATTAAAATGAAAAAGGTATTGGTAATAATGGATTGCAGCATCAATAATGGAAAGTAACTTCTAGCTAAAAGCTATCTGAGACCTTTCTTGAACTTTCTCCGAATAATACTTGAAGTTTAATTTCCTGAAAATTCTACTATCTGCAACAACTCTTAATTATGATTGAAGGGTTTGATAAAAGATAAAAAAGTGAAAAATTTGTCTGTGCAAGTCCTGTCCTTGTCTGCGTAAGTCAATCTTTATATATACACAAAATTAAAGAAGTGAGGAGCATGTAATATTCCTCTTTCTCCATAGAGAAGCACATATCTTCCTTAGGACTCCTTTAATTTAAACATACATGTAATTTCTCTCAAAATTTTGAACTTGGTTTAGTAATTTTTGGCCTCTTTTAACCAAATAAAGAGCATGCATGATTTACATGAATCATACTTCTTTTCCCTAGAACTGAGAAACATGCACACCGGTTATTAGAATTTTTAACTGTCCTTCTAATTCTCATTGAAATGATTCATGCCTCCATCACTAGCTACTACAAGAATAATATCACATGAGTTGGGAAGAGTGGTAAGCGACTCAGTCTTGCTTAAACAATATTTCGAATTCAATTTTTTGTGAATGCAGCAAATTCATTTTGGAGGACTCGCATATCATAACCAGTGACGCAACCCAGTCGGATGAAGATATACCTAGCTAGATAATACTTGAGAAATTGGGTGAGAAAAAAAATAAAGAAAAAGCAAGGATAAGTTCATGTATTCTATGTTTTTTTTTACCCCTGAACCTTCTTCCGTTCTCTACATTTTCTCCCAACTTACCCTCGATATCTAATAACAATGGTCTCAAATTAGTTCTACAACGATGTAGAACTTATCCTCAATATTGAGGGTAAGCTTCAATGAATGTATTTAATTTTCTCAAATTTATAAAAAATAGAGGTATTTTAGGAAAATAGTATTGGGAATGAAACAAAAATTAATTAGGAATACAATTTTTTAGAGATGTTTTAGGAAAGTGGCATTGAGAATGAAAAAAATTTAATAAAGTTAGTTAATTTTGCTTATATTTTAAACCAAGAGAATTATGTTTTTTTGTTGCTTATAATTCGGAGAGAGTATTATTTATGTTTTGAGTATGTACTCAAAACTTTTTTAACTTCGAGTATATTGTTCGCACTTACAGAGGAGCAGGATGTAAGCTCGGTGCTGAAATGTTGATTTTTTTCTTTTAATAATAATGTTGATCCTTTTTAACTGAAAAACAAAATCAAAAATTTGATGAAGAAATGAATGAAATCAACAGTTTGCTGATTTTCTAATCAAAATGAAATATTATAGGCTACATAATAGGCCTTTAATATGAAGTTTTCAAATATATGATAAAGTAATAGAAAAACGAAATCTTTGGGAAAACATGAACTTACATACCCGGGGCCATTAGTATAATTTCTGTGACTCATACACAATAAAAAAAAAATACTTTCTTTTACTAGCTAGTGGGTAATTCTTGCTTAGGGAACGGCCAATACTTCATACTGTTTTTATTTCAGCGTTGTCAATACTTCACTTGTTTTCATGTTCCAAAATTATGATCTAGAAACTCGATTTGAAGCTGAAATATTGGAAAAACTACTTTTTTTTTTTTTGGGTTTTCTTAACCATAGGGCTGAGGATAAGAGGCTAAAAGTGGATGCATTTCATTGAAAAGATAAATACAAAGTGTTTTTATTCTACCAATACAACATTTCCCAATAAAATGCATCTACTTTTAGCCTCTTATCTGGCTGAGGTTAAGAAAACCCTTTTTTTTTTATATCAGTAAACAACTTTTTATTGATAATGAGTATTAGTGGTACTCAACCCGAACACATCTGTACAATAATTACGAAAAACTAAAAACTACTTATTTGATTAATTATTTTATTTATTCATTTTATAATGGTTTCTCATATTTTTATGTCTCGTTTTGGTTCTTTTAACTTTTTTTGTTTGTCTTAATTAGGTTTGTAAGATTATTTTTTTTATCATATTTCTTTAGAATATTCATTTAAATCAATTAATATAGTATTTTTTTTCTAACATAATATTTTATATTTTAATTCGTTTAACGGAATATACTAAAATTTAATATTAGGACAAAATCAAGACAAATAATCATCGAGAGATCAAAACGAGGCAAAATAAAATGAAGGCCATAGTACATGAAACAAATAAATAAAATAAAAAAATATTTTACCTCAAATATTATGATTTAAGAAGTCTATGTACTCGCATCGGCCGCATTTGTGCCTTTTGTTCACATTAAACAAAACATATATATCGGAACTGTGATCACAAACTCAATTTCTAGCCATGCTTGTTTAAGCTGGTTACTAGTGTATGCTCTTCATATGGATTGTTAATTGAGCTTGCACTACATAGGTTGAATTGATAATTCATTTTCATATGCTACCTTATATATATTTCTACAGCCTCTATATATAGCTCCGAAATGGATCATGAACCTCCCTTCCAAGAGACCTACAAGACCCTTTTGCACAAACACCTTGGGGACTCAAAAGATGACTCTTTCTCTATGGTGGAGACATGTGACCTACCTTTGATTGATCTTGGCAAGTTAAATCTTGGACATCGTGAGAGAGAGGAATGCATGAAGGAAATCACTGAAGCTGCTAGGGAATGGGGTTTCTTTGAGGTAGTTAATCATGGGATTTCAAAGGAGCTTCTGGAGAACCTGCAATTTGAGCAAAGGAAAGTGTTCTATCAACCTTTTGTGAAGAAGTCTGCAGAGGCTGTGTTTGGTTTATCTTCCAAAACTTACAGGTGGGGGAATCCATTTGCTACTAATTTGAGGCAACTATCATGGTCAGAAGCCTTTCATTTTTCTATGACAGATATATCAAGGTTGGACCAACACAAAAACCTGAGGTATTCATCAATTTTTTCTAATTTTTATTCTTACACTATATATATATATATATATATATATATATATATATATATATATATATTAAGGTTTAAACTCCCCATGGAGGTAATGGTTTAAAATTGCTTACTGCATAAATTTTTTTCTAATTTTTTTAATAATCAAAATTGAATTATGAGACTATCAAAGGTATTCTAATTAAATACAAACAACAAAATTACATAAAATAAGCAAGAGAAATGTACATGTTAGAGAATTATTTTAAACCAATGTTAAATCCTGACTTTAATAAGATCAAGCAAATCATCAACTTCATTGTAACCTTATAGAATTGAAATGGAAAAATATGCATTTACTCTTAATAACCAATTCACCATGATTGCCACTACACTACCCGCCTCACTCACTCCCATATTATTGAAAAACACACACCCTGACAAAACCTGCTTTGCAGAATATTCTATCTCTCTATCTGCCACCTCAGTCTAAAAAGCTACATTCCCTTCTCATCCCTTCTAAATATACATTCTATATATTGAGCACATAACTCAACATCAATTAGTTGCCACTACTTTCCCCAGGTCATCATTTTATCATTGCTTTGATATAGAAGAACAAATTTGTGTAAAATTAGGGAATCGACTCTTATTAATATATAGTCATGTTCATCTTATCATGTGCTGTATTGAGTTTGGAAAACCTGTGATGAAACACTCTTCCTAAATCTGGTCTATTCTCATTCGCTGGGTTTACATGAGATGATATCACATAGGTAATAACTTAGTAAGTAACTTGGCTATTCAATTTTGATTAAATAGGGTCTTCAATGCCGAATTGTTAACAACATAGCCCATTATTTCATTGTTAACGACATAACCCATTATTTCCAATGTTGAATTGTTAACAACATATCCCATTATTTCTTTCTCATGACAATTTGGGTATTCTTTTTCAACATTTTTTTGGAAGCTTGATTCACTAAACTTTGCAATGTTGAGGGAGTATTCATCAATACAGACAACATCACAAAAATGTCCATAACAATATTCTTGCCTCTTTCCTCTATCTTCATCGGTCCAAACCTAAAGTCTAGCTTAGAAAAAGAATAGTTAATTAATTAGATCTAGCGATCCCTCAGTAACTGGAATTAGTGTTAATTTCTGGTCCACGCGATATCTTTTTTCAAAAGTCTAAATATAAACGCACATTCTTCACTAATCATCTTTCTTGCTGATCAAGATTATGGGGTTTGAGTAATCATTCTAACTATGTCTCACATCCCACATCCCGTATTCAACATCTTCCATTCAATCTCAATTTTATGATGGCTTTGGTGTCTACAATGCTTTATACTCGATGGTCAATAACATTTCAATGACTTTTTCCATAGTATTATGACATGTTGTTCTTAATTTTTTAGAAGTAAGCTTTATAGTTCTTTCAGTGGTTAGAATGAAATAAGACGAAGATAAATATAGAAAGAGCAAAATAGGATATAAATATATAATTGTTATTTGTTCATTGTCTGCTGCACATCAGATTAAGTATCATTCATCGTGTTATCATTGATGAGGTGTGGGGATGGAGGTGACAATGTGATGATAGTGGCAACATTACTGTATGATGTTAACACTAATATTGTCACTATATCACATTGAGATTAAGAAACTGTTTTATCACATTGAAATTAAGAAACTGTTTTAGATTGTTGAGATTAAGAAACAGTTTTAGATTGTTGGACAAGTGATGTTGTATATCATATTGTTAATTTGTCCTTTGGTGATCTATTTATTGTATCACGATGGCAATATTTTTATGAGGGGAGACACATACACTATTCATATGAACTATGAAATGTAATCTGCATGTCAAGTTATTGTAGAGCAGGATGTAGGTGTTGAACAAAAACAATGTATTGTTTCTGTTTTGAGAACTCAAAACTTTTTAAATAAATTTTTCTTTTGCTGATAAAAAAAATTAGTGTTAACATGCGAGGGTATGAGAAGAAAAACTATACTATTTTTAACTCAGCTCTTGGTATAAGATAGAAAATACACCAGGTGCAAAGAGAATAAAATAGGTCAACAAGACAGTGTTATCCTATTTTGCTGGCTTATCAAACTCAAGATATATATTAATGAGTGATATGATAGACCATTTTATCCTATTTTTCTTATCCTGCCCATCAAACAAACCCTTAAGTTCATGAAAAATCCCATCAATTTATGTCAACAACTTCTCCATCTAGTTTTCCTGTTGTGAAGTCTAATGCTGAGAATCTCATTCATCTCTGACCGGTAATGCATTTTGTATACCCACTGACATATATATACCCCTTCAATCTTCAATTTGGGGTCACCAAACAAACGTTGAAAAGCAATATGTTTGTCATACCCATGTGTCTCTTTGATCAAAACCTTCGTCAATTTCCTTCCCCATTCAACCACGGTTTCTCCTTAGGTTAATAGCCATGATATGCATGCCCATCACTGTGTCTATATCTTCCAAGTGAAAGAGATATGCATCGGTGGTAATATTAGTTCATCCAAGCTCCATTTCAATGTTCTCACATTTCCCCTTTTGTATTGAATTTATGTTTATCTCCCAATTTGATGCTCATCTCCTTGGTGTCTACCACATACCACCTCTAGGTTTAAATAGATGATTTTTGGTTCGAGTTTTCTCCAGGCTTTTTATGTTTGGGTTGATCATAACCCTAACATATAGTGGGTAGGCTTGAAACCGACCAGATAGCCCAAATAGTTACTTCGAGTCCAGTTGTACTTCTTTCTCATTTTGAATTGTTTTTGGGCCCAAAATTATTTTGTACCCACAATATCATCTTTGATTGTGTGACCCAAAATGGTTGACATTTTTATCAAACATTTGATTTCAGGACCATTTTATTCCCTTAATTCCAAGCCAAACATGTTTGATATAAATGTTCCAGGTTGTAGAAGACTGTCCAAATAAGGAGAAGTTGATTCTCAACTTCATCAACAACAAGAAACATTGAAGACTAAAAGCTCGCACTATTGCAAGTTAATTAGTCAACAGCTCTTCAAGTTGATTCTATTTGATATATAGATTAATTAACTAACTTCATTTGTAGTTAGTTAGTAACTTTCCTTATAATTAGTTAGTTGTACAATGGTAGAGGTGTGTTAGACACGTAACTTAGCTAAATTATCCTGATTATAAAAGTTTTGTGCTACTAATTAGAGAGTTAAGAAAAACAATTACTCATTTTTAGCTGATGTAAGTATCAATCTTTTTCTCTTGATTTCCTCTCATTTTTTTCTTTTCTAAACTAGCATTGTTTCTCTTGAAGTATTGAATCATGGAAATTGTGAATTTCACGACTATCGTTTTTAATAGGAAAGGTTTTTTTTTTAATATGTACCTTACATTTTAAAATCTAATATGCATAAATGTTTATCTAATTTTGATTTTGTTAATTAAGTATAATGATGTTTTTTTTTATAAGAAAAAATTTATTTCGAAGAGAAAGGAGTTACAAGGAATACCCCTAAGCATAATCATCATATTAAGTTATTAACGAATGGATCTATATTGACTTTTTTTTTTTACTATATTTCCTTATCTAACTTTATGACATTTTTATATGTAGATCATGTATTCAGGCCTTTGCAGCAACAGTGGGGCCCCTTGCCGAATGCTTGGCCGAAATTCTACTGGCCAGAAAACGGAACATGAAATCCAGTTATTTCCAAGAAAATTGCATGCCAAATGGTTCTTTTATTCGACTCAATAGATATCCTCCGTGCCCATTATCTCCTAAAGTTTTCGGCTTAATGCCTCACAGTGACACTAGTTTCCTTACCATAGTCCATCAGGATCAAGTTGGAGGATTGCAATTGATGAAGGATGGAAAATGGGTTAGTGTCAAGCCAAATCAACAAGCTCTAGTCGTTAATATTGGTGATTTATTTCAGGTGAAACCTTCTCAAAATAATCCAAATAAGAAAATTAAAAAAAAAATAAAATAAAATTATCGCTTACCTCATCAAAACTAAAGTACACTTTGGTTCTCAACTACAAAAAACGTCATTGCATTTAATTTTGTGACTGACAAATTAAAATCTAAAGGCTGAAATCACAGTGTTTTTATATTTTTTATTTTTCATTATTGGGTCTAATTAAAGTGTATATGACAATGAGTTGGAGAGGGGTAAATTTGACTTTGTCAGTAATCAATTTGGTACTTCCTCTGTTCCATGTTTTTTTTTTAAAAAAAAAAATTAGTATTTTATGTTTGTTTCAGTTTCAAGGACTGCTCAAACGCTTTTCTTCAATTCTATCATTATTCATTAATTTGTATCCATCGTATTTTAAAAGAATAATTATTTTACTCATTCGATTTTACGGTAAAAAATTACAAAAGAAAAAAAAATTAAGGAGACGTGCATTTGATGATTTGTTTAATAGATTAATCAATTATCAAATAACTAATTTAATCTATTTTGTATTGATCAACCAATAACAATTCAAAGTTTGCAATTTATAAGCTTTTTCATTGTTACTTTAGCTTTAGTTTAGAACAAATTTTTTTTGCCATTTTTACCATCATCTGCGAAGGAGGGAATATTTTTTGCTTTTTCCTCTTAAAAATTGAATAAGGGTATTTTAATCCAAATTCAACACTTTTTAATGGTATTTTTATATGTTTATATCAACCAATCTATCTAATTCTAAATGTAAGATTTTTTTAGAATTTTTTAATCCTAAATGTAAGATTTTTTAGAATTTTTTTCCTATTTGCAGGAGCCCAATTTGATTTATATTAGAAATGTTTAATTATTTTTTTTTTCAAAAGCACATCAATTTTCATAATTATTGTAGGTATAATTTTGAAAAACAATATTATATATATATATATATTTAATCTCACTAACAAAATTAACTCATTTAACAAAATTAACTCATTTTTTCAATATACGTAAATTTTTTCGAAATGACTTTATATTTAAGATAGGAGGAAGTACCCCCTTCGGCTGCTAGGGTTCCCATGCAAGCTACGTAAGGGTTTTGCTCCCATTCGTTTGTGGCTTTCTCCCCAGATCTTTCTGGCCTTTTCGTGTCTCTTTGCTCTGTTCTGTCATAATGGAACAGGTTGATGATGATTTCGTTCTTGAGATACCTGAAGAAGACGTTCAACAGGAGTCAAATAAAGTCGATGATGCATGGCTGGTTGGACGTTTGGCGACACTGAATAATTTCAATACAAGAGCCTTCAAAAACACCATCGTTCAGGCATGAAGGGTAAAGGGTGGTGTGCAAGTTAGAGAACTCGAACGTAATTTATTTACGTTTCGTTTTTTCTCATCAAAAGATAGGGATATTGTTATGCGATCGGGCCCTTGGAATTTCGATCGTCAATTGCTTATCTTGAAAGAACTGAATCCGGAAGAGTCCCCTTCTGCAGTGGATCTCACTAAAGTCCAGTTCTGGAACAGGGTTTATGACCTTCCTATGGCGTTGAGGACAGGGGCGGTTGCTAAATTAATTGGCACGAATATTGGTGATTTCCTAGAATGGGATGAGGCGGAGGAACAGAGGCTTGGGAAATCTATTCGTATAAGGGCCTGGGTTGATATTTCCAAACCCCTTCGCAAGGGCATGAAACTGAAACATCAAGGACGTGAGCCAATTTACGCACGGTTTGCTTATGAAAGATTAGCAAACTTCTGCTACATATGTGGGATGATTGATCACGTGGCAAAGGATTACGATGACCGCAATGAAGATCTTAATGAGGAGGACTCAGATAACCTACCCTATGATTTCAGGCTGCGAGCATCCCCGAGGAAACCGAATGTGGTGGTTGGTCAGAGGAGAGAAAGCACGGGTGCCAAACGCAGTTTTTTTCAGGAAAGATCGACAAGTAAACAACTCCAGGGTGATGGCTTGAAAATATTGGAGGAGGATGGTAAGGGGAGAGAAATGGAGAATGTCTTAGCATCTCTGAATAATTTCCAATTAAATCACAGCACAGAAGAAACAGCAGAGTCCCCTGTGACACAGAGCAAACCAGAAACAGAGAAGATGATACAAACCAAAAACACTGAAATAGGTTGTCAGAAGGAAAAGGGTAAGTCTACTGAGACAGGGGGTGAAACATCGGATGAGGTAGGGTCCACTACAAATTCACACTGTCAGATTCGTGATGCAAATCCAGAACCAGATAAGGCTGATCCCACAAAGAAACAAAAGAAGTGGAAGAGAATCCCCAAAGCTCAGGCTGAAACATTTACAAGTAAGGAGATTCTTATCCCAAAAAGAAAGCTTGCTGGATGTGGAGCTAGTTATGATGATGATGTGGAAATGCTAGATGAAGCTAACAGAAAACATGCTCGAAATGATTTGGCGGAGGCTGACTTTCAGCCCCGCCATTCGCAATGAGTTGCCTAAGTTGGAACTGTCGTGGGCTTGGGAACCCACGGACAGTTCGAGCTTTGAAGAAGCTCTTAAAAAATGAAGTTCTCGACCTTGTTTTTTTAATGGAAACAAGGAGGAAAAGTTGTGAAGTTCAGAACCTGCGATATTTAGGTGGCTTGAATAATGTGTTCTCTGTGGACTGTGATGGTGAAGGAAAGGAGAGATCTGGGGGTCTCGCTCTTTTCTGGAAGGAGCATACTGGCGTCAATATTATCTCTTCATCAAAAAACCATATTCATTTCACAATGACAGCACCCAATCACAATGTCACTATGCAGTTATCTGGGATTTATGGACATCCAGAGGCTCAAAATAAACAAAAGACATGGGATCTTATCAGAACACTTAGTCCAGGGATGATCTGACACCTTGGCTTTGTTTTGGTGACTTCAACCAGGTCCTTAGCCCAGAAGAGAAAAGAGGAGGTAATTCTATTGATTTTAATCAATGCATAGCTTTTCATAATGTTCTCGACTTGTGTGACTTGTGTGACTTAGGCTATAATGGCTGGAGCTTCACATGGTCAAACAAGAGACAGGACCAATCCAATATCCAAGAGAGACTCGACCGAGCGCTGGCTAATACTGCTTGGAAGTCAATATATAATGAAGTTGCGGTTCATCATTTAGACAGATTTGCCTCTGATCACAATCCAATCTGCATCCGGTTTTCAAGAGAAAAAAGAAGAAGGGTTAGAAGACAGAAGCTGTATAGGTTTGAAGAAGTCTGGTTACAAGACTCTGATTGTGATGACATTGTCGAGAGTCAATGGGATTATGGCGGAATTGATGTAGTGCAGAAAATTAAAAGTACTGGAGAAAGCCTTAAAAACTGGGGTCAGCACAAATTTGGTCAAATCCCAAAACAGGTCAAGGAGCTTGAAAAGAAGCTAAAAATCCTCCAAACCAGGACCCAGACAAAAACTATTTTGGAGACCACAAATCAGGTTGAGAAAGAGCTTGATGATTTGTTAAAGCTCGAGGAGATCCGATGGTGCCAGCGCTCAAGAGCAACCTGGTTATCGCATGGTGATAGAAATACAAAATTCTTTCACAGGAAGGCATCTCAGAGGAGGGAAAGAAACAACATTTCTGCCATTAAAGATGATTCTGGGATATGGTTCTGTGAGGAAGATGAGATTGGTGGTGTTCTTACAGACTATTTCAAGACCCTCTTCCAATCATCCAATCCTCTGGATGAGTCTGAATCACATTGGGCAGATCTAATTAAAAACAGAGTTTCGGAGGTCGATGCTGCTCTTCTTGCTATGCCTTATTCAGCGGAAGAAGTAAAGGTTGCCCTTTTTCAAATGCATCCAACAAAGGCTCCCGGAGAAGATGGTATGCCTGCTCTGTTCTATCAGCACTATTGGGACCTGGTTGGTGATGATGTGACAACTCTGGCTCTGGACACCCTAAATAGGGGTAAAGATCCTACCTTTATCAATCATACTTATATTGTTCTTATCCCTAAAGTTAAAAAACCAGCTCATGCAAATGAATTTAATTCGACCTATTAGCTTATGCAATGTTATTTTCAAAATTGTTACTAAAGTTATAGCTAATAGGCTAAAATTTGTGCTCCCTAACATTATATCAGACGAGCAAAGTGCTTTTGTGCCAAACAGACAGATCACAGATAATGCCCTCATTGCCTTTGAGTGTTTCCACTATATGAAGAAGAAGGTGGCTGGGAAGAAAGGGTTTATGGCTCTGAAGCTTGATATGGCTAAGGCGTATGACAGGGTTGAATGGACCTTCCTTAGAAGCACTCTCACCCACATGGGCTTTCCTGATATTTGGATAAACTTGACAATGCGGTGTGTATCCACGACAACCTTTTCGGTTCTTCTCAATGGCCAACCATGTGAAAAGTTTGAACCTCAAAGGGGCCTCCGACAAGGGGATCCGCTCTCACCTTATCTCTTCATTCTTTGTGCGGAAGTTTTATCGGTGCTGATTCGGAAGAAACAAGCAGATGGTATTATTCATGGTTTGAAGATTGTCCCTAGATCTCCTATGATTTCCCACCTTCTCTTTGCTGATGACAGTATATGTTTGCTAAAGCAAATTCCGAAGAGGCATCTCAAATTATCTCAATCCTCAAGCTTTATGAAGAAGCCTCAGGTCAACGAATAAATTTGAACAAATGTGAGCTTTCATGTAGCCGAAATGTGCCCTCTACCAGAATCAATGAGCTGGAGCAATTGCTTGGTTTTAAGGCCGTTGAAAGACACGCAAAGTACTTGGGTATTCCAACTATTGTTGGTAGATCTAAAACTCAAGTTTTTGAATTTGTTCGGGATCGGGTTTGGAAAAAGCTTAAGGGTTGAAAGGAGAAAGCCCTCTCTAGAGCGGGCAGGGAGGTTCTAGTCAAAGCTGTTGCGCAGGCAATTCCATCCTATATCATGTCCTGTTTTGCTATACCTCAGAGAATATGCGATCGGATTGAAGCTATGATCAGTAAATTTTACTAGGGTGGTAATGTGGACAAGAAATGTACTCACTGGATCAGATGGGAAAAGCTCACTCAATCAAAGAAGAAAGGTGGGATCGGTTTCAGGGATTTTAAGAGCTTCAATACAGCCCTCTTAGCTAAACAGTGGTGGAAACTCACTCAGAACTCAGACTCTCTTTTGGCTCGGTGCTTGAAGGCCAAATACCACCCAAGGACCGAAATTTACCTTGCGAAAAGGAACTACAATCCTAGCTATACTTGGACAAGTATTTATAAGGCTAGGTGGGTAATTGATGAAGGGTGCTTCTGGAAAGTGGGATCTGGTGAAAAAATTAGAATCTGGGATGACCGCTGGATCCCAACAGCGGCTAACTTTAAGCTTTTCAGTGGGAAAAGGCACTTAGATACTTTCTGTAATGTTGCTCAGTTAATAGACAGGGATATGAGAGCCTGGAACATACCTCTGATTCGCTCCATCTTCTCAGATTTTGAAGCTCAAAAGATCATTAGCATTCCCATTTGTAGAAGACAAAGGCAGGACGAATTGATTTGGGGCAAAACCGAAAATGGCATTTACTCTGTCAAATCGGGATACCACTTCATCAAGGAAAGAGAACGTGTAAATTCCCCATCAACCCACGTAGATTCTGACTGGTTCTGGACCAAGCTGTGGAAGATAAATTCAATTCCCCGTTGTGTTGATGTAACATGGAGGTGTTGTACGAATGCTCTTCCAGTGAGGGATAATCTAATCAAAAGAGGAATGAACATAGACCTTTCTTGCCCTTTTTGTGATTGTGATCTGGAAACAATTGACCATGCAATCCTGCACTGTAATGAGTCTCGTCAGATTTGGTTTGCCTCGTGTTTGGGAGCTCGATTTCCGAACAATCTCACCTTGAGGGAGTGGCTTCAACAGCTAATGCATAAAGATGAGGTTTCTATGCTGAATCTGGTGGTGGATATTATTTGGGCAATTTGGAGCAGGAGAAACACTTGGGTCTTCAACAATATCAAATGGTCCATAAAACAAACCCTCTCTAAAGCAACCTCTGTCAAGCTTGAGGATGAGAAGCTGGAACAAGTAAACCAACCGAAGGTTCAAGTAGTGTGGAAAGGGCATGTGATAAACAATTTGAAGATTAACTTTGATGTTGCTATTGGAGAAGATGAGATGGGCTTCGGTGCTGTTTGTAGAGACTTTGAAGGAGCCGTGTTAGCTGCTACCTGCTACAAGGTTGCTACAGTGTCTGAACCTAAGGTTGGTGAAGCTCTTGCACTTAGATGGGCCATGGAGTGGGCCAAAGACATGTGTTTTACCCATGTGGAATTTGAGAGTGACTGCAAACTCTTGGTTGATGCTTGGAACAGCCGTGGCTTTACTCTCTCTTATTTTGGAGACATACTGGATGACTGCCTTAATTTAGTCTCTTGTTTTTCTTATTGCTCCTTATCTCATACTAAGAGAGTTGGGAATAAGTTAGCGGATTTCATTGCCAAATTAGTTTTTCGTTTAGGAGATGTTATCTGGATTGAGGAATTTCCCCCAGGAGCATTCTCTATTATGTACGCTGATGTATTATCTTTGGCTAATGCCGCTTCTTGAATAAAATATTCCCACTTCAAAAAAAAAAAAAGATAGGAGGAAGTATAATTTATTTTTTTTTAAATGCAATACAGGAATTAGTAAAAAAAATGGCTATATACGGTTTCACGATAACAGTTTTCGTTGAAGTTTGACGAAAAGTCAAACAACATGACTAAATGCACATGTTAAAAAAATAAAAAGCACAAGTTAAAAAATCAGGGATCATATTAAATGCTTTGAAGTTAGATGCTCAAAATAAACATGCTCTAATTACGTGTTCGGGGGAGTAAATTAATCTCTTTTGTTCATAAATGGTGTAAGGTTCCATGACGCAGTTGTAATTTTTTTTCGATAACCTATACATAGGTAGTATATAATTATATAATTATGTTCAATATAATATTCAGAAGACACATCATGTTAATGTCCTTTTTATATAAGATATTGCTAATTAGTTTTATAAAGGCATTGAATAATATATAAATTAAAGAAAATCTCACATTAAAATTCTAAAGTTATCGGTTTTTGATATTTTAAATTTAATTTTCTAAAATAAAATTATTTAATATCCTGTTAACATTCTTTAACATTTTCTTTTCATATATGCTTTCATCTTCGCTCAGCACTTCAAAAATTGGTTTAACCTTCGAATAAGTCTTCGTGAGTCTTCATGAATAACAAGATGTAATTTAGTTGATACACAATTGCATTTCTTATGTATAATCTCAAAACTCCTATTTATATTATGTAGTATATGAAAAATATTTTATTGGTATATGCAAAGCATACTTTCATTATTTTTATTTCTGGAATGAAGGTTCTTTAAATTAAAATCTCAAAAAGAGGTAGCATCTAGTTGTATGTCCGAAAATAAATTACTTGAATGTGCAAACATGCATAATATATACTCCATAGTCCAATAATAGAAACAAATTAAGTGATGAATACCTCGTATCATATAGTAGTAATAATATAGTCCAATCCGCTTTAGGAAGAACTTGATGACGCATATCCGTTCTTGAAAGACTGGTGCAGACTACTTTTCTTTTTTCAATGACGTTTGTGTGAAATCTATGTATTTTGTTTTGATATTGCTGGTTTTGATTATACTATATATCTTTTATTCTTAAATGAATTACATATTTCCCAATAAAAAAATAATACAGTCCAATAATAGAAACGAATAGAGTGATGAATACCTCGTATGTGTCGTAGGAAGCATGAAATAATTGTGTATGTACGGTTGCCAAATTAAATGATGCAGGCACTGAGCAATGGCGTTTACAAAAGCATAAAACACCGAGTAGTTGCAGCTGAAAAGGTTGAGAGGCTATCTGCAGCATTTTTCTATTGCCCCACCGCCGAGACAGTGATTCAAAGCTATAGCACTCCGGCTTTGTACAGGAAATTCACATTGAAAGAGTATAAACAGCAAACTGAGAAAGATGTCAAGCAAAGTGGTGATAAAGTGGGACTCTCTCGATTTCTTATTATGTAGAAGTATACTATATAATTAGCCTTGAAGAATAATTTGGGAGAGACCCCTCTTCCTCGTGATTTGGACTCCATTTTACATTTGGATATAGGAGCAGGAATGGCTTTTACTCCCTCCGTAGTATCTTATATTTAGCGTGGAGGTTCACTTGGATTAAAAAAAGTTTTTTATTTGTAATGTTGTTAATGATATTAAAAATGGTAATATTTAATATTTTTTTAAATTATTTCAATGATTATTATTGAGATTCTAAAATATCTTAAATAAATAAAGGTGTTTATGAAAAAATAAGTAACCAATACCATTAAAAATTAAGATAAAGACTTAGGGTCTGTTCGGCAAAACTAACTTGTAGCTGTGATCTTGTAACTTGTAGCTATGAGCTACTAGCTTGTAGCTGTTAAGGTAGTTAGGAGCTGTGAGCTTGTAGCTGAGAGTTTATAGCTGTTTAGCTGACTATTTAAAATAGTGTTGTTCGGCAAAACTAGCTTTTGAAGTAGGTAAAAGTTTTTAAATGACCAAAAAGGACATGCAACATTTTATTATTTTAAATTTTTAAATTTTTTTCTTTATTTATTAAATAGATAGTTAATTAATTAATTAATATATAAAATATAAAATTATTAAATTATAATTAATTAAATTCATTTTTTTCTTAATTTATTAATTATGTAGTTAATTAATTAATTAATTATAACAAAATTATTAAATTATAATTAATAATTAATTAAAGGGTAGTAAAATAATTTTAAATTTTGTTTGAGGATATAATTGGTATATGAATTATTGAAAGCTAGTTTAATTTCTAGAAAACTACTTCAAGTAGCTTTCTAAAAGCTAGCTTTCAAAAGTTACAAGCTCATTTTTTAAAAGTTATAAGCTTCTTCTAATTTTTGTTCACCGAACAGGGCTAGTAGCTTATTGACTGAATCTATAAGTTCTTAACTAGCTAAAATGTTCCTAACTCGTGTTGCCGAACAGAGCCTTATAAAAGAAAAACAAGATAAACCCACTGATAAAAAAAAACCCCACTAGTTAATACTCCCTTCATTCCTATATATAAGACTCTTTTGGTAAGTTTTACGTTTATTAAAAAAGTTTGTTAATTTAATTGTTGGTATTAAAAATGTGAACATTTTATATGTATTTTCAAAATTAAACTACCCCTATTAATATTATTGAGAATCTAAAAAGTGTTAAGTAAATATGGATGTTTATGGAAAAAAAAAGTAATTAATTGTCATTGAAAATTGGTACAAGATCTTATAAATAGGGACAAAATAAAAATCTCAAAAGAGTTTTATATTTAGAAACTGAGAGAATTCTTATATTAAGAGGCTTTAAATTATTAAAGTTGTTCCTTCAAATTTATTTGTTTGGGACATACTTTGTTCGTTTTATTTTGGGTTGAGGATTCTAGTTTCTTTAGTTGTTATGACTTGGTAGTTGCTTCCCGTTGTCATCATTTTTGTGTTTCCTTGGTTTTATGTGTGACTGTAATGACTTTTATTGTTTGTACTACTTGGGGTGTTTTTTGAGTATGTCTTATACTCTTCACCGGCTTAATGAATTTCCTCTTTTCCTATAAAAAAAAAAAAAGAGAAACAAGGAGTTTTATGGGTTATGCTCGATTCCTAAAGGTAGAAAATGTTGGTGCTTGCTTTGGATGACAGTGGTTTGGTCAATTTGGTTGATGAGGAACGAAGTGATTTTTCATGGAAAAAGGGCAGCTTATATACAGATTATATATGGATTTGATTCAGCTTAGGTCTTGGAAGTGGTTAGAGGCTAGGGTGAATAACCATGTTTTTTATTTCTCCTCTTGATGTATTAATCCTATTTCTTGCATTTCTTCCTTTTCTCCTAGGTCTTCTGTGTAAGTCCATCTTTGTATATGAGTGAGCTAGTACCCCTTGTGCTCCTTATATATACAAGTTTTGCGTTTTCCAAAAAAAAGAGAAACAATGAGTATTAGTTGGTCTTTTTCAATTTTCAAATGTATAAAAAAAATAAATAAATAGGTTTTGCTATAACGATTATCCTTTTTAAGAAATCATGAAAAATAATTTTTTATTAAAAGTATGTGCATAACACTTATCAATTTATAGAATACAATATATCTCAATTAAAATTTATTTGTTTTGGATGTTTAAAAAGTATTCTTAAGATACTCATTATCATTTTCATATATATATATATATATATATATATATATATATATATATATCAGTTCGGTCCTACTTATAAGTCGTATTTTAAAAAAAATTCTCTTTTAAATTTTCAAGAAATGTAATTACCATCCTTAATATTTATAATGTAATTAAATTTGACTTATAATAAAAAAATTATAATATATGTTAAATTCCACTTAGGTTTTTCTAATTTATATACTTGGATACTTGGACAACATACAAACTTTTTTATTTAAAGATAAATAATATGTTTTTTTGGAATAAAAAAAATTCTTTCCAAAAGCAGAAGAGTATAAGAAATATTTCTTGCAACCAAACATCCAACTGGTATAGTGGATTGACCTACTGGAAATTGGTTTGACGCTTAGGGATTTCGGGGTCAAAGGCTCGAGTCCGGTGAGACAAAGACTAGCACAATTTTTAAATCCGAGGTGAATTAGTTGGGCCACAAAAAACGTGAAAAAAAAAATCCAACTGGTACAAACAAAAGACAAGTTTGAAAACAATAATAGTGCAAAAACTACTGATCGACCTACACCACCGGAGTGAAATGAAATACAATGAATTGCGGTGGATAAAATTGCAATAGACATGAGGAAAACAGAAGAATAGGACAAGATAACAATCCTTGCAGGGTACTAGCTAATGTAAATTTAGAACTGATTAATAACACTATTAAATTGCGGTGGATAAAATTGCAATAGACATGAGGAAAACAGAAGAATAGGACAAGATAACAATCCTTGCAGGGTACTAGCTAATGTAAATTTAGAACTGATTAATAACACTATTAAATTGCGGTGGATAAAATTGCAATAGACATGAGGAAAACAGAAGAATAGGACAAGATAACAATCCTTGCAGGGTACTAGCTAATGTAAATTTAGAACTGATTAATAACACTATTAAAATTTTACTGTTGTTTAAATAAGATGGGATGATACAAAACCGCTATCTTAGATACTCCAAATACAACAGTTCTTGCCCACTATATTTGTCATCCAACCTTTAACAATACAATTTCTAGTTGTCGTTCTAGATTTCAATATATAGTAGTTCAACAAAGATAATATTTACAATTAGGGCCAGTAATAAACAATTAAAAAGAGTTTTTTTTTGTTTTTTTTATATCAACAAAGAAAATTTATTAAACAAAAAACAGTACAAGTTGTACAGCTTGTACTCAAACAACAGCAATACACTACAAAGTTGTTCAAAACATACAAATATATGCCTCACATCAACATCTCCACCTCATACCGACTAATCATCAACATCTCCACCTCATACCGACTAATTATGAAATAAAGATTACATGAGTTGACACCCTCTAGATTATAGGATTATAGGGGAATGAAGGGAGGGACAGTGGGAGTGGTCGCTTAAATGGAGAAGGGACTATTTCAATGGGAGGAACAACTATTGGAACAAATGAATGACGTATTACTTGGAGTTAGACTTGTTATGGATACAAAAGATCACTGTTCATGGATTCACGATAAATATGGTTCATATTCTGTCAAATCTGCATATAACATCTTGCAACGAGATAATTCAGCAAGTACATATGCCGAGGAGATTTATAAGGAATTCTGGAGCAACAAAGCAGAATGACTACTTTGGCATGGAAAGCTTTGAAGAATGGCATAGCAACAAGACTGAATCTGAAGAAAAAAATATTATCAATCAGGGTGAGGACAGTTTATGTGTTCTTTGCAGAAATGAAGAGGAATCTACATATAACTTGCTAAAATAGCTGTCCTGTTAGTTATTCGATATGGCAGCCTTGTTATTCTTGAGTTGGGAGTTCAAACTGTGCTACCTATGACTAGATTGCAACATTTTCAGCAACACGCACGCGGGACTTCTAATCAAACACGAAAAGTAAAGGCAGCGTGGATTAACATATGGATAGTGATTAAAATTATTTTTGAAGGAGAACATCTGAATGTTGAAGGAATTGTCGAGAATATAAGTATTAAATTCTGGCTTAGTATTAAAGAGGATATACATGGCAATTGTTACTCATATGGGATTGGTGTTCAGAACTGCTTGGCACTGTTTGAAAGATCATAACAATATTAATTAATTGATTATAGTAAGTAATGATATGTCCTTTTGTATGTCTTGAAGGTGTTTTTAGCATGTTGGGGTAGTTTATTTTAATCATGAATTTCATATGACTGTATGCCACGAGAGTGTAGTGTCGCAGGTGGTGTTTGATGTATACATTGTATTGGCAAATTGATATTAATAAATTTCTTTGCCAATAAAAAAAATTGACACCTTTTGAATTAATAATCACCCCATGACATCATCCTATTTAATCCGAGCTAAGTTTCCTGTTTGTTGTGTGTATTTCATAACGTAGCACGAACCAAATAAATATTCAGCCTGTAAAACTTTTTAGGTTCATTCCTCCAACGTGAAACATTCCATTGGGTTTAGGATCCAGTCAACAAATGAATAGCATCTTTCTCATATTCCTTCTTTTATATATTAGAAAATTTTGAATGGAGTAGTATATATCATAAAATCAAACTCACTAATTTTTCATATATTAAATACTTAAGTTCTAAGTAAAAATTATTTTTTTAATTGTTTTTCCTTGGTTACTAAAATCCTTTTGGCATCTTATTAAATCATTCATATACACTCATAGGCACGGTCCGCACGGGTGAGTTGCATTGCATGCTTTGTGTTGGATATTTTGCTAGGCTAATTTTTTGGTTTTAAGAAATATATTTTTATCCAATAATGGAGAGACTAATTATTCGAAATCGGTAAAACACCTTAATTAACGATCATTATTTGCAATAATATTTTTTTTACATACACATATTAGAAATATTGAACTCAAAATCTTATGCTTAAGTGATTCAAGCTTCTTTTATTTACGTCTAACTAACATTCATAGGGTATGGGCTAATTTTGTAGCACTTAAAGACATGATTGCCTTTATACTCGACAATAATCAACCATTATGAGAAGGTTGGGTTGCAGGGGACCAAGACAACAAGGGCTGGAACCCCACAAAAGAGCCACATTGCAGGAAAAACTGGTTTTCTATTTGCACAGATGCATGCAGATTGTAACCAAGTGGGTACAGTAACAACTGGTGTTGATGTGATAGTAAGGGACAGCAACGATTCCAACGTGTTGAATTTACAACCTGGAAGGAGTTAGATTTCAGCTAGGCGTGAGGCCCTAATTACAGAAAGTATGGCCTGGCCTTCAGATTGGGATTAAAACTTGCGATGGACAATGGATGCAAGCAGATAGATACTCAGACTCACTAATACTTTGTTATGTAGGGTCTTAAAATGGTGCATATGCCATTCACCATCACGTGGTTCTTGACTGTCTGAATCTTTTGAGAGGAGCTGATGTCATAACTCATATGTATCTTGTTACTCACATACATATAGTTTATAATTATTCAGCTCATTTTTTTTTTTACTCAAATTTAAAGTGCTTTTAGTATTTAGGGTCCTCTAGGGGCATTACCTAAGAATCAATAAATAGAAAATTTTATTAGAAAATATTTTCTAGCATTTTTTATTGAAATTTTTATATTCTACAATCTTGTTGAAGTAAGTACCAAGTGAATATAAATACGGTCTAGTCAAGGCTTATGAAAACTAAAACATCCCTTACCCTATGAATCAGTTTTTGGAATTAAGTTAGGCCTAATCTATCCAATTTTGAATATAATATATTTTAACCTGGATATCCTTCTAATAAAAAAATATGTCTCATTTTTTATCCACGTAAAGTTCACATGTTATTTTCTTATAGTAATGTCGAAAATTTTTAAGATAATTTATGAAGAAGAAGATATAACACTTCACTTCTCTTTTCCATTCTTTAATACTTCACAATACGAGTACTAGTATTTTAGAGACTAAATTGCATGAATTTGGATCAAATTTTGAATTAAATTCATTATTTAGTTTATAATGATCGCTTTCATCATATTCAATTATCTAGATTGATTTTGTTGAAATTTTGATGTACAAAATGCATTTTAACATACAATATAGTTGATGATAAATGACTGAATTTTTTAAATATTATATTAGGGATTCAATTTCTATTGTTGATAGAGCCAAAACTTATTGTCCGAGCTGAATGAATTTTGAAGAAATTAGTTTTTGACTATTAACCCAAAAAAAATAATAATCATGCAAAAAAATTATTAAAGCATTTTCTTTAACAGCAAAAAAAAAAAAAGGAGCATTTTAAGAATAGCTAAAACGATTAAGTGATTAACTATCCTCTTTAGTAATTGTGCATCTTAGAGATGAATTTAAAGAGGTAGATACTTAAATACATAGTAGTTTCCATTATTCTGACAGGATAAGAATGCCTAGTAATCTCAATTTTTCAACTTTATCTAAAAATAGTTTTGATGAGCTCCTTTTACAATTTTCTAGAATTTACAATAACTTGTTTTCTTTCTTGAATATCAAGATATATACTACTACATGAATAATACACTGTTCTTGATTGTAAAGTCCTGCACGCCATATATAATAACTCAACAATACGTTAAATTAATTTATTTTTTTTATAATGAAAAGTTTAGGTAAGTTGAGTAGTGAAAGCTTACAAAATCAGGTAGACCTTATGATTGTATGAGCATTTACATAGGTATTTACATATTATCCATTTACAAGGTCTGATCTTCACATCGGTAATAACTAGATTTGAACCCACGACCTTGTAAATTGTGAGTTAATTCGTGACTTTATTATCAACTGGACCAACTTTTGTCATCACATCATGTTAATTTGTTAATAATTCAATGTTGGAAAAATATTATTGGAAAATACTAAACAGATGAATCCAGACATATTCATGTCAAATCACCAAGAAACAATTAAGCATATGCGTACTTGAATTCATAAAGAAGACTGGGATATTCAACACATGATTCTTGATCTTTCAAGTCTTGATGCACTATTGTTCTTGATAAGTGATAATAATTATCTCTTTCCTAATGATGGAATGTTAGAAAAGCAAATGATGCATATGATTTGGGGACCATACCTTATTTATAATGAATTCACGGTGGCCTTTCATGAAGAGTTGTAATTATGAAACTTTTCTTATTTTTATTTGGGCATCAACAATATATAAATAACATTTTTGATAAATATCTACACATTATAAAATCCACACTAAATGATAACTTATCCATTTTAATACATTAATCTTTAAAAATCACTTTTATATAACTAGATTTTTATAATAGCGTAAATACATAATTAATGATATCAAGATTCACATATTAAATAAATACTTAATATTCGAGTCACAGATACTATCATATTGAGCTTGTGAGATATTTTGGGCTTTCTATTTTTTATTTTTTTTTAAAAGAAGTGTAAATTATTTTGCTCTTCTGTCTTTAAAAGATTGTTGCAAGTTGAATTGATTTCATGATTGTTCCACTTTTAAATGTTGGCCGTTTCTGCTATTCTATTTTTCTCTGTGCTTCGTCCCAAAAATTTGACATCCAATGGCATTGTCACGTGGTGTAGCGTGACCTACATAAGCTAGTTTTTTTGCCAATATCACAGGTATTTCCAAGAGCATCCTTAATGCAAGAGAATTTATGAGACTAATCATGCACGAGGTCGCGTTCCTATGTCTTTCCTAGCAGAATGTGTTAACCGGGAATCGAACCTGAAACTTCTTAGTATCAAGCCCCATTCCCAAGTTCTTAAGTTGGCAGGATCGCACTATTTGAGCCAACCCCCGTTGGTACATAGATAAGCTAGCTATATGCTACCTTTCAAGTCACATATATGATCAGAACGATTTTATTGTCCACTCCGAAAAAAGAGTGGACCGGTCCGCTATTTTCTATACAAAAATGATTTAGAGACTTATAAAATGAGCCTACAAAATACAAATCAACCTATACCATAAAAAGAGTGACATTGTCACTTGCCTACCATTGATTAATTAATAAACGATACATGTGTTAACTGGAAGTTGAAATCGACAAAAGGGCAAGAATGTCGGATGTATAAGTGAAGTCGACGGAAGTGTACTTAAACATTTTTGTTTAAAAGTGACTTCGAAGGAAGTGAACGTACAACCTGACAATGGGTAGATTTCGACAAAAGGATATGCGTCGACAACATAAGTGATGTCGAAGGAGGTGTACTTAAGTCTCATGACTTAAAAGTGACTTCGAAGGACGTGTACGTGTGTCGACAGAAGGAAGAGGTGGAAACAAGAGGTCTGTGTCGAAGGAATGTTGGCGCAAGAAAAGAGGAAGTCAGAGCCATCATGTCAACATTGGGAACGGAAGAGTAATTATGAAGGCATTTAATGCTCCTTGTGGCTATAAAATCCCCATTTCTGACGACCAGAAAAGCCACGAGATAATATGGGAAAATATAAGGAATGCCTCCATGAATTCTGGAAAGAAGAAAAAAGATTCAAATTCCACATAAGCATGAGTTCATCAAAGACTAAACATGTGGGATTAAGGTGTTCGGGTGTTGAAAAGAAAATGAGGGGATCTTCACCCCGAATACCTCCTTTATCCTCATGAATAGTGAAAGTCTAAACATGCGGGATTACATAGGACCCATTTCTGATGCATCAGATCAATGCAAGAAACTCCGAGTTGGAGGAAGCGTTGAACCTGATAAATAAGCATTGGAAAAGCCTTTGTAATCCCATAGGCCAAGGTTTGTGCCCTGCTAGGGTCGACTACGGTCGTCTTTCCTATTAAAGAGGTAAAGGAAAAAAGACCTCTGACGGCATTCTACTAGAAGCGTCGGAGGCATGTCTTTTGATTGAATGCTGATGAAACAGCAATTAGTCAAATTACATGTCACCGATATCAATCGAATGCGTCTGAGGCCGACAGCAGGCCCGAAATCCATTTTGACAGAAGGCCTGTTTGTCGAAAGGAACTTGATGTCGGTTGACATCCCAGAACCAAGAGGCAGGAGCACAACAACGTCAATGCTTCGAGCAACAAAGAGACTTAGACAAAAGTCAAATGGTTGCAGTCGAAGAAGAGTGCTGGTCGAAGGGATCTCAGCTAAGATGTCACCACGGAGTCCGACAGAAGTATCCACTAAGCCCAAACCACGACGTGGGCAGTTACATCATGGGGGATAGCGTATGTAGTGGGTAGTTTTTAGATCGTGGGTTATGCAGTTATGCAGAACGTGCGAATTTGCTTTGTAATTAGTTTCCGGATTCCTATGCCTATAAATAGGAAGTCCTTAGGTTGTAATCGGGGTCGGTTGCTAGGTTGACACACATAGGCCAAAATCCTAGACGTCTCACCAAAGCAGACAAACGGAGAAACGCCATTGTAAAGAACCTCAGCCTTCCATCCATTTTAAATTTCAATGCAATCTTTACTTTTCCTTGCACCTTTTAATTATCTGCAATTTCCTCTACTGCAAATTTTAATCACTTTCATTTCGATTCCAAGTCATTTACTTTACTGCAAATTTTAATCGCTTTCATTTCGATTCCAAGTCATTTACTTTAATTTACTGCAAGTTTTAATCTCGCCGCATCGTGTTCTTGGTGTCGGTTCCAATTTTCAATCGCATTTTTAACCCCAAATATCGAAAAAACACCAAAAAATACGGTTAAGTTCCTTTGCAAGATTACCACATAACCTATCGTTACCCACACCCCTTCCATCACCGTCAGTTCGGCAGGCGTCGGACGAAAAACCCACAAACAACATGTCACATTCTAATGGTGTAGGTTGATATGTAGGTTCATTTTGTAGGTCTCTGGGTATCACCATTCTTTTTTATGACCTAATGTAACTGCTGAGTTTTGTCTTATTCATATACTTTCTCCATTTGGCTAAAAATAGCAAATATATATATATATATATATATAATAGTTTGTTTAATACATCAATCAATTATCAAATAATTAATTTAATGTATTCTACATTGATCAATTAATCACTATTCAATATTTATAATTTTTAAGTTATTTCATTAATTACTTGAAATCTATCTTAGAACAAAAAATTTATCATTTTTACCAATTCTAGTAAGACAAAACAATACTATTATAGTGACTGAATCCCTCCAAAACAAATTGAAACTTTAATTTGGCACTCAATTTGCATTAAGTTATTTGCAATTTAAAATTAATATACTTACTCCTCAAATTTTTAATACTAGTTCCATTATCATTTTTGGGAAATTTTTAGTTTTTTTTTTTAAAATTAACCTCATTTTTTAGGATTGAGGATAATAAGTGAAAAAATTAAAGTTGTATTGAAAAATAAACTAATTCCATTATTATTAAAGTATTAAATCTTTAGTTTTTCAATGCATACATCATATTTTTAACCTCATGTGCTAAAAAAAAATTGCATTCCAATTTGTAATTGTATCCAATTACTTACTTTCACGAATATTTCTAATTGTGCAACATTTTTTAGAGTAACAATAAAAATATGATAATAATTTTGAAAAATAGTATATCAAATAATATTGTTTTAGATTAGTTAGTTAGCAATATAAAATACATTCATCAATTTATTTTAAATTGTATCATAACAACATGATTTAGGACCCATTAGAAAAAAATTTATCAACATCACTTTTTCCAATTATTAATTTAAATTAACGAATTTAGTAACTTTATCCCAATGAAAGCTAACCAATTTTTTAAAAATAATACACCCCCATGTTTCTATTTATATGTTTTTAAGCAAAAAAAAAAGACGTTTTTTTTAATTGTATTTTTAAAGGTTTCTCCCTTCGCTTTTAAATGTAATTTTTTTTTATTAAAAATAGGCTTTTTTAAAAAGTTAGTTAGCACTGTTAGTAAAATTAGAAATGTAAACATTAATATATTTTTTTAAAAATCATCGTAACTCTAAAAAATATTGAGTAAATATGAATATTTTTGTGGGAAAAAAAGTAATTAATGTCATTGGATTTGAAAATATGGTTTACATTAATGAAAAAAAATATACAAATGAGATTTGCATTTAGGACCGAAAGGAATTGTTGATTTTTCTGTTTTGCCCTTTATAAGAAATTGAAAAATAGTGAAGTAATATTAACAGTTTCAAAAATAGTTTGTGAAAAATATTAATGATAGTTGATAAAAAGTAAATGTTAAATGGGAAAAACAAAATTGAAAATTTATGTGAGAATGAAATTATTTTTTTTTAATGCAAGAGAATGAAATTATTTAATTTTATTGATTTGTGAGTTTTTTTTTTATAGAAATAGATAAAAAATATAAAAAATAAGAAAGGAGGTAGTGCAACAAAATATCAGCTTGGTAAGCTTGTGAGATAGTTTGGGCTTCCTATTTTCTGAAAAAGAATGGTAAATTATTTTGCTCTTCTGGCTTTAAAAGATTGTTGCAAGTTGAATTGATTTCATGATTATTCCACTTTTAAATGTTGGCTGTTTCTGCCATTCTATTTTTCTATGTGCTTTGTCCCAAAAATTTGACATCCAATGGCATTGTCACGTGGTGTAGCATGATCTATATTAGCAATAATATGCTACTTTTCAAGTCACACATATTGTCATATTGAGCTCAGCTTGTGAGATAGTTTGGGCTTCCTATTTTTTGAAAAAGAAGCGTAAATTATTTTGCTCTTCTGCCTTTCTATTTTTCTCTGTTCTTTGTCTCAATAAATTGACGTCCAATGGCATTGTCACGTGGTGTAGCGTGATCTATAATAAGCAATATGCTATTTTCACGTGGCAATGGCAGTGTCACGTGGGAGATTCCCTATCTCGCAACTTCGTCCATTGTCCTAGTAAGCAATTTATCAGTGTTTTATTTTTGTATTGTTTTGTTAAGTGCAGTCATTTCAAGTAGGTTACGACGAGAAACGTGATCCAACATTCATCCATCTTTGGGACAGGTATCACACACAACCTTACCCGTTTTATGAAGACGTACCTTCTCAATGATTTCATATCGAATTTGACTCGTCATGACAGACATAACAAAATAAATAATAACAATTAAAAGGGGATAAATTCGGTAGATTAGGATATATTTCCAAGTCATCCGATCTATTTTCTTATATATAAAAGTTGTGTTTTAGTGTATTTTATGAAATTGCTTTTGACTAAAGTTTATTAGCAGTTAACTTCAAATATGTAATATTTTGTATAATTTTTCGATATTCTTTAAAGAATTAAAGAAAAAAAATTGTTGTATCTTTTTAAGTAACTAAAAAAAAAGTTACATATATTTTGCTGTCGTGTCTATTAGCATAAATATAAATTGTAAATTTAATAATTAAGTCCATAAATTATTTATATAAAAATAATATTTTTATCATTAATATAATTTACACGAAATATCTTCATTATTTTCCTCTCATTTCATTATTCCCTTCCTCGTTTAAGAGCTCTTCTTTTTTTTTTCTCCTTTCTTTTCATGAGAACTCCTTCGTCCTCCTGAGTTATTCTTCGAATATTTAGATAATCAAATTATTTGTTTAGGCATATATATATATAGATAATCAAATTTCTAATATTTAGTTATTGTCCTTCAATGTACTGTACATGTCCGAATTGGTTAGTTCTTAAGTGTGAATTAAAGAAGATAAAATACGATGTGCAATGTATTGCTAATAAAAATTCATGATCATATTTTTTATTATCAATATATGCCTGACAGTTAATTTGATTATCTAAATATTAGAAGAAGAAATAAGGAGGAAGAAGAAGCACTCACGAAGAAGAAAGAGGAAAAAAAAAGCTGTCAAGTGAGGGTGGCGGGGAGTAACGAAGTGAGGGAAAATTAATGAGAGTATTGTGGATAAATTATATTATGGATAACATATTATTTTTAAGTAAATAACTCAAGAATTTAATTGTAAAATTTATAATCTATATTTATGTCTAATTGACGTGACATCAAAATAAATGTGACTTTTTTTATTAGGTCACTTAAAAGGATACAATAACTTTTTCTTTTGAAAGGGTACCGAAGCAAAGTTCTTTTTTTATTATTATATAATGTGAGTACTTTCTCTAATATATTTATGTGTGTGCTTAATCATAGTATGACATTTATTTAATTTTCTAATGAAATATTCATCTTTGACTCTTCAGCTAATAAAATCTTGGTTTTGACTAAAAAACACCAAATATTTTTGGTGTTCGAGTGCACCATATGTTTAATTGAATAATTGGATCTATCTGTAACTTGTTGTGTAAGTAATATGTATGGGTTTAATAAATTTGGAAATATTGACCTCGTTAATAAATTTATTTGTTGTTTGCATTTAAATTTTTTTTATTATCATCTATGCTATAAGTTACTATTTAAAATTATTTATTTAAGAAAATCATAAATTTTAATTTCATTAAATTATTTATAATTTATCAATTCATGAGCATGTAAATCAATTAATTATTTTTATTTAAGTATCTCTAACGTATGAAATATAAATTAAATAACTAGAATTATCATGTACTTTAAGGGTGTAAATTAAATAATTTACTTATATCAAGGTTATTTTGTTGTTATGTGCAGTATAATTTATTTTTTTCATCTTTAGTATATTAGATTATTAAATCTACATTAAAAAATAATTTTTAAAAAAAAATATAATTTTAGATTATATTCTTGAAAAATAATCAAAATCCAACATCTCCTTCATAGATGTTGTAGATTATTTTTGGTAAGATTATTTTTTGAAACCTGTGTAATTTTCCTATTCTACCCTTATCACTCTTTTTTTGTAAGTTATTTAGTAAAAATAATCCTCTTTACAATGTCCAAACAAAATAGATCAATTTAAATTCATTTTTCAACTAAGAGATCCAAACATAAACATATTATAATATTAACATATTATAATAAGCTTACCGGATTATAATCTAATTTTTTTCAGCTATATCAAACACGCACTTGAATGACGATCCATTCATCATTCACATGACAAATTGATCTAGTAGACCATGACCCCTGATAAGAACTTATATGAGGACTCAACATCCCAAAATCATGATTTGTTAGATGCGATCGTCAATTTACTGCATACCATTTTGAATGCATGGTAGTTTTCTTATATAAATAGACCATCGTCAATCTACTGCATATCCTTTAGATTTTTTGGGATAACCATTGAAAAACTCACTGATTATTCTTGCATCCAATTTATTTTCTTGTGGGTTATATACCTGCTTGGCCCCAAATGTGCAGGAGCCTTTCAACTCTCCACAATTCAAAAGGTGTTTTGGAACCACCTTAATTACTAGGGGCCTGTTCAACAAGTACATAGTAGTTTTCAATGCGTACATCCAAAATCACTCAGGTATAGAAGATTTACTTAACATGTTTTTAACCAAATCCAATCAAGTTCGGTTATGTCTTTCTGATACACTATTTTGTTGTTCCAGTGTACTGACATTATGTATTAAGCACAAATAATACGTTTATCAAAGAATTTAGCATGTGGATCAGGTTGTTGTCCATATTCATCACCTCTATCCGATCTAACAATTTTTTCACATTTCTTTTTAATTGCTTCTTAACTTAATTTATAAAATTTTCTAATATTAAAAAAAAATAGTGTTTCAAATATATATATGATAAACAACATTAATAGCAAAAAAATAAAGAAATAAAAAATTAACGCATACAATTTTTTTATTAGCAACTTATATAGTGATTTGCATGCAGTACTTTGGAGTAGGGTGCTTTTAATCTCAAATTGATGTACTATCTCTGTTTTTATATATATAGGACTTTTTTGGAAATTGTGATCTTACATATAAGGCTCATTTATAATTTTAATCAAAATTATCCTTATCATTTAATTGTAATTTTCTAGTTTTTAGTGGAATGATATGAATTGAAACTACCAATTTTAATGCAAAATTTATTTCAATGCATAATTAGCATAAATGATATTTTTGGAACAATAAGCTACTCCCACCGTTCCTATTTATCTATCATATTTCAAACAAAACACGCCATTTAAGAAATCTAATCATTACTCAGATTTTCAATATATTAATTATGTTTTTTCCCACTATACCCTTTCTCTCTCTGTAATCATTAATTTTTCTCCACTACTTACATAAACCAAGACATATTAAATAGGGACAAACATGGAAAATAACATTTATTATACTCTTGAAATCCTCAATACGACAGATAAAAAGAAACAAAAAATCTTTCCAAAAAACGACAGATAATAAGGAACGGAGGAAGTAAAACTTTCCAATTCAAATGCAAATTTATTTTTCTTGGTTAACGTAAAAACTATGAAAAGGATCATGTACAGGGACGAAGGAAGTATCTAGCAGTTCATGTTCTTGTGGCAAGAGGTATGAGAAAATTTTGAGCCAAATTATCCGCATCCCAGATTCAGATATACTCACTCCGGTCTCTAAAATAAGAATCAAAGAACATATTTATGTTGGTCTTAATTATAAGAAAAAATTAATTAATTTTTTTATTTTTAATACAATAATTTCTATAAAAGGATTATCTAATTTAATTTTGAGGTTTTAAAATTTCGAAATAAATTACGGCGATATAAGGCATTCTTTGTCTCGATTTCTGTAAGGAAATTAGAAAATTCTCAGGTATTAATTTGCAAATATTTTGGAAAACAAATTCTAAGTACTTTAAAACATCAAAACAGATTTAAGGCTTGATTTCATAGATATTTAGGCTTATAACTTAAGGGTTGATCAAATCTAAATCTAAATCCATAGTTCTCATCAAATTAAAAAAACATATATGTTCAAAATAATAACAATGTTTCAATTGAAGGGAAATACAATTGGTGGAGAAATTAACTAAAGAACACTAGGAGAACACTTAGAAGGGGGATTGAATAGATGTTAAAGAAACCTTGAAAGATTTTCGCACAAAACAAATTGAAACAATTAAAACAAATTATTTTCACAAAAACTTCAGCTCTTAATCGATTAGGCTATAGGTTAATCGATTAACACCTGACAGATAACAAATGGTTAATCGATTAGCACACCAGTTAATCGATTAATCACTGTTAAAACAGAAAAATCACTTTTCAATCGAAACTGAAAAATCAATCAAATATCATGTATGATCAAAGATAGCGCGAAATTGATTAACACCAAGATTGTTAATGACTACTTTTTTTTTTTTGAACAGCAAACCAAGAAAAATATTATTAAAAAATCAACCAAGCATCATAAAGTCATAGAGGCCCCACCTTCTATGAAGGGTTTGCCAAAATGACATACAATCATATGCTCCAAGTTGATTACCACCAATTGTACATGAGAGTTTTTCACACCACTGTGAAAGAAATACAATACCTACCACTATTACATTATGCCCCAAAACACCTACCCAGAAAAAGCAAATTATATGACCCCTCTATCACATCCCTCTTGCTAGGATCCCTACCTCCTTAAAAACCCTTGCAAAGAAAAAAAAACCCAATGGGAAAATTCAAAGCAAGGGAAAAAGAGCATAGCAGAACCTACCAAGGAAAGACTAACCCACTGCAGTCAGCCCCCTAAATATAATATGTTACCTTAACCTGGACATGCAACCTTGTGGGCATAGACACCAATCACAATATGAAAAAGATAAACCACCCAATATATTAATACAATGCCAAGTTCTAATTTTAATCGATTCCACCAGCTCCATTGTATTAGGATCCTCATTGGAAGATCTTTCTATTACTCTGCAACCAAATCAACCATACCACAGTTAACCAAATTATCAAACCCACATCCTCCTGTTTCTTCCCCTTCCAAGATCGCTTATAACTCTGAAAAACCTCACATACAGACAACCCCTGAGGCTTAGGCAATTGTAACCACAAAAGGATATCATTCCAGACCAACTCTGCCACTTGACAGGAAAAGAACAAATGCATTGCATCTTCTTCCAACATTCCACATAAGCACATTCAGCAGCCAACATAATTCCTCTTTTCCTCAAATTCTGTTTTGTTGGTAACTTGTCCCATAACAATTGCCATCCAAAAGCCTACACCTTCGTAGGAGCTTTTATCTTCCAGACATTTTTTAAGCACAGTAGTAAATCTTGCCCTAATGGTGACCCTTCTTCACCAACTTTTTCCATTAGAAATCCATAAGCTGATTTCACTGAAAAAATTCCTCCATTTCCTAAACCCAACACAGGTGATCATCTTCACAGGGTTCAAGCGGACCTCCCTTAGAATATCTCTCAGATAAGATAATTCAGATTCTTCTCATTCATACAATCTTCTCCGCCAATTGGAGGGACTTATGCAATGCAGGAATAGGAAGCACAATATGTGGTGACTGGTTTGAAAAATTGCATTTCAAGAAATGTAAAGATACCCCACTTGATACCCCTCTTGTTGTATTAAGATTTGCCTCAATGCAGAGATTACATCTCAATGAATAACAAACACTATTGAATTTCCTTCAAGAAATATAAACTATTAGAAATTGAGATTCAAAATAAAGTTTCTTGATCACAAGATATGAAAATAAGAACTTTGATCTTTGTAAAAGTGAGAGAGAATGTTGAGAGAATAGTGTGACTTTAATCTTTTTAGAATGATGTAAAAATGAAGTTGGTTAATCACAATGATTATGAAAATGTTTCTATAGGAAACCCAAAAGGTTTGGAAAACTTAAAAACTGATTTGCAAAGTGAAAAGCTGTTTTAAAAAGCTGAAAATCACGTGTTAATCGATTAGGGCATCAGGCTAATCGATTAACCACTGGCTAACACTTGCTAATCGATTAAGCATATCAAGCTAATCGATTAATACATGATTCAAATTATGCTAATCAATTAATTAACCTTGCCAATCGATTAAAGGCTGAAAAACACTTCTAAAAACTTGTTTTCTCAAAATTAGACCTTTTCTTTAAAACCTTTAAGCCACATATTGATTAAGGTTAAGTGAAATACTCAAGATATAATATGATCATGCACTTGACAGAGATTCACTACCCTCTAAAAACTCTACCCAAAACTCTAAGACTCAAAATAAAACTATAAAAACAATATTCATATTGAAGTCCTTGAGCTTGCTCTCTCTTCATCATAGTTGCTTTTTGTTCTTTGACATTTGGTTTAACTTGTTCATGGATGAGCTTTTTCAAAACATTGTCATTATCAAAACCATACATAAGGTCTAACAATCTCCCCTTTTGCACTTGCACTAGGTCTAACATCAATCTCAGGTTTTGCAATCCAATTCAATTTTTCATGTTAAAATCATAAAATCCGTTATGTCACTTACAATCCAGGGAATTGGCCTAAGGAATCTAAATTCTTGCTTCCGAAATTTGTGCAGCAGAAATTTAGAAGAAAGCAGAACAGAATCTTGGTTAAATACCTAGCTAAGTTCTTGGCATTTGAGATATGGATTCAGAACTCAAGTGTATTTATTTGAACTTGAGACAGAAAATCAAGAAGGAAAGAAAGACAAGATCATGAACTCACCAGCAACAACCAATTAGTTTAACAAAATCAGAATCAAGGTCATGGTTTTTTTTTTACAAAGAAAAGAAATTTTATTAAAAAAGCTAGAAGTATAAGAAATACTTCCGCCCATAGAGTACAACTCTATTTTTATTTTTCTCTTAAGTTCCCAATCCTTAATCAAGGTCATGATTTTCTTAAGTTCTCAATCCTTAATCAAGGTCATGATTTTCTTAAGTTCTCAATCCTTAATCAAGGTCATGATTAAGGATTGAGAATTTAAGAGAAAAGGAAAAGTAGAGTTGGAATTGGAAATCCTATGTTTCTGTATACAATGAATGAAAGAAAGAGGAGTGGTATGACTTTAGAAAGGCAAGGAGTTGTTGTGCCTCGAAGCCAAAGGCATAGCGATTCAAAAGGAACTTTTGTAATTCAAAAGAATAATTATCATAATCTAAAATGGTATTAAATTTTGTAAGTAACATTTGGATAAAAATGAGGAAAAAATTATTTAAATTTTCGTATCAACATTGCACAGTGAAATAAATTTAAATGGTTATTTAATTTGTTCATATATAATAAGCTAGCTAACAATTAAATATAATAATACAATATCAATCAAATGTAATATGTAAAATAAAGAATACTCCAAAAAATTGTAAAATAAAGATAGGTGAAATAGGTTATTAGGGGATTATTAATTAAATTAATAATAAGATAATTATAGCTAATATTTCTAATTTTAAATAATGAAATTATATTTTTGTGATAAATTTTCAATTTATTTAACTTTAAAATAAGATAATTATATTTATTTACCATCATCTCCTTGTAATTTTTTTTTCAACTTATGTTGCTCCTAATTATGTTATTAATGAAATTATCAAAAGACTTATTTATGTTTTTAGTCCCTGAAAGTTGAAGGTGTTTTGGTTTTGGTCTCTAGAAGTTTTTTTTGACCTTGATCAATTCTTACATGTTTTGAAATTTTGATTTTAGTCCATGCCTTTAGGAAAAATCAATTAACTGCTGATGTGGTTAGCGGAATGTCACACCATCATACACGTGTACAAGTATTGCATGCCATCGGTATGATGACGTGGATGATTCGGATCCGCAGGAGCAAAAGGGTCAAAGCCCAATTCACAAATACATTTGGGTTGTGCTTTGGCCCTTTTGATATCATGCATGTCATTCCACTGGTGGCATGCACTACCTGCACACGTGTATGCTATCGTGGTGTTCTGTTAACTACGTCAACAATACTTACAAGGACCAAAACCAAAACACTCCCAACTTTCAAGGACTTAAGACATAAATAAAATTTATCAAAATTCGAAGACGTTTCTTATGGGGTGGCGATGGTGAGAAGGGAAAGGTGCACTCGATTAAGTGGTATAAAGTTTGTAAACCAAACAAGAAGGTGGGTTAGGGATAAAAGACATGAAGTTGTTTAATTTAGCATTAGTGGGGAAGTGGAAGTGGAGATTGATTAAGGAGAGAAAATTGTTATGGGGGATGATGGTAGTTTCGAAGTATAGGGAGAGAATCATTAGAGGGTGTGTTGAGGGAAGGTCAAATATTTTTAAAAGGGTTGAGGTGATGAAGAGGGCTTGGAAAAATTGAGAGGGATTGTGAGGGGTCGAGGTCAAAATGGTTCATCAGAGGTTTGAAAAAAGAATTAGGGAAATAAAAGAGGTTTTTTTTTTGGATAATGTGTGGGTTGAGGATGTATCTCTAAAATCAACATTCCCTTTGTTCTTTCAATCTCCTTAACTAAGAATGCAAATGTTAGTAATATGGGAGAGTGGAGAAATGGGGAGTGGACTTGGAATATTAATTGGAGAAGAAATTTGTATTCATGAGAAACACAAGATGATTAAAATTAGTGCAGGTTGGTGGAAACAAAAAGACCGAAACAAGAAGTCAAGGATGCTTGGAGATGGAGGCACGACGCAACAAACAAGTACTCTATTAAAAGTGTATATATGCTACTTCAGCATGAGGCCAGGAATGTGGATAATGCATTCTACAAGAAATTCTGGAAAATTTTAATACTTACAAAGGTAATAGGTTTTGCTTGGAGAGCACTGTAAAATGGAATTCCAACCAGAAGTAATTTGAAGAGAAGAGCTATTACTAAGTTGGTGATAATGTCAAGTGCCCGAGGTGTGGAGTTGAGGATGAATCTATTGAACACCTTCTATTCTCATGTCCGAAGGCGTACATAATATGACAAAGGTGTTACTCTTGCTTTAATCTAAAACTAATTCTGCACAAGGAGGGGAAGGAAAGTTTTCTACAACATGGAGGTTTAGTATACCTTAACAAGAAGGCCAAAATTTGGTGAATGAATCTACGGTTCATAATAATATAGAATATCTGGAAGTATACAAACAAGATTGTTTTTGATAGTGTAATCGTAGGCAATGAAGATATTCTAGAACAAATAAGTGTTTGGTACTGGACATTGTTCAAAGTACATATTGTGGGTACGGTGTTGCTACATACTCCTTTGCTGATTGGGTTTTAAATCCTTGGGCATATATTAAACAATTGTAAAGAGTTCTTTTTGAGGGGATCAGAGTACCCCTTATGCTTTTCTTGATTGATTTATTTAAAAGTTTTTTGCTATTAAAAAAATAATGTCTATATTTAAAAAATGCAACAATGAAAATTTCAACAAATTAATGTAATTAGTGTATTTTTATTTCAACAAATTAATGTATTAACCCCCTTCACTGTATTAAAGCTGCCGCTATATAATCTGTAAGGTGCTGGCCTAGTTTCTCTTCTTGTATTTGGGTTGTGAGCCCCCAGTGCCCTTTAATGCAATTTGGTTTATCTAAAAAAAATGTAATTGCATCCAAAATTTCAAAAGGAACTTTTACAAGTGCTTGTTCTTTTAAGAGTATATTACATAGTAATTTTATTTTGCTGAATGTTAACAAGTAATTTTAGAGTATTATTTAAGAAATAAAATATGTTAAATAATTTTACATTGAATAATGATATATTAAACTACTAAATTTCTATTTTCAATGTCTCTATAGTTTTTATTGCTTAGGTAACTCGCTAACATGACTTTTATATTTTTAAATGAAAGTAAGATACACTAGGAGTGAGTTCTCTAAACATTAAAGAAGGGTTATAAAAGCACGTGTTTAAAATACAGATGGAAAGAAAAATATTTACTTATGAGAGAATATTCAGCATTAAGGGAATTGCGCCTTTAAATGCTATAGTATTTGCTGACAAAATGATTTTTCAGAACAATAATGTATGCTTGCATGGAAAGGGTATTTTATATTTTACTTGCTTTCCATGATTGTGGCATTTAATTTAGAATATAATAATACTTTTCCTTGGAATACTATATATATAACTTCAAAGATTGAAAGGACAATTCAAATACTTGATAATAACAAACCATTGCTCCCAAATGGATTGTGAACCTCCATTCTTAGAGGCCTACAAGACCCTCTTGCAAAGCTCATCACTTGGTGTTGGAGTTGGAGTTAGGAAAGATGATATAAGAAATGAGAAATTCTCCATGGTAGTAGAGAAGAGTTGCGATGAGCTACCTATAATAGATCTAAACCTTTTAAACCTTGGCCACTTTGAGAGGGAGAAGTGCATGAAAGAGATTACTGAAGCTGCCAAAGAGTGGGGTTTTTTCCAGGTTGTGAATCATGGTGTTTCACAAGAGCTGCTGCTGAACTTGAAGTTTGAACAAATGAAAGTGTTCCAAAGGCCATTTGCAACTAAGTCACAAGAGGATTTCATGAACTTGCCTCCCAATACTTACAGGTGGGGCAACCCATCCGCTACTAATCTGAGTCAAATTATATGGTCCGAAACCTTTTTCATACTTCTTCAAGATGTAGCAAGGATGGACCAGCAAGAAAGTATAAGGTAGACCTTCATTTATTTCTGATGTATAGTTAGTTGTTATCTCTACAATTACATCTAACATCTTAGATGATAACCGAGGTTTTACAAGTTCCGGTACTATGCCTTATTATAAAGCTTAGTTGCCACAAAAATTATAAGATTTGGTTGTACATATACATTGTTGTTTCTGATAATTGTCTCTTTTCAATTTCAAACTGCAAGTGTGTGTGTTAGGATCATAGCACACAACAAAAATTTCATACCGCAAAATATGACCTTAGGCAAGGACAGATTCATGTGGTTTTCAGAGCATCCATACCCATGGATTAAAAATTTCTCTCTAAATATATCTCATCTATTATTTTATTATTTTTAACATTTTTCTATATTTTAAGAGCAAACTCTATATTTTATCTCCACCTATAAATCAACTTTTGTTCTTAAAATGAGTCCCCCATATTATCTCATACTCTCAATTATATTATTGATTGTTGTTATTTTTCTCTCCTACTTCTCTCCCATTTTTTTTTTCTAAAATAGAGACAATTCCTAATTAAGGATATATCGATATCACACTTTTCCTATACTGGTACAAAACATTAGGAACAATCCCTAATCTTAGCTTTTAAGGACATTGAATTTTGTATATATCAATGTAGATGCTCTTGGTGGGCTGTAGCCTCCACAATCTTCTAATATTTTTAGTATATATACAAATATAACTTTTGCTCTAATACGAATACAAGCAATCAAAATTTTATTTATCTATTTAATGTTTTAAGAATATAAATACTTGTAGAGAATGGTTATGAAAATGTATGTTAGATCTTTCTCGTATTTTATTTTTTTGGTACAATAGTACTAGTATTATCTTTGGATTTTGTATGTTATATATTTAGTAAGGGTTGAGTATTCCTTGGGCTTTGATTCATAATAGTAATAATTAAAATGTTTCTTTATAAAATAGATGATATATTCTTAAGGAGAATGTTAAAGAGAGTCTTTGAGGTATTGATTAAGGTATTAAAAGAGGTAATTTTGAATGGAAAATAATGTGTTTAATTAGAAAATGAAAAATGCTTGACTTCGATTTTCAACAACAATTTTTCATTTTTTGTATTTCTTAAAGAGTCATTAACACTAGTTTACCTTTTATATATATATATATATATATATATATATATATATATATATATGAGCGCACAGATTAAGAAAATGTTGATTATTGTAAATATTATGTATGGTTTGTCCAAAATGTCTTTATTTAATCCTTATTGAAAATTGTAGTAGTGTTTAATTTTTATTAGTAAGTGTGTCCATTAATCAGTGTATAGTGGTTAAGAGATGAGAGAGATGATAAAAGTATAATTAATGAAGAGTAAATGAAATGATTGAATGAGGTTAAAATTGGAAAAAAAATGTTTATGTATTGAAAATGTAAAAGGCCAAACATTGTGAAACAAGAAAAAAGCCTAAAAGGTCAAACTCAATGAAACGGAGGGAATATATAATAAGTAAAAATTCCATTCGAAAGAGAGCAACTACTTTACTTTTAATGCTATGTGTCACTCTAATAACCTAAAATTCTTGGGTCTGTCATTGACCTTACGCCAAATTAAAATTTAATTAGCCACTTTTATTTTTTTATTTTTTTATTTTTTTTTTGCATCAAGGTATCCTATCGTCGATAGTCGAAGATTAATCTCTTCCAAGGCATAGAGATCACCTAAGTGTGTTTTGCCAAAACCTTTTCCATTCCCGCGGCAGGGATCGAACTCCTGACATCATGATGGTAGCCACTTTTAATTTAAATCCCTAATTAATACTAGTAGTTTTTTGGCATACAATTCTGTTTCAACAACAATGGCTTAAATTCGTTGTGTGGATCAATGCATATGTTTCCCACAATTGCATTTACTGTAATTGCCAAAAAAAAAAATGTGGTCTATATGTTCAGGTCTTGATAAGTTTGCGAAGATTGCAAAATCCCAATATTATGATTTACTCCCTAATACCTTGCTACATACTTTGATGTCAAAGTAAAAACTTGATGAAGTTATTGAGGCTGACTGTGGATATTCGATCCCAAAAATTTAAGCATGTTAACATGTAATAACGTTTAATTATGACAATTTTCATCTTTTCACTTAAACACACAATTTTCTTTTTGGTTAAGTAAAAATCGCGTGTTTATCAAAAAGGGAATAAAATTTGCGTGTTTAAGAAAATTGTGTTTTTCATCTTTTCACTTAAACACTAAATTTTCATTCCCTTTTTTGCTTAAATTTTCATCTTCTTTGAATGTTTTTTTTATTCTATTTTCATCTTTTCACTGAAACACGCGATTTTCATCTTCTTTAATTATTGATCAAAAATTATAATAACAGTTTTTTTCAATAATTTTTTTTATAACAAATTTTTTTTATTAAATCAAAGAAGCAAAAGGATTGGTTCAAGCCAAACAAACAAACCAAAATACAACCAAAAGATAACTGAATTGCAGTATCCTCTAGACTAAGACAAAAGCTAAGACCAAGTAAGCTTTTCTCAATAATTAAAGGAGATATTTTCACATCTAACATCTCCAATAAATCATGCTTTGCTATATTTAGATCAACAATGGAAGCTTTTGCTAGCGAAGTTATCGCTCTGGCAGAAAGTTTGGTGCAGATTCTAGCAGAGAAACTGAGCATCAATTTTAGCTATTTTCAAGAGAATTGTTCCGCAAATACTTGTTTTCTTAGGCTGAACAGATATCCACCATGTCCATTCCCTTCAAATATGTTTGGCCTAATACCTCACAGTGACTCTAGTTTCCTCACTATAGTACACCAAGACCATGTTGGAGGGTTACAATTGATGAAAGATGGAAATTGGGTTGATGTCAAACCTATCCCACGAGCACTTATTGTTAATATTGGTGATCTATTACAGGTAATTAAAGTTCTCGTCACTCTTGCAACATCCTTATTAGAATATAATGTTCGTAGTTGGTTGTATTGAAAGACTAAATAATTATTTTTTAATTTATTAAGTTTCATATTTTTAATTAACATTTTCGGTTAGATTAACTTATACACTGGGTGTATGGGATAGAAAGACCCTTTTGTTATATAGCATTCACTAGAATAGGTTCACGCTGATATACGGGATGGAGATCACCTGTTCCATAACCATGTCCAATTCCCTATATCCTCTCAGATTTTAATAAAATGGAAAATAAATTTTCAACTGCTATGGCATTTAGGAAAACAAAGTATTTGAGAACAAAGGATTTGCATTCGGATATATGTGGTAATATTTTCCGAAAAACTTACGTGTAATATTTCATTATTTTAACATTAAAATTTGACAAACGTTAATTTTCTAGCAACAAAAAAGCTGTTTTTATTTTTCATTTACTTTTTATTTTTTATGTATACTTTTCATATGTACACATTAAAAAAATACATAAAAAGAGTGGGAAAATAAACATTATGATATGTATGTTCATATTTTGAGTTCTAGTTATTTTAATTTTATGGAGAATGGATAAGAAATATTATTTTCACATTGCATACATATATAAAAATAACTCATATTTTTTGCAATTTTTACTCTTACACTTTCTTTTATACCTTCATCTTTTTTTTTATCTCTTTTTCCTTTCATATTATATCACCAATCACTTTTCTCTTTTATATATACACACAAAAAAAATAAATAAATAAATCAAAAGACAACTATTTAGTTGTCCGATCCCCATTTGGTTGTCAATATAACATAATTGAAGAACAAACCCTTGCAAGTTACTATTATATGACACCCTTATCTAGCTAGATTCTAAATGTAGGGCTAACTTCCTCAGGCCTGGGAAAAGATACATATATAATTGCATGACTAAAACTTTAAATTATGCAAGTGGCTAGCTACTATTTTGTGCAGGCATTAAGCAATGGCTTCTACAAAAGTGTTCAACACAGAGTGGTTGCTACTGAGAATGAGAGGTACTCTGTGGCATATTTCTATAATCCATGCCCTGATGCAGAGATAGAAAGCCATGGCACGCCACCGTTGTACAGAAAGTTTACTTTTGGAGAGTACAACGAGCAGAAAGAGAAAGATGTTAAGAAAACTGGTGATAAAGTGGGTCTATCTAGGTTTCTCTTGAAGAAACATGAATAAAATTAAAAAAAAAAAGGTGTGCTAATGTAATAATGCAATGAGATGAGTCAGTCATATCAGATATATATCCTAAGGATTATTCAAGGACCACATATTACAACGAAAGTTTTCTTCTCTAGTCATAAGTCGACAGGTGTTACGTTTCTCTGAATTAATGGGGTTGTTAGTTCTCCAATTTCAATAATGGCATGCAAGCTTCAATGTTGTTCTTTCAATTAAGAGTGTTATTGGGGTGAAAGTGAAATGATCTGATGGGTAACATGTGTGAAGTGATAATGTGATATGCATGGTGTCAAAAGCTACGGAACCATGGAATTGTATATTCAAAAAAGTCTTATTTATGGTTTTAAGCCCTATAAGTTGACCTCGTTTTGAATTTAGTCCTTAAATCTTTTTTTGACCTTGAATGGTCTTTAAATCTTTTTAAATTTTGTTTTTAGTCCTTCTGTTTGTCTTCTTCCGTCATCTGCTGACATGGCAAACGGTGTGCCATGTCAGCCCTTATATTGACTGACAACGATGCATCTGATGTGGACCTCCCACCCATGTGAGCAGGAACCGAGCATAAACCGAGCATGAGCCGAGCATTAACCGTGCATGAGATATCGACCGAGTACGATGCAATTGGTAACGACATAGCTTGGTTCGTGCTCAGTTCATCGTGCTCGGTTCGTGCTCGGTTCGTGCTCGGTCGATATCTCCCCTCGGTTTGGCAAGTCATGCTCGGTTCATGATCGGTTAATGCTTGGTTCCTGCTCGGTTCCTGCTCACATGAGTAGGAGGTCCACATCAGATGCATCGTTGGCAGTCAATGTAAGGGCTGACATGACACACCGTTTGCCATGTCAGAAGATGATGGAAGAAGACAAACAGAAGGACTAAAAACAAAATTTAAAAAGATTTAAGGACCATTCAAGGTCAAAAAAAGATTTAAGGACTAAAAACAAAATTTAAAAAGATTTAAGGACTAAATTCAAAACGAGCTCAACTTATAGGGACCAAAACCATAATTAAGCCTTCAAAAAATTTAAAAAAAATGGCTTATTTAAGTTTTTGGTCCCTTAAAGTTACCCGAGTTTTGGTTTTGGTCCCTGTCTTTTTTTTTTACCGGTCCTGGTCCTTAAATGTCTAAAAATTTTGTTTTTCGTCCTTGCCGTCAGCCTATTCTGTTAACCCGTGACATGGCAAACGGAGGAGCCACGTCACCCGTGCCATGTCCACTCCCTGGCCTCCACATCCGCGCCACGTGGAAACCCTTCCACCTCAGCCCTCACATGCCTCCCACGTGAGTAGATCTGGCGGGATTTTTCCCGGTTCTTACCCCATCAGTACAACGAAACGCTTCATATGCCAAAACACCCACCTCATTTCTTCTTCACTACTTTCTCTTCTCTGAGTTTAGTAACTTTTCCCCTCAAAATCGAAAACCCTAACTTCCTCTCTCAAAATCGATAAGCAGAAAGAGAGAAGGAAAATCGAAGCATCTGGAGCTGTGGTCGTGCATCCAGAGTGATTGTCGAAGGAAGAGAGAAGCTCATAGGTAGCACGTGTTCTCTTTCTCTCTCTTTCTCTCTCTTTCTCTGTCTCTTTCTCTTTCCTCTTTCACTGCTTTCTTCTTTGTATTTGTTTCTTTATAAGTGGTGTTGGTTTATGTGGGGTGTTGGTGGGGTCCACTTAGGGTTTACGTATGTCAAGTTTGTGTCCACAAAAGTTAGGGTTTGATGTACTGTACTTCCATTTTTGTGGTTAGTTTAAGAAGATATTAGATGATAGGGTTTGGACGGCAGTGGGTTCAATAAATAATGTTTGTTCACCATATTTAATGCAAGGGGAGGTATTTGTTTAATGCTAGTGTAATTTTTGTGGGGACCAAGTATACTGTTTGTGGGGACAAAGTCCATTGTCATTTTCAGTGTTGTCAAAGTATCCATTTCATTTTATTCTTGTTTGTGTTTTTTTTTTTGTGCATGTGTAACGTGTACTCTTCTTGCATTCTAAAATGTCTTCTATTTTTGCATGTAGGTAGGTATGAGTTTCACAGTTGTAGTTCACCATGCTGGGGTATTTGGTGAAGGACCTAAGGTGACTTATGTTGGAGGTGAGGTGCATGCCATCCATGGCATTGATGTTGACAGGTGGAGTTATTTTGAAGCACAGTCCCTACTTAAGGATTTGGGGTATATGCAATCTGCAAAGCTTTGGTGGAAACCTGTGTCTGGAAGCCTAGAAAAGTTGAAGGAACTATCATATGATGCCCATGCTAGTGAGTTGGCAAACTATGCACTTAAGCACAACTGTGAGGTAGACATATATGTCGAACATGATATTGTTTCAGTGCCCACAGTTGTGCAACATCTGGAATATACCAATGCAGGAGAACAGGGTGGCCAAGAAGATGTGGTAGACATTACTAGTGATGATAGTGTCCAAGAAGTCCATTTTGGAGAAAGTGAAGAGGAGAGGGATATGGATTTAGATGATGGGTTTGTTTCAGACAATGATGGTGCTGCATATGAGGCTGATAATGGTGTTGCTGCAGATGAGGCTGATAATGGTGTTGCTGCAGATGGATTTGTTGTAGAGAATGAACAAGTCAATGAAGCTGCTGTAGATGAGAATGATGATGTGCAGAATGCAAGCACTGCTGGTGCAGCAAAGAGGAGGAGAAAGAAGCTGAATCTTAGAAGGCCTTGTGATGAGCATTTTATTTCCCATTTTTCCTTGCATTATTTTACTCCTATTATTGATACTTGTTGCCTATTTGACATTGTTTAGCTTGATTTAGTGATTTAGAGTTTATTGGACTAATATTCTGAATATTGTTTAATTTGGGATTATTTAGCCTAATTAATTCTATTTCTATTTTCAGGTCATATTTGGCACAAGGGCTTTTTGGACATTTTGGGAGTGAAGATTTAATGTTGGAAGAGAAGATATATGATGAAGTGAAGATTGTAATCTATCTTTAGGATTAATTGAGATTTAGTTATATCTTTAAGATTTAGATTTTATCTATAAGATATTTTTAGATTTAATTTAGAGATAAGCTTTCCTTAGGATTTGGGCCCATGATTTAGGCCCGTTTTGTGATTTAAAAAAGCTAAATTCGTGTAAACCCTAGGGAGCCATCTATCATTCCACGTTTTTTACATTCTCTCTCATAGAGAAGGCTTAGTTTTGCTCTCCAAGCTTGTGGTGGCTGCTAGGGTTTCTCTCTCTTCCCTTTTCTACACGTTTTTGGTATTTTTCTTCATGGAAGGTTAAACTCTTAGGTTAAATCCCTTTGGTAATGTATCACATACTCTTGAGGTTTTGTTCTTAATGCTATTTCGTTTTTATTCACTGTTTTCATGCTTATTGATATGTTATGGTTCGCTTAGTTCCACTGTATAGAGATAATCCATGTGTATGAATGCTTAATTTATGCAAACTCGTAAAAACTCCATGCTTTGGCTTTTAATGCTTAATTAGAGGTTTGGGTTTTGGGGTGAGAATTGAATTTTCGCTTAGTATTTAATTCTCACTAGTTGGACAGTGAAGAGGAAAGAAATTGATCTTTTGTGACCGATGATAGAGTTGTGAACGCGAGCCAAAGGGGTTTATCCGCTTTTCCTTATCTGTTTCTTCGTTTTGATTTAATTCTGTTTTGATTTCAATTATTCAATATTCAATACAAAAAAAAAAAACCCTGTTTTCTATGCATACTATGTGTTCGACCTTTTGCTTGATAAGATATTCCTTGGGAGACGACCTAGGAGTCACTTCCTAGTACTATACTTAAACTGTTTTTATTTGTATCGGGTACGACCTCGATCAAATTTGGCGCCGTTGCCGGGGAGTATCGGTTCTTGCCAAAGGTCATTAGTAGTTAGTTAGTGTCGTAGTTATTATAGTTATTATAGTGTGTCGTGTCTGATTTAGGGTCTAGTAGTCAATTCTGATAACCAGTTGAAGTTGCACTGTTTGCTGTTTTGCTATTTTGTTGCAATTAGTGTATTTGATTGATTCTGTGATTGCTAGTTCACATAGTTGTGGGTGGAATTTTTGCACGAAAATTTATATCCACACTAATTTCATCATATAAAAAGGTTCTGAGGCACCACGATCACTCAGATCATCACTGGTTGTGAGTTCCAGAAAAATTTTCCAAGTTTTAGCAGCACTTTCTTCAAATCGTCACAACTTTTGACCCGTAACTCGGAATTTGACGAATTTTATATCAAATCGAAGGGAATTTTCTGAATAATCTGATTTTTCTCGCTTTGTTAGAAAACTCCTTCGTCTGGATCCTGAAAAATCCGTTTTACTATTTCTTTTTTATTTTACAAGTTTTATTTTCTTAGTTTTTGGTCTCTGATTTAATTGTTTGACTTGGTTCCCTTTTGCATTTTGTCCTCAAACTTTTTGTGGTATGTTTTCATGATTTTAGGGTGCTGAAAAAATAAAGGAAAAAATTTTAAAAAATAAAAAAATTTTGTTGCCTATTTTGGTCATGTATATTAGTGACAGTTTGCTATGCTTAATGGTGTTCTGTTCAGTACATGACTAGGGGCAACCCAAGCTACTTTCATCCATATAACCCTGAAATTTATAGAACTTATCACAGACTAGTTAGACAAAATAGGAACCAGTCCATAGGTAGTGAGTCTATTGAGTCTTTACATAGTGAGTCTGCTTCTTTTTCTTCTATTCCTATAAATTCTGATTCTTATTCTGATTATTCTGAAAATATGGCTCAACCTCCACCACGTGAGAGGACATTGAGGGAGCTGGTTGCACCTGATTTCACTATTGAAGATTTGTGCATCCAGTATCCCGATGACCCGTATGAGCTAAGGTCTGGACTAATTCATTTGTTGCCCAAGTTTAATGGTCTTGCAGGTGAGGATCCTCATAAACATCTCAAGCAGTTCCATATTGTTTGTGCTACTATGAAACCACATGATGTGCAAGAGGATCATGTTTGTCTTAAGGCATTCCCACACTCCCTAGAAGGGCTAGCCAAGGATTGGTTGTACGATCTGGCCCCTGGTTCTATCACAGTCTGGGATGACCTGAAGAGGGCATTTTTGGAGAAATTCTTCCCTGCATGCAGAACAACAGCAATCCGAAAGGATATATCAGGCATCAGGCAACAAAGTGGAGAAAGTCTCTATGACTATTGGGAGAGATTCAAGAGACTGTGTGCGAGCTGCCCCCACCATCAGATCTCAGAGCAGCTGCTTATTCAATATTTCTATGAAGGTCTCAACCTCATGGAGAGAAACATGCTTGATGCTGCAAGTGGTGGTGCCCTAGGAGACATGACACCTTTAGAAGCCAGAGTCAAGATTGAGAAGATGGCTTCCAATTGTCAACAATTCCATGCAAGGGGCAACAGCGATGCAATCATAGTGAGAGGAGTGAATGATGTTGGCACAAGTTCTGGTAAGGTTGAGAAGCTTGAACAGAAGATAGATTCACTTACAACTTTGGTCACTCAATTGGCCATCAACCAGAAGAAGTTGTCCCTGCCTGCTAGATTATGTGGCATATGCACATCCGCTGAGCACCCCACAGATGCATGCCCTTCTGTGCAGCAGCAACCAACGACTGGTGCTGACCAACCTGAGGCATATGCCGCCAACATCTTCAACAGTAGAAACCAGCAGCCACAGAACTTTGATCTCTCTACCAATAGATACAACCCTGGTTGGAGGAACCATCCCAACCTGAGATGGTCTGATCAGCAGCAACCTTCACAGGTTCAATTTCAGAACAATTCTAGACCACCATATGTACCTCCTCCAGTCCAGCAACAGAGACAACAACAGGCTAATTCTGCACCACCAGCTCCTAGTACTGAGCAGCAGCCTTCATTGGAAGAGCTGATGAAACAGATGACCATGCAAAATCTCCAATTCCAATAGGAAACTAGAGCATCCATTCAAAGACAAGAGGCCTCCATTCAATCTTTGACCAATCAGATGGGACAGATGGCAACAGCAATCAACACTATGCAATCTCAGAATTCTAACAAGTTGCCGTCCCAAACAGTGATCAATCCAAACCAGAATGTGAATGCCATTAGTCTAAGGTCAGGGAAGCAGATTGTCACACCCACGCCAGAATCTGACATCAACAAAGATGATCTAGTTTCAACCAACAAGAAGAGCCAAATGGTCGAGGAGAGTGAGCACACAAGTACCAGAAAATCCCATCCAGCTCAGCCTTCCACAAGCACAACACCTGCTGCTGCCCAACAACCACCCCCCCATTCCTCTTCCTTTCCCACCAAGGGGGGTGATTCAAAGCAAGAAAATGGAAGAGATTGACAAAGAGATACTTGACACATTCAGGAAGGTGGAAGTCAACATACCCCTTCTTGATGCAATCAAGCAGATTCCAAGGTATGCAAAGTTCTTGAAGGATCTATGTACACACAAACGGAAGCTCAAGGGCAATGAGAGGATCAACATGGGAAGAAATGTCTCTGCTCTTATAGGTAAACCCGTCCCTCATATTCCTGAAAAGTGTAAGGATCCTGGAACTTTCTCTGTGCCTTGTATCATAGGTAATACTAAATTTGAGAATGCTTTGCTAGATTTAGGAGCATCTATTAATGTTATGCCTATGTCTGTTTTCAAGTCTCTTTCACTTGGACCCCTTCAACCTACGGGTGTGGTTATTCACTTGGCAAATAGATCTACTGCCTACCCCGCAGGTTTGATAGAGGATGTCCTGGTTCGGGTTGAAGAGCTTATCTTTCCTGCTGATTTTTATATTCTTGATATGGAAGATGACACCTCTCGTAGTGCTGTCCCTATCATATTAGGGAGACCATTTTTGAAAACAGCCCGAACCAAGATAGATGTGCATGCATGTACACTTTCCATGGAATTTGATGACAGTGTGGTTCGATTCAATATTTTTGATGCTATGAAACATTTTTCTGATGACCACTCTGTTTTTCATGTTGACTTCATTGATGATCTGATTGATGAGCATGTTCTAGACTTTTTGCATGATTATGATTTGCCATCTTTCACTAGCTCATTTACTTGTTCTGCATGTTCTGATTCCGAAATGTGCACTGCATGCATTGAAATTGACCAGTTTTTAAATTCTGCTACTGCATCTGTTGATTCATATGATATAGATTCAGATCATGCTAACCCCATTTCTGTTTTGCATGAGTCTAATTCACTTGTTCAGGTGCAGGCGGCAGAATCCAATTCTGCTGCTCCTTTAGTTCCATCTGTGATGCAGGCACCTTTATTGGACCTGAAGCCCCTTCCTCCTCATCTCAAATATGCTTACTTGGAGGCTGAGCAGAAACTTCCAGTGATCATCTCTACCTCCCTTTCTGTTGATCAAGAGAAGCAACTGCTGGATGTGATTAGAGCAAACAAAAAGGCAATAGGATGGACTTTGGCAGACATACCTGGTATTAGCCCCTCCATGTGCATGCATCGAATTTTATTGGAGGATGGGGCTAAACCAGTGAGACAACCCCAGAGACGGTTGAACCCCCAGATTCTTGATGTGGTGAAGATAGAGGTCACCAAGCTGCTGCAAGCTGGCATTATCTACCCCATTTCAGACAGCACTTGGGTAATCCCGGTTCAAGTAGTTCCCAAGAAGTTTGGGGTGACAGTTGTCAAAAATGAGAAGGATGAGCTGATTCCCACTAGAGTGCAGAACAGTTGGAGAGTCTGCATTGACTATAGGAAGCTCAACCAGGCGACCCGCAAGGATCACTTTCCTCTTCCCTTTCATTGATCAGATGTTGGAGCGCCTGGCAGGTAAATCTCACTATTGCTTCTTAGATGGTTTCTCTGGTTATTTCCAAATCTGTATTGCACCAGAGGACCAACATAAGACTACATTTACCTGTCCTTTTGGTACATTTGCTTATAGGAAGATGCCTTTTGGCCTATGCAATGCTCCTGGCACTTTTCAAAGATGTATGATGAGTATTTTTAATGACTTACTTGAGCATTGCATAGAGGTCTTCATGGATGATTTTAGTGTATATGGTTCCTCTTTTGATGCATGTCTTGATAGTTTGTCTAAGGTGCTTAATAGGTGCATTGAGACTAACCTTGTCTTGAATTTTGAAAAATGTCATTTTATGGTAGAACAAGGCATAGTCTTAGGGCACATTATTTCGCATAAGGGCATAGAGGTTGACCCTGCTAAGCTGCATGTAATATCACAGTTGCCTTACCCCTCTTGCGTGCGAGAGGTGCGTTCTTTTCTTGGCCATGCAGGTTTCTATCGCAGGTTTATTCAGAACTTTAGCAAGATAGCCCTTCCACTATCCAACTTGCTTCAAAAGGATACCGCATTTGAGTTTGGAGACCAATGCAAGAAGGCATTTGATGAGCTAAAGAGAGAACTCACCACCACTCCCATCATCCAACCACCTGACTGGACTCTCCCATTTGAGCTCATGACCGATGCCTCGAATTATGCTTTGGGAGCAGTTCTCTCCCAAAGGGTTTGTAAGATGTCACATGTGATTTATTATGCATCTAGGACTTTAGATTCAGCACAAGTTAATTACACCACAACTGAAAAAGAGTTGTTAGCCATTGTCTTTGCACTTGATAAGTTTAGATCATATCTATTAGGCTCTAAGGTTGTGGTGTATACTGATCATGCTGCTCTGAAGTATCTTTTGAAAAAGACAGATTCCAAACCTAGGTTGATTAGATGAATGTTGCTCCTCCAGGAGTTTGATCTTGAGATTCAGGATCGGAGTGGTGCACATAACCTTGTCGCACACCACTTGAGTAGAATAGAGAGAGAGGAGGATGCATTTCCTATCCGGGATGACTTCCCGGATGAGCAGCTTTTAGTTTTGCATGTTTCACATCCCCCTCCCCTTATTCCTTGGTTTGCTGATATTGTAAATTATATAGTTGCATCTGTTTTTCCACCCTTGGCATCCAAAGCTCAAAGAGACAAATTGAAGAGCGATGCCAAGTATTATGTATGGGATGACCCCTATTTGTGGCGTTTTTGCAGCGATCAGGTCATTCGCAGGTGCATTCCAGACCAGGAGATCCAATTGGTTCTCCAATTTTTCCATGCTTCACCAGTTGGAGGCCACCTTGGCACTCAAAGGACAGCACGAAAGGTGCTGGATTCTGGATTTTATTGGCCTACCATCTTCAAGGATGCAAGCAAAATCTGCAGCTCATGTGAGCAATGTCAAAGGGCAGGAGGCACCCTATCTTGGAGGCAACAGATGCCGCAACAACCTATGTTGTTCTGTGAGGTGTTTGATGTCTGGGGTATAGATTTCATGGGCCCCTTTCCTGTTTCTTTGGTTTTTATTATATCTTACTTGCTGTGGATTATGTATCCAAATGGGTGGAAGCTAAGGCCACCAGGACTAATGATGCTCAGGTTGTTGTAGATTTTGTCAGGTCTAATATCCTTTGCAGGTTTGGCATACCTAGAGCCATAGTCAGTGATCAAGGCACACACTTCTGCAATAGATCCATGCAAGCTTTGCTCAAGAAGTATGGGGTTGTGCACAAAGTTTCTACACCATATCACCCCCAAACCAATAGGCAAGCTGAGATTTCAAACAGAGAGATCAAGCGGATTTTGGAGAAGATGGTGAAGCCTAATAGAAAGGATTGGAGCACACGATTGGAGGATGCTCTATGGGCCCATCGGACTGCTTACAAGGCACCCATAGGGATGTCACCTTATCGGGTTGTTTTTGGTAAGGCATGCCACCTGCCTGTGGAGATAGAGCACCGTGCATATTGGGCTGTGAAGCAATGCAACTTAGCTCTTGATCAAGCGGGTGAGGAGAGGAAGCTGCAGTTGAGTGAGCTAGATGAGATCCGTTTGGAGGCCTATGAGAATTCCAAGTTCTACAAAGAGAAGACCAAGAAGCTCCATGATAGCTCAATTTGCAGAAAGGAGTTCTTGGTTGGTCAAAAAGTGTTGCTCTACAACTCTAGGCTTGGACTCATGAGTGGAAAGCTCCGCTCTAAATGGATTGGACCGTTTGTAGTCACCCAGGTGTTTCCTTATGGCACTGTGGAGATCAAGAATGAGTCCACAGACAAGAGCTTTAAAGTCAATGGCCACCGACTCAAGCCTTTCCTAACCTCTCCTACTTTGGATGATGCACCTGTGGAGGAAGCCTCATTGGTCGACCCCATTTTTGACCCACCATGATTTAGCGAGTCTTCTTTTCTCCTTCTTTACTACTTTTATTCCACTTGTCTCTATCTGTCTGATTCTGCTATTTGTGTTCCATTGAGGACAATGTGTGATTTAAGTGTGGGGGAGAGAGTAGTTTAGGTTGCATATTTTTTGCTTTGATTTTTTAGGTTTTGCTAAGTTTTGGGAATTTTCTTGCATGTTTTTGCTTCATTTTAGTAGAGTCTTGGTATCTTGTGTCTGAATTCATGCATTTCTGTGTGTAAAGTTGCTTTTGATAATTAAGAGGTGGTAACACTGTGATAGAATTGTTCCTTTTGTGAGGATTTGAGCCTTAATTGTGGGTGGATTGCTATATATGCCACCTAATTTTTCTTTCATGTGTGATTGCACTCTGGATTACTTGCACTCTAGAACTTGACTTGACTCTTGTTGATACTTGATATTCCCATGCACATTTTGAAATGATTTAGGCATTGTTTTTTTTATTGAATAAGCCACTAGCCATATGAGCCTACCTTGAATGAATTTATCCTTTGATAGCCCCTTTGAGCCTTTATATCCCTTTTCTTTGTTCTTTAGCTCATTACAAGCCTATGACTGAAAAACCATGATTGTCCTAATCTTAGGGAATGTTGGAGCTTTGGAATTGTTTTGGGAATGGGTATTAAGTAAGCGAGGGTGCTTTGTTCTTCATCTCTTGTGAGTTCTGGGTTTTGCCTCTATCGTCGGTGATGTAATTATGGCTTTATCTCATTATGCCATTTTTATTGTTTCTTCTTTTCTTTCGTTCATGAAGTTCTGCAATGTAATGCAATTCAAAAAAAAAAAAAGAAGAAGAAGAAGAAGAAAAAAAGAAAAAAAATGGAATAAAAGGTTGATTGAGGCATAGAGGATTGGAATTAGAGGTTGTTGTTATGTTTACCATTTCATTCTGGGGTGGATTGTGCTTATTTTTTTACTTGTTCCCCATTGCTCCTTTATTTCCTTGGGTTTTAGCTACATTTCCCATATTTTTATCCTACCTTGTCCTTGGCCCCATTACAACCCTGAAAAGACCTTTTGATCTTAATGTGCATGTGTATTGATTGTTGATGTTAGAGGCTTGTCAAGCCTATGGTTGTGTTTGTTTTTCATGATGTGCCTTGAGTGTAAACACTGATTAACCTTAAACACTTGAGTGTAAACACTATTGAGTGATCCTTGTGAGTTTCTACCATCTTTGTGACTACCCTCTTGATGTCATTGGTTTTCTTTGCATATTTGAAATAATTGGATGATGTTCATGGATGTTTTGATTCTTTGGTCCTTATTCTCTTCGTGTGCTCGATTTTGCCCATTTCTTTGCATTTCCTAGAATTCATTGTGAAGTATGTAATCTCTTAGGTTTGCATTCATTAGTTTTAGTAATCTTTTTACATGATTCACTTTGGTGCATATTGATTTTCTCAGTCCTAATTCTTAGTTTTGCCCAGGAGTGCAAAAGGATAAGTGTGGGGGTATTTGATGAGCATTTTATTTCCCATTTTTCCTTGCATTATTTTACTCCTATTATTGATACTTGTTGCCTATTTGACATTGTTTAGCTTGATTTAGTGATTTAGAGTTTATTGGACTAATATTCTGAATATTGTTTAATTTGGGATTATTTAGCCTAATTAATTCTATTTCTATTTTCAGGTCATATTTGGCAGAAGGGCTTTTTGGACATTTTGGAAGTGAAGATTTAATGTTGGAAGAGAAGATATATGATGAAGTGAAGATTGTAATCTATCTTTAGGATTAATTGAGATTTAGTTATATCTTTAAGATTTAGATTTTATCTATAAGATATTTTTAGATTTAATTTAGAGATAAGCTTTCCTTAGGATTTGGGCCCATGATTTAGGCCCGTTTTGTGATTTAAAAAAGCTAAATTCGTGTAAACCCTAGGGATCCATCTATCATTCCACGTTTTTTACATTCTCTCTCATAGAGAAGGCTTAGTTTTGCTCTCCAAGCTTGTGGTGGCTGCTAGGGTTTCTCTCTCTTCCCTTTTCTACACGTTTTTGGTATTTTTCTTCATGGAAGGCTAAACTCTTAGGTTAAATCCCTTTGGTAATGTATCACATACTCTTGAGGTTTTGTTCTTAATGCTATTTCGTTTTTATTCACTGTTTTCATGCTTATTGATATGTTATGGTTCGCTTAGTTCCATTATATAGAGATAATCCATGTGTATGAATGCTTAATTTATGCAAACTCGTAAAAACTCCATGCTTTGGCTTTTAATGCTTAATTAGAGGTTTGGGTTTTGGGGTGAGAATTGAATTTTCGCTTAGTATTTAATTCTCACGAGTTGGACAGTGAAGAGGAAAGAAATTGATCTTTTGTGACCGATGATAGAGTTGTGAACGCGAGCCAAAGGGGTTTATCCGCTTTTCCTTATCTGTTTCTTCGTTTTGATTTAATTCTGTTTTGATTTCAATTATTCAATATTCAATACAAAAAAAAAAAACCCCCTGTTTTCTATGCATACTATGTGTTCGACCTTTTGCTTGATAAGATATTCCTTGGGAGACGACCTAGGAGTCACTTCCTAGTACTATACTTAAACTGTTTTTATTTGTATCGGGTATGGCCTCGATCACCTTGCCAGTCTACAAGACGAAGTGAAAGACTGAGGGAGAAATCAAGAAGAGACAGAAATGCTGACACTAATCAAAATGAGCCTCAAAGTCAGAGTGGACCTCATGTGCAATCCAACAACACAGTGGAAGGCAATGCACCTGAACCTGGAGCTGACCATCTAATTGATGAGTCGCATGACATTGAAGAACACTACATGACTGATGAGCTTGACAGTGGAGTGGAGGATGAATCAGACTCTGATGTGGAGAGAAGACCTAGATATCCAGTCTATAGAAAGGAGTATATGGGGAGAGATTTTAGGTTTAGTGTTGGGATGGAGTTTCACTCCATAAAGGAATTCAAGGAAGCTATTTTGGAATACTCTGTCTTGCAAGGAAAAGCAGTTAAGTTTGTTAAGAATGATAAGGAGAGGGCAAGAGTGGTGTGCAAAGCTAGCTGTGGATTTGAGGCATACACAAGCAGGTGTGGGAATACTACCACATTTAGATTGAAGACCCTTATTGATAGGCACACATGTCCTAGGGTTTTTGACAATAAGAATGCTAATTCTAAGTGGGTGGCCAAGGAGATACAAGACAAGGTGAGATCCAACACCAAGATAAAGATCGGTGAGATTGTTGATGAGATGCGGAGGAATTATGCTACTGAGATTACTTCATGGAGGGATTTCCGGGCAAAGCAAATTGCAAAAAGAGTGGTTGAGGGGGATGCAGTCAAGCAGTATAGTCTTCTTTGGAGTTACAGTGCTGAGTTGAGGAGGGTAAACTCCTTGAACACTTGCAAGCTGAAGCTTATCAGGCCTGATCCAACACTTCAGCCTAGATTTGGTAGCTTCTATATGTGTTTGGAAGGATGCATGACTGGATTTTTAGCTGGTTGTAGACCTTTCATAGGAGTAGATGGGTGCCACCTCAAGACTAGTTATGGGGGGATACTTCTCATAGCAGTTGGGAGGGATCCTAACGATCAATATTTCCCCCTTGCATTTGTTGTGGTGGAGACCGAAAATAGAGAGACTTGGAGATGGTTTTTGACAAACCTGTTTGATGACATTGGGGATGTGGCAAGTAACAGATGGGTGTTTATCTCAGATCAGCAAAAGGTAGTTTTACATTATAATTCATTGAGTTTCCCACTAATTATCATTTCTAACATTTTGATTTGATGCAGGGGCTGGAATCTGTATTTGAGGAGCTCCTTGATGGTGTTGAGCATAGATACTGTTTGAGACACTTATACAACAACTTCAAAAAGCAAATCAGTGGAGGAACTGATCTTAGGGATATCATGATGGGTGCAGCCAAGGCCACAACTGAACAACAGTGGAAGTCCAAGATGATGGAGATGAAAGATAAAACAGAGGCAGGGTACAATTGGCTGATGAGGTATCCACCAAATTCATGGTGCAAACATGCATTTATTTTTTACCCTAGGACTGATGTATTGATGAATAACCTAAGTGAAGCATTTAATAGAACCATCCTTGTAGCTAGAGACAAACCCATTATCACAATGTGTGAATGGATTAGGACTTATCTAATGGGTAGATTTGCTGCACTTAGGGTGAAACTGTCAAAGTACACTGGAAATGTTATGCCAAAACCCATGAAAAGGTTGGATAGGGAAGTGGTGGCTAGTGGTAATTGGGTACCTAGGTGGGCTGGTAATGTTTTGTTTGAGGTCACTCATGTGCATCCACAAGGGGGGACTTTCACTGTCAATCTCAATAGGAAGACTTGCACATGTAATCTCTGGGATTTGACAGGAATCCCTTGTAGGCATGCTGTATCTTGCATTAGTTTTAAGGGGGATGAGTTGGAACCTTATGTGCATAGCTACTACAAGAGGGAGGCATATGAGTTGTGCTATGGGGCAATAATCAGCCCAATAAATGGCCAAGAGATGTGGCCCGAAACAGATCATGGTGAGATGTTGCCTCCAAATTACAAGAAGGGTCCTGGGAGACCAAGGAAGTTGAGGAGGAGGGAACCTGATGAGCCACGTGACCAAAGTAGGTGGAGGAGGTCACACACTAGACATACATGCTCTAGGTGCCACAACATAGGGCACAACTACAGAACCTGTCCACTGCCTCCCCCACCACCCCAAAATCCTGACCCTGAAGCACCCCAAAATCCTGACCCTGCTGCACCACCAAATCCTGACCCTGAAGCACCCCAAAATCCTGACCCTGCTGCACCACCAAATCTTGACCCTGCTGCACCCACTCAATCTGACCCATCACTGCTCCACCAATCTAACCTTGCACCAGCACCTGAAGCACCACAACATCCTGTCCATGCACCAAAACAAAACCTAAGAATTAGAAGATGCAGCAAATGCAAGGAGTATGGTCATAACTACAGGACTTGTTCAGTACAAGGAGCTGCAAAGGTAAATCACCATTCATTGTTCTGTGATTCTGTATCATGTCTTCTAGTATGGTTCATATATTCTGTTGCTGTTTGTTCACAGAGAGCCATGAAAGCAAACAGGAATTGCCCACCTCATGGTGAGTTTCAAGGGTATAAGGAATGGTATTATAATGACCCTGTGGAGGGTAATGAAGAAGCTACAAATGCCACTGCTTATACACCAATTGAGAGTTCTTTTGTTCCATCTGAGGGTAATGGAGAAGCTGTAGATGTCATTGCATATACACCAATTGAGAGTTCCTTTGTTCCATCTGAGAGTGCAACTGTTGCAACCAATGCAGAAACTGAAATGCCTAAGGTGTCTAAGACCAAGGTATTTTGCATTGTATACTCATACCTTTAACTTATTTTAAGATAAATTAAGTTATTGAAGGTAATTAATTTTTTTTTTATTTCAGAGGGGGAAAAGACCAAGAGTTGCTTCTGGTGAGAGCTCAAAAGCAAGCATTGACCCAAAGGCAAAGGTAATATAATGACATTCTAAGTCCTGTAAAGCTTAGGACACTGTTTCATCATTTCTGATGTTGTTAATGTCTCTTGCAGAGGGTGAATGGACCCAAAATGGACACCACTGAACCAATGGAGAGTGCACCAAGAACCTATGACCAGATCCTGAACCTACTAACTGAACCAGAAATTGCTAACATGGTCAAAGCATTGTCTAGCACTTATGACATGATGGTAATGAAGCAACATTATGTTATGTTTATGCATTACAAATTTATGTTCTCTTGATGCTATAGAAACCTGGCAATTTATGTTTTGTTTATCTGTTTTTAGAAAATGGCAAGAGAGGCAAAAGCTGAGAAGGAAAAAGCACTCCAAAATGAAGGACCAAGCACACAATTCAGTACCACCAAGGAGAAGAAATGAATGACAGGACCTGAAGCAACAAATTTTTTTTTTGGAATTATTGAAACTTGATTGCAATATGATTATGGTTGTTTTGCTGGATTTGTAAGAAGTTATTTTTGGTTGAACTTATCTATAGCTAGCTTTTAAGAAATTTCATGATCCCTTATTTTGGACAATTCTCATGGGATCATTGATTTCTAGCATATGCTAGCAGTTATGGGTATATGGTTATGTTATCCCTTTTTCTTTGGACAGTGTTTGTAAAGGGATGATAATTATGGGCATATGGGCATGAATAGTTATCCCTCTTTTTGGACCTTTAAGGGATGAATATGTACTTCACTTATGGGCATTTTTATTTATCCCTCTTTTTGGACCTACTATGTAAAGGGATGATAAACTTTGTCTTTAATTTGTGAATGAGAATCAGATGCCACACTTTCTACAATTTGTATGGCTTCTTTAATGCTTTCCTATGCCACTTTATTATGCTACCACTTATGCCTTACTGCTAAGGCTTATTTATTGCTTCAGAATTGCATCTAACAATACTCATTAGTTGCAAATGTTAAAACTAACCACAATAAACCACAATTACATTTACCAAATTTTGTGAATGCTACATATAACTGAATCAACATTCATTCCATTCCATTCAATAACTATCAAAAGTTTCTTAACATTAGCCACATTACAGACCACCAACCAACAAACCATAAACACATTGTCAAGTACAACAACTAATCTCAAATCCTAAACTAGATACGTTTCCCTTGACCACCCAAAATAGAGAAGACCAAAATGGCACAAGTCACTGCCCATGATGCTACACAAACAGCAAGCAACATCCTCACTTTCATTCTCTCATTGCCCAATTTCTTTTGCAATTTACACACTTTTCTTTTGAAAACCTCACACCCTTTGCAAAGTTCAAATCCTTTTCTGTATAGAACATTTTCTGTACGAATTTGATGAGGAACATTTTGTGTAGGAGTTTTCACTTCATCTCCATCTTCCTCTTCCTCTGAAGTTTCGTCCTCCCACTTAAAGTAACCACATTTTTCTACTGCAATTTCAAAAAAACGAAAACCATGAGTGAGAAATATATCTGAGAACATGCCAAAAGGTGAGTAGATCTAAGAACATGCCAAAAGGTGAGTGAGTAGATCTGAGAACATACAAACCGAAATAAAGGACTTACATTCCAATTTGCACATTTCCAAAATCTCCTTCCAGGGTTTCTCTTGGTATGAGAAGTGAGGAGATGCACAAACCCACATTGACAACGCTTCTTCTTCGAAATCTGAACTAAAGGGCCAGACGTGCAGCTTCGGGAGGAGGACGCCATTGCTGATGAACCAGAAATGCAGAAGTGAGGTTCAGAGAAGAAAACATGAGGCTGAAATGAAGTAGAAGGGCTGAGGTGGGAGGCTGAAAACGTGAGGTTCAGAGAAGAAACCTTTATCCTATTCCTCCCAGATCTACTCACGTGGGAGGCATGTGAGGGCTGAGGTGGAAGGGTTTCCACGTGGCGCGGATGTGGAGGCCAGGGAGTGGACATGGCACGGGTGACGTGGCTCCTCCGTTTGCCATGTCACGGGTTAACAGAATAGGCTGAAGGCAAGGACGAAAAACAAAATTTTTAGACATTTAAGGACCAGGACCGGTAAAAAAAAAAAGACAGGGACCAAAACCAAAACTCGGGTAACTTTCAGGGACCAAAAACTTAAATAAGCCAAAAAAAATTTAAAAACAAAATTTAAAAATATTTAAGGACCGTTCAAGGTCAAAAAAAGATTTAAGGACTAAATTCAAAACGAGGTCAACTTATAGGGACCAAAACCATAATTAAGCCTTCAAAAAATTGGTCCTTCTATGTTGCTAGCACCACACACTTTGGTTAGCAAAGGTGCTAACTTCTCGTCTGACGGCAAGAAAATTAAATAATCCACATAGATTATGTTAGGATAAATTGTTCATAGGAAAATGTTAAGGAGTCTTTTTGGGTATTGGTGAATGAATTAAAAGAAATAGTTTTGGTTTAGAAAATATTGAATTTAAAATATCAAAAAATTGTGGATTTAAATTTTCAATGTAAGTTTTTTTTAAAACAATACTTTTAAAATATTGATCAGTAAGACCCTTGTTTATAATAAACTCTTTTATAACCTCGAACCCTAACTACCATCACAAATCTAAGAACCTCTCTACATCCACCAGTGCTAGACCACCACATCATTACACCACCTGCGCTTCCTCGTAGCTCCAACTTTTCCACCTCTTCCTCGTACATGTAGATTGACCAACTTCTTTTGAAAAAATCGAATTATCCCATAAACTGATAACACCTCCAAACAAGCTAGTAAAGGTTTAAAACCATAACTCACACTCAAACTTTCCCACAAAAATTCACAAAAACGAGTATTAATATATATCCTTTATTTTAGTCTCGTGCATTGCCAACAACTGAATATGATTAGAAGCAATTAAAGCTTTCAATTTATTCTTCTTCAACCTCCCACCTTAACCTCCTCACATTCAAACATATAGGACATTCATTGATTAAACACCGTAAACCGCTTCCTCCCTCTCACACTACTATTCCTGTCTTCAAGTACTACCAACTTGGAAACTATTTATTTCTCGTCACCACGACAAGTTAAACCCATCTCATTTCCAAGCCTCAAAATTTCGGTCGTCGCTTTAATTTCTCTATTTTTACGGATTCTATAATTCTAACAATCAATATCGGACCCCTCAAAAACAATAATGTCTTCATACGTTTTGGCCAGAACTGAATACCATCATCAGTATTACCCTCTCCTTGTTCCTCCAACTGTACCTGTGACACACACATATATTGTCGACTTTCATGGCTCGAAGATTCAAAACTGAAATAGCCCCAACCTTCAACCTTTCAAAATCCTATGAGTCCAATAATTCCAGGGAAAGCTCAACAGGCAAAGGAGTTGACATGCTGTCATTAAGGGACATAGGCTCACACTTTACCATTTGTGGGATGAAGGTTGAATTAGATAGAGATTGTTCGATGGCTTGTAGACTTTCTTTTACCACAACACCACAGGACTAGAATCAGTCTGAATACTACCAGAACATTTTTCTTTTAAAATAGCCAAATTCGCCTCTAGTTGCTCTTCAAATATAACCCTACCCCAATCATCACAATCAAAACCTCCTACACCACTTTCTATTTGTGAGGCATCGTCAAACTCATATTCATCATTGTCCAAATTGGCTTCACCCTCCTCCAAGTTTTGTTCTGCCTCCTCTTCACTTAACTCATTATCCGAAACTATACTGGAATCAGCAACATCAACAACCAACTCTTCAATTAGTCTCACCAAAAAATTAACCCATTGATTTTAGAAGGAATAATGGAATTAATAAATTCAATAGAATTGGTAGAAACAAAAACCCTCACATATTCCAATCATGTATGCAAACACGTATCGACATCTACCGCCAAAAGAGCTCCCACATTCAATACCAATGGTAACCCCACACAGCGGATCCACACATATCAATCAACCAACACCAAAGAAGGAGTCCATGCAACAATATCTTGGAATAAGAAATCAAACAATGTCGCAAAGTTATCCCGAAGCTGTTGAAACACAACATCACTGGCCACCTTTATCAACACACGTAGATCACCCAAGGGGATAAAAGAAACCGTATGACAACCTACCTCAACAAAATTCCTTGACAAGGAATCAAGAAATTCAACATGTTTTAACAGCCCACATGACACCCAGACCAATGACAAATTTCCTCTATTGGGACCATACGGGTGACCACATGCATCATCATCGTTATTCTTGACCAACGTTGGAACCTTCACTACTCACCTTTCGCTTCCATGCATTCTGAGTTTGTGAATTAGGATCACGTATAATAACAGTCTGAGCCTTATCTTGCCCTTGAGTTTTAGGGTTTGGAGGTTTTGAATTTAGAAGCACCCTAAGATCACCCTGAATCGATTTTTGTTTCAGAAAATCCTTGAGATCTCCATTAAGTTGGTCGATCCTCCCATAATGTTCCCTATTTACCCATAACTTATCCTCTCCAATCCATAAAGAATCCAACTTTCTCTCAAGAGCCTCAACATCTTCCACCCTTCTATATTTTACAAAGCCAAAATGCCACCGAAAGGAATTTCGTTTGGCAGAGATGAAAATGTCCACCAAATCACCCCACTTTTGAAATACCTTCTTTAACTCTCTCAACTTTATGGATAGCAAAGCGAGTGAAGTAAAAACTCACTACATCAAAAATCCTCTTAGCTTTTTTAGGCCAACAACGGTCCGCCCCTTTGTGTCCTACTCCTTATCCCATCATCTTGAAAGGCCACGACGGTGGGTCGTCCCTCTCTCTCGCACTCTCTCTCTCTATCTCGCACTCTCTCTCTCTTATGGGTTTCACCCACCGCCTATTGTTACCTTTATCTTTTTTAAAAAAAAAATCACAAATTAAAAATTTGCACAAGACTTTTGCGCGCCATTTTATTCCAAAATTTTTTTTATTACTATGCCTAATTTTAGATGGAGAAATTGATAGATAAAACTCATTTTGGCAATTAGGGCGGATGCCCACGGGGCCCGCCCGCCCGCCTGCAATTTTTTGCGGGCAGGGCATTGATTTTAAGCCCAACAAAAAAAATGTCCGCCCGCCCTGCCCATTTTTTTAGCGGGCATTGGGCGGGCGGCGGGCCGCCCATTAATTTAAAAAAAAACATATGTCATATGTTTCCTAATTTCTAAGTATTGATTACTTTAAAAAAAAATTGATTGTTATTCTGATCCAGCACAAATTTTAATTGAATGCTCGATTTTTATTTAACTGTTTGACCAATTTTTTTGCTTTCAGCCTTTCATTGATTGTTTTTATGTGTTTTTTGAGTATTTTGAGTAATTTACAGCCTTACGTTAGTTACGTACCGTTAGCATTTTTCAATTTTTGGCATCTTTATGGTTTTTTTTTTCAATTTTTAAATTTTTTTTAATTGAAGCGGGCCGCCCACAAGCCCGCACGCCCGCAGGGCCTCAATTTTTCGCCCACGAAATTTTAATGGGAGGGCATGCCTGTCCACCAAAATCGCGGGCATGCGCCATGCCCGCCGCCCACCCAAATTACCAATACTAGATAAAACCTTATCAATCTCGGCATAACACGACAATCATGCATGACTCTTAATCTTCAATTTCCTCCTCTAGTTTACATAGAGGTTATATTAGAATTAAAATGCATACTCTGACTTGTTATTAAGCTGAGCTAGGTCATGTTCGACTCCGCTTTGTTCATTTCCCGTCCTAAGTATTTGATGAAAAATGAACTAAATTTTTTTAATAAATCTCTAATACAGTTTTATATGATAAATCCTCCTATAAATTTTTTTAAGGTTCATTTTATCACAAAATATGATAAATTTTCCTATAGCATTAGTTTGCAAATTCTCTTACTCATATATTAATGTGCCATATATCATAAGATGTTACTTTTATTATCAAAAATTAGTTTATAAGTTACATGGAATAATTTGTATGTAGATAAAATTAAAAGATTTGTAAATTAATTTTGTAAAGTAATATAATTTTTTTTGTCACGTATCAAACTCACACTAACAATTCAATTAAAGGCAGTGTGGTAGCTGGAATGGTAAATTAAAGGTTGCCGTGACAAAGTGATTGAGTTTAAAGATATGAGCGATTCAACACCACTAAGAAGTGTCAGTGCAGTAACCATCCCATCACACCTAGCAGCCAGAAAGATGAATCCAAAACTTTAACAAATGAATTGAAGGAGGATAGTTATTGAAATGAAGCTTGGGTTACAATTTCAACCTTTATTTTTTAATATAATAATGTTTTTTTTTCCTCTAAATCTAATACTCAAGTTCAATGTCTATCATTTTAAGTATAAAATAGTGGATCATTCAATTTATCTTAATATTTTTTATATTTTTACTCAAAATAATAAATATTAGACTTAAATATTAGATATAAATATTTAAACAATATTACTCATTCTTTATATTTTTATGAAACGGAGGGAATAGATAGCAAGACATTAGACATCACTAAATAGTATTTTCTACAGTAAGGTCCCATTGCTTTGCTTTTTGTTGTGTGATCAAGCTCGAGTCAGAGGGTTTTGGCCTTTTGGGTGGTTACAATAACAAGAAGGAATATGAGGTTGGTAAATTAAAAGAACGGGAACCAACGGGTCAAATGGTGTGATCCTGTCAACTTGAGAATTTGGGAATGGATTTGAGACTAAGAAGTTTTAGGTTTGATTCCCGGTTAACACACCCCGCTAAGAGAGGCATAGGAACGCGACCTCGTATAGAATTAGTCTCAAGGATTCATTGGTATTAAAGATGCTATTGAAGATACCTGTGGTACTGGCCAAAGAATAAAAAAAATAAAAGAATGTGATAGAGCATAAGTTAAACGGAAATGCTTTGATTGGTCATTGTCACTCTTCGTTGAAATTCGTGCCAAAATGTGTCGAAACGGTTTTTTTACTTAAGTGAGGTAGTTTTACAAACAATTTACGTAAATAGGGTAGTTTTGAAACTATTTACATAACATGGGGCAGTCAACAAAACTATTTATGAAAATGGGCAGTCAAAGTCAAAATTACAAAAGTCAAACAAGTCATCCCACACGACTTCTTCTAAAGAGTCATCTCACATGACTTATTCTAAAAGTCAAACAAGTCATCCCACATGACTTATTCTTCTACTCCCTCGGTTCCTACTTATCTGTCATATTTCAAACAAAACACACCCTTAAAAAACGAAATCATTACTTAGATTTCCAATACATTAATTATGTTTTTTTTTCCGACTATACCTTTTCTTTCTCTGTAATTATTACTTTTTTTCCACTACTTACAAAAACCAATTTCATGCTTTAATTTTTTTTATATATATTTAATTTATTTTTAATTTTGTGCTTTTATTTTTTTTTATTAATGTTTAGCTATTCTAATGCACTTATTTATTTTTAATTTAGTTTATTATTATATTGAACTTATTAGTTAGATTTTTTATGTTTTGTACATTTATTTATTTAAATTTATCACAATATTTTTTTAATCTATTCATGTTATTATTAGTTTTTATAATGTATTCATGTTAGTATTTTTTAAATTTTTTCATGTAAAAAGTCTATAGATAATATAGTATGTTGAAATTGAACAGGTGTCGCTGTAGCAGGATTGTTTCCATGTGTTTTCACTCCAAATTCAATCTTTACAGCCTCAAATTTGGAGTGAAAATGCATGGAAACAATTTTTCTACCGCGACACCAGTTCAGATTGAAAATAATATATCATATACAGGTTCTACATGAAAAAATTTATACAAAATATTAACATGAATACATTAAAAAAATAAATAATAACATGAATAGATTGAAAAAATATTAACATGAATAGATTAAAAAAATATTATGTCAAATTTAAATAAATAAATCAATAAAAGTATGAAACATTAAAAATCTGACTAATAAGTACAATATAATAATAAACTAAATTAAAAATAAATAAATAAATAAGTGCATTAGAATAGCTAAACATTAATAACAAATATAAGCACAAAATTAAAAATAAATTAACTATATAAAAAAAATTAAAATAAAAAATTCTATAAATAAAATATAAAACATAAAAAAATTTCACCTAAACATTATAATAATAAATAAAAGCACAAAATTAAAAATAAAATAAATATGTACATATAAATTTAAATAAAAAAATAAAAAAATAAAGAAAATGAAATATAAAAAAATTACCTCAAATAATAGACCAATAATTTGTTTAAAATGAAGATTTAAAGTACTCCCTCCGTTTCTAATTAACTGTCCTTTTTTGTAGAAGTTTTTTGTTTTTTTTAATCTGTTCTTTTCATGATTTCAATAGTGTAATAAATGTTATTTTCCATGTTTACCCTTATTTAATAGGGTATTGGTTTTTGTAAGTAGTGGAAAAAAAGTAATAATTACAGAGAAAGAAAAGGTATAGTCGGAAAAAAAAACATAATTAATGTATTGGAAATCTAAGTAATGATTTCGTTTTTTAAAGGGTGTGTTTTGTTTGAAATATGATGGATAAGTAGGAGCATAAGAATAAGTCATGTGGGATGACTTGTTTGACTTTTAGAATAAGTCATGTGAGATTACTCTTTAGAAGAAGTCATGTGGGATGACTTGTTTGACTTTTGTAATTTTGACTTTGACTGCCTCATTTTCGTAAATAGTTTTGTTGACTGCCCCATGTTATATAAATAGTTTCAAAATTACCCTATTTACGTAAATTGTTTATAAAACTACCTCACTTAAGTAAAAAAGCCGTGGCGGAACACATAGCATTACTCAAAAAGCAAAATACTAATCCTCGCCAGCCAATGAAAGAATCCCACGCATAATGTAGAAGATTTAATTTGTCTCCTAATCGAATGGAAACGTATATATCTGTGTGTTAGACTTGAATTTTAAATGTCGTTGTCTAAATAATATTATTGAGATACAATAATTATAAAAGGTAAAAAAATAAAGAGACATATATTTAATAATTTGTTTAATATATTAATTAATTATTAAATAATTAATTTAATGAATTTTGTATGGATCAATCAATCACAATTTAAAATTTAAAATTTATAAAAAATATTTATTGATTACTTTAACTTCAAAAAAAATGCTATTTTTTATTATGGGAAATGCTAAAGAGTGTCCTTAGGGCACTTGTTAAGTAACTAAATGTGGTTAAAAGTTATGGGAAAATGCACTTTTTTGGATTCTCGAGAAAGTAAATACATTGGATTTTTGAATTTTTTCCACTATTGGTATCCTTTAGGGCACTTGTTAGCAAGACCCTTTTTATTATCACTAGCGTGTCGACATTTTCGTGTTTCTCGTGTAAAGAGTTGTTTATAGTAAAATGGTGTATTGAAAAATCGGTCTTTTTGAATGATATTATAGCTCTACATGCTTATCTGAGATTATATTAAATATAATTGATATAATGATAATATGGTTTTGTGCACTTCAGGAGCGGTTAAAGAAAGAAATAAATAAAATAAATTGAAAGATGAAGAGAGGAGTAGAAAGAAGATGCAACACACGACTATATTTATCAAAACATCACAAAATCTCTCAAGATTATAATGAATTACAAAGAAAAAATTGCACAAATTCAAAAATAATAGCAAAAATTTATCCCCAATTCAAATTTAACCTCAATGAATTACAGAGTTTTCGAACTTAACCTCGATCATTGCCAATTAACCTTGATGGACATTGATCGACTCCGATAAATCCGTATCTACCCAGAGGAGGTTGCAGCGGCAAAGGAGACGGTGAAGAGTTGTGGAAATCATCATACATATCATAACATAAAAGGATTGCAGAGAAGAGTTGTGGAAATCATCATACTTGCTTTTCTCCTTTGTGGGTTAAAGCTCTGGAGTCTTATGGCTTGCCAGATATTTTTCTCTGCTAGTAACTTCCCTTCCCCTCACTTTATTTTAGTTTGTGGAACTACTTGAGCAGTTTTTTTTTCATTCAAGGAGGGTATATTAGGAATTGACAAATTTATGTACAAACAGTTAAAAACCATGTTTTCTTTATATAATAATAAGGTTTATTTATGGTCTTGGTCCCTATAAGTTGACCTCGTCTTGAATTTAGTTCTTAAATCTTTTTTTGACCTTGAATGGTCCTTAAATCTTTTTAAATTTTGTTTTTAGTTCTTCTGTTTGTCTTCTTCTGTCATCTGCTGACATGGCAAACGGTGTGCCATGTCAGCCCTTATATTGACTGCCAACGATGCATCTGATGTGGACCTCCCACTAATGTGAGCAGGAACCGAGCATGAGCCAAGCATTAACCGTGCATGAGATATCGACCGAGTACGATGCAATTGGTAACGACATAGTTTGGTTCGTGCTCAGTTTATCGTGCTCGGTTCGTGCTCGGTCGATATCTCCCCTCGGTTTGGCAAGTCGTGATCGGTTCATGATCGGTTAATGTTTGGTTCCTGCTCGGTTCCTGCTCACATGAGTAGGAGGTCCACATCAGATGCATCGTTGGTAGTCAATGTAAGGGCTGACATGGCACACCGTTTGCCATGTCAGCAGATGACGGAAGAAGACAAACAGAATGACTAAAAACAAAATTTAAAAAGATTTAAGGACCATTCAAGGTCAAAAAAAGATTTAAGGACTAAAAACAAAATTTAAAAAGATTTAAGGACCGTTCAAGGTCAAAAAAAGATTTAAGGACTAAATTCAAAACGAGGTCAACTTATAGGGACCAAAACCATAATTAAGCCTAATAATAATATAGATTATAGAACGAGAGTATCACCGAACATTCCACGCATAATCAAATTCACATTTTGTGATTGGGCCGGACTTAAGCTAATTGATTTGTTGGTCTGGATTATATGATGCATTTAAGGTCACTATTATGAATATTAGTCCCCAAATCTCACATTTTAGATCCGTTGTTAATCCACAAACCCCGTTTTTTTTCGATGGGGTTCTATCGGAATATTTTCTGATACCCTCGAATTGGAAAAATGCATTTTCTGACTTTAAAAATGAATTTTTAATAAACGAGTATTATTCAAAAAAATGCATTTTTCCAACTCGGACGTATTGAAAAATATTCCGATAGAACCCCATCGGAAAAAAACGGGGTTTGGGCCTAAAGTGTGTGGTTTGTAGACTACTATTCCACTATTATTACCAATAAGGTCTAGCACGGTTGGTAAATAGTTGGGTTCCTTGATGTCAGGGGTTCGATAGAGGCAAAACTCACTTCGGTGATCTCTACAACTCAAAGGAGATTAGTCTTCGGCTGGATGATACCCTTGGTGCAGAAAAAAAAAAAGCCACTGTTATTTATGTTTTATGTTTGCATATCTTCTTTCAGGAACTTAGAAAATAGTATGAGAAAACCACGATAACGAAGGGTGAATGGTGGGATGAATCTAGCATATTTTGATTTTGTAACTTACATAAACTAAAAAAGACAAGAAAGAAAATCATGGTATATGATCAACACGTAAAAAGCATATATATTGTTATCTAAATAACAAATACCTTTTTTTTTATTTCTATATATTAATAAATATAAATGTTTATAAAAATAAATAAAAGAATATTAATGGAAGTGCACTGACGTTGTAAAGATTTTTACACTGTAAATTGATCATCCATCGTTCATATATTTTACTTTTAGTTAAAAGTTAAGAGAAAATGAGTAATGCATTGACAGTGTAAAGTTTTTTTACACCATCAGTGCATCATCCATCATTTATCCATCTATGGTCATTGACTTTTAAATTAAAGTAATAGAAATGAATGGTGGATGATTGACCGATGGTGTAAAAAACTTTACACCGTCATCAGTGCATACCCATTAATCTCAAAAGTTTATAATGTTTAATAATATCATCGGTATGGTTTGATTAGTGTCTCATTAATTGAACTATTAAATCAATACCCAATATATTTTGACTAGTTCAATCACCTGTACGATCTTAATAACATTGATTTTATTCTTATATTTAAATAAATTTTGAACATCAATTTCTTATTTGAAAACACTTTATAATATATCAATATTAATATTATTTATTTGTATTTTTTTATTTATATTTATTTATTAATTTTAAATTTATAATACCATATTGGTGACCTAATTTACTTTTTTTTTAAATGTACCACATATTCATACACGTTTCCAATAACAATACGGTACTAGTATGGTTCAAGATAGGGTTTGATTAATTGGTCTATAGACTTTGGAATTAGATAAGAGCAAAAAAATATCTTACCAAACGTGATGTGAAGTAGTAGGAAGCAGAGACGTTAATACAATAATAATACAAAAAAGTACTTTTAATAATTACGAAGGTCCTATCAAAAAAAATTAATAACAATAATTACGAAGGTGCTTTATATATCTTGTCATGTGTTTTGGTCCATTTTTCTCAATATATCTTGTCATGTGCTTTATATATCTTGTCATGAGTTTTTCACACCACTGTGAAAGAAATACAATACCTACCACTATTACATTATGCCCCAAAACACCTATCCAGAAAAAGCAAATTACATGACCCCTCTATCACATCCCTCTTGCTAGGATCCCTACCTCCTTAAAAACCCTTGCAAAGAAAAAAAACCCAATGGGAAAATTCAAAGCAAGGGAAAAAGAGCATAGCAGAACCTACCAAGGAAAGACTAACTCACTGCAGGAAATACTCAGCCCCCTAAATATAATATGTAACCTTAACCTGGACATGCAACCTTATGGGCATATACACGAATATGAAAAAGATAAACCACCCAATATATTAATACAATGCCAAGTTCTAATTTTAATCGATTCCACCAGCTCCATTGTATTATGATCCTCATTTTGGAAGATCTTTCTATTACTTTGCAACCGCAACCAAATCAACCATACCACAGTTAACCAAATTATCAAACCCACATCCTCCAGTTTCTTCCCCTTCCAAGATCGCTTATAACTCTGAAAAACCTCACATACAGACAACCCCTGAGGCTTAGGCAATTGTAACCACCCAGAAAAAGCAAATGAGTAATGCATTGACAGTGTGAAGTTTTTTTTACACCATCAGTGCATCACCCACCATTTATCCATTTATGGTCGTTCACTTTTAAATTAAAGTAATAGAAATGAATGGTGGATGATTGACCGATGGTGTAAAAAACTTTACACCATCATCAGTGCATACCCATTAATCTCAAAAGTTAATAATGTTTAATAATATCATCGGTATGGTTTGATTAGTGTCTCATTAATTGAACTATTAAATCAATACCCAATATATTTTGACTAGTTCAATCACCTGTACGATGTTAATAACACTGATTTTATTCTTATATTTAAATAAATTTTGAACATCAATTTCTTATTTGAAAACACTTTATAATACATCAATATTAATATTATTTATTTTTATTTTTTTATTTATATTTATATATTAATTTTAAATTTATAATACCATATTGGTGACCTAATTTACTTTTTTTTTAAATGTACCACATATTCATACACGTTTCCAATAACAATACGGTACTAGTATGGTTCAAGATAGGGTTTGATTAATTGGTCTATAGACTTTGGAATTAGATAAGAGCAAAAAAATATCTTACCAAACGTGATGTGAAGTAGTAGGAAGCAGAGACGTTAATACAATAATACAAAAAAGTACTTTTAATAATTACGAAGGTCCTATGAAAAAAATAATAATAACAATAATTACGAAGGTGCTTTATATATCTTGTCATGTGTTTTGGTCCATTTTTCTCAATAGATTGGACATTAGACTTGGTCCATATATTCGATTTTCTTCCTAACGCATTTGACATATTGAACTTTGTATGATATCTAATTAATATGAAGATGATATTGTGATTACGTGGTTAATTAAAAAATTATTCTTACTTAGTACTTAATGTGGATATTATCTTTGATTAGTTGTAAAGATTTTTCTGGTTTATGTATTAGTGGACAAGGTGCTCCTGCAGGTATCCAATGAATTGTATCTCTTTTAATGCTCGTGGGTTGGGAGGTAGAGTTAAGAAGAAAGCTATTGGGGATCTCATTAGGATCTATGATATTGATTTTTTTTGCGATTCAAGAATCCAAAATGGAAGAGGTGGACCATCGATTTTGTTCTGTTCTGTGGGGAAATGAGGATTTTGATTGGGATGTCAACCCATCAAATGGGAGATCAGGAGGTATTATCAGTATGTGGAGGAGCTCTAGATTTGTAAAATCTAATGTTCTTGGAGGGCATGGGTATCTATTGACTCAAGGCACATGGTCTCTTGGTAACATTAATTGTTTTGTAGTGAATATTTATTCTCCTTGTTCCTTGTTGGAGAAATCTCTTTTATGGCAGGAGCTCGGTAATCTCAAGGAACAATTTGGCAATGGATTTTGGATTTTTTTGGGACTTCAATTAAATTAAAGATGTGTCAGAACGAAGAGGGACTGGGAATCTTTCTTATCTCAGATAGGCTCGTCTTTTCTCGGAGTGGTTTAATGAACTGGAAATGATCGACCTTCTGTTAGTGGGAAGAAAGTTTACCTGGTACAGGTCGGATGGAACAACAATGAGTAGGATCGACAGGGCTCTTGTCTCAGTGGAATGGGCTACACACTGGCCCTCGGTGGCGTAACATCCTAACTTTTATTTCTTATTTTAAAATTAGTGGCTTAAAAATTTCGTTTAAAATCTTAATTACTTTTAAAAATCAATCGGAAAATTTGGCAGAGTTTCCTCTGTTTTTCGAACTTCCCAAAAATATTAATTTTTCTTGTTTATCCTGTACGAAACATTTTCAACCAGCACAGACAGATAGCATAAATTAAATTATTTACAAGTCTTTGAATTTATCTATTTCCCCAAAATACTCCCTTCCTACCAAAAGGAGTCCTAACTAATACTACTCACACTCCCCGAGGGGGAGTGTACTCCTGCTCGGTCTGTTCCTGTGTCTGCTCTAACTCAGTACATGTGTAAAAACAGTTAAGAGGTGAACATTACACAGAACATAACGAATGAAATCTAATAAACATAGTAAATAGCCAAGTCAACCACAGTTAGCATATAAACACATAAAAACATTTAATTAAGCATCAAAGCATTCCTTCGAAATACATTCACATGTATCGCCAAGGTTTCTTGCTTATTGATTTTCTTCCATTCTAGTATTGATTCCTATCTTAGTTTCCTCACTTATGTTTCTTACAATGTTTTATCTTTTTTTTTCACTTTCTTTCATTTCATCGTCTTTCTTTTTCTTATTCTTTCATCATCTTTCTTTCTCTTATTAATTTTTATGTGTTGAAATTATCGAAATGAGTTTTAATTTATCTTTATAAAAAGGTATTTTTCATATATTCGATAAGAATTAAACCACTAATATTACATTTTGAAAACTAAATTATTTACGTATTATGTTAAACTTTGCTCATTAAAATAGAGGTTTTTTGTTAAAAAAATTAGACTTATTTAACATTATAATCCCTAAACTTAGGTGCTCTTTTGGAATTGGTCATTAAACTTTTTTTTCGATGTTTTTGGGTCCCTGAATTTTGTTTAATTTTTGAAAAAGGTCATTTCGTCACTTAAGTGATGATATAGCCGACGACATGTCACGTTACTTTCACAATATCGACGAGTGATGTGTTATGTAGGGCCACGAGACACTTCATGATTTTTTTATTAAAAAAATATTTTTTTAAAAAAATTATTAAAAGATTCTATTTTCTTTAAGAAATACAATTTGTAATTATTTTTAATAAATTTGAATTTTTTTTTAATTTATAAAATTCATGTGCCATCATCTGACATGTTACATATCGATGTAGCGAATGTGACGTGACATATCCTTGGTTATATAACCACTTAAGTGATGAAATGATCATTTCCAAAATTTGAGTAAAGTTTAAGGACTCAAAGCATCGAAAAAAAAGTTTAAGGACTAATTCCAAAAGAACACCTAAGTTCAGAGACTAAAAACTTAAATAAGCCAAAAAATTATTTAGGTACAATGGAAACAAAGAGAATAAAAAAAAAAAAACAAAAACAAAACAGAGAGGATAACAAGAAGAAATTCATAGGGAGGAGAGAGATGGGAGAATCACTAAAGATCTACCTTGGATGGATAGTTGAGATTTTGAGAGCTAAATATTATTAAAGGCTTAAATGTTGGTTCACATTTGGGCATGGTGTTCTCTTTTCTACGTAGGTAGTTATTTTTTACTGAGTCCTGAAATTTAAATCTTGAAAATTATTCTCAAACTCATTTTTAACTTTAATTTTCAAATTATCATTTTTCTTCCGCCACTCTCCTTTCTCTCTCCCACCCGCTTTCTCTTTCATCTCTACTCTCTCTCCATCACTCTTTATCTCTCACGACCATGGCCACCGCCCAATCTCAACCCGACCCGCGATACTTATCATGAGAGCCACCACACTCTCATTACCACAACCATATCCCAATTAGAGATAAAAAGTTTAATGAAACAATTCTCAATCCTCGACTTGTTGGTGTCCCTTTTCCAACAAACCCCAATCTAAAACATTTTTCAACAAACCTCCGATCTGTCGAAAAAGTTTTCGACTCGGAACTCTTGGAAAATGATGATTGAATGTAGTGTCGAACAAACCTTGTGCTAATCCCTTAGAACCTTTCCCCCATTCTTATTATTATTATTGAAGAGAGAGGGGATGTGGGGGTGAGAGAAGATTCTTATCATTGAAGTGAGCTCAAATAGTTTATGCTAAAAAATTCTTATTGAGTTATGTGGTTTTAACCCTCCCTTATGTTAAAGAAAATTGCTTCCTCTTTTCGTATCTAAATATAAGATCATTTTGATACTTTTATTTTGTTCCTATTTTTAAGATCCTTTACCAATTTTCAATGATCATTAATTACTTTTTTCCACAAACATCCATATTTATTTACCACTTAGATTCTCAATAATATTAATAGAGATAATTTTGAAAATACATATCAAAATTTCACCTTTCCAATACAATTAACTAAATTATTCCACTTTCTTACATCTTTGGAAGGGTTCAATATGAAGTAGTAACTTCCATTGTGTTAGAGAATATGCTCCTTTCCGTAAAACACATGGAAACTTCTCACTTCAATGTCCCAAAACTAAACTACTTGAGCTCAGAAAAAGTGAAAAACAACTACCGTAAAACTACACACTTCATTCCTGTTCCTGTCTCACTCTTCTCTCTCTCTCTACTTGACCAACGAACCACCGCAGATGGCGGCGGTGCAATCCGACAGCTGCTGCGGGTGCTGTTTGAGCTTCATACTCACCATGGGCCTCACCGCCCTCTTCATATGGCTCAGCCTTCGTGTCGACGAACCCAAATGCTACCTCGAACAAATTTACGTCCCTGCCCTCAACAAAACCCTCAATTCCCCTCACAACTCCACTCTCTTCTTCACCCTCCGCCTCGTCAACCCCAACAAAGACAAGGGCATCAAATACGACGCCGTTCACCTCTCCTTCCGCGTCTTCGACTCTTCCAACTCCACGCGCCCACTCGCCAACGCCACCATCGACGGATTCTACCAGGGACACCAGAAGAAAGCCCACAAGCACGGCAACACCACCGCTGGCCTCAACATGACGACGGCGGCGGTGAACGGGAAGGTGTACTATCGGGTGGATTTTGAGACCAAGGCTAAGTATAAGATCTTGGTGTTTTATACGAAGAGAGATAGTTTGTGGGGAGGGGCAAATGTGGAAATTAACAATTCTTCGGGTTTGAAGGTGTATGAGAAACCGATCAGGCTTGGAAATTCGTTGGCTGTTATCAACTCCGGCGTACCCGAGCTACGTGGAGGCTATCGTGCGCTACTGGCGTTTTTGCTCACTGGCTTAGTCTTGCTTCATACGTTGACTTGACTAATGCTTTTTTCTATAGTCTTTTATTTATTTATTGGTTACGTTACGTACGGTGTATCAAGATTTTATTCTTCTGAATTGGGTGCTGTTAGTTTTTCTAATTTGGTGGTTATTATTGTTTCGTTGTGGTTCTGTACCACTGGGAGATGTAATATTCCTACTAATGATATTCTTTTGCTGGCCACATACAGCCCTCACAGGAGAAAAAAGAATAGAATAGAAATTAAAAAAAAAAAAAAAAGGTAAGCCTATAAACGTATTTACACAGTAAGAAAATATTATGTATTACTTCCTTTGATCCTATTCATAAGACCTTTTTGGGTTTTTCACTTCCATCAAGAAAAATGATTAAATTTGTTAGTGACATTATAAATGTGAAAATTTGATATACTTTTTTCAAATTTACCCTTGTAATTATTATTGAAAATCTAGAAAGTGTTGATTTAATAGAGGTGTTTGTGAAAAGAGATAATTAAATGCTATTTAATATTGAAATAAGGTCTTATAAATAGAACCAAAATAAAAACCCAAAAATGGTCTTATATATTGGAGATGAGGGAGTATTTGTTAACCAATTAATAACAATAACGTTATTTATGAATGTAAAAAATTTTGGTTGAAATAGTTATTTTTGAAAGGATCAAAGTGTATTTGAATGATTATTTATCGTGTTCACATAAGTGGATATCTTGAAAATAAATAAATAACATTATCAAATTAATAATAAGTAAATATTGTATATGACTTTTTTTTAAATATAAACTTATATATAAGTTGATTTTGTAGATTTATTTTTTAAAAAATAGCTTATATTTTAGTCTTGTTCCACGAGTCCCACGATATGTTGGGAAGCTTGCAAGAAAATAGAAGGAACTAGGAAGTAAAGAAGTAAAGAACATGTAAAGCAACTGGAAGTAAGGAATATGTATATTAGTTTAACTTTTTTAGTTGGAGAGCATGTTCCGTACTTTCGAACATGCATGTGAATTTTTAAGTAAAAAATTTATACTTATTATTTATTAAATAAATATTTTGTTGATTGTTTAATATTTATACTTTATAGTTTTTTTTCCCAAAATCTGAAGTAATTTTTTAAATTTATAAAAGTAATTTGTATCATAGTGTTTTTTACTTGATTCTTTATTCTTATTTTTCACTCCTACCTCTTACTTGATTCCTATTCGATTTCATTTTTAGATTTTGGATTTGGATTTTTCTGATATAAGATTGTTGGTAAGCTCTCAACAAAACTAAAGGAAAGGGTCATGAAGGTGTGTACGTCAATATAGCTACCACCCACTTAATAAGCAAAATAAAAGAGTTTTAGGAAAACTAAAAATTCTTACAGATAAAAATTTATTACAATTTCTGATGGAATCTGAACGTGAAGGAGAGAATGAGATTGTGGTATCGAGATACGTTGAAAAAAAGGGTCCCGTTCACGTCTAGGTTTTGTTTTGTGAGGGAATGTTGTACTGTGTTTTAATTTGAACAAGTTGATTGTAAGGGTGTAAGTGGTCCGGTCCCAGACCGCGAGACCGAATCAGACGGGACTGAAAAATGTGGTCCGGTTCAGTCTCATGGTCCAGTTCGGTCTCAAATATTTGGGACCATCCTATTATGATCCGGTCCACGGTCTTTGGATTTTTCAGACCACAAAGACCGGACCCGACCGAATATATTTATTATATGAAAAAAATGCTACTAGGCCCGACAGTCTCAAGCCCAAATCTACTAAGTCAAATGCTGTAACCCTAAAGTCTTAAACAATTTTTCATCTCTTCTTCATTCTCCAATCTCCATCCTCAGCCAGTCAGCCGCCGCTTCATTCTCCAAGCCTCTGGTTCGTCAGCCATGCTCGTCGACCTATCTAAGCCATCGTGCCGCCAAGATGCTCGTCGACCTCCAGTTCTCTCTCTCCCTCCGTTCTCTCTCACCGATCTTCGTCCCTCACCGTTGGTTTCGCTGCTCCGTCGCTGCTCCGTCCCTCATTGCTGGTTTCGCTGCTCCGTCCCTCACCGCTGGTTTCGCTACTCCGTCCCTCACCCATCGGTTCTCTCTCTCCCTCCGTTCTCTCTCACCGATCTTCGTCCCTGCTGGTTTCTCTTACTGTTCGCTGGTTTCGGTGCTCCGTCCCTACCGTTCGGCGTTCGCTGCTGCTTGAAGGAGAGTCTGCTGCTGCTTGGAGGAGTCTGCTGCTGCTTGGAGGAGAGGGAACCCTAGGTTCCCAAGTGAAAAATATGGGCCTGAAGGCCCAGTTTAAAAAAAAAAGAAAAAAGTGCTTGAACAGTTATGGTCCACATAAACCGGACCGTAACAGTTCGGTCCGGTCTTTGTATATGAAAAACATTGGGACCGGATCGGACCGTTACGGTCCGGTCCGATCCGATCCGATCCGCGGGAATGCTTGGGAGCTGTGTTTCTATCAACTGTGGCGAAGGGGTTTTATGAGTGAGATCGAGGATCAAAGATGGTGATTTTGGATGACGGATGAAAGTTGTGTATGACAATGACTGAGGGTGGTTGGGGTTTGTATTTGAAAGAAGAATTGATGACTCAAGTTTACTATGCACACAAGAGTGTGAATTGTCAAATTTAAGGTTCTCTATGTCCACTAAACATGTGAATTATCAATACATTTTTATGGCTTCTACCAAGAGTATGATTTACCAATTCAAGTTCACTACACCCACCAAGCAAATGATTTAGCAATTCAATTTCATCACACCCCAAGCATGTGATGACGGAACGACCAAAATAAATATTTTTGAAAAGATAAATGACCAAACTAAATACAAAACAAAAGATAAAAGACCAAATTAAATATTTGTAAATAGATAAAGAATTAAAAGTTAGATTTAAAATATAAAAACTATATTTGTAAATTTATTATTAGTGTTATTATTATTAATAACTAGCTCTTACCCCGTGCAATGCACGGGTTGTTGATATTTTAATTTTTTATATTAAATATTTTAAATCAAATATCATTATTATTATTTGTATTATAAAGTAAAGATTGTTATTAAACAACAACCAAACCCTACACTTAAAAAAAATTAAAAATTAATCTAGATGATCTTGTTGATAAATTTTGTACTTCCTCATATGAATAAAAATGTAACACTTTTTATCTCACATGTTCCTTATTTATTTTATGGATAAATTGACATTTTTATATATGATTATCGACTTTATTATGATAAATCAAAATTAAATCAGAATTAAACATTATGATCTTTTTTGTTTGATGATATTATGAGATAAATCTTATATTTATGTGATGGATGGAGCAGTTTTTTTTTAATATGATTATCATATTTATTCTTATTAATCATAATTAAATATTTTTATATTTTTCATTGATTATCTTATCTCAAGTTAATAATAAGATAGAACCCTAAAATTTTTTATTATTATCGTTCTAATCATTTTGATTTAAATTTTTTTGCAAAGATGATGTCATCTATTAGTGAGCAATTAGGTACTTGTCATTGGAGCTTAGGAATAAAAGATTATGCATATGAGAAAAACTTTTTTTATGGAACTCAACAATATAAACAAAAATTAATATAAAAATCAACAACAGAATATAGAAAAGAATTGATAATATAAATCTTAATAGTGGTGTGAGTGACTAAACATAAATTTAGTTTATCAACGTAATTTTTAGTTTTTTTCGCAATTAATATTTAAAATTATTAATTGATCTCGGACTAATGGTCCATATCATATGAGAAAAAATAGAAAGATAATATTGTTAAAAACATTTGGTTTGTTATTAATAGTTTTAATTTTCTTGTCACAATAAAAAACAAAAAATATTTACATCAAGCATAAAATCAAATCCTATATTTATATAGGATGATTTTTATCTATTACAATAGACAAAATATAATATAGAAAGAAAATCAAATCCTATTATTATATAGGATGATTACATTTGGTTTGTTATTAATAGTTTTAATTCTCTTGTTGCAATAAAAAACAAAAATATATTTACATTAAGCATAAAATCAAATCATATTTTTATATATAATGATTTTTATCTATTACAATAGACAAAATATATTATAGAAGAAAAATAAAATCATATTATTATAGTGCCACAATGGTCATAAATAAAGTATTCTTAAATTAAAGTTTGAATCTCTCAAGAAGATGAAACGGTAGGATTGGGTATATCGGTCACTGTCACACGCCATCTTCCACTGTTTGAGTGATTAAATAGGTCATTGGTGCATATAACAATAAATAATCATCTTTCTTAGTAGTTTATGGTAGCCACCCCGAAACAATGCAACATTAGATTTTGATGCACTCATCACCTGCAATTGAAGAATCAATCACTAAAAAAAACAAATTAATTACTTTGTCGGGACTCCTCCACTTGTTTTTCTCCACTCCCTTACAACACAATTGGTTGCACCTAGATCAAAATTTTGAACAAACCACATTTTGATCAATGGTACACACAAATTGTTGAATTAAAGTAAGTAATTAGAGAGAAACTTAAGAATCAAATAATATACATTAAAATGAGCGAGAAATATTCGAATTATAAAAATTTAATGACGAAAAAATAAAAAACAAAATTGAATGCGAATATAATTGTGAGATTGTTGTTTACCTGAATATCCATAAGTTTGTAAGCCAATTCACATAAATGCTAAAATATTGTTGAGGAGTCATCCAATGCATATTACGTACTATATATAATGATTTGGAAAAGAAATTAAGGATAATGATTTCACAGATAAGATTAAATTAATTTTAAAATTAAGGATAATAATGATTTCACATATAAGATTAAATAAATTTGAATTATTTATTTAATTTTTGATAAGTAAGGATAATGATTTCACATATAGATAATTTATTTAATTTCAAATTATAATTTTGATTAGAGATAATGTTATTTACCTACAAACGCTCTACTGCTCTAGTGCGAGTATTCCTTAAGCGGACAAACGTGGTGCCTCGAAGAGAGATCTTTTTATATAAGTATAGTAAATATACACTAAGAAGATATTTGGATTTATCATGAACCCAATCATCATCTCTTTGAGTTTATCAGATAATGATTTTTTTTTATGTTTTTTTTAACAAAATGAGGATAATGATTCCACATATAGATAATTTATTCAATTTTAAATATTAATTTTGGACAGATAATTTATTTAATTTTAAATTAAAATTTTCATTAAAGACGATGTTATCTACTTACAAATGCTCTAGTGCAAACATTCCTTAAGCGAACAAACCCGGTGCCTCGAAAATTTCTCCGACAAACGTGGTGCCTCGAAAAGGGATGTTTTTATATAAGTATAATAGATATTAATATTACTATGATAGATAAATAAATAAAATGAGATGTGAATATTTTATTTTTTTCTTTTGTTGGTCATTGGTATCCTTCTTCTTAAAAATTTTGTTCCCCTCAGAATCATTCTTAGTACATTGGGCTAACTTTCATAATTGTTTAAAAAAAAAATAAAAAGACATTCTTTTTAAATGCAGTCTAATGTGCAAAAAAATAGATCAAATTTCTAGGTAAATTTATCAATCAAATATAATAATCTTAACGATTAATCATATTCAATGTTCTAGATTTATGCATTTTAATTTTTAACCAAAACCTATTTTAGATGAGCCATACCTTAAAATTAATATAATTGAATTGATTTTGATTAAAAAAAAATATTTATCTTAAAAATAATTAGGACCTAATTGCAAATAACCTTAAGATGAGGAACCTATTACAAATTTTAAAATTCATAAATCCAATTACAAATAATTTATGGACTTAATTTAAAAATTTCAAATAGTTGAAGAGAATTTAGAAGATAATTTAAAATTTTTTATTTTTGTTTTCCTTCTTGAACAGTCACTTGTAGCATAAAGACACTGTGAGAGCAATAGAGAATAGTGTAACAGTAACAGCAACAAGCAACACCATTGTTTCACGTTTCAACTTTGAAGAAGAAGAAATCGTAAATGCGCTACTCCCACTCTTACTCCTACTTCATTCGAATAATAAGAAGTAGAAGAATAATTCTAAGCACTGGATTCCGTTCCCTCTCTTCTTCATCCACCAAACCCAACAATTCCACCTCTCGCTCTTCTTCTTCTTCTTCTTCTTCTTCTTCTTCTTCTTCTTCTTCTTCTTCATCATCATTTTCGGGATTCGATGCAGATTTTCCCCTCTCAAGCCTCAAGCTTAAGCAACCCTCTCCTTCAGGTACTTCCACATTTCATAACCCTAACCCCCTCTTTTATGCCACTGCACCAACAATGCTCGAATTGGTTAGGAGAAAAATATTATTATTATTATTATTATTATTATTATTCTTAATTTAGATGATGATGCTTTGTTGTTACTAGTTGGATCATTTGAATATTTATTTTGTTTTGGATGTTTTTGGTGCAGATGATTCGTCTAATGTCGTGTTTAAGGAGATTTCTTCTATTTTCTATGGTAGGTGTTTGTTCAAATTCCTCTGAGAATATATAAATGCCATGTTATGTTATGTTATCTATTTGACAAATGCTGGCTGCCTAAGGAATCATAAAGTCAAAACTTTTATTGAGAAGTGATTTTTTTTATAATCTGAAAAGTGATATGGTTAATATGAAAAATGATATCTCCTCCTATAAATCCTCATAACCACATAAAACTTACACGTGTCACTTGTAAACCAATAATTAATGGGAAAATACTATCCTGTGACACATGTCATCTCTATGTATTTTTAGGAGGATTTGTGGACCGATTTTGTAAGGGATATATCGTTACTCAGTTAATAATATACTGGGAAGTCATATATTTAATTTCCTATACAAACTTACTTTATTTAATCAATGGGTTGCACTGGTTAGCAAGACCGTACAACCTTGTTTTGGTTGGATGGTAAAAAAGGCAACAGAATAAACTGAACGAGAATGTTGCATTGAATAAGCGGACAAATTAGACAAAATAGGATTAGGAATAGGAACGAATACATTAGAGTTGGGGTAGAATCTCACTTTAGGGGACGACATAAAAGCCCAAGTAAGGATGGTGGATCATATGGAGTTTAACCTAACAGTTAGAGGGAGAGGGTTACTTAGAAGAACTATAGGAAAAATCATTGAGAAGGATTTAGTTTTAAATGGTTTGTTTGTATAGACATGATTTATGATAGGACATTATGATATTGTCTAATCTGCCTACCTAGTGGGAAAAGGATTGGTTGCGTCGTTGTACCCGTTTTTGAACTACTTTATGAAGGAAATGGTGAAAATGTTCACCCTCTTGATTTCTTAGGGGTTAGGACCACATTTTATTTCAGTCATGGGTGAACTGTTGCTTGTCTCCTGGGAATAAATTCTATGTCACAATGCATCCAAAATGTGCATTGGCTTATAGATCTTTATTCCATCTTCTCTGCTGCAATTTCTGAGCTTGTTTTCTCTTTGTCTGCAAGCTTGGTTATATCTCCGTGTTGTTTTTGATTGCAGGTGGTGAGACAGGTACGAAACCTGATTCTGAAAAAGTTAATGGTGCAAAAAAGTTTGATGGAACACCTGAGATATCATGGTTGTCAAGCATATCTCAAAGCAATACATTTCTGCGACGGAAAAAGTCTTCTCGTGAAAAGAAACAAAAATGTGTGTTTGAATTCTCACAACGAAGCCGTTTTGACAGGTTGATTGAAATTTGTGCTAAGGTACTAGGAACGAAGGCTACCATTGAGTTGTTCGGTAAAGTGGGACGAGAACCGGGTTTGAAAGGGTACACCACACTGGTAGAAATGTGCATAGAGAGGGCTAGGGGAACTGATGACAATGAAGACACTGCAATAGAAGAAATGGGGAAGGTTTTTCACCTTTTTAAATCAATGAGGGAACACGGTTTGGAGCTAGAAGAGCAAACATACCGCCCACTTCTTTTGTATATAATTGACATGTGTTTAGTTGAAGAGTTTCAATTTTTCTGTGATGTTATCAAAGACGAGAATCCCAGTTCAATTACTAGACTGGGTTACTATGAAATGATGCTGTGGTTAAGAGTTAATAACGAAGAAAAGATCCAGAGTCTTTGTGACTATATAGCAGAGAATGATGGTGAAGACACTTCGAATTTGCGAGGTAGGTGAATCTTTTCCCCTCACATGCATGGTTTGCCATAATAATTGTCACCGAAGCTGTATTCAAACATCCAGCTTTGGATTTTAACTTTTTACGTCGAGAAGTTCATCAGTGTTTTCGCATTACGAAGACATAATTGATGTCTCGTATTTGCATGACATGTTCTGGATCATTTCATGTGACAGTTTGGCATGTGATGTGAATTCAAAGTGATGTGGTGTGTGGCTTAATGGCATCTGATCTATGGTATTATATTGTGATTTACACATTTATCTTAAGGGGAATATTAACGAGATCCCCTAGGGCATTGTTTAAGGCAGTAAAAAAATTAATTTTGTATTGGGAAATGGTATGCTTAACATACCGAGAAGTGCTTGACTTGGTTTTCCATTGCTAATTTACTCCTTTTGTTTCCTTAAACAATGTTATTAGGGTGCTTGTTAACAAGACTCTTATCTTAATTCCATGTAACAACAAATTTTTATCTGAGTTCACATCTGTGGTCTCTGGAACATGTTGAGAAAACATAAAATTTATGCTAAACTATTTTCCAAGTACATTTCTATTATGAAGCTCTCATTATTAAGAAGTGTCCATGCCAAGCTTGCATGTTTCAAAACTGGTGGATCTGTTATCTAGTCATTACACATGACTGTTAACATGATGTGCTTTTTCTTCATGTTGATGTCCAATAATAACAGAAGATTTTTTTTTCATGTAGCACTTTAGAGACTTACTTCATTCAACTTATGTTGCAGAAAGTTATTTATTGGCTCTTTGTGAGAGTGAGCGGAAGAAGGAAATTTTGGAGCTGTTGGAGATTATAGACATAAAAAAGCTTTCGTCAGCTGAATCTGTTTCTAAGATCTTTCAGGCATTAGGAAGACTGCTGTTGGAAACTGTTGCAGAGAAGTTCCTTTTGGACTTCAAGACAAGTGGTATAATTATGATATTTTTCGTCTTATCATCTATGTGGATGTTGTTATACATGATACTAACGTCTGTTTGGCAAAGAAGAAAAACAATCTCTTAAATCCTGTTACTCTTATGTTTCATATGTATTATCTGACATCAATTAGGATTGCAAGGAGTTTTTTATGGTTGTAATTTAATATGTTGAGTTAAGCATTTTTCTAACGTTCTACTGATGTGTATCTAAAGTAGTATCGTGTTTCTATAGTAGAATTAGGCATTGCATTTCTGTATAATTTCTCCCTTGTAAATAATTTACTGAGATTTTCTTGCATATTGCAGATCATGATGCAGATAATATTACAAACTTCATTGCTAGTTATACAGTCAGCATTCCAAATTTATCGGTAAGAAAATTCTCACGAATGATAATTTCCTAAATGCCATATCCTATGAAGTACTTCTGCTTTATGCAGTTTGCTTCATCCTAAAACTGTCACCGGTTTTACATTTTTTTTTGTTACTTCAGACTTCAGTCATGATGGATGTTGTATTGAAACCCAGTTTGTTTGTTTCTATTAGCATTCTTGAGTGATGATTTCTTGATGATTTTGAGTTGTCAATGAAAATGGAACTGAGGAGAGCATTTGTAGGTTATCATCTACATTATACTGAGGTGAATTCTCAGGTACAGATGTGTCCTTGAACTTTAGTCCAGTTTCATCTAAAACAATGGTCGAAACTCACACCTCAGTTGTGGTTAGAAGTCATTTAATGAAGGGTAGCACAATGTATGAGGCTCCCACCTGGTGAGGTCTAGGTAGGGTAAATGTATGCAGAATTACCTGTAAGCAGAGAGGTTGTTTCATATTTATAATATATTTATATATGGTTTATTTATGATTTTGGTCCCCAAAAGTTCAACGTGTTTTGGTTTTAGTCCCTATAAGTTATTTTGACCGGGACTAGTCCTTAATTTTTCAAACATTTTGGTTTTGGTCCCCTCCGTTACAAAAAATAAGTTATTTGCTTACATGGTTAACGAAAATACACACCAGTGCCACGAGGTGTGAGGTAACGCCAAATAGATGATGTGACATGGATGATTTAGGCCTACGAACTCAAAATTTTGCGTGCGGGACTATTTTGCGTTTCAGACCATTTTGCGTCCGTGGATTTGTATCATGATCATCCACGTTATATAACCTATTTGGTTTCATTTCAGACCATATGGACTGCTGATGTGATGTTCTGCTAGTTACACAAATAACAAATTTTTACAAACGTAGGGGACCAAAACCAAAATGTTTGAAAATTTAAGGACTAGTCCCGGTCAAAATAACTTATAGGGACTAAAACCAAAACACGCTGAACTTTCGGGGACTAAAGACATAAATAAGCCTTTATATATTTATAATAAGTCAGTATTTGTGGCTCATCATCTACTTCACTAGACACTGTTCTTTATCTTTTTCCTTTTCTTGTTAATCTTTACATTTACATTTCATTCTAGGTAACTTGGTGCAGATTTATCGAATAGCATTAGGCTCTTCAGAGTGGCTTGCACTGTATATTTTGCAGACATTAAAGGCTTCATACTTTTTGTTGCCTTTTTTTAGCGAACTACTTAGTTCTCCTTAACTACCTCGAGTTTTTACGTGCTTATATGGTAGATAATACATAATCGTATGTAAACATTTTATCACAATCAAGAGATTCCAGTAGTTGCTTTTGTTTATACATGTTATTTGGCACTGTAATTTTCTATAATACTTGTCTGTTATTGGAAAAAGTCCCTTCCTTTGTGTGTTTCCTCATGCATGTTGCTATTCTGGAAGGTTGAGGATGTCATCACAAAATTCAAGGATTTGCACCAACAAGTGGATGTCTCACCTTCTTCCTCTTCATACGAGAAGCTCATTTTGCATAGCTGTGCCTTGCTAAAGGTACAAGCTTCTCTTTTTGCAATTTTTCATGATAAATGCTTTGTTTTTAGGGGTGAAACAGGGGGACAAAGAAAGAGGAGGGAGAGAAATAGGGAAGAAGGAAGGAAGGTTAGTTGTTTGGTGGGGAAGAGAGAAATCAAAAAGTGGTTTCTTTGCACTTTCCTATGAGAAGAAACGGGGAGATGAGCATTTTTTTGCACTTTCCTAGAATACCCTTGACTCGGTGGCTCCATTCACAGCTCATTATTGTTAATAAGGCCATACTTGTCTATTAAAAAAACACATTTTCTTTCTCTTCAAATTCTTCCATGTTTCTCATAATAAAAAACCAAATTCTTCCATGTTTCTCATAATAAAAAACCCTTAAAATCAACTCTTTTTCTCTTAAAATTATTTTATGTTTGTAATGCAGTTGCATGTAGCTCTTGATATTGTCGATGAAATGTGTGAAGCAGGCTTGACTATATCAAGTGAGGTCTTACACACCATATTACAAAATTGTGAGGAAGCTGCTGACTGTGATTTGGTACGAACAATTTTCCATACAATCACTCCATTCTTTCTCCATTGGTCCATAACTTGTATGTTAATGTGTTCTTCTTTTATCACCTAATATGTCATAAACTTAAGGCCTTTAAGCTTATGATCTTGAATTAATTAGCATTTGTGTTATGTGAAATTGTCAATGGACTGTTTGACTTAAAAGCTTATGGTGGTGTTATTGTTAGAAGAACTGAAGATCCATCATCATCCAAGAATGATGTTATCTATTTTTTCAATATGAATTATTTTACACACCCTCAAATATAAGCCCTGTAGGTTTGAAGGAAAGATGGAGTATAGGTACCATCATTACCTTTTTCTAAAATTTAAATTGACATTAGCTGAAATCCCTACCTTTTTTGGTCGTGAAGTTCTGACACCATGTCAAGGGATCGACTAACTTAAAAACTTTAGATATTAGTAGGTGAAGGTCCGAGAATAGTTATGTCTCTGACTAGCTAAAAGCTTAGTTACAAAGAAAGGAATACATGGTTCCTTCTACAGCATTATTCAGTGCCCTATGAATTTAATTTAAAACTTTTCATGAGAGTTTATGTGGTAATGAGTTTTCTTGCAATCTTTTGAAGCCTTCTGTATATTGTCCAGCATATTTTACCAGTCTGACATATAATGTTTGTTTTCTTCTGTGGCTTATTCTTAAATAAAGGTTCCTCGGGTCTTCTCTACAATACGTCGCTTCAATTTGGAGACAAATGATGAAATATTCAGATGTATGGTAGACTTGTTCTTAAAAATGAAAGATGTAAGTTCTACCAATTACATGTACATGCTCGTGTTCATCCTTCTTCCACCAATTTTAACAGCTCTTGCTAAATATCTGTTGTGGTAAAAAGGTTAGCCCTTCGCCACATTTATTTATTTTTTATTTGGTTGCATAATGCAGCATGAAGGTGCATGTAAGATGCTTGATGATTTGGAGCAAATAAATTTGAAGCCAACAGCAGGCATGTACAATGCCATTATGGCAGAATATTTTCGAGAGGTGATATTTCTTGTTACTGGGGATGCCTTTGTATTTTCTGTTATATACTTTATAGTTTATACCATTTCTCAGATGGACTCCTGACATGCTTGTCTCTAGATGGTTAAAAAAGTATATTCCTTAGAGCCTTATCTTGTCTCCACAAGTTAAACACCTAGATGGATTATAAATAGTAAATTTAGGTCTGATGAGACCTAGCTTCATACGCAAGTAGCATGTTATCCATGCAATGCATGGAATGATTTATCCTAATTTATAAGAATATATTTTTTTATGTAAATTTTAAATTTAATTTAATTAAATAATAACAGATTATGTGAGGGCGAGCCTTGGCGCAATGGTAAGGTTGTTGCTTAGTAGCCAAGAGGTCACGGGTTCAAATCTTGGAAACAACCTTTCCCCTTGCAGGGGTAAGACTGTGTATATCTACCATCCTCAGACCCCACTAGGTTGGAGCTTCGTGCACTAGGCCATCCTTTTAAATAATAACCGATTATAGAAGTATATTATCATTTAATTTTGAGGTCTTGTTCTGAAAATAGTTTTAAAAATTTGACTAGATCATTGATTTAGGGAAATTCTATTCCCACCAGGGAAATGCTGGTTGCACCCATAGGATGGCCTATCCAACGGTGCAAAATTTTCGGATAGCTTGTTTGAAAATGAAAAAATACACTGTCGGATAGCCTATCCAAAAATTTGTATGGGTGCATATAAAAATTCCTGAGTGCATATATAATTTCCCTTGATTTAATTGGAAAATCAGAAAAATGGTCCATTGTTTGGTCCATCACTACTCTGAAACCATTTCATTATTAAGCTGGCCCTAAACCAATTGAACTGCATCTAAACTTGCCAAACCTCTTGAATCTACTGCAAGTAGACCTTGGCAGCTTTTTCCTTTTTTTTTTCATGTCCAAACTCGGGAATGTTTTCCGAAATTATTGGGACTGATCTTAGTTGGTCATATTTTTGTTTTGCATCTTGTTTTATTTAGTTGTAGATTATGGACGTGCTGCAAATCCTTGAATAAGGTCACCTCCATGCTTAACACAAAGGGAATTTTCACCAAGCTCGCAAAATCTAGAAATCAATAGCCACTGCCAGACATTACTCCTTGTATTTGTGGAGAGTAGACAATGTTATTTAGGCAATCCATGGAAAAGGATTCTCTCATGTGAAGAAAGAGATAGACACAAACACAGCAAAGAGGACTCCACATATTTTGATAGAGCCTCACCTGTTTTAGCCTGTGTCTATCATTCTATTTCTCTCCTCTGACATGACCTGGTCATGTGATTTGTGAAAAAGACATTTGAGAGGATTCATGCCTATAACCCGCAGGTTTCAATATAATTCTACAGTGCCAAAATTGCTACAGTTTCTCTTGATGGTGGAGACAATTTGGATTGTCATAATGGTTATGTAACAAGTCTCGAACATGCTTAAAAGACCTTTTAAGATGTAATTAAATCAACATGTTTTCTACTTCGAACAGTGCATTCCTTTTACTCACCCTTTTTCTGAAATTTTGCAGAAAAACATACGTGATGGGGTTAAGGTCCTTAAGCACATGCGACATGCTGATGTAAAACCTGATTCGCAAACTTTCAGCTACCTGATTAGGAACTCTGAAACTGAAGAGGATATAGTGAAGGTAAGTTGAGATCAAATGATCAAATAGCAACTCTGAAACTGAAGATGATATATTTGTTTTTCTTTTCCAATTCCTGTAAGCAGTACTTCAATAATTAATTCTATCATGGTGGTTTAATTTGATTTCTAAATTCAAACTAATGTAGGCCAGTAGCTACATATAGTTCTGATAAACTGAAGTATAATTTGCTGTCCATGGATGTGTTTTAAGCTAATGAATTTCTGTTTCGACATTATGCTTGCAGTATTATGAAGAACTGAAGCAATCCGGAGTTACACCTACAAAGCAAATTTTCGTGGCCCTTATAAATGCTTATGCTGCTTGTGGACAGTTGGAGAAAGCAAAACAGGTATAGTGCAAGCATCAAATGCTACAGCCTTTTATTAGATTCTCTAGGTCTGAAAAGGGATATACATAGGTGCATTTTGCAAGCCCATAGTATCTAGCTGATTAAATATATTTATGAACAATTGCATGTAGATTTCTACCCAAAAAAAAAAAAAAATTGCATATAGATCTATTTCATGTTTATGCTTGGCTGCAAACTTTTTACTCACCATATTGATATTACAAATCTATGATCATATTCACTTTCTAAGCTATTTTGGATTGCCTTCAAAAATCTTTCATGGATTGAAATGTGGAGAATTGAAGATTAGTGCTTGGGGTTTTGGCTTAGTCAAAAATACCTATTCTGTTTTAATTTTCAGATTTCAAACTATATTCATCTATGAATTTTGTTTAAAGTGCCAAATGTCATTACTACTTGAAAGGTTTTTTCATCCTGCTGCTCCTCTCCTATATATTATTGTGTTTGAGGTATTTCTATTCTCTCGTGTTGAATGACCAGTCATACTACTACTTCATGCTTATTATTCTCAAATGACCAGCCTTCTTCATGGAGGAGTTTTTAGCTTTTCAATCAAATTTCGTGTTTTTTCTTTCTCTATCCAATCTGACTGATCCTGACCAAAATTTAGTTATTTTTTTGTCACAGTAATCTCCTGTTCTAGATCTCAACTAGCTTTCATAGCATGAATTGTGAATATGAGCATGATAGGTTATATACTTGCATAAACCATAATCGTATAGTACTAAATATACTTTCAGCCAAATGGCTTCCTCTCTTCTTGAATTTGTGAATGGATTGTTATGACTTCTCTCTCTCTCTCTCTCTCTTTTTTTTTTTTTTTTTTTTTTTTTTAAAATATAGTTCCTTGATTGGTGATATTATAATTTGAGTGATTTTTTGAACTTTATAACTTATTTTTGTAAACAATCAATACTTAGTCTAGAACCATGCATTATTTGATTAAAAGCACCAGTAACCTTAATGGTGATCTCATTAATCCTTCATGTTTCAGGTAGTCTTAGATCCATTGATACCAGTGAAAAACTTGAACCAAATCAAGAGTGTTCTTGTCTCGGTTCTTGCATCACATGGGCAATTGTCTGAGGCTCTTCTTATTTATGAGGAAATCAAGCAAACTGGACACAGTCTGGAGCCAAAAGATATCATGAATATCATTGTAAGGTTTTGGAGATATAAGTAATTTTATAATTTTTAATTTCCAAACATTCATAATCAACCCCATGATTTATGATAGGCCTTTATGGCGTCGTTTGATCCATGTAGCCGACCCCACCTAGTGGGACAAAGGCTTAGTTGTTGTTGTTGTTGTTGTTAATTTCCAAACATTCATAATCAACCCCATTGGACATCCATAGGAGCACACTCAATCTGATGGAGAGTTGGATAGGTTGCTTCTGCTACTTGAGGAATTGAATGATACAAACTATTGGAATGATGCTTGCTGCAGAATCATCTTGTATTGTATTCTGAACAATAATTTAAGGTTTGGTTCCCCCTCTCTCTACTTTATTGAATTTCTTTGCACCAAAAATGTGTTTTTGCAAATTACTCATGTTCATTGTATTTTGGGTCAGTTCTGCTGTTGACTTGTGCAAGCTTCTCAAGGATAAGTTCCAAAACGATGAACTAGTTATGGATGTTCTATTTGATAAGGTTGGCTCTAGCTTCCTTTTTTCTTAAATTTTAATGAACTCGCAATTTATGTTGTGTGATTATTGTAGTTAGTGAACTCTCTCAAAACTGCTATGTTGTATGGATAATGGAATATTGTTTAAGCCTTTAAGGTTTAATGATGTTTGTTCCATTAGCCCATATGTTGTATTTACAACAATTTTGTCTATATGTGTATAGGTATTTTCCCTGATTGAAGAGTCAGAAACCAAACATTTGCGCACTAGCCTTGAGTTGCTTTCTGAAATGAAGAATAAGCATGGCCTTTTGTCCTCTGAGGAATGTTATGGTCTGCTAAGCGCTCGTGCCAACGCCACTGATATACATAATGCTGAATGAGGTTCCTTAACAAGAGGGGTATACGAAGTGCTCTTCACCAAGTTTGCTTTCAAACAAACAGTAATGGAATGCCATTCAAACAACAGATGGACTTTGTGTCCAAAGTTCAATCCAATTAGCACTGATGTTCTCTATTACGTCATTAGAGTCAGCGTCGGATGCAGCAGGAACCTCACAAGATACTCTAGAAAAGTCTTGCATACTCCTTTCTTTATGTGTAAAAAGTACTGTTAGATAATTAAAACCATGTCTAAGCTCTAGGATTGGTCTATTTGGCAAAACTAGCTTATAGCTGTGAGCTTGTAGCTGATAGCTTTGAGCTTATAGCTGATAGCTGTGAACATAAGTTATAGCCGTGGGATTATAGCTGGAAATTTATAGCTGTATAGCTAGCTTATTGAAATAGAGCTGTTTGGGAAAACTAGCTGTGTAACTAATTTAAACATATTAAATGACTGAAAGGGTAAATAATAATATAATTTAGTATAAAAAAAAGGGTAAAATTGAGATATCATTTATTTAAAGTTTTTTTTTTTTTCCTCAAAGCTACTTGATGTAGCTTTCTAAAAGCTATAAGTTTCCTTTTTGAAAGCTATAAGTTTCTTTTATTTTTTGTTCACCAAACAGCTTTATTAGCTTATTGATTCGAAAGCTACCGGATAAACTATAAGTTTGTCTTACCAAATGTAGTCATTATGCATGAACTCAAAGCTTACGTTAAGATATTCATGAATCTTACCCTTCTCAAAATGGCAACCACACAAAAATTAATCACTTACAATCATTATACTCTTTTTCTTTTAAGTTTTTCTTTTCTCTGTAATCCAAATTTGATGAAGTTCTTTAGCCAAAATTTGCACAAATCGAAAGGGTTTAGTCGATAACGTTGTGGGATAGAGAACATTTTTGGTACATGCGAAATAACTTTCAAGGTTGATTCTTTTTAAAGTTTTTCCTTTCCACTTAAACCAATGAAAAGAGTGGAAAACAAGATGCTGCAAAAAATTAGAAAATATACCGAATGTGTTATGCTTTGCATGTGCATGTAACACTGGTCTTACTATTAGAATGTCAAATTGCCAATCAAGCACTTGAACAAAATAATATTTACCCGTCATTATTCAATTTCTTTTTTTTTTTTTTGGTGAACTCATTATTCAATTTCTTATCATTAGTTATTAGTTACTACTACATTGTATTCCCAAATATTCTTGCGAAAGAATTCAAAAGGAATAAGCAACAAGTATGGCTTGCCTGCACCTTGCCTTGGCCTGCTCAAGCCTCTCACTCAATGTCTCTTCCTTCACTGCAGCCTTCACCATTGCCAAGTCCATTTCCCACAACTTCAACACTCTAAACAACTCAGTCACCATTCTCTCCTCTACTTTCCCTTCCTCTCTCAAAATCTCTGCCTCCTCTCTAGCCCTTTCAGCAGCAATCTCCACAACCTTTGCCAACAGTTCTGTTGACCCAAACTCCCTTCCCATAAGATCCTCCACCTTCTCCAAGAAATCAGCTATCACATACCCTACTGGCTTCTCCAGATTAATCTCTTTAGTCCTCTTCCAACCAATTTCAAAGTTTGGTGGCTCTGGTTTTACAAGGCCAGTTCTTGGCCTTCTCTCTCTTACAATATCTGATCTTCTTCTCTTCTGAATGGGAAAAGTCTCTGGACTGTTGACTGTGCTTGTGGTAGAATCTGGGACAGGTGGATCAGGCTGAGGATTATTATTGGAGTTTAACTCAGTGCATTTAATAGAGAAGTGCTTGCTGTGTTGGTTGTGAGTTAAAGATGTTCTGTATGAATAATAGACATGGTGGTGTAGATGATGAGGAGAAGGATATGAGAGGAATTTGAGAACAGGGGAAGTAGCCATGCTAGCTAGTTTGGAAGCTAAGTCAATAAAGATAAGGCTCTTGGTTTTTATGGTTGGCTTGGAAGTTGGTATATATCATATATATCTGTATATGTCACTTATAGATTTATTTTTTTTCAAAAAATTTATTGTTAATCTAAGCCCGATCATGATTTTTTCTTGTTTGCCACGGTGCATAATTTGTAGATTTATTTTGTAGCTCTATCAATCATTTTTCGTCTTAAATAATGAGTTGAACAACTATTGTTGCGAGACATTGGTCTTACGTTGTCTCATTGATTTAGGCTGTGTGTATTGAAGTAATATTGGAAAAAACTGTGAATTTATATTATATTTGATGATTAACAATTGTTAAACTGGTGAGAGAGAGAGAGGCTTTATCCAAAGGAAGGAGAAAGGATACACGTGGGAATGGATTGGTGGGGTGGGGAGGGATTTTTTCCTTTTTTTTAATTTCAGAAAACTACGTTATTAAAATACCCTTTATCCTTACATTTGTTTCCACAAAACATATAAGGGTATGTATGGAAATTGCTAAATGATGAGTGCGAGAATGCCCTTGTGTGTTTTGTCAATTTGTGAGAACATGTGTTAAATATAAATGGTATTTTAATATTTTATATTTGGGTCTTTCTATCCTATACACCTAATGGATAGGTTAATCAAAACTTAGAAAGAAAATGTTTCTTGGAAATTGATACACTTAATTGCCATGCCAAAAACAAAGTTGTTCCTCCTATACCAAAGCAGCGAAATTGCCATGCCAAAAACAATGCTCCATTGAACCGCATATATTCTCATTATGTTAATGTGCAAGTTATCGCAAAGCCAATCCTTCAAGTTACATGCAAAAAAGGACTACCATGCCAAATTACATGTACATCTAGATAAGATGACCCTATTACTCAATATATTTTTGTCCTTTGTTTGGAAAGATTGGCTCAATTATTGCGGTGGCGATTGAGAATGGTCTTTGAAAACCAATCTACTTGTCAAGAAAAAGTCCTAAAATCTTTCACCTAGCTTTTGCGGATGACCTCATCCTTTTCGCTAAAGTGGGTCTTGACTAGGTTCATTTTATCTCTTCTTGTCTTGATATTTTTTTGTCGAAGTTCATGTCAGCACATTAATATAGATAAAACTATAATATTTTCGATAAGAATTTGAATCATAATGTTAGAGAAGAGATTAGTTCAACTTTTGGTTTTGAACACACAAGTACCTTGGCGTCCCTTTATTTCATAAAAGAGTTTCTAGACACATTTTCAAACTTATCATTGATAAAGCTAACCAAAGGTTGAGTGCTTGGAAGGCCAAAACCCTTTCTTTTGCAGGTGGGTTAGCTCTTACAAAATTTGTGCTAGGAGCCCTTCCTATTGTATCATCCCTATTGTAGCAAGTAGAAATGCATAATTCGATCTTTGGCAAGGGCATTTGTGCAGGTTAGCAGGATCTATAGCACTATCTCTTGGAGAATTGGAAAAGGTATAGGGGTCAAATTTTGGATAGATTCTTGGGTTTTGCATGCTAACCACCTCCAAGACATGGTTATTACTGCTCTTAATAACTTTGACCTTGAAATAATGGTTAGTGATTTTGTTGACAGAAACTAACAATGGAATATGGTTACTCTTAGACAATGTGTGAACCTAGGATGGTGCAATAGAATAATGACTATAACACCACCTTATGCTGGAAATAATGATGACTCTATTGCTTGGAATAATACTAATGATGGATGGTTTACTATAAAGAATGCATATGAATATGTGGCTTGGATTGATACAAGTATTAGGCAGAAGAAACTTCAATTGATTTGGGATTGAAAGGCTCGCTAAGGGTGCGGTGCCTTCCTTAGAGGGTTGCACGCTCTTCTCACCAACCTTGCCCGTTTCAATAGGCACATTGCCTCTTCTTGAATTTGTTCCCTTTAAACTAATTTGAAGAATCAATCTTGCATGCCTTGCTAGACTGCCATGAAGTCAATAAGGTGTGGATTCATTTACTTCTAATGTCTAATTGGTCATCTTTTTTTGCAGGTAACTTGAAGGATTGACTTTGCGATAACTTGCACAATAATCCATAGATGGAACTATTTTCATGATTTGGAACAATGCTAACGAAGTGTCTAGTTGCTTGACAATTCAGAAACCAAGAAAGCTATCATTGTTTCTAACTACCCAGTGACCAATCTTGACACATGTGGTGGTGTGCTTCGTGATCAGATGGGAACTTTTTGTTTCGGGTATATTATTCAGTTGGGTGCTTGCTTGATTCTCCATGCCAAGCTTTGGGGTATTATACATGAGTTGAAGATTGCCATAAGTCATGGTTATGATATTATTGCTATTGAAACTAGCTCTTTACTCGCTATTCGATTTTTGGAAAAGGGGTGCATTCCTTATTACCCTCTTTGTGCTCCCTTACTAACCAGAATTACGCAGAAACTTCATTCCATTACTTGCATCTGGACCCATATTTATTGAGAAGTAAATTATGTTGCAGATGCACTAGCTAAACATGCTCACTCCATGGAGTTTGTCTCCAAAATTTTTGATGTTGCTTCGGATTTCTTTTATTTTCCCTTGTTAGTTGACTCGTCAGTAACCCTATTTTATAGAGGGATGTAGTTGTTGCTTTCTTTTCTAGGCTTTTTGTCCCTCCAATTCATTAAAAAAAAAAAAAAATCAAACACATGCACACATAGATATTCCATGTGTAGTTGATTAATCAATAAAGCTTTCACTCTTCTCTCTTTCTTTCTCAAATAAACTCTTTCTTCCTTTCATTTTTGGCAAAAAAGCATTAGAGTGAGTTTAGTTAGGATTTGTTTTAATTTCCATAAATAAAACCTTAAAAAAAAGTTATGAATAATATTTTGACACTTGTTTTGTTTGGCTTAAAAGAAAGAAAAAAAAGATAAACTAAATTTGAGAAAAGATTATTGGGAAACCTAAAATACCTTTCCACTTGCAAAGTCATTTTTTTAGCAAAAAAAAAATAGAGAACTTGGCCACTTTTTTATGTGTACAAAATTGCCCCTTCAAAATTTGCAATATAACCACCACTATATATTCTGAATTTTTTTAGGGTTTATATTGTTTTCTTTGCTATTATAAGTGATTTTCTTCTTCTCTCCAAACTTCGGTCTAGTTCTTCGCCTTTCATAATCAAACCTCGTTTATCCATTAACTTTTAATTTTTCTCGATATTCTTATATAATTTGCTTCGTTTCATTTACCTATTTCTTTCACTGATTCGCTTCTTTGGAACCACAGATCTAAAGCTCCTTGAATCAGCTCACATTGAGTTACGCAGCGACTCTATTTGGCCTTTTTCAACAAGGTATTTCTATCCATTTCTTCCATTTTTTTTAACCTAAACATGTTTTTTTAAGAACAGAGTGGTTAATTTTCAATTTTGTGAGATGCTTCGTGTATTTTTTTTATTCGTATGAAATTTTTAGGGTTTGACAAGTATTGAGATTACTTCTTCAATTTGTTGGTCTTCTCAATTAACTATTATTAATTTGTGATCTCTTATTAATTTTTAACATTTTCGCATTCGCATAATTATTTTTAAAACTTATTTATTTTATTTCTTTATATCATAGTTTCATATGAAGAAAAATCATTTCTTAATATTACATCCAAACAAATTAAATCACTTTTAAAATTAAAATCACTTTACAAATTCATAACCAAACAACAAAAATAGCTCTAAATTTTATACTATTAATTACCTTTGTCAAGAAATTATTGAAATACTAAATCAATTTCTTTTTTAAGCCTAAACAGACCACAAGTCTTTGTTTTCAACATTACACAAGTATATTGAAAACAGAACGTCCTCTGTAGTCTGTAGTGTGTAGTCTTTGTTTGTTTGTTTTTTTGAGCGAGAATTGTTTTTTATTTATTTATGTTTCTAAAACACAGAGACAGAGTTAGAAGTAGAAACAGAGCATTGAAGAAGAGAAAGAGAAATGGCAAAGGTATTTGGATTAGGGACTGAACCAGTGGTTGGTTCCTTAACTCCTTCAAAGAAAAGAGATTACCGTGTCACCAATCGTCTCCAAGAGGGTAAGCGCCCTCTCTACGCCATCGTTTTCAACTTCCTTGACAACCGCTACTTCAGTGTTTTCGCCACTGTTGGTGGCAACAGGGTATGTAACTACTCTTCTCTTCTCTTCTTCTGCAACAACAACAACCCCTTTTCTTTTTTCATTCTTATTGTTGTTTCTAAATTCCTAAAGTTTCAAACTTTGAAGACACCAAAAAGAAAAAAGAAACTGTTTTAATTTTTTAACCTTATTGTTCTTCTTCATTTGGAGCTGCTTTGTTTGTGTTGTAATGGTTTTATATTTTATTTATTAGGTTACTGTTTATCACTGCCTTGAAGGAGGTATTATAGCTGTTTTGCAATCTTATGTTGATGAAGATGTAAGTCATGACTTCTCTCTCTCTCTCTCTCTATATATATATATATATATATATATATATATATGAGTTTAATGGATGTGTACTTACAATGTGAAAGTTTATTACCTGATCGGTTGTGTGTTTGGTAAGGCCAGGAGTTTGCTTATAAGCTAGTCAGTTAGCTTATTTGATTAAAAATTAAGCTAGGCAGTTTTGTTTTGGCAAATGATTTTATTTAATTAGCTACTGGCTTATAAGCTCGTATTTGATAAGCTGGGGAGTGGGAACTTATTTCTTTTGAAACCTATCTGCTAGTTTTACCAAACAGTTCTGATTCAATCAACTAGTTTATCAGCTCCTAGTTTTCCGTTCCTACTTCCTAGCTTCTAGAGTAAGTTAGTTGTGTCAAATGGAACTCATCCATGTATTCAAAATTCAAATGCATTGGCTAAAAGTCATATACATTAACCCTAGATGATGCATTGACAGTGTAAAAAGCTTTACTTGCACAACCCTCCTCTCTCTCTATATATGTATATGTATATATGATTTAATTTTAATGCAAAATCATTGGAATTTTTCTTTTACACTATCATTCAATTCAATCATATACCGCAATGGCATTAAAAATGTTTGACTCCTGAAAGCTACTTAAAAAATATTACATATGATAGTGTATGTCTGGTTGATGAAATAATATTGAAGAGTTTGTTGTTTCTAAGCACAGCTTTGAGGTTTATTATTATTATTATTATTGCTACTATTAGAAAAATGCTTCAATCTTTATCTGTTTTGTAGACCAGAAGGAAGAATCTTTTTACACTGCAAGCTGGGCATGCAATATTGATGGAAACCCACTTCTAGTGGCAGCTGGATGCGGTGGTATAATTCGAGTAATGGATACTGGTAATGAGAGATTATACAAGGTATTATACACACAACACTCAAAATTTGTTCTTACTTACTGAATGAATTTAGTTCTTTCCTTCTCTGTCTTTGAAAAACTGCCCTTTCGTAGTCGTGGAAAGAAAGTTCGAGGGAAGATTCTTTAACGTTCATGGCAGTGAAGTAATGAATCCTATTTTAATTCTTAACTCTTTTTAAGGAGTGAACATAGACCCATGGATCCATACATCTCGATCAGAAAAGAATCAATAGGAAAAGAATCGGAATTGATCGATATATCTCTCGAAACAAACGAAAAAGAAGAAACGAAAGACGAAACATAAATCATGGATCAACTAAGCCTCCTTGATGGTATTGTTGATCACCCTATTTGAAGCAGAAAAACCAGATGATTATGTAGTTTTATATTTAGGTAGCATTTAGCTGACATGAAAGAACTGAATATGTGGACTTTTTTTTGCATTTGATGTATTCTATAAGCAAATAGAACATGAAATACTACTAAAAAATTAGAATGTTTTGGACCATAAGTGGTGGAACCAAAGAGAGAATAGAACAAACCATCTTGTTTCATCCTTTTGTATTCTTGCACTAAACACAGTCTTAGCGTTGGTTGTTAGTTCAGAGTTTTTTGTGTGCTAATGGCAAGCCGTATATCATACATTATTATTACTATCGTTATTCAATTATGCTGAGAATGTATTAGTTCTGTAATTCCTGTTGCTCCTTGACATGATGTCATTCTCTCTGCAGAGTTTTGTTGGCCATGGGGACTCCATAAATGAAATCAGGACTCAAACATTAAAGCCACAACTAGTGGTGTCTGCAAGCAAAGTAAATAGCACCTCACTTTGCAATTTCACTAATTAAACGATCACCTTTTTTTTTTAATTAATTATTGACATCTAAGTTTACCAGGACGAATCTGTCCGAATATGGAATGTTCATACTGGAATATGCGTTTTGATATTTGCTGGAGCTGGAGGACATCGTAATGAAGTCTTAAGTGTCGTAAGTGCATTACGCATCCAATATATGTCCCCTTACTATCTTGCTTAATTACCGTATCTTAGCGATAATAGCAGTTAAAGGCATTGGAGATTAGTCCGACTGACTATTTGTTGCTTATTATAGGATTTTCATCCATCAGATATATATCGAGTAGCCAGTTGTGGCATGGATAATACTGTAAAGATATGGTCTATGAAGGGTAAGATATATATCGAGTAGCCAGTTGTGGCATGGATAATTCGCTTCCTGGTATTGTTTTGTTGGTTGCTTCTGTTTATCTTGATATCTGTTTTCCCCATAATGTAATGGATCTTAGCATGGTTACAGAAAATATGAAAATTCTAAACCAGAGAAGATTATGGAGTAAATTATTTTTGAAAAGGAAAGGTTTATGATTGTTGATGCCTTCCATGTAAACACTATATGATTATCAAATGCAGAAAATAAAGATTTATAAAACAGTGCAATGACTCACTGTTAAGAACCATTCTCAAAATCAATATTAAGATAAAGGTTTTACATTTAAAACAGAAAGAAGAATTGATAAGTTTATAATTCTTTCTAGTATGGATTCAAAAGCATTATTTATGGAAGTTGTTTACTGGAATCACGGGATATTGGATATTCTCGTACCTTTTGCTACTTTAAGCGGGACGGTTAAATGATATTGCAATTTCTTGATACTTGTTCAAGATGCAATTTGTTATGAGTAGTGATTATTATAATTTATTTTACATGTCACTCATTTTTTATATCCATTTAGGATTAGGATGAAATCCCCTCCCCAAATTTTTTTAAAAAAATCGCCAACTATGCATGTCAGTTTTTTCAGTGTATCTATGGTATTTTTGTCCTTTTAATATTAATCCATCGTGTCCTTTATGTTGCTGCAGACTTCTGGTCCTATGTAGAGAAATCATTCAGTTGGACTGATCTTCCTTCCAAGTTTCCCACAAAATATGTGCAGTTTCCGGTAAGAAAAAAGTTTATTTTAGGTATATATTTCAGGTATATATCAAGGATATTTTCTAATGCCTGATTTCAGATATTCAATGTTGCGGTTCATACAAATTACGTCGACTGTAATAGGTGGCTGGGTGATTTTATCCTTTCAAAGGTGAGCAGTTTCTCTTTCCAGTGTCAATCAACTCCCTGGTATAAATTCAAATTTAGGTTTGTTGTGGCGGGAAAACTGTTGCCGAGCTGAAATTGATGTGATTTACACTACTTCTGTTATTATAACATAATCATCCTGGGTCCAAATACAAACAGTGAAAGGAAAGAAGGGAAAAAAGGAGTTAAAGAAAAGGTTAACAATATTTTTGAAAAAGAGCTCCTCATCTTCCAGGAAAACTAGGTTTTCAGTTTTTACCACACGTTAAGAATTTCTAAGTGCTCTGCCTCATGGGGCCTTCCATTGCTATTATTATTATAAACGAAAAACTCAATTGTTGATAATTTTAAAATGATCACATTGGTGCGTAGGTATTTAAGGAGCTTCTTTGGTAAAATAGGCAGAGGGAGCTTTTTTAAAATAATTGACTCCTTTGTGTATTTATCCTAGTTACTTGATTTAAGGAAGTTATCATATCTTCCTATTCTTTGTAATCCTTTCCTTCCAATGAAATTTCTTCTTTTAAACAAAGAAAAAGGTTTTACAATTGGGAGAGAAAAGGTTCTTAAAGGTTTTTAGGAAAGTCCTCCATTTTGGGGACTTGATCACGAGTCATAATTTAGTGTTTTGCAGTTTCTCATATTTTATTAATTTACTTACCAATTCTCTAATTAATTAATTATGTCATGTTTCCAGAGTGTTGACAATGAAATTGTCTTGTGGGAGCCCAAAGTGAAAGAACATGGTCCAGGGGAGGTTAGTAAAAATTCTTATGTGTTCCATTTTTTTAAACTGGTTTTGATGCACAAGTTTTAATCAGCTTCGGTCAAAATGTCAAATTCAGGAATACGCTCGCTATTTCTGACAGTGAATGCTTTTATTTTGTTTTTGTTTAGGGTGGATTTGACATCCTTCAGAAATACCCTTGTCCCGAGTGTGATATCTGGTTCATCAAGTTTTCTTGCGATTTCCATTACAACGCAGCTGCAATAGGTAACAATAGCTAATTGCAATTTCTTTTTCATTAACAATTAATTGAACCAGTTTGGAGCTTTGGGCAGAAATGACAGGAACTATGCATTACACATTTTGTTCAGATTGATAATACAATTTAAACCAACTTTTCTTTTTGCATGCAAGTGTGTAATTTCAAGTTTATTCCGTTTTCGTTTTAACGTGTTTCTTGGGGGTCTGTCTGTCTGCCAGGGAATAGAGAAGGCAAGATTTTTGTTTGGGAATTGCAGTCAAGTCCACCTGTTCTTATCGCAAAGTACGTTGTTCATCAAGTCTTGTTTATTGAATTTTTATTTTATCGAATTTTCATGCTCACCCGCATTCCTTGTTCAGGCTGTCGCATCCTCAATCAAAATCTGTAATCAGGCAGACTGCTATGTCCTATGATGGAAGGTAATTTCTTCACATTTTATTTTGCAGCTCAAAATTTTGATGCTTTGTTTTCTTTCTTTCTTTCTTTATTTTTATTTTTAAACATTACTCCTTTCTTTTGCTATGTTGTAGGACTATTTTGTGTGGCTGTGAGGACGGCACAATATGGCGCTGGGATGATTTCTCAAAGAACTCCTCAGACTAACATGTCTCCATGCAAAATATCAATCTTATGTGCACAACATGCAGTCATGAACATTATGAACTCGGTTTATCACCTTTTCCAAGAATACCGCATATTCTTATTTGGTTTATTATGTAGTCAAAAAAGCTTAAAATAAAGATGTTTAAGTGAGAATGATTCTTTGGTTGTTGACCAAAGTCATTCTTCACCCTTCAAGTATTTTAGACTCAGGGATTGAAAAAGTAATATTGATAATATTGCAGTGCTATGTGGTACAAATTTGCACCTTATGTAGATTAAAATTCAGGTGAAGACTTTATTTACAAGTGAGGTGAGAAAAAGAATGTGTTTGATGGAAATGCAAATCAAATCTTATGGTTCTATGTTTTAAGTGTGCTATTTTACGAAAACCGATTTGTACCTTCACTCATTTTCCATTGTTCCGGTCAAGGAATTCGTCACTTTAACCGTTGTAATAATCAAGATTTGAGCTCATGAGCTTGTGAGGTGTGATTTGTTGAAAAGGGTTAATGATTTTGATTATATTTGTGATCCTATGTGGATAGTTTGTGCTTTATTTTGTAGATCCTTTTGTGTGCTTAATATGTCTACGAATAAATCCACGGACAGTGTGTTGATACTAGAAAGTCGCGTTGTCAAAATGCAAAATTGTATGGTGGCACTCAGAAAGGAGCTTCAAGTTTCTCACTGCCACAATCTCCTTGCAGCTTTTCTAGTTCATCATAAAGACTTATCTGACTTGGGATTAATTCTGAAGTTTACCATCAGTCATTGACTCATTTCAAAATGATGTGGATTAAAACCCCAAACTCTTCATTTCCATGCTTTCATTCAACATACATTTTTATCTCCAACACTCATTCAACACCCATTGACAGTTACATCAAAGATGTAAGATCCGGTCTAGTCCGATCTTTGAAGGATACACCCATTAAATGTGATGCACAATCTTTGTTCTCTTATAATATAATATTCATTACATGGGGGTTGGAAAATGGTTCAAGATCTTCCCCTTGGTCAATAAACTGCAAAAGATTATTGTTTTGGTTTCAACTGCCAAGATTATGAGAACTAACGACTCTTCAAATTGAAATTTTTGCTCAACGAAACAAAATTTTGTTACACCAATTCGGGGCCATAGTCTTGGCCTAACTTGAACAACACTCATCAAGGACTTGTATGCTATGTACATAAGAATTTTAACCAATGTGAATGAAAATCCTTAATTGTAATTATACAGCAAAAATGTTACAAGGCACACTTATAGTTGATTCCGCAATTGCATCAATAAGCCCTGCATAGTATCAATCTTTTGACCAAGTTTGACTACGGTAAGATGCTGAAAGGAAGAAGACTCCGAAGTACCAATATCAGTTTCCAAATCATGAAATTTAGCTTGCAAGTCCACAACCGCTTCCTCAAGCAAAGTTAACGTCTGTTCCTTGGTTTTATGTGGTCCTTCAGTTATCAGGTTTGGTAACGGAGAAAGTCCTCTACTACCAACACTACCGTTTCTGCTAACTTTTTCAGACGAGAAAATCTTGTCAATTCCTTCACTTCCTGTAAGAAAAGTTTACCATTATTAGACGATGAAAGGATGAACAATTTAATAGTGCATCAGCAAATTCCTTAGAACAATAAGCCTGCTTGAGTGCTTACAGCATACAGGCGAAGGATGAGCAGTTGTGTTATTTGCACAACATATTTGAACAATATCTGGGACAAAAACTCATATTTACTTACATTTCTCTACTCCCCCTCGGGACATGTGATACCTCAATATTCATCCAAACTCACATATATCAATTGTTGTAGAAAAAACATTTCTCAAGTTAGAAGTCTACCAAAAAAATTTCTAGATCTAAGGAGGGTTAAAAGTCTCAGCAGGCCTTATGCCAATATGCAATTTTCATCTTTGAGGGTTTATATAAAGACTGGCAATTTCGAGTATCATATATGACTGCCAGTTGACGTAGTCAACAATTTTACCAGCCACTAGGATTTAACATACCTTGTTTTCAAGCATTATCCATTTCCTAATAAATTTTTAGTTTTTGAAAGAAAGAACACTGATTGAAATCTTATGGCTGCTAGTTTCATGAACTGCCAGACAGCCAGTTAAGCATGCTAATTTGGAATCGTAAATCCATTTTCTGCCAGCAGTTTTCTAAAGATCAATCCCATCACTTCCTAACTTTATGCAAAGCTGACGGCCCTACAAGTAGAACTTTAAAGAATTGAAGTTTATGTCTAATGACACGAAAGAAAATTCAAGAGCATACCTAGGTTTCCTAGTTGATCTATTACAGATTGACCAACAGAACCTTCTAGCTTAAGTAGCCGTATAATTCCAGCAGCTATCCGGCCAACTGAGTCAATTTCAGATTTGCACAGAATGGTGAGGTGCTGAAGTTCATCCTTGGTTACAACTGCCTCAATCTGCATGGTAAAAAATTCATCACATACAACTTTCATATTATAGAGAGGGCGGGTGAAACGCAAATATGAAATTCCCATTACCGGTTGTTCAACTGAGAATTTTAGGTTTTCCACTTCCCAATTAGCCATTTCATCATCTATACTATCATCACCTGATATCAAGCGAACTTCAAGACCAATTCCACCAACTGTGTCAGTAAATTCTTTAACGCCATTTGCAACTAACATTGATGAAGGAATGTCCTTTTGGGTATGAGGCTTCAAAATTCGCAATCCTTGAACTCCAACCTGCAAGTGCAGCCTCAAATGTAAGGGGCACGATAGGAGTAGGACATGTCTTAATAACAGACAAAAAACAAAACTTAGAAGATACACAATTATATCCAATTAACAAGTATATAAACCTAAAGTATATAAATCTGAAATAACCGAGGTTAGATAATATTAGCATTCCCAAGCTGTGCATAAACGAACTGTTTTGATTATTTTGGGAGAAACTTTATCCATAACCATCATAACAAATACGAAAAGGAAGTCTTCTAGCCTCACGTTTGTCCATTTAATCCAGGAAAATTTTCTCTAATGACTTTGACCATACTAAATGAATGAATATAGCACAAGCAATCCACAATTTTCATCAGTCATAGATTGTACAAGGCTAAGCTCATACACTGAACTGAGATATAGACCACATTAAAAATCAAAATTGGAATGCTAATTGAGCTAACAAGAGAAGTTACAGCATACCTATGAACCATTTCCCAAAGACCGAAATTGAAACAGTAACATTGTTGCCTGGCCAATTAGTTCTTTCAAGAGGGTATAACGACAGATCTAATGTTAGGGTGTATGCATGTCTTAAGAATCATAATTACCAGATACTAAAGCTAACAAAATTATCATTTAAGTCATTAATTGGAAAGGAAAATGAATCAGGAAGCGGAGTTCAGAAAAAAAGAAGAGAAATAAATTTCATATTGAAAAATGACCAATTTTAAGCATGACAATTGACAAACATAAGTTATGCATGATATTTTATTAAAAGCGAGAGTTTTAAGTATGTCTGTTAAAGATTTTAGGTTAGTTTTCACAACGAGTTATTTCTGTTTTTATAGCAGTAGTTACTAGTAAACAGAAAAATCTGTAGCAGGTCTAATGATCTATTTCAGCAAAAACAGAGACAGAGAATCTGTAATCCTTTTTGGTCCAATTTTAGTTTTGGATGGGTTAAGGCCAAAGGTTGCAAATTAGCATTCCAAGTTTTCATACGTATGCAGGACTAATCATATCATGAATATTAATTTAATAAGTAAACTTGTTCTCTCTAATAGTTTCTCTTGCCAACCAGTAAATAATACTTCATTCCTAAAATCATAAAGAAAATCCTTAAATCTTGAAAAATCAGAAAGAAGCATCTCTTTACCGTAACTAGTTCAACTTTATTTTTTTGTATTCTATGTACTTGTGCTTTTCCATCTGGAACATTCTTTGGGCCAGTTTTTGCATTTACTCGTAAACCATGGAAAGTTGTGTGCCAACACCTCTCTTCTCTGCCTACATCTTCATGGCCAGAGAACCACCACCTTTCAGCTGTATCTTGTGCACCTTCAAGAGCAAATAACCAGTCTCTCAATTCTATAGTTACATCCACATCATTTGGCTTCTTCAAGTGTGGAAAACCGATTTCTTTCTCTTCTCCGGTAATTTCAACTGGGGGAAAAATGGGTCAATGGGAAAAGTATACTTATCAAATAAACATAAAAAAGATGAACATAGAACAAATTTAATATGCATGCAACATGCAAGTAAATGAGCTGCATAAGATCAGATGACACTGATTCATACCATTGTCTGAAGTATCTACAATGAGAGGCGTTGTATTAAAAAGCTTTGACAATGGCCCTTTTTGTAGGTTTTCCAACCCCTTACAAAGTCCTGCCCCAGGGCCACCATCAGGCCCAAGTATCCCAAATCTATGCAGGAGGGCTTCAGCATAGTTCATTCCTCCACCAAGACGAACACCCGACACAGAAGCTGAGACATTTAAACTATGAGAGTCCATGTCTTGTTCGTGTAATGGTATGACATGCACCGTGCTGATGTCCAGAAAAGGGACTGAACGAGCAGCTCCATTCGATAGACGTTTCTCATTCTTATGCACCCATAAAACTGCTCTTAGTTGAGGATATCCATTATCACTTGGTGAAGGAATATTTTCGCTAAAACCCAAGAATGAACTTTCACATGCTAGGTGACCATCAGCATCCACACAATCTATCTCAACACTCTGCCAACATAAAGAAGATGAAACAGCAATAGCACCACCAAGGGTTCTATGAGTGACACTGATGAACAGGTCATCTCCAACAAACTGTACTAAAGGCAATCCCTCAGCACTCACTGCAGAAGACTCTAGAAATCGAAGTTGGAGGTCTTTCACTGCTAAACTCACAGCAGCGTCGCTAGGAACCTTGTCCATCAGCTTTCCACTAAAAGATTTGTCCCTATTGCCCTCCAACTGTTTCCTTTTTCCAGCCATTGCTATTCTCTCACCAACTCTCCCAAAATAACCATAGAGATCCAGGACAAAAAATAACTGTTCAACAGAAGTATTGGACAGATACTGTTCACAAGCAACTCCAACCCTGACAATACCCCCTGGAGGAGGGACTTCTAACAATGGACTGCCATCAGCAGTTGCCATGGCTACTTCAATGCAAGCATCTTTCAGATCAACACATCTCAATAATTCTGCAGTCCATCCAAAGGATTTTTGACTACCAGCAGTGCCGGTACAAGCTTCTAGAGACAAAGTAAGCTGGGATGCTCTGGCAGTCCACTTCTTCTGGCTGGCATCAATTAATTGACCTTCCCAAAGAGAGAAGCAAGCAGGATCCTTCTCCAGGTTCAGCATTTTAAGTTTCAATGAGGGTGAATTTAAAAATAATAGGTTTTCAATATGAAGTCTTGCACCAGCAAAGGAGGTCTGGGCTGTATTGTCCACGTTGCTTTTAGAAATATCTAATTTGGCATTGTCAAAAGGAACTGTAAGATCCAGTCCCTTGAGAGTGAAAATCAAAGATTTTACAGAGAAATCTGGTAAAATATCACCAGGACTGACAACAATTCCATCAGCTAAGAAAGAAATTATCCTCAGGCATGATTCTTCCAGGAGATGAATCTGATAAGTATAGAAAGATCCAAAAATAAAACAATTGGAATTAAAAATAGATGCATAAGTCTATACAACAGGCCATTTATTGAAAGAACCTTCACATACCATAATAGGCTGACAGTCAATAACTGTTTGAGAAGCAAAGGACGGTGGAAGTGGAGAAGGCATGATCTGAAGGGTGTGGAGGCATATTAGAGGGGTTCCTTTCATCAATTGCCACTGCAGTTCTCCTAAGGGATAAATTGGAGGGCAAAAGCTCCTAGCTGCCAAAAGAAAGGATTGGAAAAACAACTAAACAAAAATTATAAGCATTGCTAAAGTGATATCTTCCTTTCAAGAATATGATCTAATAACTGGATACCAAATTCTGGCACATGGAAGGCATCTTCTGAAACAGATTGCATTGATGGTTGCACTAAGGTACATGGAGGGCTTGAAAAGGTGTCCCTGAATTCCAATAAAAATAAACTACAATTTAGTTATATTAATTCAATTGATTTTGCTATTCATGGCCCTAAGGCCAATGTTTAAGAAACTAAAAGTGTTCAGTCTACCTAGAAATTATGGCAATACAACTATCAAGAGCCTACCAAAATGATTAATCAAGTAGGGCACACAGCTCACTTAGTTCTTTTAATAGTTGTTATTCAAACAGAGCTCAAAGACACAAACCTCAAAAATAGTCCACCAATTGTAATCCTTGTCAAGTTATTGTCATTATCTCCTTCAGAAAGACTGGCCTGCAAGGATAGTCCTTTATTAGAGTAAAGAGAAAAGCTCTTTATGTTAGTAGACTTAAGTGTTGCCTTAGCAAAGAAAACCACATGGCAATATGCATCATAGAAGAGGGGTGACGAGATGTGTGCATTTATCAATAGCATTTGACAATTTTAAGTTGGCAAATGAACCATATACAGACACTCATGGCATGAATCATCGAGCAAAAAAAAAGGAAGAAAGAGCTTTCCATCTCTTGGGTTTTTCTATTAATACTTAGCTGATTACTGAAGATATAGGCTTATCATGCCAAAATCACTGACCACAGAAATGTAATGTTCCCAATTTTATATTGTTTTGGTCTCTTATTCCTGAATCACTCATCTAAATATAGCAACATATAACACTAAACCAAACAGAAATTATAGTGTTACCTCCCATCTTGATACCCAATGGGCTTCAAATGGACCAAAAATAAAACGTATAAAAGGCACCCAAAAAAGACTCAAAAGTACAAGGTTCTGTACTAAGTTCAGTAAGTTGTAATTTTGGCTTAAAATGTAGTCATTTCTATTCTACCTATTAGATATGGCTATGGTTAGACAGATATGCATATAGAAGAGTAATATGAAGTTATGAACAAGTAACCAAGAAGGAAGAATGAGTTTGAGAAGACAAGATGAAGCCAGGAAACAAAACAATATGATCATCGAAAAATTACCCGAGAAAAAAAGAGGGACTGCATTAAAAGCTCAAGCTGGAATTCTGCAAGTTGATGCCAATTATTGGATCACTTTGCATGCTATGTTATAGTATACATAAATTATTAGCCACGGGATATTTAATAATAATTAGGATATTTCTAATGTGTGCCCTAGGGCACATGTTAAGGATGCCTTAGTGAGTAAATTCTTATGGGAAAACAGAAAACTAATAACATCAAATCCTAAGGTACTAAGAAACTCATTTTCCCATGCAAATTTACTTTTTAAAGTGTCATTGACATGTGCCCTTAGAGCATACATTAGAAAAACCCTAATAATTAAAGGAGATTTAGATTTATATATAAAAACTATGTAGGCTAAAGACAAACCAGTATCTTTAATGCAAAGGAATATATGATCTACGACGATTGAGACAAGAGAGCGCCCAGCTGCTTCAGTGGATCGCTGTCATGATTCAATTACAGACAGACTCAGAGAAAGCCAAAATGAAACAAGATTTTTGTGCAGAACATACTACTGAGAATCAATATGATCAAAGGAGAGAAAAGTTAAAACAATATGAAACCTGCTGAGCCTTGAAATCAACATCACCCCTGTTTAGACAAACGTATAATCCTGTCATAAAGCGGAGAAGTGCACGTAGTCCTGCTCATATACATTGTATCAACATCATGTCACATCCATGCCACTTGTATCAGTTCAAGAAGGATACAGCACACCTAACATGTGCCCTTTTACTTACCTGGTTCACTTAATGCAGGGCAAACAGCTTCATTGATGTGCAACTGCACCTCAAGCCCAAGTGGACTGTTGAACTCAGTTCTCTGAACCGTGATCTGGTAATTCCGTAATTGTATATTCAAGCTATACTTCATGACTCATAAAATTCTAGAATAAAGCGTAATATTTACAAAATTAATTAAAGAACCATATTCATTACATATGCTTCTCCAGATATTCCTTCTATAAAACGCTCTCCTCCAAAGAATACTCGCTTTGCACCATCATCATCTCTCGGGTTTGATCCCTCTTGAGAGAGGTCAAATGCAGCATCCGTGAACATGTCAGGATGAGGCAACAGATCAATACACAAAGATTCCCATTCCAATTTCTGGACGTGAACAAATATTACAATTATTAGTTGGCAATAGAAATATAAGCAACATAATATTCTCAACACCTTGTACACAAAAAGATTCAGGCTAGTACAGACTACTCACAAACACATATTGAAATTAGTGAAAAGGGGATATATTACTTTGAAGACATATATGTACTTCTTGTTACTGGAGAATTCTCGTGCTTCCTTTAGATTGACAACCTGATAAGGAAAAATTCGTCAATAAAATGCTGTGCTGTTTGCAGTAGAGTCGTAAATTATTGCCTGAGGTTTGATGCGACTACCTTCCAGTTTTCATTTGTAGTATACAGCGAAAGGTTGCGTATGGTGATAGATGCCATAGGTGGTGCCCTGAAACCAGAGACATCAAAGGGGGACACATGTAAATAGATTTCAGGATAAATGAATAACGTAGTCTTTGAGCCAAACAGAAAGAAAAAGATAATGGGTTTATGCTTAAAGCTGCCCCACAAAACCACTTAATACAAGAAATGTAGTTTAAAACATTAAATACATCAACCCCAATGGAGAGCAAGATAGTAACTAACATCAATTTCAATTTATTCAGATCCGTAACATTACATAGTTTCGGTAGAGTCTAAATAAACGAAAGATATCTAATCCAGAGCTGTGGTAAGCAGAACTTACCATGCTGCTGCTCCTTGGCGACGAGTACCACCACGAGTTTCAAGTAATAGATTAACGGTATGAACTTGTATAGTCATGCCATCTGCAATCTGATGACCGCCAATAGTCAGCAACATTCAGTAAGGTTCAAATAAAATATCTTTAATTAAAAAAAACAACTCAATAAAATATTTGCACCAATCAACAAGTAATTGGCATTTCATAGTAACTACCGAAAGGATTATATTAAGCTTGAACAGCATTGCAATTTGCAGTGACCCTTTCACTAAATGCTTATCCTATTTTGCTCTATGATTGACTGAACATATGACAAGTTCTCCTTACAGTCTAACAACATATCTTTGCCTACATCTTTATTTATGTAACTAAGACTTCACCCCACAACCAAACTGTTCAAATTCCCCAACTGTGTTAACTGTGTTACAAAGATGAGTATTTGCTTTTCTTTTTCCCTTTTTTCCATTGTGAAAACAGACTACAGCCATGTCACCATTAGCAGATTATGTACATCAGATCAAGCTTACAAAATATAGAGTCAAACCTTATCAGCAAAACCATAACCGCTACCCTTCGAGGAGGCAGCAGACGGAATGTTACTGCATTTATAAAGAAGCAAGAAAAACTTAGTAACAAAAAGCAGAAAAGAAATCATCATCATCAACAACAACCAAGCCTTTTCCCAGTTACATGAATCAAACACCACCATAATGTCATATCATAAATCATGTCTATAGAAAACCATTTAAATCTAAATCTTCTTAATGATTTCACTTCATAGTTCTTCTTAGTCTCCCTTGACCTCAATAGCTTGCGGACTACCCTCCACCTGATCTACTCTCCTCGCCCAAGGCTTCGACCAGTCTACTCCACACATACCAAAACCACCTGGAGCGAGATTCTACCATCTTTTCAACACTACATGCTACATCAATTTCCTCTCTAACACACAACCATTCCAAATTCTACCCAATATCCATTACGTCAACTCATCCAACGCAACAAACAGAAGAATAAGCATCACCCTACAAAATTGTTCTACCTGCTCGAACCCGGAGGCGAATCGAAATCCGAATTCTCCTCAAGAACCAGATCAAGCCTATCAATTTGCACCACGATCGGTTCGATTTGTACATTGCTCACCGACGGAAGCTACAAAACCATTAAAAAAATGACAAAAAAGAAAAACACAATCAAATCAACTTAACAGAAACAATAAATATTTAAAATTTATATATATATATATATATATATATATATATATATATATATATATATAAGTAGAGCTAGTTAGTTAGTAACAAACGGTTATCTCCAACTTGCCAACTTTGGCGGTTGCGACGTTAAGCGCGGGTGGCAATCCAACACTTGAATGCAACGCATCGCCGTTTATATCTGTCACCAACATCAAATTCGAAACGCAGCTGCTAAGTTAAAGTTAAACTTAACCCTAATGAATGACTTGAATTTGAATTTGAATTTGAATTTGGAGTGATTGAATTGTTACCTAAGTTAGAAAGGTGAAGGGTTCGACCGTGCAACTTGAACTGATCTCTAGAGAAAGATTTGAGCCAATACTTGAGTGTGTATTCAAGAGCTCGACCAAGTATTGACTCCATTATCTGCTTTCAAGAATTCCGAGTTAGTTTATTCAGATCATGAAGCAATTGTTGAAGTTGGAGGGTAATCGGGTTTGGATCGTGGGGTTGCGGGTCGGGTTTTGTAGTGAAAGCTTTTTAGCTTGCAACTTGTAGCAAGCTCTGTTTGAGTAGTGATGAAGAGAGAAGAGAGAGAGAGAGAGAAAGGAAAGGGAAAATGAAATGGTAAGTTGAGGGGGCAGCACGTGAGGCACGTGGTGGAAGGGTTGGTTTTAGCGGGAGGGTGGAGTAGCTTTCGGTGTGTCCGATGTCGGCGCCTATTACCATGTCTGTTTTTTTTTTTCACAAAATAAAAATAAAAAATAAAAAATAAAATAAAGATTTAACCGCCGTAAGAACATCTCCATAAGTTCCAAGGCCATTTGCTTGTACAAACATTGGAATGAAAAATTTAGGTTTAATTGCATAATTGGTCATTTATCTTATTTATTAGATTCATTTTGGTCTTTTATCTTTTTTTTGCAATTTACTGGTCCTTTATTTTTTTTTTTAAGATACAGTTTGGTCCTTCCGTTAAAATAAAGTTAAATGAGAAGGAATATTCCAAAAATATTCCCCCTTCTAGGCTTAATTGCATAATTGGTCATTTATCTTATTTATTAGATTTACTTTGGTCCTTTATCTTAATATTCCAAGAATATTCCCTCTTCTTCTTCCTCTTCCTCTGCTCTCTCCTTACCGCGGCGACAGCCACCATGGGCTCACACCCTCTTCCCTCGAAAATCATTAAATTTCTTCAAATTTCTTCAACATTTTTCAATTTTTCACGGTTTTTAAGCTTTATTTTCATTATTCCTCAAACAAATTTGTGTTTTTCGTTCTTTTTTCCTCAAAATCCGAATTCTAGGGTCCAGCTTAAAAACCGTGAAAAATTGAAAAATGTTGAAGAAATTTGAAGAAATTTAATGATTTTCGAGGGAAGAGGGTGTGAGCCCATGGTGGCTGTCGCCGCTGTAAGGAGAGAATAGAGGAAGAGGAAGAAGGAAAGGGAATATTCTTGGAATATTAATATAAGGGATCAAAGTGAATCTAATAAATAAGATAAAGGACCAATTATTCAATTAAGCCTAGAACGGGGAATATTCTTGGAATATTTCTTCTCATTTAACTTTATTTTAACGGAAGGACCAAACTGAATCTTTTAAAAAAAATAAAGGACCAGTAAATTGAAAAAAAAAGATAAAGGACCAAAGTGAATCTAATAAATAAGATAAAAAACCAATTATGCAATTAAGCCAAAAATTAACGATTTCCAAATTTTTTATTTATCATTTCTCATTTCTTTTTATTAATATATTTGATTATTTTGTTCAAACAGGAAACTTTATTCTTTACAAGTGATAATAACATCACCTTAATGAAAAATAATGAAATCACTTAAAAGATAAAAAAAGAATTACAAAAGATATATTTGATGAAGATGTTTCAAACCAAAATTCAAAAGCAAAAACAAAGAGGAAACTGATAGAGTTAATATGTAGTCTTATATCTAGTTGCAATATAATTTTTCGTGTTTGATTGTGTTTCTTAATTTACATTTGAACAATAAATGTCATATTTGAACAAGTTTTTACGAATCACCTCATTTAAATATCAATACATTATTTTAGGTCTCCAAATAAATTCGTACTAATTTAATTCAAGAAATATTATACTTAATCTTTTGTAATTAACTAAGTACCAATAAGCAAATAAACACAAAATTTATGCAAATCCATGCAATGCACGGGCTAAAAAGTAGTTAGAATATATGTTTATATAGAAATAATTTTTGAGGTTAACGGGTATGCACCGATGGTGTTAAATTATGAGAAAATGAATAATGCACCGACAGTGTAAAGGGTTTTTACACCATCAGTGCATCATCCACATCATTTATCCGTTTACAGTCGTTGACTTTTAGATTAAAGTAATACAAATGAATGGTGGATGATGGACTGATGGTATAAAAAACTTTACACCGTCAATGTATATTCATTAATCTCTTTTTTTATTTATAAAAAACAAAGAGAGAGAAGCACATTTTTTTTTAAATAAAAGTAATCATTTCTCTTTTTTTTATAAAAAAAAAAACAAAAACAAAAACAAAAACTACGGCTCATTATAGACATAGCTAATAGCACTTTGCACATGTACGGTCCATGAAATACAAATACATGAAAAGTTCAAACCAATGTTAATATTAGCATATTGGATCCGCCGGTTCAATAAAAAAATTGATGAACCGAACCCATGATCGGTATGGTACTCTATAATAAGCTCATGCAATTGAACCATGGAAAGCGGAAAAAATTGGTAGTAGATTGGACCTAAGATCAATCAATGGCTTGGCAGTCAACAATCTTGATATGTGCTTTGGTGTGCATAAGGGTATTCTCAAACCGATAGCCGAAGACTAATCTCTTCTGAGACGTAGAGATCACCTAAGTGAGTTTTGCTTCTACTAACAAAGTTTTTTCCATACTCACGACAGGGATCGAACCCTTAACATCATGATTAATTAAGGAACTCAACTATCTGCCAACTATGCTGGACCTTGATGGTAATTAATCTTGATATGTACTTTAAAATTGTATCAAAACCACCAAGTCAACTGGTATCATGGCGATCAACCAATATTTTGGCAATCAATATTCTTTCCATTTATTTATGAAAACCAATATTGGTGTTGGAAGGAGTGTTATGATGGATGGATCTAAATCTTTAGTTAAAATTTTAAAGATCATAATCTTACTTTGTGTAATTGAGTTTACCATCTCTTATATTATGTCACTAATTATGCAGCTCAACCCAAAAGTGTTGTTGTTGCATCTCAATTATGCACTTAGATATTGGTTTTGCAAAAAAAATAAATAAAATAAAATAAAGGTCAAATTGGTCTCCGAGATTAAAGGTTGAAGATAAAGTTTTTGTTGTTGGTTGAAGGGATGTAATATTATTACCATTGAATAGGGTAATTCAAATTGGTTCGTGAGATTATATATGCCTTTTTTTAAATGGCCAAAATGATGTCGTTTTGGCCACTTCGTTAGTTTACGTGCGTTGACCATTAAGGACAACTGGTGACAAAAACTAACACGACTCACATTTAGCTAACTTAGGAACGATTAGTTTATAATTTCGATAATATCATAAATTAAATTAACTGATACACACAAGGAACTAATTTAACTAATACTCTTTCTTTCTTTTACTATTTTATTTTTGTTTAGCGCTAAACTGCTAATATAAAGTTGTTCTACTCAAAATTTCACATTCTTTATTTTTGTTTAGTCACTATCAAAATGGTTGAAATCTTCCTTTTTTTTATTCTATGGTATAAAAATCTTCCTTTTTTTTATTCTAAGTATTTAAAGAATAATTTTTTCGTTGAGAGGCAAAATAAAAATAGTTTTTTATTTGATTTTCTTATCTTCCCAATTGCTAAAAAAAAAAATCTAAAGTTTTCATTTTTATCGACAAAGTAATAAAAGAAGTTGTTAAGGAGATTTTGTAATGATTTTGAAAAGAAAAAACAACACCCGCAATTGATTCATTTATTTAAGAAAATGTTGTTTGAAACTTTTTTTGGACCATCTTCTCTCCCTTGTTCTAGATCCCTTTGTGGTAAGATAAAATAAAATTGTTTAAACAACACAATTTATATATGATGGAAAGAGTAGCACATATGGTTCAAACTCTAAAAAATATGTTTTCTTTCTCTCCTCTAAAGATTACGAAATAATTTGTTTGCCTAAAAAAAATTAAAAATAAAACTTACTGTAATTTACAAGGGAACAAATACTAAATTCATCATCCAATCTATTTTTTTTGGTTTTCAGGTTGATTATAGTACTCCCTCCGGTCCTTATTATAAGACATACTTAACCGAACTACACATACCAAGGAAAGTGGTTGGTTTTATGAATTCTATGAGAATATATTGTAACATTTCAATTTTACCCTCTTCACTTTTCTTGGAAAATTCGCACTCATTAATGAACAACAAAAAACACATAGATAGTCAAAACATTTAATAAGGGCAAAAAAGAGAAAAATCAATAAATGATGCATAGAAAATATAAAGTGACTTATAATTAGGACAAAAAAACTTTCTAGAATGTGACCTATATATATAGGACCGGAGGGAGTATTATCCTTCCCACACTTTTACTCCCTCCGTTTCAGAACATTAGGCCTTTTAGCCTTTTTTTTTTGTTTCATAACATTAGGCATTTTACAATTCCAATACATAAACATATTTTTATTTCCAATTCTAACATTTATTCAATCATTTCATTCTCTCTTCATTAATTCTACTTTTATCATCTCTCTCATCTCTAAACCACTATATATTAATTAATGGACACACTTACTAATAAACATTAAATACTACTACAATTTTCAATAAAGATTGATAGGAGCATTTTGGACAAATTATACATAACACTTACAATAATTAACACTTTCTTAATCTGTGTGCCCAGACATAAAAGGCCTAATGTTATGAAACGAAGGGAGTAATTTGTATGCTTATTATCCTCAACAGTAGAGTGTGAAGGCTATTATATTTTCTGTGACTCTTTAATAAATTCACCTATCAGTAAGGAGTGAAGTCTATTAGTACAGTCTGCAAATGTTTAAATAGTTTAAGTTCCATACCTATCTTTCCAAAAAAATAAAATTCATGAGTAAATCATTATTGAGGAGAAAACGGAATAATAATGTGTACAGTAAATCTGACATGAACAAATGATGTCCTACCTAAATCGAACAAAAAGTGTGCAACATGTGCCTCGGGATTGGTTTTCTTGAAAGAACAAAGTGGTACTACTGTCATGTTTTGATAGGCAGGTTCACACCGTATGTAACCTGCTTCATTTTCTTTTGAATTACTCCTTCCTGCTCGAATTATAAGCAAAACTAACTAAATTTGCGCTTATTAAGGAGGTTAGTTGATTGTATTTAATTTTCTCAAATTTATAAAAGAATAGAGGTATTTTAAGAAAGTTGCATTGGAAATGAAACAAAATTAAATAAAATAACAATTTTCAAGGAATATTTTAGGAAAGTTGCATTGGGAATGAAATAAAATTTAAGATAGTTGGTTAATTTTGCTTATATTTTAAACCAAGAGAGATGTGTTTTTTGTTGCTTATATTTCAAGCCGGAGGAAGTATTTCTTTGTCACAGTTACACACTTACTATTATGGTCGGAAAAATCAAGCATTTTGATACTAGATTCATTAAATAGCTAGTGATTTTGGCCTGTAAGCCAAATCAAACATATCTGAATTTGTTAAGTAAATAAATTGAACTTAAGCTAAGTATAGCTTAACTTATTGGCTTGTGAACTGATTCGATTATGTAATATAGTAATATTCTTTCCATTTTATATATGGTGTATTTAAAGTTATGCATAGGTTTTGAAAATTTGTTAAATAATGTAAAAATTTGGGTTATTTTGACTATAATATCCCAATGCATGTAATCATTATTGTAGAGAAAAAAATATATTAGAAGTGAAAAAGATATTGTAATAAAATAAAATATAATTGAAAAAAAAGTAATAATTATGCATTAGATTTTAAAATATATATAAATATAAAATAAAAAAACATTATGAACACAATATATGAAATGGATGGAATATATATATATATATATATAAACGAAAGAAAACATTTGGAAATTAGTGTAATGATTACGAAAATATTTGAAATATATAATATAATGTAACAAAATATAAAATATTAAAGTCATAACTTATAAAGATAAAAAAAATTAAGTATAAAAAAAAAGAGTAACATCTACCAAAAATTATAGATAAAAAATTTAAAATAAACCAATGGGGTTGGTTCAAGTGGTGCGATCCTGCCAACTTGAGAACTTGGGAATGGGGTTTGAGACTTCGATTCCCGGTTAACACATCCCGCTGAGAGATGCATAGGAACGTGACCTCGTGCAGGATTAGTCTCAAGGGTACCTTGGTATTAAGGGTGCTCTTGGGGACACCTGTGCTACTGGCCAAAGAGTACAGATAAAAAAAATTTAAAATAAAAAAAGGAAGAAATAAAAAGATAGATAAAGTCATAAAGATAAAATACACGGCAATAACATATGATTTATATCACGAAATATTTATCTAGTATATTTTTATTTTTTTTTGGTTTTTTGGTTTACGAGAGAAATCTCATACCGCGTCCAGGTCATAGCCTGCAAACTGTTCAGAGGAGAACAACCACTCCCGAAGGAGCGACAGACTCATACCGTCGATGTGAGATTCGAACTCGTGTCCTTGGGAACCGAGGACAAAGTCCCGAGTCCGGTATGGCACGCCTCGTTGATTAGTATATTTTTTTAATGTAATATTGTATTTTGTTAAAAAAATTACTAGTAGTATTATTTAAGCTAATTAACTAAACTATTTCAATTTATCCAAAAAAAAAAAAAAAACTGAACTATTTCAAATTTACAAACTGAACAATTCGTGAATAGTTCACCAACTCAAACCTAAAGATAGATCGATTTAAATCACATTTCGAATTTAATTCGACCTATTTTTGTAATGAATCAAAGCAAGCTAAATCAAATTCAGTTCAAACTAACTCATTTCCCACCATACTTAATACTCCGTATCATGACATGCTCATATTGCCGGTGTAGCATTTTAACCGGTTGTAACTTGTAAGTTGTAAGGGTTCATATTAGAGAGTTGGCGCATTTGGCAATTGGCATGATATGGACCACGAAATATGAAGACCCACGGCCCATACATATGGCATCTTAAGGCCTTTGTAAAAACATGACACATTAGCAAAGTTAAATCTCGGTTCCACAATAAACATTAAACAGGAACCAACTTCATTGATGCCATGAGCTGCAAAGCTTGACTTATATATATATATATAATGCACATAACACACATTTTCCCAATTATACATAAATAATAATTAAAAATAATTAATAAAAAACAACACTTATAAATTATAATAATAACAATAATAGAGAAATTATAAATTTACATTAAGTAAAATTATTACTTTAAAATGATAATTAAGAAATAAAATAAAACATATGTAATAATTTTACTTAATGTAATAAATTTATAATTTCTCTATTATTGTTATTATTATAAGTGTTATTTTTTCTTAATTATTTTTAATTATTATTTATGTATAATTGGGAAAATGTGTGTTATGTGCATTTTATTTATATATATATATAATATATATATATATATATATATATATATATATATATATAATTTTGCAAAGTTTGAAGTTTTGATCGATGCTATAAACCGTTTACCACCAAAATACCTTGTAAAAATATATAGAGATTAATGTCTTACCAAGTTCCCCTTGAGGTATTGATAATTAGCTTCACCATAGTTACCACCAAAATACGCTTTAAGCCTCACATGCATCGTACGGCGTAAAGATGCGAATAGCAGTGATCATAGATTTGGATTTCCTGGACCATCTTGAGAAATTAAATCAACAACACTTGATTTAAAATATATTTACAATTCTTTTTATTTAATGTGTCATGTAAGTATCGTTAAATTGTTGTGTAACGGAACAACACGGATGAACTAATATAATGATACGATTGATTTTTGATGATATAAAATGGTGGCAAATATTTGTAGGCAGCTAAATTGGTGGTATAAATGATCTTTAAAAAATTACATTGATGACAATTGACAAATATTTTTCGAAAACTAAATTGATGATAAGATTAATCTTTAAGAAATTATATTAAAATATATAATAACAAATAATTATTTGGATCAAATTGATGAGAATGTAATTTTTGGGAGAACAAATTATATTAAATATGATGTTTATATCACCTAGCATATATGAACCAGTTGGCATAAGTACTATGCACTTCGGTTGGTATAAGAATGTTCGAATATATATTTTTTTATATCAAGTATATTTCATCAGCTTTTATCCAACAATTAAAAAGTGTTTTTAGACGTGAGAATTATCGAAATAAATTCTGTTTTATCACTAATTAATCTTATTCATCCAATAATTAAAAAAAATGGATTTAATTTGGAGAGATAATTAGGATGTGATTACAAACCAATATATCTCCTGGGTTATTGGCCCACAATTGTTTGTTTGTTTCTTTTTACTTTTTAACCATGTCCTAGACAACTTTGCTGCTTGGCTGCTTTATTATATTCTCTTTTCAAATGATTACAGTAAAATGCGACAAAGAGAGAAGTGATGAGTGATAGATGACACATATATACAAGAAAAATGAGTTTTCATTAAGTTTTATTCAAAACATGCGGTAAATTATAAATTTTGAAAACTTTAAGGGTATCAGAGCACCTCCAGCCATGTTTCATAACGTTCGTTTATGGGGTTATGAACGGTTCATCACGTTTGTGACCCCTGGAACACACGTTCGTTCGTTCTTAACTAGAGCACCATGCACTAAATAGAGAACGTTGATAACTTTATCACACCATTAAAATAATGAAAAAAATAGGATGAAGAGAGAATATTAGGAGTGTGAGATAGGTAGTGAGACCCATTTATGAACGAAAAATTAGGTTCATGGGTGGAGTGAAAAAATGGTGGAGGTTCATAAGATGTAGAAAAATGTAAAGAATAATAAAATAATGTGTGGGGTCCATTTAAGAACGAAATTTTCGTTCATGGGTGGAGATGCTCTTAATCTTTTTAATTGTGCTCTTTTTAAAATTGTAATATAAAAGGATTCATTGTTCCTAATTAAAGATGTGAAATAATAGAAAGAGAAGAGAGAAAAGGGAAAAAAGTATATTGTATATTCTAATGTGTGTTTACAATAGTAAAAAGGAATGTATATACAAAAGGGAAAAAGACTAAAATATCCCTAACTTATGACATTAAATATATATTGTAACATCCCCCCTCAAACTCAAGTAGGTAGGGAAGAAACCAACTTGAGTTTGGAAACTAATGTATGAAAACGATCAGGATGATGAGCTTTAGTAAGCAAGTCAGCCGGCTGGTCAACAGTGCTAATAAGGATGAGATGAAGGGTGCCACGAACAACTTATTGCTGAGTGATGTGACAATCAATTTCAATGTGCTTGGTGAGCTCATGAAAGACATCGTTATGAGCAATCTGAATAGCACTATGGTTGTCACAATAAAGAGTAGTAGGAGATTGTTGAGGGAATCTGAGATCGCCTAAGAGCCAACGAATCCAGACAATCTCAGATGTGGTATCAGCCATGGCGCGATATTCTGCTTCAGTACTAGAACGAGCAACAAGTTGTTGTTTCTTGCTGCGCCAAGAAATGAGTGAATCGCCAAGAAAGATACAAAAACCAGTAATGGAACAACGATCAGTGGGATCACCATCCCAATCAACATCAGAGTAAGCACGAAGGATCAAGGGAGAATCAGCTGAGTAATGGAGACCATGGAAGAGAGTGCCTTTAATGTATCAGATGATACAAAGAACAATAGCAAAATGGGTGGTCCAAGGAGCAGACATGAACTGACTAACCAAATGGACAGCATAGGCAATGTCTGGTCGAGTGACAGTCATATAAATCAAACTCCCAACTAACTGACGATAAAGGGTGGAATCTTCAAGAAGAGTACCATCAAGGGGAGTGAAGCGAACACGAGTTTCGAGAGGGGTGGATTCAGTTTTGAAATCTGTGAGTCCTGCTCGAGAAAGGAGATCAGAGGCATATTTAGCCTGATAAAGGAATAATCCATCATCGGAAGAGAGAATCTCAATGCCCAAGAAGTAACTAAGATGACCAAGATCCTTCATCTCAAAGTGTAGATTCAAGAACTGCTTAAGCTCGAAAATACCATCAGAGTCATCACCTGTGATAATCACGTCATCAACATACAAAAGAAGAATGACAGTACCATGACTGGTTCGACGGAGAAAGAGTGCATGGTCATAAGGGCTAGAAGAGAACCCAAGTTGAGCAACTGTGTCATGAAACTTAGCAAACCAAGAACGAGAAGTTTGTTTAAGACCATAAAGAGCCTTGCGGAGACAACACACCTTGTGAGGAGGACAAGAATAACCAGGAGGAGGTCGCATATAGACTTCTGCATCTAAATCACCATTCAGAAAGGCATTTTTGACATCCATTTGATTAATAGGCCACTTCTTTGCAGCAACAATAGCAAGAAGAGTACAAAGGGAAGTAAGGCGAGCAACAGGAGCGAAAGTCTCCTCATAATCAATGCCATATTCCTGTGTAAAACCCTTTGCAACCACACGCGCTTTATAGCGCTCAACAGAACCATCAGAATGAGTCTTGACTTTGTAAACCCATTTAAAACCCATGAGATTCTTGCCATCAGGATGATCAATAAGTTCCCAAGTATTGGTGTGCTCCAAAGCTTGTAATTCGGCTTGCATAGCCTGTTGCCAATTAGGATCTGCAAAAGCCTCTCTATAGGTCTGGGGTTCATAGTGAGATAGCATGGTAGAAAAACAATGATAATCACGAAGGTAATGAGGGGGATTTCTTACCCTAGGAGGAAGGTCAGGAGAAGGTGGAGGATCATGATCTTGAATGTCAGGATCAACAACCGGGGCGGGCTAATGTGGAATGGTGGGAAGCTCGGAAGTCTCACTGAGCTCATCAGATGGACCTGCATCAAAATCAGTAGGAAAAAGGTCTATGAGGGGATTAGTAAACAACGGTGTGGAGGTGGACAAAATATATTTGAACTGAGAAAGGGAAGAGAACATTTTATGTTCCCAAAAGACAACATGATGGGAGAGACAAATGCATTGAGAGATGGGATCCCAAACACGATAACCTTTGTGTTCAATGCCATAACCAAGGAAACAACAAAGGCAAGCACGAGGTTCTAGTTTAGTATGCTCATGAGGCTGAAGAAGAACAAAACATGCACAACCAAAAACTTTCAGAGACTCGTAATTTGGAGGAATTCCAAAAAGACGTTCAAAGGGAGTCATATTCCCCAAAACGGAGGAAGGGAGACGATTGATGACATAGACAGTAGTAAGGGAAGCTTCACCCCAAGCACGTTCAGGACAGGAGGAGGAAATGAGCACAACACAGATAGAATCAAGAATATGGTGATGCTTCCTTTCAGCGCGACCATTCTGTTGGGATGTACCTGGACAAGAAAACTCAGAGAGGGTACCTTGTTCAGCAAGAAAACTAGTAAGCTTAGAATCACGATACTCAGATGCATTATCACGACGAAAAGTTTTAATACATTTTGAGAATTGAGTTCGTATCGTAATGGCAAAAGTGATGTAAATTTGAGGAATTTCTAATCTATTTTTCAACAAGTATATCCAAGTAAAGCGGGAAAAATCATCAATAAAAATAACAAAATACCGACAACCACCCATAGTGGGGGTTGGAGTCGGTCCCCAAACATCTGAATGCACAAGATCTAAAGAAGAAACAGAAGAAGAGATACTATCAGGAAATGGTAAAGCAGCTTGTTTAGAAGTTTGACAAGCAATACAATCAAGTTTCTCGTCTTTAATAGAACCTAAACTACCCTGAGAGATAAGTGGACACAATTTTCCAAGAGAGGTGTGACCAAGACATTGGTGCCAAAGATGGAAAGAAGAGGGCGTAGAAGCAGCACAAAGGGTGGTGGATGAGGGAACATGGAGTGTAGTGAGCTCAAACATCCTTCCGACCTTACGTCCATTCCCGATGATCTGCCCCATCCGCGGATCCTGCATAGAACAACCAGTGGAAGAGAATGTGAGAACATAACCAAGATCACAAAGTTGTCCAACATAAATAAGGTTAAAGTTGAGTTTGGGAATTAGGTAAGTATCAGGCATGCTAAGAGAAGGCATAGAGATAGGCCCCGTATGGCTTACTTCCATAAGAGAACCATCAACAGTGTGAATATGACTAATATCATCTCTAGAGGACAAGGTAGAAAAGGCATGTGATGAGGAAGTCATATGATTGCAACAAGCAGAATCAAAATACCAACGGTTGTTACCTGATGTTGTAGCTAAAGCAGTAGGGGTGTTACCAGAAATGGAGAGAACTTGCTTGAGAGTAGACTGAAGATCACCAATAGAAACAGGTGAATGCAAATTAGAAGAAGATCCTTCATTGACAGGGATAGCAGCAAGAACAGGACTGAAGGAAGATGAGCCACCAGGGCGGCGCTGGTGTCTAGAGGGAGCAGAACGAGGAGGAGGTCGAGTAGGGCACTGCTCAATCATATGTCCTGGAAGTTTACAAAACCGACAAAATCTAGAAGAACTGCGAGCAAGATATCGAGTAGGACAATGAGGGGCAATGTGACCCTTCTTCCTGCAATGATGACACTCTATGCTAGGACACTCAATATAGGCATGTCCCGATTGGCGGCAATTACCACAATAGTTACCCTTTGAATCAAATGCAGCAAAAACCATGTTGGGTTTGGAGCGGAGAAGCCCCAATGGAGTTTCCTCGGATTGAAGACGAGGAATGACATCTTCAATAGTAGGAAGAGGTTCCTGATGCAACAAGGATGCACGAATAGGCTCATAATCATCGGTCAAAGCCATCAAGAACTCAATAAGTTTAGTACCATCACGATATTCAGTATATCGCCTAATATCATCATTGTGGTGCAACTTGGGCTCACATACAGCTAATTTATCCCATACGACTTCCATCTTAGGCAAAAAATCAAGGACACCTTGATCGGGAGCTTGTTTGAGGTCGTGGAGATCCTTCTGAAGCTGATACCTACGGGAAAGACCACAACTAATGTAACGATGAGCCAAATGATCCCATACTTCTTTGGCGGTGTCAAACCGCCCAAATTGCAAATGGATGCCTGCAACAGAGGTATTACAAAACCAAGTGATGATTTGATTATTTTTGCTATCTCATTCTTCCAATTGGTCAATGAACTTGGCACAATTGTCATCATCCAATTGATCAACTAATTCGGATGCAGGAAAAGTAATATCACCAGTAACATAGCGCCATAGTCGGCATCCCTTGAGAAAACCACGCATAGCCTCAACCCAATGAGTGTAATTGGTGCCATCAAGTATAATGGGGATAGGGTGTATAACATCCAAATTGGTCATGATAACCAGAAAATCAAATTATCGGAATATAATTAAAGGAAATGGACCAAAGAAATGGAAAGAGAATAATAAGACAAGAATTCTGATTTTTTTTAAATACCTTGGTTCACTGGTCTGGGCTGGTTCGGTTCACTGCTCAACGAACCGAGCGAACCAGGAAGCAGCAGACCAGACCAGCAAACAAGCCCACAGATCTACAGGCGCGTGGACTTGAGCGTCGGAGGTGGGGACGGCGCGTGGCAGCGCGTCCGGAGGCGGCTGGCGACAGGACTTCGGGTTCCGGCCGATCTGGAGGCGGTGAGGCCGAAGGTGGTGGCAGTGTAGGCTGGCAGCGACGGGAACGTGGCAAATCGGAGCGGCCAATGCGAGAAACGAAAAATGAAGAAGGGACGACGGTGGAGCACGATGCTACGACGGGGAGGCTCGCCGGAAGGTGGCGGGACACCGTGGAAATGGCGGTGTCAACGGCAGAGTGCAGAAACATGGAGGATCGGAACAAAGCTCTTTGATACCATGTGAAATAATAGAAAAAGAAGAGAGAAAAGGGAAGAAAAGTATATTGCATATTCTAATGTGTGTTTACAATAGTAAAAAGAAATGTATATACATAAGGGAAAAAGACTAAAATAGCCCTAACTTATGACATTAAATATATATTGTAAAAAAAGAACATGGTATATGTCATATTTGGCAAGTGATGATGTATCTATTGGGTTCCATTGACTTCATCAAAAAGAAGGAGAGGTTGGCTTTGGCCTTTGGGGTTTCTTGAATCTATAGATTAGAATTAACGGGCCTTGTGATACAAATGTTGCCAATGCTTTGAGTTCAAGTAGATATATTCCTTTAAAGTCTTAACAAAAGCTAATCTTAATTAAGCTTACTATTTTGGTAACTCGTGTAGCTACTTTCTAATTTTTATCACGTAATCCCCTCTACACTTAGCTGCTTTCGTCACGTTTACATACACATGCAACAAAAATAATTTTTCAGCTTCTATTGTACGAATTCATTTATTTATTGGTGACCATATACACGGATTTGAAACTGCCTTGATAATGAAATGACCAATAGAATGATTGGGATAGATGTTTTTGTTTTTGTTCATCTGGATTTGGCAAGTAATGAAAGTATGGCTACACCTTATGTGCAAGATGGAAACACTAGGAACGGAAATTTTTGAGGTCTGTTTTTGTTTTGAACTTTGCATCACATACACGAGCTGCAAAATGGATCACAATAGTTTGATATTTATAGAATATACCATGTCCCATCATTTACAGGCGATGAGCCTAATTGAGTGGCTTAAAATATTTGGTCCCCTTCCCTTCTTGTGAAAGGGGAAATTAACTTTTGATGATTAATTACGTAGTGAAACATACTTATTAAGAAATGACTAAGTTTATGTCAATAATATAATAATCATCATGAATATTTATATATATAAAACATTATGCTGAACTAAATGAGATTTCTTCTTAGGAAAAACACAATTCTTTTTTGAACCTTGTCAAAAATATAAAAATACAATAAAAAATAGAGAAATATAACAGAAATAGAAAAATCAAAATATAAGAATCTAATGTGGAAACAACTTTAAAATAGAAGAAAACTACAACGGTCATTATTTAAGATAACCTAAAAATAACATAGTAAAATATTTTACAAAACACATATTATTCTCCCATCGAACCCCAATATACCCATCATACTCTCTTATTACACCTCATAATACTCGATCTAAAAATATACCAGAGGAAAAAAAAAAAAAAAGAAAATTGGACATAATTTTAAAATATTTTTCAACTATAAAAAGTTAAAATAAGGAATTTGAGTCCATTATATAATTTTGACCTCTTCTTTTATTCTAATCCCAAATAATATCAAACTTACTATAATAGTATATTATTACAAACAGCACTCAACATTTTTGTGCTATATTTTGGGTACTTACGTACACATTATATATCACCTTTTCCCTCATGGCCAGCTAATTGTTTCAATCCTTAGAAGGAAGGGTGCCTTTTTTTTTTTTGGGGGGGGGGGGGGGGGGGGGAACGAAAAAACAATATATTCACACTTCTAGATTTGACCATTAATTATGAATTTAACCATGTATTTCAATAAATCCAAAATTTCACATAAATTAGTTTATAGTTTTAAAGTCCTCACTAAATAGCTAGTTCAGTTGGTGCAAAATATAACCTACCTTACCAAGAGAGTAAAGTCCAATATGCTTCATTATTGCGCAGTATACTTCTGCATGCACCTACAAGTAGATTTAAAAAGGTTATGTTAGGTAAACCAGATCCGGGTATAGTACCGGTTGCCGGTACACTAAAAAGGTTATGTAAATTTGAAACAACGATAAACCAAAAGAACCATTTAAAAGTAACTAACTAATTGACTCTGTCGGCTTATTTTTCTTTCCCTTAAACAACGCATTCATGCTTTGGTTTATAGAAAAAACCGAACCAAACTAAACTAATATAAACCATTTAATATGATTTGGTTTTTTAACTAAACCATTTAAAACGGTTCAAAATGATTAAAAAATCAAATTAGAATCGATAAATTCAAGTTTACAACTAATTTTAGAATCAGTTAGTATTCAAATTGATTTAATTTGGTTTTTAACTGATGATTATTAATCTAAACCAGTTTTAAAAAATCAATTTTAGATTAAATCAAAGCCGATTTAAAAATCGGTTGAATCGATTTAAACCCAATTTCAAACCTGAATTGAATTGTTTAAAATAATTCTGGTTTTGAGTCAATTTGTCTAAAACGGTTTTTAATTAATCTAGTATAATTAATCAATTTGTTTAAAATAATTCTGGTTTTGAATCAATTTGTTTATTTGGTGATTTTTTTACAAGTCTCAAACACAACTATCAAATCTTGGAAGAGGATTGTTCATATAAGTTTCTATAGTAGAGGGTCTAGAACAAAATATAGATACCCAACTATGAGGACCAGTAGTGGACCGAAGATCTTACTTTTTAATCCAATCCGACCAATCTCCCAAAATATGGTCAAGTGTCCACCGGCTATTAGAACATGACAAATTAATATGAAGCAAACTACACTTAATTAAAACAACTTAAATCTTCCTATCATATGTAGAGCATAAACTTATGCAGTATGTCTTAGCTAGCTAGTCAAGTAGATTATACGATTGTTACAACTTTTCACCTAATGAAAATTAAAAACTTATTCTTGAAAACAAAGCAAGGTTCAAATGACAGAATAATAAGGCGCATTCTGCAATACATAAAAGACATAGCATGTACCAGTGCATGCTTTGACTTTTACCTGTTATAGCAAGTTTTCACGTATTTACAAAAAAGTCCCTTATAGATTTAATATTGTTTAACAATACTATTGCACAAAATAACAATTCTACCCTCACTTCCACCTCCGCCGGCAGCGGCATCTGCACCTCTGCCCATCGAAGACCTCTATCGGCACCGGCACTGACACCGTCACCGGCACCTCCACCCATCGAAGACCTCCACCTCAGCCGGCATCGACATCTCCACCACCATCCCGCCACTGCCACTTGCAGCCACCATCCCGCAGCCGCCACTTCTCCATTCCTCCCTTTCAATCCCCTTTCCTTCCTCGGCTCATCCACTTGAGATACTGAGTGGCAAATCAAGTAACCCAAGCACTGAATCAGTTCATAAGCATGGTGCATCCCAAATCAAACCAAGCATTCCCAACAAATAAAGGCTCAATCCTTAGATTTGTGGACAGGATAAGGTGGAAGTGGATTCTTAATTTGTAGAGGTGGTGGTAACAAGGGTGTCGCACCGGTGAAGGTTAAGGTTCGATAGAGAGATGAGAAAATAGGAATAGAGATGGCGGCTCGAAATGGAGTATGAGCCGGTGGTCGCGGTTTTTGCGGCGGCGAGGGTAAGGGTGATGATGGTTCCAAGCTCGTAGATCTGATGTCTCTTCTGGATCTCCATCCACCTCTCTATCCTTCGCGTGTACCCCACTCTCCTCCACTTCACCAGATCTATCACCATCACTCCCGTGTTGAAGTAACACGGTCTCTGCCCTGCAAACGCCACCAAGAATCTCTGGTCCGACGAGAACGCCGCCGTGAAATATTTACTGAAATTCGCGTAACAGTGCGAGGGGTTTGGGTTTGGGGTTGGAAGGAACGGGAGAGTCGGATTCATAACCAGAATCGGATCCGGTGGCGGAATCAGAGGATGCGGGTTTAGAGGGCTGAGAGGTTTTGGAAGGGGTCTTTATCGTCAGAGAGTGAGTGGCGGAATTGTCTTCTTCTTCTTCTTCTTCTGCTTCTTCGTGAGAGAGTGACGGGTCTTTGTCGGAAGAAGCGCTAGGTGGTTCGACGATCGGAGAAGGGGCACCTCTGTTAATGGCGGCGGTCTTTAGAGAGGTGCCGGTGCCAACGGAGGTCTTCGATGGGAATGGAGGTGTTGGTGCCGGCAGCGATGAAGGTCTTCGATGAGGATGGTGGCTAGCGGTGGCTCCGTGGCTGGAAAGGGAGCAAATAGCAATGTGTATTGATACTTCAAAACTAAAGCAACAGGTAGCCTACCAACATCCTAGCCCTTCATGCCATATCAATCAATCTCAACGATGGATAACAGTCACATGCACTGACTCTTTTTATGTACCACAGCCATCGCCAATAATAAGCCACGAAAGAATTAATGACAAGTTCATATATGATATCGTCTTTTCCTAATCCAAGACAACAAACATTTTATATCTGTATCGCTTGAATGTGGGCAGCGAGAACTTGGTGTTGGGCACATACCTGAATCAATCACATGTATACCCAATTATGTAAAAATTATTTGAGAATTAAAATATAACAAGACTTTGCTAATTACTTTGATGTACATGTGGAAATACTTAGCAAAAATAATACCATAACAGATGAAGATAGAATGGTAATAAATTTAACCTCTTAATAAAAAAGTTAAGGACCAACTCCCTTACCTTATTTTTCAATTTTAAATGGGTCCCTTACGTTTTTTTATTTCATATTAGTCCTTCGTGTTTCTTTTCGCTATCAAAATTGGTCCCCGAATCACTATTCATCCTATGTGGATCAATATGATATATATGGACACGTGTCATTTTCTCTCTCCAACAATATATACGTGAACCAATATGATATTGACACGTAGGATGAACAGTGATTCAGAGACCAAATTGATAGCAAAAAGAAACATGAGGAACCAATATAAAATAAAAAAAAAATGGTAAGGTACCAAACTACCAATTTGAAATTAAAAAATAAGGTAAGAGACCAAATGAATAGTTTAGCCTGAGCAATAGCCTACCACTTAGTGGATGAGTCAGATTATGGGTAAACCAGATCCGGATACCGGTTGGTGTAAAAAAAAAAAAAAAGAGCAATAGAATATTGAAAGCAACCAGGAGAATCATTTGATTCGGGCCAGTTACCTGGATCCAGATCTGAGGTTGATCAGTTAAAATGCTCATTTTTCGTAATCATATTTGCTTAGTAGCAGATTAAAATGTTAAGAAAGCTACTACGCATACTATCCTCAATTTTAAGGAAGAGTGTTCTGACAAACATATAACTCTTAATGCATTATGCCTACATAGATACTAACCTAACACTTTGGTTAAGGTATACAGAAAAGAGGGAATATTAGACTTTGTATTATTCCTCCTTGCCCCTGTTATTGACAAATTTTACCAATATTTATCGATAAGCTAACAAGTAAACTTATAATACGAAGAAAGAATACGGCACCAGCTTAAGTATGTCTTCCATTATTTCATGAAAATGAATGTTGGAACTTAATGTTTTGACATGATGATTATTATGATTAGTCCACAAAAGCAATAACATGATATTTTGATATGTTACCTTTTATTTAATTTTAATGTTTTTATTACTTGTGATAGTATAAAGCTCCATAATTACATGATTTCAGATAATAATGGAAGAATTTAAAGATGAAACTTAATATTAGAAAATATAAAATTGAATTTAGGAATGTAAATCACTTAAGTAATTTTAATTCCTAAGAGGATTAACTGGTTATAAAAAAACTTAATGGATTGTTCAAAAAAAAAACCTTAATGGATTATTTACTGTGCTATAATTAACATGAAAGTAAAAATTATATATTATTAGATATGTCGTTAGATTCGGAAAAGAACTAGTATTATACCTTAGGATAATTCACTTTCATAATTTATTTAACATGATAAAAGAGATATCATTATTTGATTATCAATGCTAATATGTGGTGGAATTAATCCTTGAATTCAATTTATATTTTATTTCAATATTAATTCAATTAATCTTTTATTTTGTTTTGTTTTGTTTTATTATTTACTAATATTCATTCAGATAATTAAACTTGTAAGTTATAGATCTTAACAACAAAATCCCTATGGATACGATATTTTTTATATTACTTGGCATAACCTGCACATTTGAGGGCCATTAAGTTTTCGACAAGAATACATGCGAAAATTGGATGAAGAGTTGTATTGGAATTCTATTTGGAACTATCCTACACGGCAATACTATGCACAACCAGTTGTTAATGAGTTCGTACATGTGGATGATTATTCATATCCTCTAACATCCAAAAAGTCCAATTTGAAGATCTTGCTTGATGACTTTATGAACACTTGCTCTTCTAAACCTTAGAAATCCAACTTAGATAGCGTGTTTGAGAACTTTCTTCCTTCTCAAGATAAGCAAAATGAAGAATTGAATGAATCAATAAGAAAATTAACTTCCTCGATTGACTCCTTAGCCAATAACAACATGATGTTGGAGGCTCTAATTGAACAACAAGATAAGTCCTTTTCAAGAGACCCGAACATGATTCCAACTCACACCGAGAATAAAGAGACAACTAAGGGTAGTGAGGATGAAGTGAATCAAGAGTTCCCAAAACAAAATACAGGTAATGAAGTACTAAGCAAAGAGAAGCTAATAAAGGAGCCACTTCAAACAAACAATATGTATGCATGATATGAGTGAGGAGATAATTTAAAACGAATATGAAGTTTTAGTTGAGAATATCCATGCCAGGATGTGTGCAAAGAAGATCAAAGATTATGAGTTTGACAAATATGTTAGTTTTCATGCATGTGTCGACACTTTAAAGTGGACTTCTCTCACTTGTTTGTCTTTCACATTTCTGAAGCAATTGATCGTGGAGTCTAGACCATTGTCCAAATACACTAAGATTCCATTATTAGTGATAAAGGCTTCAAGGTCTATTTGCAAAATTAATTAAGCATGATAGTCGTCCCAAATATTCTATGTATGTGAAGACTTTGGATGGTGTTACCATTATTTCTTTTGACCTACGAAAAATTAAGGAATGATTCATGTTGGTTGTCCAAAGGACTATGCTTCAGAGTTCAGACCTTTGGGTCTAGAAATCACCTGTTGTGTTACATTTGCATTGTCACTTGACTCTTATACTACAAGATATGAAATTACGTGAAAGCTTTAAGACTTTATACTTTGTTTGGTTTGGGGGAAGAGATTTTGGGAGGAAAGAAAATGGAAAGAAAATAGGGATTTTCTCCTATTTGGAATAGGAGAAAAAATGGAGGAAGAGAGAAAATTGGGTGGGATCCACCTAAAAAAATTTCTCTCCTGGACTGGCGAAATTTTGGGGGAGAAAGGCTTGGATGTTGCTGTATTGCCTTGGATACTGTGTTGTATTGAGTCTTTCCCATCTATTGTTCATTTCATCAATGTAACTGTGTGTGTGTTTTTTTCTTTTGAATTTTGATACAAAATTTTTTTATATATATTTTTAGTCATAATTTTCTTTGCTTCACCTTTTTTTTATTTCAATAAAAAGTTGTTTTATTTATACTTTTCAATCGGAAATTTTATTATGTAATAAAAAATTGAAATAAATAAAAAATCTTTGGCTATGTTTAATATACATACATGTGGAAAAAAAATATATTCATTTCTATTATGTAAAACAAGGGTATAGTTGTCTTTTGACAAATTTTTCGTTTTCTCTCTTCTCACTTTTTTCTCCAACCAAACAAAAAGAAAGAAAACTCAACTTTTCTCTCTTCCCTATTTCTCTACATTTTCTCTCATACCAAACAACAACAAAATCTACTCATTTTCTCACCATAATCTCTCCTCCCTATTTCTCTCTTCCCATTTTCTTTCGTGCAATCAAACAAAGCCTTAAGGCTGAGATAAGAAGTTCCAAAATAGTTAAAGGACATTAGTGGGAAATGAAATTCATTATTTCTTAAGTATTAGGAAATCTTAAGAAAATTCTTAAATTAATTAAAAAATAGGAAAAATAAATTAAAAAGTGAAGCACCAATTTAGTCACTGATATTTTTCAGAATATCAACTTAATCCCTAAAAATTTATAAATGTACATTAGTCTTTCAAGAATTTCGTATGTACCAATTTGGTTTCTCAAGCTTTTTGGATATACTAATTTGGTCATTAATGCATGGGGGATCAAGCTGGAATGTAAGAAAAGTTTGAGGGACCAAATTGGTACATCCGAAAATCTTGAGGGGCTAAATATATATTTATAAATTTTCAGGGACTAAATTGATACAGTGAAAAAATATTAAAGATTAAGCTAGTACTTCATCCTAAATTAAAAAAATAATACTCCATCCATTAGTGAAAGCAATACTCTAAGTCAAAATTGAAGAAAATTAATCAATTTTTTTATATTTTAAACCAAGAGAAATACTCCATTCTTTCCAATTTATCAGTCGTTTTAGCATTTTCAACTTATTCCAAATTGTTTGTTGCTTTAGGAATTCAAGAATACATTAATTAATTTTTTCAAACTTTAATTTTGTTTTTAAACATTTTGAAATATGTGAAACGTATGATAATTAATGTAGAGTGGAGATAATGTTTTAAAGTTTTCTTATATTTCTCTTAAAATTTGAAATATAAAATAACTTTTTTAATACGTGTGAAACTCCGAAAGTGACAGATAAATTGAAACGGAAAAAATATATATTTTTTCTTATATATTTTAAATTGAAGGAAATAATGGCTAAAGACTAACGAAAAAACTTCAAAATTTTACGATAGATTAAAATAGAGCAATAAATTTAGAAGAAATTGATCAAGCAGGGGGCGGAGCCAGGATTTCAACATAAGAGGTATCAAGACTAAATAATATATACTCCCTCCGTCCTTATATATAGGACCCTCTTCTGTAAGATTTCATGTCCATGAAGAAAGTTGATTAATTTGATTAACTGTATTGGAAATGTGAATATTTGATATATATTTTCAAAATTGCCCCTATTAATAGTATTGGAAATCTAAAAAATGTTAAGTAAATAGGGATATTTGTGGAAATAAGTAATTAATTGTCATTGAAAATTGGTATAGGGTCTTATAAATAGACAAAATAAAAGTCTCAAAAAGATCTTATATATAGGGACGGAGATAGTAACTTATAATAATGAAAAATTTAAGTATCAAATGTATATTATAGGAAACAAATTACATAATAACTAACATAATACAATAAAATCTATTTATCATGTTCAAATAAAGTAATAGTATAGGAATATAAGGCCCGGCAAAAGCCCATAAATGAATAAAAAACAAGTTTGGGTTGTACACAAAATTTGTGATAAAATATATATGTGAGTACATATTAAAAGTAGGGAGATGCCACAAGTAGTAGTATATGTATATAATTTTAAAAAAAAAATCAAAATTTTCGGGTGACCACGACCTCTGTGGGTCACCCCTTCCCTCCATCCCTGACGACTGTCAGCACATCATTCACCATCCTAGGGTTTATGGTTATTGACTTCTAAATAAAAGTAATACAAATGAAAGGTGGATGATGTACCGACAGTGTAAAAAATTTTACATTGTTAGTGCACACATATTAAACTCATTTATTTAAGCCAATCATAAATATCATTCTTTATATATAAAAAGTTGTCCCAATTGAGCTTTCTCATTCACCCATTTTGAAATGGTGCATCCTCATTGAAAGTTGGCCTTTCCAACTCAATGAAGGCCAACTTTTGATAGGATAGTTCCAGTTGGTTAAACCGGTTATTTCTTAATCCCTTTGGTCCAGTGAACCCTTTCTAGGAGGTGACATTTGGTCTAAAGAGTGATTGTATGATTTATTTTTGGCTTGTGGTTTAATAAAAAAATTTATTCTACCAAAAAAAAAAAACTCAATAAAGGCATCCACATGTCCCTTTTTTAACTAGTTTAAAATTTAAAATTTGAAAATCAAGTTATGCAGATTACTAGATGCAAGTTAAACTTTTATACATCCTTTCTCATTCAGAATGTTACTACACTCTTCTTCATTCACAACAGATCCATAAATCCTTTTTTCTCTTCTTTCCATTCATTCTCTTATTCTTATCTCTCCCCTCTCTCTTAACGTTTGTCTCTCAGATCCACTATGAAATAATATCTAATCCTGGTATTACACTCTTTTTCACTTTCATTTTTCTAACTTAATTTTTTTTTGGTCTGGTATCAAAGTTTCAATATTTATGCTACTTTATGATATTGTACAGAAAGTTTTAATTTTACTTATTTTATTAGCCTTATTGTACAACAATTGCGGTTGGAATGAATAATATAACCATTACATATTCTTTTTTCTCTCTTCTTTTTCACCCAATATGTAGTTCCATATTGATCTTGTATTTTGAGAATTTCTGTGTTTGTATTTGTTGGGTGATGCATCTTTCTGTATTTGGCTTTGTATAACTCAGTAACATAAGCCACTATATAATCATTCCATTTCTTTTGTCTTTTCCTCCAAATATGGCTATGCATGTTGGAATCAATGAAACTATAATCTTCTACATCTTTATTTTTCTTTGACACTCAAAATTTTAAATTTGTAACATGCAATTAATAATGATATTTTTTTTTAAACGCTACTCCCATAGTTTTGAGTGTTCTAATAAATCCTTCTTTATATTCTGCTCTGTTATGCATTCTCTCAGTTTTTTTTATTTTGATTTATGGGATTCTGTCACATGGAATTGTGTCAAACATGCAATTTTATCGGAAAATTTGAACAAAGTGACAAGTAGGTATATAATTTCATATATTTCTTTTCTTTATTTCATTCCACTTCTTTATTCTTTGGTATCATGCTTTAGTTTTTCAAATTCTTAAATTTTCATTTGAATTTTATTATTATTATTTTTTTTTTTTGAAAGGAAAATATGTAATTCATTCCATAACAGAAAATAGTACAAGTAGATCCAACATGACAATAACAAAGCACATATTTTCCATACAATAAAGATTGCTAAAAAAGACTAGATACTCAACCATAACATCAAACTCCCTGTGGATCAGGATCATCATCAACATCCAGCTTCGAACTCTAGCAAGAAATTCAACAGCCTTTGTTTCCAAGATAACTATCTCATCAATGCCGGAAGTAAGCACAATTCGGCGACAAAGAATCTCAGATCTGAGGAGGTAGAGTCACTGGACAAAGGAGAAGACAAAGATCTAGAAGGGAAAAACTGTCCCGAATATCAGTCTTCTGGTTATTGGAGAAGATAGGAAGGTCATCAGATCTGGACAAACAAAAAGTCTTCCCACACTCAAACACACAAAAACAAAACCCAGTTGAAACTGAGACAAGAAAAACACACCACTTGCACAAAGGCAAGATTTATTTATTTAACCCAAATATATCTGAGAGAAAAAAAAACCCACACGAAGGGGAGAGAGGGATTCTCCCTCCCCTTCTACCGCTATCACAGAAGAGAGGAAAACGGAGAAGAGAAGAGAAGAGAAGAAGACTGAGGAAAAGAGAAGGTCGAGCCTCTCTCTCCTCAAATTAGGATTCTATTATTATTATTATTATTATTATTATTATTATTATTATTATTATTATTATTATTCTTATGGGTTGACAACAGCAACATATACAAAAATCAATTAACCTAGCATGTTAATATATTATTATATATGAGTTGACAAAATCAATTGGCCTAACATGTTAATCAACACATTTATTTTTTTAATATATTCATAAATATGTTGTGGCATTCATTTTTATTTTTAAATATGTGTTGTTGATATTTAAAATATTAACTAGCTAACTTTTTCATATGTACTTTTTCTGATTTATGACAAGTCAATTAAATGCAGGACAAAACTTAGTTATTTTTTAAGCATTTCCAGCGTTATTTTTCAATAATAACATAAAATGTGTTAGTAGTTTCGTTAATACAAAATTCGGTTTTTCACATGATAAGCAAGGCATAAAGTAGATTCATATAGGTACTGAAGATCACCCATGAATATTTTCAACTTTATCATAAAACATACTGATAAGAATGTCTATTTTCAAATATACTATTTTATGAAAAACAATTTTTTTTCGAAAAAACATGACAAACGAGAATGCGGGTTGACAGGACGGGAGTAGCGTTGGCATGACCATATATGAAAAACACTACAAGTATCTAATCATGTTTGTACTAGCGTGTTGACAGGCATATTATCATGTTTTTTTTGTCATAAAATATTTGTTTTGTAAGTTCATCTTTTTTTATTTTGGGTTCTCATTTGTCATGTATATCGATTAGTAGGGATCAACTTATAGTAACATGTATGTCAATTTATATTTTTTTCTTTTCATATTATCACATGATTTACCTACTCAAGTTATTTTGTTTTTAACCAATTATTTATTATTTATCATGCTTGACAATCTAAAAACAATTTTTTTCATTTGCAATAGTATATTTTTTTTTATCACAAACATCTTTTTGATTATCAAGTTATACACATGTTACCAAATATCATGAATCTATATCAACTATATGTTTTTTTTTAATAAATTTGTGTTTAATAGATTTATAATATATATATATATGTATATATATATAATATTAGCAACACACTATGTACTAACAAGACATTGTATGTAATGAAAAAAATGCTAACAAGTGTCCTAATAACACTTATTAAAAAGATAAATATAATTTAAAATAATTGAAAATTGTAATTTTTAAGTTAAAAAAAAAAGAATTTACAGCAAACATTATCATTTACATGTGATAATGTCATATACATAATGAAAAATATTGACAACACTAAAAAAAAGAACTTTGGAACATATATGCAATAAAGATGGTGCGGCCCAAAATTCAACCGCAAAAGCAAAAATAAAGAGGCAAAAGAATTAATATATAATGTTATTCAGTGTTATAATTCTTTAATATTTGGATTGTATTTTTTAAATTAAAAGAAGACAGTTGCACCGTAAGACAATAAAAAGAACATTACATTATATCATTAATTCGTTTTTCCGAATTTTATCATTAGGTTTTTAATAACATATTCTATGTTTATTATTAAATTGGTACTAATTCAATTCTAAAACCCAAAATGATTATCACTTATTTGAACTATTAAAATAAGTAATTATTTTTTGTGAAATTCAAAGTAACTAATTATAAATAACCCGTGCATTGCACGGGCCTAAAACTAGTAACGTGACAAAGGAGTTTAATATGGTTGAGAGTTGAGAAGGTGTTTGATAATGAACAAGACCAACAACATGGCCATGTTTAAGACAGAGAGGTGAGCCAACCAGATACTCTATTGCTTCTACTTTTCTTGTTCAACTCAATCAAACCAACAACAACCCACCCCAGCTTCCCAAAACACACAAAAACCTTAACCAACAAAGCGTTGAATTTTAGTAAGTGAATAGAGACGTAAACAAAATCTCTCTCTCTCTCTCTCTCTCTCTCTAATCTCTCTCTCTCTCTCTCTCTCTCTCTCTCTCTCTCTCTCTCTCTCTTTTTCTTTTTTTTTTTTTTACTTACGTGTTTATTTTCTTCCTTTTGCTTCTTCCTTATCCAACTCATTCATTAATCATTATTCAACTATTTCAACTTTCTCTCTCTAGCTTTTTTCCTCTCTCTACTGATCCCTTCCTTCCTTCTCCGGTGAACCCTAAATTTAAAAACACCCTATTCCCCAATCCTCTCTCTTCCTTCATTTCTTCATCGTAAATACCATATAACCAAAAAAAGTTTCAATTTTTTTTTTTGTTTTGTAAATTGTTGGATTATATCAGTTCATTTGTGATTACTAGGAGGAAAAAAAACATATTTTTTTTTTAGAATAAGTGTAAATTGATTGTGGTTTGAAGACAAAAAGTTAAACATTGGTCTTCACCAAACCGGTTTCTTTGTTGTGGTTTGGTGTGTTTTTTTCGTTTGACAAAAAAAAAAAAGGGAAAAAAAGGAGGAAAAATTTGGGGGGGATTCAAAGTGGTTTTTGATTAAGGGTGGTTGTGATTTTTGTTGGTGTGATTGAAATTTGGAAGCTTTGTGAAGGAGATGCTTTCAAAGAAAAATTGAAGAAAAAAAAAGGAGGAAAATTTAGAGGCATTCAAGGAGATTTTTGATTTGGGGTGCTTGTGATTATTGTTGAAGTGATTGAAATTTGGAAGCTTTGTGTGAATTTCTTTGTTGTCTATGGTGGCAGAGGGTGAAGAGTTGGATTGAAAGGTTACACAACTTGGGAGGTTATGATTGAAGGTGAATTTGGAGAATTGGTGATTGTTGTGCTATTGTGGTTAGGTGCTATTTTCTGTGTTTTTGGTTATGGGAATGAAGAATGATGTGCAGAAACAGCAGCAGCTTCTTCATCAGGGTGGTGGTGGTGGGGGCAGAACCAATGGTTTTATTCCGAGCTCGTTTCGCACCATCTCCAGCTACCTGAGGATTGTTTCCTCCGGTGCTTCGACGGTTGCACGCTCTGCTGCATCGGTTGCTTCGTCTATTGTGGATAGGGATGATGACGCTGACCATGATCATGTATGTGTGAATAGTTTTACATAAATGCGTGATGTCTTAAATTTAATTTTGAAGATCTTCAGTATTTTGCATTTATAGGTCATTAATATACGTAAGCATCATTAGTTGTTTGATTTTATGACTGAATCAAAAGCTAATTACATATCTCACCGAACACTTTGGGTTTCTTGGAATTTTAGGGGATAGCTTGTAGAAGTTAAATTCAGCATAGTTGCTTTTACTCTGGTAGCTCATACTTGGTATTTGAGGCATAGTGACCAGTATTGTTTTTTCAGTTCGTTCATTAATTAGTAATTTAGTGTTGCATGCAAATTTAAAGTTCAGGAGGTATGGTGGATTCAATTTTTTTTGTGAAAGTTGTGGTAGATAATGTGCAATTTATTTTGGGATGAGAAAAGGCCAGCATAGCGCGCTTGCTGAGTGGAGTTTGCAACTTCCAGTTTGTGAAGTTCTTGAGCATGCCTATGAGTGTGTTGTTTATTCTGAAACAATGTTTTGTAGAACAGAATGTTTTAAAACTGCTAAATTTTGGTGCACTGTATTTAAGAAAGTAGTGTAATGCGTTTTTGAATTGCAGATATACAGATTTCTTGTCTACTTCAATATTAGGACGTTTTGGTGCTTAGTGGTTCATTTTTGGTTTCTAATTATGACCTTGTAATTACTTTGCCACTGGTTTCTCTGTGATGTTATGGGAGTTTTTAGCTATCAGTCTTAGTTAAGATTTATTCAATTGGCTTGATACATGGGGAATTGGGTTTTGAGCATAGCGTGTATTAAGTAATAGGGATTTTTGTTTGACACAAGCAATGGCATACCACATGGCCTAATGCTATTTGTTAATATTGATTAAAAGGTTCTCATATTTTTGTTTTTGTATGTTGAGCTGTTGGGAAAGGCATCCTTTTACTAATTGGCAGCTAACCTGTTTTGTCGGACTTGGACTTGGCAATTGTCATGGTCACACGTGAATATCGTTCTTTAAGAAATTTAAAATATCTTGCCTCACCAAATCACTGTACTTGATTATAGAGATCTGTTTTTGCTTGAACTGATCACATTCTCTTTCTTGGCAATTTTATTAAGCGTGCATTTGTTAACTTGTCAAACCGTCAGAAGTATTGGAACCAGCAAGTCTATTATGGAAACTAATGTTTTTCTATATTTTAGTGGCAAACATCATGTGTTGCATGGTCGGTAGAGCCTTTGTACTATGATTTTATTAAGAGATTTGCTTGTCTTATTTCAATGGATACAGTTTGTTGATATGGAGCTAAGAGTAGGATGTTCCAACCATTTGGAAGGTGGAGTGCTTCTCTGTTTGTTTTCCATGATAATGAAATTATTGGACTGTGTGACTAAGTGACATAATTCCTTTTCTTTATGTGATTGGATTGGTTCAGATAAACTGAATGTGATGTGGCCTTGGGGTTTTCTTTTGTGGACTTGCATATACAGTATAACATTTTTGTATAAACTTATAAATTAGGTCTTAGCAGTCAACTTCACTCTGCTATTCAAGTTCTTGATGTGACAGTCTTAGCAAAGGATCTGATAATTTGGTTTCTTGTTTGGCATCTGAGATTTCTTGTTCCTTCCTCTCTTCAATACTTATACATACATACATACATACATACATATATATATATATACACTTTTTTGCAATTTGTTGCTAGTGAGGATGAGTCATTTCAATTCTAAATTTGTATAGGTTATCTGGGCTGGGTTTGACAAGTTGGAGGGTGAGGGTGAAGTCATCCAGCAAGTACTTCTTCTAGGCTATCGCTCTGGCTTCCAGGTGTGGCATGTTGATGAATCAAATAATGTCCGCGACCTAGTTTCCAGACATGATGGTCCTGTTTCTTTTATGCAAATGGTACCGAATCCAGTTACATCAAAGAGATCAGAAGACAAGTTTGCTAGCAGCCGCCCGCTGTTGGTAGTTTGTACTGATGGGTTCTTTGCTGGAGGCAACAATGTTCAGGATGGGTATGGGAGCACTTCGAATTCCCATGACCAAGTGAATGGCAACTATCTGCCAACTACTGTTCAGTTTTATTCTATGAAATCACAATCATATGTTCATGTACTGAAGTTTAGATCAGTTGTTTATTCTGTAAGGTGCAGTCCTCGAATAGTTGCTGTTTCTCAATCCAATCAGGTATACATTTTAATTTTTTCTGTATCAATCACCTTCAGCACCTGCTTTCTTGGAATGTTAATGGCATCATTGTTTTGCAGATACACTGTTTTAATGCTACAACATTAGAAAGGGAATATACTTTACTTACCAATCCTATAGTCATGAGTAGTCCTGGTTCTGGAGACATAGGCTATGGACCACTTGCGGTGGGTCCAAGATGGCTGGCTTATAGTGGGTGCCCAGTTGCTGTGTCCACTTTGGGGCGTGTCAGCCCGCAACATTTGACACCTTCTTCAAGCTTTCCTGGTTTTTCTTCAAATGGGAGTTTGATTGCACACTATGCCAAAGAGTCCAGCAAGCATCTTGCTTCTGGGATCGTGACCCTTGGAGATATGGGTTATAAGAAAATTTCCAAATACTACTCTGATAACAATGGTTCATTGCAGCCTGTAAATTCTGTCACAAAGAGCAATGGAACCATTAATGGTCATTCAACAGATGCTGATAACATTGGAATGGTGAATACTGTTCTTCCTGGTTTTGTCTTCACTTATAATTGAAACTGCATATATTTTGCTGTAATGTTTTTTTTTGGGGCTCAAGTAGATATGATAATATAGTCCCCATCTTAGGTTGTACTTGGCTTGTTTGAGATAGTACTTGATATTGTATTGTTCTCAAAATTGTATCCAATGTCTTCTTGCTTGGTTGGTTCAAATCTTGTTTTGAACAAAGTACTTTGTAGAAGACTGTTGCAATTTCACATTTGCTTACGAGGCTTACATTATGTTTTACCTTTTGTTACTTAGTAGTATAATCATTTTTGTTTATTTTGGTCTTTGTTACCCTGCATATGCAATGATTTTCTTTAGGATAACGTTGTTATTGTTCTCTTTCAGGTCATTGTTAGGGATATCGTAACAAAAAACATTGTTGCCCAATTTCGGGCCCACAATAGTCCCATTTCAGCCTTATGCTTTGATCCTAGCGGCACCATATTAGTCACCGCTTCTGTTCAGGGGCATAATATAAATGTTTTTAAGATAATGCCCGGACATGAACATATGTCAGCATCAGATGTTGGACCTTCTTATGTTCATCTCTACAGGCTGCAACGTGGCTTTACAAATGCGGTGAGTACATGGTTGTTCCCACATGCCCTCTGGGTTCAGCATAATCTTTTTTTCTTTTCATAATGTATCTACTAGAAACTGAGACCTTTATCAATCTGTATTGGGCTTTTCAGGTTATACAAGATATCAGTTTTAGTAATGACAGCAAGTGGATTATGATTAGTTCCTCAAGGGGTACTTGCCATCTATTTGCCATAAATCCTCACGGAGGATATGTAAATATTCAATCTTATGATGATAGTTTTACAGCAAAAAATAGTGGGTTGGGTGTAACGACTAATCAAGCAGTTCGCCGGCCCCATAGCTCAACCTCACAAATGCCTCACCAGCAGAGCCTGTTTGCTACTGGTCCTCCAATCACTCTTTCTGTAGTAAGTAGAATTAGAAATGGAGCTAATGGCTGGAAAGGTGCTGTAAGTGGTGCTACGGCAGCTGCAACTGGTAAAAAGAGTTCCCTTTCTGGCGCTATTGCTTCAACTTTCCTTAACATCAAGGACAGTAATGCCTTGCATGTTGAAGGGAACCATTCAAAGTCAAAGTATCGCCTATTGGTCTTTTCACCCACTGGGTCCATGATACAATATGCTCTGCGATTGAATAGTCAGGATTCAGCTGTTGTTTCTCGAGTAACCCCTGCTTATGAATCCATTCCACAGCCTGATGCACGATTAGTAGTTGAGGCTACCCATAAATGGAATATATGTCAGAGACATAGTCGACGAGTAGAAGATAATGTTGACATATATGGTGAGGGTGGAATTCCAGACAGCAATAAAATTTATCCAGAGGATGTGAAGGTGGACAACGTCATTAACCCTAAAACCAAGAATGTAGTCATGAAAGGGAATTCCAGTCCCGAGGAACAACATCATTTGTATATTTCAGAAGCTGAACTACAAATGCATCAAGCTCGGACACCTTTGTGGGCAAAACCAGAGGTATAGTATCTTAAAATTAGAATTTATTTTTAATGTTTGATGTTATGCAATTTGATTAACATTCGAACACATAATTCTGTTCCCAACCAGATTTATTTTCATGCAATGTTGGAAGAGTCTTCCATAATGGATGAAGAAGCTGCTGCTTCAGGAGGCGAATTTGAGATTGAAAGGATTCCTACTCGCATGATTGAAGCTAGGTCAAAAGACTTGGTTCCTATTGTTGACTACATTCAGACCTCAAAATTACAACAAACAAGGTTTGATGACTCATTAATTTAATAATTAGATAAGACAGGTCAAAGATTTAGCTATTGGGCATTTGCTTCTTATTATCACACTCGTAACCAGACAAGACTCCTTTAAAGTAAGTTTATCTCTGAAGTGTGCAAGTAAGGATGGTCCACTCTTGATGTGATACATTGCATAGAGATTTTGACCCACTAAATGATCTATTGTAGCCACAACCTTACTTGCTTATTTTCGAGGTAAACTAACTTTAGAGGAGCCTTTTCCTTAGTAAAGTGTTCCTCAATTCAGTAAATGTTAGACAATGCCAAAATTTGATGGGTTTTTTTGAACCTAAATATGGTTGTCTTGCAGGACTCCTGCTATTGATGGCAAGATACATGAACAACTGTTCCGTCCGAGTTCCCATCTGTCTGGAAATGGAAGGATTTCACCCAGGACTATTTTAGGATCTCCTGAGAGTATGACTAATTCTGGTGGCACTGTTGCTGAAGATAATAGTGGCATTGAAGCAGAAGCCGAGTGGAATGATCATTTGGCACCGCCCGAAATGATGGGCTATGTAAATAACAATCACACCCTTAAACCAAATACCCAGCCTGAGATTGTAAATAATAGAATGGAGCACTTAAACATGGAAGCTCAACTCATGTCTGTAAATAGTGACACAAGGCCTGAAAATGAAGAATCATATTTTGAAGAGAAAAGAGATGAATTTTATTGAAGGTAATCTGCTTTCATTGCTGATGTAGACATTGTAAGGTGTTAAGTTTCTTGACATGGTTCAACTGTTTTACTTAATCAATTATGTCTGTGGAATTGCATATGATATGAGCAGATTGATATTCTTGTTTGCACATTTGTCATTGGCCTATGTGTGTTAGTAATTTTGTTTTATTTTATTTTAATTCACAGGCTTGGAAATATTCTTTCATTTAGCACTGGAGGCTTAATTAACATTGTTAATTTGATATGGCCGGTGAAGTAGAGAAGCTTTGAGAGGGGAGTAGTGGCTTCTCTCTCTATTAATGCAAAAATTGTGGATATTATGTTGGTTTTTTTTTTCCTTTCTCTGTTGACATTGTAAATAACAGACAGGTGTATATCAGTAACCTGTTGTAATAATTTGTAAATAATAATAGAATCACCTTGTAGTTTTTCTTTTTATTATATTATATTAATTAAATTGATTTTTCTATCACCCTGCCTTAGGCTATTCTTTTGGACTGGATTAAGTAGTAGTTTGTCAGAACTCAGAAGTAAAAAGAATAACTTATATATCAATAAAATATTTGCTTATAAAAAAAATTATATTAATAAAATAGAGAGAATATATTATTGAGATTGATTTAGATGGTAAATCAGTAAATGTCTGGATTATTGTAATGTAGCATGTACTGTAGAGAGTGTAAGCCTACAGTTTTGGTCAATTATCAAGGCAAAAATGCAGGGGGTAGTAAACTTTTCTGATGAATGGGTTCTTAATGGCATGGACTGTGTCTGAAACATTGTTAATCCTTAATTTTTTGTGTGGTGTGTCACTGGTACTTTCCTTAATACGACCTCTCTCTCTCTCTCTCTCTCAATTTTTTTATTAAAAAAATTAAAAAAATATAAAAATATTATTTTTTTTAATTTAATAAAAAATCGTTTACAAAGCATCATGTGACTAATTTCATGTGTTTGATTAAGATTTCCGATATGATATGTTAGTAAAATTTGGTTAAGGTTGGTAGCAGGTATGAATATATGACAAACCCAAAAGTAATTTCAGAGAGTTACACATTAAAAAAAAAAAAAAAAAGAACAAAGACATGTGACAAAATGATGCCAAATTCAAGCGCCGGAAACATAATTAAGTTTAATATTTTTTTTGCTACTAAAAATAAAAGTAAATGTCTGGATTTTATTAAGCAAGAATCTAAACTTATTGACTGGAGGATTATATTCAAAATTATAGAATGTTATGGGCGTGTAGGTGTTGTTAATGTGACATTTGGTATAAGGTATACAAGTGCAAAATTGCTTGTCCTATTTATTTGGGAATTAAATAATAAAAGCGTTCAAAGGAGAAGATGATGCATGGGGTACGTTTGGTGCACCGTGTTCCCTTGAAAGAAATTATTGCAATTACGGACATGATAAATATTCCAACTATTAGTGTTGGGTCAGAATTATACTACCAAGTTGTCCTTCCATAGTTCAATGGCAGCCTACACCAGTTCCTAACTAAAATAAATTGTAGGTTATGTACTTTATAGATGAGTTAAATTTGAATACTATAGTACTATATATTTATATGTATTTATTGGTTTAATTTCTGTTAATTACCATACTTTTGATTTTCTGTTAGATAGTACATATTTTCGGATCTGCTGAGAGTATGACTAACTCTGGTGGTGCTCCCAAGGTATTAGATATGACTAACTCAATTTCAGTTGTCTAAACTTCCAACAGTTTTTACTGTAAATGTGAAAATACCTTTAGGTATTAGATACACATACACTAGATAATTTGTGCCATATATACATACGTAAAGTATTACTAATATATATATTGTGCGCTAGATATATATACTTACACAGATAAACTTTTATGGAAAATGCAAGTTTTCCCATACTCTTATTATTATATATGTATTTTATATAATTGTCCGTATATAAATATATATGAGTATATGCAAACCAGTGGAGATAGTAGTTATTGTTATTGATGAGATTATAAGAAATGGTTTTGAACTCAAGTCACTCACTTTTGCAAAAAGATTCATTTTAAAAGTTGTTTTTAATTAAAGGTGAGCAAGACCCGACCTAATATGTGGATGTGGCCTGGCATAATAGATTTTGGGCCGAGTCAGATCCGTCTTCAAATCTTAAAACTAACAAAAAAAAAAGACTTGATCCTTAGATATACGGGTACAGATTAATGGTCCGGTCACCCGACCCAACCCCTAATTAACTCGTGCATGCATGAAGTAGTGATTAGATGAATGCATGTCTTGGTTTGGCCGGTTAGCATGAAGTAGTGATTAAATGAAGATAACCGGGATAGTTTGTGATTAAATTGCCTCTAGGATGACAAATCCATGACTAACTTCATCTGTAACTGGCCTCTAAGACCTTGGAATTTTATTTGTTCTTCATTGGATATGCTCTTAAAGCTTTCTGGTCTATTGAGCTATATATGTTGTTCTTCTTTACTCTTTTTTTATTCAAGTCAAATGATGGAATCCCCTCATGACCTTAAGCTGAAGATTTCTATTCTAGTGGAGATCCTAGCACTCCTGTTGCAGCTGTTACTGTTCCTGTGATTAATCATCTCACACTTCTGCAGGGTTTTTACTTTTTATCATCTCCTTTCGATTAATACCATTTCATTGAGAAGATCTTCCACCATCATTTTGAATGAATGATACTCGTAAGGCTTTATTTCTATTTCACTTTATTGAGTTTTACATATCTTGTTTAGTGTTTAATTAACCATGTATGCTTATTTTACTCAGGTATATCACAAAAGAAGCATCTTTTGAGGCTATACAAACTTGTTGTTTTAAGGATTTTGAGATTAGACGAACATATTTTTCTGTTCCACTCTTGCTCTCTTTTTTTTACAAACTTTAGATGTAAAGATAGAAAAAAAATGTTATAAACAATTTGTATTTATCTAATTAGTGGATGACTCTATCATAGTTTGAGTTTATCCTACTTTATGTTTATCTTTAGTTGAAACAAATTCATGATAGGGTTTCATCTTTTTCTATAAAATAAATAATGACTCATATGCATTTTACCCTAAGAAGTGAAATACAATTTTTCACTACTTCTCTTTTTCTCCCTCAATCTCTTATGTCTTCTTATCTTCATTAATTCATAACACGTTATCAGCACGAAGCTCTAACCAAAAAGGTGTATTGAAGCTAATACATCAAAGGGTATTGAATCAAGGTAAACTTTAATATTATTAATGTTTTATTTATTTATTTATTTATTTTTCTTCTTTTGATATACTCCCAAAAAAGTATATCAAATTTTCACATTTTCAATACCACTAACAAATTTATCCACTTTCCTTGGTTGGAGTGAAAACCCCCCAAAAGGACCTTATAAATAGGACCGGAGGGAGTATTATGTATTGATCTAGAAGTATCAATATTACATGGACATGAACATTTTATAAGAGATGCAAGCTCTTGAGAATTAAACTATTTTATCATGTCCATTAAAAAAAAAGAAGTTCATGAAGAACTTAAAAAAAATAAAGGAACCGATGCAAATTGAAGCAGATTTTATAGTTCTGAAATGGAAAAAAAAAAGAAGAAGGAGAACTCATCGATGCAAACAAGGCAGAAGCAATTTATAGCTTTGCAGTAACCGTGGTGTCTCTCTCTCTCTCTCTATATATATATATATATATATATATATATATATATATAGACACACACATATATTATGTTTGCATTTCATACTAATGACAAGCAGTTGCCATATCGGTATCAACAATCACTACAAGTATGACAAGTCATGGGTTCAAGGCCAACACTTGCATTCTATCAAGCAGTTGGCATATTGGTAGCAACAATCACTGCAAGTATGGCAAGTCATGGTTTCAAGGCCGACCCTTGCATTCTATTTTTTTTATATATTTTCCAAAGAATGATTGAAAAATAAAATAGCAAAATTGGTCTCAGATGGAATTTGAACTCATACTGACACTTATCATTGTGCAACTCCAACCATTTTGGCTGATTGTCTTATTGAACTAATAAAATTTTATTAAAAATAAAAAAAATGTTGTTTTCAGTGAGTATCGTACTCAGGATCTCACGAACCATTTCAATCGTACCAGTCACTGAGTTGTTGTGCCTTTATTGATGAAATTAATATGTGATATCATTTTATTAAATTGGATAATTTCACTATTATATCGACAAGTTCTAATTTTAATACAAATATTTTTTTGTAGTGATAATTATTATTTGATGTATCAATGATACTGCTAATGTGCCATAAATTATTAGTTTTAAATGTTAGCACATTTATTTTTATGATGCAAAGACAATCAAACAAGTATGATTTACTTTGAGAAAAAAATAATTTTCTTTATATTGCCTTATATATTTAATTGTGTTTCTTGTCAATTATTATTGAACGTTATATTGAAACATGAAAATATTAATGTTTTTCATGAAGTAAATTAATATGATTTATATATTTTATCATTAACAATTTGACATTAAAGTAGAACTTTATTTGATACAATTTTTGTTATTGTTCCCTAATGATCTCCCTATGAGTTCTTTTGAAATTTATATAAGGAAGATTATACTTCATCAAGTTGACTCGTATCTTATGTCGGCTTCTATTTTCTTGGCTCTATACACATGTTGTGTAGTACATTTTCCGAGGTTAGTTATAAAATTTTTATAGCTATTGTCATATTAAGAAAATGCATAAGTGGATAAATTTATCCTAAATGAGTACACGTGTCTCGTTGTTTTGTTTTTCAATATGGAATTATAAGAATGCGATAATTTCACAACATGAAATTTATGTGCTTCTTTATTACTATCATGTTTTAAAAATATTAGTGATGAAAAATTCTAATATTTTTCTATTGAAAATGATTACTGCCATTATGATAAAGAGAAGAATTTGCCAATATAATTATGGATATACTTGTACATTTGTTTATATCATCGAGTCACGTCAATACTTGTGTGAATATAATATTATTGAATGGTATTAATCACATATGTTTTTTGGAGATATTTAATGCTTGTTAGTTTTAGCAAGCAAAACTATGCATGATCTGATGTTGTTTTGAATTCTATTTTCAATATAAATATTTTTGTGATATTTCCAAAAATTAAGTCTCTGCTTAAATATCCTATTTGAAAAGCATTTAAAAATAATAATAATTTAATAACATGTGTTAGACATATAAATTAGTTATTGAAAATATGTGGTTCTTTTGTAAAAAAATTTTTATTTTTTATTTTTTTATTGTCATTATTGAAATAATTAGATTGGAATGTAGGAACCACATAAATAATTGATCACATGTATACATAATATATTTTTATAACAAAAGTTTACGGATATAAAATTTTTAGAATAATAGCATATCCTAATTTTTTTATTGGGGTTAACAATGTGTTATAATGTAGTGGATCACGAATAAATATACCAAGTTTCAAAGGTATATGTAAAATTTTATTTTCAAAATAGTTTAGTACTATATTTTATCAAAATTAATTGTTCCAATATTTATTTTAGTGAACTTGAGGACAAGGAGTTTTAGTGCATTATCTTTTATTCTTTTATACAAGTATGTGTATATAATAGACTCAATTAAAAAATAAAAATCAAAACATAGCTTATGATGTAACCTTTTCATACTTGTTTTACATTAATTTTCAATATTAACTTTAAGAGAGTATTTTTATAGTGGAAATAGTTTATTCGAAATGTTCAACAAAATGTTTTTTCCATACTCTACTAGTTATACAAATTTTTTTTTCTATTTAGTATTGCTAGAAGCCGTTGTTAACACTATATTCGAGTATGATAATAGTTTAGAGCTCTAAAAGAGTTGTTATCCAGAGGTATTAGAAAATTTTTCATGTTACACGTATATAGTACAATTGAAATACCTCATATGGTAAACCCAAAAGTTTATAAACTAGAAGTTTATAAATTATAATATAATTTTTTGTTTGGCTTGACTGGTTAGACCATCCCTAATCAACTATATGATGCGAAAAAAAAATTAAAACTTATGTTGACATCCAATGAAGAACTCGAAGTTTCTTCAATCTAATTATCTCAATGTGCTAATAATTGTTCCCAAAGAAAGTTTATTCGGCTATCACCATAAAATTTGGATTGAATCTGGAATGAATACAAGGTGATATTTATGTGTCATTACTTCCACCATGTGGATCATTTAGGTATTTTATATTGTTAATTGATGCATCAACTGGATGGTCACGTGATTGTTCATTGACAATTCGCAACCAGAAGTTTGTGAGATTACTTGTGCAATTATATCAACCAAAATATAGTTATTAACTATTGTATGTCTATTGTCATTGCTAATTGGGAACATGTATGACACTGATTCGCATCAAGCCATTAAAATTATCATGAGTTTCCCCTTTTATAAATGGTTTTTGGTCAGAAACCTAATCTTTCTCATATAAGATCTTTTGAATGTGCAGTATATTTTCCACCACAACGCACTAAGATAGGACCTCAAAGAAGGTTGAGAATAATGTTGGATATGAATCTTGATCCATGATAAAATAACTCAAACCAACAACAAGTGAGTCATTCATGGATCGATTTTCGATCATCGTTTTGATGAATTTGTTTTCCCAACATTAGGGGGAGAAAATAAGCAGTTGGAAAAAGAAATTATTTGGAAAGAGTTATCGTTATATTATCTTGATTCTCGAACAAAACAATTTGAACTTAAGTTCAAAAACTGATTCATTTGCAAAATTTAGATAACCAATTGTCAGACACATTTACTGACCTAGAAAGAGTGACTAAGTTACATATTCCAGCTGCTAATGCTCCAATGAAATTGATGTCGCTCTTGGACAAATTAAAATTGCAAATGAGTATGAGGCACGGTTGAAGCGTGGCAGACCCGTCAGTTCCATAAAAAAATAAAAATTACAAAAAATTACAAAAATCCTCGAAAAAGAAAAGGAACAAAGAAATAAGATGATCACTTTCAAGGATGTAGCTAGAGACTCCTGAAGAGTCCTTAAGCATAATTAATAGTTTAATTCAAGAAGAAACTCAAGTACCTAAAAGTATGAAAACAAAGAGATCTCAATAAATTATGTCATGACTGAAATACAATGGAACCGAAATGAAGTCAACGTTGACGATGCTTTTACATATGATATAGCGCTTAAATGATATAATATGAGGATCATGCATCAAATTCTATTAAGGAATATAGACAAAGAAATGATCAATCAAAATGGAAAGACACAATTGAGGCATAATTGAATTCGCTTAAAAAGCGGCAGATATTTGGATCTATAGCCCGTACACGCACTTAAAGGTATAAAGTCAGATGGATACAAATGTGCCTTTGTACATAAGCGAAATTGTAAAGAAGAAATTATGAGATATATAGCAAGATTGATTGCCCAAAGAATTTCACAAAGACCTGACATTGATTTTGAGGAATAATACTTCCTTGTGGTGGATGCAAGTATTTTTCGATACTTGATTAGTCTAGCAATATATAAAGGATTCAAATTGTGTCAAATGATGTCATAGCCTATTTTTTATGGCTAACTTGATTAATAACATATATATGAATACCTCTCAAGGATTCAATATGTTCGAAGCATATGCTTGAACTATTTAATATGGTTGAACCATATCCATGGATAATTAAAATGTTTGAAGCAAAAAGTGTAAAATGTCGACATGTTCTCTTTAATTAGTTAAATTGAAAAATGCAATAATTTTTGAACCTATAGTTCAAACTCCAAGAGATTTTTAATAGACTCGAAGTTTTAATTCTAGCAAACATAAAATGCATTATATGTTTATAGTGTCATAGTTCATTCGAGAATGATATCATTACATCAATATGAGAAATCGCAGAAGAATTAAAGATATTAATAAATACATATGTATATCTTTTTAGATTTAGCTACTGTTTTGTGTTCTTTAGTTATACATTGTTTGATTTATATATATGATACCATGTCGTGCAATTTATACATGTTGTGTTTTTATTATTTATGTATTTTTATTTCAATAGTGATTGAATTACCTAAAGTTAAAGGAAACATTTTTATTTTTAAATTGGATCGAGCTGAGCCGGAGCTGCTCCTATTGACTAAAATGAAATACCTCGATCTGAAGATCGAGCATTTAACAAATTGAATTTTTGTCTATCAAGAGTTGTGGAAAATAACTTCTAAATCGATTTGCTTTGACAAATAGCAATTAATTTATATGCTTGTTGATGTTAGATTGTTGTATGAAGATATTGAATACCACGGTCTTGAAGAACCATATGTAGAATTTTGGCACTAGTTTATCTTGCTAGTCATATGTTTACTTGATATGTCATCTAATATTAATTTATTAGCAAGATATTGTTATTTTTTTTTACAAGAAGATGTTGGAATGAAGTTAAGAACAAACTTTAGTATGATAAATTGAATATAAGTCTTTACGGATTGAAGTAATTTGAACGCATGTAGTATAATCATCTAATTAAATATTTAATCAAGGAAAGATATAAAAATGGTCGAATTTGTCCATGTATTTCCATGGAAAGGTGTGGCAAGAAATTTGCTATAATTGATGTTTACGTTGATGATTTGAATATTATTGGAATTCCTGAAGAGCTTCCAAAGGTTAAAAATTACTTAAAGAAAAAGTTTGAGATGAAAGGATTTGTAAGGAACTATTTTTATTGTCTTGAATTATAAATGAAATATTTCATGAAATTTTGGTACATCATGAAACATATGCTGCGAAGAGATAATTGTTCGCATCAGGGGGAGAAATAAATGCGCACTACACTATTTTTCCCTTAGTCACGATTTTTCCCGATGGGTTTTCCTGACAAGGTTTTTAATGAGGCAAATATCCCATTGCGTAAGAAGAATTGTGCACTCTTTTTCCTTCTCTAGTTTTTTCATAGGGTTTTTCTTATAAAAGGTTTTAAGGAGATATATTCTCTTCATAGTCATCCAAGGGGGAGTGTTATAAATAATTTGTATTTATCTGATTAGTGGATGACTCTATCATAGTTTAAGTTTATCCCTACTTTATGTGTATCTTTAGTTGAAACAAATTCATGCATCTTTTCCTATAAAATAGGCTAGGACTCACATGTATTGTAAACTACTTTACCCTAAGAACCGAAATACAATTTCTCCCTACTTCTCTTTTCTCCCTCAATCTCTTATGTCTTCTTATTTTCATTAATTCATAACAAGGAATATTTTTTAAATCCATTTTTTTATATTATTTATCCTTGTTTCACGTCAACCTAAACCCGTCCTAATTTAGATTCGTCTTCACCTTGTCATGATCTAATTAAGAAAGGATATGTGTTCAAAAATTGACTCGAGCAACATTTAGGAATAAACGAGGGACACAATCCAACCTGCAGTCTCATGCTCACCCCTATCTTTAATAAAGCAATATGTGCAAAAAGTATTGCTGTGAATCAATTTATTATGAGTAGAAACTTGGGATATGCAAGTTAATTTTGACATGTTCTGGACATTTAGTCAGTTGAAATTGAAAACCAGAATTTCTTTCCTAAAGTATAAATTATTTATAATTGCTTGTTTAGCTGAATTAGTTGATATTCGAAGCTGGAGATCAGAACGAACCTGAGAAATTATGAAGACTTGAGAAAAGACTAATTTTTATGTGCAAGTGAACCGATAACATAAAATATAATTTTTAAATAGCTTTTGTTTATAGTGTTAATTTTTTATAGTGGAAATCACAAATAAGTCAACAACATCCGAGTAAATGACTTTGATCTAACATTGTTCTGGAGCTATTTTTATTATGGCCATAATTTATAGAGATTAATGGGTGTGTATTGACGGTGTAACGTTTTTTACACCTTCAGTCAATTATTCGCCATTCATTTGTATAACTTTTATGTGGAAGTCAATGGCCATAAACACATGAATGATGAATGATGCACTGATGGTGTAAAAAACATTGGCACTGTAGGTGCACCATCTATTTTCTCTAATTTATATTTAATAGTTTGACCTTGTAGGAAAGATAAAATGAGCATGATAGTGACAAAAACTACATGAAATATGATAAGACACTTGGTGGGCTTATGCCGCCTTGGTGTAGGACAACAGGGGTGTAATGATCCGATCTGGTCCGATCTTTGACAGATTTCATAGATTGGATCGATTAAAGTAAGGTAATTTGGTCTGGTTCGATTCAAGCATCATCATTAACACCCAGAGACCGAACTGAACATAGTATGTTCGGTCCGTCTAGACCACAGTCTTGTTAAGTAAGGCAGCCTTGCTGGAACCTTAGTTTGAGGGAGAGAGAAAGTGTGTGTGAGAGAGAGAGAGAGAGAGAGAGAGAGCGCGTGACTGAGAGATAGAGAAGAAGAAGACGTCGAAGAGGAAAAGAAAGTATGAGAGAGAGAGAGATAGATAGATAGATAAGAAGAAGAAGACGTCGAAGAGGAAGAGAAAGTATGAGAGAGAGAGAGATAGATAAATAGATAGATAGATAGATAAGAAGAAGACGTCTTGGCAGATCTGGGATGCGAGGGGGTGGCAGCGATGGTGGTGGATAGGTCATAGCTGCTCTTTGTCCTCTTTTCCTCTCTTTTTAAGAGTCGCTGTCGTTACTGTATCTCTTTCTCAAAATTTTTTAATATATCAATTTGATTCTTAAAATATGAAGAGAATAAAGTTGGTATGTAAAAAAATCTTGAGACTAAATTAAAACATCAAAAAATCTTCAAAAATTATATATATATATATATATATATAAAGACTAAATTAATACTTCACGATTATATGTTTATAATGAAATTGACAAGATTCAGCTAGAGCGTAGAAGTCATTTTCTTTTTTAGAGAAATTGTCTCGAGTACTTGGGACCACGATCATCCCATTTACCCTGAAGTCCATGGGATTGAAAATTGGTGATAATGCACTTGATAATGATAAGAGACAGAATTTCTACCACCTAATGCGAGTATTAGTCCGTACACAATCTATGAGCGGCAAATCAATAACATTGAATCTGGTCAAAGCAATTTTTCCTAATTGTTAATCAACCCTTCTTATATTTTACTATACTAGGACTAGAAGATTGTCCCGTGCGATGCACGGGTCTTCAATTTTGCTATTTTTTATATGATCTCGAGTTGACATGAACTTTGACATAAATATAAAATTGAAATATCAAGTTAGTGCTAAATATACGAGAATTCAAAGATCATAAAAAATATAGGTTTTGGAGTTCTGGAATTCTTGATTAAAAAATCAATTATTAAGCAAAAGATAAATCTATTTAATTTTTACTTTAAATTTTTTAATAAAGATATATTAGAAAAATAAAACTAACAATATTATTAATTAAAAAAAATGAAGAGTGTGAATAGTCACATGGGTGTGTTAATATCCTCACTCATATCTTCATTTTCTTAATCCTTTTTCTAATCCACCATTGGTGTTTCTGTTTTTTCGTAAAGACTTTTGGCATCTCTTATTCATTAGACTATATATCTATGTGAAAAAATATGTAGTGTTCACAAAAAAAAAATATATATGTGTAATTGTGTTATAGAACGAATAAATATATTTGATCAAATATAACGATTAATTATCTATGTGTAATTGTGTTATAGAAAAAATAATTATATATCAAAATAGTTATATCACTAATACTCTACTCATCAATTTTCATATTCTATTTTCGTTTTCAGCACTTGTCTTATCAAATTCTTAGCTTCCACGCAAAAAGGCATAAATTTTAGTTTAGTTAGAAACCATAAGTTAATTAATTAGATCTAATAAAATCTTTAATATTTAATTTCACCAAAAAATATATAATTAAATAATTTTTTTGAAACTTTATGACTACTCTCAAAATGTCAAGGAATAAATTAAAGATAAAGAAAAAAATAAGAAATAAATTAAAGATAAATTATTTTTTTATTCGAGTACTCATTTGTATATTTTTTTATGATGTATATTTGGAGAGTCTAACGAACATCAAAATCAGAAGTTTATTTTCCAATTTTTTTTTTGTACATAAAAGTGTTTAAAAATATGTATTAAAGAGATTGAAAGAAATGAGAAGAGACAAAGAAACTGAAAGTTAGAGAAACGAAGGCAATCAGAAAAAAAACGAAAGAAAGAAGATGAAGAGAAGTGTGTCTCTAAGAAAACATGATGAATGATTATGATTTAATCTAATAAAATATGATGGATGACTAAGATTAAAAGACACAAAACACACACTTAATGATGAATTTAGGAGAGAAATACAACATTGGAAGGGAAAATGGGTGTTTTAGGAGGAAAATTTTTTTTCCTTCTACTTCTCCTATTTTATATTATGTTGATGAGTTTCTAACGTAATTCATCAGTTACATAACATAATCTAATATACTACCTTCCTCACCTAATGTAATTTTTTTAAAATTCACGTTTATTAAATTAATTAGTATTGTTATCAGTGATATTGAATATATGAATATTTAATTCATTTTTTAAAAAAATTATCCTTATCATTATTATTGTTGCTCTAAAAATGTTGAGTAAATAAATATGTTTGTAGAAATGATTAAATATCATTAAAAATTAAAACGAGATGTTATAAATAGAGCTAAAAATAAATAAAAGAATCCTATATCAATGAGATTACTATGTTGAGATGCAATCTTTGGTAGATTTGGGAATTTTGTAAGTAGTTGTTTCCTTTGCTTATGGCTTGGCTTGGTGTGAGCTGTTGCTCTCCCTAGTTTAGCTGGTCATTAGTTGTGTTTTCACTGTTTTATGGTAATATATTGCATCTTAAAAAAATAATAATAATAAATAATAGGTAAAAGTCATACTAAAAATGTAAATACATCATTCCAAATCTTTTATTCCCCATAATAATTTGATTTTTTTTCTTGTTTATAGAAAAACCCTTTATATATAACTTATCAATAAAAGTTTAACAATGGTTTGAACTACTTTAAATGAGTTTTATTCGGATCGAGAGAATAAAAATATAGAAGAAGATAAGTTTTATAGAAAAATGTATTTATTTATTTATTTATAAAAAATAAGAAAATTTAAAAAAAAAAACCTCTTTTGAGTTCTTTTATATCTCCACCCAAGAAAACCCTAAATTTAATAAATATGCTTTCAAGAGAAATATAAGTAATGCTTCCTGAATTTTCACTCCAACAACCACATCTCAACCCCCATCTCAGAGAGAGAGAGCATTTGTCATTTTCCTTAGAGATGTCCTTAATCTGTCATAGTCCAAACTCCAAACTCTTGTATGCTAAAATAAAAAGCTTCATGTGGTGGCAAAGCCAAGCATGCACCAAACAGACATGTTTATTTAATATTTTCTCTTCTTATTATTCTCGTCAAGTCTTCTTCATCAACTTCCCTCCTTCAAAACCAAGCCAAAACCCAAACTTGAACCAAACATCATCCTCCTTCTTAGTCCAATGTCTCTTTCTCCTTAACAACCAACCCCCAGTTCACCTCAAAAAACAAATAAAATAAAAATATTTAAAGTCCTCTAAACACCATTGACACATCCTGGCCCAAATGTTAAGCAAGTTTAGGTGAAAGATAGCAACCTTAAACACCATCATAACCTTCCTTTTTACAGCAGAACCAGACATGATTTCTTGCAGTAGTTCTCCTCTGCTATTCATCAGGGTGGTGAATTGTCAAATGAAGTAAGGGACTACCTATAGAAGAGGAGTAACAGGAACTCAAATCATTGTTCTTTTGCTTTTGGAGTTGCTTCTTGCATTTTTGTGTAGATATTTTTTTTTCTTCATTTGGACAAAATGCAGCTGCATATATCTCCAAGTTTGAGGCATGTTACTGTGCTTCCAGGCAAAGGGTTAAAGGAATTTATCAAAGTGAAAGTTGCATCAAGGAGGCTTTCTTATAGGATGCTCTTCTATTCACTCTTGTTCTTCACTTTTCTTCTCCGGTTTGTGTTTGTTTTGACATCAGTGGATGGCATTGATGGAGAAAACAAGTGCTCTACCATAGGTACATACATTATTGTCAACTTCTCTCTTTCTCTCACTTGCACTCTCAATTACACAAACAATTAAATACACACAATGTCACAACTCACAAACATAAACACGTGAAGGAGGCATGGACAGAAAGACAAACATGCACCATAAGATGTGCAACAAAAAATGTGACAGTGCATAAGGCTTCAATTTCAAAATATCAAAGCATATTGTTTTTGACAAAGTTTTGAGCTTGAAATGTTTTTTCTTAAATAATTATTTGGCTGCATTACCCCTCCTTGAACTAATCGTAACCGACTATTAGTTTAAAAATATTTTTATTAAGGGAGCTTGTAACACAGTGTAAAGATGCATATGCATTAATGTGTATTTTATTTTATTTTTAACTATATATTAATGTGTTGATTGTGTTTTTTTTTATTTAAATTATTCTGGCTGATGTACATGTATAGTAATTTGCCTATTTTATCAGAGATGTATTTATATATACATCACCCACAGGCACTATAATGAGATCCATGTCAGAACTATAAATCTGTAATAGTATGAGATGCATGAGACAACGTTATAAATTACAATTATAAATATAAATATCTACTAAGTTCTTTTTCTATATTATCCCTTTTGTCAGAACTAGACTTTATGTATCTTGTACAGTGTAAGTGGAATAGGATTCGTCCAACATTACTGTTGGGCATCCACTTAATTCTTTATAGAATTACATAAGGTATATTATTATATTTCAAATTCACTTTATAGATTTGGTTATTTTAAAAATATAGTGATAAAGGATAAACTCCAGAATAAGTTTATCTTAAATTCTAGACTTTGCTCTATTGAAAAAAAATCTGATATTTTCAAAAAAGTACATGACTTATTGCTACTAGGACCTTTTGATTTAAGATATAGTACTTTTTGATTTACTTCATATCATCTTGTAGGTTGCCTGGGGAAAAAACTGGGGCCAAGGATTTTGGGGAGAAGCACTGAATTAACAGTAATCTCCCGAACTCTTCTAACTATATTTTTTCACCATCTGAATCAATTTAGTAAGTCTTTGACCTTATTTTTCCATTAATGGCCGAATATTTGGCTTCTGGTAGATCCCAGAAGTGATATACCGAACGTTAGATGAACCCCTTAGCAAGGATGAACTACAGGGAAGGTCAGATATTCCACAGACTTTAGAAGAGTTCATGACTGAAACGAAGAAAGGTGGATATGATGCTAAGACATTTGCAGTTAAACTTAGAGAAATGGTAATCAATCTCATCCTCTTTTCTTATAGTTTCACTAGTTGAAGTGTTTATTAATTGAGGCTGAACATTTCTTAGGTAACCCTTATGGAACAAAGGACTAGGATGGCCAAAATCCAAGAATATCTATATCGTCATGTAGCATCAAGCAGCATACCTAAACAACTTCACTGCCTTGCCTTGAGGCTGGCCAATGAGCATAGCAACAATGCAGAAGCACGCCTTCAGCTTCCGTCTGCAGAACTAGTCCCTGCTCTGGTTGACAATTCGTACTTCCACTTTGTCCTCGCCTCAGACAATGTGCTCGCCGCCTCTGTGGTTGCCGCATCACTCATCCGAAACTGTTTGCGGCCTCAGAAAGTTGTTTTGCACATAATTACAGATAAAAAGACTTATTATCCCATGCAGGCTTGGTTCTCATTGCACCCTTTATCACCTGCTATAATTGAGGTCAAGGCATTGCACCACTTTGATTGGTTTACCAAGGGAAAGGTGCCTGTTCTGGAAGCAATGGAGAAAGATCAAAAGGTGAGATCACAGTTTCGAGGGGGTTCATCAGCTATAGTTGCAAATACCACTGAGAAGCCCAATATTATAGCAGCAAAGCTACAAGCACTTAGTCCTAAGTATAATTCAGTGATGAACCACATCCGCATACATCTTCCCGAGGTAAAGAGAACCATGAAGCAAGTAAATCTCTTAGTTGATAGCTCCTGACCAATTAGCCTATTTTGTTTTGCTGCATGTGATGCTTATTATTCCTAATTCATTTTTCCGAATCAGTTATTTCCAAGTCTAGACAAGGTGGTCTTCCTCGATGATGACATTGTGGTACAAACTGATCTTACACCTCTGTGGGACATTGACATGAATGGCAAAGTCAATGGAGCAGTAGAGACATGCAGTGGAGAAGATAAGTTTGTAATGTCGAAGAGGCTGAAAAGCTATTTGAACTTCTCCCATCCTCTAATATCCGAAAATTTCAACCCTAATGAATGTGCTTGGGCTTATGGCATGAACATTTTTGATTTGGAGGCTTGGAGGAAGACCAATATAAGCTTAACATATCATTACTGGGTTGAGCAGGTATATGTATCTACCATCCTACACTAATACTACAAAGGAAATGAAAAACATACTCTAACTACCTTTGACATGCTTTAAATTTGTCACCAAAATTAGTCCATATGATTCAATAAAACACTGATATTTAAGTTTTGCTTTATGCAGAATATAAAATCAGACTTGAGTTTGTGGCAGCTAGGGACCTTACCTCCAGGATTGATAGCATTTCATGATCATGTCCATATTATTGATCCTTTCTGGCATATGTTGGGACTGGGATATCAGGAAAATACAAGTTTTGCTGATGCTGCGAATGCTGGTGTCATACATTTCAATGGCAGGGCAAAACCATGGCTAGAAATAGCCTTTCCTCGGCTAAGGCCACTGTGGACTAAGTATGTTGACTTTTCAGATAAGTTCATCAGGAGTTGTCACATTAGAGCATCGTAGCTTATATCTAGAGAAAATGTGACCTTGCTGATGAACTGAAGAAACGGTGTTTGTATGCGGGAAAAAGAAAATGAGAGTTATTCCAAGCATAAAGCCTTTCATGACAAAGACGAGACAGCATTGATATGGCATGATGCTCCTTTCTTGCTTTAAAATTGTCTGTTTGGCTCTCCTTACAGTTGAAATTCTCATATTCTTTTTCTCTTCAATACGTAGGAGTATTAGAAGATCATATATGTATGTATAAACCAAAGACAGGTCAGTTTTTTGGGAAAACAAACATGTGAGCACAAGGTTTAACAATAAGCTTTTGTAAGCTGAAGAAATAAAAGTTCGGGGCAAAAGGAAATAGAAGGACCATTTTGTCCAAATTGGTTTCAACCTGTGTACATATAATACATCAAACCAACAGCAGAATTCCTTATCACGTATTGCTTATTTAGGCAATAGTCTCATGCAATCATGACACATCAAATATCTCATAAATAAACGAATATTTAACTATAATTTTTGCGAAATATCAAGAACATCAGCATTGTCCTTGAAAGTAATATGAATTTTCACTCAAAATTGGCTAGTACAATTTACATGCTCAATTCACACATTTGTCAAGTAGTGCACCTACACTCACTGAGACATATTCGCAAACATGTTCTACCCACATTTCATGTCAATCAAAAACCTCATGAGGGTATCCAATTTGAAGATCAATTCTTCAGCTCCACTCACTTTCTCCCTGTCACATTGGATACCAAGCCCTTGATGAATTTGGCAGACTTGGTTATTGGGGAATTGATAGCCATCAGATTATACAACACATTCTCAACTTCACCAATGGTTGGCCTAGCCTTGAGACTAGAAACCACTTTAAGTCCTTCACCTTCTTCCACAAAAACATTCCATCTCTCTCCACTCACAACCCCATCTCTCACACACTTAAAAACCACACCTTTTCTTTTGCTCAATACCCCCCTCACCTCCAACCCCATGAAAGAATAAACCACTTCAAAAGAACCTACAAAGCCACTCAGATCACCAAAGTTTCCCTCTTCCTCAAATGCCCATTTTGGATTAAACAAAACCACTGGCTTTGGATAAAAGGCATCACTCACTGTTTTCATCAGTTCCAATCTGGAACTCTCTGGTGCCAAGAAAACAGCCACATCAGCAGAATTCAAGATTCTGGTGTCTGTTTCAACAACAGAAGGAATGTCAATGTGTTCAACTTGGCTAGTTGAGAGTGACTTAAAGGCAACAGTGGCAGCTTCTTTTAAGTTGGGATCAGGCCACAGGATTAAGATCTTAATGGGGGAACCTTTTCTTTTGATGGGTATGTCCCCAAAAATATCAAGAGCAAGTTGGGACAGTGAATCAGGTGAGTCATCAATGATTGGAATCTCAACCCTGAACTTGGGTTGCTTGAGTTTCTTGGTTTTGGTAATTAGTTTGGGGTTGTTGAGGGGCTTTTCTAAGGTTGTTGAAAGGGATGTCTTGGCCTGAAGTATGGCCTCTTCCTTTGAGGTGGGTGGTTTAGGAGAAGAGAGTGAGGAGTGAATGAATGTTGAAGTATTTTTGAGAGGGATGCAGGAAACGTGGTAGTGTTTGAATAGAGACTGAGGAGTAGGAAATTGGATTGTGGTGAATTGGATATTGGATTGCAGAGACAAGGATGATGATGATGGCTTAGTGGAAATTTGGATAGATTGAAAAGGAGTTGTATGAAGATAGGATGATGCCATTTAAGGTTTTGGAGGAACAAGAGAAGATAGTTTTGTTATGATATGAAAGAGCAGTATCGCAGCCCTATCCACTTAACCAGATAAGATATAGCGTTAGCTTACTACCTCACAATAGTTCATAGTACATACTTCATAAAGCATAAAGCAAGTTAAGTTACTTCTTTAGTACTACATCCAACAATTCCCATAACTTCAGTCACATGCATTTCATTATCGCTATATCCATCGCGATAATTGAGAAACTTCAACTACTCTGAATTTAGTCATTTACTTTTTTCTTATTCTAATTTTTGTGATTCAAGTTTTAAGGAACATGGCTGCAACAAATTTTAATCTTTAAGCATCATCCTTGCTTCTTCACTTGTAAAAAGTAAAAACGTTTCTAGTTGCAAGAATCTTAAAGCGGAAGTGAAGATAGACAGACAAGTTTATTAACATTTACACACAAATATCAGATAGTATCTGATACTTCATGGTATCAGATGGCAAATACACAGTCAAAGCCACCACTGACAACAGTTAGTACACTTGGTTGATAACTAAAAGGCAAGAAGGTATCAGAAAATGAATTCAACTTTTCTTTTGAACCAAAATGGAAGCCCAAATAATTGTACAGTGCCAACTTAGGCAACTGGTGGGCGGAGGACATGATCCTGTGAGGTATCCACGGCAGCTGGTGGCATAAATTGCCACATGGCAACTCCTGGGTAACCCATAAAAGGCACCAACTTGTTTCCAGGGGCTTGGCCTTGTGGAGCAAATGCAGCAGGGATTGCAGGAGGGGGATGCATGAATCCAGGTTGTGCATTCATTGACTTCACCTGCTGCTCCAACTTCTCTTTTTCTGCCTTAAGCCTCTGTTTCTCATCGCGAAGTTCATTCTTCTCAGCCTACATAATGGAAAGGAATTCAATAATTAGTATTTCATAAGTTCACATGATTTTTCAAACAGCTCAATTTTAAAGGGCATAATAGTCGAGGAAAATGAAATGATCTAATCCTAAATCCTAAGAAGGTCTCCCATCTCCGAAAATTAAGAAAATTGAAAATTGATTTAATATATGATGAGGTCTCACCTTTAACTCTTTAATCTTATCTTGAAGACTCGTATTTGAGTCTTTCAACTTCTGGGCTTCACCCCGCAACTGTGTCACCATTCGGACAGCATCAATCAGAATAGCAGACTTGTCTGTTTTGGGAGGCCTTCCAGGCTCCAAGATGGAGCCTAATTCACCAAACCTATCCATATATCAACCATGGAAACACATTTACTCACAAACCCAAGAGGTTAACATAAACAGAGGGAAGATGGTGAGGACTAAAAAGTTTACTTGTCATTAAGCCTATCCCTCCTCAACTTCTCCCGACAAGCCTTAGAGCTGGAAGGAGCACATGAATCAGATCTACCCCTGCAACAGTAATGAACAAGAGGCTTGGGATAATTAGTCCAAGAATAAATAAGCGATCTGAACTTGATCCGCTCATCTTTCAGGTGTTGATATGCATGCAAAAGAGCAATCAAGGCCTAGGCCAGGAAAAGAGGCTATAGAAAAAAGGGAAAATTAAAGTGGTATCATAATTAAGCAATAGGATTTGTCATGGCATTTTCTTATTGATGCTGCTGCAGTAATGCCACTAACGCTTATCAGCCTAGCTTTGGAGATCATGTTGTATTGCCATTTGACTAATTCATGATGCTTTACAGCTGTTTGCTAATTGATGACAACATATGAGTAGCCAGTATAATTAAATTATTAAATTACTCAAACAATATATGCTGCCTTCTGATTTCAATATTCAATTGTTACTGCAGCCTAAAAAGAAAAAAAAAAAATGGTACAGTAACTAACCTATGTGTTAACCACACAAGCTTTGGGAAATAAAACAAATTACGTGCAAAGTAGCTACACAACACTTAGAGACCACACTTTGAGACCATAAGTTGTTCCATTGATATTAAATTATTCGTGAAATGAGAAAGGAAAGGGGAATGAAACTGCGTACCTCTTCTTCGAACCAGGCTCTTTGAGACAATCAGAATCCCCAAGCGAGCCATCAATTTCAACCCTAGGAGCAGATAGTATATATAATCAAAACAGAATAGCAAGTTACTAAGTTAGTATATATCACATGGTGAGAACATATATAATACAACGCTCAGGCATCAAACCAAAGCCTACAACAAGCCATGGGAAACCACATGCTCAAAACAACCAATAACCGAAATTTGCACAAAAAAAAAACTTTAATGCATACGATCGAAACCAGAAGCATATGCTTGAGAAAAATTTGATAATATTCTTTAGTGGTAGGCCAAAAAAGCTGCAGCAGCAAAATGAAAACTTCCACGACCAAGAATGTCATAACAATGATATCAATCAAAATCGATTTCGAGCTGGATCAAGTTGACTAATACCGAAAAGCCAAAACTGTTTTTGATTGTTTCAAACCTAATTAAAGCTAATAGCATGCATAATTATTTGTTCCATGAAGAAATGAAATTGGGAAAAATGAAGCACTTGAGAACTAAGAAATGAAAATACATAGCAGCTAACACTAAAGACGAAAAATTGAGAAAGTGAAAAGCGTAATTAGAAATGAAGGAGGGGGGGAATACCCGACGACATTGGAGGATGGATTTGGTGGCCAGGAGAAAGGGACGGTGAAGGTGGCATCAGGGACAGTGATATCATCGATCAAGCCGCAATCGTAGAACCAGTTGGTGTTTTCCGGGGAAACCATATTTGCCCGGAAAATGGGGAGAGAGAGAGAGAGAGAGAGAGAGAGTAGTGTGTTGTTGATTTTTTTGTTTTTTCTTTTCTGTTATATTTTATTTTATATTACTGAGAAACAAGGGTAGAGAGGAAAAGGAAGGAAGGGGTGTGGGTTTGGGTTTTGTTAATGTTAATCGGTGAAAAGAGAAAAGAGAGGGAATCTATCTGTGAATGGGGGAAGGAATGATGAGAAATTGATTGATGATGAGAGACGCACAGGAAGATGCAAAATTGGTGGCAATTGGTGGATGATGATGATGATGATGATGATGATGATCATATTCGTATCCATTCTTCAACCAGTCAACACTTTCCGGGCTTTAGTTTGGGCTTTCACGCGGGTTTTTGGGTTGCGCACTGGATTTGTTTAGGGAATTGATTTTCTAACCTCCCATTTTGAGTTTTTGATCCCCTTTAAATTTTTTTTCAAAAATATCCTTCTTCATCTTTTTTTTTCTTTCTTCTTCACCCCTTCATCGTCTTCTTCTTCTTCTTTTTTCTTTCCTCTTCAAACCTCCCTCCCCCAATCTTCTTCTTCTTCTCTTTCTTCAACTCCCTCTTTATTCCTTCTTTTCCTTCTTCTTCTTCTTATTTTTCTCTCTCACACACTCACATTCATTCCATTTTCCTCACCCAAACACACTCACTAACTCACCCCCACACTCACCCCCACACTCACCCACAATCACCACCGCTCACATACTACACTATTTTGTTTTTTCGTGTAAAAAATGTCATACGCCAATGTCGAAGCGTACGAAACATGTCGTACGCCTCGACAGAGGCGTAGGGTTTTTTTTTATTTTTTCCCCAGTGCGTCAAGGCCCGGGCGTACGTGTAAAATACACATACGCCTCGACATTGGCGTACTGGGCTTTTTTAGCCAAAAAAAACTCGTACGGCAGCCCCCTGGAGTATGTGTAAAGTTGACAATTTTACACATACTCCAGGGGGCTGGCGTACGGGATTTTTGGCTAAAAAATATCAGTACGCCAATGCCGAGGCGTACGTGTATTTTACACGTACATACACGTACGCCCAGGCCTTGACGTACTGGGGAAAAAATTAAAAAAAAACCCTACGCTTCTATCGAGGCGTATGACATGTTTCGTATGCTTCGACATTGACGTAGGACACTTTTTACACGAAAAAAAGAATAGTGTAGTATGTGAGTGGTGGTGATTGTGGGTGAGTTTGAGGGTGAGTTAGTGAGTGTGTTTTTGTGTGTGTGAGGGAAATGGAACGAGTGTTAGTGTGTGATAGAGAAAAATAAGAAGAAGAAGAAGGAGAAGAAGAAGGAGTTGAAGAAAGAGAAGAAGAAGAAGAAGAAAATTGGGGGGAGGGGGTGTGAAGAGGAAAGAAAAAAGAAGAAGAAGATGATAGAGGGGGTGAAGAAGAAAGAAAGAAGAAGAAGATGAAAAAGGATATTTTTGGAAAAAAAATTAAAGGGGGGTCAAAAACCCAAAAGGGGAGGTTGGAAAATCAACTCCCTTTGTTTACGCTTATTTATGTTATGTATTTGTTATCTTTATCTTAGTTGTAGTTTTAAATTTTCAAATGTTTTGGTTTTGGTTTCTATCGTTAATAAAAATCGGTTATCTGTTAATGTGTCTAGTGGAACACACCATATCAGTAACCACGTGGTGTGAGATGACATCAAATAAGTGATATGACGTGAATGATACAGACCCACGTACGCAAAATGTTGTCATACCCAAAACGTTTCCATACTTAAAGAGTCGCATTCATGGGTATGAATCATCCATGTGACACCATCCACTTAGTGCCACCCTACACCATGTTGTTGATGATGTAGTTTTTCGTTAACCACGTCAATAAATAACACATTTTTTTAATGGAGAAGACTAAAACCAAAATGTTTGAAAAACTAAGGACTAGTCCTGATAAAATAACTTTGAGACTAAAACAAAAACAAGCTGAACTTTTAGGGACAAAAACGTAAAAAGCCTTTTGTTTAAATATGTTTTTAATTGAGAAAATTTTTGTCATCCCACTGTAAACTTATGTCACCCCACCAATGGCCATGACCCAACTCACGATCGATTTTCTACAATCATGAGTATGGTCATGACTATACAAATAAATTTTTTTTAAAAGTCGTGACCTGACCCATGAATAGTGTTACATCGTGGGGTAGCAAAAATATTTCTCTTTTTAATTTATGTTGTAGTTATGTCAACTTTTATAATTGGCCATGCCATCAAATTTTTTTAATAACTAATGTTTTTGATGAGGAGAGATGAAGGAAAATTGTTCAACTGACAAGGTTCAAACTCGAGTGTTCGCACTTTACATCCTGCATCTCTATCGACTAAATTATCTATTGGAGACAATTATGTAAACGGTTAATATGACACTTGTTACAAGTGAGAGTTAACCACATAGTGACTAAAAACAAAAATGATCAACAAGAGAAGAGATTAAAGGTCTGTTTACTTTGCGAAAATGTTTCCTATTTTCATTTTCTATAATTATTAATAATTATAATTATGATTTTGTGTTTACTTTATAATTTTTATCAATTACAAGTGCGCGCAAGTGTTTTTATTTTGTTTCCTATTCCAAAATATTTATATAGGTGTTCTTGACCTGTCGCGAGTTAAGGACACTTACTCCGCATGATTACCCTCAAACGACTAACTTCAATCTACATGAAAAGTCAGGATAAGAACTGAGCTCAAATGACCTATGACGGAGGACTTATAGCCTGAACCAATACGAAAGAGCTCGGATATGGGCCTAACCCGTGAATAAGTCACGAGACTTATTTGTGAAGTCAATCTCCAACAGTTAACAACTCGATCAAAGAATATTACAATTGAATTATCTACAGTTTTAAGGGAACACCGCTTATCTAAATAAGATAAGATCACACAAAGGTTATTCTCAGAGATAGAAGATTTATCAAGAAAATACATCTAACATAGCAGCTCACGCCAATCCTATAAATATCAGCCTCAACCAAGGGACTGAAGACACAATTCCATAAGTTATTATGCTCACAAAAAGTATACGCAGATTATACCATTACTCCCCAAAAAGAAACTTAGCAGAGATAACATCCAAAATTCCTCTCATCCTCACGATGGTAGTTGGTCCTAACCCCACTTTAAAAACTTAGCAACATCACGAAGGTCACTGTCAAACAACACTCAAAGTTTTAGCCTCAAAATCTGAAACGGTGTGCTCAAGTCATTCACACAGGGGATTCAAACCTGCAATTAAACAACCTTTCTAAGAATAGGTAGGGGGCATATCGTCGAACTATCTTAGGAACAACTCAAAGTCGTCTGTATCTCCCCATTCACTGTATCAATGTGTCCTCAAGAACTACGTAGACTTGATCCATAAAACATTGTTCGAACATGTATGTAGGATCAAGAATCATCTCTTGTCAGACTAAATATCCTCAACCAGGACCCTTGTCTGATCTAAACAAAACAATAATAAATAGGGAATTGTTTTCCACCGTTTACTGCACAAAATTTTGAAAAATAGGAAATGAAATGAAAACACAAGTTACATTCAAAATTAACAAAATATGAAAATGGAAAAAATGAGATTATAATTATAATTATCAATAATTATAGAAAATGAAAATAAGAAACGTTCGTGCAAAACAAATATATCCTAAGTGCGTAAGCGATTCTAAATTAACCAAACCTCAATTTTTAAGAAGAATATTTTTAAGAAGAATGGTTAACATTCGATTTGTTTGGTTTCATGGTTTGATTTTTTGTTTTTTAAAGAAACTGTTGACATTTAATTTGGCTCACAATTTCATACTTTTGTAGACCGTAAAAATTGTAGCGAACCAATACACCAAAAAAAAAACTGTAGCGAACCAATACTATTACAAAACTAAATTTGGTTTAGCCATTTGAAATTTCATACCACTAAAATAAAAAACTGCATTAAACAAAATTCACAAATTCTTTACGTAAAAACTGTATGAAACTTGGTGTTGGTACCCCATTATTTGGTGGCCCAAATTACAAGGCCCAATTCATAATGGAGGCCCAGAACCACCAAACAAAAATACAACAACGAAGGACGCTGAGGAGAACACGCAGACACCAAAGGTTGCCCAGAGCGCCATACCCAGAGCGTCAGTCATCAAGGCGTCACATTCTGACGTCATGACCAAAGAGAGGAGTAAGGTGTGCTGATGCCAATGAGCACGACGTGCCCTTCCAGAGCGCCTTGGGTGTTATGGAAACTTGAAGAGAAAGTCACGATAGATTAAAGCGAACAGGAAACAAGGATTGTGGAAGGCGTACACGTACAGACAGGGGAGTTCGGTTCCCCAGACTATGAGAAACGTGCATGAGAAGCCAGAGCATCTTGGCTTACATCATGCAGCCCCTTCTTTGAGGAAAGTCCAAAAAGGCAAGCTTTGTAAGCCTCCCAATGTGAGCAATCAATGACAAAGCTAAAAGAAGTAAAGGAGACAAAACGGACTCTGAAGAAAACAGCCACAAAGGAGGAAAAGGGAAGTAGACCGGTGGACCAAAAGAAAGATGGCAAGGACCAATAGGCAAAGGGGATCTTATAAAGGGAGCCTTCTGCCAACGTACACAACAACAAAAAAAGAAAACAACAACAAAAACAAGAAGAACTTCAACCAACACAAAAGAGAGAGCAAGAGAGGGAAATAGAATAGAAGCTTCTACTGAAGCTTAGGTCCAAAAACATAGAGGAGAGTGTAAAAACGCCAAGGCGCACACCCCTCATTCTGTAAAAATACCACAAGTGTGGAACCCCTATTCTTGCATTGATCCCTCTGTATCCCCATTTCCAAGTAATAAAGCCTGAAGCTTCACTAAGTTTACGAACCCAATCATCTTTTCATTAATTATTATTTATCGCACAAAGCGGTCCGAAACAATTGGTGACTCCACTGGGGAAGCTATGGCTTCCAATCACGAAGGGAAAGGGGCTCATGTTGCACAACAAGCATCTGTAGGAGACGTTGCTCCGAAGGTGGTACCTGTGATCACCATTCAAAACCCGACGCCCAGTCATGCAAGTCGTGGGACGGGATCAGGCTCCAGAAGGTTGAGTTTCAGCCCAGCCAACCAGGGAAGCGACAATACTCGCTCTCCCTCAGACGCTCCGGAGGATGACCAAGAGCCTCAAGAAGAAGATCTTGGTAGTGACAAGGAAACACTGAGTCACATCAAAATCCCCCACATAAAAGGCGATTCCAACACTCAAGTCGTGATATCGGCTGCGTTACTCAACTCTCTGGTGGTGAACCAAGGCGCACTATTTGAAATAGTGGCGGAGTACAAAGCCCAGTCTGCCAAGGCAAGAGAAGAAAAGGAGGCCCTGAGCGCGATATTGAAAGAAGAAGAGGAGGCGCGCAGGGAGGCAGAGTTGACAAAAGCAAGGGCAAAATCAGAGGAGGAATTTCAGCACGAGACAAGTGGAAGGCGAGAAAGCACAAAGGACGCCCTGGTCACGCAAGTAGAGTTAAAACGCATCCTCCAAGCGCACAAAGAAGGACAAAGTATGGTAATAAATCTGAATCCCCCTTTTACCGCTGATGTGGCTGCCTATCGCTACCCGCAAGGGTATGCGCCTCCAACGTTCCGAAAGTTTGATGGAACCGGGAGCGCGCGCGAGCACTTGATGACATATGTAGATGATCTCGGAGTATACAGTGCAGACCACTGTTTAAGGCTAAGAGAGTTTTCGAAGTCCCTTGTGGGGCGCGCCTTCACTTGGTACTCCAAGTTGCGCCCAGCGTCCATCCGAACTTGGGAGGAAATGACTATAGAATTTTGTAACAAGTTCTTGGAGGAAGAAGGTGCTATCCATATCATGGACCTTGGTCGCGTGAGACAGCGAGCAGGAGAGAGTCTGACCGCCTTCATCAAAAGATACAGGGACAGAGCGCTCCATTGCAAAGAGACTCTCCCTGAAGCGGACTTGGTCTATGGGTGCATTAAAAGCATTGAGGATGGCTCGCAAATATTCTTGGCACTTAGTAAGATCACCACTTTCTTTGAGTTGCTTGGGAGAGCAATGGATGTTACCGAGGCCATGAAGAAACAAGGGAAGAGAACCAAGGACCAGATCGCCTTCGACGTAAACGTTGTGGATGACAAGAGGAGGAAAAACTAGAGAACCATGCCGCCTCCCAAGAACTATGAAAAGAAGGAGCCCCCACCGAAGCTCCCAATCTCTAGGGAACTTACTTATCAGTTGGTGGAGGAATGGGAGGGCATTCTCACTAAAAGGGCAACAAGACCCCCTTTGACACGTGAGGAGTACGATAATCCAGAATATTGCATCCTGCACAGGCAAAAGAGTCATGGTACTATGGACTGTTATGTCATCAGAGGCGTGTTCCAGAAGCAGTATGCAGCGGGAAAGATATTGCTGCCAGAGGGTGAAGGCGAAGAAAGCCTAGGCGAGCATCCTTTGCCTAGACATAATGTGAATGTTATTCTCTCCCACGGCGGCGACCTGCTGGAGGAAATTGAAGAAGAGGAACTGGTGGAAAATGAGCTGAGAAAAGGACTTGTAAAAACCAGAGGGTTCAGAGCCTTGTTTGACCAACTAAGGTTGGGAGCTGATGTCAGGGAAGAAGCAGCACATGCTTTAGCTGATGTGATAGTCAGAAGAGGAGCGAACACTAGTGCCGCCTACGCACCAGCAACCAGGGTAGCCAGGGCGCACGCCTCGGCAGTGATGTTTAGAGAGCCGCAACGAACACATCCAGGCTTTTGTCACAACAGGCCACTGTTCGTGGAGGCAACTGTCGAAGGCGTACATGTCCGGCGCGCCCTCGTGGACAACGGATCAGGAGTAAACATCATTCCAACCCATATATTTGTATAACTGGGAGTTGCTAAAGAAAGACTCAAGAAAGCAGAGGCGACACTGGGAACTTTCAACGGAGGAACAGTCATGGCAAGGGCATGTGTGGTGCTCAATTTGGAGGTAGGGCCCATAAAAACTCTGAACACTTTTCACATTGTTGACGGGGAGCCTAGCTATCATATCCTGCTGGGACGCCCTTGGATTCATCTACATGGGTGTGTCCCCTCCACGCTGCACCAATGCGTGAAGTCGATGTATAAGGGACAAGACATTGAGATCCCAGCCACGAAGGTGCCATTTGACGCTTCGGAGCTACACTTAATCGATGCCACGGTGTTTGATGAACTAGCTCCCCCTGGGACCAACAAGATTGGAAGAGAGCCCAAGGTCCTAATCAGGGGAAAGGAGAAAATGAAAGAGCCAGAGAAGAGGCAGTCAGTGTTCAAGAGACTCCGCTTACCAGAAGAAGAAGAAAGCGCACAGCAGCTAATGACCAAACCAAGATACAAGCTGCAAAAGCAACGCCTTCCTGGAGGAGGGGCCAGATGGGCCATCCTCTAGGAACTCGCGGGGCCAGCCAAGCCAAAACTGAGCGACTTGGCTAGCCCCACACTCATGGGCGTCATAAGAGGGGAAGCATGGTTTGCTTCGACGGAGGAGGTTATGCACGCCCAGCAAAAAGGGAATGAAGCCAATGGTCCAGAAGGTTTGGAAGAGGTCAATGTAGGGGGAGAAGGCGAACACAGGCCTCTCTTCGTTGCCTCTTCACTTACCCCGTCTGAAAAGGCGGACTTGGTCGCCTTGTTGAAAGAGTTCAGAGAGTTGTTCGCCTGGAGTTATGAGGAGATGCCAGGACTCAGCCCCAAGCTAGTCACTCATAACTTGGCTGTCAAAGCTGATGCAATACCTGTAAAGCAACACCCCAGAAAGTTTAGCCCTGAGATTGAGAAAGCGATAAAAGACGAAGTGGAGAAATTACTGGAGGTGCGCTTCATTAAGCCTATACAGCACCCCATTTGGTTGGCCAACATAGTCCCTGTGAAGAAGAAGAATGGCCAGATCAGGTGTTGCGTAGATTTCAGAGATTTAAACAAGGCGTGCCCCAAGGATGATTTCTCGTTGCCACATATAGACTGCATGGTGGATGCAACGGCCATGCATGAGCGCTTCTCCTTTATGGATGGCTTCAGCGGCTACAACCAAATAAAGATGGCAGAGGGCGACGAAGAAAAAACCACTTTCAGAACCCCAGTGGGAAACTTCTACTACTTGGTGATGTCGTTCGGTCTCAAAAACGCCGGAGCAACATACCAGAGAGCAATGACAGCGATCTTCCATGACATGATGCACGATATAGTAGAAGACTATGTTGATGACATAGTGGTCAAATCAAGGAAGAAAGAGCAACACTTGACGCATCTAAGAGCTGTCTTTTCCAGATGCAAGAAGTACAAGCTCAGGATGAACCCTCTCAAATGTAAGTTTGGGGTCTCTTCCGGTGAGTTCCTGGGGTTCAGAGTCCATAAGGAAGGCGTCTCGGCCGATGAAAGGAAAGTCAAGGCGGTCAGGGAAATGAAAGCGCCTCGCAACAAGAAAGAATTGCAGCAAATGATGGGGAAATTGGGTTACATCCGTAGATTCATACCAGCCATGAGGGAATTGTTAGGTCCTATGAGGAAACTTCTCAAGGGCAAGGAAACTTTCAAGTGGGAAAAGGAGCATCAGGACGCTTTTGATAAAGTAAAGAAAGCCTTAGCAACACCGCCAGTGATGATTCCACCTCAAAAGGGGATATCACTCAGAGTATACCTGGCCACTACCCGAACGGCGATCAGCGGGCTCTTTGCACAAGAAGTTGAAGGCGCAGAGCACCCTGTGGCTTACTGGAGAAGAATGTTAAAGGAGGTAGAATCCAGATATTCCAATCAAGAAAGGCAATGTCTCGCTTTGGTGTACGCCGCTCAGAAATACTGTCACTATTTTCAAGCGCACACCATTCATGTGATGACTAAAGCTGAAGGAATCAAGTACTAATTGCAAAGCGCCGTCCTCACAGGGCGAATAAGCAAGTGGGCGCTCACGCTGACGGAATATGAAATAACCCTGGTGACGCCCGCGGCGCTTAAAAGCCAAGCCCTGGCTGATCTGATGGCCATCTGTTCAAATCAAGAAGAAGAGGGAGCAATAGAACCTGTCAATGTGTGCGAAGAACCTGAGGTGTGGACCTTGATGTTTGACGGCTCGCCCTCAGCACCCAAAGGGGGAGCAGGAGTCACTCTGACAAATGAGAAGGGAGAGGAGCTGGCCTGCGCCTTCCAACTGGAATTCTAGTGCACTAACAACGAAGCAGAGTATGAGGCTCTCCTCCTGGGACTTGACGTAGCTGAAGAAATAGGAGTTCAAAGGCTCATTGTGAAAGGAGATTCCAACCTGGTGGTGAAGCAGCTAAAAGGGGAGTATGGAGTTAAGGAAATGTCCTTGGCGCTATGCAGAGAGAGAGCGCACCAAACATTGGCAAAGTTCAAGTTAGAATCTCTTGAACATGTGCCAAGGGCTGAAAACAGAAAGGCTGACGCTCTCGCAACTTTGGGGAGCAAAGCAGGTATAGCAGAAGGCGAACATCTGGTACATTTCAGGAAGGCGTACCAACCCAAAATCCAAAGGGATATACAAGAAAATCAACCGAGGGAAGATTGGAGGGTCCCAATCATGTGGGAGCTCCACAGCAAAGCATTGACGAAGGCGTCTAGAGACTTTTGCCTTCTAAAGGGGGCGTTGTACAAGATGAGTACAGAAGGGTTGCTCATGAAATGTGTCGCTGAGGAAGAGGGAAAACGGAAGATGACAAGCCTCCATGACAGTGTGTGCGGACAGGTTGGCCCTGGCCTATACAGGAGAATGCAAAGGGTGAGAGTATACTGGCCAGACATGAAGGCACATTGTGATTCATTCCAGAAGGCGTGCATTCAATGCCAGGAGGCCAAAGAAGAACTGGAAATCCATCTGGTGGATGAGGATTGGGCTAAGCCAATTCAAACGTACTTGGAAAGCGGCGTCTTGCCGGAGAATCACAGAGGCGGAAAGGGTAAGGAAGAAATCAGAGTATTATTTCATTGAGAAAGGCGAGTTGTTTAAAATAAGTTTCGATGGAGAAGCTCTCAGATGCATTGGAAAGGAAGAACGAAGCAAAGTCATGGAAGAGGTCCACAGAGGATCTTGCGGAAGGCACCAAGGAGGAAGGTCGCTCTGGAGCGAATTGTTGAAAATTGGTTATTATTGGCCAAACATGAAAGGCGACGCCCTTGATTTTGTGAGGAAGTGTGAGCAATGCCAGAGGCATGACAACAAAATCCATGCACCCGCTCTCTCTATGAAAGGCCTCAGCTCGCCCTACCCTTTCCACACGTGGTCAATGGACTTCATTGGTCCAATTGACCCACCTTCTAGAGGAAAGAGATGGATCCTGGGGGCAACAGAACACTCCACCAAATGGGTCGAAGCGGCAGCGTTCAAGAAAGGCGACGCTGACACCACTACACAATTCATCAAAGAGCACATTATCTGCCGCTTTGGGCTACCCAAGAGAATAGTATCTGACAATGGCACTCACTTCATCAATAAGAAGGTAAAGCAAGTATTGGAAGGATACGGGGTCGTACATCACAAGTCCACCCCCTACTACCCACAATCTAATGGCCAAGCTGAATCCACAAACAAAACACTGATCAAAATCTTGGCCAAGACAGTGGAAGACACGCCTACGGATTGGAGCGAATACTTGTCACTCGCTCTTTGGGCATATCGCGTGACTAAGCATAGTGCAACAAAGGCAACACCTTTCTCGCTGGTATATGGGGCGGAAGCGACACTACCAGCGGAAGTGGTGGTCCCCTCAGCAAGGATGATTGCTCAGAATGAAGGTGGGCCGGAAGACAGAATGCTATCCCTGGAAAGCGCCAAAGACAAAGCGCATGAAGAGTTGCTTAAGCACCAAAGGCGCATAATGATGTCATATGTGAAGATGGTGAGGCCAAGAATGTTTGTCGAAGGCGAACTCGTTGTGAAGGCGACAGACGCAGTCATGAGAAACCTGCACACGAGCAAATGGATGCCAAAGTGGGAAGGACCCTACATTGTTCAAGAGGCACATCCTAATGGGTACTGTTTCTTACTTGAACCAGACACTCAAAAGAAAATAGGGCCTTTAAATTTCAAGTACATTAAGAAATATTATGCCTAGCTCACTGTATGATATAATGAATGAGCAGTAGCCTTTATTTTTTGTTGAAATCTAGGAAGCAACTTATTTTGTACGCCCCTAACTAGTAAATGAAGGTCTTCCCTCATGAATTATTTCCTTAGAAATCTGTTAATGTAGAATATGCATGCTGAAAGCAAACACGATTCAAACAGTAAATAATATGATGACACATATACGTCTGTTCTGGAAAAAAAAAGAGCGCTCTCAAAGTAAAGGGCCAAAATGCCAAACGCGAGGTCCAACACTAAAAAAAAGAAGAAAGACAAATACATATGCATATGCATCTGACAGGCTGAAAATAAAGTGTTGGGCCGTACCGCGGGCACAAGCGCCTTATCGAGGTACCCGGATAGACCTCCTGAAAAGAAAATTTCCAGGACAGACTCGGGCGAAGTACGCCATATCGCGAGACTAGAAAAGGTCCCGGGAGACAAGGGCGCTAGTCTTAAACGCGGGCGGAAAAATCTGTAGAAAAAGAGGTTGGCTAACGCAAGATCCAAGAAGATCCGTTAGTTTTGCATAAGCCCAAAGCGGCGAAGTTTGAAATATACCCAAGACGCGCTTTCGAAACAAGTTTTGGCACCAATGACATGAGGGGCCACCGTTCAAAAAAAAACTTGTAATAATCAAAGCGCGCTTGTGGAAACAAGATTGGCACCAATGACATGAGGGGTCACTAAAATTTGCAAAAAATTCGAAAGCGTCCAAAGTGCGCTCCAAAAAAAAAGAAGAGAAAAGAGAGAAAGAAAGGAAAAAGAAGAAAAGGAGAAATCTACGCCGTCAAATACTTGGCGAAAAACATCGAGACCAAAAAAAAACATGCCGAAACAAGTGCAGTGCCAAATAACTGCAAAATCACGATTCGAGCCACAAGAGTGCAAAGCGACAAAGCTAACAAAAGCACCCAAGTCCTGAAAGCATACGACCCACATACAAGTCCAAGAAACAAGGCAAATAAAGGCATACAAAGCAAAGTTAAAATGTTCATAAATGTTGTCAAAGTGGCGGCAAACACACAAAAGCAAAATCTAAGCTTGAAGAGCATACAAAAGACGCCACCACAAACGGCTACAACTACAACTTCAAAGTTCAGCGAATAAATCCAGAAATACAAGATCAAAGCAGCAAACAATAATACAATAATGACTATCAAACATTAAACAGAGTGTTCAGGCTGATGAGTTTGCAAGCTTCCTCATAAGAGCGTTCCTGAGCAGCCAAGTCATTGAGTTCCTTGTCAACATTCTCCAAATCAGAAGTCACCTGCGCAAGTTGGGCTGAAAGCTCCTTTAAGCGAGTGGTCAAAGTGGTGCGACGCTCCTGCAAGGTGCGATTGGTTTCAGCCAAGCCAGTAGCGTTGAAAGGGGGACGCAGTTTTTCCAGTTTAGCAATCGCCTCATCAAGCCAAACACTAGAGTAATGCTGAATCTTCAAAGAATGAAGGCAATCCAAAAGCTCAACCTTATCTTCCCATGGCAGTGCGTCAACATCAACAGAGCTCACCAAACCCAGCATTTGTATCATAGTGCGCGCAGTGGACTCTCTGAAAAAGCGCGGGAACGAAGCACCTGGTGGCACCAAGTCAGGGTGAGCAAGAAGGAACGATTCAATCATAGACTGCTCCTCCGCATCAAGAGAGCCACGGGACTTGGCAGAAAACGCAGCTGCAAAACCAAAAAAAACAACAAACAAAGCAAAGCGAAAATAAGTGAGCAAGGCAGCAACATTTGCAAATCCAATAGAAGTATGAAATGAGTAGGACACTAAACGAAGGAAACCCAACTTGATGAATGGTTAAAAGAACACTCACAAACCGAAGAGGAAGCCGGAGACGTAGCAACTTGAGCAACTTTGACAGGGGCGAGCCGAACGGAAGGGATCTCGCTCGCAGGGCGCCCCTCGGAAGAATTCGCAGCGTCCTTTGAAATTTCAGCTACATCGGCAGAACTTGGAATGAAGCCAGTATCGCTCTCATTAACAGCGCGTTCCTCAATAGGAACTTCAGCAGCATCAACTTGGCTTTCCTTGGGGGCAGGAGTGTCCATCACCTCAACATCCAAACCATCGAAAACATCATCAACAGGAATACCCTCACCTATGACAATGTCAGAAACATTCGCAGCAGCAACACTTGTAGCAACATTTGAAGAAACATCAGCAGGAGCGTCCTTGGAAGCAACGGAAACGCTCTTTGGGACTCCAATAGGGGGCAAGGAAAAATCACCCTCAACAACCTCAACAACCTCAACAATTTCCAAACCAGAACCAACATCACCAGCAGGTTCGGGAGCAACACTAGAACGCTTAGAAACGCTAACAGCGACAGCCTCTAAAGCGGAAATGGTTGACAAAGGTTGCACAAACAGAGGGCCACTGACCCTACCAAAAGGCACATGAGTGGCGAATCCGGTGGGCGCAGCGCCTCCACTAGCAGTCGGTTGGCGGCGAAAGTCCGAAACATCTGCGCGATCAAACGGTGGAACGGTTGGAGAACCAACAGAGGTGCTAACGGGGGTCGTAAGGCTCTCGGAGACTTGAGGGCGAAGGCGGGGCCGAGCCACACCCGCCAGAACCACCTACAATAAAATAAACAAACAGAGTAACGAAATGAAAATGTTCATTAGTGCTAAAAATCTGAGAAATGCAATAACAGTAAAGAGTAGAAAGGCAGAGGGGAAAGGAAAAGGGTCACGGTGAAGAAGAAAAGGGGAGGCAAGAAGCGGAACCTAAAGGGTTTTCCTCATCAGCATCGTCGCTCTCACCCTCGGAAGAATCACCGTCTCCTTTTGAAGTGTCATAGTAAGCCAAGAGAGCATCGCCTGAGTGATCCGCATTGTCGCTCTCAGCTTCAACTAAATCAACATGTGCTGGAGAAGCAGGGACAGGAGGAGTGTTGTGAAGCTGCAAGCGGGAAGACCGACGAGAAGGCGCAACTGCAACAACCTTCTTCCCCTTCTGAGAGGGTGCAACATTCTTGCCCCCGCCTTGAGAAGAAGATTTAGGAGCAGAAGAAGCTGGAGAAGAAGCCTGTTTCTTACCTCGTTTCGATATTACAACAGCGGAAGGCGAGGACGCAGAGGCTTTACGTTTGCGCACGGAAGAAACCGCTTCAGCTGGAACAAACAAGACAAATCATGAAAACGAAGCCAAATGAGTGAAGTAATCAACAAAACAAACAAGGCTAATAAAAAAAAGTTATTACCTTTTCCTTTCTTCACAGAGGTAGAGTAATAAGGATCATTGCATACAATAGACAAAAGAGCAGGGATGGTACACTTTGGAGTAGCTTCAAAACTCTGGAGATGTTGCAAAATGTCTTTATGGGATGTCACCCAACTGCGTAGAATGCCTCCAACATGAAGGGGAGGGATATAAACCAAAGGAGCACTTGAAACATCAGGATCAGCGTCAAAAAGAAAAGATGGGATAGTTTCATGCAAGGAAACCTGATCAATCAAAAGGACGCACGAAGGTTGATCACGCCCAAATTGCCTCGCAACACGATCAGGGCGATATACAAAAGGCCACAAAGCGCCCCCATTGGCGCTCTTGTTATCCAAGGGAACGAAACCGGGAAGGCAGCGAGCAGTCAAGATCAGTTTCCACAAGTCATACATACCTTCAGTATAATTCTGAGCATTGTTCCTGGAGGTAAGACGCTCCTCAATATACAGGGGATGCAAGGGATCACACCCCTCCCAAATGTGGTCTAAATAGGGACGAAAGACAAACTGCTCCTCTAGATCGATAACAGCAACTAAAGGCTCTCTGGGACAGCCTTTGGTCCAACACCAGGCACGAGGTTCAAGGCCAGAGGCGTCATCAGAAGGGGCAAGCCTAACCGGGCCATATTCAGGAAAGCGCTCAAATAAAAAGTATTGGAGAAAAGCCAAATCAACAAATGAATTAATAGGAAAACGACCATGAGAAATCCGCATTTGTTCGGAAACCTGATCGAGGCGAGCATACAAACCACCCAAATAAAACGAAGAAAGGGGAAGACGTGTTCCCTCAGCTAAAAGACAGGCAAGCAAGAAAACGCAAGGACTGACAAACTCCCATGGAGGGCCTGGAAACACATACCTACTCAACCAGAAGGCGACAAAAGCAGCACGGCGAAGCCTCTGATCCTTCACAGGACCAGGATGAAATTTGTCATCATGGAGGTCGCCGTAGAAATACCGAACCCAGCTAGCAAACGTGTATTTGAGCGAAGAACGCTGACTTGCTTTCTGCTCTTTAGGGACCAAATTCCCCGTACCCCTGACTTTCTGAGAGGAGGAACCTTCGGCGAGCGAAGCGCGTCGCTGTTGAAGCAACTCGTGGGAATGCTTGGCACTGGCAATAGAAGCCGCTTTCAATTCCAAGGCCAAATCAGAAAGGCTCTCGTCTACCTTCGTTATGTCAAGATCAACGTATCCAAAAGAGGGAAGCTTCAACAAGACAGCTACATCCTCCAACGTGGGAGTGAACTCGCCCCAAGACGTCAGGAATGTGTGTGTCGAAGGGCACCAGCGCTGGATCAAGGCGAACAAATCATCCGGCCTACGGTTGGCGCCAATCCGGGGAGACACCTTAATCGCTTCAGCTATTCCAACTTTTTTGAGGACCTCCACGAAGGGAGGGTCACTTGCAAACACTTGATTGATCCAATCTTGCCAACCGGTAGTCCCACCAATGCGAACATTAAAGTTCAGGTCTACCCAGGGGAACTGGGCACGGCGAAGGCGAGAACGGAGCAGTGAAGGGCCCAACTCACGGTGGTCCTTGTGGTAAGAAGGAGGAGAGATGAGCTTGGCGGTATCATCAGGAATCACCATTGCTTTAGTAGGAGGACCGTTGAGCAGGTCACCGGATTCGGGGAATGGGCCAAAGGGAAGTGTCGCCTTCACTCCTGTCGCCCAGCGGCGTTGACCAGCGTTTATGGGGTAAGAGAGAGGGCAAGGGAGACCTTGCATGAAGCAATAAGTGATGGGGTTTGGGAGAGAGATCTCCTCTTCAGTTTCTTCAAGAACGGTGTCATCCTCAACTTCAACAGTGGGAGAAGATTTCGACCTTCCCATGGCTGAGGGCAAATAGTAACAAGAAGAGGGATTTGAAGTGAGAAGAGAAAAGTGGCAACGATGAAGAAAAGGGAGATAACGAAGTCTTCTACTGTTAAAAAGAAATAAGGGAGCGGAGAAAGTTTCGAAAAGAGAAAGGATGGATGAGAAGGAGTGGTTGAGAAAAAGGAGGAACTGAAGAGTTGGAAGAAGGGAGTTTTGAACTACACAGGGGAGTGGTGGAACGTGCAAGTAACTGATGGGTATCCCCCTACTTGCACGTGGAACGAAAAGGGAAGAACAAGTGAGAAAGTGACAAAACAGGATTTGCACCGAAAAAGAAATTCTTTCCTTCTCATTGCAAAGGGGGCAATTGTTGGTACCCCATTATTTGGTGGCCCAAATTACAAGGCCCAATTCATAATGGAGGCCCAGAACCACCAAACAAAAATACAACAACGAAGGACGCTGAGGAGAACACGCAGATACCAAAGGCTGCCCAGAGCGCCATACCCAGAGCGTCAGTCATCAAGGCGTCACATTCTGATGTCATGACCAAAGAGAGGAGTAAGGTGTGCTGATGCCAATGAGCACGACGTGCCCTTCCAGAGCGCCTTGGGTGTTATGGAAACTTGAAGAGAAAGTCACGATAGATGAAAGCGAACAGGAAACAAGGCCTGTGGAAGGCATACACGTACAGACAGGGGAGTTCGGTTCCCCAGACTATGAGAAACGTGCATGAGAAGCCAGAGCATCTTGGCTTACATCATGCAGCCCCTTCTTTGAGGAAAGTCCAAAAAGGCAAGCTTTGTAAGCCTTCCACTGTGAGCAATCAATGACAAAGCTAAAAGAAGTAAAGGAGACAAAACGGACTCTGAAGAAAACAGCCACAAAGGAGGAAAAGGGAAGTAGACCGATGGACCAAAAGAAAGAGGGCAAGGACCAATATGCAAAGGGGATCTTATAAAGGGAGCCTTCTCCCAACGTACACAACAACAAAAAAAGAAAACAACAACAAAAACAAGAAGAACTTCAACCAACACAAAAGAGAGAGCAAGAGAGGGAAATAGAATAGAAGCTTCTACTGAAGCTTAGGTCCAAAAACATAGAGGAGAGTGTAAAAACGCCAAGGCGCACACCCCTCATTCTGTAAAAATACCACAAGTGTGGAACCCCTATTCTTGCATTGATCCCTCTGTATCCCCATTTCCAAGTAATAAAGCCTGAAGCTTCACTAAGTTTACGAACCCAATCATCTTTTCATTAATTATTGTTATCGCACAAAGCGGTCCGAAACACTTGGCAAGCTTGGCAGCTCTTGTTTATTTACACAATGCACAAATTTTGTTTATTAAACAAAATTCACAAATTTCTTTATAAAGGAAAGATAAGGAATGCATGTGGAAACTTGGCAGCTCTTGTTTATTTTCTAAGAAAAGAAGTTATTATAAGATGTGTGTGTACAAACACTTTTCTTCTACGGACTTATAGATCTGTCTTCAATTAATTGGTCCAGTCTGCCCTATCTCTATATATGTGCGAAAATTCTTAACAAATAGATATTTGAATCATGTGCTAACATAATTAAATAAAAAATTAAATTCATGAAAAAAAAGGTGTTTTTCATTTTCTTAACGTGCGGAATAATTTTACTTGAAATCAAGAAAAGGCTTTTTTTAAAGTGACAAAAAAGGTCACATATCCAAGATTTAGTTGATTTTGATTCATGACAAAAGAGTTTAGGTGGTGTTTAACATATAAAATATTTTTAAGCCCATTTTTGAAAATGTAATGTTTAGACATACGATATATAGTTACTATCATATTTAGTTAATACAAAACATTTCAAGAAATATGATTGATTGATTTTTATTTTTTATTTTTTAATATATTAAGCGGTTAGGATCGGAGGAGTAGTTTATTGAAATCATTTTAAAAAAATTGATATTCTCATGTGAATCTAACTCTAACACTTAAAAAAATAGGTATTGCTGAACATTTTCTAATTTGTGGACATGTTACTATCCTGAATAACTTTTAAGTATTCTGATAACAAAAGTAAATATTTCATATTTAAGATACCAAGCATAAATAGCTTGATTTTAGTGAAAACTTTAAACTTCTGACATCTTTAATTTGACTAGTTAAGTATCACTTATCAATAATATTAAAATACTTTTGTATATGAATTCATGTCTACGAGACCATATTTTATACAAAGCACGACATGTACTTTAAAAAAAAAATAAAAAAAACCTTTGATCAATATCATTATCCTTAAGTTGGTGAGGTGGTTAGGTAAAATTTTCAATAGTTCCAACATTTGAATTCCTAAACTTGCAAGTATAGTTTGTCAATAAGCAAAATTTACCGTCATTACGAACATCCACTTTTGGGTGCAAACAGCATTATTTAATGAAATGATTTTAGAGTTTACTTAATTATTAGGATTGGGAATATGAGGATAAAAATTAGTATAACAAAATAGAAAAAATAAGTACTCTATTTCTTAAAGTAATAGTAATGTTTAATTTTCCGAAGCAAATCTATTTTATTTAATCTCTTATTTTCTATCCTAAAAACTAAAGTAAATCTAATATTTTTTATTCTTAATATTAATAAAAATTATGTAGAGAATATAGGTCGTATTCCAAAAATGTAAATATGTTTTACATTATCAGTATTTTATCTAAAACTTATGTGTTAAAAGTGCTCGACTCTTAAATTTAATTGTAGATGATGTCTAAATAATCTAAAGTAGTTTATGCTTAGAAAAAAAAATGAAATGTGATACTCAGCTTAATTCACATTGGTAAAAGCGATAGATGGAAAGAATGAAAGGGTCTTATTTCACATGTTCCACGTTAACTATATATAGTCCATATAATAATCATATGTTAGGTGATGGGTCCCTGTCCGTAATGTTGATTATTTGTTTATTATTATATCTTCGGTATAGTGGGGAAAAAATTGTAAATTTAACAAACAAAATGTAAAATCAAAAAACACGTGAGTCTTAACTTATCCGACAGAACATAATTCACACTCTCTGAAAAAACAAAATAATTTATAAATCAGCTTACATAAAATAATAATTAAAAAAACTCTAACATATTTTTTATTAATTAATATGCAAGTAAAGTACTGTTTTATACGAACTTTTTTATAATATAATAAAGAGAAAATGGAGAATGCACCGACAGTGTAAAGGTTTTTTACACCATCCGTGTATCATCCACCATTTGTCCGTTTATGGCCGTTGACTTTTAAATTAAAGTAATACAAATGAATGATGGATGATGGATTGATGGTGTAAAAAATTTTATACCATGAGTGCGTAGTCATTAATCCCTATAATAAATTGATTCATAGGTTAATTTTATAGATTAATTTTATTTTTCTTTATTTTTAATGTGTCAACTACTGATAATAAACTTGACAGCGGATAAGTTCAGGGATGAATCTTGGAATGATCGGAGTAGGTGGGAGCATATGCTCCCCCTTAAATTTGGTAACCTTTGTATACATACTCAACGTACAACAAAGCATATATAGCAATAGCTATTGGTATGGTGGCTTGGTGTTTGTTAAGAAATCTCCCATTACCACATGGAGCCTTTATTAGTTTAGATAGGCAAATTAAATTATTAAAAATAAGTATTTTATAATTGACTTCCTAAAGTTGCACCCTTTAAATGTTTGATCAAGATCCGTCATTGGACATTTTATAAAACATGTGTAGTTAATAAAGTGCCAGCTATTTAATTCTGCTAATAAAGAATACCCGTAGTTACCAATAGTGAGGTTATGTGGTTCAAATGGAATGAGTATTACTTACTTAAACATTAAATCTTTATTTCAATTCATAAATTTATGTGTATATAAAAAGAGTGATGATATATAAATCTACAAACTCAATCTACAAACAAGCTAAATGATAGCATAGTACGAATGAAGGAGGTATGAACTTCTTTTGAGTGGTTGTGATCATAGTACGAAGACATCATTGACAGCAACTGGATTGGGAAATCATGTTACAATTTTAATAAAGAAAAAAAGATAGCATGAAGACTGCAAAACTTAAATATTTTTCATAATTAAAACATTGTTGAGCGCAGTTGGTATTATGTTTAGAACAAAATTTACAGAGTAAATGTCTTAATTCAGTGAGCAATAATACATTTGTGGGATTACATGAGGCACCTAAATCTCAATTGCTTTTGGAGTAAATGTCTTAATGAAGGATTGACGTGGAATGTGTTTGGTCAATAATTATATGAATAATTGATGCGAAGTATTTTTAATGAAAAATCATTTAACTTATTTGAGATAATTGCATGGCTAATTTTGGCAAACAATAATAGTTTAATTAATTATACAGTTATAAATTTTCAGTTACAATCTCACAACTAAATAAATTAAAGTTACATTCACAGCTACTTCCTATGCCTTTATATATAATAACTTAAAGTAGATTTTTATGATGATTAAGAAAATTGGTTCATATTGTTAATAATATTGGAAATGATAATATTTGATTTTTTTTCAAAATTACATTTACAATTACCATTGAGACTCTAAAAAATTGTTGAATAAATAAATGTATTTATGAAAAAGAAATAATTAATGTTATTAAAAATTAAAATATGTGCTTATAAATTAAAAAATAAAGGAAAGACTATAGCTCTATCTTCTGCGTATATTCAAAAATAGAGGAAGTATTAGATATAAGCTCACAAAACTATCAACCATTAACTCATTGTCATAAATCAGTTTTTATCAAATAGATATATTTCATTCGGTCTTTGTTATAAGAAAAATAATCGAAATCACACTTGTTAAAAAATTTAATTAAATGTATTTAATTTTTTTCAAATTCATAAAAAAATATATATTTATTTTAGGAAAGTTGCATTGTGAATGAAACAAAAAATTTAATGAAATCACTACTTTTTATGAACATTTTTAAAAATAATTGTATTGGAAATAAAAAGTTAATTAACTTTATCTTATATTTGAGATCAAAATAAGTATATACGAGTATATATTTTTTAATATTAGAGACCGGAGGGCGTATTTCTTAATCCCATTTGCCATAACTTTAAACTGCAGTTATAAAGGAACTACTAATATATGGCTGAAGTATTTATTGACCAGAAAAAGTACATTGAAACATGTACTAAATGACTTCATGATCCAATTAGGTTGGTATGTATGCTTGTTAACGATAAGATGAGAATGTATATTTAACGGAAAAATTGTCATTCTCAAGAAATTCAACACATTAAAATATCCTTGGATAATTATCCTTTTACACTCAAACCACTTGCCACCAAAATATCTTCTTACATTCAAACAACTTGCCAGATTCACATTCCACACTATTCACATGGCCTTATAATAAAAATAACTTAGAAATAAGCACAAAACAACAAGGACTTAACAATTCTATTACTCTTATTATATACTGCTCAAGTAGATTCCTTCTTCATGTCCAATAATTTTCAGAGGGTTTTGTAGGAACGAGTTGAGTGAATAAAATGATCCACCCTTTTCTTTACCTCATCAGGATTTGCACCCACAATTTTATCCACCAGAGCTCCTCCACCCAGCAACACAAACGTAGGCATAGCTTTAATTTCCAACTTGGAAGCAATTTCCTGAATAGGGGTTAAGACAAACAATAAATTCCACCGTCAGTTAAAAATCATGTATAAATTATTTTCTTTAGATTTAGAGAAAATGGATAATGCACTGACAATGTAAAGTTTTTTACACCATCAATGCATCATTCATCATTCATCCGTTTATGGATGTTGATTTGTATGTTCATTTTGTAGGTTTCTGTATCATTATTCTTAATCTCTTAGATTTAAGCCACCCAAAATGGATTCACAAAATGGTATATTATCTAGCTAGTTCATGTCATGTGATATCACATTAGAAAGAAAAATCATGTAAGATGCATATATGCTAATTGCTAAAATTAAGATGCTGGATTAAGTTAAAGCACATAAGATTATTTTATAATTCTAATATTACTTGATATACTATGATTTTTATATAAAAAGTCTAGGTCCATGCGTGCAGACTTAGCTTCAAACATGGTTTTGGAATCTGGAAGTACAATTTCTGAAGATTTAATTTGTCTGGACATTACCCCCTTTACTTGATTCCCTCCAGACGGATAACATTGCATGTTTATGCAAAAAGGAAAATGTTGTACATCTCAAATTAATACAACACTCGTGTGATATATCCTCCCTAATTTGATGATGACTATGAAAAAATAATTAGCATATCATGTATGCAAAATGAAATTGGATGTACCAAATTCAAATGTGAGTTATTGGCCGTTGTTTAAGTACTTTGCTTGGTATTCATCAAATAACAAAACGTCTCTGTAATATATATAAGATCTATATAGTTTAACATAGCACCAAACCAAACCAAAGCATAGTTTATACAAAGAAATGTAGGCTTATGTGGAAATTAAATTACCTTAACCTCATCCACATCCAAAGTCAGAAACTTAACTTTTTGATAGTTGGAGGCCAGTTCTTCAAAGAAAGGATTCATTACTATAGAAGGGACACACCAGAAAGCAGAGAAATGAACCACAACCTTCAAGTTTTATTGAAAAAAAACACAGGGTTTAATTAGAGCAGAGCTGTACTAATCTGGTTCCTTAATCAACCAATTGTAACTATAATTGGATGCAAATTGATTTATATTAAATGAATTCCAGAAAACAAAAGAGACTCACAGGGTAGCCTTGCTTAGTAGCATGAGAGATGTGGTGCTCCCATGATTCCTTTGTGTCTATTTTGACAACCTTAGACTTTTTGAGCTGTTCTTGGCCCTTCATTTCTTTCAGCTGCTAAGCTGCTTCTCCAAAAGGATGCTATATATAAATAATGCATTAGGACTTGGGAGGAAATATGACTATTTGAGGTAGGTTGGAGTATTGTACAAGAAAAACCTGTGATATATATATATATATATATATATATATATATATATATATATATATATATATATCCTTTGAATAAGACATTAACTGGATTGATGCATACATGCTGCAACAAGCCTAAAATCTAATTGGAAAATAATGCTCCCCATTGACTTTATATACATACATTTAGCTCACATTTTTCTGTGTGGCAAAATCAAGGTATAGATGTATAAAATAATGAGCAATGATTGAGAGACCTACATAAAGATACCTACTCATAAGCTTACACATTAGGATCTTGACATTTGTCATTTAAGTTCTTTTATTTAAATTTTTTTTAACTTGAAAATAACAAGTGTCATAATCATATGTGTAGGTTTGTAGGCTTATAGGTCTCTAAATCATTTTTCTAAAATAATAAAGTAGAATCCAATAAAAATTAAAATAATAATAAGTATACAAATATAAGAGAAGTAAAATATTATAAATAATATTACTCGTCTCGAGCACAATACAGTTGATAAATGAACATATATTTTTAACATGAAATTATAAGTTTGATTTTAGTGTATATATATATATATAAATTAATCTTAACTTTTAGGAGTGAGGATAAGAGTCTATAAGAAGATAAATTTTATAGAAAAATGTTGTATTGAAAAAAATAAAAAAGACTTTGTATTTAATTTTCCAATAAAAAATGTTTACTTTTAAGTTTTTATCATCAGCTCTAAGGATTGAAATTAAGAAAACCTATAAAAAAAACTTCTTTGTTGATATGGTCAAAAGAATAGACTTTGGATATAGCTTGGAGGCCAGGGTGTAAGACCTGGGCTGACGAGGGCGGGGAGTGATCGTCGGTGCAAGAGGTACGAACAAGGAGCGACTTCTGACAAGCTTCTAAGGGAGTGGTACATGAATGAACCGACACATTGGAATGAGATGGTGATCCTGAGACTGTGTAGATATGTGATTACATAGTACATGAATACTTAAATGAATTGATTGGTATTACCCATATCAACAAGATTGCATCTTCTTTTCGATAGTCCATCACTTAAGAACTTCATAACTAAGTGTTCTTGACTTGGAGTAATTCTAGGATGAGTGACCTCCTGAAAAGTTTTCCCGAAAATGTACGAGTGAGGACAAAACACGCTGAAAAAAAAAACACTTTAGTGGAATTTTTACCCGTTAATAATAATTGGGAACATTTTTTAATGGATAACTAGCCACTTGCGGACAATTATATTTTTTTATTTAAAACTTTCTTTTTGTTTTTTTTTTAGAATTTGTTATGCAATTGCTTAACGTGTATGAGCTTTCGAGACATTATTAAGACTTACACTTTTAAGTTTTAATGAAGTTTTGAAACAATCACCGAAGCCAATATTATGATTTATGGAGAACCCCAATTTTCATTTTTTTATGCTATATTTTAAGTTATTTTTTTATTTTGAAATTAAAAAATGGGCGGCCGTCATGCCCGCCCGCAAAAAATGTGGGCGGGAAGGCATTGATTTATTGTTCTAAAAATCAAAATGAGCTGCCCAGCCCGCTCGTAAAAATTGTCGGTGCTTGCGGGCACAACTCATGCTCGTCCATTGATCATAATTGCCAATGTTACTTAAATGAGGTTGTTTTACAAATAATTTATCAAATTGAGGTAGTTTTAAAACTATTTATTACGAAATATGAGTCAATCAATGAAACTATTTACAAAAAATGGAACAATCAAAATCAAAGTCAACCCACATGCCATGTGACACTCTAGGGTTGGTCTAATTTTTTTTTTTTTAAAGAAAAATTAACGCTTTAGCCACATGTCTCGTCAGTGGCAGCAACACAACGCCCACATTGTGAAACATGGCCAATGACACAAGTAGGAACCACCGGATCAATGGCTTGTTGGTGATTTATTGTTAAACCAAATTTAATTATTATATTTTAATTTCCGTTTTTAATAATTTTATATTCATTCTTATTTTATAATATCATCTCCGATCTTAAATGTACAAGTATTAGCTTTACACTTTACTTTTTGTTTTTTTTTTTTAAGTTTCATTCTAATTTTTAATGACATTATTTAAATTTTTTAGCAATCACTCATATTTGCACAACATTTTTTTAGCATTTTAATCATAGTATAAAATGAGGTAATAAACTATATTTCCTCTATTTTATTTGTATTTTTTTTTAATTTTTACATATGTATTATTTTTTTACAAATTTAATGTATGATTAATATTTTTTAATTATATTATTATTTATCATAACTTCCTTTTTCACCTATGATCTTTTTTTTTAATAATGATTATATAAAAAATACTATGATTAAATTACTTTAATTTTTTTTTTGTCGAAACCAGGTGATGTCTGGGCTTCACATTTTTTGTGGTCCAACTAATTCACCTCGGATCTGCGAATTGTGCGAGTCTTTGACTCAACGGTATGGATCCTCCCTAGGAATTGTTGTTTCAATGGGACTCGAGCCTTTGACCATAAGTCCATAAGCGTCCAGCCAGTTTCCACCAGGGGAATCCACTTGGGTTAATTTTTTTTTAATCATTTAACTATTTCTTAATATTTATGCATAACAGTAAAATACTACATATAAAACACATGGAGTAATTATACTCCCTCCGGTCCTATTTATAAGACATTTTTGGGATTTTTCACTCCCATTAAGGAAAATGGATAAATTTGTTAGTGACATTGGAAATGTGAAAATTTGATATATTCTTTCACAACTACCCCGATAACTCTAAAAAGTGTTGATTTTATAAGGATTTTGTGGAAAAGAAGTAATTAAATGCTATTGAAAATTGAAAAATAGTCTTAGAAAAAAGAACCAAAATAAAAATTCTAAAAGGTTCTTATAAATAAAATAAGAGGAAGTATTTGAAAAAAAAAAAAAAAAACACACACACATGGAGTAATAAACTAATAAGCCAATTGTTTATGAAGTGAAAAAAAATTGCGCTGCAGAGCTACTTGCGTTATCACTTTTCACAGTACGTACCCTTTGCCCAACAAGAAGATGTCACATATTTACCGGTTGTGCCACCGTGTTTTCACCGTTCTGGAATTTTCAATGGAAACGTTAAAAACATGGATTAGACTCTAATCATTAGAATGGCGAAAACACGTTTTGAAATGTTTTCACATACTCCCTCCCTCCTATGAAAAAAATTATTTCCGCCAAAAAAAAATAGGTTAAAGTTAATAGGAAAATGTTACGACATTTGTTAAGGTATTAAAAATAGTATATTATTATAAAATATGTGATTTTTTGAATTTTCGAAAGAGTGATCAACGTTAATTTATGATTGTTTTACCACTTCTAATAACCTTAACTAAGCAAGACTGCAAGACAAGAAATGTACTGGTATTGAATAAGATAATTCCCACGTTTATTTTGTACAAAAATATTTGCTGCACTACAATTAATAAAATTTTCAAATTTACTAAAGCATTTTTCTAATATATATGTCCTAATCAAAGCATACGTTAAGAAATAGTACTATATTTTAAGTAAATCTTCGTCAACAATTGATATAATTATTAATACATATAAATTTTGTAAATACTTTAATTTTGAATAAAAATTTATTAAATATATGTTTCTTAATATTTCATCTAATTCCTGTTAGGGTTTTTCTATTCCATGCATCTCGTGCATAGGATAATATAACATAAATAGTAAAGTTGTATTGGAAAACTAAATATTTATTATTTTTAATTCGTTAAATGTTTCAATTTTCAACAAAACACATTTCTCTTTAAGGTATGATTAACATATGCACCTGGTGCATCAGTTAGAAAGACCCTTTCTATTATAGGTCATACTTAACTATTTTACAAAAAATAATAAAAATAGTTATTTTAAAACAAAATTAAAAATGTAATTTAATATTATAATTTTACTCTCTTAATTTTTATAGCTAGAAAATTTCACAAATATATTATTTCTCATTAATGAATAAAAGATAAATAAGAAAAAAATAAATATTTTTAAGAAAATGCAAAATAACTTATAAATAGAATCAAAGAATTTTTTTTAAAGTAAACAATTTATAAATAGGATAAGATGAAATATACTTGTGGAATGCATATTTAAAAAAAAAACTTTAATAAAATGGTACTCCCTCCGTTTCATTGAGTTTGGTCTTTTAGGTCTGGGCACACAAATTAAGAAAATGTTGATTATTGTAAGTATATTATGTATGGTTTATCCAAAATGCTCCTATTTAATCTTTATTGAAAATTATAGTAGTATTTAATTTTTATTAGCAAGTGTGTCCATTAATTAACGTATAGTGTTTTAAAGATGAGAGAGATGATAAAAGTATAATTAACAGGGAGTGAATGAAATGATTAAATGAGGTTAAAATTAAAAAAAAATATGCTTATATATCAAAAATGTAAAAGGCCAAATATTATGAATAAACACAACAAAAATCTAAAATACCAAACTCAACCAAATGGAGGGATTATTCAGTATTCACACCTAGTTGTCAGCTTTGCTAAAGTACTCGTGGCACCGGCATGTTGACATGCATAAAACACGAAGTAAATGCTACAAATGGCTCCGCATTAAACCTCAAGACATATTGGACCACCTCCATTGTGGAATCTATCTGGGTCACAGAACAATCAACAATGGCTTTAACCAACAAAATTCAAAGCCTAGTCGATCTAGTATTATTGTTATGACATGATTACTACGTCTGATGCTTGGGATTTCTTAGCATTTCGTTTAAGGGCTCTTATCAAATGAATTTGCATGTACAAAAGATTACTCTCACCGTCTGGAAAATATATTATACTACAATATATTTAATTTAAAATATAAAAAAAATTAACTAATTTTATTGAATTTTTTTTTTAATTTTTAATGCTATTTTCTTAAAACACATCTCAAAAGTTGTTGTTTCATTCACAATATTATTTTTCAAAAATATTTTTATTTCTTTTTATAAATTTGAAATCAAACTAATCTATTTAATAA